>CM056094.1:2703033-4192452 GCA_002259235.3 Caenorhabditis latens
CCCCTGCAGATACACTTAGATTTCTTGTCAAACAGATAAGAAATATACACATAGGCCATTGACACGTCTGTCGTGGATTTTCGACAATTCGAAAAAGAGCATCGTTTTGGAACCAAACACGGAGTCTTTGCTGACGACAACCGGATTCAGTCTACGAGGCGAAAGAAGTTCCTTGAAATTGGTGGTTGGCAAGAAAGTGATGGTGACACACAACCACGGTGTGATGTCACGGACTGCCGACGATATTGGCACCAGTTCCCGGTGACCATGTCGGAAGCAATAACTGTCCACAGTCCCAAAGAATGACATTCGGTGGAGTGGTGGTCGTCACAGAAGCAATGGAGTGCGTGCTTGCTGACACTTGCTGAATTGGAGAGGATGCAACGACGATGATTAGCATAACTCTCTTGTTTTCTCAGTTCTGTAAATAAATAATCTAGAATCAAGTTCAAAATCTGTGGAAAATAAACGATGAATAATATGGAACAAAGAAAAGAAGTATATAGAAAAAATAGGAAGTACAGACAGAGAGGAAAATTGTAAAAATATAAAGATGGAGCAACTTATAAGTCCTGAAATATCAAAACGGGAAAATTGGGATATTTGGATACACAGACAGAGAGGCAGAAAGACATGTAGACATCCGGACTTTTGGATATACAGACAGGTAGATTTTGAAAACTTTGAAACTGCTGCAAAATGATCCCCGGATTTGTGGCTATACGAGCAGATATGAATCTGAAGGGGTCTGGACATCCACGTTGAGTCCCAGGCTACCTATGCAAACGCGCTCTGAAAAAGACATGGTCCGCAATACGTGGCGGTGAATCTATATTCCTACAGAAAATTTTAGGATACGTGAAAGTATTTCAATTTCCACGTAGTTTCTCGTTAGAGCGTGTTCGCATAGGTAGCCTGGGACTCAACGTGGACATCTGGACAAACAGACAGACAGACTTTCTGGACTTTCTCAGTTTTGGTTTCAATTTTGGGCTACCAAAATTGAGCTCAATTTTTGGGTTTTTCAATTTTGGCTTTTTGACTTTTTGGGCAAAAAACAAGAGTTTCTAGCATAAATCCCAGGAGACTAGACATTCAGACGCCCAGACTAATCGGACATCTGGACATCTGGACATACAGACAGACGGATATCATGACTTTGAGAAGCACAGACAGACTAATATCTTGTAGTTTCCGAACATCTGATCAAAAGGTTCAAATTCATTTTTTAATTTATCAAATTTGAAAAACTTCCCACAACCAAACCCAACGATTCCGAAAACGTGACACACAATTCTCTCTCATTCCTTGTCCCGTTGAGACGGCATTTACTATGACTCACATTTCTTGTCGGAAGTTGGGCACGCCTACTGACCTAGAGAAAACAAACATTACCTTCTGAGAGAGAAAAACTTCGAAAACTATTCTCATTTATTCTCTCCTTTGAGCGGCCGATTGCTGTTCTACCCCCTTTTTTGAATTTTCCCTTATGGAAATTCTTGATTTTTATTGAGTTCTAATATTTATTTATTCATTTTCTAATAGGATTTTTAACGAGGTGAGTAACAATCTTATATGAATTAATTTTGGGTAAAAAAAATATTCAAAAAATAGGAAAATTAAAGAGAGAATGTTAGATGATTTTGAACTGAGAAATCGGAAAAAGTAAGCTTCTGCTGCTTCTCAAATTAGTACATTGGCACGTTGAGTCCCAGGCTACCTATGCAAACGCGCTCTGAAAAAGACATGGTCCGCAATATGTGGCGGTGAACATTAGAATCTATTTTCCTACAGAAAATGTTAGGCTACGTGAAAATATTTCATTTTCCACGTAGTTTCTCGTTAGAACGTGTTCGCATAGGTAGCCTGGGACTCAACGTGCATTGGAAGTTTCTTCTTTCTGGAATGTCTGAAAGTTTTTAGACAAGTCAGTGGAGATCTACAAAGAAGAGACGCCACAACGGTAAAGGCGAAATGGTGGATGATGATAATGAGCCAGTAGAAGATTATGAATCCAAAGATGCTGACTGTCTGCTTGTTTGAAGTGAGTTTTCCAAAACGTTGAATATATTATAGTAATTTATATTTTCAGGATACTGTCACTGCAGCTTCAGCCGCCATGAAAGTCTTTCAAAGAAACCACCTTGATGTGGAACGGCCGATTGTACTCGACGCTCGATCATCAGCCTCCCGGAATTTGTCGATCGTCAGTCAAAAAATATCTTGCATGGTTCGGCAATGCAAATAAGGTGGATATCGCCTCTTCAGCCACGACAGGGGAGAAAAAGGTAAAATTATTGAACGAAAACCCCTAAAACTATCAATGTATTACAGAATGGCAAATTCAGCGTGGATGGATTTGTCGAGCCTTGTGGACACGTGGACTCGTCATCGAATTTTTTGGCTGCTATTGGCACGCACATGAGTGCCGGTACACCAACCAGTCAATGATTGGAGGATTGACGGGAGAAGCGATTCGGAAGCGGGATGAAGATCGACTTCAGTACTTGCGAGAGAGACACGAGGTGAAAGTCGTTTGGGAGTGCAAAGTGGAGAAGCAACGATCGAAAAATCCAGTCATGACCAAACTTTTTGAGGAATACCAACCAATTGTAAGGAGTTTTGCATCTAATCACATCAAAATTGCCAGTTTTAGGGTCTCATGGAAATGGAAAAAGCTCTCTCCGGCGGTCGAACGGAGGCCTTCAGACTTATGGCTGATGACAGCCGATGGATTATGAAACATGTTGACCTTGCCGCCAGAAATGTGGATTTTGACTTTAATAAAAATTTTATAATTGGCTGGTCTGATATTGTTTAAATAAATGTTTAGAAGTCCCACATTTTATTAAGACTACTTTTCATTTAAAAAAAGACAGTAGCGATAATAATAAACGTTTCTAATAGTTTCCAAATCTGTTCTGTCCGTATCGAAAAAAAAAGGAAAATTGTTTAATCAAAATCTCTGCAGTCGCTAGTCCCAACAATCCACCAGCAACTCCACCGACAGACTCGTCCCCTGAAAAAAGCGAAGCTACAGTAGTTATTAGAATTACAGTCGTTGCTAGTTGACTCACTTAATATAGTCGCATACTGTCCACAGAATGATCCCAACATTGCTCCAAGCCACGATATACAAATTTTCAACGTCATCTCTTTTCCCACTGTGCCGCCAGTCCATTTATCAACTTCTATTAAAGACTCAATATAATACATGTTTATGTAGAATCAAATTAATAGAAGTCTTATGTAAAAGTGAGTGGGGGACCATATGAAGTCCCAAAACTTTTTCTCTTCTCCTTCGTGATTTCTTTCCTCTATTGTTATCGCACCAGCTATCAAGCCAATAATTATATTAGGCTGGTGCATAAGTTTCTTTCTTTTTTGAAGGTGTGACTTTGGTCTTCGGTCTCTCAGCAGTAAGATTATTTTTGAACCCAATTTTTTTTTCATTTTTATAACCTCTTTAGTGGCTAACACATAATGTTTCAAGTTGGTGCAAAGACAGTCCGCTCGTGAAAACGATGGATTTTTCGGTCGCCAACCAAATGCCTGTTTTAGAAAGTTTTTTGGTTCCAGTCGCATTGGTATCAAAATTCGAAGATTTTCACAAGAAGTTGTATGGAATTTATAGAACAAGACTTCATCTTGTTTTCACATTTTAGTTTTCGGTCGAAATGTTAAAAACAAAAAAGTTACAATCAGACGATTGAGAACAACGAGAAATCATGGTTCAGCTGGGTTCAAACAGATTACAGAAATACATGAGAGAGCATTTGTACCAAACTATTTGTAAAAGTTAGAAAGAAACATGAATAAGTTATGCCATTAAAAAGTTTATGACAAAGCCATTAAATTAAATGATAAAACTTAGGTGATGTGTTTGCTATGATTTCTGCGCTCTTGAGAAATTTTGTGTACTAGATCTGGGTGGAGTCAAGGTCTCTTCTCAACGATCCCAAACAAATCTGAATTATTTTGTAACAAGTAATTAACAGTAGATACATTGCTCTGTAATTGTGCAAAAAATCTAGTTGATTGCTTTAGAGGTACGAGCAGTAGGCTTCATCAAACTCAAAAATCATGTGAATTTGATTAAGTTGACTTCGCGCTTCTTGCGAAAAAAGACAAATGGCGTGAATAGCTGAAACAGAATAAATTTAGAAACATCAATGTCTACTTTACTCAATAATAAACATTTCCACCAATTTCCCTATCTACAATTAAAGAAAAATCGAAAATACTCGCACATCTCTAAATTGCTGATTTTCACCTTTCTTCAGAGCCCGGCACTGAACTATCGTTGCTCAGTTGGAATGTCTTTATTTGTTTTTTATACATAACTTTTCTTGCTTGTTTTAATTCTGAATAGCTCACCCACTCTTGTCAACAATTTCTAGGAAAAAAATGGAGACAAAAAATGGTACCAAAAAAGGATAACTCAAGTGTTTTGACGTGCCTACGGCTGAGATTAAGCAGATGACAGACGTCAAGTCACAGGTAGAATCACAATGAGTTATAGGTACTAACCAACTATTATTCTCATAATGGGAATTAATAGTCTTCTAGAAATTTCAGTCTAAAAGTTACCCAAAAAAAAAAGAAACTTATGCACCAGCCTGATACTATTGATGAATTCTGAATAAGTTCTTTATTTTAAAATATGAATTTGTTCTGAATATTTACCAATCTCGTGAAAGTTGTTGTACCATATAAAAAACTGGACGATAGTTAAAAATCTATAGATCCATCTCCACGATTTTTCATTGTATTCTTCAATTGGTCTTATGAAAACGCCGACTACTCTGCTTTCAAACGTTGGTAAAATTTCGTAATTAGCATTGTTGGTCATGGGCATTGTCCGTTTCAAAAGTCTAAGCACCTGTAAAATATAAAATACCACAGACACCATGCAGATTACGACACTTTCAGTTTTCAGCTAAAACGGACCACACTTGCAACGGACTAGGCCGGGCCGAGCACAAAAAGTTCTCATCAACGAAATCATATTTTAACTTCTATCTACATACTTTACAAACAGTTAACATTAATCCATGACAATAGGGTTTTCAATTTTTGAAAAAAAAAAAACTCCAACTGACAACAGCTAGTATCACAATAATTATGGTCAACCCTGTATTAAGTTATTACAATTTTTTATCACGTTCAAGAAGGATTTCTAAAGAGGAAAGGAAAAAACGCTTGACTACTTTTGCAAAATATATCTAACCATTGAGACAAAAATTTTAAAAGGAACTAGGCAACGTTTTATTAAACTGGTTCTATAAGCGGTACAAAAAAAATGTTGTTCAGAGAAGTCGGACGCAAACATTGTTTTTCAACCTCCATAAGAAGGGAGATTTGAACAGATGTAAAATTAATCTGACACCTGATGGGCGTATGAAACAAACAATACAGTTTTTAAATGAGAAATTCGAACAAAGGTTATAAGTTTACACATCGGAATGCAGTAAAATTTGAACTTTCTTGATAGTAAAAGAACTCTATTGTGTACACCTCTAATATCGCAAATACACAACTTACAAAGATGTAAATTCACTATAAAGTACTTTTTCTAAGTGTAGGTTGAAAGATTTTTGAGCAATATACTTGAAAAAATATTGAACATTTTCAGAAAATACATTTTTGCAAAAATTGTAATGAAAAAAGTTCAAATATTCAAATCCGGGCTGAGTCAGAATTTCGCAAGTCAGGAAAATACTTCTTGACCTACAGGAACAATGATTTTCAGTCCACCATTCCCCCTTATCATGCTTACACTCGTTTGAAAGCTTAAAACCAACTAAATCATATAATCACTCCCAACATACACAAAAAAGACTGACTTTTCAGACAAAGGGTTTTCAAAATCACTTTTAAAAATAATACTCATATCTCTCTAAAAAATTTCTCTCATGGTGACCCTATTTCCTCCTTGAGACAACATCGACCATGACTCACTTTTTCAATCAGAAACTAGGGTACGCAGAGAAAACAAAACACAATCTTCTTCCAGTGTTGCTTTAGCAAAACTATATTCATTCATTCTCTCCACTGAGCGGCCGATTGCTGTTCTACCCCATTTATTGAATTCTCCCTTCTGGAAATTCTTTATTTTTATTGAATTACTGAATTTTATTATCTGGAGTTTCATGAAGGTGAGCCTTTTTCTGAAAATTTTGTCACCCAGCGACATTTCGTGACAGGAAATGCATAGTTATAGAGGTTTCTTCTTGCCAAGACTACTAGGGGGAAAATTTTCTTTAATTACTAGTATAAAGAGAGCTTATATTTTGTCTTTCAAAGCATTCCCCGAACCAACTATTTTCATGATGCATCGTACGCACTAAACGAAGTCGGAAGTCAATCAAGACTAACAATTTAAAGTCAAAGATAAGGCGGGATGCCTTTATGATTTTTCTATTGGCTTGAACATGTTGTTTGTTCATGTGTTTTGTGCTATTATTGTTCTTGGAGCTGTGAGCGCGTCTTCCGTCATCCCTGAGTGGGAATCAGCGGGTCAGTGTGGACCGTGTCGGTACTGTCTCGTTTTGCATGGGTGAGGAAGCGATTTCGCCAGAGTTAGTTTTTATTTTACGGTTCCAGGTATTCGTCACCATTTTTCTGAGTGTTCGACGTTGGTGACATCCCTGTTATAATCGATTGAGAATTTGCCCCGATTTGGCTGGGGATTGTTTTTCGGACACGTTAGCAAAGCTCGGAAGCTTTTCTGCATATGAGCCAGTTGAGATTTTCGGAGTGCGATGGATGCTTATTGCTTTCGCGGCACTGGGACATCTGGACAAACCAACTGATTGCATTTGCAAAAAGAAGCCAAAGGACACTCCCCCAAAAAACGGATAGTCAGCTCATTCCAAGGACCACCTTCCTCAAACAAGGAAGAAATCGATCAGGACAAAAACTCCGTGGAATTGGCCAAAAAGTTGAACCAAGAAAAGGACAAACAAGAAGAAAACCGATTTGGGCAGCAAGTCAAGAGAACAACCCAATTGTGACAAGATGCCTCAATTGAGCTACAAAGAGGGCAACCTCAAGGTTGCAATTGAGAAAATGAAGTGAAGGCCCCAACCACTTCGACGGAGGAAAAAGTTGAAGTATGGCAAGACCTCGAAGACTACAAGGAATCCAGATGGCAAAAACAGTCAAGCACACAGAGTTGAAGACATTCACAGGAGGCAGATGGGAGTTCGAAAAGTTCATGATAATGTAAGAGAATTGATTATCCCTTATTTAGTCCTTATCTTAAAGGTGGACTAAACTCAACTCTGATATTTTCATAGAATAATGTATGAGTACCTGTGAGTTCATTTTCATATCGAAAAAATTTTAAAAATCGGTCTGGAACCCGCTGAGAGCGATCGCCGGTGAGTTTGGGCATTTCGGTGGCCTAGAAGTTCGACTTCGGCCATGTTGATTTTTTCAAATTTTATCGCTATTTTTGCTCATTTTTGTTGTTTTCTTTCAATAATTGTGAAAGTAAACGGCTAATATTGATAGAATTATTACAAAAATGGTAGAAAAAACGAAGAAAACTCGAATAAAACAACATTTTCGAAAAACTTCTAGAATGTTCGAAATGCCCAAACTGCTTTGCCGCTCTTTCTCCGCGGGGAATGAACCGAATTGAAAAATTCTTTCGATATGAGAATGAACTCACGGAAATGAAGAAATTAACATACGATCGAAGTCAAATTTCTGGACCGTAACGCCACTTTTCACTGGCCACCGAAATGCCCAAACTGACCGGCGATAGCTCTCAGCGGGTTCCAGACCGATTTTTAAAATGTTTTCGATATGAAAATGAACTCACAGGTACTCATACATTATTCTATGAAAATATCAGAGTTGAGTTTAGTCCACCTTTAAGGTTCGGACTTTGCCCGATGACATCACCAATCCCAGAACATCCGAAGAACGTTAGAGCTTGTCCAGGACAGAACTCTAACGCCTCCCCCACTTTCCATACTTCCTAATGTCATTCTTACAGGTCATGCCCAAGCCGCCTCATCCTCCCACGGATGGGATACATCTGAAACACCATGGATAATGAAACCGGGACATTCCAAAGAGCTCTCCGACCCACACACGCTCTCTCGCCTTCTCCCTGACAACATCCCACAGGCTCCTGACCATCGAATCTCCGCCCACATTCCAACCCTTTCCGTTTCCACCTGATCTCTCACTCTCTTCTGATGTCTTATCTTATAACCCGAATGAACCTATTATTTTACCAAACCCGGGGACCTTTACTATAATATTCAAATAAATAAATAAATCCAACTTTGAACGAATGTATTAGTGATGACGGTGTAAATGGAAGCGATATTTCAGAAATGTTTGACATCGTGAACAGGGATGTGTGGAACTGGAAATTTCGGAAATTTTGACTCAGGCATGACGTTTTGGCACCGTTCACTTTGGTTTTGCAGAAATTTCATTCGATTCTGAGCAAATTTTTTTTATCATCACGAAAACTTTTGAAATTTCAGAAAGTTTGGAATAAAGGTTTTCCCGAAAGTTCAGAGAACAAATCCGGAAAAATTTCGACAATTTCGAAAATTTTCAAGCCCCGATATCCGTTTCGCAGGTCCCTTTTCGTGAAGACTATGGAGAACAGAGTGCTCAACAAACGAGATTTCTCGCATACAAAATTCACAGTTTTCTCTTTTTTACCTAGTAAAACTATTTACATTTCTTAAAACCGCACTTTGTAATAAAACTTAAAAAGTAACGACCAACCGTATCGGTTAATTTTGACACAGCTGCGACTTTTGGTACCAAAACTTTATGAAAAACTGTTATTTTACAACAAAATAAGCATAATTTCTTGTAATGGATTACAAAAAATGAAAATAAACGTTTAGACCTCAAAATTCTCTCTTTCCGAATCGAGAAACATGCGGAAAATGTCTCAACACAACCTCTGCAATCACGAATCCTAATAGTCCACCGGTGGCACCACCAACATGTTCGTCTCCTGAAAAACTTAAAAAAACAGTAGATCGTAATCGAATCCAACTCACGCAATATCGTTTCAAACTGTCCAGAATACGCACCGAGAAATGATCCAAATAGTGTTAAAATAAATTTGAATATTAAATCTTTCGTCATTGTCCCCCCGGTGATTTCGTCTATTTTTTCTAACTGGTCTATGTGTAAAAAAAATATAAAGAAGCAGAAGAGCCATAAATTTCGATAAAAGTAAGTATGCGACCAACATTTGATCCAACGTTTTTTATCTTCTTCTTTGTAAATCCTCTCCTCTGCTTGCTTAACTGCAGATAACAACCCAAAAATAACACTGTTGAGAAATTCTGAAAAAAATATTTTATGCAAAGAATGTACGTTTTTGGATGATTACCAAGCTCGACAAATTTCGTTCTCCATATATAAAGCCTTACAATAACAAGGAATACATAAAAGGATCTCTTCTTCGTCTCCTTATACTCATCAATTTCTTGTTTTGATATTTTGTAGGGGTCTCTTTTTTCATTCGTTTTCGTTTCTTTACACACTGGGCTCTCGTTTTTCGCTAGTGATGAATTGACTGGTATTTCATCAGTTTGTATTTGTTTGGTAGATTGTTGTTTTGGAATCCGTTGACGTCTTCGAGTCTGAAAATTTCTGCGATGAGCTGTGTTGTTAGCTGGCTATAAAGGTTGAGCGGAATTCTTTTTTTTAGCCTATTCGAATTTTCTGATATTTTTTCGAGGTTCATTGTAGCAAAGCTATCAGTTTTTACCAAAAATTACATTTTATTATGCACCGTCATTTCAAATACTGCATTCCGCTCAACTCTGGTACACTCCAACGACCAAAAGGGTTCGGTTCAGCTTGAGGGGCCGAAGGCTGTGCTGGCTCTTGTATTTTTAATAGGTGCCTATTCTAAAATCTATCTTTTGTCATATTTGGTACAACTTTTTAGAAAAAAATGTTAATGACTCGAAGCGATGCAGCAGAACCTCTGTTGCATTGCAACAACTTACTCTCATCATCTAATTCAACCAAAATGCTTATTCACTAAGTTGAAAACAAAAAAAAACTAACATTTGGTCTGAATCTCTGTGTTCCGGTATGTATGTTCTGTCCTCCATCTTCCATGTTTCTCATTCTTTTCGGCATACTTACTCTGGAGTTATAATCGAACTGAAAAATTGGAGCGATGTACAAATTCTCAAAACAGATGCTTCAAAATCGTTCGAACATGAACAAAGGGCGAGTCAAACAAATAAATCGAGATAGAAATGTAATCAGTATACTTTTCCGGGAATTCATATCTGTGGCATGAATTTATGACACCAGGAAATTGAAAGAAAGTTGGAGAACCTCGAAAACAACTAAAGCCACGTCTCCTTACTAGAATTCAAAAACTGAAAGAGACGCAGATAGCAAGAGAAATAAATCTTCGAAAGAGAAGGCATCTGTTTTCCAAACATTTGTTGCCGGCTGAGAGTTTGACCAGCTGTCGTGAACTAAAATCACTCGTTTTTATTAGCAAAGTCCAATGAGAACTTTTAAACATTGAAAAATAATTTATTGTGTTTCAGAAACCATCAAGAATTTTTGAACGTGTTAATTTTTTTTATTCTTTGAGAACAGAATGGGTATAATATCTACTATTTTCATAGAAGCCTAAACATTGAAAACGATGTCATCATTGAGAATCTTTCAAGTCAGTTATGGCATGCTTGTTGGGATCGCAGGAATTGATTCGATTGGGAAGAGATCTGCTTGAGGATGATTCTCCATTTAGTGAATCAACACAGCTCGGGACACCATCCCGAAAACGAAGATTCCAATGAGGGATCCGAGGACAGCACCGACCGTTGAACGCCATCCTGAAACAAGGAAATCATAAAACTTTGTTGTGGATGATTGTGATTAAAGGTGGACACCACAATTCCAAAACTTAAGACTTTAGATATGAATCGATTCGGGAAGCCAGGGAGTAGAGAAAAGCCTCTTCGAGCTAGGTCCGAATCAGTCTAAAGCGAGTTATGAGACCTCAAACAATAGAAATTTTTCTCGTGAAATGTACGTGAAATAGATAGCACAACGAGATGCGATTTTCAGACCGATTTTCGGACATAGCTAAAAAGGGTTTTTATTATCCCTAATTTTCTAAACCGATTCATATGAAATCTTAAATTTTGGAAAAGTGGTGTCCCCTATTCAATTGCTCCGGTCATTTGGACCTGGTCATCCAAGCCTTCCTGCCGGAACTTGATAAAAAATTAGTTTGGGAAAGTCTTTCTATTAGCACAGCAAGCTTCTTACAACTGCGCTCCACCGAAACCGTAGAAAATTGTGTGCAAAATTGGGAAACTCAGAGAAAAATAGTCATTTTTAAAGAGGATTTCGGTGCGGCGCAGTTGTAAGAAGCGTGCCGTGCTAATATTCAAAACTACATTTTCTATAACAGACCTTGTAGATGTCTAAATCGAGCTTGAAAAGCTGTGATTTAAAATTTTTTGAAGAAAACGTTATTATAATTTTATCTCTTCAATCTAAATATAATATCCCTTGAAAATGTTATTATCGTATTGCGAACGCTGACCGAGTGCTGCTCAAGTCGCATGGAATTTGTTGGGATGGGTCTGGTAGCGGAGAACATGTTTCACCGTATTTTCCAGCTTTGCAATTGGGAAATTGAACTACAAACTATGTTGAAACATGCTCTCTGCTGGAAGACACTTCCGAACCAACCGATAATAAAGGCGTCTTCTGTACAAAACTGTCAAAACCATCTCCTGACTTCAGGACACCAGGATATTTTTTATTGATAGCATGATTTCCGTAGTTTTAACTATTCCTCCCACCCTACTTTTATGAATTTTTCACCCAAACTTACTACTTTTTGGTGTTTTCTGGAAGTTGGCAGCAAAGGCGCCAGTCCATGACAACCCAATTTCGACTGCTCCACCAGCAAAAAACATAACGTGTCCGATCTCCAACTGTTCCACTCGCAAATGTTCGTAGCCATCAATAAGGATAATTACTCCGAACAAGATGATGTACGAAAACAGACAATTGGGGTGTTTGCAAGTGTAGAGGTTCCATTCAATTGAAATCG
Organism: Caenorhabditis latens; assembly: GCA_002259235.3. NCBI lineage: Eukaryota > Metazoa > Nematoda > Chromadorea > Rhabditida > Rhabditidae > Caenorhabditis > Caenorhabditis latens. The sequence goes on from CM056094.1 coordinate 2,715,128, forward strand.
ATCCGATAATACATCCGAGGACAATTATCCGAAGGAGATCTGAAATTTTCTTCTTTATAAATGTTGGTTGGTATTGCGACTATCTAGTTTCTTCCAGAGAGATAAACCAGACAATTGTGGTAGTCAGCACTGCGAGAATGTTGAAGAGCAACCATCTGGAGGCATGACTAGTTGAATTCCATTCATTATTGCCGACTAGATAAGTTTTTTTCTGAAAGAAAACTTCGTCTTCTGTGTGTCTTTAAAAATTCCAACTTGAGTTCAGAAACAGTCATTTGGGAATTGCTTCTCTCATTTTTTAATATTTTTTGTAATTATTTTTATCATCCTCTAAAGTAATGGACGATGAGTGACAATCATCCCGTGAAACTCAAAAAGAGCAAAGCTAACCTAACAGCTGTTCTAATTGCATTGGGTACTCAAGTGCCAGTTGGTTTTGAAACAAAAATATCTTCACACCTCATGGAATGCTAATGTGTCAGGTGTGTTCAAGCGCCTCGATAAATAGTTCTCTGAACCATTTCATCGGATAAAAAACAACTGATTTGATGGAAAATCACGTGTGAGCAAAGCCGAAATTTAGAGAAATCAAAGATCAACTCGAATCAAAAACCTTTAAATTTTTTTCTGAGTTTACTGAAAATTCGATGGTCCGAAGTAATGCGTTTTCTAGGAAACTAGAAAACGTTCCATATTAAAGTTTTAGGATGAATCCTGAGCTGACAACACACTGACTCAGAATCTTTATTCGTTTTTTTTCAGAAAAAAAATCCAAAGAGACTATATAGACGTGCATCATCCAACTAACCTCAAGTCCTGAATTGGCCAAGTTGGCATTCTCCATGGGGATGAGGGCATCCTTTCCTTTTCCAACCTCGATTTTCTGAAATTCCGCATACTTGTTTATAGATAGTTAAAAAATATATAAGTTACCGTCATGTTCTGCCTTTTTCTCTCTGGTATCGTTGTCTGGAAACTGAAAAGAAATTAAAGAGGAACTAATGGTTAAGAGAGGTTAGAGAGGATCCGGGCTGCCAGTTCAGCCGGTGATCCTTTGAAACAAAAGATGAAAGCACGAAAACAATCGAAGGAGTCCTCTTGATGTAATGGAAGGAACTGGCGAACAAAAACATATGAAGAAGAGAAAAGAGAAGGGAAGTAAGTGAAGGGGGCAGCCATTTTTTCGATAAATGACCTAATAATTGAGAGGAATTTCGTGATGTGAGAAGGAGATAGCGTGTGTCTCGTGATGAAGTGTTTTCGCATTGATTCACAAAAAGTGATATGCCCCAAAACGTTTTTTGAAACCAGTTCCCAATACTAACTGATAAGAATTTTTATCCATACTTGCAACGGGCCGGGCCGATTTGAAAATTTTCACCGGCCCGGCCCGGCCCGGCCTGGTCACAGTACAAAAATTTGAATTTTTGAATTTTTTACAATTTTTTCGAAAAAAAGCACTCTTTTACAGAGATTTTTGAAAATGGTTTAGAAAATGAGTGGCACTCTTTTACAGAGATTTTTGAAAATGGTTAGAAAATGAGTGGCACTCTTTTACAGAGATTTTTGAAAATGGTTAGAAAATGAGTGGCACTCTTTTACAGAGATTTTTGAAAATGGTTAGAAAATGAGTGGCACTCTTTTACAGAGATTTTTGAAAATGGTTAGAAAATGAGTGGCACTCTTTAACAGAGATTTTTGAAAATGGTTTAGAAAATGAGTGGCACTCTTTTACAGAGATTTTTGAAAATGGTTAGAAAATGAGTGGCACTCTTTTACAGAGATTTTTGAAAATGGTTTAGAAAATGAGTGGCACTCTTTTACAGAGATTTTTGAAAATGGTTAGAAAATGAGTGGCACTCTTTTACAGAGATTTTTGAAAATGGTTAGAAAATGAGTGGCACTCTTTTACAGAGATTTTTGAAAATGGTTAGAAAATGAGTGGCACTCTTTTACAGAGATTTTTGAAAATGGTTAGAAAATGAGTGGCACTCTTTTACAGAGATTTTTGAAAATGGTTAGAAAATGAGTGGCACTCTTTTACAGAGATTTTTGAAAATGGTTAGAAAATGAGTGGCACTCTTTTACAGAGATTTTTGAAAATGGTTAGAAAATGAGTGGCACTCTTTTACAGAGATTTTTGAAAATGGTTAGAAAATGAGTGGCACTCTTTTACAGAGATTTTTGAAAATGGTTAGAAAATGAGTGGCACTCTTTTACAGAGATTTTTGAAAATGGTTAGAAAATGAGTGGCACTCTTTTACAGAGATTTTTGAAAATGGTTAGAAAATGAGTGGCACTCTTTTACAGAGATTTTTGAAAATGGTTAGAAAATGAGTGGCACTCTTTTACAGAGATTTTTGAAAATGGTTTAGAAAATGAGTGGCACTCTTTTACAGAGATTTTTGAAAATGGTTAGAAAATGAGTGGCACTCTTTTACAGAGATTTTTGAAAATGGTTAGAAAATGAGTGGCACTCTTTTACAGAGATTTTTGAAAATGGTTAGAAAATGAGTGGCACTCTTTTACAGAGATTTTTGAAAATGGTTTAGAAAATGAGTGGCACTCTTTTACAGAGATTTTTGAAAATGGTTTAGAAAATGAGTGGCACTCTTTTACAGAGATTTTTGAAAATGGTTAGAAAATGAGTGGCACTCTTTTACAGAGATTTTTGAAAATGGTTAGAAAATGAGTGGCACTCTTTTACAGAGATTTTTGAAAATGGTTTAGAAAATGAGTGGCACTCTTTTACAGAGATTTTTGAAAATGGTTAGAAAATGAGTGGCACTCTTTTACAGAGATTTTTGAAAATGGTTAGAAAATGAGTGGCACTCTTTTACAGAGATTTTTGAAAATGGTTAGAAAATGAGTGGCACTCTTTTACAGAGATTTTTGAAAATGGTTAGAAAATGAGTGGCACTCTTTTACAGAGATTTTTGAAAATGGTTAGAAAATGAGTGGCACTCTTTTACAGAGATTTTTGAAAATGGTTAGAAAATGAGTGGCACTCTTTTACAGAGATTTTTGAAAATGGTTTAGAAAATGAGTGGCACTCTTTTACAGAGATTTTTGAAAATGGTTTAGAAAATGAGTGGCACTCTTTTACAGAGATTTTTGAAAATGGTTAGAAAATGAGTGGCACTCTTTTACAGAGATTTTTGAAAATGGTTAGAAAATGAGTGGCACTCTTTTACAGAGATTTTTGAAAATGGTTTAGAAAATGAGTGGCACTCTTTTACAGAGATTTTTGAAAATGGTTAGAAAATGAGTGGCACTCTTTTACAGAGATTTTTGAAAATGGTTAGAAAATGAGTGGCACTCTTTTACAGAGATTTTTGAAAATGGTTAGAAAATGAGTGGCACTCTTTTACAGAGATTTTTGAAAATGGTTTAGAAAATGAGTGGCACTCTTTTACAGAGATTTTTGAAAATGGTTTAGAAAATGAGTGGCACTCTTTTACAGAGATTTTTGAAAATGGTTTAGAAAATGAGTGGCACTCTTTTACAGAGATTTTTGAAAATGGTTAGAAAATGAGTGGCACTCTTTTACAGAGATTTTTGAAAATGGTTAGAAAATGAGTGGCACTCTTTTACAGAGATTTTTGAAAATGGTTAGAAAATGAGTGGCACTCTTTTACAGAGATTTTTGAAAATGGTTAGAAAATGAGTGGCACTCTTTTACAGAGATTTTTGAAAATGGTTTAGAAAATGAGTGGCACTCTTTTACAGAGATTTTTGAAAATGGTTAGAAAATGAGTGGCACTCTTTTACAGAGATTTTTGAAAATGGTTAGAAAATGAGTGGCACTCTTTTACAGAGATTTTTGAAAATGGTTTAGAAAATGAGTGGCACTCTTTTACAGAGATTTTTGAAAATGGTTAGAAAATGAGTGGCACTCTTTTACAGAGATTTTTGAAAATGGTTTAGAAAATGAGTGGCACTCTTTTACAGAGATTTTTGAAAATGGTTAGAAAATGAGTGGCACTCTTTTACAGAGATTTTTGAAAATGGTTAGAAAATGAGTGGCACTCTTTTACAGAGATTTTTGAAAATGGTTTAGAAAATGAGTGGCACTCTTTTACAGAGATTTTTGAAAATGGTTTAGAAAATGAGTGGCACTCTTTTACAGAGATTTTTGAAAATGGTTAGAAAATGAGTGGCACTCTTTTACAGAGATTTTTGAAAATGGTTTAGAAAATGAGTGGCACTCTTTTACAGAGATTTTTGAAAATGGTTTAGAAAATGAGTGGCACTCTTTTACAGAGATTTTTGAAAATGGTTAGAAAATGAGTGGCACTCTTTTACAGAGATTTTTGAAAATGGTTAGAAAATGAGTGGCACTCTTTTACAGAGATTTTTGAAAATGGTTAGAAAATGAGTGGCACTCTTTTACAGAGATTTTTGAAAATGGTTTAGAAAATGAGTGGCACTCTTTTACAGAGATTTTTGAAAATGGTTTAGAAAATGAGTGGCACTCTTTTACAGAGATTTTTGAAAATGGTTAGAAAATGAGTGGCACTCTTTTACAGAGATTTTTGAAAATGGTTTAGAAAATGAGTGGCACTCTTTTACAGAGATTTTTGAAAATGGTTAGAAAATGAGTGGCACTCTTTTACAGAGATTTTTGAAAATGGTTTAGAAAATGAGTGGCACTCTTTTACAGAGATTTTTGAAAATGGTTTAGAAAATGAGTGGCACTCTTTTACAGAGATTTTTGAAAATGGTTTAGAAAATGAGTGGCACTCTTTTACAGAGATTTTTGAAAATGGTTAGAAAATGAGTGGCACTCTTTTACAGAGATTTTTGAAAATGGTTAGAAAATGAGTGGCACTCTTTTACAGAGATTTTTGAAAATGGTTAGAAAATGAGTGGCACTCTTTTACAGAGATTTTTGAAAATGGTTTAGAAAATGAGTGGCACTCTTTTACAGAGATTTTTGAAAATGGTTAGAAAATGAGTGGCACTCTTTTACAGAGATTTTTGAAAATGGTTAGAAAATGAGTGGCACTCTTTTACAGAGATTTTTGAAAATGGTTAGAAAATGAGTGGCACTCTTTTACAGAGATTTTTGAAAATGGTTAGAAAATGAGTGGCACTCTTTTACAGAGATTTTTGAAAATGGTTAGAAAATGAGTGGCACTCTTTTACAGAGATTTTTGAAAATGGTTAGAAAATGAGTGGCACTCTTTTACAGAGATTTTTGAAAATGGTTAGAAAATGAGTGGCACTCTTTTACAGAGATTTTTGAAAATGGTTTAGAAAATGAGTGGCACTCTTTTACAGAGATTTTTGAAAATGGTTAGAAAATGAGTGGCACTCTTTTACAGAGATTTTTGAAAATGGTTAGAAAATGAGTGGCACTCTTTTACAGAGATTTTTGAAAATGGTTAGAAAATGAGTGGCACTCTTTTACAGAGATTTTTGAAAATGGTTAGAAAATGAGTGGCACTCTTTTACAGAGATTTTTGAAAATGGTTAGAAAATGAGTGGCACTCTTTTACAGAGATTTTTGAAAATGGTTAGAAAATGAGTGGCACTCTTTTACAGAGATTTTTGAAAATGGTTAGAAAATGAGTGGCACTCTTTTACAGAGATTTTTGAAAATGGTTTAGAAAATGAGTGGCACTCTTTTACAGAGATTTTTGAAAATGGTTAGAAAATGAGTGGCACTCTTTTACAGAGATTTTTGAAAATGGTTAGAAAATGAGTGGCACTCTTTTACAGAGATTTTTGAAAATGGTTTAGAAAATGAGTGGCACTCTTTTACAGAGATTTTTGAAAATGGTTAGAAAATGAGTGGCACTCTTTTACAGAGATTTTTGAAAATGGTTTAGAAAATGAGTGGCACTCTTTTACAGAGATTTTTGAAAATGGTTAGAAAATGAGTGGCACTCTTTTACAGAGATTTTTGAAAATGGTTTAGAAAATGAGTGGCACTCTTTTACAGAGATTTTTGAAAATGGTTAGAAAATGAGTGGCACTCTTTTACAGAGATTTTTGAAAATGGTTAGAAAATGAGTGGCACTCTTTTACAGAGATTTTTGAAAATGGTTAGAAAATGAGTGGCACTCTTTTACAGAGATTTTTGAAAATGGTTAGAAAATGAGTGGCACTCTTTTACAGAGATTTTTGAAAATGGTTAGAAAATGAGTGGCACTCTTTTACAGAGATTTTTGAAAATGGTTAGAAAATGAGTGGCACTCTTTTACAGAGATTTTTGAAAATGGTTTAGAAAATGAGTGGCACTCTTTTACAGAGATTTTTGAAAATGGTTTAGAAAATGAGTGGCACTCTTTTACAGAGATTTTTGAAAATGGTTAGAAAATGAGTGGCACTCTTTTACAGAGATTTTTGAAAATGGTTAGAAAATGAGTGGCACTCTTTTACAGAGATTTTTGAAAATGGTTTAGAAAATGAGTGGCACTCTTTTACAGAGATTTTTGAAAATGGTTAGAAAATGAGTGGCACTCTTTTACAGAGATTTTTGAAAATGGTTAGAAAATGAGTGGCACTCTTTTACAGAGATTTTTGAAAATGGTTTAGAAAATGAGTGGCACTCTTTTACAGAGATTTTTGAAAATGGTTAGAAAATGAGTGGCACTCTTTTACAGAGATTTTTGAAAATGGTTAGAAAATGAGTGGCACTCTTTTACAGAGATTTTTGAAAATGGTTTAGAAAATGAGTGGCACTCTTTTACAGAGATTTTTGAAAATGGTTTAGAAAATGAGTGGCACTCTTTTACAGAGATTTTTGAAAATGGTTTAGAAAATGAGTGGCACTCTTTTACAGAGATTTTTGAAAATGGTTAGAAAATGAGTGGCACTCTTTTACAGAGATTTTTGAAAATGGTTTAGAAAATGAGTGGCACTCTTTTACAGAGATTTTTGAAAATGGTTTAGAAAATGAGTGGCACTCTTTTACAGAGATTTTTGAAAATGGTTAGAAAATGAGTGGCACTCTTTTACAGAGATTTTTGAAAATGGTTTAGAAAATGAGTGGCACTCTTTTACAGAGATTTTTGAAAATGGTTTAGAAAATGAGTGGCACTCTTTTACAGAGATTTTTGAAAATGGTTTAGAAAATGAGTGGCACTCTTTTACAGAGATTTTTGAAAATGGTTTAGAAAATGAGTGGCACTCTTTTACAGAGATTTTTGAAAATGGTTTCGAATTTTCGACTATGTTTTTACATATCGATAAAACTCAAGTTTACATAGGCATTTTGATAAAAATTTTACAAAATTTCGAAAAATTTTGTGAAAAGTATGTTTTTATCTAACCTCTGCCACTGATCTTGGTCGGTTTTCTTATCTAAGTTTCATAGACATAATGATGTCTCACTAAACTTAAATAAAGATACTACATCTAGATTCTGACGCCCTAGATAAATCATTTTTGATGATACCGCTTACAATAAAGGCTTTAAAAAGGTCTATGTTGCAAAGGAGTTTTTTTCAAGAGACAACGCAACTAGGATTTTCATAATTTGACAGGCAAAATTAATAATTTCAAGGGAAAAAGTTTTTGTTGTATGTTGTAAGTCTCGGTGTCGCCAAAAAACAGCGCTGTGAAATTGATATCAGTTGGGTATCATTTTAGTTTATCTACAATTAAGGCACTCAGGTTATCACAATTCAAAATGCATATCATTCTTATATATAAAACGCATGTGGACTCTGTCTGTGGATTCAAGATATTGCAAACGTAACCTATGCAAACGCGCTCTAAAATTTTAGCTAAAAACGCGTGGTTCGCAATACGTGGCAGTGAACACTTGAACAATTTTCCTACAGGAATTTTTAGGATACGTGAAAATATTAAATTTCCACTTTTTTCTCATTAGAGCGTGTTCGCATTGGTAACGTTTGCCATATCGTGATGGATTTCTCTGTCTGTTTTTCAGGATGTCCGCATTTCATTTTCATTTCCAAATACAAATCATCATCACAAAAACTATTACGTAAACTCGAGTGGCGCAGACGCAAGAAAACGCGCCAAAGGCGCGTCAGCCTGAGCTGGTTAAAAATATAAAGAAAGAATAAGGAAGATAGATAAATAGACTCATGAGTGCGTAAGATAACAAACGAAAGCAGATAATTACAAACACATTAAAAGTATCATTTTCTCTATCTCGTCCACTTCTCCCAAATAATGTACATTCATATCCAAATATTGACGATTATCAAAAATCTTGAATTCAATCGAAGCTTTCGTCCCATCACATCTACAGAAGTCATATCCTCCTTTCACGGTACATTCTTTTTCTATGTCTGATTTAAACCATCTCGTATGTTCAGGAGGGAATTCGGTGCATTTGATTCCTTTGAAAATATCGGATTTGTTGAGATTTTCTGGTGTGAAAAAATAAATGCAGAGCCTTTCCATTCGGGGATTAGATCCTCTCATACAAAGTTTGAGAAATCTGTTGAGCTCTTTCTCCGTCCAGCCGATGTTACTGATATTTATAGTTCTACTATTTATGACTAGTAAATCATCCAACATCAATGTACTCTGCCGAGTAACCTGACGGATCTCAAGATCATCATAATTTTGAATTAACACTTGATATGGATTCTCCAGGTTCTTAAAAACATCATCCTCAAACAACATATGTCTTGACGGGAAATGTTTCAGAATTGATTTTACATCCGATCTATTATCACTTAAGATATCGACTTTGTCGTAGCTGCAGAACAAGGTCCGCAGCTCTTTCATATCAAAACGGGATGTATTCTCATCGAACTTGAGACAGTAAAATGAGGAAAAATGGAAAATTTCTTTGAGATGGGAGATCCATTCCTTGATGCTGAGTCCTAATTTCATATTCCTTTTCACATTTACTGGCGGATTTCTAAAAATTCTCAATTCCACTTTTTTCGGCAATAGCGAGAGACCACCTGCTCGTCTTTTACGAAGTTTAAACGTCCAATCCAAGCGTGTTGTATCAAGTACAATAAATACACGAATCTCACTGCTTATGTGAACTATTGAACATACATGCTTCCAATTAATCGATCCCACGGATCCCTTTGCTCTTTCGGAAAGTAGTGAGAGAGTGATACTAAAATAATTTGATGCGTTTTAAAGTTTAAAGTGAAGAGATTCCCCAAAATCCATCGACTTGAGCACATGGAGAATCGCTTCGGAAGGGAGGTTGAGGAGAGGAAAAGATGTCATCATCAGGGCAGAAGAGATGAGGGCAAATGAACGAGAAGATGGAGGATGGACGGTGTGAGGTAGAATGCGCGCGGTCTCTGAAATCAATAGCTGAAGGGTCTAGTTAAACAATAATGACATACGACTGTGGGAAACAAGGTAGAGAAAATATGACTAGGAGTAGAAGGATGACGAACCGATCTTCGAGTAAAAGATGGACTAAATAAAAAGGAATTGGGAATCTGGAGGAGGTTCCTGGGATCAGGAGATATGAATGAGAAGGAGGAGGGTGGCTAGATGGAGATCGATACAACGAACAGACTACCGTCAATTGAATAGCACAGAAAATTTTGGATTTACTTTCATAGAACTAAAATTTTGAGAGAATTGCCGGTCTACAACTTTATTACTTTGATACTTAGCGTAAAACTCTGGGTTGGGAATGAAGAAATTCCAGTTTTAGAACTATTCCGATCCAGGTTCCAGATGTTGTTTCAGGTCGAAATGGCAATTTTTCATATTGATTTCGTAAATAAGTTGTAGACATGCAATTCTCTCAGAAATTTCGTTTTATGAGAGCAGATCTTGCAGTTCTTTTTCGGAGACTGGGAGACCGTGCTGTGGGAAACTAGTCCAGGGTAATGAGGAAAAATGAATGAGAGAACGAGGACGGTGGACTGTGTGCGGACACAGTTGTCGACTGAGAAATGGACTCATCAAACTATTTTTGCATGGGCCTGTGGGAAACTAAGCGAGGATACTGTGTGAGGAAACAGGAGGGACTTCTATCCAAAGCCTACCCGGTTTGCACATGAAATTATTCTGATTAAGGGCACACGCACAGGATCATTTTCTGTTTATACGAATTCAAATTATTTTCCGAAGTCTAGTGGAGCGCGTTTGCGGACGACTTGGCAGGTTGTCAATTGAGTCGACGCTCAGCCATAATGCGGGATTTATAACTGGAGGATATCCATGACAAACAAAGCGAGCAATATATTCATTGAACAAGAATGGTTTGTAATGTACGAGGTAAAAGTATAATTAAAAACTCATGGGAAAGAATCAAGGAAAAAAGTTTTTGGCCTATCCCACACAATGTGGATACCAAACATACATTTCAAGCATGTAACTATGAAATCCGTCATCCGAATACTGGATTGTTGCTTTGATCCCATCTTTTCGATAAATATCAATACCTCCTTCTATTAACCAATCTTTGCCGACGCTAGTCTTGAACCTTCTTGTATGCTCGACAGGCATTTCCATGCACTTGATTCCTTTAAAAATATCGGATTTCTTAAGAGGTTCTGGTGTGAAAAAATAAATTTGAAGCGTTTCCATTCGGGGATTAGACCCTCTCATCCAATGTTTGAGAAATCTGTTGAGTTCTTTCTCCGTCCAGTCTAAATTATCGATATCTATTGTTTTACAATTGGTGACCAGCAGATCATCCAACGTAAATGTACACGCTAAGCCAAATTCCCGACGGATCAAAAGTTCGTCATAATTTTGAATTAAGACTGGATAAGGATCCTCCAGGAGACCAACAATATCATTCATGATCTCCAGACGTCTTGTCGGAAAGTTTCTCAAAATTGATTTCACATTCGATTCACTGTTACTTGAAATAGAGAGGTTCTCGTAACTATTGAACATGGTCTGCAGCTCTTCGATATCAAACAGATTTGCGTTTTCCATGAATCGAAGATAGAGAAATGAGGAAAAATGGAACACTTCTTTGAGATGAGTGATCCATTTTTTGATGCAGAGTCCTTTCATACTCCATTCTAACTTTACTGGCGCATAAATTCTCAACTCCACGTTATCCGGCAAAGAACCATTTGTTGGATCTTCCGAGGCGTTATCCATTGTGAACTTCCATTCCATGACAGATTTGTCAATTAACATATATAAACTAATGTGATTGGTTATGACAACAGATGAAGTTTTATGGTTTAAATTCATCAATTCCACGGCTCGCTTTGCTTTTTCGGAAAGTAGTGAGAGACTGATGCTGAAATTAAATAATATGTTTTAGGAGAATGAACCGAACGAAAACTTACAATTCTCCATAACCCATCGATTTGAGGATGTGGAGGATAGCATCGTTGGGGAGGCTGAGGAGAGGGAAAGAGGACGTCATCATTGTAGATGGGATGAGGGTGAATGAATGAGAATAAGAGGGATGCCTGACGGTGGGAGGTAGAATCGATAAATGAAGACAGATGACGAGGGGAATACGACTGCGTAGGAAGACAACGGACTGCTCTTCGACTGACAGATGGACTAAACAAATGAGAAGTGGGAAACTGGAGGAGGAGGACTATGAGAAAATCAAACGAGATGAAGAAGACGTGTCCGTCGCCCCTGATATGGGTTGAACAAATAGAAAATGCATTAGGTCGTGGACTCGGCCGGGATAAAATGCACTAACTACTCGCAAGCAACAGATGAACCAGTTGTATGTTGTGGTTGCGAACACAGTGTTCTTACAACTGCGCAATTGCAAGAACTAAAAAATATTGATACATTTAAAAGAAGTAAGAAAATCGGTCTCTCCTAGTTTAGAATACCTACAGTACCGCTCAAAAGGTTATCAACTTTGGCTGTTTTCAGTGGAAAATGACCAAGTTTGACAGCGTATTTCGGTGTCACTTGATTGTGCGACGACTTTCATTTTGTATGAGTTGGACAGATCAAAAATATCACATTATTTTTGTAGTTGATCAACTTTTTGTAGAAACACTATCTTGAAAGTTTCAAGTTGTCAAAAGCCATTTCTCCCTGAAACTGACTATCCGTGCAAGGTAACAAAATTTTAGAGCTTTTCACTTCAACAACCTGTAACTGTCAAGATAGTGACTCTAAAATCGGGTACCGAGGCTCTAGAATGCTCCATTCAATATCCTACTGTCTTTCCCAGGGTTTCAATAGAACGCAGAACACTACGGCACGATTAAGACAGTGCTTTGACTGACTCAGCAAGATAAATTTAACTTTCTGAAAAAACAAGAAAAAAATAAAGTATTCAAAAACAAAATTATTCATTATGTTCATAAGTTCCACTTACAACAGAAAAGAAACCAATTATTATTAGCACCACAGTGAATGAGGTGGGAAATAGAGAGACATAGAGAAATAGAGATAGGGATTTCCGTGGGGCTCAGATGGAACAACTCTGCTGAGCAATTATTCAGAATCTCCGATACAGTGTGGATGCCAAACGAATAGATGGAAGGAAGTGAGCGGTTCATTTCGACTGATTTTGATTGTCGCTCTGGTGCCATCTCTTCTGTATATATCAATACCTCCTCTGACTGTTTCTGTTCTTCGTCCTTCCCTTTTGAACCATCTGAGTTGTGTTTTCGGCATTTCCATATATTTGATACCTTTGAGAATATCAAGTTGGCTCACGGCAAAGAATGGCATAAAACCGATAAATATATCTTCCATTCGAGGGTTCGAACCTCTCATCCAATGTTTGATGAATCTATTGACTTGCTTCCCAGTCCACTGAAGTCCAATAAGGCTTACATGTTTACTATTCGTCATCAATAGATTATCTAATGTCAACGCAATTCCGAGATCCTTATAAGTTAAGCTAAGTTCATCAAAATTTTGAATCAACGCTTTCTTAGGATTCTTCAGGGTATTAAAGGCGCCCTGGGCAAAATAAAGATTCTTCGTTGGGAAATGCTCAATTATGGACTCAACATCTGTGCCATCAGAATTTCCAAAGCTGAGTGATTCGACACTTTTAAATATATCCCGGATCTCTTCGATATCAAATGTATTTGCGTTTTCTTTGAAAGAGATGCTATGAACTGTTGGTAGATGAAATATATCCGTGAAATGATTGATCCATTCTCTAACACTGAGTCCTCTCATACTCCATATTTTTCTGTATGGCCCGTGTTCCCACAGTTCTAGATCAACATTATCAGGTAGTGGCAATGGACCATTTGGTTGCTCCTCAGTAAGCTTGTCGATTGAGAAGTTCCATCGCATGTGGTAATCGCCAATAGACGTTGTGATATGAACAGAATCAGATATATTGACAGAGAAAAACCGAATTTTTAGATTCATCAACTCCACCGATTGCTTAGCTCTCTTGGAGAGAAATGAGAGAGTTATGCTGAAATTGAAGAACTATTTTCGAGATTATGGTACATACAAAGCAACTTACAATTCGGTAATGTTCATAGACTTTAGAACATGGGAAATAGCGTTGGGAGGTAGGTTGAGGAGAGGAAAAGAAGTCGTCATCGCTGTAGAAGAGATGAGGACGAATGAATGAAAAGAAGAGTGATGGACGGTGTGGTGACGGTCGATCAACGGGCAGAATCAACAAAAATTAATTAATTAGGTCTGTGGGAAATTAGTAGGAGGACAACTAAGAAGAGAGGTGACTAGCGGTGCGAGGTAAAATGACTGTGGTTTCTGAAATCGATGAATGATCTAGGTAAACAATAACGACATCTGTAACTCTGGGAAGAAAGCTGATGGAAATATGAATAAGTGAACGGACGACGGACTGCTCTTCGACTGACAGACGGACTAAACAAATGGAAAGTGAGAAACTGGAAGAGATTACTGTCTGAGGGAAATAAGTCGTCAACACTGTAGACAGAGTGGTAACAAATGAATGAGAAGAACATAGATGGACAGTGTGGTGTTCAACGGACGGACTCAATAAGCATGAATAAAATAGGTCTGTGAGAAACTAGTTTAGGGAAACATCTGGAGCAGGGCAGACAAAAAGTGCACTAGCAGTGCGCGGCATGTTTTTGGAACAGGTGAATGTTGTAGTGGAGACTAGTAAGGAAGGGTGTCATCCCACCTCGATCTCACAAATTAACAATCCTCTCAAAAAAAGAAGTTATAAAAACTCTATCAACTATGGAAGTGACAATTCATGTGTGATCTACGATAACATCTAAAATTGGCTGGGAAATTCATTCCCAAATTCATTAACTAGTTGTGTGTCTGCTTAAAACATATGTTTGGACGGACGCTCTAAAGTTTCACCTTGTTTCACTACGAATTTGACTATATCGAGGCAGTTTTTCGTTACTCTCGTGTCTCAGTACATCTTATATGGTGTCTTCAGGAAACTAACTTTTTTGGAAGCTCAGAATTTAATCTCAAATTTCGGGAGAACATGAAAAATACATCGGGAAAACTGTGCCAAAAAATTGTATGTTGCAAAAACGCCAAAGGAACCCGCCACATGTCTAAAACTGGTTTTAATTACTTTGCCGCATCCTGTAAATAAGCCTACTATCCCTTGGTCTTATCGAAAACTCCAATCAATGTTTCAAAATTGCTTCATAACTTTAACTGAACATTAACTGAAAAAAAGAATACAAAAAGAAAATAAAATAGAACAACAAGATGCACAGTTAAAAATCTCCTACACAATGTGGGTGCCATACATACATGAAAAATGAATCAGTATCAAACTCCTCATCATAATCGAATGTGACTGTTGCGATTGTTCCATCATTTCTTATGATATCGTAGCCACCTTCAACTTCAAAGGTCTCCTGGTTCAATGTTTTGAACATTCTAACATGATTGGCTGGCATTTCCATGTATCTAATACCTTTTAGAGCAACTGTTCTATTAAACCCTATTCCTCTTGACGTCGAAAAGATATCTAAAGTTTCCAATCGAGGGTTAGATCCTTTCATCCAATGCTTTAAAAATCGGTTGATTTCTTTCCCAGTCCAGTTGGCATCCCCGAGCATTACAGTTTTGCTATTCATCATGAGTAGATCATCCAATATTAATACACCTCTCTCTGAATCTTCGTCTAATGTTATATCAAACTCGTCATAGTTTTGGATCAAAACATTTTTTGGATGCTCTAAACATTCGAAGACACCACCGTCGAATACAATGGAACTCGATGGAAAGTGTTTCACTAGAAAGTCATACGCTTCGTTTGTGCTATTATCTATAGAGATCAAGAGCTTATCAAAGTTTCCGAATGTAGTTTTAATTTCTTCGATGTCGTACAGAAGGGAATCAGTATAGAACTGAAGAGAATAGAATTTAGAAAAATGAAAGATAGTCTTAAAATGGCTGATCCATTTCTTGACGCTGAGATCTTTAATCCTCCATTCTATCTGCCCATCATGAGTGATTAACTCTGTGAATTTATTTGGCAATGCGCGGTTCATTGTTCCGGTTCCTGTTTTGTCAAAGTGAAACCTCCATGTCCAAAAACGTTTCTCGAAAGACAAAATGATATCAACCAAATTGCCTATGTGGACAATGACTTTCGGACTCGTCAATTCCAAGGCCTCTACTGATTGCTTCGCTCTTTTTGAAAGAAATGATAGAGTTATGCTGAAATTAATTATTCGTTTTTGAGATTATGGTAGTTAAAAAGCAACTTACAGTTCATTAATGTTCATTGACTCAAGCACATGGGATACAGCTGTCGGAGGGAGGTTGAGGAGAGGAAAAGATGTCGTCATCACTTGATGAATAATGAATGAAAACAAGGGGGACGGACAGTGTGAGGTAGAATGCGTGCAGTCTCTGAAATCGATAAATGAAGGGTCTAATTAAACAATAATGACATATGACTCTGGGAAACAAGGTAGGGGAAAGATGACTGAGTAGGAGGACAACGGACTGCTCTTCGACTGACAGATGGAGTAAATAAATGGGAAGTACTGGGGGAAGTGACTGTCTGAGATGACATATAGCTTTATGTAGAAGACGTGAGGGCCCCCGAGATGGGCTAAACGAATAAACAATTCATCAGGTCGTGGGATATAAACTTGTCTCGGCTGGGATGAATTGCACCAACGGTGCGCAAGGAAAAGAGGTCGTCAACAAACAGAAGAAACGAGGAATGAGAAAAAGAGTGATGAATGGCGTGGTGTAAAACAATTGACAAATAGACTCAACAAAAAAACCAGCAGTGCCCGGCAGGTTTTTGTGTGAAGTAGAATGAGCGCAGTCTCTGAAATCGGCAGATGTGTCTAGACAAACAATAATGACATATGACTGTGAGAATCTGGTCCAGGTGGAGCATCTAGACCGGGATCAGGGCTGTGCGAAAAATTTTTCGTCCGAGAACTTTTTTCGGTTTTTTCGGGGGTTTTCGAAAAATTTTTCGGTCTAAACTTTTCGAAAAAGTTTTTCGGACGAAAAATTTTCGGATAATTTTCGAAAATTCTATTGAAAATTTTTGGAAATTTCCTATGAAATTTTCAAAAATTAAGTAACAAAATAGCGATTTTTTATTTTTCCTGGAATTTTGTACTCAAAAACAGGTTTCAATTAGCCTTTCTTTGAAATACATACAGTTTTCATACAAATTCGAGTTGTTTGCCTCAGAAAAACTCATTTTTCAGACAGTTTTCTGGAAAGTCTCTGAAATCGATAAATGAAGGGTCTAGTTAAACAATAATGACATATGACTCTGGGAAACAAGCTAATGGAACTATGACTGACGACGGATTGCTCTTCTACTGACAGATGGACTAAACAAATGAGCAGTGGCACAGGGGTGCGAGACGTAAGGTCCGCAACGAAAAGTTTTGAATTTACCGACCGAGTCGCAATGCGTGTGCGTCGCGTTTTTCAGTGAAAGATACGACAAACACACGCTAAATTTGAACTTGGCACTCAGCCAAGTCTGTTTTTGGCACCGTGCCAACCGCCGAGCGACGGAGCGCGTTTAAGCCACCTTGCGTTTCTCACCCCTGTGCAGTGGGAAACTGGAGGAGATTACTGTCTGAGAAGACATACATCTTCATGAAGCAGACGTGAGGTCCCCGAGATGGGCTAAACGAATAAACAATCTATCAGGTCGTGGGATATAGACCTCTCTCGGCTGGGATGAATTGCACCAACGGTGCGCAAGGAAAAGATGTCGTCATCACGGAGGTGAGAACGCAAAAAAATTGTGATCGAAATTGTGATTGAGAGGCACCCATATTCATCACAGCCTCGATTGGGCGGCCGCGTTCTCGGCCGTGTAGCTCAGCCGGTTGGGGTTTTGTACCCATGCACGTTCGGCCATGAGTTCGGAACCACCAGTTCAATCACTTACCGAATTTTGAGGCCAAACGTTTTTTTTGAGTTCACCTCCTTTAAGAAAGAACGAGAATGAGTTTTTTAGTGTTGAGGGATGAAGAGTGGTACATTGGTCTCTTGTCACTTTAGAGTTTTGAGTTTTCTGAAAATGTTCTCCTGGTCAGGGTTCTCCTGTCGGAAATGTATCATAATGGCATAGTAGCATATCATAATGGCATAGTCGCTTAGCCCAAAAAATTCCAGAGAAATTATTCAAGTTATCAAAATCTAAATTTCTTTGACTTGAAAAACAGAAAGGAATGAAAGAAATTGGTATAACGCAGTCACAACGGTTTCCTGTCAAACTCGAGCCATTATTATTAAGTTAATCGAATTTTTATGAATCCTCATAAATTATTCTGTAGATCAAACAAAAACTTGAGCTTTTTTTTGTAAACTACTATTTGATCACAAGAGTTTGTGACTTTCCGAAAATCTCACAGACAAATTTCAATTTCAGCAAATTAATTAAAATTCGTTTCTCTCCCCGCCGTCTCATTTTTGTTTTCGTTTGGTTTGTTTTTCGGAAAATGCGAATTCCCAGACTTATTTCCAAAATTGTACACGGCTACCTTTCTGTCGCTTGGAAGTATTTTTGCATCTCTTGCTTCCTGTTTACTTCATAACCATTTGGCATAAGAAATACCAAATAGAGGTGTTATTTTATTTCAGCTCCTGTAACAATGAACAATGTGATCAAGTACGGATCAGTTCAAGCGAATCCCCTTTATAACTGCAGGTGATTAGACTATTTTGAACATACTTGTCAAAGTCCGGCCCGGATATTTAGGCGGAAAAGTTAAAATTTCAAAATTTTCAAATTTTCGACTAAATACCATTCAGAGTAAGAAGAAATTCTAAAAAATAATCAGAAATGTTTTCTTTTTCAATAAAAAACTGAAAAAGTTTCAAAAAAAACTTCAAACAATTTGTTCATTTTTTTGAAGCCGAGCATTTGGGCCGTGCTGAGCCGGGCCTTGACAAGAATCACTTTGAATGTTATACGGATGTGTAGATCAAAACTAGGGCTACATTTTTGTAGTTGAAGATTTCATCACAGCAATTAAAGCTTCTGACAAGGGAAGTTCATGACAAGGCGAGTTGAACTTTTTCTAAAAATTGGACCTCCGGTCCTTTCGACCCTGCTGATCTCAAAATTGCAAGAAAAATCAGTTAAATGCTTACGTGAGACGAGTTATGACCCGTCAAACTTTTCAACTTTTTCATGGGATTAAGCTTTTCATGTGAACTTTCAATTCATCGAATAGCCAATCGAAATTTGTGCTGTAGAATTGCGAGTTTGACGGCTCATAACTCGGTTCATGTAAGCTTTCGACTAATTTTTCTTGCAGTTTTGAAATCAGCAGGGTCGTTAGTACCCGAGGTTCAATTTTTAGAAAAAGTTCAACTCACCTCGTCATGAACTTCCCTTGTAAGAGAGCGCAGAGAAGCTAGTGTGTCTCGTTTCTCTGCACCCTCCATACTAGACATCGTTCCAGCGCCCATACCCCTGAAGAATGGTCCAGAAAAGATGGTGTCTCTCGTCCAATCTTCGGAATCACAGAAGGAGTTGCTGGACTCCTCGTGGACATCATCTATATTCCAGTATTTTTTGTAATGATGGAAAAGGAGAACTTCAAAATGTCTTGCTACAAAATCATGACAGTCTTGGCGGTGGTTGACTTCTTCTCCATAATTGTTGACTGTATAATAACAGGATGGCTTACTTATGAAGGTGCGGTTTTTTGTACCCATCCAGAAGTGATCCATTTCTCCGGAATGACTGGAGAAGCGCTCTGGTGTACTTCATGTGTGCTTGCAGTGATATTGATAGTCAATCGATTACTTGATCTAACCAGTCCAAGAGCCAGAATCTTTTTCTTTGAGGGCAACCGTACATACCTATTTATTCTGGCAGCTATCATCTATGGATTATACTTTTTCTTCTTCAATACACCTACCGCTTTCACTTCTAAATATCATACCTGGTTTTTCGATCCAATGATTTTCGAGGGTAAAGCTATGGAATACGAGAATTTTCCTATTTTTATTAACAACTTTTCGGTGGTCTTCTTCACCTGCTCTCTTTATATTCTCTTCTGTATCGCACTGAGATCAAAGCTGAAGAATACGACTGGGTCAGAGTCAAGGAAAGCGGTAAGCTGGGGATACTGTAGTCGGTTCCAAAGTGTTTTGATAATCATACTTGTCAACCAGGTCAAAACGGGGCCGACTCGGGCCCGTAACAAGCTTAAATCTCAATATTATGAGCTGAAAAATATACCAAAATGTAGGTCTCGACGAGTTCAATGTCTGTGTCCTGCTACGGGGTCCGGATGGCAAACCGTCAATATGCTGCGGATCGGGAAAAAGTGATAAAAACGAAACAATGGTCAAAAAAGGTACTCTATACCGGCCGCGGCACATCAACGGCTCCGGAAACTTTTGCCACCAGACGTTTCGTCACCAATTATAGGAAAATTTCCAAATCTTTATAGGGAAAACAACATATCACTAGAATTAAGGTGATATGATTTTTCCCATAAAAAGCGTTGAAAATTTCACTATAATGAATGGCGAAATGTCTAATAACGAAATGTCCCGGAGCCACATTAACGACTAACTATCAGCTCCGTAGTAGGACACAGAGCTAGAACTTGTCGAGAGCTACATTTTGGTATATTTTACAGCTTATAATGCTGAGTTTGAAGAGATTTACGAGCCGGCCCGTGTCGACCCGTTGACAATTATGCTAATAATTGTTTCACAGAGCATGCAAGTTTTCTTCCAATCCGTCATGATTTGTGCTGTCAATCTCAATGTTTCTATCATCTACGTCGTCATGAATTATATTGAGGTCCCCTTGTGGCTTATCATTATAGGACAGTTGAGTTGGCAACTTGGGAATGCTGCACCGGTGATTATATACTTGAAGTTTAACAAGACGATCAGAAATGGAGTTTTGAAGAATCTTGGGATAAGGGTAAGGTTTTGTGGAGTTTCCAAAGTGTATTTTTGTAGTTGGACAGCTATGGTGAGTATCTCCAAAACTATGAGAGCTCTCAAAAATCAGTCAACTACAAGAATGTGGCTCAACGCATTTACCACACGGTCCTTAAGTTTAAAACGCATTGGAACAACACTCACAACAGTTCGAGGTCTCGGAAGCTCGCTCCGTCGCACAACGGTTAACATGGTGTCAAGTTCAAATTATACGTTCATTTGACACATCTTTCAATACAAAACCGCGACGCACACGCGACGCAATTCTAAAAAGTTATTTTCTCGTTGCGAATATTACGCCTCGCATCCCTGTAAACGCATACATACTAGCGCAACACTGGTATCACATTTACGCTCTACCGAAGTTCTCTTGAAAAAAGTCTGTTTTTCACTTTGTATCACGCTATTTATCTCTGTTTCGGTAGAGCGCTCCTGTAAAAAAGTGTGCCGTCTTAATAACGATGTATAATTTCAGAGAGCTAAAAATGTTAATGTCTTCGGGAGAAGCACAGTGACAAAGTCAACTATAAGCACTGGACATATGATGGCTGGTTGACGAATGTCAAGGATTTTGTGTTATTAATTGTTCGGGAGTTGAAATTTGAAAAGAAATAAATAAAATGGTCATTTTTTTCATTACCTAGATTATGTTTTTATCCTGAGCATCCTTTTGTAGCTATGTATTTAAAATCTTCTGTCGAATTTCGACCAAATTTCATTATGCAAAAGTCACACAAAAGAATTGACAATCACCGCTGGTGGGAAATATCACTCAAAACAAAAATTAAGATTTCTTTCAAGAAGTGTTCCAGAATGTACTGATTCTAGGTTTTCATTAAATACTAGTCACGGGGTCTGAGGTTGAGAACTGAAATTAAACGCGCTCCACTAGACTTGGAGGCAAATTCAAAAATCAATTTTACCAATTCGTTGCTTCGTTGTGGCAACTTGATACGTAATCGACCACTGTTTGAATCGATTTACATCAGTTTTTCCGCGTTTTTGGTCAGTTTTTGAGCGGGTCCTTTTAGTATTCACTCCCAGACCCCGTGACCAGCCCACACCTAACAAAGGAATTCTTCGGAGACGCGGCGTTCAAACGATCTTTGAACTTGGGCATAGGTACTTTCGACGAGCCGAGTTATAATCCGACATCTAATATTCACTCAATTACAGTTTAGATTAACATCTGATTTACCAACGCGTCTGTGACTCTCACAGTCCCCTTCTCTTTGCTCTCTCACGTCTCTCGCTGGATTCCCTCCTGTCGGGTACTGCTGGTTCATTTCCTTGCTCCAGATGTTTCCTAAAACTACTTTACCACGGGTCTACCTTTTTAATGTTTGTTGAGTCTGTCCGTTCTACACCACACCGTCCATCACCCTCCTTCTCGTTCATTCATCGTCATTCCTTCTGCCCTGATGACATCCACTTTTCCTCTTCTCAACCTCCCTCCCGAGGCAATTACTCATGTGCTCAAGTCAATGGATTATGGAGAATTGTAAGTTATTTCAGTCGCTCACTACAAAGCCTTATTCAAAGCTTTCAGTATTACTCTATCATTTCTTTCCAAAAGAGCAAAACAATCTGTGGAGTCAATGAATTTAATTGTAAGACAACACACTTGTTATGCTACTATAAGTGATTATGTCACTATCTACATGTCGGTTGGGACAGAAGATTTGGAATGGGAGTTCAAGTTGGGTCATGTCTTAACAGACCGAATGGATTTTTCTCTGTCCTTGCTGGATAACGTGGAACTAGAAAACTTTGAAAGAAAACTATGGAGTATGGAAGGACTTAGCATCACTGAATGGTTCAGCCATTTCAAGAAAATATTCAATTTGTCAACTCTCAAGTATTTATCATTTGAGGAAAATTCATCTATATTTGATATAGATGATATCAGACGTACATTCGAAAATTTTTTCTGCAAACTGACCATATACAACAAAGCCGGTTCCGTTGCTTACCGGAATGATATATTGAAACGTTTTCCGACTAAATCTCTCGAGTTGCAGAATACTGTTTTTGACACGTTATACGATCCTAATCGGATATTGATTCAAAACTATGATCACTTGCAAATCCAATCTAGTATGAATGTCCCGTCTAATGTCACCTTGGATGACTTGTTGATGGTTAATAGTAAAATGATAACTGTTAGTAAATTGAATTGTACAGAAAAGGTAGTCAACAGATTCATCAAGCATTGGATAAGAGGGTCGAATCCTCGAATGGAAATGTTTGAATTCTCAAAATCCTTAAGAAGACCTCTCAATCAATCTATTATTCTAAGAGGTATCAGACATATGGAGCTTCCTGCTGATCAAACCAACATATTCAAACAGATTAACGGTTTCATTGAAACTACAACTGGAGGAACTGAATTTTATAGGATCGATGGAACAAAAGCGACAATCAATCTGTATTATTCCGAACAGTACGAAATTACATCATTATGGATGTATGTTTGGCACCCACATTGTATTGGGAGTCCAGAATAATTATTGTCTGCTTTATTGTATTGTTGAGATTTAATGAAAGGGGTGGAGATTTGGTAAATGAATAAATGAGTAAACTTGTCGATGTTATATTAAATCCGTTGCTGATCCGGTGGATCGATTCTTTCCTATCAGAGCGGAATTTTGAGGTAAAGGTGGGAAATACGTACTTCGTTCGGCTTTATGTGGGTCCTTCAAGGTTCAGCCCTATTCCCGATTCTCTTCGGTATTAGCCGAGCAAATTCGTTACAACTGCGCTCCGCCGCAAACGATAGAGTATCGGCGAGAGACGCAGATTTTTTTCTCGCGCGAACAAATATTTTTACCGTTTATGATCTATTTTCGCTGTTTTTAGGAACAAATTACATTAAAACTTTCGAAAAATCGTGAAAATGGGTCAAAAACTGTGAAAATAATTGTTCGCGCGAGAAAAAAATCTGATCTTACCATTAGATAAGATCTCATCTTGTGAGACCGATCCCTAGACGTAGGTTGGTTCTCTTCACACAATTATTTACGACACTTTTTGTTATCTCATACCATACTGCCGTCCGTCTTCTGTACTGTCGAAAAAATAAAGTTTGGCCAAGGATTTTCAAAAAAAACTTCGCGGGCAAAACATTTTAGTTCACAAATGCACTAAAGTGTTTTGCCCGCGAACATTTTTTTTCCTTGGCCAAATTTTATTTTTTTTTTCACAGTGCAGTCTGTATACTTTCAGATTCATTCTCGTCCTACCTACAGTAATGTCTTCCTCCTTTCCTCTTCTTAACCTTCCTCCCAAGGCTATTACTCATGTCCTCAAATCGATGGAATTTAAAGACTTGTAAGTTTTCACCTTGTTCTATGGTTCTGTAACTTTTACTAATATAATTTCAGCATCACTCTCTCTTTCTTCTCGAGAAGAGCAAAACGTGCAGTAGAATCGATGGGTTTGGTGAATAAATTTGTGGGTGTGTTCCTATCAGAGGTGGTTAGTATTCAAACACCAATTAACAATGGAAGCAATTTCAATTGGAAATTTTATGGTGAACAATTGGAAAAGAAACCAGATATTCTTCCATTGCCGGATAGAGTTGAATTGTCAATTCGTTATGGAGAATCGTGGAGAAAAATATGGAGTATGGAAGGTCTCAGTATCAAAGAATGGATTGCCCACTTCGGCCCAATCTTCAATTTTTCTAAACAACGTACTCTTCATTTCTGGGACAGTTCTACAAAGTTTGACATCAACGAATTGCGAAATACATTCGATAGTAACTGGGATCTTTATATCGCAGAAATTGGTGAATCGACCAACTATTTTGAGTCTTTAATCACCAATTTCCCAGCACGATCCCTCCGATTAGACGATTCAGTGTTTGCAACTCTGAATCATCCGCAGCTTGCATTGATTCAGAACTATGACGGACTGGAGATTCAAGCGGATGTTCCCACGCCATCTACATTGGAGTTGGATGATCTACTGATGGTGAACAGTAAATATATCAAAGTTACTGATCTGACCTGGAAGGTGAAAGATTTCAATAGATTCATCAAGCACTGGATCAAAGGGTCTAACCCTCGAATGGAAATGCTAACTATCGATTTCGACACATTACGCGACCCAGAGATCCCTGATTTTCTGAAAGGTATCAGGTATACGGAAGTGCCGGAGGATGAAACTAGATGGTTCGAGAATCATCACAACGGAAGATCTATACAAGTGGACGGAGGCTTCGATTTTTATAGACAAGATGGTACTAAAGCGACAATTGCATACATTCCTAATGAGTACGATGAAGATGACGATGAGGATGGTATTAAGTGGATAGCAATGTTTGTGTGGCATCCACATTGTGATTCTGATTATTAACTGTGATTATATGATATTTGAATAAAGTTGGACTCTTGTTGAAAGCACATCATGCAATACATAAAAAGTCTTCAGTGAAATCAAAAGAATTGTGTTGGGGTTGAAGCAAATATTACACGAACTGTGTTCCAGTATTCTGATGAACGGACATTACTCAAACTCCACCAGTCCTTCTAAGCTCCACGGTACCGACGAAGCGCCAGGGATATTGTCTTTTCTGTCTCTGAGCTCTCTCCAAGGATACTTTTTTTCAAAAACATAACACATTTATACAGTTTTTGTTTAAAGGAGCCCGTAGAACAACTTGAATTGGTAAATTGGAAACATAGTAATAGACATTAACATGTTCAGACATTGCAACTGAGAAATGACGATTTTTAAGAAGTGGACTAAGAACTAACGAATTGGTTGACAGCAAAGCTGGGTGGTATTGGGGAAGACGGATTGTAGAGCCTACTTCTTTGCAGCTTTCCTCTTGCATTTCAGAATATCTCTATAGACAGTAACCTCTTTCAGTTTCCCACTTTCCATTTGTTTAGTTCATCTGTCAACCGAGTCCATTCATATTTCCCTTACCTTGTTTCCCACAGTCAAATCTTCATTTATCGATTTCGAATGCGCCTTTTCCACAGTCCCTTAGTCCTCATTCATTTGTCCTCATCCCTTCCAATGACTTCCCTTATAAAGACCTGAATAACCCCCATTAGGGTGTCGTGCGTCAATTATCACCAACTTATATTTATTGTCATATGAACCAGCTGCCACTGCGTCTTGTGTTTGTTCTCCCAAGTCTTTTAATGGGTTCCCGCGCATTCTTCCCCACAGCCTGCTAGCCTGCTAGTGCATTTTTTCATCTGTCCTGCTCCAGATGTTTCCCTAGACTATCTTCCCACAGGACGAACTCAATAACGTTTGTTGAGTCTGCCTGTTAATTGTTCTACACCTCACCGTCCATCATCGTTCTTCTCATTCATTCGCCCGCATTCCTTTTACAGTGATGACGACTTCTTTTCCTCTTCTCGACCTTCCTCCCGACGCTACTACTCATGTCCTCAAATCGATGGATTCAGTAGAATTGTAAGTTGATATTTTTTCTATGGTTCTGTAATTTTTACTAATATAATTTCAGCATCCCTCTCTCGTTCCTCTCAAGAAGAACAAAACGTGCAGTAGAATCGATACGTTTGGTGAATAGTTTTGTGAATGTGTTCCTATCAGAGGTGGTTAGTATCACAGCACCAATTAACAGTGATAGCATTTTCAAGTGGGAATTTTATGGTGAACAATTGGAAGAAAAACCAGATATTCTTCCATTGCCAGATAGAGTTGAATTGCAAATTCTTCATGGAGAATCGTGGAGAAAAGTGTGGAGTATGGAAGGGCTCAGTATCAAAGAGTGGATTACCCATTTCGGCCCAATCTTCAATTTCTCTAAACAACGTACTCTTCATTTCTGGGACAGTTCAACAAAGTTTGACATCAACGAATTGCGAAACACATTCGATAGTAACTGGGATCTTTATATCGCAGAAATTGGTGAATCGACCAAGTATTTTGAGTCTTTAATCACCAATCTCCCAACGCGATCCCTCGATTTAGGCGATGGAGTGTTTGGAACTTCGAACCGTCCGCAGCTTGCATTGATTCAGAACTATGACGGACTGGAGATTCAACCGGAATATCCCACACCATCTACATTTGAGTTGGATGACTTACTGATGGTGAACAGTAAATATATTAAAGTTACTGATGTGACCTGGGCGGTGAAAGATTTCAATAGATTCATCAAACATTGGATCAGAGGGTCTAACCCTCGAATGGAAATGTTAACTATCGATTTCGACACATTAGACGACCCAGAGATTCCTAGTTTTCTGAAAGGTATCAGGTATACGGAAGTGCCAGAGGATGAAACTAGATGGTTCGAGAATCATCACAACGGAAGATCTATACAAGTGGACGGAGGCTTCGATTTCTATAGACAAGATGGTACTAAAGCGACAATTGCATACATTCCTAATGAGTACGATGAAGATGATGAGGATGGCATTGATGAGTTAGCAATGTTTGTATGGCATCCACATTGTGATTTTGATTATTAACTGTGATTATATGATATTTGAATAAAGTTCGATTCTTGTTAAAAATGTTATCTATGTATCTATTTTTTACAGAACGCGACGCAGAGATTCTTAATTTTCTGAAAGATATCAGGTATACGGAAGTGCAGAAGGATGAAACTAGATGGTTCGAAAATCTTCACAACGGAGAAATTCTACCAGTGCTTGGAGGATTTGATTTTTATAGACAAGATATATGTATAAAGTTGGACTCTTGCTAAAATCACTTCATTCTATACTTGAAAATGCTTCAGTAAAATACTATGAAATAATAAACATGTACTGCTAAAACGTTGTTCCTTGACAGCTTGTCTACATACGCATGTCAAAAAATTCAAAAAGAGGAGAAGCGCTGTTAGACCAACGCTAAACTGAGATTTGATAAAAATAGTCTCTCGACAGAAAACATGTAATAAAATACACTTTTACTTAACCTGAATAACCCCATTAGGGTGCCGTGCGCCAATTATCACCAACTTATATCTATTGTCATATGAAACATCTGCCACTGCGTCTTCTGTTTGTTCTCCCAAGTCTTTTGGGTTCCCGCGCATTCTTCCCCACAGCTTGCTAGCCTGCTAGTGCATTTTTTCATCTGTCCTGCTCTAGATGTTTCCCTAGACCATTTTCCCACAGGACGAACTCAATAAGGTTTGTTGAGTCTGCCTGTTAATTGTTCTACACCTCACCGTCCATCATCGTTCTTCTCATTCATTCGCCCGCATTCCTTCTACAGTAATGACGACTTCTTTTCCTCTTCTCGACCTTCCTCCCGACGCTATTACCTATGTCCTCAAATCGATGGATTTAGTAGAATTGTAAGTTTTTATCTTGTCCAGTGGTTCTGTACCGTTTACTGTAATTTCAGCATCACTCTCTCATTTCTCTCAAAAAGATCAAAACGTGCAGTAGAATCGATGGGTTTGGTGAACAGATTTGTGGATGTTTACCTATCAGAGGTTGTTAGTATTACAGCACCAATTAACAGTAAAAGCATTTTCAAGTGGGAATTTTATGGCGAACAATTGGAAGAAAAAC
Organism: Caenorhabditis latens; assembly: GCA_002259235.3. Classification (NCBI taxonomy): domain Eukaryota; kingdom Metazoa; phylum Nematoda; class Chromadorea; order Rhabditida; family Rhabditidae; genus Caenorhabditis; species Caenorhabditis latens. The sequence goes on from CM056094.1 coordinate 2,742,904, forward strand.
CAGATATTCTTCCATTGCCAGATAGAGTTGAATTGTCAATTCGTTATGGAGAATCGTGGAGAAAAGTGTGGAGTATGGAAGGGCTCAGTATCAAAGAATGGATTGCCCACTTCGGCCCAATTTTCAATTTCTCTAAACAGCGTACTCTTCATTTTCTGAACGATTCTACAAAGTTTGACATCAACGAATTGCGAAACACATTCGATAGTAACTGGGATCTTTATATCTCAAACAATCATGAATCGCCCAATTATTTTGATTCTTTAATCACTAGTTTCCCAACACAATCCCTCCGATTAGACAATGGAGTGTTTGGAACTCTGAACCATCCGCAGCTCGCATTGATTCAGAACTATGACGGACTGGAGATCGAACAGGACGTTGACGCATCATCTACATTGGAGTTGGATGACTTACTGATGGTGAACAGTAAATATATTAAAGTTACCGATGTGACCTGGACGGTGAAAGATTTCAATAGATTCATCAAGCACTGGATCAAAGGGTCTAACCCTCGAATGGAAATGCTAACTATCGATTTCGACACATTACGCGACCCAGAGATTTCTGATTTTCTAAAAGGTATCAGGTACACGGAAGTGCCAGAGGATGAAACTAGATGGTTCGAGAATCATCACAACGGAAGATCTATACAAGTGGACGGAGGCTTCGATTTTTATAGACAAGATGGTACTAAAGCGACAATTGCATACATTCCTAACGAGTACGATGACGATGGTGAGGATGGTATTGATGAGATAGCAATGTTTGTGTGGCATCCACATTGTGATTCTGATTATTAACTGTGATTATATGATATTTGAATAAAGTTCGACTCTTGTTGTAAGCACATCATGCAATACATAAAAAAGGCTTCAGTGAAATCAAAAAAAGTTGTACCGGGGTTGAAGCAAATAATGCAAGAACTGTGTTCCAGTATTCTGATGAACGGACATTACTCAAACTCCACCAGTCTGGGCGATAGTCGTGGGCGTGGGGGTGCAAAAGTGGTAATTTTGAGTCTATGAGTCTCTCGCCAGGAGCATCACTGCCTTCAACTTTCACTTTTGGGCTCGCACCCTCCAGGTCAAGTCGGCATCCAACCGGTCCATGTGTGTGTTCTTAGGGCTTCCATCCGGGCGGGTAATGGCGGGTAAATTTCCCCCCGGATGGAAGCCCTATGTGTTCTTCAGGCCAGACCAAAAGTAGAGCTTCATTCTCATAGTTGATAACTTTCCTGAGCCCTACTTTTGATCTGTTGGATTCATACAAAGTTAAATTTGTGGTGCGAACAGTGATACAATGATACACTTCCAAAGTTAAACAGTTTCAACTGAAAACGGGCACCAAAACTGAATCTCTTACAGCACTGCAATGTAATGATAGATTGAAAAACAAAGTGTTTATTTGAGTGCAATAGTTTATTATGAAAACAAGCGCGTAGTAATTTTCAAGGATTCATATTATTCAACAAGTTACTCAGCATCTCCAACACAATGTGGATGCCAAACGTCCATCGATATACAATGCCAACCAAGCTGTTCGATCCTAATTGTCGCTCTGGTACCGTCTTTTCTATAAAAATCGAAGCCTCCTTTGACTTGTTTCGTTGTTCCTCGACAAGTTTTGAATGTCCTCACATGATCCTGTGATACTTCCATATATGTGATGCCTTTCAGAACAACATTTTGATTAGGAGCTTCTCGCGAGTGCAGAAAGATGTATAGCAACTCCATTCGAGGATTCGACCCTCTTATCCAATGCTTGAGGAATATATTGATCTCCTTCTCCGTCGACTTTATAACTCCGACATCAATTCTTTTACTATTTGCAACCAGTAGATCATCCAATGTCAGTGCAACCGGTGTACCCATATCGGAATAGATTTCCAAGTCGTCATAGTTTTGAATCAATACCTTTTGCGGTCGCTTTAAGTTATCAATAGAACCATTATAAAAAAATATATATTTCGATTGGAAATTTCTCAGCATAGACTCCAAATAGTCGTCCAAACCGGGATGTCTTGAAATAACAAGTTTGTCGAAAGGTTCAAATGTGGATCGAACTCCTCCCATTTCAAACATTGATGGGTTTTCTTCAAAATGAAGAATAGTATATGTTGACAACCCAAAGATTGTCTTGAAATGAGTATACCAGTTTCTGATATTAAACCCATTCATACTCCATTCTGCTAAAGTTCCATCAAATTCTGTCAAATCGACTTGGTCGAGTAATGACAACGAAATATTTGTTTGTTCCGCTGGGATGTTTCTCAGTGAAAAGTTCCAAATCATATGTTTGTTACCAATGAACATACTGATTCTAACATACTGATTACCTATCAAGGCAGTAAGATTTCTGTGTCTCAAGTTCATGGACTCCACAGAGCATTTTGCTCTTTTCGAGAGGAAAGATAGAGTAATGCTGAAATTAAGACACAAGTTAGAGTACCGACGCTTAAATGAGATGTTTTAAAACTTACAACTCTCTATAATCCATCGATTTGAGGACATGAGTAATAGCCTCGGAAGGGAGGCAGAGGAGAGGGAAGGAAGAGGACATTACTGTGGTTAAGACGAGAATGAATCAGAAGGTCTACGGACTGTACAGAAGACGGGCGACAGTCGTTAATAACTGTGGGAAGAGGTCCAGCCTCGGACTCGGTCTCACAAAATGAGATCTTATCTATTAGTAAGATCCACAAGTGCTAATGCATAGAGCAGACAAGAATGAATAAGAAGGCCTGCGGACTGTAGAGAAGACGGACGGCAGTGTGGTATGAGATAGCAAAAAAAGCTGTATGTAGTTTTGGGAAGAAGGCCAGCCTACGTCGCGGACTCGGTCTCACAAAATGAGATTTCATCTAATAGTAAGATCCACAAGTGCTAATGCATCGAACACACAAATGACGCTAGTCATGAAGGCTACTACTGCAATCTTTGCTTAAAGGCGCATTCCATTACTCGTACGCACTGGTCTCGCAACGAAAACGCGCGATTGTCTCCTGGGCAGATGATCGGAGGATATCCACCTACTTCGTCAGAGCCGTCTACATTCATTATTTCCCAGGCCGACTACTGGTATGACGGCCACCCTCCTTCTCCTGATTTTTTGTGAATCCTAACCCCCCCCTCTCCTTCACGGTGGAGGCTTACTCCTACTTCCAATTCTGAGCAAAATGGCTAAGGTCTCCAAAGTAGTCCTTAAAACTGCACCAAAGGTAAGTTGCAACACAGATTACTAATTTGCAAGTATCTCTTAATTCAGAAAAATTTTAGGAAGTTCCACTCCCATTTCAAGTGCTACTTCCATCCCACCTGCGATTTCACAGGACTGAAAATTGAGAAAGTTCCTTTGTAAGTGAATATAAGGCTATTCATGTTTAAATTTTTGAGTTTCAGGTGCGAAAAACTAGGATGTCTGTGCAACGACAACACCTGCGAGAATTTCGCTGCCAAAATCGAACGCAAAACAGGTTCCAACGAGTTTTGTGAAAGTCAAAGAACTCGTCAGAACGTGTTCGCGAATATTGAAGTGAAACCATCTGGAGACACGGGATACGGACTGTACGCGAAGAAAGAAGAGGATCTAGTTTGCATTTATGCCGGCCCAATCATCCCTAAAGAAGAACACGAGAAAAGAGTTGCCAAGAAGAAAAACATGACCGACTTCAATAAACTATTCGATTATATCTTTCAGGAAATCGACGCTTATCTTAATGAAGAGTCAAACTCCAAAACAGATCCAACAAACTTCTGGATGGAGAATCAAACCAAGTCTCCGACATTGAAGACTCTTGCTTCAGAGTACTTGGCGATTCCAGCGTCTGCTACAGGGACGGAAAAGTTGTATGAAGACGGACAAAAAATGATTCCGAAGCGCTTTATTAATGCTATACGAGATGATTTTATCTTTTGTTCAGCCAACATTGCAGGCTTTGGAAATTGATGTTATGTTTATTGACTTCATTGTTTGCTCTATTCTGAAAATCATTTCTTTTTATTTTATTATCTTCTATTCGTTCTAATTTTTCTCTGTTCTTGTTCTTGTTCTATTTCTTGTTCCATGTTATGAGACGAATCATACTGTTCAGTCTCGACGAGTGCCTACGAAAATTACTTTTTTATGTTGTTTCGAATTTTTATCTGAATAAAAAACCTGTCAGTTTCAATCAATTTACCAAATTCAAGTCAGATCAAAAATTTGAATATTAGAATGTCAATAAGCAACCCAATTATCAACTCAAGATAAGCTTAATTATCACTGAAAAAGGGTACAATGAGTCCGGAACAGTTAGCGCAACAGCAAAGCTCGATAAATTCCAGACTTGCAACGAGCTAGGCCGAAAGTACTGAAAATTCAAGTTTAGCTTGCATAACTATTCAAATTTTTTTAACAGAAAAATGATCTCTATTTTTAGACACATATGCTGTTGAAACAGATTCAAACATATTGATCAAGGTTGAATCTTAGACAACATTGAAGACAGTATCTTTCTTTAATCGTATTTGAATGTCATAACCTATTATAACACATTTTGTATACAGCGGATAAATAGGGAGATGGTCAATATACACAAAAAACAATTCAAATTTTTGTTATAGATACAGATTCTTCATAACTGGGTGGTGGGGCTGATGGGCCAGCGTTGTCATTTCCCATGTTGGTAGATGGTACCAAAAAATAAGGTGGTGACATGGATTCAGTTCTTTCAATAGCTGGAGGAGCACTTGGGACTGAAGAAGCAGAAGAAGAGAGAACGATAGGTTGTGATTGATTGGCGGGGATTGTTCCAATAATGATATTGAATTCACAGTGCAAAGTATTATTCATCGAAGTTTCAGTGTCGAGTTTCACGGATAAGCAGTATTCAACACTGATGATAGGGCATTCAAAGGTTGGAGTCAAGTTCGGAAACTTCATTTTCAGTTCTTCACGTCCTTGTGATTTTGCTGCGATAATGATGTTTTTCCTGCTCTCCACTACCCTCTTACTGTCATCTTTGTGATGCTCGTGATGTGAGGAACAAGTGCCCAGCAGCGAATGGAAACTGGCGTGGTAATGTGAGTGCTGATGGAGTTCTGCACGTACGCAATACGCGGGTCGTTTGGAAGTGTTATCAATATCGATTGTGATCGGTATGACCTCGCCGGGTGCGTATGGTTGAAAATTTTTCAGTACAGACTCCAAATAGTCGTCCAAACCGAGCGTTCTTGAAATAAAAAGTTTGTCGAAAGGTTCAAATGTGGATCGAATTTCTCCAATCTCAAACATCGATGGGTTGTCTTCAAAATTAAGAATAGTATATGACCAGTCGGTTCACGTCGCCTAACGGCGACTGAACCTCCTTCTCAACACCACCCTTCTAAGTGTGACAGCGCCTGCGGCGCTTCTCACATGGTTCAAACAATCGGGGTATCGGAATTCTCTTTTTCTTCTGGTCCTATAACTTTTCATCAATTTTTGGTTTTTATTAGCTGAGCAACCCGTTCCAGAGAGAACAATTGAAACACCCCTACTTGTCTGATAAGATTTCGACAAACTACTTTAGAAGAACAGGAACTCAGTAACTCTATTTTCCCCTTATCAAAAGTCAGGTGACCCTCTAAATATTAAATTTTAACTTTTGACTGTTCGGCGGCGATGCCGCCTCCCTCCTTTGAATATGGCAGACTAAGGTCATATATAGACAAATCCTTATTCTAGAATTCACCATTACTTCTTGCGTAGTGTTATTTCATTCTCTTCATTACTCCTAGTCGCTTTTTTAATGGTTGAGACATCCGGTTTCTCAAAATTAATTGTACTTAATACAGGGAACGTGTTTTTTTCCCTGACTGAGAAAGTGTTATCAAAACTTTGAGGCCTTATAACTCGCTTCAGACTAATTTTCGGACTTGGCACCAAAAGACTTGTCCGAAAATTAGTCTGAAGCGAGTTATAAGGCCTCAAAGTGTCAAAAAAGGGTTTCTCGCATGGAATTTTTCCATTATATTTCGACGTAAAATTCTCTCGCCGTGCAGATTTTCACATTTTACGTTGAAATGCAGAGAAGAGACTAATTTTTGGAATTGGCTAAAAGTGACTTTTCTCTTTTCTACAAAATTCTAAGTCGATTCATATTAGAAAATCTTAATTTTTGGAATACCGCAGTCTCCCATTAAACGCATCTTTTAAAGTTTTTGACTTATCGGCGGCGATGCCGCCTCACTCCCCCATATTCTTTCAATATTTTTTTTCATATACACGGAAATCTTCTTTTTAGTTTGGCTTGATCCAAAAAGTTCTGCTTCCTAAACTTTTGACTGTTCGGCGGCGATGCCGCCTCCTTTCTCTGGAATACTTCGAAACTAAAACTATTTTACACATTTCTATATTCAAAAACTAAAGAAGCCCCCTTTTTCAGTCTATGTTCTTATCAAAACAAAAAACCAAAAAATAACTTCCGACCTGGCGGGAACGTACTCACGACCCCATGCGTGAGAGTCACCTGCGCAGACTGCTACACCAAACACGCGCGGCCGGGGCGCCCTCGAGAATGCAGTCAAGTGACACCGAGCCAGTAGTTTTGAACTTTCTACCACCCTGTCGGGACACACCTTTTCTCAACACTATTTACCGTTGAAATCGGTAACGTCTCCAGAAGACGTCAAATTCGATATTTTTGAAAAAAGAAAAGTTCGGGCATCATCTAAGCGCAATTTCCTGTCTATCTATCTAGGTTTCATAGAAATCGGTCCACTACGGACGGAGTTATGATCAGCGACAAATAAACGGACAGACGGATCTGTTGAATATTATTAGTAAAGATGAAAACCCAAAGATTTTCTTGAAATGAGTGTACCAGTTCCTGATACTAAGCCCTTCCATAATCCATTCTGTTATTAGTGAATTTCCATTAACTGTAACCAAATCTACTTTGTCCAGTAATGACAACGAAATATTTGTTTGTTCCACAGGGATGTTTCTCAGTGAAAACTTCCAAATCATCGGTTTGTTGTCAATTGACATACCGATGTAAACCGGATTACCTATCACGACATTTAGGATTCTGCTTTCCAAGTTCATGGACTCCACTGAGCATTTTGCTCTTTTCGAGAGGAAAGAGAGTGTAATGCTGAAGTTAAGATACAAGTTAAAGAAAATTGGTGGAAATGAGATATTAGAAACTTACAACTCTCTATAATCCATCGATTTGAGGACATGAGTAATAGCCTCGGAAGGAAGGTTAAGAAGAGGGAAGGAGGACGACATTACTGTGGGTAAGACGAGAATGAATCAGAAGGTCTACGGAATGTACAGAAGACGGACGACAGTCGTTAATAACTGTGGGAAGAAGGCCAGCCTACGTCTCGGACTCGCTCTCAGAAAATGAGATCTTATCTAATAGTAAGATCAACAAGTGCTAATGCATCCAGCACACAAATGACCTCATGAAATCTACTATTGCTGTAGATCTTACTTCCCCACGGGCATCTTCTGGGTAAATATTGTCGTTTGCACACTGCGCAACCCCCCTCTAGCTCTCGCTGTTTCATGCTACTTCCATCATATCGTCATACAGATCAAAAGTTCAGGTGGAGAGCTCGAAAATCGCACTATGTTGCGCTGAGGTAGATTGGAGGGAGAAATTATTTTTTGGATATTTAACTTGCTAGAGAGTGTCCGTACAGAAAAGTTGTCAACTGCAAAAATGAAGTACTACATTCGATCTGATGTATCCATTGAAATTGTACTTTGTTGGACAAACAGATGCTACAAGCTCGACAGTTTCTACTGAAAACGGTCACCAAAACTGAATCTCTCACAGCACGGTAATGTAATGATAGATTGAAAACAAAGTGTTTATTTGAGTGCAATAGTTTATTATAGAAACAAGCATGTTGTAATTTTCAAGGATTCATATTATTCAACAAGTTACTCAGCATCTCCAACACAATGTGGATGCCAAACGTCCATCGATATCCAATGCCAACCAAGCCTTCCGATCCTAATTGTCGCTCTGGTACCGTCTTTTCTATAAACATCGAAGCCTCCTTTGACTTGTTTCGTTGTTCCTCGACAAGTTTTGAATGTCCTCACATGATTCTGTGGTACTTCCATATATGTGATGCCTTTCAGAACAACATTTTGATTCGGAGCTTCTCGCGAGTGCAAAAAGATGTATAGCAACTCCATTCGGGGGTTCGATCCTCTTACCCAATGCTTGAGGAATCTATTGATTTCCTTGTCCGTCAAGTTTATAACTCCGACATCAATTCTTTTACTATTTGTAACCAGTAGGTCATCCATTGTCAGTGCAACCGGTACAACCATATCGGAATAGATTTCCAAGTCATCATAATTTTGAATCAATATCTGCTGCGGTTCCTTCAAGTTATCAATAGAACCATTGTAAAAAAGTATATATTTCGATTGGAAATTTGTCAGTATAGACTCAAAATAGTCGTCCAAACCGGGGTGTCTTGTAATTGCAAGTTTGTCGAAAGGTTCGAATGTGGATCGAACTTCTCCAATCTCAAACATTGATGCATTGTCTTCAAAATGAACAATAGTATATGTTGACAACCCAAAGATTGTCTTGAAGTGAGTGTACCACTCCCTGATGCAAAGCCCTTCCATACTCCATTCTGCTAAAGTTCCACCGAATTTTGTCAAATCGACTTTGTCCAGTAATGACAACGAAATATTTGTTTGTTCCACAGGGATGTTTCTCAGTGAAAAGTTCCACATCATATGTTTGTTACCAATGAACATACAGATTCCAACATACTGATTACCTATCAAGGCAGCTAGATTTCTGTGTCTCAAGTTCATGGACTCCACGTAAAATTTTGCTCTTTTCGAGAGGAAAGAGAGGGTAATGCTGAAAATAAGACACAAGTTAGAGTACCGGCACTTAAATGAGATGTATAAAAACTTACAACTCTCTATAATCCATCGATTTGAGGACATGAGTAATAGCCTCGGAAGGAAGGTTAAGAAGAGGGAAGGAGGACGACATTACTGTGGGTAAGACGAGAATGAATCAGAAGGTCTACGGAATGTACAGAAGACGGGCGACAGTCGGTAATAACTGTGGGAAGAAGGCCAGCCTACGTCTCGGACTCGCTCTCAGAAAATGAGATCTTATCTAATAGTAAGATCAACAAGTGCTAATGCATGCAACACACAAATGACGTCAGGCTACTATTGCTGAAGATCTTACTTTCCCACGGGCATCTTCTGGGTAAATATTGTCGTTTGCACACTGCGCAACCTCCCTCTAGCACTCGCTCATTTATCTTTCTTCCCTCATATCGTTCTTCGCTTAAAGGCACATTCCATTACTCGTGTGACAAAACATCAGATCAAATGCAACAGTTATAAGGGGTCTTTCAGGTGGTGGTTCCCCTGTTGTTGGGGCACGCACCAGTTGTGCAAAAATCTCACAACAGCCGCGCAGCAACTGTATATTCGCTCAGAGCACCAGAAAAAAGTGCAACAATGTCGCGGATTAACATATTCGATTAAAATTTGGACTTTTTGAAGCTACATACAATAGGAGCTTGGAAACTTTCACCCATTACTGGTCACCATGGCGTTTCTTAGATTTTTTGCTTTGTTTTTGTTTTTGCTTTTCTTTTTTTATCAAGTAGTTTTCTCAAAATATATATATGATTTGTTATTGTTGTTAATCTATTCACAATTTGACTATGCTGATAAGAAATGAGAAGCAATGAGCATGCCGGCAGCCCTGATTCAACAACTATCCCGTTTTTATGCAACAGTTCCGCGCCTCTGACGCAGCAGGTGTGAACTCTACGAATAACTGATGCGTGCTTCCTAACTGGACAATCCGTGATACAAAGATACACTTGAAAAGCTCGACAGTTTCTACTGAAAACTGACACCAAAACTGAATCTCTTACAGCACGGTAATGTAATGATAGATTGAGAAAAAAAAACGTATTTATTTGAGTGCAATAGTTTATTATGGAAACAAGCGTGTAGTAATGTTCAAGAGTTAATAATACTCAACAAGTTACTCCATATCTCCAACACAATGGGGATGCCAAACATACATCGATATCCAACCAAGCCTTCCGGTCCTAATTGTCGCTCTGGTACCGTCTTTTCTATAAACATCGAAGCCTCCTTTGACATGTTTCGTTGTTCCTCGACAAGTTTTGAATGTCCTCACATGATTCTGTGATACTTCCATATATTTGATGCCTTTCAGAACAACATTTTGATTAGGAGCTTCTCGCGAAGACAGCATAATGTATAGCAACTCCATTCGAGGATTCGATCCTCTTATCCAATGCTTGAGGAATCTATTGATCTCCTTGTCCGTCAGCTTTATAACTCTGACATCAATTCTTTTACTATTTGTAACCAGTAGATCATCCAATGTCAGTGCAACCGGTGTACCCATATCGGAATAGATTTCCAAGTCGTCATAGTTTTGAATCAATACTTGTTGCGGTTGCTTCAAGTTATCAATAGAACCATTGTAAAAAAGTATATATTTCGATTGGAAATTTCTCAGTATAGACTCCAAATAGTCGTCCAAACCGGGATGTCTTGTAATTGCAAGTTTGTCGAAAGGTTCAAATGTGGATCGAACTTCTCCAATCTCAAACATTGATGCATTGTCTTCAAAATGAACAATAGCATATGTTGACAACCCAAAGATTGTCTTGAAATGAGTGTACCAGTTTCTGATATTAAACCCATTCATACTCCATTCTGCTAAAGTTCCATCAAATTCTGTCAAATCGACTTTGTCCAGCAATGACAACGAAATATTTGTTTGTTCCACAGGGATGTTGCTCAGTGAGAAGTTCCACATCATATGTTTGTTACCAATGAACATACTGATTCTAATATACCGATTACCTATCAAGGCAGCTAGATTTCTGTGTCTCAAGTTCATGGACTCCACGTAAAAGTTTGCTCTTTTCGAGAGGAAAGAGAGGGTAATGCTGAAAATAAGACACAAGTTAGAGTACCGGCACTTAAATGAGATGTTTAAAAACTTACAACTCTCTATAATCCATCGATTTGAGGACAAGAGTAATAGCCTCGGAAGGAAGGTTGAGGAGAGGGAACGAGGACGACATTACTGTGGTTAAGACGAGAATGAATCAGAAGGTCTACGGACTGTACAGAAGACGGACGACAGTCGTTAATAACTGTGGGAAGAGGTCCAGCCTCGGACTCGGTCTCACAAAATGAGATTTCATCTAATAGTAAGATCCACAGGTGCTAATGCATTCAACACACAAATACCGTCATGATTGCACTAAATCTTACTTTCCTACGGGCATCTTCAGGGTGAATATTTTCGTTTGCACACTGTGCAACCCCCCAAAGAGGACGGCAGCCAACCTACGTATTGGACAAAATGAGATCTTATCTAATAGTAAGATCCACAAGTGCTAATGCATCGAACACACAAATGACGCTAGTCATGAAGGCTACTACTGCAATCTTTGCTTAAAGGCGCATTCCATTACTCGTACGCACTGGTCTCGCAACGAAAACCCGCAATCGTCTCCTGGGCAGATGGTCGGAGAATATCCACCTACTTCGTCAGAGTCGTCTAGATTCATTATTTCCCAGGCCGACTACTGGTATGACGGCCACCCTCCTTCTCCTGATTTTTTATGAATCCTAACCTCCGTCACAGTGGAGATTCCTCCCACTCGTGGCTACTATTCTTTACACTTCTTACTCTTACTTCCAATTCTGAGCAAGATGGCTGAAGTCTCCAAAGTAATCCTTAAAACTGCACCAGAGGTATGTTGCATAACAATGCGTTGATTACTAATTTATCTCACAATTCAGGAAACTTTTGAGAAGTTCCACTCCAATTTCAAGTGCTACTTCCATCCCACCTGCGATTTCACAGGACTGAAAATTGAGATAGTTCCTTCGTAAGGTAGTATAAGGCTATTCATGTTTTATGTTTTAAGTTTAGATGCGAAAAACGAGGATGTCGGTGCAACGACAACACTTGCGAGAATTTCGCTGCCAAAATTGAATGCAGAGCCATTTTGCCAGAATCAAAGAATTCGCCAGAACGTATGCGCAAGAATTGAAGTGAAGCAATCCGGCACAGGATACGGATTGCATGCAAAGGAAGATATCAATGCAGGCGATCAAGTGTGTATTTATGCGGGCTCAATAATCCCAAAGGAAGAACACGAGAAGAGAGTTTTGAAGTATCAGAAGAAGCCTAATGTTTCTAAAATTTCTAAAATTGTCCTTAAAACTGCACTAAAGGTACGTTGCACCTACTGTTTTTACGACTAGTTATTTTAGAAATACTGAGCTGACCAAAGAGGAAATGAAAGTTTCAAAGTTCATCGTCAATATACTCGAAGAATTTCAAAACGCTAATGACCAAATTGAACATCGTTTTTATCAGACAGCTTCCGTTATTATCCCATCATTGAGAGTTTTATTCCACAATCTGACAAATGCTGTCAACAACAGGTGAGTCATTTAGCCACCTGACAAGTTTCAACTTAAAAGTGTTTAGGACATCAGACTCTGAACAGTTGATTGGCCGCAATGTGCTGAATAAATTGGAAACGGCATCAAACAATTCTCAAAAAAATGTGGTTCTAAAAACCGCCACTTTTCTGGATCCTCGTTTTAAAAACGATTTTTTCTTTGATTGTCACAAGGTTGGTGGATTGCCAATCAAGTGAAAATTACCTAAAACTTTTTTCAGGGCTATGGCGAGAAGCTGTAAGAACATTTTCAAAAGTGTTCATTTAACACTTTCGACTTTTTCAGAAATGTCTATCAAGAATGTCGATGTGGAAAAGACAACTGCTCGGGATGGATCGGACAAAAAAAGAAGGACCGGTTGCTCCCAAAAAACCAGGAGCAAGAAGAGCACTGAAAAGGCGTGCTCCTCCGGTCATGGAAGACGTCGTGGTCAGGGAAACCAAGACTTACTGCGGAGCAAGTAGCATATGATTTTTGTATAATTTTTGTTGTGTAAACCTTCTAATAGAATAATAAATTTTGAAATATCACCAAACGCTTTGTGTTTGTTTCTTTCTGTTTCCAATTACATATCAGCACGGCACGTTTATTACAACCGCGCTCTACCGAAACTGAAGAAAGTAGTGTGCGAAATTGAGAGACTCATGAAAGAGACATTTTTCAAGAGCATTTTGGTGGAGCGCAGTTGAAAGAACTGTGCTGAGCATCCAGATGTTTTCATTCTGACTGCTGTAGGAATACCGTTTCATAATCATGATCAACGAGACAAAAATGTTTCATCATAAAACAAGAAAAAAAAGGATAAATCAAAGCTGTTTCACTTGTCGAATAGAAGCAGTCATAATCGAAGAAGATCCTCCTTTTGTACTCGGTGTTGGTATCTAAAAAAATCTTTTTTTCATGGAGAAATGACTCTGAAAAATACCTCAACTTGATCGACACCCACTCCCGTCTCATAATATCCAATCGGATTCTCATCCCATTTCACTTTTTTAATCGATATCTTCTTCTCTTCCTTCTCTTCTAAAGTATTGATTATCTGAAAACTTTGGAATTTAGGAATATTCAGAATCAGAATCTCATTATTACATCCCAACTTGCAACCGTTTGAGTCGTAAAATTGATGGGTCCTCGATTCGTGAACTTGAATTCTTCCTCCTTCTTGGGAAGTTTCTGAACGTATCTTTCTGAGTCTATCTGTGTTTCCAAATGTCCTCCCACCTTTTTCTTTTCAACCACTTTCGGAGTCTCCTTTTTCTTCGATGGTTCTTTTAAAGCCACTGATTTCTGTTTTGTCGGTTGAGGATTTTTCTTCTTCTCCTCCTCCTCTGCCTCTCTCTTCCTCATCTCATCCATGTCCTTCTTCTTCTCTTTTTCTCTCTCATAATCCCAAATCTGATTCCTCAGTTCCATATTATAATGGTCCTCCATTTCTTCCCTTATTTTCATCACATCTTTCTTATACTTTTCATAGCACTGCAATTTGGTCAACGAATCTCGAATACCGCATGCCATAAGTATGATGACAATGAAGATTACAACACAAGTCGAAAGCAACATTGAATAAGAAATGACGAATTCTCTGGAAAACAGATAGCATTAAACAGTTGTATTCTTTTTGTGTGAAACAAACTTCTCCTTCTTCTCCGAGTATTCGAGAACCCATGATTTTTGTGGTGGTTCCGTGACATTGTTCGTTGATGAATCGTCACATTTCAAACGATTGATAATTAGGAGAATGAAGAATTGATATAGAACAGTTTTCACTGCAAAAAGCCTTTAAGATTTCGTGTCAAATGGTGTCCCTAAACAGAACCGCCCGTATTAGAACTTGGACGAATAAACACTATTCTGATCTAATTGTAAAGCCGGATCTGCCATTTTCATGCAGTTCTAAAGATAACGGTTCTGAGTAAGGGAAGTGCTATACAGGAGGAGGACTATGACAATATTTAGTCAAAAGACTATAAGTTTCATTTTGTACCTTATATTGGTCAGCTGGGTGGCCTAGGCGGGGAAACTTAGTCCATCGTTATCAGCTCCACTTCAGTCACATTAATGCTCAAACTTTTTTGTTTGAAATAGAGTTCCGGGTATTTGCGAGAATGTTTCAAAACTTGAAGGAAAATATGAACATTCTTATACAGTACTGGCCATAAAGAATGCGACACTTGCAGTTCTAGTTGAAAATGGTCAACTTTGTTACTGTGGCACGGCCTCCCTGATAGTCTCACAATATTGATTATTTATGGAATGGGTAGATCACAAATAGAGCTTTGTTTTTGTAGTTGACAACTTTTTTGTACGAGCACATCCTAAGAAGTTACAGGCAGTTGATGTATACAGATCAAAAAGTTCTCCTTTTTGCACTGAAAAACGGCACAAATTGCGAGAAATTTCTTTGACGATTGATAACTTCTTAGAATGTGTCCTTACAAAAAAGTTGTCAACTACAAAGATGAAGCTCTATTTGTGATCTGTATAGTCCATACACATTTGACATTGTGAGAATATCAGACAGGCCGTGTCACACTCACAAAGATTACCATTTTCAACTAAAAACTACAAGTATCGCATTCTTTATGACCAGTACTGTAAATTCTCTATTTTCCAAAAAGGTCAAAGCTGGTCGACTTCTGTCATTTGTGTTTCTAGGCCACATAAAGTTCTTTAAAAAAGAAGTTAGGCCAGTTCTGATAAAGTTGGAACTTAGAGCGTTTTTCGAGCTGAGTTTTTGAAAATCATCACAGGAATATTCATATTTTTCTACAAATTTCAAAACATATTCTAAATTTTCGTGATCCCGCCGTCATTTCGAAAACCTTAAAATCTCAAACTCACTCCGAATGTTAAGAAAATCCCTTTGCAAATCCAAATCGAAATAAGTTGAAACTCATTCAACACGTCCTCTTTATGTTTTTCTGACAGAGAAAATGTCACGGAAATCGAAATAAATCAATACAAGACTTATTTTAACCCACCAGTTATTTCATTTCTCTTATTCCCCAATGGTTTCTTATATTATTCTCGACAGGTGAGGGAGAAAAATAGTTTTTCTCTCAACTAATATAGTTCAATTTCAGCGAAATGCCAATCTATACATTGCTATCGCTTTTATGTGTCGAAATGCTCATTCTCTGTGGATTAACTGTTTGGATGTGCTATTTGGAAAAGAAAAAGGTCGAAATTATATTACCACGTATTTCAAGGCACTACGCATGAATATTTGTTTCTGATTTCAATTATCTAATTTCAATTTTCATCAAAACTTGTCGCCTCATGAAAAGATAGGAATCTACCTTGAATTGGTCCAATACTACTGTATCTGTTCTCGGAAGAGCGTACCCAAGTGCCCGACATTTTACGCCTTCTGGTATGGGTTACTGTGGGAAAAGTGACGGGACTGGTATTCAACTGTATGCGCTCCACTGCACTGCGGTTTACATATTTGAAACTACGAAAGGAAATAGTCTAGAAGTTAGCTCTCAAATGTTTTCTGCGTTTCTCTTCGAATAATGCAACAGACTGATATTCATGCTGGGTTACCACTTCAGAGGGTCGCGAGGACTTGCTGTCTTTGAACTATCACAATTTTTCCTCATTCCAGATGATAGTTCGGTCATTTGTGATCCCCCCCCAGGAACTAGAATAAGATCAATTCCTGAGAATATCCACCCGTCGGGACGTTGTAGTCGTAAAGAACTACCCTGCCATCTAGGAGATACTGTGAAAAAATCCAAAAATTGAGTTTATTATTTTCTTAATTGGATACAATTAATGACATACATATATTTATTATTACATTCCTAATCGTTGTTGATCGATCCTCCTCATCCTGCTCGATGTCCTCAGGAACACCAATTCTTCCCGAGGCAGAGATCGTTTATCCATTCAGACATCGAATCGAATGATCCCCGAGGAGATGCCGATCCGATGTCTGAACGGATCCCTGAGAAACACCAATTGTCCTGCAGGGAGATCTATCCAATCCCTCAGGACGTACCAGTCGTAAAGTACTACTCACTGAGGGATATGACTATCACAGTAACCCCCGTCTCGTTTATAAGGGCACACCTTGTCATGCGATTGACATCTCACGGGTTCCGCCATCCTCTATGGGATACTGTGGGAAAAGTGGCGGGGCTGGGGATGGTACGGTTTGTGATTGTGTAGATACGCTCTACTGTACTCGACGGTTCTATGGAATGAAGGAATGCTCTAAATACGGTCAGCATCACAGAATCTTATCTCCGTCAATAGCTTCATAGAACAAAAATGCAAAACAAGGTAGAAAAAGATGAATTAAAGCTTCTTTACTTGTCGAATAGAAGCAGTCATAATGGAAGAAGATCCACCTCTTGTACTCGGTGTTGGTATCTGAAAATCACATAATTTTTTTTTCGAAACTTCACTAGAGAATGTTCCAGACGTATATATCTCGGACTTCGAATAGAATCATATTCCATTAAGTACTTCTCAACACGCTGATTCCGGATATACATATGATCCAATTTTGTAAACGCTTCATTGAACCAAGATTTTAAGTCATTCGCTGTTCAAAAATGGTATTTTTGAGTCTAAAAGTTTCTCGGCAATGCAATTTTCACACTGGAAATGGCTTAATATATATCTCGGTTTAGTGAAGAGCCCTGCAAAATTGTATTACATATTCGGAATTTGCGTGTTGAGGAGTTTTTGATGGAATACGCGCCAATTTGAAAGCCCGAGATACTTAGGTCTGGAACATTCTCTAGTCATTCCAAAAATGAAATACCTCAACTTGATCGACACCCACTCCCGTTTCATGGTATCCAATCGGATTCTCATCCCATTTCACTTTTTTAATCGATGTCTTCTTCTCTTCCTTCTCCTCATTCAAACTTTTGATTATCTGGAAATTTAGGATATTGGGAATATTCAGAATCAGAATCTCATTATTACATCCCAACTAGCAACCGTTTGTGTCGTGAAATTGATGGGTCCTCGATTAGTGAACTTGAATTCTTCCTCCTTTTTAGGAAGTTTCTGAAATTATCTCTATGTTTCCAAATGTCCAGATGTCCACCTACCTTTTTCTTCTCAGCCACTTTCGGAGCCTCCTTTTTCTTCGATGACTCTTCAAAAGTCGGAATTATCAGTTGTGATGAATCATCCTTCTCCTCTTCTCTCTGTACCTTCAACTCCTCCACGGTCTTCTGAGTCGTATCCGTCTTTTCCGTATTCATCTCATACCGATTCAATTTCCTCCGTAAATCTTCATTCTGATATCTCAAGTTCATCAACTCCCTCTCTTTCGCTTTCAGTATTCGTTCCCATTTACTCGAAAAACAGATTACTGTAATCGCGTGAACCGAGAGAGCGATGAAAATCCAAATGGCGAAACGGAGAGACGAGAAGAGAATGAGATAGTAGTTTGAATTGCTGGAATGTTACAAATGGTCGGTTTCCAAAGAGACAATTACAAACCTCACATCCTGACTAGTGTACAACATAGTAAATGCCTCGTTTACCGTTGAATTATCACATTTCAAACAATCGATAATTAGGAGAATGATGAGTGGATATAGAACAGTTTTCACTGAAAAAGTTAGCATTTTAAGGTATTAGCACGGCACGCGTCTTACACCCGCGCTCTACCGAAACTAAAGAAAATTGTGTGCGAAATTGAGAGAGTCAGAGAAAAGGAGATGTTTTTCAAGGGTATTTCGGTAGAGCGAAGTTGTAAGAACTGTGTCGAGCTGATAAGTTACACTATGAAAATGAGCAACTTTAAGAACGTGTCAAGGTATCACTGGTTGAGCTATAATTTAGAGTCTTATTTGGGTTTGTAGATCAAAAGTAGAGCTTCATTTGTGTAGTTGACAACTTTTCTGCCACGTGCACTCCCTAGAGAGTTATGGTCATTTTAAGACGGCAGCTCAAAATCGCACAATTTTCCACTGAAATTCGTCGATTTGAGATTTATGTAACTTGCTAGAGAGTGTCCGTACAGAAAAGCTGTCAACTACAAAATTGGAGCCCTATTTTTGATCTACAAAGCTTACAAATTATTTATGTTTAAAAACAATCCTTGACCGTGGGGACATAATCTTAAAGTCCTTCATTTACCACTGAAACATGATACCCCCGCAGCCGCGCTCTAATGAGAAATTGCGTTTTTCTAAATTAATGCATTTCAAAATGATGATTTTTGATAATTTGGTCCTCTCTCTCTGTATGTAATAAGTTCTACTGTTCATCGTCAGGGCAAGTTATCAATAGAGCGCGGATGCGGAGGTTGAGCCTTATCGTACTGAAAACCGCTGAAACTGAAAACTCACTTGTCATCCTTGCGAGCAAATAACTTATCAAATTAATGTTTTCAAAATCTCTGAAATCACCTCATCATTTCTTTTTATTATTTTTACAAAATGTCACGGCAAACATGACCAAAATCCTGTTTTCACAATTTCATTCCCATTTTCTTCCAATATCGTTCAAGTTACCAATATGACTCCTGCAGTTTATGATTCGTACGTTCTATTTTTCACAACTGCGCTCCACCGAAATTCTCTGCGTCTCTCAGTTTCGGTAGAGCGCGGTTGTAAGAACTGTGCCGTGCTTATAAACTCATTTTTAGTGATCTAGTTTTTCAAACGATTTATGGATTATTCGGCGCCGAACTTGTAATATTGATTGTGTTGCTTGTGACATTGTGTGTCATGTCGAGATACTTCGATTGATTGAAAAATGAATTAACTCCTTTCTTTTTTTGTATTTTGTAATAAAGCATTTGCGCTCTATCGAACAGCAGAAAGGAAAATCGCTGCTAGTATTGGCACGGCACGCTTGTTACAACCGCGCTCCACCGAAACCCAAGAAAATTGCGTGCGAAATTGAGAAGCCCAGAGAAAAAGAGACATTTCTCAAGGGCATTTCGGTGGAGCGCAGTTGTTGTTATTAGCGCGTCACAAGTTTTGCAATTGCGCTCCACTGTAATCCTCCTGAGGATTTTCTCATTTTCTCTGCGTCTCTCATTGTCCGTTCCGATGGAGCGCGATTGTCATTTTCGCTTTTTCTTCCGTGACCTCTCCACGTTTTTTCGCCGTTTCCGAGAAATCCACGTGTCATTTTTTCTCCGTTTTTCCTCTCCAATTCATCCCATCATCGCTCCTAATGGCTTCCTCTCCAGAATACACCCAACTCTCCAGATGTCAGGTAAGAATCTGAATCCCAACACCTTCAGAATCCCGTACAATTTCAGAATTTCCACGAAACCACCGATGCTTTGGAAACGCTTCGAAACATCCAAATGCAATTCCCGATCAATGAGTTGACAAAAGAGCAATGGAGCATTCTGGAGTGTGTAGCCGATGGTAGAAGACGTGAGTGTCTGTCTGTGGGTCCGATCTCCAGATGTCGCCGATTTCCAGCTCTTCCAATCCACCGAGTCACCACGTTTCAATTCAACCAACGTGTCGAGTACTGTGCCGACAACGGTGTCCATCTCCTGGTGACTCGTTACCTTGAAGTCAATCCACATCTCCGTCAAATCCATCCGAAGAAAACGGTTCAAGTGCTCCCATCAATGTATCCCGTGGAAATGTATTTGAAAAATTATAGCTCCGTACTGAAACTCTAATCTGTTTCTATTTGATTTATCTATTATTAAACAAGTGTTGCCTACATTTTGAACCACTAACAAAAAGGGGGAGGAGCCTAATCGGGATTGAGGAAGTACAAATAAGTGAGAATGATGTCATTATGACATAGCAAGAGTTCTCTGAAAATACAATTTCAGAGAAGCAAGCAGTGAAGAACAAGAAGAAAAAAGAATCAATACACATAATAATGATAAGATAAGAATTCCAATGAGACTACAGTATATTAGAGCATTGAACTATATCTTGTGGCAATTTTTTCAGCTTGATAGCTCCGGCGACTCCGCCTCCTTTTCCTGACAAAAGGGATCCCGCCTTCTCGACTTCTTTTTGGAAATTCGTTGGTTTTCCCGTTTCGTCGGTGTACAAATGGAGTTTTGATCTGAAAAAAATTGGGTCTGTCTGTGTGTCGATAAGTCTGGATATCTCTAGTTTAACCCAGAAAAACGAAAATTTAGGCGCGAAATTCGAAAAATCTAAGTTTTCAAACTATTTTCAGCAAAAATTGTCTTGAAAACAGCTGCGTATCGTATGTCCACGACGACGCAGTGAATTTAACTCACGGAAATTCAAATTTGCCGCCAAGTCTAGCGGAGCGCGTTTGCCACAAATAAAGTTCTAAAAAATTGAAAATTTGAAAAACTGGCGTACCTTTCACGCGTGTTTTCGAGAGTTTTTGACAAAAAGCGTTAAAATGCGCCAAAGGCACGCCAGACTCTAATAGTAAGTAATTGGATAATCTGTCAGAAATTGGTTTATTTTGAGTGATTGTGGCCTACAAAACAAATTTAAAACTATTGAAAACGCGTCAGAGGCGCTCCAGCTACCAAGGTATTTCAAAATCAAGGAGAAAATGGTGCATTTTGACACAACTGACTGGGAAAAGCGCGTCAGAGGCGCGCCAGACGTTGACAAATTGGAAAAACCTCGTGTTTTTAGTCATTTCCACACAAGAATCGCCAAAATTGTTGTCTGGCGCACCTTGGACGCGTTTAGTGAGAAGTTTTCGAATTTCAGACTGAGAATTTCAGCTTCTTCCTGCTCACCTATTCAACTTCATATGACTCGAAACCAAATCATTTGTCGTCAGTGCAGCCATCAGAGACAACTCTCCAGCCAACACTGTCGCCGCAATAATCTCAGCCAGTCTCTCGGCATTCTGCCCGGGATTCTCATGATTCGGTCCGGCACACTCGAGTGATTCGAGACATGCTCTCTGCGGTGCGAGGATAGTTCCCCCGCCTACTGTACCCACTTCAACACACGGGAGCGTACAAGACACGTATAAATCTTGTCCCTCTGTAACTTCCATTCGTGTCGAGCACATTGACGACGAGACGACTTGCGCGGCGTCTTGTCCGGTGGCTATGAATATCGCGGCCACAATATTCGCAGCGTGGGCATTCGAGCCCCCAATTGTTCCAGCTCTCGCAGAGCCTATATGCAACTTTGTAGTCGTCAAATAGGCCAGAGCTTCTGGTGTCGTACGGAGTGTCTTCAGAACGATGTCTCGTTTGATAACACATTCAGCGACTACCGAACGGCCACGCCCCTCGGTGAAATTTTTCGCGGCCGCTTTCTTATCGACACAGAGATTTCCACTGAGTGCAAGGACTCGCATATCGGGAAACTTTTCCAGAAGGAATCTCATTGTGATATCACAGCTTCTGGAAATTTAAAAAATATATAAATTTTCGATAAAATTTTGTTTCGATAGAGCACAATTTCCACTCACTTCGATATCATATTCATTCCCATCGCATCTCCAGTGTGTGCATCAAAACGAAGATACGCCAAGTTTCCATCAATAGTGACATCTATCGATTTCAGCTTAGCGAATCGACTGCACGACTGGAATTCTTGACGAGCGAGCTTCTGATTCACCGGGTCTTCCAGCCATCGTTTCATTGATCTGGAATTATTTTATTTAGAATTTTTCCAGTAGTTCAGCTCCCTGAAACTCACACAGCCTCTCTAGCGGTCGGAAATTTCACAACTGGGGCTCTTGTCATTCCTGAATTGAAAATGGATGTTTGAACACCGCCAGCAGATCGAATCACATTCATTCCTCGATTTGTCGATGCGATTAGAGCACCTTCTGTCGTCGCCATCGGCACAAAAATGTCAGATGTTCCATTTAAAGTGAGGGGTCCGGCGACACCGACAGGCACCGGGGTGTATCCGATCACATTCTCACAACAGCATTCGGAAGCCTGGAAGAACAAAAACAGTCGAAAAATCGCTTCAAAATTAAAATTTTTGAAATGAAAAATTTCTGGGTATTGCCGAAATTTACGTTTTGATATATTAGCTCGGCACAGTTCTTACAACTGCGCTCCACCGAAACGCCTTTGAAAAATGTCTCTTTTTCTCTGAGTCTCTCAATTTCGCACACTATTTTCTACGGTTTCGGTAGGGCGCGGTTGTAAGAAGTGTGTCGTGCTAATACTGCTGAAAACTTGAGTTTTAAAGCTCGCTCGGTTCAAAAAATGTAGAAAAGAGTGGGCGGAGTCTTCAAGTGTAAGCCACGCCCATTTCTGATAATTTGCAAAAAAAACGTCAAAATGTTGCAAAATTTCAATTTTTTACAAGAAAAACAGTGAAATTATTGTGAGAAAATCTCAAAAAATCGTCTGAAAATCATTAAAAAATTTCAGAGAAAATTATTATTCTTTTTACGGAAAAAAGAAATTTTTTGAAATTAAAAAATATTGGTTCAAAAATAAAAACTTCCATGATTTTTCTGCAAGAAAACATTTATTATTTGAAAAATCTACTTTTTGACTCAAAAAATCCAGGGTTTTATGGAAAATTACCCGATTTCTCTCTCAAAAACCAATACTTTATGACATTTTCACTCGAAAATTTGATTTTTCAAGCTATCAATCACCTACCAATGTGTAATCATAGCCGAGATACGGCAAATTATCGAATTTCTTATTGATAAAAGTTCTACGAATCGGAATTGCTTGATCCGCAGGGAACCTTGACTCCAGCTCTCTCGACTTTGCAGTTCCCCGTCGTAATAAACGAACAGCCTCCCCAGGAGACACTGTTTTGCCTGAAAACCTCCAAATTTTAAAAAATCCAGACGCCCCGCCCATACATTCTTTCCAATCCCTGTTAATTTCGTCCAAACTGCGTGTTCCCGCGTCGATTTCCAGCAGTTCTGTGTCTCGTTTACACTGAATTCCCGTCTCACAAGTCTCCACGATTGGCGACGTGTATTCTTCTGATTCGTCGTCTTCACCCACAGAGAATAACGGTTTTCGTTTCGGTTTTTCCAGAATTTCAGTGTAATTTTCGGAGATGAAACTAAACGAAAATTGTTAACCAGTTAAAATTATTTTTCCAGAATAAAAACTCTCACTTTTCAATTTTCCGCGAATTTTCATCCGATAAATTGCATGTTTGCAAAAAATCTATCAGCTTCCGCCGGTTTGCTACCATTCTTTATTCGGTTTGTCACCTGAAAACTAACAATTTTAATTTGTGAAAAATTCTAGCTAAAATGACGCAAATTCAAGACAATTCTCCCTTTTAAACTGTTGAAATCAGATTACTCAACGTGTCACAAGCCAACAATTCTTCAAACTCAAACAATGATGAAATTTCTTTAAATAAATC
Source organism: Caenorhabditis latens (assembly GCA_002259235.3). Classification (NCBI taxonomy): domain Eukaryota; kingdom Metazoa; phylum Nematoda; class Chromadorea; order Rhabditida; family Rhabditidae; genus Caenorhabditis; species Caenorhabditis latens. The sequence goes on from CM056094.1 coordinate 2,766,675, forward strand.
GATATTGTTTCGGATTCATTTTGTCCAGAAAAAAATTCTCTATCGATTCGTTCAACAATTTTCATAAAATTTCAAAGAAAAATCAGTGAAAAAGCTGAAACTTTCCAAATCCAATAAAACGTGCATTAAAAAAGTGGGCGGAGTCCTCATTTCGCAACCGTGCGCACGAGGTTTTCGCAAACTGCGGCAGGGTTTTGCAGGAGGAGCGCGGAAGTTTTGAAAGTGGAAATGCCAGCTTTCTCAACCCTTTTCAGCATTTTTATGACTTTTTTGTTGATTTTCAGCTCAAAATTCAGAAAATATACTAATTTTCTGTAATTTTCAGCAATGGCTGACGAGGAGAAGAAAAAGAAAGAGCCAGAAAGAAGGAAAATAAGAATTGATGAGTACTTTATAAAAGCAGCGAAATCGAATTCAGTGGAACGAGAAATCGCTGAAAAAAAGGAAAAAGAAGGAGAAGAAGGAGAGAATAATCGTAAGTTTCTCAGTTTTCAACGAGAAATCATCGATTTTTCATTTTTCAGAACAGAAAGAAGTGGCCTTGCAAGACCTGAAATGCCCGAAGAGAAAACTGGTATTCGAGACGGACGACACAGATAATATTGCGAAAAGTTTGAGAGAAAATAATAGAGATATTAAACGTCGTTTGTTTACAGAAAAACAGGCGGTTCGAAATCGGAAAAGTGGTGGCGCGATGAAGAAACTGGAGAAAGGACAGAGAATATTGGATTGTGGTCAGAAGTTGATCGGAAGTACTACGTGTAAATATGTATGGATGATTGGGAATGAGGAGTTTTCAGATAGATCTGTGTTGAACGTTGATTTATTGAGAAAAAATGTTGTTTCCAGCGAAAAATTGGGAGTTTCAGCTCGAATTTATAGCTCCTATGATTTTTTTATGAAGTTTAAGCTGGAAACAGTAGAAAATATACTATTTTACACGAAATTTTCTATGTTTGCAGCCAAAACGGACATTGGTTTGGAAATCTGGACATCCTCACGCGCACAGGAAAATCTGGCAACCGAATTTTGCCAAAAATTTCATTTTTTCAGAGAGAAATTTCGCTTCTCTGTTCAAATTTACAGTTTCTGAGACTGTTTTTGTTAGGTTTGAGTCGACAATTGGCGAAAATCAAAAATTTTCAGTGTTTTTGACGTTTTTTTCGCGAAAAATTCTAGTGTTCAACAGAAAAGTATGCCGATTCGGGAGCCTGAACATATGGAACGAAAAAAAGTGGAAATAAGGCTGAAAAATGAGAATCTCCAGTGATTTGCAGGTTTTCTTTACAATTATAAGGCGAATTTAACCGGAAAACTTGCAAAAGAGGACCAGAATGCTATAATTTTGAACATTTTAACGCTATTTCTACATTTTTGACAATTTCTCTCAAAAAGAGACACACAGATCTATCTAAAAGCACCTCCACCTGTTAAAAAATCCATAAACCACCAATTTTTCGCTTCTTTCAGTGCGAAATGGTATACTGTGTGGACGATGCGGCGGATGTGAAAGCACACGAGAAGTTTCATAGAGAATGGAAGTTTCGATTCGAGATTCCCAGAACTTTTGTGATACAAATGTTGTAAGTTTTCTATAGAGACCAGAAACCGCCAGACAGGGAGGCGTGGCTTATCTCGCTAGACTATCGTTATTGTCTGCGTCTCTCGAGTGAATGGGGTTATTCATCATCTGGGAAAATGATTTTTAACCATTTTTTGCTATTAGAATCGAATAAAAACCCGTTTTTCCAGACACAACCCCATTATAGGAGTTTTTATAGCTCATAAAATCTAATAGCAAACTTATTCAATTTTCTAGAAAATTCTACAATCGAGACATGAATGACTACAAAGTGTACTATCTGCATACGTCTGGCGAGGAGGCGTTCAAGAAATTGATGTCAAAACACATCGGAGTCATCAACACGTATCTCGGATATACTGGAACAGACGACGTTTGGTCACCGGATAAACGCATTTTCATGATTCTCTTGTTACGAGAGGAGCGGATGATGATCGGAGGGATTCTGATTATTGAGAAAGTTACGAAAGCGTATACTAATGTTACTAGAAAGGTATATACATTTGAAAAGTTTACTCTAGTAGACCGGCATGGATATTCGGAAGATGGGCTAGTGGAAATTAGTAGAGAAGCTGTCTGGAACCTTGAACTAATCAAGTTTTTCCAAAAAATTTGAAAAAAAAAATATTTCCCTGCAAAAAATTCGTGTGGCGTCTGTTGCAATGCGGTAGGGTTTAAAAATGAATCATTAAAAGCTGTCTGGTGCGCCTTTGACGCGTTTTTGACAGGATTTTGGCTAGTAATTACAGTTTTGAATCTGTGATAAACTGGGTAACTTTTACCGAATTTTTTAAGAAGTTTACCAAAAAGTCCAATTTCAGTCATTTCTCCGGATCGGAACACTCTAGATTCTCGCACTGATAGTTAAAAATCAAAAACTATTTTATTCGTAGTGTCCCATCAACTTCTTCGTTTCACTATCCTCTCCTCCATAAATCACTTCACATGGCTCGTAATCCGCTTCGATTCTGCTCATTCTCCAGAGAATGAATGTAGAAAATAAGCATGCAACCGAGAATATTAGTGATGAGCAAGTGTAGCCGATGGTAGTATCTGAAGAATATGAATGCAATTAACTGGCGTTTTATGGCAATTAGTGAAACTATGACATGCTCTAGAAGTTGGTTATTTTCCACTATAAAGAGTGAAAGTCAATAACCTTTTGACTGGTACTGTTTAAAAGATAGTTCATCTGTTTTACAGTACATAAGCGATTCTCTCTTACGTGCTTACATTTAAAAATGTCGTAGAATTCAACAGCTTTAACTTGATATGCAACAATCCACGGATTGTACAAATAGATGATTGTGAAAACAGTAAATGACGCCTGAGTACAATATGGAATGAATAATTCGAGAATCTGATTAGATTACCATTTTTCTGAATGCCGATTTGTGAGATTTCCATTCCTTCCATCTCGCGAGGAAAGAGATAATGACGATCAACACCATCACCAAGAATCCAACGAAATGTAGGACAGCGATAAAATTTTCAAAATCGTTGCTTGTGGATGACGGTATTGATTTAGAGATCATCAAAATACTAAAATCAAAACTTTTTCACCAGCCGAGAAAACAACACGAATTCTCACAACTCGATTGACAACGAGAGCACGTGCACAACGAAAATAACGAAGCAAGCAAGAACACTGTATATCAAGAATTCCTGAAAACATGAACATACTTCTTTCCGAATAGTGACTAGCATACTTCGTTTTCGATTCCAAATGTCCTTTTATGGAAAGCTCGGGAAGACATTTCGAAGTCTAGAATTGAAGTAGATAGAAATAATTAGAAAATTGATTGCGTGGAAAAGAATAGATAACCTTTGGAGAATAAAGGAAGTGTCACGTGTACTGATAAGAACTATAGGATCAGAACTATCAACTTGAGCAGCGTGAAGCGTGTTTGACAGGATTTCCGATAGTTTTTCTCGATTTTCACCGACTTTTGGCTAGTTAGCCGTTCTAAATCCAAAAATTTGACATATTTTCTCATGAGGAATATTTTTTTCAAGTTCTAGCCGTTCTTTCTTTAAAAAATTTGTAGGATCTGGGGAAGTTTGGAACATCCTGAGCCGGCAGAAGTGAGTGCACCTAGCTTGAGAATTTCACGATTTTCGCGCTTTCTTTCTTCATTCAGCGTTAGTAATCAAAAAAAAACATTTTATTCGTAGTATTCCATCAATTTCTTTGTTTCACTATCCTCTGCTCCATAAATCACTTCACATGGCTCGTAATCCGCCTCGATTCTCCTCATTTTCCACAGAATGAACGTTAAAAATAAGCATGTAACCAAGAATGTTGGTGCAAACAAATTGAAGACGAAGGTAGTCCCTGAAGAATATGAATGCAATTAACTGAATTTTTTGACAATTAGTGAAGCCATGACATGCTCTAGAAGTTGGTTATTTTCCACTGAAAAGAGTGAAAGTCAATAACCTTTTGTAAATTGAAATAGCCAATTCTCTCTTACGTGCTTACATTTAAAAATGTCATAAAATCCAACAGCTTCAACTTGATATGCAACAATCCACGGATTGTACAAATAGATGACTGTGAATACAGTGAATGACGCCTGAGTACAATATGGAATGAGAAATTCGAGAATCTAATTAGATTACCATTTTTCTGAATGCCAATTTGTGATATTTCCATTCCATCTGAGATTTCCATACCATCTGAGGGAGATCGACCATCTCACTCTTGACCACGGATAATACGACGACGATCAGAATCCCCAAGAATCCTCCGAAATGGGAGGTAGTGACAAAAATTACAAAAATGTCTTTGCTTGTGGAAGACGGTATTAAGTTAAAGATCATCAAAATACTGAAATAAAAACTTTTTCACCAGCCGAGCAAACATCACGAATTCTCACCCCTCGATTAACAACAAGAGTCCTTGCATAACTAAAATAACGAAGCTAACAGCAAAGCTTAATAACAACCAATCCTGAAAACATGAACATACTTCTGTCCAAGTAGTGACTAGCATACATCGTTTACGATTCCAAACGTTCTTTTTTGAAGAGCTCGGTGAGACATTTCGTAGTTTAGAATTGAAGTAGAGAGAAATAATTAGAAAATTGCGTGGAAAAGAACAAACAACCTTTGGAGAATTGTATATAGTGTCACGTGAAATTGTCAGGGTTTCAATTGTTTCTTCACTACGCATAATTGCTTTCCATGATGAGAATTTCCCCAAATAAAACATAAGGATCAGAACTACTAAATTGTGAGCACCCCGAAGCGTTTTGAATCGTGTTTCTGATAGCCGTTTCTCACCGGCTTTTGGCTAATTACGCAGTTTTCAATCCGAAAAATTGCACTTCTTTTCTCGTTAGGAATATTTTTTAAGTTCTACCCGGTCTTTCTTTGAAAAATATGTATGGCCTGGGAAGGTTCGGAACATCCAGAGCCGGCAAAAGTGAGTGCAACTGAATAGTAATCAAAGAAAAACTATTTCATTCATAGTATTCCATCAGTTTCTTCGTTTCACTATCTTCTGCTCCACAAATCACTTCACATGGCTCGTAATCCGCCTCGATTCTGCTCATTCTCCACAGAATGAATGTAGAAAATGAGCATACAGCCGAGAATATTAGTGCAGAGCAAGTGTAGACGAAGGTAGTACCTGAAGTTTAGACCGGCATTTTATGGCAATAAGTGAAATTACATTTTAAAATGCCGTAGAATTCAACAGCTTCAACTTGATATGCAACAATCCACGGATTGTACAAATAGATGACTGTGAGTACAGTGAATGACGCCTGAGTTCAATATGAAATGAGTAATTCTAATATCTTATTAGATTACCATTTTTCTGAATGCCGATTTCTGGGATTTCCATTTCATATCACTCTCGGTGAGAGAGATAATGACGATGAACAGCGTCCCCAAGAATCCCCCGAAATGTATGACAGCGATAAAATTTTCAAAATCGTTGCTTGTGGAAGACAATATTAATCTCCTCATCAAAATACTGAAAGCAAAACTTTTTTACCAGCCGAACAAACATCACGAATTCTCACCCCTCGATTAATAACGAGAGTACTTGCACAACTAAAATAATGATGCTAACAGCAACGCTGTTTATCAAGCACTTCTGAAAACATGGTAATACGTCTTCCCAAATAGTGACTAGCTTACTTCGTTTTTGATTTTTTAAACGTTCTTCTATGAAAAGCTAGGTAAGACATTTCGAAGTTTAGAACTGAAGTAGATAGAAATAATCTGAGAATCACGTGGAATAGGACAAGCATCTTTTGAGAAAAAATGAAGTGCCACGTGAAATTGTCAGGGTACTACTTTCCCTATTGAAAACTCCTCGAAATAGAACTAGTCATAACTAGCAACTTGAGCAACCTGAAGCGTTTTTGACAGGATTTCGGATAGTTTTCGCAGTTTTCACTGACTTTTGACTAGTTACGCAGTTTTATATCCGAAAAATTGCACCTCTTTTCCTGTTAGAAAACTTCCTTGCTTCATTCATCGTTAGTATTCAAAAAATAAGAAAGATTTTATTCTCAGTGTTCCATCAATTTCTTCGTTTCACTATCCTCTGCTCCATAAATCACTTCACATGGCTCGTAATCCGCCTCGATTCTGCTCATTTTCCAGAGAATGAATGTAGAAAATGAGTTCGCAACCAAGATTATTCGCTCAGAGAAATATTGGATCGTAGTAAGACCTGAAGAGCATTCATGTCAGAATAAAAGCTGATTTCAGTCCATTTTTCGCAAGTATTTCATTTTTCCATTTGAATCACCTTTTAAAGTTTGATAGTATCGAGCACCTTCAACTTGATATGCAATAATCCACGGGTTGAACAAATATATGACTGTGAATGCGGTGAATGACGCCTGAGTTCATAATGAAATGACTAATTCGAGAATCTTATTAGATTACCATGTTTCTGAATGCCGTTTTGTGAGATTTATATTTCATATCACTACTGACGAAAAAGATTCCGACAGCGAACTGCATCACCAAGAATCCCACGAGATGGATGAAGAGGATCATTACGAAAATATCCTTACTATATGTGTAATCCGGCATTAATTTAATGTACACCAGTATTCTGAAATCAAGACTTTTAAACCTGATACCGCCTAGCAAAAATAGCAACAAAAAAACTTGCAATTCTGTTGAAAAAAAAAGAAATTCCACAAGTGCAGTAATCCAGATAGCCATAGCGCTGTATATCAAGCATTTCTGAAAACATGAACATACTGATGTCCAAATAGAGACTAGGATACTTCGTTTTTGATTCCAAACGTTCTTTTTTGAAGAGCTTGGAAAGTCATTTTGGAGTTTAGAACTGAAAAATTTAGAAATAATCTGAGATTCACGTGGGATAGGAAGACAACTTCGTATTGAGAATAAGTGAAAAGGCTACGTTAGAAAAAAGTTTTTTTCTTAAAATTACAGTTTTTAGCGGCTCTGATTTGGATGCAGTTCTTATTAGGGATAACACCGCTCTTGTAGAAACTTCAAATTCGATAATAAGCTCTCAAATCTTTGTAAAAATCGGCTGAAATTCAATGAATGTTGACATAATTTATCACGATTTTCCTTTGAAAATCGACACATTTGGCTGATAAAAATTGAAATGTGGCTAGCAAATGGACCAATGTACCATCATGCCGGTCTATTAGAGTCAATTTATGTGACAATTTTTTTTAATACAACAAAAAAAATTCCAGGAAATCACGGCCACCGAAGACGTCAACGACTGGATAGTTGGTGTCGATCGTCTATGGGTTGATCCGTATTGCCGTCGTAGGAACGTTGCCACGTGTCTTCTGGACGCCGCAACGACACAAGATCGTCAGATGGAATTCCGTTCGAGACGTCTTCGAGTTGCCTTCTCGGATCCGACGGATGACGGAGCGAAGGTCGCCGCGAAATATCTCGAAACCCGATATCTACCAGAACATCGATATGATGGAGAGATTCTAGTCTATTAATTCACTCATTTTTAGTTTTTTCTTGATTTTCTACTTTTTTATCCTAAATCCATGTCTAACCACCTCATTCTCCTGATCTATTTAATTATTTTCATTCGGGTTCTCTGAAAATTGCAACGGTTATTCTGTAATTCCTTTCATTCACCTCATTACTCATTTTATTTGTAAACTCGGTTTCTGTAGTGATTTCAATTTTATGTGGAAATCAAAGCAATTATTCATTATTGTTTTAAAGCGCAAATCTGGGGGTAAAACGGATCATAATGAGTACTCGAGTATACAATTCGACTATAATACAGGTAAGATCATGCAATATAAAGCTATAAATATGGGGTAAGCTATAAAAATACATATTAGGATCTCTGAATGGGAGAAATCATCCGCATCTTCTCAATGGGATTCGCGAATCGGACCATTTTTGGAGTTGGCGGAGAGGCTGCATTCGAGATGGTGTCATCGCCAACAAGTGCCCGTTTTCTTGCTTTTCGATGATGAAGTTCAACGAGATTATCCATTGATTCCCGTTCAGCCGCGTCAAGTTTCTGAAAATTTTGCGGATTTTAAGGTTTTTCGAGGCTAAGAATTACCTTCACCGCCTCTCTGAAGGCATCCCAATGCTCATCAATCACATTTCCAATCGATAACGTCTCCATATTCCCTTTTTCATAGGATATCTGAATCATTTGCTTCCCAAACGCGATCTTGAATCCATCTCTCTCGGGATAAGTCTCCTCTTCCAGAATTCTCTTCACACTTCTCAACGTCTTCTGAATCGCCTCGAACTGCACTCCCCGATAGATTCTCATTCTCGTATGCTTCTCTTTCCGTTCGTTTCCCCATTTCAATCCATTCATTCTCTGAATCTCCTCCATCAATCCACGTCGATTCTCGTGAATCGTGTCGGCCGTTGGTGGATCGACGATGAATGTTACCCAGTATCTCTCGTCTTTATCTGACTCTTCGTCAGGCATATATCCATGTTCTTGGATCGAAACGAGTGGGTTGGATGATTCGGGAGAGCTGGAAATCGACTTTTTGGATATGAAAATGTCATCATTTTCAACGTGTCTAACCAGATTTTTCATCCAGATTCTGCTGGAAATAGTCATTTTTACTCACATGAGAAGTCTGTTTTTGTCAAATTTTACACCAAAAAACGCACATTTTCTAAAAAAATTTCAGATTCTGCCGTTCCATTGACGCCTTTCTGTCCCAAAACTTCTAAAAAAGCACCGGGAAATGAGATTTTTCACTTTTTTCTTGGAAAAAATGGGATTTTTAGCTAGATTCTGGTGGAAATAGTTATTTCTACTCACTTGAGAAGTATATTCTTGTCAAATTTCAAAATTTTACACCAAAAAACGCAAATTTTCTAAGAATTTCCATCTTCTGGCGTTCCGTTGACGCCTTTCTCCTGTCCCAAAACTTCCAAAAAGCACCGGTCAAGTTGGTATCAATGGGAGGGTTTCGACAAGATAACCCATTGACTCCGGACCGCTCTGATGAAATGACAGAATAGACGGTGTTTATATACCAGACACCCTCCAAGCGGCCGACATTTCACTGGGGAAATGTTTCATCATCGACCTAGTAGCGTATCTCTCCCTTATGAAATCGCCCGCAAGGTGTCGGCCGCTTGAAGGACGACTACTATATAAACAACCTCGATGTAGACATTCTCAATATCGGTCCGATGTCTCTGGGTTATCCCTTAACGACCTTCCCATTGACACCAACTTGACCGTTATTTTTGGGAAAATTTTGAGAGACGCGTCAAAGATACGCCAGACAGTAAACGTTATGTGGCTTTTCAAAATCAGATAACTTGTCTGTAAGTAAATAAAGCATTTCGTACCATTCAAAATCTGTCTGTTTGTCTGTTTATCCATCAAACACTGCTGTTTTCTGCTCTGATAACTACAATTCACCATCCCTCCACCATTTCCAGTTCAAATTTTCCAAAATTTCCCAAAAATAACGGTCAAATTTGGTGTCAATGGGAAGGTTGAGAAATGATAACCCAGAAACGCCGGACCGATATTGAAAATGCCTACGTCGAGGTTGTTTATATACTAGTCGCCCTCCATGCGGCCGACATCTTGCGGGCGATTTCACAATTCAACAGGAGAGATACGCTAGGTCGATGGTGAAACATTTCCCAGTAAAATGTCCGTCGCTTGAAGAGTGTCTAGTATATAAACACCGTCTATTCAGCCATTTCATCAGAGCGGTCCGACGTCGATGAGTTATCCCTAAAGACCCCCATAGACACCAACTTGACCGCTACTTTTTGGAAACTTCCAGACAGATGAAAGGCGTCAACGGAACGCCAGCAATGAAATCTGGAATTTTTAAAAAGAAAATTTGCGTTTTTTAATGCAAAATTTTGAAATGCGACAAAAACTGTAAGAAAAATTACTAATTCCATCAGAATCTGGCTGTAAAATCTTCTTTTTCTCATATTTTTCCATCTTTTCCGACGAAAAAAAGTTCTGAAATCCCGTACCAAATCTTCTTGAACATCTCAATCAACGCCTCCTCCGCCTGCTCCTCAGTTGCTCTTTCATCTGGATTTCCAGTGATGACGTGGAGGTTACATATCATAAATCGGCGTTCAGGCATCTGAAATTTTCCTAAAATTCTGAAAATTTTGGTCTGGAACTCACATTTTAGCCAGAGTTTTTGAGAAATGTCAAAAAATGTGATGGAAAAATAACAAAACCAGAATAATATTGCACTGGGGTCAAATTTCAAAGAAAAAAGGACAATTTGTATATTTTCTACAATTTCATATTCCAAAAACGGCAATCTTTTTTTGATGATAATACAACCAATGTTAGAAAAATGATATACATAGAAGGTCTAGAATGAGTTTTTGAAAAACTGAAAATTTCCATTTTCGAAATTCAAAAATTCAAACAAAAAGCGAAAATCTAGCTGCCAAAATAGTACAAAAATAATACAATTTAGAGCCGAGAAAAAAATACAAAAAGCTTAATCTTTTGCAAATAATAGTGGACCGTAACATTTTTTTGTGTTTTTCACATGTTTTGAGGGTGAGGAGGGGAGTTAAAGAAAAGAGAAAAATGATAAATGAAGACTTGATTAATGAATGTTTTCTTTTTTTTGTAAGGCAATTTTTACGGGGGGATTTGAAAGAAAGGGAAGACAAAAGTGAGAAGATTCTACCAACCAGTGGTCAAAAAATGAATCAATTTACATAAAAATCGAGGAGAAAATTGAAAAAAAACATGAATTATATACACAATTACAAAAAGAAAATCTTAAATATCATCCATATCAAACGTGCCAAAATCGTCGGAATCATTCAATCTGGGACGCCCATTCGACGCCTTTTTCTTTTCCTTCTCCGGTTTCACTGGAGGCATCATAGAAGACGACGCCGGCATTGGAGCAGACGCTGGTGGTGTCTTCTTTTTCAGAGATTTTCCATTGGCAGATCCATTCGTCGCAGAGGATCCAGATCCATTTCTAGCGAATGGTGTAGATGATTCCGTATCGAAGAACTCCTCAAGAAGATCATCTGGCTTCTGTCGACTCTTCCGATCCTCATCGTCACTGGCAATATCGCGGATCGCGTCGGCGATGGTGGCGACGAACTGGAAAAGCGGAAAAATAGGAGTTTGTATTCAGAAAGATCGACTACTCACATCTCCATTAACCGTACTACTGTATCCACCAATAATCGTAGCATCACTTCCAGTTTCCGTGTTGTACGAGTTGGCAGACGTGTAGCTACCGCATTCGATTCGTGTCGCGTCGGCTGGGATCGCTTTTTTGGCTGAAAATGAAGTGGATTGTGGGCGGGGCTCGTAGAGAAAACTGGGAACGGGGAGACCTGTATTTCGAAAAATCAGCTTTTCCATACTAATCAATTCAAAAGTTTGGTGAAAAAAGGACATTTTCTAGGAGCTAGGCATGAAAATCAGTCTCAAATGAGTTCTGGAGTCTCAAAATGGCCTAGAATGAGTATTTTGGACATTTTGAACTCTAATAACTCGTTTCAGACTGATTTTTCAGCTTAACAAAGGTCTTCTTTTCTCAAAATTCCGAGTAGATTATTATCAGAATTTCAGAACAGCTCGATTTTCAGATTGTTGATTTTTCAGTTAAGGAGGTGTGGCTTGAAACAACAAAAGATCTATTCAAGCCAGAAAAAGGGGCGCGGCTTATAAAAACTGACATATTTCAAGATATTGCGATCGAAATTCACTGAAAATGGGGGAAGGATCCACTCGAATCCAAAACTCACTGATATTCATGGCCTCTGATCCAACCAGAACTGGAATCGACTTGAACGACGCATTCGATCCTTTGTTCCCGGGAGACATCAGACTCGGCTGATCATCCTCTCTATACTCGAACAACTCGAATTGCGGTCCCTGCCAAATCCATCGATGGGGGTGAAGATAAGTGCGTGTCTCGACGTGAGGAGTCCACACATCCTCATCCCCAGTTTTCTTCGGAATATCAGTTTCCACCGTCGCAAATGCCATCAGTGGTGAGGCCTGTGGCATCGGAGCATGCATATCCGCATTGTTCTTTGTCCTCTGAAGAATCCATCCACCAACTGGGGTGATGCTGATAAGGGGCGGAGCTTCCATATTCGGTTCACCCTCTTTTCGAATCGACTTGATGTCATGTTGCATTACAATCACTCCTTGCGCCGGATCAACCTTCGCAATCACCAGCGACATCGACATTAACATTTTCGTCGTTTTCGCATTCTTCGTGCTCGTCGTCGAGTTGCAGCTTCTCGTCCGGAACATCACAGACATTCTGGAGACCTCTAGTCGTCGACGTGCAGTGACAGCGGGTGAAGATGATGCAGGAGCTCCCGAATAGGAGAAATTCGTCATATCAGCAGCCCATGCAGTCAGATCCTCCTTCGTATACCGTGAATCCTTGATCTTTTCGGTTGCAACAAGCAAAAGAGGTGGTGGGAATGGTCCGACTCTCGAATTTCCGTTGGTTTTTGCCAAAGTTGGAGCATTCACAGCGATCGGATGCTCTTTTGTGTAGGAGCACGAGTCAGACATGGCTTTATGACGGCTTGGACCAATCGATGCGGTGACATCAGCAGCGTCGGTTAATCCGGCGGATCTATGGAATCTCGACTCCTTATTCACAAAAGTGTCTCCATGAGTTCTCTGATTCGGTTTTCCACCAAACGGACACACTGCGAAGACGTGAGTTGTCGCGTGATTCGTGGTGATTGCCAACCAACGACAGTCCTCTGAAAACGCGGTGGACACCACTTTAGCCGGTGTGCTTCCACGATTCAGTTTGTATAAATGTTGTACGGAAGCTAGGGAAGACATGGTGGCGTGAGGCATCAGAAGGAAGATATTGAAGACGTTCGCATTGGCGTCAGCGGAGAGAACCAATCGTTGATCCGGTGAGAACGTGATATAAGAGATGGGATCCACGTGAGCCACATAGTGACACATCACCCCGTTCGACTCGTCTTCTTTCGTGGCAGCCAAGTTGAGAACAGTGATCACTCCTTGCGGTTGATTGTTTTTCGTCGAGTTTCCAGATCCACCGCCAACTGATTCACTGATCGATTTGACACCTCGACTGAAGTACTGAAAGAACAAAAGTTTGTTGAGTATAGGGATGGGATTTGTATGCTTACGCTCATGGCACTGAAAATGTGATCGGTGTACTTGTCGTTGTTGGTTGCCTCAACTTCTGCGGCAAGTCCTCCACTGGATTGGAGATTTGCGTCAAGCTGAAAACATGGGATTTAGAGATAGAGGGAAGTTGGACATCTGGACACACAGACAGACGTCTTGTAACTCGCTTAAAACTCAACGCTATGAGCCGAAAAATAACCCAAATGTAGATCTCGGCGAGTTCTATCTCTCTGATCTACTCCGAGTCGGAATGGCATAAAACTCGCCGAGATCTATATTTTCTTATAGTTTTCAGCTAAAAACTTTGAGTTTGAAGCTTCAACCGGTTTCAGAACCATTTAGACAAGAATTATGTTATTTTTTCCACCAAATCATGCAATTTTATGAAGTGTATGCTCAAAATTTTACAGAAATTACCATTTTATTAGCTGGAAAGTTCGTTTTCACATTTTTCGTAACTTACATGAGTATCCGCAAAAGCCAAAAGTTGACACGACAACGACAACGCCGGCGGATTATTCTCACACGACGGCGCGGTTCGAATCAATCGAACCTCGTCAAAAGTGAGAATATTGTATGCATAAGCCATATTCGACAAGGATACAACCATGAATTGATCCGACACATTCACCGCGCACACCGGTTCCTCGAACTTGATTTTGTGCACCTCTTTTCCAGTCAACAGAGAGATTATAGTGACTGAACAGTACTGTCGATCCGGGTGATGGGAGGAGGCGTCGACGACGGCGATGAGTGGACGAGAGTCTGCGAATGGGTCCGTTCGATCCCGAAGTTTCAAGTTGTTCGGAAGCACTTTCAACGCACGAACAGGTCCCTGCCGTTCGGAGAGCACTTCTTCGAACTCGCCAGTATGCTGTAAATCCATCTGATTTCGGTTAGAGATTCTGAATTTCGGCTCTTCCAAAAACTTACGTTCATCGTCCAAATCTGATAACCCCGACACAGTCCCACAATCAACACTTCCAACCGTTCATTCGGTTCTCCAGCCTTCTCCATCGACGTCAACTGAACCCATTCCGCCTTCTCCGCAGTGATCTGAGTCCCTTGTTGTTGTCCTTTTGACATTCCCATCGCCACCAAATCCACGACTTGATTCGCCAGCGTCTGTTGCTCAACTGCCGACTGCCGCACGACTTGTCCCTTGATATAGGAGACAGAGTTAGCGCGTGGCTTCGAGATGATCGAGCTCATCGATGGAATCGGTGGTGGAGCCGAACGCTGTTGAGTTTTACGTGGTGGTGGTGAGGGATCATCCAGCGACATGTCGACAAGCATCTCGTCTAGTGGTGGTGGTTGTGTCGATGTGGTTGGAGGTGGTGGAGGTGGCGCTGCGGTAGTCCTAGTGACAACACGAACGTCTTCCTCGTCGTCTTCCGGCGAATCCTGAAGCTTTTTGGGGATTAGTAATAGGAAACTTGAGAATTTTAACCACAATTTTCAGGTTTTTGACTATTTCTTTAAAAGCACTTGTAACTCGCTTCAAACTTAAAGTTGTTAGCTGAAAAATATACCAAAAGGTAGATCTCGGCGAGCTCCATATCTCTGACCTAATCCGAACCGAATGACGGTTTGTAATTATGGCGCGGGGTGAGATACATTTTAATATTTTTGTTACAATACTGGCAATTACTGCTTTTCATTATGGAAAAGAGAGAAAAATCGCATTTCTAGCCAAAAATCTACGAGTAAAAACCTGGTTTTACATGAAATCTTCACGAAAATACGCTGAGAAACCGGAAAAATACTGAAAAGGGCGATTATGATCTAGATTCAGACTGAATTAAGTGACTTTTATAGAAAAAAAAAACAAAAAAATTATAAATTCACGACACTGCGCCGCATGGCTTTAAAGGTGCATCTAATTTGTTCAAAATCGTCTCGAAGCGAAACGTTAAAGCCATGCGGCGCAGTGTTGTGAATTTATAATATGTTGAAATTGTTTGCATGTTTGCACACTGATTTCGTCACTCCAAATGGGTCTCGATTAAAAAAACTCATTTGAAAAATCTGATTTCTGGTGAAAAATAGACTAAAACTCCAAAATTTTGGGTTTCTACAGTCCAAAAACGACCTAAACTTGAGGAAAATCAGCAAAATGTGTGAACTTGAATCGATATGTAGCTAAAATTGATGCGTATTTTTCACATAAAACAAAATGAAATTGCTGATTTTTCTTTCAGTATTTTGCAGAAAAATCTCAAAATTAGCCAAAAAAACATCTGAAAACGATCATTTTGACTAAAAAATTAACTGAAAAACCGAATTTTTCAGTTTTATTTTTCTCCAGAAACCCTGAATAACTCACCGGTCTACTACTCAAACTACTCTTATCGGAAGAGCTAAAATCGAGCAGATCCCCGCTAATTTTTCCGTCCTTTTCGATGGTCGGCGCCACCGTATTCTCTACGTTTTGTTCTGTCGGTTCGTCCTCCTCCACTACAATTTCTTCTTGAATTTCCTCTTTTGGTTCCTCCTGGAAACCAGATTTTCAGATGATTAGAATACTAGAATTCCAACAATAAAACAGTGAGAATTAGTGTCTCAAACGTTAAGAGAAAGACAAATGGAAAATTATCTCGTTTTGTGAAAGAATTAGATAGAGTTCACCCAATTATTACGATTATTTTCAGTAAAAAATAGGAAAATAAATGATAGAATCACCAAAAAAAGAAAGAAAAAGAGGGAAAATATAAGTGATGTGGTTGGGGAAAGTTAGAAGGGTCATTGGTCACCTGATGAGTGAAAGTGTGTTGTGTGTGTGTGTGAGGATGCCAATCAAAGAGAGGGAAAAGAAAGAAAATAGACGAAAAAAGAACACGAAATGTGGAAATTTTATGAAAAAGAGACACAGAGACATCTACACTAAGTTCAACTCGTTTGGATCATGATCTTGAACTGAAATATTTATTGATTTTCGAGAAAAATCCTAAATTTTTTGAACGACAACTTTGATTTTTAGTGGTAAAATTATCAAAACTAGTAAAAAATGTTGGGTTTTCTGCATGAAAAACGCTGTAAATCTCAATTTTCTCACTGAAAATATAGAAAATTCAAAGTTTTAGACAATATCGATCTTGAACTGAAATGTATTTGTTTTTGGGGAAAAATCTAGTTTTTCGACCGATAAATTTCATTTTTGAGAGAAAAATTATCAAAAATCGGATATTTTCTAGTCGAAAAACACAGTAAATCTCAATTTTCTCACATAAAACACAGGAAATTCGGTATTTTAGCCTATTTTTCTAGTTTTTATAACCAAACCATCCTCCTTTCATTCAAAAAAGCAAGACGATACCATCCTCATCACACAGAAAGAGACACAAGACACGAGGAGTAATTATGTCACAACGCTGCTCGTCGAAGGCTGTCCAAAAGAGCACATTTACATCATTATGATGACGATGAAGATGGTGTCGTAGATAGTATCTTTTTGAGTGAATGGATAAACAGTTTTTGTCAAAACTGGAAATTTCGGTCGCTAATCGATGAAGAGAGAAGTCTGAGAGTAAATTAGAAAGAACACAATTTCTACCACGAGGATTCCATTTTTGAATTTTGAATCAGCTGGATCCTGCCAGGGACCGGGCTATGAACCAGTGCCGAGCCACAGCTCGTTCCCTGGCAGGATTCAGGTCATTCTGATCTAGCCTCGTTGGGTCCACTTTCAGACAGGGAAACTGAGAAAATCTCACCTCGTTTTTCAGGTTTGTCAAAGTTTTCCATAACAAAATCAGCTGGAAATTGACAAAAATGATTCAAATTACCAGGTGAATAGTTTTAAACGACTAGAATTGAAACAGTCGTATACAGTCGTTGAAATTCAGTCGACTAAACAGTTCAGCCACAACAAAATTATGGGGCTTTGATGGTTCCTAGTTCAGCCAGAACTACTAGAACTGTTCAACTTTGTGATAATCCTGAGCTTTTGGAGGCATCAATTGCTTATTTTCAGCGTTGTTTTTGTAGTCTGAAGCTTCATTTTTTAGCATATCATAATCCTCATTTTTGGGAAGAAAAATCAATTTTCTCGTTTAATTCTCGAATCATGATCCAAACGAGTTATTCTACCCACACTATCACTATCACTATATACTTCAACTTTCTTTCTTTCTTTTCCTCCATTTCTCAAAAAGAAAGTACGACTATACCGGTTGTTGGCGTTGAGGTTCTGGCTGTTGCTGTTGCTGGTTCGAAGGCGTCGTTGACTGAAGATGTTGACCCCCGTTCGTTGACGACGACTTCTTATTCTTCTTTTTCGAAGACCCACCAGAATTCGCGTTTGGTGGCATATTTCTTGTTGTAGTTGGCTTGGGTTGTGGTGGGCCAACTGTGTGGATTATCGATTTTTTGAGAAAAGGGGAAATAACATAAAAATAACAGAAAAATGGTAGAGAGATAGAGAGAAAGAAGAAAAAAAGAACGCGGATTGTTGTGCGATAATAAAAAACAAAAAGAAGAAAGATAGGCGGCGGGGGGAGGACCCGAGGATAACGAAACGAACAGTTGGTGTGCAATAAAATATTCTGAATCCACATGGAGAACGCTTACAGAATTTATAGTATTCAGTTAATTAGAAACTTCTAGAGATCAAATTCAAGATAACTTTTCGCAGTCACAAATTGCGGGGAATGATGAAATTCCGTTTTTTTTTCAAAACTTCTATGAAACATCGGGAAATTCAAGAAGACGGTTTGGAGATACGAGATATGTGGTATATCATCAGAAAGCTGAAAACTCACTGATTTCAAATATATATCAACTTTTTGTCTTCGAACTCTGGGATTTTAGAAAACTGGCTCGAAAAAGAGCTCGTGGACAAAAAGTGAATACAGAAATCAGTGCGCTTATGGCATATGACAGATCTCGTATATCCAAACTGGCTTGATGAGCAAATATGGCAACTTTTGAAGAACGGAAAGACTAGTAAGCGTCAAATATGGATTCAAAATAATCAAAAAAACAAATATTTCCCGGGAAGAAAACTGCGAAAAACACCGAAAACCCCACGTAGTTATTTTCCACAATGCCTTCAATTGTTTTATCAGTACATCATTAGAAGATCATCGATCTCTCTATGCTGCCTGACAAACGAGTGCATTGTTACCAGAAGGTTGGAAGGGCGCCGAGAGAAACACAGACAGAATCTCACTTCTCACGTGTGCCTAGACACATGAGAGACGACGAAGAGACTGCGCTCTCTGTGTCCATATACACTCTCTTGCTTGTTCGTTGGGGCGGCTTGGTCACGAGGGACAAGAGAGTTGAAGAGACGCCAGAGTTGGAGAGAACAAGGACCCTCTCATGGAGGAAAGGAAGACATCCATGCTTCTTCTTCTTCTTGCTTTTGGCTGCTCCACACTTTTTCTCACTCTTCAACTCTCTCATCAGTAGTCCCTTGACTAAACACCAATCGATTCGGACCCCGCCATCAGTGCCTTCTTCCCCAATACGATTTCATATATGTATTGACAGTTCTGTTCGCCTCAAAGTGTTGTTTACACACATTTTCGCATCCTTTTCCCCCAAACAGAGATTCACCACTATTTTCTGTCTCCATCCATCTTTGGCAAAAACAAAAAGACGAATCGTCGCATGATTTGATCATCTTTGTCTTCCCCGCCATCGTTTTTTGGCGGCTTCGGCTAGATGCGAACGATTCTCGCGCAAAAAATCGAGAAATTTTTATTTCGCAACTGGAATGGAAATTGTTACATCTTATTTCTAACTTTCGGTTATTCGACCTTGAAAACGGGCAAAAAAGTTAGATTGATAGGTTTTCGATACCGATTTCATCTCCAAAAAGTGTTTTTTGAACTAAAAATTTAGGCCAAAACAGGCACCAAAGTCGCTTTTTTCCCGAAAAGTTGAAGTGCTCACGTTTTGATATTTCTCGAAACTTCTGAAAGTTTTTGTTGAAATCGCCTGTTTTCCGGGCAAGAACGGCAGAAAAACGCCGGAAAACTGAAAAATTTTCGGTCAAAAAACGCCAAAAAAAAGTTTTTTTGCTGTTTTCGAGCTGAGAAATGATTGAAATGCTCATTTTTCCGAAAATTCATCTGAATATTGGCTGAAAATGCCGGTTTCCTGTAAAAAAACTATAATTTTCGCAGCAGAATGGACTCCAAAGTTCGTGCTATCGCGGTCGAAAGATAAGAAATCGAAAAAAGGTTTTTCTTCAAAAAATCGGAATTTTCGTCATCAAAAACCTCTCATAAACATTCTATCCAGCAAAAATTCAGTTTTTCCCGCCGAAAATTTGAGCGAAACGTTTTTTCCAACGTTTCTTTTCAATTTTTCTTATTTTTCCTGTCAAAATCGCGCGAATTTCCGATTTCCCATATTTTACTAATTTTTTCTTTCAAAATTCCCATTTTTCATGTGAATATTCACCCCAAAACCAGCTTTTTATGCTCGAAATTCGGATTTACCCCGAAAAAATAAAATTCTGGCTCCCGGAGATAATGCAAATGCGCTCCACGTGCCACCGTACCCCACCCCTCGGCCGCGTTTTCGTTGCGAGACCCGCCACTCACTGCATTCGTTTCGACCCTGTTGCCTCCAAATATCTTTCGATTTTTGATATGTTTGCTGCTGTTTTTATCAAAATTTTCAAGTAATCACGTGATAAAATGACGTAATTTTCCTATTTTCTGGTTAAATTTTTTAATTTTAATCTCTTAATTATCGATTTTTGGTCCGAAAACTTGTAAAAATTAATTTTTAGATCTTATTGGGTTGTTCGAGCGATTTCTCGCAACAAATGGAAGGAGAAAAGCTGAATCTGGACAACATCATCTCCAGATTATTGGAAGGTATGTCAAATTTTATTATTAATTATTTTTTTCTAATAAAATATTTTTCCGCTTCAGTCAGAGGATCCAAACCGGGGAAAAATGTGCAACTCACGGAGAGCGAAATTAAAGGATTGTGTCAGAAATCGCGGGAAATTTTTCTGAGCCAGCCGATTTTGCTCGAGTTGGAAGCTCCATTGAAGATATGCGGTGAGTCATCCGTCCCGTGTCAGGAAGAGAAAAACCACTTCCTTACACAGGAAATTGGAGAAAATATTTTGAATTTTTCTTTTCAGGTGACGTGCACGGCCAATACTATGATCTGTTGAGATTGTTTGAGTATGGAGGATTCCCGCCAGAGTCCAACTATCTCTTCCTCGGAGATTACGTGGACAGAGGAAAGCAATCATTGGAAACCATCTGTCTTCTACTTGCCTATAAAATCAAGTACCCAGAGAACTTTTTCCTTTTGAGAGGAAATCACGAGTGCGCGTCGATCAACAGAATTTATGGCTTCTATGACGAATGTACGTGCTTTTTTCTCATTTCGGATATTGACGACTAATCCATACAGATTTTCCCTTACAAATCCTCTGCTTATTTTCAGGCAAACGGAGATACAACATCAAGCTGTGGAAGACATTCACAGACTGCTTCAACTGTCTCCCAGTTGCTGCAATAATCGATGAGAAGATCTTCTGCTGTCACGGAGGTCTTTCGCCAGATCTTCAATCCATGGAACAGATTCGTCGTATTATGAGACCGACAGATGTGCCTGATCAAGGATTGTTGTGCGATCTTTTGTGGTCGGATCCAGATAAGGTTTGTTTGTCAGGGAAAAAACTTGTGAACTTGCTCCTTTTTTTGCAAAATAAAAAACCAATATTTGCTTTTTTAGGATGTCACCGGATGGGGAGAGAACGACCGAGGAGTTTCGTTCACGTTCGGACCAGAAGTTGTTGCCAAGTTCCTGCACAAGCACGATTTGGATTTGATTTGCAGAGCTCACCAGGTAAGGAATTTCCCAAAGATGATGAAAAATGAGATTTTTCGATAAGTTTGCTAGTTTTGCAACAAGAAAATTGCATTAAAACTGCTGCAAATCCGCGTAAACATTATATTTTGCAGGTCGTGGAAGATGGCTACGAATTCTTCGCAAAACGGCAATTGGTCACACTGTTCAGCGCTCCAAACTATTGCGGAGAGTTCGATAACGCTGGATCGATGATGACAGTCGACGAGACATTGATGTGCTCATTCCAGGTAAATATTGGCTCGAACGAACTATTAAAAAATCTTGTCGTTTGTAACTAAACCTGATAAGGTTCACCTATGATGCAATGGTTAAGTCAGACGAGTCTATTGGCGATCTATTCGAGTTCTTCGAAGAAATTGCCGCCTAAAACAGGGTGATATTGAGGCATTTGTCTGAGGTGATACTAGGATTTAAACAAATAAATTATTGAATCAAAAATTTACAGAAATCTTTAACATAAACTAATTTCCAGATTCTGAAACCAGCTGACAAGAAGAAATACCCATACGGAGCTGGAGGAGTCGGCTCAAACCGCCCCGTCACACCACCACGGAACGCGCCGGCCGCGCAACCAAAGAAGGGCGCCAAGAAGTGATAAAAATATATAAATTCTTCGTTTGTCATATTCCTCTCTTTTTTGCTCTATCCATCTGTAAATACCTATTTCTCTAACCGTTTCATTTGTTGTGCACACCATGAGGTCCTCGGTCATCAACTCATTCTTCGGCTTCCAGAACTAAAAAGTTGTGTGTGTAAACATTTTTTAATTTTTTGATTCTAACAAGAGAAACTTCGAAATGATCTAAAAGGCTGACACGAGAAGATGATGTGGTCCTCCAGCCACACACACCCTCCTGACTCTCAAATTCAAGCTTTCGTTGTCACCTTCCCACCCACTCCCTCCCTTTTATCTCTGTGGACCATTTGTTTTGTCTCATCTTCCTAGAGCTAATTAAGTACTCCATAAACTCCCCGTCCATTCTCTCTCTCTCCCTTGCTGGCTCAATCAAAATTTCATCAAAAATCCTCTCTCCTTTTAATTTTATTTAAGCAGAAAAGAATGTGTTTTGTTTTGTTTTTATCCAAATCCCCACACTTTCATTATTCCATTTCTCTAATTCTCTAAATCGTCTAATTATTATTCAAAAAAACTACAAATTTTTTATGATTATGATATGATGTCATCTCCCCCAACCCCATTCATTCTAAACTCTACTTTTATATTGTAAAGTCGTATTGTCGAATGTTCGAACAAAAATAAAATAGAACACTGGTGAAGTGTCTACTCGATTTCCAACCCCTCCCCAAAAATTTTTGATAATTGTCCCCTTCCCTCAGTTTCCAAGGAGCGCGCAGACATTAGACGAACAGAGGGCCCTCCGCCTTCCCCCTCCCAACCAGCCACAGCTCCTTCACCGAGTTGTATCGATTTTCGTCCCCTTGGGAGACAATTTCTCCTCTCTTTTCCCCTTTACCTCAAATGCTCCGCCCCGGCTCATCAGTTAGTTATAATAGGTAATTCAGAGAAAAAGTGAAGACTTTTCTATTTTTTTTTCTTTTCCAGTGCAATGCATCATGTTTCTATCGATGCTCATCCGACGGAGCAGGCGATTATTGTGAGATTTGATCAGTCTGGTGAGGTTTTCTAGCTTTAAAAATTTGGTTTTTCTATGAAAAAAATCCGCTAAAAAATAATTTTTAAAGGCGCAGTGTTTTTGTGTTTGAGAGCAAGGGTCTCGCCACGATCATAGTGTTACTGTAAACTTCAGTGCGTGCGCCTTTAAATAAATGTACTGTAATTTTTGAGGAAAATAAAATGTGAAAAAACCAGAGATTTCAAGAGAAATAAATGTTTAGAAGTGACAAAGAAGAAAAATAATTAAATTTTTTAAAAATTTCTCAATTTGAAATTAGCAAAACAACAAGAAAAGAACAGCATATCGAAACTACAGTAATGATTTTTTTCGTGGCGAGACCCATCATATTCCATGCCACGATTTGTTACAACCGTGCTCTATCGAAACTTTAGAAACAGTGCTGAAAATAGAGAGACGCAGAGAAAAGTACAGAAAAATTTCCGAATTTCAGGTTCCCCATCAAACACTCTCAAGAAACGGGCATCTTCAGCAAATGTGGAATCTTTGGGTCATCAGAAAATGTAAGAAAGTGCGCTCTATCGATAATTCAATAGATTTTGCGATTAGAGCGCGGTTACTCATTTCTCGATAGCCCCACCCCTTTCCAAACGCGCTCTACTGACAATTTCCTTCAGAATCCACTTGAAAGAAATGAGTCCAGAAGTTGACATTCACGCTCTATCGAACGTTGTCCTTCAAAAGTGTCTATTCATTCCTGCCACGTCGAGAAGTCAGCTGGAGCAGGTTTTATATTTCCTTCAAAAACGGGGCACTCCCAGGAATAGTGCGAGATCCAGAAGCTCGTCAGCAGTGTCTTTTGATCGACGTCCCCTACCAACACCGTTGAATGTCGACCTGGAAAAAGTTGATGTAAGTGGAAATGCGCTCTACCGAAATCCTCAGAGAGCGGTAGAGCGCGGTTGCAAAAGTTATCAGTTTCCAGGAATACATAGAATGTTTCTACGGGGAGACGTCGGCGGAGAAGAATAAAGGAGCATTGGCACTACACGAGTTATCGAAAAACCCCCAGAATTTGACGCCTCTTGTGAATAATGGTAAGTAATTGCGCTCCACCGAAATCAAAAAATATTGTTTCGGTAGAGCGCATTTGTCACAACCATATCTCCCTAATACATTTTTTCTCAGAAACCCTAATGATGGCTCTGGCACGTGTATTCCGAGAGGACTGGAAGAAACACTTTGAAGTGGGCACGAATATCATGAATCTCTTTGTGAATATGTCGAAATTTTCAATGTTCCACGGAATTCTACTTCATCACAAGGTAAGTGCGCTCTATTGATAAAAAGTTAAGAAGAGCGTAAATCGACACATAAATCTCGTAAATCCACACAAAGATCTCGTAAATTGACACTTAATCTCGTAAATCGACACATAATTCTCGTAAATCGACACAGTAATCTCGTAAATCGACAAATAATTCTCGTAAATCGACACAAAATTTTCTTAAATTGACACAAGCCCCCGTAAATCTACACAAAGATCTCGTAATTCGACACAAATATCTCGTAAATCGACACACAATTCTCGTAAAATGTCACATAATTCTCGTAAATCAACACAAATATTGTCGTAAATCGACACGAAATTCTCGTAAATCGACACGAAATTCTCGTAAATCGACACAAGAATCTCGTAAATCGACAAATAACTCTCGTAAATCAACACTAATTCTCGTAAATCGACACAAAAATCGCGTAAATCGTCACAGTAATCTCGTAAATCGACACAAAAATCTCGTAAATCGACACATAACTCTCGTAAAGCCACACGAAAATCTCGTAAATCGACACAAAATTCTCTCTCGTAAATCGACACAATTATCTCGTAAATCAAGAAAAAATTTCGTAAATCGACACATAATTCGTGTAAATCGACACGAAAATCTCGTAAATCAACCCGAAATTCTCGTAAATCGACACAAAAAATCTCGTAAATCGACGTAAAATATCGTAAATCGACACGAAATTCTCGTAAAACTACCCGAGCCCCGTAAATCTACACTGAATCACGTAAATATTTTCTACGCTTCCGTAAATCGACCCATTGATCCCGTAAATCTACTCAAACACTGCCCAGAACTAAAATTATCATTGGAGCGCATTTTCTTCATCAAAAATTCAAAATTTTCCAGATCGGTTCCCTCTGCGTAAGTGCGATAGAGCATGAGACGAAACGCTATGATTTGTGGATTGCCGACATGAAAAAAGCGGATTCGGAGACCCAAAAGAAGCTGAAAATCGCCATTCGAAAGCAGTCAATGTTGTTGGCAGGTAAGTGGCCTAGCTTTTTCTAGGCCACTCAAAATTCCAAAATTCAAAATTTCAGCTTGCATCACTCTTCTCACAAATCTCGCCACTGACATCAGTGTTGAGCTGAAAATGGTTCGCAGGAATTTGGTCTCGTATCTAGTGAAGTGGGTTTTCTAGGCCACCAAAACAATTTGTAGGCCATCATTTTTTTTTAATTCAGATGCCTCCAAATGTCATCAGAATCCCCCAATGCTCTGACCACTGCCACCGTTCGATTCCTTCTGAAATTGAGCATTTTCGATGAGAATCGACAAGTGATGGAACAAAACGGGACCGTTGAAAAACTCCTGAAACTATTCCCAATTCAAGATCCAGAACTCAGAAAAGCCGTCATAATGCTCCTTTTCAATTTCTCGTTCGACCCGAAAAATATGCCGAAAATGGTGAATGGAGGACTGGTTCCTCATATGGCTTCACTGATTGAGAGTGACAATAAGGCACTGAATTTGATGTACTTGTTGAGTTGTAATGATGACGCAAAGGCTATGTTGGCTTATACGGATGCGATACAGTTGGTAAGCGGATGGCTCAGTGGGTATCAAGTATTTTCGGGTCCCTTTCGAGACCCTTTTTCCAAAATTTAAACGAAACGGGGCGAGGAGCGCGACTTCGCGCCTGTACTAGGCGCTGCACCGCGGTAGAGGCCGGTATCGCCGATCTGTACCGCAGAAAAGCCATCCGTCTCAGGATCCTGTGGAAAGAAAATCTGAGGCGTTATCACTAAAAGTTGCAGCCGACATCTCCCGGGTTCCGCGCGCCGCTATGTTTTGTGTGGAGAGGGCGGGGTTTCAATTTCCACGAGATCGCATGTGTAACTCAGTCGGGAAAGCGGCTGAGTGGTAGTAAAACGACACGGGTTAGATTATCCTACTCCATAGTTGTCAAGGCCCGGCCCGAAGGCCCGGACAAATTGGCGCGAAAGTCAAATTTTCAAATTTTTAAAAATTTTTTGAATTTTTTGAATTTTTTCGCGAAAAAGTCAAATTTTCGACTATCAGTCAGAATTAGAAGAAATTCTGAAAACTAGCCAAAAATGGTCAGATTTTCGATGAAAAATTGAAAAAATTTCGAAAAAAACTGGAAGAAAGTGTCATTTTTTGAAGCCGGGCCTTCGGGCCTTGACAACTCTGTCCTACTCCAAATATTTTTTGCTTGTTGTGTAGTTACTGTCGGGTCCCTTTCGAGACCCTTTTTCCAAAAATTATTCGAGACGGGGTAGCCGCGGTTTCTGTCTCTGAAAATGACGAGGGCACTTTACGAGGTCTGCTTTGGTCATTAACGATTCAGTGAGATTTCATTTCAAAACCACCTTCCGTCTCTGAATGAAACCTAATCGAACCGAAATATTTGGCTTTAAACTTTAAAGTTGCAGCCGACATCTCCCGGGTTCCGCGCGCCGCTATGTTGTGTGTGCGAAGTGGGCGGGGCGCAAGAATTCCAGGAATTCGCATGCGTGGCGCAGTGGGTAGAGAGGCTGACTGGTAGTAAAACGACCCAGGTTCGATTCCCCTCCTCTCCAAATCACTTTTGTTGTTTGTATAGATATTGTCGGGTCCCTTTCGAGACCCTTTTTCCAAAAATTATTCGAGACGGGGTGTCGAGGGTTCAGACGAATCGAGGGAACACTTGAAATTTACCGCGGATCGAGGGAACACTTCGAATTTACGGCGGGACACGGCGGGATTTAGGTTTCAAACCATCACTCACCATCCGTCTCTGAATGAAACCAATGAATAGAAAATCTGAGGCGTTAACACTAAAAGTAGCAGCCGACATCTCCCGGGTTCCGCTCGCCGCTATGTTTTGTGTGGAGTGGGCGGGGCGAAAAATTCCAGGAGTTCGCATGCGCCGCGCATCCGGTAAATTGGTAGTAAAACAACCAGGGTTCGATCCCCTTCCTCTCCAATTAATTTTGCTGTCGGGTCCCTTTCGAGACCCTTTTTCCAAAAATTATTCGAGACGGGGCATAGCGCGTCACGAGGTATTTCACAGCGCGTTGGATGGATAATTGAGGTTCCGTTCTAACTTCTAAATGCCATCCGTCTCAGAATGAAACCTAACCGAACGTAAATATTTGGCTTTAAACTTTAATGTTGCAGCCGACATCTCCCGGGTTCCGCGTGCTGCTATCTTTTGTGTGCGAAGTGGGCGGCGCTTAGGATTCCGGTGTGCCTGGCGCCGGAAACTCCTACCTTATGAAGGGCGCCACGTGTCCAAGCGGGTTTGCATGCATAGCGCAGTCGGTAGTGTGTTCGGCTAAGAAACCGAAGACTGTGGTTCGATTCCACACATCCTCATTTCTTTTTGTTTTCTTGCGTAGGCAAGTAACTGATTTTCGAGTCTCTTTCGAGACCCTTTTTCCAAAATTTATATGAGACGGGGTGCGGAGCGGACAGTAGCGGTCTGCAAAACGGCGGGAATTGTCAACTGGCATTTCCGGCGGGAGTGGGATGCTAAGTGTACCAGTTTGGTTTCAAACCATTAGTCACACCATCCGTCTCTGAATGAAACCAGTCGAAGCGAAAATGTCTGACTTTAAGACTAAAAGTGGCAGCCGACATCTCCCGGGTTCCGCGTGCCGCTATGTTTTGTGTGGGAAGTGGGCGGGGTTTCAATTTACACGAGATCGCAGGCGTAGCGCACC
This sequence comes from Caenorhabditis latens, assembly GCA_002259235.3. NCBI lineage: Eukaryota > Metazoa > Nematoda > Chromadorea > Rhabditida > Rhabditidae > Caenorhabditis > Caenorhabditis latens. The sequence goes on from CM056094.1 coordinate 2,794,346, forward strand.
CGGTAAAGCGGCTTAGTGGTAGTAAAACGTCCCGGGTTCGATTCCCCTCCTCTCCAAATCTTTTTTGCTTGTTTTATAGACACCGGTCGGTTCTCGGCGATTAAATCTCCTTCTCAACACCACCCTTCTGAGTGTTATAGTGGATCGTGATTGACTCTGAAAGGAATCCTCTCTTTTTTCTGAATCTGATCACTTCAAAAAATCTTTTACATCGTCACTTTTTAAAAATTTGAAAAAAATCTTCTCGTCCCTTCGTGGGTTCGAACCAACTAACTGTAGTCAACGTTGCCTAACTTGCCAGATCGGATGCGGCGACACACCGACCTTAACTATGGAGCTGGATGGGAACGCCGGCCGAGGCGAAGAAAGAAGAGCCGACCGTCTCTTCCTCTTCTGACGATTCCCCTATGCTTTATCAGTGTTTCTGTCTCAGAAGACGTCATTTTGAGAATTTTGAAAAAAGAAAAAAACGGGCATCGAATGGTGAAAATTTCTGAACATTTGGTCCAACTCGGTTCAGTAGGAAGGGCGGTAGGATCGGCGACATACAGACAAACATTCAGAATCTGGTGTGTGTCAATAGTAAAGATTGTCGGGCCTCTTTCGAGACCCTTTTTCCAAAATTTATTCGAGACGGGGTGTGCGGGATTTATTGGTTGAATAATTCGATGAGATTCCCTTTGAAACCTCGGTGGTTGAGTGATTCGGTGAGGCTCCATTTGAAAACCTCGTCTGGAACACCTACTAGGCAATTCCGGCCGAGACGGTTCTCGGACCGAAACTGCCCTGTGAACCAGGGAGGTTGGTTTCACACCTATAAGCCCACCATCCGACTCAGGAAACCAAATGGATTGAAAATCTGAGGCCTTATGACTAAAAGGTGCAGCCGACATCTCCCGGGTTCCGCGCGTCGCTATGTTTTGTGTGCGAAGTGGGCGGGGCGTGCAGATTTTCCGGTATATAACGAATATTCCAGCTAATGCGAGATGTCCTCAGTGGGAAAGGAAGTGAAGTGACAAAAGCAGTCCTTCTGAATATCTGTCTAGAAAAAAGGAATGCTCAATTAGTATGTGGACCCGGTGGACAGGGACTGGATCTTCTTATGGAAATGTCACTGGAATCGAGAGATTTGATGTTGATCAAAGTGATTCGAGCGATTTCTAGTCATGACGGACCGACGCAGAATATGTTTTTGGTGAGTTGGATACTGGGAATTACTGTACCTTTTTCATTCTAGAAATGGATCGAACGTCTTCTGGAAATTGCGAAGAAAGAGGGAATTGATAGTAGTTCCGAATCGAGATCCTCGTTTGGATTGGAATGTATGGGAGCTGTGGCGGAAATCAAAGTTGCTCCATGGGCGAGGTAAGGGGTATAACAGTAGCAATTGCGCTCCGCTAGACATTGTTTCGCGGAAGACGGAAGGCGGAATTCCGAATTCCGCTCAACGTTGGTTTGTACTAAAACCGGGTTTTGAAATAATTGATAATATGTCTGTCGAAACATGAAACATGACAAGACTTTTCAAATGAGTAAAACCGAGTTGAATTCCGACTTCCGGATTCCGACTTCCGACTTCCGTTTTCCGTTGGAAGAATGTTGCCATTTTTCCGTGTAAATAAATCACAAACATTTTCAAATTTTCGACGGAATTTTAGTGGCTTTTGACGGAATTATTTATAAAAACAACGCCAAAATTAGTTTTCAGAGATGAATTTCCACAAGTTCCAACTTCCTTCTTCCGACTTCCGGTACCATAGTGGTACCGATAGTCCGCAAACTTTTTCAAATACCATTTTATCGTACCCGTCGTCCCCGTAGTCCCGATTTTACCATGGCGACTGTGTGGTACTGGTACCATTGTGGTGTTCATAGTCCCCATAATATCGATTACCAAACATTGATACTATGGTGCTGGTACCATATACGTACCCCATAGCCCTCATTATCATCATCGACAATACGGTACCGGTACCATTATGGTGTATGAGAATTGCGCGGAATTCCGACTTCCGACTTCCGACTTCCTTTTTCAAAAAATTGACTTCCGCACAGCTCTGGAGTAGAACCATGACAGAATACTTGAAGAGCATTTGACGCGAATTTCCTGGTTATCGACTTTAGGGCCTATTAGCACTACACACTTTTGAAAATATCAAAAATTGTGTTTATTCGTTTTTAATTAGATACAATTAATGACAGAGAGGGAATGGGAATTGGTGATCCTGAGGCAGTGATCGTTTATCCATTCAGACATCGAATCGAATGGCTCAATCCTCGAGATCCCCGAGGAGATGCCGATCCGATGGCTGAACGGATCCCTGAGAAACACCAATTGTCCTCAGGGAGATCTATCCAATCCCTCAGGACGTACTAGTCGTAAAGTACTACTCACTGAGGGATATGACTATCACAGTAACCCCCGTCTCGTTTATAAGGGCACACATTCTCATGCGACAGACATCTCACGGGTTCCGCCATCCTCTATGGGATACTGTGGGAAAAGGGGCGGGGCTTGAAATACACTCTTGAGATAGCAACCACGCTCTATTGCACTGTTTTCAGAATAATCCAATCCCAAGGCCTGGTTCCCTGGATGACAACCCAACTCCACGAAGGAATCGATGAGTCTGAAGAAGTTACAGTACTCCGAGACATCAAACCCCTCCAACTTCAAATTGTGATAGTCTGTGGGACAATGGCTAGACAATTGGATGCAGCCAGGCTCCTAGTCCCTCTTATAGACACTTTTGTGCTGTTGTTGCAGTGTAAGTGCGCTCTATTGAGAAAGTTTTTTCAATTTCAAACAACTTTCAGCATCCCAAATTGACGACGAGTTTGTGGTTCAGCTACTCTACGTTTTCTTGCAACTTCTGAAGCACAAAGAGCTCTCGGCTCGTCTGATGACTCAAGATTCGGCTCTCGGAGCCCATATGATTGATTTGATGCATGATGCGAATGCGGCAGTCCGTGAGGTATGCGACAACGCTCTATTGATAATGGGCGAGCACTCGGAGGATTGGGCGAAGAGGATTGCTGGAGAGAGGTTCAAATGGCACAATGCGCAGTGGTTGGAGATGGTTGAGGTGAGTAACCATTATTTCCACATGGAACCGACACCATAGTCTTAGTCCCCATAGTTTTTAAAGTTTCCATAATAGTACAGTAACCCTATGGTATCAGTACCATAATGGCGCTCATAGTCCCCATAATTTACATGGTACTGTATGATACTTTCCTGCAGTCTCTATAGTTTGACCATAAGGATACCATAATGATACCATAGTTTCCATTGTGATAGAGCGGCCATATGATACTGGTAGTTTCCATAGTCCCCATGATTTCCAGAGTATCCATTATGGTACCCAACATCTCGCGGTTCCCATAGCGCCTCATACTTGGCACCGGTACCATAATGGTACTGCTTGTTCCTTTTTTGATCATTTATAACACAGCGGCCAAATGGTACCCGTGGTCTCCATAGTCCCCATTTTACCACTGCGACTGTGTGGTGCCGGTACCATTATGGTGTCCATAGTCCCCATAATCGATATGGTACTGTCACAGTATGTTACCGTACAAATTTCTATAGTCCCCATAGTCCCCATAATTTCCAGAGTATCCATTATGGTACCCAACATCCCGCGGTATCCATAGCGTCTTGTAGTTGTCATTATGGTACACATCTTGGTCCTGGTACCATAATGGTACCGCTAGTTCCTTTTACAACCATTTATGACACCGTGTCCATATGGTACTCGTCGTCCCTATAGTCCCCATTTTCCCACGGCGAGTGTGTGGTGCCGGTATCATTATGGTGTCCATAGTCCCCATAATATCCATTACAAGATAAAAACCATATGGTACCGGTACCATATGCGTACCCCATAGCCCTCATGGTCTCCATAATGACACATCGGTCACTATGGGCACGCTGAGTACCATAATGGCTCCCCATAGTCCCCCCTTCTTTATATGGTACAGTAATAGTATGGTACAGTAGGGGGTACCCATAGTCCCCATAGTTACCATGGTACCATAATGGTACCGATAGTTCCTTTTATGAACATTCACAGTGTATAGGGCCCAATCGTCTCCATAGTCCTCATTTTACTATGGCGAATGTGTGGCTCCAGTACCATTGTGGTGTTCATAGTCCCCATAATATCCATTACCAAACATTGACCATATGGTACCGGTACCATAATAGTCCCCATGGTCTCCATGATGATACAGCGAGTTCTATGAACACGCTGGGTACCATAATGGTTCCCGATAGCCTCCATAACTTCCATGATGGTACAGTACCCCATAGACCCCATAACAAAATTTATCCTTCCAGCGTGACGACCATGAATTCGCCCCATACGACGACGAGGATTTCGGAGCGGATTTCAACTTTGACACGTTTGATAATGACTTTGATATCAATGAGAAATTGTTTTAATTTTCTTTTTTTTTTTGTTAATAAATTTAATAAAAAACGTGAACTTTTTTCAATTTTCTGAAATTAAAAAAAGCAAAAATTGGTTATAAAATTGAATTTCAATTCTGCTTCAGTTTCTCTCGAGATGAATCCACCTCTTTCATCTACAATCATCTTTTCGGTAAGTGCGCTCTACCGAACAGCGCGGTCGGGCGGGAATTCAAATTTTCAGTCAGAATTTGAATTTGCAGACAACAACTGTACAGAATCTATACAGACAACACGAATGCGAACATTTTCAATATAATCGATTGGCGCTGATTCTATGGATCACCGCCTCGACGTGCTGCTTTCTGGCGTTGATTTCGACTATTTATACCGTATTCAATGCATATCAACTATGGAGTACTATTCAAGATTTGGAAAATGCGATTATTGATTTGATTGATGAGGTGGGCTAGGCTTACTGACTATATTTTAAAAAGGGGCGGAGCTAGAAAAAAGTTGTCAACTACAAAAATAATCTACTCAAAATTTTACACAATTGACCACTTTTTTCTAGCTCTGCCCCTTTTTGAGTTATAACAGTACGAATTGATTGGAGAGAGACGCAGATAGAGAAACGCTCATATCTCAAAAAGGGGCGGAGCTACCAAAAAGGTGTCAACTACAAAAATGATTCTCATAAGATTTGAAACAATAAAGTAGTTGACAGGTTTTTATTGGCTCCGCCCCTTTTTAGATATAGCGGTTTGAAGTTAGAGAACATACTCTGTGTCTTCTTTTTTACTCTTTTCGTTCATATCTCAAAAAGGGGCGGAGCTACCAAAAAGGTGTCCACTACAAAGTTGATCTACTTAAAACTTTACATAATTCACTAATTGACTACTTTTTTCTAGCTCCGCCCCTTTTTGAGTAATGACGGTTAGAAAGATGAAAAATAGATAATCTCGCCTCTCTGCTTGCCTCTTCTCCAAACTTCTTACACTTATATCTCAAAAAGGGGCGGGGCTAGAAAAAAGTTGTCAACTAGTAACATGTGTAAAATGTTATATAGATTGTTTTTGTAATTGACAACTTTTTTCTAGCTCCGCCCCTTTTTCGGCTCGTTTTTGGAGAATATCTCAAACTTTAAAAAAGTGTCCATCTGTATGTCTGTACATCCGGATGTCCATTTTCTCTCTTCCAGGCCTGTCAAATCCTTCTACCCATCGGAATCTGCAAACAAATCTGTCATCCCCACCATATTGGGACCGTCAATGCGAACTACGCACAGAAGGGACAGTCAAGTGAGTTTTCGATATGGGTGGCCTAGTTTTTTCTGCTTTTTCTCGGCCACCAACTCTCTTTTTTTCAAGAACGGATATTTCAGAAGACGTGAAACCGGGAACGAAAGACAATCGATATCCGGAAGACGTGACGTTTCCGCCGTCGGATATCGAGAAAGTTTATGATATTATGGGAGGTGAGGGGAGACTTCAGAAGACGTCACACGTCTTCTGAAATTCTGAAATTCTGAATTTCAGATGAGGACGCCCGAAAATCGAAGACACTGACACTGGTGTCACTTGAAGATGGAAGTATTGAGGAGAAGGCGCCGCCGGTGAAGGAGAATGAAAATGAGAAGGTAAGGGGAAGGACATCTGGATGGACAGATGGACAGATGGACACGAAAAGAGGACATCTAGACAGACAGACAGACAGAAATCTATAAAAACGCGCTCAAGATGCGCCAGACATCTGAAAACCCCGGTTCATAGAGAGACAAACGTAGAAATTGACGGAAAACAATTTCAAACCACATTATGAATCGGACATCCGGGCACACAGGCAGACAGATGGAAATCCAGACATCTAGAGATACATACAGACAAATATTGAAGTTTGACGTTCGGACATCTGGACAGACAGACTGACATTTGGAAAACTATGGCACAGATTTCGAGCTTAAAATATACAAACAGACAGACAGACGGGTAAACGGATAGCTTAATGCACGCCCACCCCGTCCACTAAAGCGCCAAACTTTGCTGCCTCCCACCTGTTTTTCGTGCGCCAGCAGTCTCTTGGCGCGCTCCTCGTGCTTTTTTTCCGTTTTTTTGAATGAACGGAAAATTCGGTATTCGTCGAAAAAAAAGTGTGTTTTCGACATTTTTTCGAAAATTTTTCCTTTGTGTTTTTCGAGTTAGACATCTGGCTAAATAAAAAAGGCAAAAATGAGGAATAAAATTATGTCTGTGACGAGTTGTTACAGTTTGAAAATTTCAGAGTCACTGTTTTTATTTTAAAATTGGACTTTCGCGTTATTTCTGGAAAAAATATCTACCAGCCAAGCTTCTGACACTTATATCAGCTGTTTTAAATACATACAGAACAAAGTAGCTGCATTTTCAGCCTTCACCAGTGCGTTTTTGTAGTTTTTAACTATGTCCAGATTTCGTTTAAAAATGATTTCAATTTATAAATTACACGTTCTAATGATGTGAATGTTGTTTTAGAATCGAAAAACCACCAGAAAAATCTGTAAAAACGCAAAAAAAAACAGATTTTAACTGAAACTGTAATTTACCCGACTCGGATCGGAATGGATGTCTGAAAAGTTGTCAATGTAGGTTTTTAATTGTTTCTTTTTTGTTCATGAGCATTTCTATTCATATTTTTCTGAAGTGAAATCTTGGATTTTCGAAGGACTGACTCTCTAGTATTTGCGCGTTTCTTGCAGCAAAGCACGAGAGATGCGCCTCACACGTTTGGTGCGCATTAGTGGACGGGGTGGGTGTGTAATGTGGGACTTCCAAGCAGTGTGTGCTCTCGAATTTTTTTTCTCGAAAGATTTGATTTTCGAGAGATCTCTCGAGAGATCTCTCGAGAAATCTCTCGAAAATCTCTCGAGAGAATCTCGAGAGATTTTTGAGTCTCTCGAAATCTCTCGAGAGATCTCTCGAGAGATCTCTCGAGAGATTTTCGAGAGATTTCGAGAGATTTTGAGAGATTATTCAAAGACTGCGCCAAAGAGAGCATAGTGCAAATTTCGACTCTGTGACATCGCAACCGGACATTTCAAGACCAGACAGTTCGAAACCGGCCATTTCGAAACCCGTGAAAGACGAATAATTTTTATTTTTGAAAAAAATGGTGTTATTGTGGTTCCGAGGGTCCGGGGTTCGACACTGGGCCAAGCACAACATTTTGCATTCTGTTTTTGGATTTTAGGTACAAATCTAACCACCAACAGGTTCGACCGCAATTAGTAGCAAAACATTTTTGTTTTTTTGTTTTCAGCCGTTTGGTACTAATCAGAAGACCATGGTTCGATCCCCACTGCGGAAATGAATAAAAAGTTATTCGTTTTTCACCGGTTTCGAAATGTCAGGCTTCATAAACTCGGAAATGATCTGTCAAAAACTTAATTTTCACGAGAGATTTACGAGAGATCTCTCGAAAATCTCTCGAGAGATCTCTCGAGAAATCTCTCGAAAATCTCTCGAGAGATTTTCGAGAGATCTTTCGAGAGATTTCTCGAAAATCTCTCGAGATGCTCTCGAAGACACACACTGCTTCCAAGAATCCCTAAAAACGCGCTCAAGGTGCGCCAGACATCTGAAAACCCCGGGTGCAAAGACAGACAAACGTAAAGAAAGAATTCTAACCACATTTCGAATCGGACATCCGGACATCCGGACGCACAGTCACACAGACAGGCAGACATCCGGACATCTAGAGATACAGACAGAGGTGTAAGTTGGACATTCGGACATCTGGACAGACAGACAGACAGACAGATGGACATCCGGACACACAGACACACAAACAGACAGACTGTTTAGACGTTCCGGCAACGGTTAAAAAAAAACAAAAAGAAAGCTGAGATTTCGAGCTAAAATATACGTGGACATCCGGATATCTAGAAGTAGAGGCAGACAGATGGACATCCGGATAAACCGACAGACAGACATCCGGACATCTGGACATCCAGACACACAGACAGACGCAATCAACGGGACATGAGCGCGTCCAAGGCGCGCCAAACATTGTAGAATTTGTAAATCAGGACCCAGACTAATTCAGAGATATCCGTTTTCAAATCGGACATCCGGACATCTAGACGCACAGACAGACAAACAGACAGAATCGGACATCCGGATGAACCGACTGACAGATAGACCCAATCAACGGGACCTGAGCGCGTCCAAAGCGCGCCAGACACTGAGATATTAAGAAATCAGGACATCCGGACAAACATACACACAGACAGACTCAATCCTAGTCCAAATTTGTTTCCAAGCAACCCCGGGCTCAACTAGACTTAAAAATTTTCAAATTTCGCGCCAAAAATTTCGTCAAGTCCGATGGAGCGCGTTTCCTCCTCCAATCTCTTTTTTCCAGAAAAAGCCTACCGTAACCCCCACAGTTCCGGCTCCACGTACACCACCAAACCACGCGAGACTTCCCTCTCGAGAGATCCTTCTCACACCGAAACAATCGCTGAAAACTGCGAATGAGGGAACACGAAAGACGCCAAGTATGGAGACGATCGGACCAGCACCACCATCGAGAGGAACGCCGAGTCGAGAACAGTTGACACCGACTAACGGGTCGGGAGGGGCGAGAAGAGGAAGAAGTCGAGAAATGGTAGGACCTCCTCCTGGAGATGACGTCATCAGAAGAGCAAATGGGACACCGAGTAGAGAGCAGACGTCGGGAGGTGTGGAGAGAAGAACGCCGAGCAAGGAGACGAATAGTAAGAAGGTAAGTGCGCTCTAGTGGATTCTTCTAACTCTAAAATTTATAATTTTTTTTCCAGACAAACGCTCCAAAAATGGGAACCGCTGAGCCTATTTGATCTGGATCTCTATTTTTCACCGGTTTCTCAATAAACAGTTTTCTACATAGCAACTATATTTCACAACCTTTGAACAAAGTGAGGGACAAAGGAAAACAAATAAAAGGAAAAAGACACAAAACAAAATTTCAATGTTTTCCAATGACAGCTTCAACTGCATTTTTGATTGTCGAAATGGCGACTGATTGATCGGGAGCCTTGATGATTCCAGTGCCACTGACGATTGCATTCGCACCGGCTTTCGCAGAGATATCGATGTTTTCTGGTGTCACTCCACCGTCCACTTGAATCGTCAACTCGGGATGGGCGGAACGGATTGTGCGGACCTGAAGTATTGGAATAGTAGATTTTTATTTGAACATCTGAATACACAGACATGCAGACAGACAGACAGACAGACAGTAAGAAAACGCTTTCGAATTACAGTGAATCCTAGTTGTTCAACTGAGCGCACTTGCACAAATGTAGTCAGAGAGTGGACAATCCTAAGCTCCGCCCCTTTTACCACAGTATCTATAGAGGATGGCGGAACCCGTGACAGACATCTCACGGGTTCCGCCATCCCTATGGGATACTGTGGGAGAAGGGGCGGGGCTTAGAATATTACGGTCTCTTTATGCCACTCTAGAGATTGTAAGCGCGCTCTAATGAACATGTTAATTTTGAGGGAAATTTGACTGGGATGAACGGAAGTTTAGGATCGGACTAAAATTTTAGGAAAAACGCTCTTTCTTACTGTCCATAGGTCTGTCTGTTTGTCTGTGTTTCATATATCTGTGTGTCTGTAAATCCCGATGTCCACTTACACATCTGTATATGCTCCCTCCACCTACCTTTTCCATCATATTCTCCATGAATTTCTGCCCTCCGAATCCCGGCTCAACCGTCATAATCAACGCATTATCAAGGTGTTCAGCGTGTCTGGAATTTCCAAAATTACTCAATCGCGCTCTAATCTACCACCAACTTCAAAACATGCTCCACCGAAGTCCCCGGTTTCACCGACAATCCCACTTTCATTCCGCTCTTTCTGATCTTCTCAATCAACTCTCCGACTGCCACGTCACCTCCGTCGATGGCTTCGTAGTGAAATGTGAATTGACTGGCACCGGCTTTTGCCATAGGCTCCACCCATTGTGCCGGATTGGAAACCATCAAATGAACATCGAAAAATGGTTCGGAGCCGAGAGATTTACGGAGGGATTCGACGACTGGATGACCGAATGTAAGGTTGGGAACGAAGTGACCGTCCATCACGTCCAAGTGGAGCCTGCAAATGTGCTCTATTGGACTTTGATCAGAACGCAATTACTTTTTAAACAAAGCAAGTGTGCTCTACTGTGAAAAACTTTTTTAGAGCGCATTTACAAAGTGGAGTAATAAAAAGTGCGCTCTATCGAACACATCTGACAGAACATTGAGGACAACGTTTCAAGTGCGCTCTACTGAACATTGTTTTCTCTCTGACTTCAAAATCCGCTCTATCGGTCTAAACTATTGTTCACTAGAGCGCACTTGCATCACTGCTCAGAGGGAATTGCGCTCCACCGAAACAGTCTATCAGAGCGCGTTTGCATTCCCTTACCAATCCGCTCCGGCAGCCAGCAACTTCTTGCATTCAGAAGCCAACGACGCCAGATCGGCGTTGAGAATCGATGGACACACGTAGGCGCGGAGTGGCATCTGGAAATGAGAAATTCGGTTTTGGTGGCCTAGTTTTGGGTTTCTAGGCCACGAGATCAGAAAAATCACAAGTAGTTTATGGCATATTTCAACCATGGGTTTTTCCAAATTTCCCGATAAAAGTAGTACTTTTTAATACAAAAATAAAATGAGTATACCCAATTGTTTCACATCGAGAAAATAGAGACACATCATTACACTATCATCAGAGAATTACAATAATATTTACATTTTCAGACAAAAAAAGAAAAAACGACAAGGGAATATCACAGAGAAGGCAATAGGGGATGGATACAAATGAAAATGGACAAAAATCGATAATTTTTTTGTTATCAATCTTTATCAGTGGCTGGTGGCGAGAAAGGAGGGAACTTGTTGTGATAACAAAAAAGGAAAAAAAATTCTGAAATTTTCAGACAAGGATCACTATTATTCAAAATCGAAAAAAGCGGGAAAAAATCAGTTAATAATCCAAAAGATTGTAAAAATGAGGCATGCAGAGATGACACCGGCCAAAATCATCGTATTCTTCTGCTTTTTCGTTTTGATTTTTTGCATCAAATTGTTGATTGCCGGGTATTTTTCTGGAAAATGAGAAAGTTAGTGATGAAGGAAAAATTGGGTGGATATGGGACTGGGAATACATGAAAAGATCATCGTTGTCTGGAGTCCGGTTTCGGATTCCGGAAAATAAAAAATTTCAGCCCGGAAATCGAAAAAGAAGTGCTGGCTGGCCGAACGTTTTCTGTTAGATTTCTAGGCCTCGTGAAGTTCTTCGCCTCAAATTTTTTATCGTTATACGGTAAGTATCTATATGGAAGAGTGGCCTAGAAACCCAAACTGAGAAATTCGGCCAGCACGGATCATTTTGGAATTTCGGGGAGTTTTCGGGCTGAAATTTCAAAATTTCGCGGCTTTCATATTTTTACAGAATTTTTAACTATTATAGATAATTTCTAAAAAGTTCTACACATTTTGAAGTACGTTTTTGATTGATAAAATGTAAAACAAGCTAAAAAGCGTAACTTTCAATCTAAAACTGGATTTTTCGATTCAGGAAACAGTCCCCGAAACTAGTCCGGAGCTCCGGACTAACCATGTGTCCAAGTCAAAATTTTTGAATAGTGGAGGTGAGCAGGTGTTCAAAAATTTTTCATTTTTTCACGAATTTTGCATTGTTTTTTCGAAAAACCTCCCAACGACCTGTCCAACTTTAGAAAACCACCTGTCCAACTAAAAGTACCTCGGACTATTGTTCGGGGACTGTTCAGGAAAACTTTTTTCGGTAAAATGACTTCTTTTTTTCTGGTGGAAAAAATCTGAAAAAAAATCTTTAAAAGTTTTTTAAAAGTTTCAAAAAACAGGTTTTTGTCCGAAAATAACATTTTTAGCTCGTAAGATCGTGAATTACATTATTTATCAGGCTTCTTACAACCGCACTCTACCGAATTCGAAGAAAATTGTGTGCGAAATCGAGAGACTCAGAGAAAAGGAGACATTTTTCGAAAGTTTTTCGGCGGAGCGCAGCTGTAAGCAGGGTTGGGAAATTCCGGGCCGGGCCGGGCCGGGCCGACCGAAAAATTTTCCTCGGCCCGGCCCGGTCGGCCCGGCTACTGTAGAAATTTGAAATTTTTATTTAAAAAATTTTGAAATTTTTTGAAAAAATTTTGAATTTTTTGCAGAAAAGTCGAATTTTCGACTATGTTTTGGAATATCGATAAAAACTGAAGTGTATGAGAATTTTAGAGCATTTTGATCATTTTTTAATGAAAATTTCGAAAAAAATATGTGAAAAAATTATACACGATTTTTGAATCCGGGCCGACCGGGCCGGGCCCGGGCCGGACATTTCCTCGGCCCGGGATTTCCCAACCCTGGCTGTAAGAGCGGTGCCGTGCTCATTGTATATTATATACATTTCTGTCCACTATGGGGGCTGAAAATCTGAAAACTACTAGATTATCAGAACAGAAAATGAAAAAAAAACTGAATTTTTTCCATCTTCTTTCCTTCCTTACTCGCAATATAATGGAGACGATTCGAGATTCCACGCAAATTGATTCCCTGTCTCGCCACGTTCTCTTTCGTCGACATCGCCATTTCGATTTGTTCATCAAGTAATCGATCGCAAGCGTTTATGTGATCGTTTTCCTGAAAATTCTCCTTTTTGATTCAAGCTCCGCCCTCTTTCGTACCTTCAAATACATATCATATCCTCTTGCTCTATTATTCACCGCCGGATTTCTCGAAGATTCATTGGAACTACTCAATAGAAGCTCTCTGAAATAACTCATCCATTTCTGAAATTTCAGCCAAATACTCATTTCACAAACCTCTGCAAAACCTGATCGACATTATCTCTGGCACGGCGATACTCACTACCGTAATCCCGAAGAATTTCTCGGTGACGGCGGAGAGTATGTTGGATTGCCGGGTTGTTCGCCCATGAAGCAGACGATTGAGCACCCGCCACGTCGTTCATCTGAGAATTTTTTTAAGTTTAAAGAAGAATAGGCCACGCCCACTCACATCATCATTGATATTGGTCAATTGCTCGATGAGTCCCTCGATTTCAGTGGTAACAGTTCGGAAGCTGGTCTGTCTTGAGGATACTGTCTTCTCGTCAATATCGAATCCACCTGGAAGCATTTAAGATGGAAAAATGACACTTTTAAACATGAAATTCGCAAAAAATCAGAAAAATCTAGGTCACGCCCACTATTACTTAATTTTACTGAAAATTTTCGTGTTAACGATGAAAAAGTTGAATTATCGAGGAAAGTCTGAAAAATCGAGACCCCACAAATCGGGGAGAAACGTGGTGCGGGAAACACGGATCGGGGAGAAACAAATCGGGGAAATACAATTCGGGGAGAACGGGGCGGAGTCACGAAAAAACTATGCAAAAAAGCTTTTTTTACAGTAGTTTTAAGAAGAAAAATAACGATGAGAAATTTTTTTTGCAACTGCGGCACAGTTTTTTCGTGACTCCGCCTCTTTCTCCCCGAATTGTATTTCCCCGATTTGTTTCTCCCCGATCCGTGTTTCCCGCACCACGTTTCTCCCCGATTTGTGGGGTCTCGAAAAATCTCGCAAAACTTATTATTTTAAGCAAAAACTGCTCAAATTCATTTCAAGCCATTGAAAAAACGTCAAATTTCTTAAAAATCATCCACATCGACCAAGACCGCGTTCCTGAAAGTGGGCGGAGCCTAATTTCAGCTATTAAACGAACCATGTGAGCTTGCAGTGAGTTTATTGAGTGAAACCAATTTCACATCAATCGAATTCTCTGTGCTTCGGGCCTTTTTTCGGAGTGCTTCCCATGTTTCTGACATCTGGAATTCTAGAAGACAATCTAGATTTTTTCTTCTGAAAATTTTGACACAAAAAAGTATAAAAATCGATTTTTTGAACGATTTGAATCGATTAAAAAAACACAAAAAATTGATGAGAAGGTGCTTTATTTAATTAGAACAGTGGCTGGCGCTCCTAGAGCACGTTTCTAGGAGAGTAATGCATAAAAAACAGATGAATAGAAGCACAGACTCAATAACTAACAAAGCATTGAAATTTTCAGCGGGGGTGGATGAAGTGGGCGGAGTCTAGACATCAACCTCATCGTCACTAATTGGTTTGTAATCGAAATTGCTTGTTCCAGCCTCGTCGTCACTTATCGCCTGCATATCGAGGTCTGTGTGAGGCGTCTTTCGGTGTCGAAGTCGTTGCTTCTTGGCTGAAAAATTATAGATTTCCCAAATTAGAATTGATTAAGCCACGCCCATTTTTCTGAAAATGTATATACATGTACCTGGTTGAATTCGTCCAGCTATGTTGTTTCCTATGTCATCGTGACTACCCGATTTAGCCGAACGCTTCAATGAGGTATTGCCTGAAATTGGAAACATTTCTAATCGTTTTAAAACTCAAGTTATGAAATTTTTCCCTAAAAATGAGAAATTGGGGAAATAAGGAAATGGAGGAAGATTCGATCGAATAAAGAAAAATTTAAATAAGAGGCTTGAAACCGCGCTCTACCGAAACATGGAGAAACAGTGTGGAAAATGAGAGACGCAGAGAAAACGAAGCAGAGGATTTCGGTGGAGCGCAGATGCTACAACTTCGCATCAGCAAAATCCTCTCTCCGAAAAATTTCTCTTTTTCTCAGCGTCGCTCAATTTCTCTCACTATCTTCTTCAGTTTCGGTGGAGCGCGGTAGTAAACAAAATTTCCTGAACACCGGAGCTCCGCCCATCTTATTGCCGATCAAGAATTGGAAACTTGGTTCTCGGTATTCTTGTAATTTGAATTTGGATATTCAGCTCCGCCTCTAAATGGTATTAAAGAGTCACCTCTTAAACCATGGGCGGAGCTTAGCCTTCAATTCGAAACTCCAAGTCACGAGCACTCGAGCTCTTTGAGGTAACGGAGGTGACTGTTGGTATAAATTTTAAGAATACGATTTCGACAACAAGGATTCCACTTCTGCAATCGGAATCAGCGAAATTCTAGGAATCATCAAGCTGTAACTTCGATCGCATAATTGAAATCCTCTGAGTAATTACAGTCTTCTCTCCATTTTGTAACCAAAGTGTTAACCGTGCCCTCTGTGAGTTCTCTTTAGTTTCACTTCTTCTAGTTCGACAGTGGAAAAGCAATGCATTTTCCAAAAATACACAGAGCTTCGGATATTTGAAAATTTGCTTTTCTAAATGAATTCAAAAAAGATCTCCCAAAAAAGGGGAAGAATCGAAAGAATACAAGAGAATAGAGTAGACGGAGGGAAAAGAAAGGAAGAATAGAAAACGTGTCCATCTCTTTTCACTCTCTCTATACCTTCTTCTCCTCCACCACCTCGTTTCATCATCTTTCTTGGTGGCAACGACTTCTTTTCATTTCGTTTTTGTTGCTGCTGCTGTTGAGACGGTTGTCCATGACGGCGCGCGGCCGCGGCGTCTTCAGGATCGCGTTCGATCTTTATCTGGCGAGGATTTGAATGAGAATTAGACTTCGAAGAAGAAGAATGATGACGAGGTTCGGACGAACGATAGTATGCATCGTCGCGCTCGTCTTGATAGTAGGATCCACGATCGTCGTAACGGTGACGGCTGGAAATGTCGGGGGGTTAAAACGGGGAAGTAGTAAATAGTAGTGGGTGGTTTGAGACTGCCTGGCAGATCGGCATGATTCTAACCAGTAGTATCCTTTTAGTATCCGGAGACTTTTGTGTTGACAAGGAGATAAAGTTTCAAAAAACGTTCATCTCCTAATCAAAAGTGTCAAATAAGCAGTGATAAGACATTGGAAACACGCTTGTTTTGTTGTCTTAAAACTGTCAAAATGACGTCTCACGGTTCACATTTCCAGAAAGTGTTCCTTGAAAAAGGACATCCACTCAGGAAAGGTTGTGCTGGAGATGTCAGTAGGAACAACTCTCCAGTCAAACTTTTACGATTTTTGAGATCGCAAAGCCGCGAGGCCGGTGCCTAGCAACGGCTTTCCCGAGTTTAACATGAGAATTCAGGGAAAAACTTTTGTTTAAAGTTTTAGGCTATGTTTCTCATTTGAAAGCCATACTCTTCAACCGTTTGGGTTACGGAGAAGTGAACTGTGCACGGTAGTAAGGCTACACTTGCAACAAGCTGCTATGGCTCTGTCTGTTTCCGGAAAGCACAATGTCATTGATTATCACAGAACTTGAAATCGGATATGGGTGCACGATTTTCGAAGTTTCTTGAAAATCGGCGGTGCATTTCTGACCGTTTTGTGACTATCCTGAATGCGAGGAAGACCCCCTATTCAGCCGAATAGTTATGGTAGTACTGGTTTCAAGTTAATGAGACCAAACCACTCTGTCCGTTTCTGGAAATGCTGAGCTTGAGCTCAAGAACGCAATATATTCAGCGATTCGAGAAAATTGAGATTGAGCAATGAGTATGCTCTTTACATCCCCGTGTTGTGTGAACCAGCTTGAGAAACTCTCAACAGCAAATATGCTTCGGTCTGATTCTGATTCATAACTTTGAAATAAATTAAAAAACAAAAAATAAAAGTTCCCAATAAGAACGTACCGATCTCTGCCTCTGCCCTCCTGCATAAACATCTCTCTATCACGAATCTGTCTCTCCCTCTCTTGTATTTGCTGTTCCTGAAGAGCAAGCTCAAACTCTCTCTGTCTCATCTCATCCTCCATCTGCATTCGAAGCTTTTTCGCGTTGATCTCACGAAGTTCCTCCTCAATTTCTAGAAGACGCTTCTGTCGTGCCAACTCTTCCTCTGAAACTTCCAGAGCAGTTTCAAGTGGCAATCCAGCGGTGGAAAATGGTGAATATGATTGAGTTGGTTGAATTTGTTGAATTTGAGACGGGAATTGCTGATTGATAGAGTTCTGAATCGATTGAGGTTGTTCTGGAAATTGTTGACGATATTCACTGACGTATCCTGGTGGAATGTTGAATTCAGATACAGACGGGATGAAGTTTGGCGGCGCTTGAGTGAAATCAGGTGGCGGTTGGCTGAACGACGGTGGCATTGGATTCGAGGCAAGTTGTGATGGAAAAGATGAGTAAGATGATGGTGGCTGGTGGGTGGCGAACATGAGAGGAGCTGCATAGCTAGAAGGCGGGTAGGCCGAGTAGTCGATAGTGGATGAAGTAGTCAATGGGTAGGACTGCATTGGTTCATTCATTGAAGCCGAGTGATTCTGATATTGAGAATAGTCAGAAGACGTCGGATATGAAGAAGACGTTTGGAAGGATCTCCACGGCTTGTCAGCGTTGATCCTGGAAAATTCTTTGAATTGGAATTTCCAATTTGGAAAAAAACTCACAAAAACATTGAACAGGGAGACTAGAAAAGTGGTCAAAATGAGACTGACCCAGACTAAACTTAATGAACAAGGCGTTCCGACGGAGTTAAGACGAAAATTGTAGGGAGAGGAAGGATTAGAAGTGTCTACATTTTCTAGGCCACCAAAACAGAGATCATTTATAGAAGGGGAGGAGGAATATGTTGCGGATCTTTTTACAATTGGAAACTTATTGGTCACGGAAAAGAGATTTCTGGAAAGTGAATTTTGAATAATATTTTGACTATACAATTGGTACAATGTTTGGTTTGTCTATCGGCGGAGACGGAGTCCAGATGTCTGCCTCATCCTCATCAATTTCCAGCACTAGACGGTCTCCCGGTGACTTCTTAAGAATACTTAAGAATATCCCTTTTTACATCGGAAGGTCAACACTGCAAATGCTGGAAAAAGTGATGAAGAGACTAAAATTTCAACTCCGCCCACGTTTTCCACTCGCACTGCAATTTACAACATATTGTTGTTATTGAGCCTGTGCTATTCAGTGTTCTGACGTTTCTTGCAGTGTAACGCGCTCAAGGCACGCCAGACATCGTTTCTATTAAGTTATGAATCGCTTTCCGTCGAAGTGTGCCTTTCTTGGGGTTTTATTCAAATTGTTACATGAAAATTCCAATGTTTTCCGGTATTTTCATATAGAAATTCTTAACCTAAAACTTAAACGCGCTCAAGGCACCCCAGCCCTTCTTTTTGGAGTGATTTTTGTCTCAGTACCCAGGAAAACCCGCTAGACCCATTTAATTCTCTTTTCTTAACCTCCAATTATCGGATTAACTTTCTCAGAAAGCGTTCCTTAGTGGTCAAAAAAATAGAAAATGACCAAGAGAAAAACTAACCAATCCTCATTCAAATACTGATAACCCTTGTGGGAATCACTCGAACTCTGATAGTCCGCTGCCGACTGATTGTGGTAATACATATCATTCGATTGTGGGAGCTGTACATCCATCAATGACGTCGGTTTGATTTTCCCTCGATTATCCAATTTATATTTACTTTCTTTCGGTTTTCTCATAGAGGGAAGCTTTTGTTGTTGCGGAACTTTTGGAGTCTTTGGAATTTTCTCTTTCGGTGGCGCTGGAGCCTTCTGAACGTCTTCTCTGGGGAGGGCATTTTCAGCCTTTTCAGCCGCTTCTTTAGCCAATTCCTTCGCAAGTTCTCCCTTATTAACGTAATTCATCATTACAGTTTTATTGAGAAGCCATTTCAGCTGTAGTTGGAACCGATGTCGACGCTTTGCTTTTTTAGTCATATTGTCGGCCGCTCTGCTCTGAAAATGGTGAAATTAAAGTTTTGAAAAATTACAAAAGTGTGGTAAATGATGCTAATAACAAAGTTTTCGCTTGAAAATCGCAACAAATATTAAGAGTTTCACTTTGATTCGTTGAAACATATATCAGAGAATTGGGCGTTTACCCTGATTCCAATGGTAATATTTAAGTGAAAAATTCAATTTTTCATGATTTTTTGCGGTTTTTCAAGCGAAAATGTTGTTATCTTCCACTAATTTAGTTATTTCTCCCAATTCTTACCATATGCGCATCCAAGTAAAGACTGTACGCCTTCTGTTCCATCGCTGTCAATTGCTGCTCATTCGTCTTCACAAAACGTCCATTCTCACTCTTCGGCAATCCGGTTTCCGTGATACTGAAAAAAAATTCAAAAAATTCACTTAAAAAAGTATTAAAACTTACAGTTGCGATTCATTTTTCGGTCCGAGCCACTTTGATCTTTTTGTCTTTTTGACACCTGGAGTTTTTGGCGGGTTCTGTGTCGGATTTTGTGGCTGCGGTGCTTTTTTCGGAATTCTTTTTGTCGGAAGACTTTTCGGCTTATTCGGAATAAGAGGCGGTATATCCGAAAGTGTTGGCACTGGAGGTGGCTGTGGTGGCGGAGGAACTCCGATGACTGGTATTGCCTGAAATTAGGATTTTTGCAATACTTTTTTGATGAAAATCGATATTTTGACACATTAAAGTTCGTTTTTCATTAAAATTCGATTGAAAATGTAGCGAAAATTCCCCGAAACTCTTAATTTTCCGGCGTTTTTCTTATCCACCACTAAATTCAACTTTTTCAGTTATTTCTGTCTTTTCATCACAATAATTCTCAATTTTTAGTTCAAATCTTCAAAATATACCTTTTCCTGAATAACTACCGACATCTTTCGCTGGAAAAATTCAGCAAACTATGACGAAACTATCGAGAATTCCAGCCGAAATTCCAGTGAATTTTAAAGCTGGCAATGCGCCAGACTTGACGACAATTCTGCAAACACCGTCACGTCAGAGCGCACACTTTTCAACGTGGCTTTTTTTAATGAATTTGATAAATAAAATTTCGGATATTCTGAACAGAATTGAGGTGAAAAACGGTATAAAATTATATAAAACTAATTAAAAACTAAGAATAAACGTCGTTGTCTCATAAAAATAAAGTTTCATTCATTAAAAACCAAGAAAATCAAAAAGAAATAGAGACCCCATTAACAGTGACAGTTTCTCCTTCAAATCCCTTCACAGTCGTTTTTCCCAGATTCCCAAAATGCTCGCGGAGCTCATTTTGTTTCGGGAGCAGCTCGGCGACAGTCGGATCGTTCAGAAAATTCAACAAGTCGTGCTCTTTTTCGGCCTCGTCGCACTGAAAATAGTTCAAATTTTCTTGAAACTTTTAAGTTTTTCACACCAACCAACTCGAGCATTTTCTCCACATATTTTGCTTTCGCCTCATCTTTCTCCATATTCCCCAACTCGCTCCACGCATTCCACTTCAGTCGTTCCTCGATTCTGAAGAAATACGGTTGCTCCGTATTGCATGGACCGATTGTCGCCTGTTTGTACAGACTGTACATCAAAAGTTGATCGGTTACAGTAGTTTTTATGGGGCCTTTAATCGAAATAACGTGGTTTGTGTGTGTTTTTTTTCAGAAACTCACCATCTTTTGGCAGTGCCTGAATAATCCAAGCAGCAGATTTGAATTTTTCATCTAGTGAAACGCCCATTTCACAAAAAGTGGTGAATAACTGCTCTCTTTATACTCAAAACTACACTTGAGCTGCGCCGAAGTGGCGAAAACAAGTGACGTGGAAGGAAGGTTACTGTGCAGTTTGACGTTCAAAACAAACGGAATTCGAATAAAAATCTTAATTGAGAAAACATCAATGAGCACTGAATATCTATAGCGAGTTAATAAAACACTCAAAACAAATAAAAACAAAACGTAGTTTACAACAGAAATCTCTAGTTAGCAAACTACGAAGGAAGCATGAGATGGGGATGCGGGTGAGCTGTTTTGATCAGAATCGTCGTATTCGTGCCTCTGTTTGTCGAACCGTTTTTCTGAAAACAAGACAATTGAAAAAGAAGAATGAATCTCTCTATAAACTCACTCAATTCTCTGTGCAATTCTCTCTTCTTGTGTGGCTCCATATAGTTCGATCTGGTAGTAGTTATGATTGAGATGTCTTGGTACAGATGGTTGCGCTGGAAAAATCGATAGAAAATTCACACAAAAACTAAAACTAACGAGGATTATTATCAGGTCTCTTCGGATACCGTTGTCCAAGACGAATCGGTGTCACACTGGCAGCAGAAGTGACAACCAGTGGCTTCACGAGTGGAACGACTCCAGGATATACGACGTTCACTGGTGCGACCACATGTGGGAATGGGATAGCTGCCGCGGCTTGTGGATTATAATTGAAGCGGAAATCTGGTGTTATCTGGAATAAAACATATTAAAAACAGAACAATTTCAGAAAAACACATTACTTTTCCCTTATATGCAGTATCCGGATTGAAGTGATGTCTAGGCTGTGATGACTGATTGTCAGTTTCAGCGAATGGAGAGGTAAAACGGCGCGGGGGTTGATAGCTGAAACTTCTTTCATCGTCGATTGTTTCGTTACGAGAGTCGTCGTTCCAGTGGTTTGGGTTTCGATTGGGGAATTGGCGGAATTGGCGAAAAGACTGAAAGTAGTAAATCTCAGTCTCGTTTAGCGGAATTTCGTGTGGTCCGGCTCAAAAATCGGGCCGGATCATGAAAAAGACATTATGGAAACTCCGCCCCGAAATCTTTATGATGGGCGGAGCTTCTCGAATAAAATGATGCAAAAATAAATTAAAAATGTGTAAAAACTAGAAAAAATCGACATTCGAAAAATCATTAACCATTTTCTTGAAGGTATTGTTGTTGTTGTTGTTGTAGAAGTTGGCAGTGTTGTTGTTGTTGTTCGAAAAGTCTGTCGATGATGGCGTTAGTGTTGCTGACGAGGTATTCTCACCAGAATCCTGAAATATAGAAATTAATTCAAATCAAAGCTCTAAAACAGTCCCAACTCACAGCTTCACTGACTCCAGCACTGCGCATTTTTCCAAAGTAATCTCCACGTCCTCGTTTCGGAATGTTCTGGCAAGAAGTTGCGAGATCATCCGATTCCTCTGTTCTTCCGCACTTCAACTGTTCTTCTTCTGCAGAAAAAGTTCAATTTATACGAAACATTCCTCTCCAAACTCACCAAAAGCGACTCTCGCATCAGTCATCACTCTTCGATCTATCGTCTGATTGTAGTGCTGGGAGCGCTCGACGAGTCCCTTCAACATAAACGTGTTTGAGAGTCGCGGGCGGTTGTGGCACTGCAATTGAGTACGTCCCGGTGATAGGATTCACCCAAGCAAAGCGGGGTTTTAGCGCGCAGTGAGAAATGTGTCAAAAACTAATTTTAGCAGCAAAAATCGCTTTCCTACTCACCTGTTCGGCATTCGAATTCCCACAAGCACTCCGAGTATAGACGGGAATCCTATCTTCATGGCGTCGTCGTTGAGAGCTGAATCGATCACTTTGATCTGAAAATTCTGGAATTTTCAAACGAAACGGGCGGTTTCTCACTCACTACCGCTATCGGCTAAATCGGCGGCCAACTCTCGGAGAAACGCTTCGCTGTTGAATTGCAAATAATCCTGAAAATGAGAAATTTCGTAGTTTTTAGGGATTTTTTAAGCAGATTTCAAAAATATTCCGTTTTATCCAGATACCTCATCCGTCAGTGAGCCTTTCATGTGGTTGCTTCGTCCTGGGTTTTCCTGAAGTAATGATTTTCAGTTTTTCTAGTAAAAACTATTTTTAGCCTACGTTTGTCATTATTATATTCCTTCGGAGGTGACGATGGGCCTCAGAAGTCGTCGTTTCTTCTGAAATTATTGAAAAAAAAATATCGGGAGAACGCGAGAAAAAATGAGCTTTTCAAGTTGAATTTTCTTTTGAAATATAAACTTTCCCGCCCACTACGGTACTTTTTAGACATCTCGTGTTGGGACCCAGGGTCTACCGTGTAGCATGTTCCTTTAAATTGCGTGCGCCTTTAAATTTTAAAAATTGTTTTGTTTTTTCTTCTTCAATTTCCAGTGTTTTTACACCAATTTTCTTATTTTGTCTTCAATAAAAGTCAATCGGATACATCAAACCGACAAAGGATTGTAAAAGTAATTTGAGAAAATAGCAATAAATCACCGGGGTGGGCTCGCGCATGTCGCAAACAAGTTTTGTGTTTTTGAGCAGGTTCACACAATGTTTCGAGTATATTTTAAGGTTATTAGGTGTGAAAACGTCAATTCTCCTTAATTTTCAGACGAAATATGTCCAGAATCTTTATTTTTGTCTATATTTTCGGACTGATTCTCAAAAACTCAATTTTGTCTGTCCAATTGCAAATATACAACGTTTTTTGCCATTTTTGCTTTTTTCTAAAACCGAAAAATATTTTTTCAATCAAAAATCAATCTGGGCGGGGTCTCACCAACTTCTGTCTAGTAACCTCTAAGCTCCGCCCCTCTCTCATCTCACTCACATTCATAGCCCTCTCATTTCATTCGAGATGTTCTCTCGCTTCTCCTCAACATTTCTTCGTTCAGGCGTCTATCGGATTCCGAGAATGTCGGATTCCGGGCGGTTAGAGGATCCGAATCCCGATGCAAGGTGAGGAAATTCGAATTTTTACTGTGGATTTAATTTTTAAAAATTTCAGTGCAAGCAGCTCGAACACCACTACCACTACGACGTCGGAAGAGGAGAGACTCGTGAAAAATGTTAGGATTTTTGTGCTTTTAATGAGAAAAATGAATATTTCGGCCAAAAATTCTTCTATCCTGTAAATTTCTCCCCCCAATCTTTGTTTTTGGAGCGGAAATCAACAAAAAAGACCAAATTGAATCCAATTTATCGAAAAGCACGGTTAAAAATGGTTTGAAGCTCTCAATTTCTGTATTTTACCTATTTTTGTTTAAAGGTTTCCTATATTTTTGCCTCCAAAATCTCCAAATTTCAGGCTCAATGTGCCAAAAAAGAGCTCGAAGCGTACTACAAAAAACAAAACGAAATACTGGATCACTACAAACAGGACAGCGAACAGATAGAAGCGACACGGCGGACACGTATACGTCTTCGCAGTTCCACTGCCGTTTCCGGTGATTCATCAGCCGAATCTGACGTCGAGAATCAGCAAGAAGCGTTACGGAGAGCCTCCACAATCTCCATGAAATCATCGAAAGATTCTCTGCTTCTTCGTCACGAAGACGCTCAGAACGAGGAGTTGAAATTGGCGAAAGCGGCCGCCCGTCTCGCGAATATCACTCTTTTCGTGAATTTAGCACTGATGATTGCCAAAATTGTGGCCTCTTACCTCTCCGGATCCATGTCAATCATCTCTTCTATGGTGGATTCCGTCGTTGATTTGACATCTGGAGCCGTGTTATCGATTAGTTCCAGAATGATCCGGAAGCGTGATCCGTATCAATATCCACGTGGAAGGACTCGTGTTGAGCCACTTTCATTGATTTTGATCAGTGTTATTATGGGAATGGCTAGCGTTCAATTGATCATCTCCTCGGTTACACGGATTCATGATGCCGGTAGGTGTCGTGGACATCCGGATAGACAGACATACATATGGAGGAAAAACCGAAAAATATATCAAATATTAGGCGAAAATTCGGTTTTCCGGAACTAAAACACTATTTTTATGTGATTTTTCGCTAATTTTCAGTTTTTTCTGACGCTCTGAGCTGAAAAACAGCTACTTCTATACGAAATTAGAAATTTACTTTCGAAAATCGTGCTCTTCAGCCGCCCTATTTTTGCACGAAAACTCTGATTTTTCACAATTTTTTTCTGTTAAAAAAATCAAAATTTCCGGAAAATAACAAGCTCAATTATTGCTGAAGACTCCCATTAAAACATCCAGACACCTAAAAATTCTAATATTTCCAGCCGCCGACGGCCAAAAAGACGAGATCAACGTGAGCTGGCCAACGATTGGAATTATGGGGTCGACGATCGCCGTGAAGCTCACTCTCTTCTTCGTCTGTCAGAAGTATGTTCGCTCTAATTGCAATGTTTCTCTGTGTAGTTCTCGTGGACAATTCACACTAGAGCGCACTTTCCCCTCTCCAATACCATTTGATAATTCCAGATACAAATCCAACTCATCCATCAAAGTGCTCTCTTTGGACCACCGCAACGACTGTATCTCCATCACTATGGCGTTGGCTTGTGCCTGGCTTGCCTACCACTACGGAGCCAAACCGGGTGAATCCAACACGGGCGTCTCACTCTTTGGACTCTGCCCATCCACCGGATGTGACCTATACTATCTCGATCCAACCGGCGCCATCATCGTCTCATTCTACATTCTCTACACGTGGATCCGAACCGGTTACGCCCATTTCGTGATGCTCAGTGGAAAGTCCGCACGACCGGAGCTCATCAATCGAATCATTCACCAATGCATAGAGCACGATCCGAGAATCACTCATATCGATACGGTTTATGTGTATCATTATGGCACCAAGTTCCTGGTTGAGGTAATAAGGCTTGGGTGGTTTTTTGGGAAACTGTGGGGAAAGCGCGAGAAATATCATTTTTTAAAGAAAAAGAGCCATTAAAAAACTGAAATTGCTCAGGCTACGCCCACTTTTTCGATGGTTTTTTTTCCAAATTTTGGGGAGTTTTGTGTATTGTTCTAGGGATTTCTGGACAACGTTTTGCCGTACAGTTTATTCATAATGTGACAAACCGTTAAAAAAACATAAAAACATAGAAAAAGGAAAGAATTAGATAGAGAAAAGCTTGAAATTCAAATGTGCAGAACAACAAAAAACAGAGCTTAACAAATATCCCAATTTCGGAACACACTTAAACAGGCAATACTTTTTTATTACACAACATAAAAACGAATATGATTAGAACCCTCCCAGTACCTCGTCGTAATCACTGCAGTTGTTCCGTCGTTCCTTCTGATCTCGACTATATAATCCCAGTAAAGTTCGTGATTTGGATTGAATTCATTTTTCGACTCTTCACTCATTTCCGTGCAGTTAGTTCCTTGCAAAAACACTTCTCCGTTGACTAAAATATCAGTTTCATCGAATGATAGAGACATGCGTTGTAGTCTTGGATTAGATCCACGGATCCAGTGTTTGATGAATTGATTGAACTGTTTTTGAGATATTTAACGTAAGAATATGGCATTCTCACTGTTAATCAACAACATACAGTAGCGAGCATAAGTGAGGGCAGATTCATACTTTCATGTGTAACTCTGCTGAATCGTGTCCGTTTTGCAAAAACTTTTTTTTGAAAGATAGCTGAAATATCCAGTAACATGACAGTAAGTTTTTTGAAAAAGTTTCAGTTCTGATTTTTTTCAATAATTGATTTTTCCTGATCGTGATTTGAAAATTCGAAAAAAAACTTATTATTTTTCTCTTGGAGTTATTCAGTTTTTGATGTCAAAGTGATGGAAAATGCTCAAATAAGCAGAAAATTGAGTTTAATTGATATCTGAAACCCTGAGCATCGTGCTAGAGCTCCAGAAGTCAAGTGTAGTGTCCTCGGGAAAATTCTCATAACTCATCATAAAATGGTCCAAATTAGTTGAAACATGTACCAAAAGATGTGTCTTGAGTTTTTCTACAATACAACATCAAAAAGTAAAAGTTTTAGAAAAAATAATTTTTCAATTTTTTTCACTCAAAAATTATTTTATTCCCATTATTTCTCAATTTTCGATGTTTTCTGGGTATAAAACGAATAGGGAATACATCCATGTGTTTTATTATTTGCGAAAAGACAATTTGCATGAAGGTTTTAGAAAGTATGTTCGTTTTATACCCAGAAAACATTGAAAATTGAGAAATAATGGGAATAAAATAATTTTTGAGTGAAAAAAAAATTGAAAATCTATTTTTTCTAAAACTTTTACTTTTTAATGTTGTATTGTAGAAAAACTTAAGACACATCTTTTGGTACATGTTTCAACTAATTTGAACCATTTTATGATGAGTTATGATGATTTTCCCGAGGACACTACACTGGACTTCTGGAGCTCTAGCACGATGGTCAGGGTTTCAGAAATCAATTAAACACGATTTTCTGCTTATTTGAGCATTTTTCATCATTTTGACATGAAAAACTGAATAACTCCAAGAGAAAAATAAAAAGTTTTTTTTCGAATTTTCAAATCACGATCAGGAAAAATCAATTATTGAAAAAAATCAAAACTGAAACTTTTTCAAAAAACTTACTGTCATGTTACTGGATATTTCAGCTATCTTTCAAAAAAAAGTTTATGCAAAACGGACACGATTCAGCAGAGTTACACATGAAAGTATGAATCTGCCTTCACTTATGCTCGCTACTGTATCATCAAGTGAGACACCATAAACAAACTCGATACTTTTGAAGTTTTGAATGAAGAATTTTTGAACTTCACAAGCTTCTTCAAATGGATTCCTTCCTAGAGTTAGTTCGTTGGCATTTTTAAAATGTTCCAAAAGTTCCCTATTCCGAGATAGAGTATTCTCTACAGTTAACGAAAGGTGATTGACAGTTTTAATCGCATTTTTCAACGATTCCATTTCAAATCGCTCATTTACCGGAAAGAAAATCACATCTTGTGGTTTACTATAACAGAATACGGTATTAATGTGATCCAACCAGTTGTTGAAACTGAATGGAGTCGATGAACTGTTCTGTTATAATAGTTTGAAAAAAAGGCAGAAATAGGTTGATTCGAGTCCAAATGAATCAATGGATCTTGAAGACCTTTATAAAAAGCGAGAATCATACTGAAGTTTCTACAGGACACAGTTACTCCAACAATACGAGAAATGGTGATACGAACAACTTGAGCTG
Organism: Caenorhabditis latens; assembly: GCA_002259235.3. Lineage (NCBI taxonomy): Eukaryota > Metazoa > Nematoda > Chromadorea > Rhabditida > Rhabditidae > Caenorhabditis > Caenorhabditis latens. Next base: position 2,822,355 of record CM056094.1, read on the forward strand.
TTATTCCCAATGATGCCACGATATTCTTAGATTTCGTTGAGATTAGGGAGAATTCGAGTCTGAAAATAAAGAACTTTATCACCGAAAACCTAATTAGTTATTTAAGGAAAAGTGATTTCAGAAATAATCTTTCTCCCAAAAATGTAGTAAACTCACAATCGATTCATACCAAAATTCTTGATAACTTCTAAGATGGCATTCTCGGGTAGTCGAAATAGCGGAAAAGTAGGTTCCATTCGAAACGAATTATCGATTCTTGAGGTTGACTGGGTAAAGGTTTAGGAAGAATAGTCGACGGTGTAGGCCAGGAGGGAGGTATGTTAGGGGGGAAATAATACGAGTGTCTCTCTATTTGATTTGCCAGAAGGTTCCCTAGAATCATTTGTCCGGAGAATGTTAATAGACCAAATGAATAGAAGGGTAATTTGTAGAATTCGTTTATTTGTAAATAAATAGCACGTTTTTAAAATTTGCAAAAAATACAGTAGGAAAGATGAAGCGTATGTTATTAAATAAAGAGAAATAGAAATGGAGACATGGAAAAAAGGTTAACAGCAGTTTCAAATTCAATTTGGATTTAGTGTAGCACCCGGAAACTGACACAAAGGGTATTCACTGATTTGTGGGTATCAATCACTGCATTTGTACCATCCTTCCGTCTGATCTTAATCATGTCAAGAGAAACTAAGAGTCTGTGTTTTTCACAGATTTCTGTTCTTGCATCTTCACTCATTTCCATACATCTGATTCCTTTCAAATATATTTCTCCGTTGCCTAAATCAGTTGCATCGATTTGTAGAGACATGCGTTCTAATCTTGGGTTAGATCCTCGAATCCAATGCTTGAGAAATTGATTGAACTGATTTTGAGATATTGGACGGGAGAGTTCGATTCTCTCACTGTTTATCAATAACATATCATCAAGTGAGACAAAACCTTCAAATCTGATACTTTTGAAGTTTTGAATGAAGCATTTCTGAACTTCACAAGCTTCTTCAAATGGATTCCTTCCTAGAGTTAGTTCGTTGGCATTTTTGAAATGTTCAAAAATTTCCCTGTTCCGAAGTTCGGTATTGTCTTCAGATACATAAAGCTGATTGACACTTTTAATCGCATTTTTCAACGATTCCACCTCATATCGCTCATTTCCCGGCAAAAAAACGACATCTGGTGGTTTATTATAACTGAATACAGTCATAATGTGATCTACCCAGTTGTTAAAATTGAATGGAGTCGATGATCGAACTGTTCTCCTTCTAATGAGAGAATGAGCAGAAATAGGTTGATTTGAGTCCAAATGAATCAATGCAGTTTGATCAACCGAATCGTTATAAAAAACGAAACGCATATTTCTTGTTCGACAGTACACAGTTACGTCAACAACACGAGAAATAGTGATACAAACAGATCGAGATTTTATTCCCAATGATGCCACGATATTCTTAGTTTTCGTTGAGATTAGAGAGAACTCGTATCTGAAAACAATTAAGTTTTTCACAGAAGACCAAAAATGATATAATTTGAGGAAAATTGATATTAAGAAATAATCCATCGTTTAGTAAACTCACAATGACCCTATCCACAAATTCTTGATCACTTCTAAGATGACATTCTTGGGTAATCGAAATAGCGGGAAAGTAGGTTCCATTCAAAACGAATTATCGATTCGTGTGGCTGGTTGTGGGCAGAGGTTTAGGGAGAATAGTCGACGGTGTAGGCTAAGAGGTAATGAATGAAAGGCGTCGTATTGTTTGGTTTCCCAGAGGATTCTGCAGATCTCAGCAGATATAGTGTGAAGTGAATGTGGACATAGCAGATGGATAGATAGATGAGTCATTGTATTCCTTTATTTAAATAGTTTGTTTCAACTTGTAAAGCTTTAATGGGGCTATTCACGTCAGGAAAAACTGTTTCTCCCAAAAAACCAATCTGAAAAAAGGTGCCAAAGGCGCCCCAGCCATCATTTTCACAAAAAAAACTAGCTCCGCCCACTTTTGTTTCATAAGTTTATCATTGAAAACCATCGAAATCCGGTAGAAAACAGCATTTCACAGACGCGCCGAAGGCACCCCAGGTTTTGCTTATTGCGATCTTCCCTCCTAAATTAAACCAAGAATACAGTAATTTTCTTGCAGGTTCACATAGTGTTGGATCAGAACATGTCGCTGAAAGTGACTCACGACATTGCTGAAAGTCTCCAAACCGGCATCGAATCACTCCCGGAAATCGAACGAGCCTTCGTCCATTGTGACTACGAATTCGAGCATCATCCACAAGACGAGCACAAAGCTGTTTGATTCTCATTTTAAATATTGTTTTATTTTTAAGTTTCCCCGATTTTATTGCTCCCCCAACTCATCGATTCTCATGTTTTCGGCTGAAAGTTTCTCAGATTTTCCCATTTTTCTCCCCCAGAATCTCATTTCCTCATATGTCTCCCACCCCCATAATTCCATGACCAACACATAGATAATCATTCATTATTTCAAAGAATTTTTCCCAAAAAAATGGAATTTTATGTATCTGATTTTAACACGAAAGTCCATAGCAATCATAGGCGAATCCGATTCTCTCCAACTCGCACTGCATCCATCCGACGTATCCGTTGCATTCGGTGGTGAAGAAGTCCTTGATGCATCCGATGAACGACTCGGTGGCTCCACAGAAATTGTTGGGATTCGCGTTGACGGTCGCGTTGAATTTGTAGAAACACGCGCGGTATTGGTTTCCATCAGTGGTTTCTCCTTTACGGATACAGTCGATGTTGTTTTGGTAAACTGGAAAAATTGAAATGCGCTCTATTGAGAATTTTGAAAAATCATTTGTTCAATGGAGCGGATTTGCTGCACCAAGGCTCCGCCCCTCAATTTCGGCGCCCAGTTTCTTCGATAGATACAAACGCGCTCTATTGACAATTTTGAAAATTTTAAATATTAAGCTCCGCCCACATTTTACAATTTATAAAGGCTTCCTGTAACATTTTTAATAGAGCACATTTGCATCGTTAGTAAGCCAACTAACTTAAAATAAAACGTGCGACGCCGTTGCAAAAATGGGCGGAGCCTAAATAACGCGTGGAACTCTTCCAAGAAAGTGCGCTCCATTGGACTCGGTGAGAAATTTGGCGCGAAATTCGAAAATTATCTCAAAACGGTTATAAGGTTAGACTCCATATCGAAAGTTCACGGTGACGCAGCGAATTTATTTAAATTTGGCATAAAGTCTAGTAGAGCGCGGTTTCTACTCACTACAGCACTCACTCCTCATGGCTGAATTCTTGTGTCTAGCTTGGTCAAGGCCGTTATGTAGCCGACATCTGGCGCTCGTAGATCATAACTTACAATTAGATTAGGACCTAGATTTGTTTTCAAGGACTTTCACGGCTAACACAAGTGTAATTGGTAGATCACTACTTTCAAAAAGTTTGATCTACGGGGATTCCAAGGGATTCAGGGGCCTGGGGACCAACTCCTACAGTAACCCTTCTGTATTTCTCAGTAGAGCGCACTTACCATCGAATCCAGTACTGCAGATGAATTCGAGATGTTTCATGAGATGAGTGTATTGCATCACATTCCACCAATCCGTGTTTCCAAGCGAGATCAAATAAAATCGATCGATACACGTGTCATAGGTGAAGCCAAGGGTTTGGACGAAGAGTTGGCGGGCTCTGCAAGTGCGCTCTATTGATAATGGAAAACGCGCTCCACTGATAACAGATAGACATACCCGCAAACAGCAGCAAGTTGATCGATTCCTTGATCAATCATTGTGATTGTTGCATTGGTGAGAATGTTGGCATCACGCCAAGTGGTGGTTACTGGCAGACCAACTGCAGATGCGAAACCCGCCTGGAAATTTAGGTTTTGTATAAAAAATTTATGGGATATGCAAGCTCGCTCCACCTAACTTTTTGTCAATAGAGCGCATTTGCACCTTCCTTATTTCTACTGTGCCAAAACTTCCCACCGCAAGTGCGCTTCACTGAACAGTAAAAAAGTTTACTCGGTGGATCACGAATTGTTCTAGTGTGCAACCGCGCCCTACTAGACATGGCGGCAGATTCGAAAATTTTGCTGAGTCCAGCAGAGCGCGATTGCTCTAAAGCATCCCACCGTGATTCAGGCTCCGCCCACTTCTTGCATTGCCGCCGCACGCTTCTATTCTGTGTGTCTGTTTACTAAAAATGCAAATGAGCTCTGTTGAACATTTCATAAACAAAATTGTCAATAGAGCGCGTTTTTGTTACTGTGCGACAAAATTGCCAAAAGTGGGCGGAGCTTAACATTCGGATATTCCAGTATTTTCAATGGAGCGCGTTTTCCTCGGCTTCAGTGTCTATGCGGCATATTTGCTAAAAGTGATCTGCACTTTCAAGGCCCCTCTACCCTCCTATTATTCTTGGTGTTGCAAGTGTGCTCTACTGATAACAACAGAATTCTTATAGCGTCGCTCAAACCCCCAGCTTACAACTCTAAACTCCCATATAATCCCACTTAGTGGGCGGAGCCTCCACTCTCTAATTCCCTATAAATAGACGTACCTGAGCAGAGGCAAATGGGACACTATTACAAGTTCCCAGAGCCAAATCTTTGGATCCAGTTGAGAAGAAGGTCTTCACCTGCTTCTCATTCAACAGATAGTCTCCGAGAGACGGCAACAACGGGTTGAGTAATCCAGCGACCAGAGCGACGGACGATAGTCCGATGACCGTTTTCAGAAGCATCGCGTTTTCTGGAATTGACCTATTTTTTCAACAAAAACTAACAAAAACTCTTTTACAAAATTTGTCTGAAAAAAGGGGAAACGGGTGACGTGGATGGGGGGGAAAAGAGGTGCGGCTGGGGAGTGATAAGACATGCAATTCGACGACGACGGTCGGCAGTAAAAAAGCTACGTTGGCATTTATTAGTTCACTTTATTGGGCACAAGATGGTCATGATGCATGTGTGCTCTGTTGATGATAGGAAAACTTTTTTTTTGAGGTGCTTTCCTGCGTCTTTAGAAAAAATGACTTTCGGATGAGTGGACCGCCAGGAAAAGGGGTTTACTGTAATCAGAGAAACTATTTTTTCTGAATTGTGTAGAAACATCCTCAGGTGTTTTTTGGCAGAGGTGGGACAACGAAACGTACAATTTGGCCATGTGGCCCATGAATTGGTGCACACCACAGTGCCCACAAACAGGCTAAATGACCCAATGAGCGTCCAGCCCCAGGGTGTATACACCACTCAAACATTGAGAAAAGAAGAACACCTCTGCGTTTTTCGAATTCCATGTGAAAAGTTTGAGAGCTCATAACTCGGCTCTCATAGACATTTAGCAGGTTTTGACTGCAGAAATGGACTCCACGTAGTCGAAAGTACCTAGACCAGATTACAAAGTGTTTGGAAGCCGCGTCTCCAAAGATTTTCCTTGTGAAATCCCGGTTAGAGCATACCATGGATGAATGGCACATCTTCTTCTGTGCAATTGGAGCAAATTGATGTATCGGATGTATGCATACTTGTCAACGGGCCGAAACGGGCCGACACGGGCCGGCTCGTAACTCGCGTCAAAATGAATATTATGAGCTGAAAAATATACCAAAATGTAGGTCTCGACGAGTTCTATGTCCGAGACCTAATACGGGCCAGATGACTATTCGTTAATAGGCTGCGGGCCGGGCTAGAATGGCTTTTTTGGCCATTTTCGCGTTTTTTGGCACTTTTTCCCGGCCCGCGGCACATTAACGAATAGCCATCCGGCCTGTAGTAGGTCACGGAAATAGAACTCGTCGAGACCTACATTTTGGTATATTTTTTAGCTCATAATATTCATTTTGACGCGAGTTACGAGCCGGCCCGTGTCGGCCCGTTTCGGCCCGTTGACAAGTATGGATGTATGTATCTCGATGCGATTTCTGTATTAACATCATCACCAGTGATGATAAATCTCTGCGTTGTCTTATTTTTCCAGATAATATTTTATATTCAAATCTTGAGTTGTAAGCTTCGGTTGCTACTCAGCACTCACTCCTCGTGACTAAATTGTTGTGTCTATCCTGGTCAAAGCCATCTCGTAACCGACATCTGGCACTCGTAGATCATAATTTAGATTAGAAGAAAAGAGAGAAACTTTTGTTTTCAAGGACTTTCGTGGCTAACACAAGTGTAATTGGTTGATCACTACTACCAGAAACTTTGATCTACGGGGGATTTCAAGGAGTTGGGAGAAGCTGTTAAGAATCAAGGGACTTTCCTCAGATGGTAAATACGTAGCGTTGCGTGCATCACTTCTACCATAACCATGCTTGTCAGTAGAGCGCACATACTACCTGTGTTCAGTGATGAATTCGAGATGTTTCATGAGATGTGCATCACATTCCACCAATCCGTGTTTCCAAGCGAGATCAAATAAAATCGATCGATACATGTGGAATAAGTGACGGTCTCTGCGGAGAAAATGCGCTCCAATAAGCGTTATCAATAGAGCGCACTTGCAAGACTCACGTAACGAGTTGTTACACGTGACATAGGTGGAGCCTGAACTTTCAGCATACGGGAATGCTGAAGTTGGTTTTTGCTAGGTTTGGCAGAGGTGTCGCGAGCTATTAGACACTATGCCAATCTCCTACAGTAACCCTTCAGGGTGCATTTCTCAGTGAGCGCACAAACCATCAGATCCGATACTGTACTCACGAGACCCCACCGATTCCGGGGAAGAAAAATTCACGGGAAAATGAAAAGGCGGAGTTTCAATTGCAATATCGCCGCATAGTTCTCTAGATGTCTAAAATGTGCGGATTTCTTAACGTGAGATTGTTGAAAAAGTGTACGGCGATGTTGCAATTTAAACTTGGCCCATTTTTTCGTGAATTTTTTCCGCGGGATCTGAAAGAATCGCTGCGGTTGCGTCGCGTGCGCCACGGATATCTTTGCCAACCTTCTACCGTAACCCTTTCTATTCCCTGTTCCCAATCGACCGCTCTAGCTTTCTGTCTTCCACCAACTCCTCTACAATAGATATATGAATCTTTATTAAAGAAAACTTTTATAAGTACATGAGATTTGTATCTGGGATAAATGAGTTGGGGATTGATAATTGCAAAGTGAGCACAGTATATCACAAAAAAGAAAAAGAAGACTGAAATAAATTATGCGTAGAATTTTTTGTTGTTCTGTTTTGTATCTTTTTTCTAAGTTTCAAATTGAGGAGTGTTAACCCCCAAATATTTCATTTTGAAACAGAGAAAAAAGTGTTTGTTTCACATGAAAGAGGTTTTCGAAAAGATAGTGTCGATGCATAAACAAATAGTAAACAGATAATAAAAAAGGAGTCGAGAAAGGTGTGAATTTGATGGCTTAATGATAAGGAGAGACTCTTTGAGAGTGAAGGAAAGAAACATTTGAAAATGACCTAATAGTGTTATGATGCAAGAGTGCTCCAATTGCAATGGAGCGCACTTGCGAACAAACTAGTTAAACTTAAACAGAAGACTGAACAAAGTTGGCTCCAGGAGACTGACGTTGGATACTGTACTCCACTGGTTGTTGTTGAACGTATCCAGTTGGTCCCTGAGTGTAGATCACGTCTGGTGCGTACTGTGGAATCGCCTGGCTTTGAACGTATTGTTGGGTGGTGGGCGTGGCCAGTGGGACGTTCGAGTATTGTTGGGGAGCGACGTTGTATGGGGTCACCGAGGGAACTGGTGTGTAGGAGGTCGCGTTGACTGGGGTACGGATTTGGGCGTTGTAGCTGAAAGGAGAAAAGTTTTTTGAAGGAGAATGTGTGCGATTCGGCGCATAACTCGCTTCAAACTCCATATTATATTATAAGCTGAAAAATATACCAAAATGTAGATCTCGGCGAGATCTATGTATTTGGCGTACTACGGGTTGCATTACAATTTGTTATGGTGCCAAGAGATGGGCAAGAATGGCTTTTTCTGCCATTTTCGCGTTTTTTGACACTTTTTTCCATCCCGCGGTACATAAACGACTAGCCAACCAGCGTCGAGATCTACATTTTGGTATATTTTTCAGCTCATATGATTGAATTTGTTGCGAGCTACGCTTCGGCTCGGGTCGACCCGTTTTTTAAAATAATTTTGAAAAAAACTCACTCAAAGTTCTGAGTTGGTGCTGGATTGTAGGCGAAGTCAGAAGCTGGTTGCTCTCTGAAAAATGGATAATTGGGATTTGGTTTATGGAGGGAAAATTCAGGGAAAGAGGGGTGCGATTTACAGTAATCTTGGGGAATTAGAGCCACAGAGTGGGCCCTTATGAACAGACTTGCAAATTCTCGGTCTTGGCCGTGCCGATGAAAAAAGGTTTTTTCTAAAATGTTTGAAATTTTTATCAAAAAACTCTCAAATCGGCCCGGCCCGGTCTGTAATTTCAGAAAATTCTGTCTTGAAAATTGTTGTTTTCTTATACAGAAGCCAATTCCTGTTTAAAACTACCGAATTTTCACATGAAATACGACATGTCAGTATATTTTTCAACTTTCTGATTTATGGGCGGTATGATAAAGACTGTCAGTTATTCTGAGACTACCTGCTCATTTTCCAGAACAATTTTTACGAGACTTGCAAAATTCCAAAAAAAAAGTTGCTTCCCCGTCGGTCCGAGTTTGAATGTTTGAACTTTTTTCACTACAATTTTTTCGCAAAAATTTTTCCAAAATTTTTCTCAAGTATATTCTTCAAAACCCTTTAAAAGCTACAGAAAATCTTTCTTAATATGTTTTTTTTTTCAATAAAAGTCAGCCATTTTCGAAAAAAATTGAATTTTTTCGGTTAAACCCGTTGCAAGTCGGACTTTTACCCTAATCGTTGCTAAAAAAAATGCGTTTCATTTGAGTACTGGTCTAAAAAGACAGTCTCTCTATTAGGTAGTACGATCATAGAAAGTACGGAACACGAAAAGATCTGTCTGAGCCTATCCCCAAAATCTCACCTGTATTGCTGTTGTGGTTGCGCCCATTGTGCAGAATTCCTTCCAGAGTGTAGCCGCTGCTTGTCATCTCCTCTCATCTGGAATTTTAATTTGCTTTATATTCATTGAGTGCCTTTGAATATCTACAACTTCCATATTCCCTCATTCCCCGTTTTCCCAAAAGTTCTCTACCTCCGATTGAATGTCCACATGAGCTTGACCTTCTCCCCCTCTAAAGTCTGGCTTATTTGTCAAATGCTTCTGTTTCTTTCTCTCGTTCTCTACGTCTCTCACTATCCAATACTCTCTCCATTTCTGTCCGTTCACATGCAAATACAAACATTACATGTACAATATGGATGATTCCTTCTTCTTCTTCTTTTCCCGTAGTCGCAACCCAAAAGCACATATGAAATTCTTTGCGAGCCGCCCATCTTTTTCTACCGCACAGTGAAAGGAGGGAGAGACTTAGAGAATACACAAACAGACTGACTGGAGGAGAGGAAAGGAAAAATAAGAAGAAGACAAAAATCGTATAGTTTCTGCGTAGAGCATAGTATCACAGAGAAATTTCAGATTTTCAGTTTTCAGATGAGACCTCAAGGACCTTTTTACAACCGCGCTCTACATAAACTGAGAGAAAAATAGTGTGGGAGATTGAGAGACGCAGAGAAAAAGGAATTTCAGTAGGGCGCAGTTGTGATAACTGTGCAGCTTCAGTATCCCTTAGAACTTCTAAGATGTGCGGATTAAAAATTGCGTCAAAAACATATCAGAGATAATCAAAATCAAAATTTCAGATTTTTTGAGGCAGAGGCTGAAATCCCGATTTCTGCAGGTCGGGGCTTATGGGATGTATCAAATTTAAAAAAACTGAAGTCATGAAAAAACGCGCCAAAGGCACCCTAGACACCTCCAAATTCGACAATATTTTCAAATCTGATATCTCAGAGAACCCATAACTTCATCACGACCAACTTTTATATGGTCTATTTCTCCTTGCTTATCTTTAAAATTCGCTGAGCAGCGACTCCCACTAAATCTACGATGATACGGAGCTCTTCAAAAACGTTACTTTACACTTAACGACCCCGTGTATAACCCCAAAATGTTATTTCCCATAACTAATTCTGAAAAAAACTCACCCCTTTCACGACAACCACATAAATTGCATAGACAACTGCAGCCAACAGAATGACACCTCCAATTACAATGGCGAAGACCACAGCGATCTGAAATTTTATGATTTTTAATATTTGGAGACAAGTTTCAGCTGCAAAAACAGTTCATAACTGTCTAAAGTATCCAGTTAAAAGCTCCGCCCCTTCTTCCTCCTGAAAAACCGTAACCTGTGGTCCATTTCCAGCGAATGGTTCATCAAATGTGTATGCCGGGCGATAAGCCATTGTGTAATATGAAAGACTCATGAAAGTCCAGGAGGGGACTGAGGGTTCCAATATTTGGACACCTTGAGTAAGAGTCCCCACCAAGAATTTCGGATAGGGTTACCATCCAGTCATGGGGGAACGTGAGAATTTGCTCGAGTTCGGAAAATTTAAAATGTTGTCGTTTCGTCCGGATGTCTACCTCTAACTTGTGATCTTCTCCCCTGCTCGTCAAGGTAGTTCACAAGCAGAGGAATTCTGGGAAATATCACTGATAATGAGAGAATGATAAGAATACCTAGAAGTGGCCAACCGTCAAAGTTCATTGGGGTCTTACATGAAATGGTTATGATACCAAGAAGAGGAGCGATTTATCCATTATAGTTTGAACCTAACCTACTTGTAAGTTTCACTTTTTGCGTTTGTTAGTTTTCTAGTTTAACATTTTGATGGTGTCAGATTCGCAGATGTTGCTTAAACTTTTGAAATTTCAACCATTTTTGTGGTTGGAGCTTTCTTATTTAGGAATCCGAGGTTTCTAAACTAAACAAAGCTGAATAAACTGACCAAATATTTAAAAGAAGACATTCACTGGCTTTCCCAAAAACTAAACCAGCTCAATTTGTTTTATAAGAACATAGATTAATGAATAATGATCCGTTTTGAAAATGAGTTATTACGATTTTTACACCAGAAGTCTGATATTTTAATGGATACCAGTTAACATTTTTATTTAAAAAAAAGAGAGAGACGGCTGGGCTAGCTTAAAATACAGCTGTGTTTCATAATGCCACAGTTACTTGAACAATTTTAGAAATTGGTAACTCAGAATTAGAAGGGAACCTTTCCGTTTTTAAAGTACTTGAAGTATAAGCCGATTTAGAAAAGCATGGATGGGCTCGATGAAAATTAGAAGTAAGAACTTCACAAAATGTTTCAATGAACACGGACTGTCTGTCTGAGTGTCGGTTTGTCTTAGTTAGGAAAAGGTAAAAAACGGGATAGTAGATTGTAAGGGTTGCTCTTTTACAGTTTCAGAGTTTTCTGAGCATTTAGATATTAATCGAAATAAAACTATTTTCATCACGGAATTTTTTTGTTACTAGTTTTCCAGAACCTTTATCTTGGTCCCTATTTAAAAGAAACAATAAAAGACATACCTGATAGTTATACTGATTGTGATTGTACGACATGGTTGTTGATGACGAATGAAGGAAAATGAGTCAGTCGAAATGGTCGTTGTCGTATTCTCTCTCTTCAAAATGATAATAATTAAAACTCCGTCAAGCGGTGCGGGAGCGGAAAAAGAAAAGAAGGCAAAAAGATGGAAAATGGTATGATGAGAAATAGAGAAAACGAAGGAAACGAAGGAGAAGAGAGGATTGACTGAGTCAACATTGGAAAAGTTTAGAAAAGAGAGAGAGGTGGGAGTGAACAAAACATGCGGGAAGAAGAAGAAGAAGACTCATGAGTGAATAAGAACAACACATCAGATGCAACTATATCTTTTGTAACAGGAGGAATGGAGAAAGGTGTCTGTGGGTCTGGGTGGAACATTACCTGGGATATCAAAGTGGGGGTTCAAGGTTTAGGTATGAAATTATTTTAGAGTCTGATTATAAATACCGTAAAACCTGTAATAAGGGCGCACCAGCTAGAAAGAGTTCGGATAATCATATCTCGGATTTCTTCAAAGATTTGAAAATATTTTCAGCTGAAGAAATATTCTATAAATGTTAAACTATTGTTTGTCAGTTAAAACCTTTCCATATTTCCTTTGATAACCGAGATATACCGCCGCGATCAGGCGCCGCTCGGTGCGTCTCTATACAGGTTTTACGGTACTCTGGGTAATTAAAAATTCATAAAAAATGTTATTCAAAACCGAAAAACGTCTAAAATGCAATGTTATAACCTGGAAAATGGAACAAAATGTAGATTTTGCCGAGTTGCACTTCTCAGACTGGCGACAGGACTAAATCCTTTGATAATATTGCTATCAATAAAACAATGTTAGAAACACGATAGACATTTATCACATATCTCATTTCCAAACTTTTCAAAATTTTGAAATCTCAAATTTCCTGATACAAATGTGTTTCTACTACGAGGTCATGAATATACAGTCTTGTTCAAAAAATGTCACAAAAGGAACACTATTTTAGTATTATAATTCACTAGGGAAGGATCCCGAGTCAAGCCGAAGTTTCGGGTAGATACCTATATCTTTGGAAAAGAAATCGGCTGGGATTTCCAAAACTAATTTTTAATTTTGCTAAACGTCTAGACCCGTAACTCCATCTTGACTCGGGATCCTTCCCTAGTCAGTACAAAAGTCTTGTCAACCGTCTTTATCAGAATGGGAGTGAATCAGAAACGCACAAATTAGAACTGCTCATTTTAGACTTCTTTTTACACTAGAACTATATTTATGAGTTTTATCTCAGGCCCGGTTTGATCGAATTCGATTAGGGATAGTTTTAATCATGGACTTAAAATAGTAAATCCTATTGCTGAAAAGATCTTGGTGTTTGTGGGTCTATGAGCATCTAATTCTTTTTTTAATCTTAGAGCGTAGACATCCAGACAATCCAACACACAGACAGACAGTCCATGTTCATTGAAACACCATGTCAAGCCCGTTCCCCTAATTCCCATCAAGCCCACCCATGCTCCTCGAAAATTTCCGGTCGGCTTACGCTTCAAGTACTTTAAAAGGAGAGTCTCTCTCCGTAAAGGAATCGATTGAACAGAAAATATTTACTACAGAGAAAAAAATAGATGGGGGAAACTCACATGGGTGGTATATATTTGTTAGTCTACACAATACACAAAGTCACGTGTTTTTCTCGGTTGGCATTCGGTTACAACACCTTGGTTTTTGAGGTGCTTTCTTTTCAAAAGGAAGGATTGAAATAAAAGTTTGAAAATTTGTATGAATGGAATGAGAGGAGTTGAATAACAATAACATTGTGGAGTGATAAGAAGAGAAGGAAATGAGAGACGGGTGGCTTGTTGGTAATTAGTGAAGAGAACAGGGATAATATCCATTATATTATAATAGAAAAAACAAATCATTGGAGTTCGGAAAGTTCGGATGTTTTTATAATGGGCCTATTCTGGAGGTAGCAAAAAAATCAAAAAACGATTTTCTACTAATACTAGCAAAAATAGTTTTCTGGTTTTTTTTGCTACCTCCAGAATAGGCCCATTATAAAAACAGGCTGAACTTTTCGAACTCCAATTTTTTGTTTTCTCTATTATATCAGTTCCCTGTTCTCTTCACTAATTACCAACAAGTTTTTTTTTGCTACCTCCAGAATAGGCCCATTATTCATGGAGAAGAAATTTTCAAATTCAAACCCTGAGTCATCAAATATGTTTCAGTTGATGAGTATTTTGGAATGTGCCAATTCAGATTGGTTATGACAAAGCATTTGTCTGAAGCTCAATAAACTAACCGGAGTTTTCTAAGTACGTGTGGGCTTGATGGGAATTCGGAAAAACGGGTTTTATTAAACGTAGAATGCATGTCTATGTTTCAGGTTGTCTGGATATTTCAAGATGAAAAAAATAGTGAAAAAGACGAGTGAGGAGACACCAGCTTCGACAGGTATTGAGTTTTGCGAATGGAGGCTGATATAAAAAAATATACTGATAGATGATAGTGTTCTATTTTACGTAACTATCTTTCAATAGTCCTACATGTTTTAAAATTTCCATCAATCTCAATGGTCAAATACCATACTTATCAAGGCCCGACCCGGCTCGCCAATTTTTTTCATTTTTCAGAATTTCTTATAATTTTGAATGATAGTCGAAAATTGGACGTTATTGCAAAAAAAAATTCAAAAAAATCCAAAAATGCGAATTATTGAAATTTGGTCAGGAGATTGGTGAAGTTAGGTCGTTACAACTTTAAATCAGCTTTAAAAGGGGTTCTTACTAAAAAGTTGGTATAACCAGAATTTTTTCAGTTTATCATTAATATATAGCTCGACTCAACAATGTTAGAAGCACGATTTTTGACGATCTCATTTTCTAGTTATAATTATGAATTTGATGCACAATAAGGCTTTAAAACGGGCTCTAGAGTTTCCCAGACTAATCAATAAAATACATTTTGAAAAGGTAAATAAATTTTGCGCAACAAGTAATAATATAATAATGCAAGAGGGCAGGAAGGAGACCGTTTTAACGGGTTTTCCCTCTCCGAACACAAAACAAACAGAGAGAATACTCGTTCTCTGTCTCACTGAGCACAAATATATACTCATTTCTGTTTGAAACACACGTAGCTTTCATGTAAATACATAAAGATTGAGACGAATGAGAATTGTATGCTTTTTGGAATTCCACTTTTTGTTTGATAACAGATTTACTATTGGAAGTTACATAGTTTTTGAGAACAGGATAGGGGAATGCGGGTCAAGAAGGACATTTTTCTGAAATTTTTTTTTTGAAAATTGTCTAGCAGGGCGCGGTTTTCAATATCAGTAGAGCGCGATACGATGGTGCTGGACCTCAAAAAATGCACAAAACTTCTAGTTGTCAGTGCTGGCCGAAAATTTTCAGTCTTGGGTTTCTAGACCACCGGTGTCCAGTTAAAAACTTTATGTTGCTGAATAAGCAGAATAATACGCAGAATAATTGTCAAGGCCCGGGCTAATTGGCGCCAAAGTTCAAAAATTCAATTTTTTTTCAAATTTTTTTGCGAAAAACTCAAATGAAAATAAGATAACGTTCAGGTGTCAAACAGGTTTGTAAAAGTTTTTTTTCAGCTAGCGGCCTAGAAACCTGAAGTGAAAAGTTCGGCCAGCACAAAAATTGAAAATCTGAGTACTAAGCATCCGCGCTCCGCTGGATTTGGCGGCAAATTCAAATTTCTTGCGATCCAGTTCGCTGCGTCGTTGAGTACTTTCGATACACAGCTTAATCTAACACATTTTGATGGTTTTTCGCGATAATTTCGACCGATAAATTTGAACTTCCCGCCAAAAAATCGGTGGGATGAACGGGAAAGGGGATATTCAAAATGACTAAATCTAAGAACAATAGGAGCCTAAATAATGATTACTAGTAATAATTTCTCAATAGAGCGCAATTGCAAACCGCTACTGATCAATGTTCAATAGAGCGCGTTTACATACCCTACATACCAAAAGTAATCAAGGTAGGAGGTCACATGGAGAGAAGGAAGAAATGTACAAATATTTAGAAAGGAAAAGGAAAAAGAAAACTAGATTTTGGAGATGAAAAAAAAGAAAAAAATAGGAAAGGAGACAAATAAACAAACATCGAAAAGTACACATTGTTGAATGTTTTCTGTTGCTGTTTTTTCTTTTTTTCTCTTATTTTCGATCAGAAACTATGCAAATTTTGAATATTCAAACATCCGGTGACTTAAACAAGAACCACCTGGCCTAGAACCCCAAACCTAGGCCACCAGGGTAAATACGTCACCAGAATGTTGTATACACACATAAAAACAGTCTGAAAAGGGTGTGATCATAGTTTGATAATTCGCAAATAAGCGAGAGCAGTGAGACGATTGATGATTACATAAAAGAGCGGGGAGGTTGGCGGTAGAAAAGGAGGCGGAGCTTGGGGAATGAATCAGAATAAAAAATAACGGATGAGTCAGGGACCAGGTGTATGTGGGTGTACACAATATGTAGAGAGAGATAGGAAGTGAAAGATTTCAAAAAATCTGATTAGAGCGCGTTTTCTGAGTTCTCACAGTGGAGCTTCACTGCAAATGCGCTCTACTGATAAGCACGTAAGGATTACGGTAGTTTACAAATTCAACAAGAATTAGCGATAGAGCATGCTTGCATCGCTTCAAATAGAAAACACATTTCAGCTACAGTAACTCAGGCTCCAGTAGAGAAATGAACGGAAATCAGCGTAGCACCGCCCCCCTTTTGGGTAAATCCATTAAATTTATATTGCCGGAAAACTGAAGTCGAGGGGATTCAGAATCTGCTTTCAAATTTGAGCCGGAATTCAAATGAACCAAGTTACGACGCTTTTACTATGGCAATTTTTTAATTTACAAGCTACGTACTGTCGAAAACTCTTCGAAAAGAGCTCCTCGGAGTTTCCAGACTCCAAACTTTAATTTCAAATTCTAGGCTCCGCCCCCTAAACATATCGGAAATGACCGGCACTCACTTTTCGCAAGGTTCAAGTACAGTGACCTGTGAAAGATGTTTGAGAGATCGGTGGTCCGAATCTTGTTTAGTGGGCGGAGCCTAAAACTTGAATAAAAACTTCGAAATTGAGCATTTTAGGCTCCGCCCTCAAAACAACAGTTGAAACATGGTGAACTCCTCTGTACAGGTCCTTAAATTTTCATATCTATGTTTTCCGTGTTGGAGGCGGGTGCCAAAATTTTGGAGGCGGTGCTAAAACCGAGTATCAATCTTTAAATTTGGGAGCATTTTTAGCTTTCCAGCGGTGTAAAAATTGTCTTGAAAAAAGGAAACTTGGAAAAGGAAAAACGAAATGAAAACATATTTCAAAAACGAAATGGTTGTTGCCTGTCATCATCAATAAATGTATGCATTTCCCCTTCTCCCCGCTTCCCCTCTATTCTCTATAGATTTACGACACCGACCACAGTAGCTATGGGGGGAAGGCAGTGATAAAAAGTGTCGTGTTAACTGCCTCGAAGCGAGTGAAATATATGGAAAATATGAATGTGTGGGTAAATATCAATTGCCAACGATTGTTGTCAATAACTCAGGTAAATAGAGAGAAAACGTTTTAGAAGGAGATAATCTAGAATCCCAAAAATTTGGGAAATCAGTTCACAAAATGTGTTTTTCAAGCTTTCTAAGGATGACATACGTTTCAGATCTAATGAACAGTTTAAATTTTGAAAGAAAATCCGAAAACTGAAGAGCTGACTTCGTGGGAATTCTGAATCTGTTCTTAGTTTTTGACTAGAACCATATTTAAGAAAGGAAAAAACCTTTTTACCAGAATGATCAGCCACAGTATAGAAAAAGGGATCTTCGTCGTTTTAAGAAGAAAGACGTTTCTGCTAATCTATTCACATTTGGTGAGTAGCGACTCCCAGATACGCAGCTAGTACCAAAAAGTGGAGAATTTCCAAACTTCAGAACTTCAACTTGAGGAAAAAGACATGTCTACTCCAAAATCGGATGCTTCAGTGTCAGTGACAAAAGTTTCCAATACATCATGTTTGTATTTTGCAGTTCGAATCTGAAATGAAGTGTAACTACGAATCTTGAGGATGACGGTATGCTAGCACAGTGACAGTTTTCAAATGTTGAAAAAAAAGATTCCGAGTAAAAATAACGCGACCAAACCGTCAAAAAAGGCGCAATCAGTTGTCGTCTCCACTGATAAAACCCTTCTCGATTAAAATAAGACATTTCTATTTTTGTCAACCCCATCATAGGGGTCATAAATACTTTTTCTATTTTCAGAGAAGTCAGCAGATAAAAATGACCAAGGAGGCTTTTATTATCAAATTAATACCCGATTTAGAAGGTAGCGCCTAGTACGAAATTGCTTCTATTTATGGAATTAATGCTTAAAATTAATAGGATGATGGGGTGGCTACCTGATAAGTATGGGGAGACGATAGATTGCTGAAATTTCAAAGAGAGAGAGAGGAGGTCAAAAGTCTAAATTGTACAAGAAATGCAAATGTGCTCTATTGCTAAATTTTGTCAATTTATTCCTCAGGATTCAGGAGCCCTCGGGATTTTCGATCTCCTTCAAACACGACATTTACACACAAACGTTGCTGAGCTTGTGCGCTCTACTGATAACCACAACTATTCGGGTTACGGTAGTAGTTATATATTGATATAGAATATGTGCAAGATCAAAGTAATAAGGTAGTACGCGACATCTCTTTTCCTGAACGATTTTTACAACTGCGCTCTACCGAATCGTCTCTACTTTCTCTGCGTCTCTCGATTGCTTAAAAGTTTTTTTTCTCAGTTGCAGTAGAGCGCAGTTGTAAACACTCTGATGTGATAAGAGCCGATACTTTACCATGATTCTTCGAGTCTGTCGGTGTTTCGGTTTGTCCAGATGTCCACACAACCACCAAAATAAGCAAAAACACGACAAAAAACTGAAACGCATGATAACTCACATGCTTTTTCCCTTCTTTACCAACATATTTTTCTTAAATTTTTCCGCAGAAAGACAGTTTTCATCTTCTCCTCTCTCTCCATTCATGACAAACACACCACTCCGCGAAACACTTTTTTCCGAGATAAGAGAACAAAATTTTGTTGATTTTTTTATTCTGCTCCAGTTTTGGAAAGTTTCGAGACTATTAATGGAAGTGAGGTCTATTTGGGAAATGTTATATTCGTAAGTTGACGAAGTCTGGATGCACATACCAACAGACAAACTTTGAAAGAAAAGAACTCATGTCTATCAATCAGGTAGGATTACTGTAACCTCGCTCCACCGAAACGTCAAAAAAAAGTTCGTGAACATGAGAGACGCAGACTTGACTTTGATAGAGTGAGGTGGAAAAAGTGATCATTTAATGGAAATGTCCACTAGAAAATCTAGACAACAAAGAACCTCCTGGAAACCAAACATCTGTTCCCTCATAAGAAATAAACGGTCAAAGTCATATAGGGATGATTCACGAAAAAAGGAACTGATATGTGCAATTTCATATCAGAGGTGTCAATGTTTCGAAAACTGCAACTTTTGATAGTTGCATCGAAAAACAGTATTTGCCTATGAGTCAAGTAAAGGGTTGGAATGGACTAGAGACATCTGGACAAAACTTTGGAAAGATAGTCAGTAAGTTCCATACTAGTAACCCGGGCCGTCACATTACTCGCTTTAAACGCAATATTATGAGCTGAAAATTATACCAAAATGTAGATCTAGATTAGTTTTATCTCAGAGATAGTTAGTTATGTCAAATTGTTTATGTGCAGCGGTCCGGGAAAAAAGTGCAAAAAATCGCAAAAAAGCACACAGACTGACTGACAAAGACATGATGTATTTAAAAAGCTCACATACTCGAGTTTTGGTATAGGTATTGAATCTAGTTTTTGACAATATAGTTAGAGGTTCGAGTCATGGGGTCGACCTCCAACAGACAGATCGGATGGCGACGAATTTCCAGACGAATACGTTTTTGACGGATTTGCATGTTGAAATGTTAACATGGGAAAAAAGGATTCTTGAAATTAAGAAACAAATGTTCAAAGTCGTGTTTATTAGGGATGATTCACGGAAAGTAACTGATATGTGCAATTTCATATCAGAGGTCTCAATTTTCCAAAAACTGGCAACTTTTGAAAGTTGCATCGAGAAACAATATTTGCCAATGAGTCAAGTAAGGGGTATTTTTATTTGATACGTTTAGAATGAAAACCTATGTAGACAGACATCAGGACAAGCAGACAGACAGACAGACAATAGAACCGCTACCATCTGATTTGTAATGACATACACGATTATCCTTCACACGAATAGAAGGGTGCGACGTTAATGCAAAAGTGGGCGGAGCCTAAAACACTAGTCGAATGCTTCGAAGTAATCAAGATCCATCGGGCTCTGGCAAAAAAATTAGGAACGCGATTCAGAAGTAAAGTGAAATAGAAATGATATCAAAAATTCAGTCGGAAGAAGTGTCTGGAAACACGGGGGAATGACCCAAAATGTTCAGAAAAAAGCAGCTGTGTATCAAACATCCACGTCTACGCAGCCAATTTAAATTGATAAAATGCAAGTTTCCCGCCAAACGAAGAGCGGTTGCATTATCCATGACATCGTGCAATTAGAAAAAAAAAGCGATCAGATAATTACAAAAACTTGAATAAAAATAGAAAAAAATTCCATCCTGACTCATCTCTTTCTCTCCAATTTCCCACTCTTTACAAGTTGCGGAGAGAGGTCAACAGACTCTACCATTTTCCCATTCAAAACGAGCATGTGTAATATTGGAAAAATTGAGCATAAGAGGCGGGAGTGAGTCATTCCTCTCTCATGAGTCATCATCCATTTTTCATATTCAGAACTGGGGAAAACATGAAAAGAAATGTCTCGAGAAAGGGAACTTGGACTCACAGACAAACAGACAGACAGCGGAGATAGGACATCTGGACACTCAGACGTCGTCTTGTGAGTTGTTTATCAAACTGTACCATACATATTTGGTTTCAGGAGTTTCAACTCCACTTATGCCTGGAAATCCAATCATAATGTTCCAAAAAATCCGGACACCCGGAATTTGATCACTAGGTCACCGGCTTCCGACTTCCGTGTGAAATGATGGGAAACTTTTTGAATTTTCGACGAAAATCCGGCTGAATCCAGTGGTTTTTGATGATATTTTGTCTGAAAACCGCACCAAATTTCGTTTTCTGGGTTGAACATGTTCCTCAAATAGGTCCTTTTCCATGTTCACTTCCGACTTCCGCCTTCAGTGCCCAAATTCCGACTTCCGACTTCCTTTTCAGAAAAACACTTCCGTACAGCTCTGTAGGTCACATTCAGGATAAGGCCGGGGCTACCAACCAGAGTTGCATAGAGTTCCGAATTCCGACTTCCGACTTCCGGATAAGGAATTTCACTTCCATGCAGCTCTCTGCCAATGCAACCGCGCTCAATTGACAAAAATGGTACATTATTAGCGTCACGGTGAATATTCGAACTTATATAGCAGGTACAGTATGCAGAAAGTTCGAATATTCACCGTGACGCAAATAATGTACCATTCTTGTCAATAGAGCGCGGCGTAGTCCTGGTCTCATCTTGCACATTCCCAGAGAACATATGTGTGTGTGTCTTCTTGAGAAGGTTCCATTTGCTCTTATTGATTTCTCTTTTATCCAGTAGGGAACACTGTATTAATACTCGTGCTCTTCATTTTTTATTCGGAATGAACACAGACATGCTCCCGCCCAGGAAGCCTACAACTGCAGTTTTGGAAGATAATCTGGAAGAAATTGACGCGTTACGAGCCAAGTTTGTAAGTATCAGTATTCAACTCTAAAATTTGTTTAATGGTTTCAATTCTTCAGAGAAAATCGTGGACACTTCAGGGACTTTTTTTCTTCACTAGCCTTGTGCTACTCTCTTTTTATCAAACTGGACCATCTTACAATCAATGGATAGTTGTTGGTTTCTCATTTGTCTCTTGCACCTTGTCTAATTTATTCATATTTTCCTATTTGAATTGGTGCAGATGTTTCAGTGATATTCAGGGATGTCATTGGTGGATGGTGTGAGTTTTTGTTGCATTTGTTTATACTCAAAGTAAATCGGACGACTGAAACACAGGTGGGGCCGGGCCGATTTGAGATTTTTCAACGACTCGGCTCGGTGTGTCCCATACTTGCAAACCGGGCCGAAACGGGCCGTCACGAGCCGGCGCGTAACTCGCTTCAAACTCAATATTATGAGCTGAAAAATATACCAAAATGTAGATCTCGACGAGTTCTATGTCCGTAACATACTACGGGCCGCCCGAGATCTACATTTGGGTATATTTTTCAGTTCGTAAAACTCAAGCGAGTTACGCGCCGGCCCGATTTGCAAGTATGGTCCGCCTGGTTTCAGTGCAGTTCTTATAAGAACATTTTTTCAGAAGACTATCGCGGATCCCTCGAAAACCAGAACGTATTGAGGAAATGAAACAAGTCATAGATTCTTATAGTCATTGAAAATGTATGAGTGTTAGTTTTCCTGAAAGGGATATTGTATACGTCAATTTTTTTCAGGACATCATCTACATCCTTCTTCACATTTTCTATTTCATCGGACTCATTATAGCATCCATCGGAATTATTTATCTCAGAATATCGTTGTCTCTACCAATTCGCGATCTTGAACTTTATATCGTCTACTCTTCATTTTGTATGTTTTTTGCTTTGATAGCTTTGGGAATGGCTATAGATAGTTGGATAATGTTTTGGAAAACCAAGAACAGCCAAATGTGGAAGTACTGTACTCCATTGAGTACTAATCAAATCATTTGATTGTTACTTGTTGTCTTTGTATTTACTTAAAACCTTTTATATCATTCCATTTTTTTTATAATTCAAACATCAGTTCCCTTTCTATACGCCACCTTTTCTCCTCTATTCGTGAACATTTTTATTTTGCCCGTTTCGATCTTTTCTGTTAACGTAATAGTAATACCAAAGTGCCTTCTTTATTTCTTGATTTTTCTAGCTCCGCCCCAACCTTCCCAAAATGGTAAGAAACCCCATTCTTTATACAGTGCGCGTCATAAGTTTATCAGACACATACCTCTAATATTACGGCACCACCATCAGAATATCATTTTTTAGGCCGCGTCAAAAGTTTATGCCACCTCCGAAAAAATGAGTGAACCTCGTATATTTCGCAGTTTTTCAACTTTTATCAACTTTTATTGTTATTTTTCGTTGTTTTATGCTGTTTTCAGTAAGTTTGGTCTATTTCTACAACATTTTGAGCAGTTTTCCAGTTGATATTTTTCTGATTTTCGTACTTGTTTTACTTTGTAGTGAAAATCTTGAAAAATTGAAAGAAAGTCCATTAGAAATCTATTATTAAACGTTGGGATCAACAGATACCGTTCATTGGTGTTGGAAAAAGAAAGAAAAACGGTTCTTAGTTGGTTCTCCGAAACTTTGAAAGGCTTGGAACTCTTCTTCATACTGTCAGTGAGGCTTTGATGGTAGCTCGGCTGAATGGGAACCTACTTGTCTAAATTCGCATTTTTCAGCTAAGCAACAGTCGAAAACGGTTAAACTGAACATTGAACAATGTCTTAAAGAAGTTTACAAACATTTCTTATTGAATTCAGATCCGGGGGAACTCTGAGAACAACGAGAAAATTTGATCCTCTCGTCAAACACAAGTCATTGTTCCTGATCTTTTCTGGTTGCCCTTTTGGTACTTCTATGAACCGTACGACGAGATGTGTAGATTTCGGTTCGAGCGCGAAGAGGGGTATTTTGAGACGGGCATCTGGAGAGGCGGACGATTTGCCAGGCGATTTCTGAAAAAAAACAGGGGAAATTTCGGATAAAAAATACGATTTAAGATTGATTTCAGCAAAAAGTCTAACGGTCTGTGTCTATATAATCCCTGAATTCCCACATCCCGTTAGCACCATCTACATATCGATTGACGCCATAAACCAATCTTCCCAGAGCACCGCGCGCAAAAACAATGGGACAGATGTCTTATTCTCCAAGCATCGTTCATTCTCCTCGTAACACCGTCACTCACCCCATTCCCAACCTAAATATGTCTCTCCTCCCAACCTCTGCCACCTTCTTCCTCCCATCTCCCACTACTGCCTCTACAGCCCAAGTCACCCCCTCCTCCACTGTGGGAGGCTCCATCCCACTCACGGCTCTCTCCGCCGAGCCCATCCTCCAATACCTCTCCCTAGCCAAACGAGAGACGCTCGTGCTCCACAGCGGATCCTCCCAACTCCAACGGATCCACACCGCGACGCCATTTGTCTGGCGGAGTTGCTCGATCGGTGACAACCACATCGAGTTGGATGTCTTCTCCTCCTCCTGGACATTCACACCCGACAACACTGTTGTTCGGAACGCTAACGGATTCCGGAAGGAGGTAGCACTCAACGCTCCTCAAGACGACGTTATGAAGAGGATTCTGAAGTTCTACATAGGAAGACGTGGCACCAGGATTCAGAAGCTCTATCTGAGGAGCTACAAAGCTGTGCAACTTCTGAGGGAAATGGGGATTATCGAGAAACTCAATATCGTGGATAAGGATGGAGTCTCTCTTCGGGACAACGTCGAACTGGTTCAACTGCTGCCAGGAGAGATCGCTTCAAAAATCGAATGGAGGATGATTTAATGATTTTGATTGTCTAATTGCTTAATTGTAATAATTACTTGAATAATAAAACTACATATATTTCTAATCGTTTTTTTATTCGGGAACTTTGCTTCGAAAATGGAAAAAAATCATTTTCCCACCATTTATGATCAAAAATATACCAAAATGTGCAGAATTATATCGGCTATAAGAAAATGCAGAGACTCCGCCGACTTTCAGCACGCCCATTTCAAGCTAAAATCATCAATAAGTGATTTCAAAATAATTTCGATCAAAAATCATCGAAAACTCGTGGATTTTCGAATTGAACCATAAATCAACAAAAAAATACAAAATTAGGACCCGCCCATTTTTGGCAATTCTGTTGCAGTTTTCTTATTCTCAAAGCTGACTGACTTTGGGTTGGTTTCCGCTCCGGGAGAAATTGACGAATTTCCAAAACTCCTGCATAGAGAATAGGCTACGTCCCTTTCTAGCAATAACCGCCGCATAGTTTCATATTAAACTGTGTCAACTGATTCATGGCGGTCAAAGGGAATTCGGATATCGTGAATAGGGATCATCTAGATGCTCATTTGGTCTCTCTAGGTGTCCAGATGTTCGGATTCCCAACGTTTAGAAGTTTGTCTGTATGTATTAAAATCCAGATGTGTTTTGACGCAATTTTAGCCAATTGTTTACAGTTTTCAGCCAGAAAAGACACCGAGACATATCTGGATACCGCTATACTCAAGCTGTATGCTTATCTGTGTGTCCCGATTCCCGATTGAACTGAAATTCCGTCAAAATCACTAAAAATTTACCTGAAAACTGAAAGTTTGGGCATAGGTACCGCTTGACTAAATGCGATTTATCGTAAAAATGGCGAAAATTCCGGGATTTTTACGGAAATTTCCACTGAGGACGACACGGTGACGGTGACGGTGACAGGAGCAGTGGTGAGTTCGTTAAGTACCATGATGACGTCAAGATGCGTGGATTCATAAGATGGAATAAACTTTTTCGCAAAAATCGTTTTCCTTTTTATGCGCGTGACTTGTCATCATTTTTCTTTACGATAAGATCTTGCCACGTGGCGATGACTGGAAATGATGACAAATATTTCGTATAAAAGGGGAACCGTTTCAGCCGAAAATCCAATCCATTTGGTATTCAGTCACTATCTTTGCCGAGCCAAGCCGACGGCTCCATCGGGCTCCCCGACGTCGTCATGGTGCTCACCAACTCAACCGCTCCTCCTCCTCACACTGCCACCACTGCTCCAGCTCCTGCCGTCACCGGAAGCGTCGCATCCAATGGATTCAATGGAATAATCAATGATGTCTTCTGATGGGATGACGACTACGGCTTCGTGATGTTTCAACTTATGTTCAATGAGGTTTTGAGGAAAAAATAAATTGGTTGTTTTTGATGTTTTTTTTCTCAAAAACTTGAGCACACGCATGTCTAAATGCGCTCTATTGATAACCCAGTCAAACTTTTCACCAGATTATCATTAGAGCGCATTTGCTACTGTTTGTCTATCGGTGTGTGGGTTTGTCCGGATGTCTTGGAATTATCTACCGGTGCGTCAGTTTGTCTAGATGTCCAAAGGCGTTTTTGTCCGAGTTTAGCGATTTTTTCTTTTAAAAAAACCGCATGTTTCCGGTGTCTGAATGTTTGTCTGTAAGTCTGCTCGTCCAGACGTCGCGAACAGCAATCTGAACTCGCGTTTCCTCAAAACTTGTTAATTTCATGAATTATTATAGCGATCTTAGCCGATTTCAATCAATTTCATTTGTCACCGATTTTCAAGACTTTTCGGACAAAATTTCCCCCATTTTTGCGATTTTGCTCTTCCAACTCACCTTTTTGCTCTTCCAATTCACCTAGTTCAATGAAATTCACAACAAAATGGGATTAGTTGCTCAAAACTTGAAGATTTAGATGGAGTGAAAGGACTCGAAGTCTTGCAAAACGTGAACCCAGTGCAAACATGCTGTTCATCGTCGTCATTTAAGAATGGTAAGTCATGAATGTTACAGAAAACCGATTGAATGAGTTAAATTTCAGGATATCTGAAAGGCGAGAAATTGATAGTTTCACGTGTAATGGAGACTGTTCTTATGCGTCAAGGTAAGGCTCAGAAACTCGTGGCTCGAATGTTCCGTTAGAAGGTACAAATCCGATAAGTACTCAATGAATTCCGTTTATTATTCAGATCGATTGGAACTTAGTATTTATTTCTATGGTCTTGCTATGCTCAATCGCATCCCTGTTTTCCTCGTATGTCTCGACCGATTTCTAAAGCAACAGCATACATTATGGTTATTATTTTGGAATTGCATACGGTCTTATTGGTGCGGTTATGGGTATTTTCGCAAATCTTTGGAAAAGTGAGTTCGAATATCGATCTACCTACGTTTAGAGTAGAAATACTTCTAAAACATGCAGTTCTAATTGCAGCTGTGTTTTTTTTAGAACAGAGCGCGTTTGCTAAAACAACTTTTCTATTATCAGCCCACCGACTCTTACAACTGCGCCCCACCGCAAACGAGAGAGTATCGGTGAGAGACACATAGTTTTCTCTCGCGCCGACAATCATTTCTACTTAAAAAAAAATCTATTTTCGCTATTTTTCATCATATTTACGAGAAAAACCAACGAAATTAGTGAAAATAGATCGAAAACGGTGAAACTATTTGTCGGCGCGAGAGAAAATTCTGCGTCTCTTAAGATACTCTCTCATTTGCGGTGGAGCGCAGTTGTGACAAAAATGGTTGGCTAATACTAATTCTAGCTAATTGCCCAATTAAGTAGAATGTTTGTTTCGGTAAAAAACTATATTCGTGGCATTGCCGAAATCGAACAATTTTTTGGTTGTTATTCTCAGGTGATGCCGATAAGCCGACGATGATTGCAGTCATGGTTATCTCTCAACGAATCGAACATGTAAAAAACCTACTGATTTCCAATGGATTCTGCATATTCGAAGTTCTCCCACTTACAATCAATGTAACTCCAGACTTCCAGTGCAATGGAATCTTCAATTAAGCAATTTTCAGAATTGCATTGTGATCGGATACCACGTGAATGGAGGTGTTTGCTCCTACACTGAGAAATTTCTAGAAGACGGTGCACTTGACCCTCTATTCGGTGTGGTGGCCGACATCCATACTGAAGTTATGTGAAAACAAGAAATACGCATCAAACTTTTAATTATCGAGACTTTCGTCATCTGATTCACTTTCCCTTGATTTCCTTAAAATCTCAATCAGTTTCTCGAACAGGAACCAATAAAATAAAATCAGATTCATTGCACATGGAAAGAACAAAGCATCGGGAGAGAAATTAAGTCATCGGATCACAGAAAAATGCCTATAGTCAATAGTTGTCTTTGGAATGTTTTGAAGATGAGATATGTGTGAATTTCAGAAAAAAAGTGACTTAGAATAGACAAAAGTGAGTAATTACAAGGTAGAAGGGTGCAATAAAACTCTGAAACTAATCGTGATCAATATCATGATCATGATCATGGCCATGATGGTGATCATGATCGTGTTCGAAATCGTGTTCAAGCAGAGACTCAGCATCGTGACCACTTCGTGCTACGGGGAACCTCAGAATGCGCTTCTTGTATTTCTCCATGAATAACCATGTACACGAGCAGGTTGTGGAGATGAACAGTAGGATGGCCACTGAAAAAAAAGCGGATTTTGTCTGTCTATGCAAAGCTCCCTATAGTGTTTGACCTACAGTACTGGCCATAAAGAATGCAACACTTGCAGTTTTTAGTTGAAAACGGTAAACTTTGTGAGTGTGTCACGGCCTCTCTGATGGTATCACAATATAGATCGTTTATGGAGTGTGCAGATCACAAGTAGATCAATTATTGCCCTTTTTCAGTGAAAAATGAGAAATTTTTGAGCTGCATACATTGGCTGCCTGTAACTTCTTAGGATGTGCCCGTACAAAAAAGTTGTCAACTAGAAAAATGAAGCTCCACTTGTGATCTATACACTCCATAAAGTATCGAGATTGTGATACTATCAGGGAGGCCGTAACACCCTCTCAAAATCTATCATTTTCAACTAGAAAATGTCAAATTGTATCTCTTGCTGCACGGTACTGTATCTAATACGTTGTAAAATAATCTTCCACACGGGCGGCGCTCATCAATACACTTTTTCAGACTATCAAGAACGCTATCTATCTAGATCTCCCTGTCCGTCCAGACGTCTCTCCACCAACCTAAATACACAACTTCGCCCCCCTGCACCAATCCACACTCCTTTTCCCAATCATCCGGGAAATATTTGCTCAAATCCTTGCCAAGACCTTCGAGTGTACACGGTGCATCACACCCCGGGATACTGTACTCAATCAATCGATCGATATCTGTATCATTCTTATGGAATACTCGAATCACCCGGGTTTCATTCGGCATTTTGTGCATTTCAATGAGTAGACACGTCGCGTATTTCGGATAGATTTCGTAGAATATACCGAGAGTGGCAAGGAGTGCGGCGATTGTTGAGTCGTGCTGAAAATTGAAACATCTGGCGCGCCTTAGCCGCGTTCTCACTCACCGCCGAATACGCATAAAACTTCGCCTCATTCCCCAATTTTCCATTGGATTTCTCACTGAATCGATGGAATATCTCTTCTAGAAGTGTTCCTCCACGTAGTCGTCTGAGGGTATCCGTGTGGAATTCCAATTGAGACACCTCGTTATACAAGTCATTCACACGTGAGAATATACTGGAATTCATCCACGATGGCAACGAGATGTTGTGTTGGCTCTGGAAAAAATGATATATTGCAAATGCATTTCAATTAGAATTTTAGGTCACGCCCACTGCGTCTCTCATATCTGACTAATACAGTTCTCAATAGAGCGCATTTTCTATCTGGCGCACTTTCGGCGCGTTTTCCATAAATTCTTATTTTCAGAATCCGTTTGTGTGTGTGTCCAGCTGTCCGGATTTCCAAATATCTGTCCGATTTCACGCTTGTCTGGCGCACCTTTAGCGTGTTATCCATGAATTCGTATTTTCAGAGTCTGTCTGTGTGCCCAGCTGCCCGGATTTCCAAATATCTGTCCTAATTTTTCGAGTTTACTCAGATCTGGCGCACCTTCGACGCGTTTTCTCGTTGAGATTGCAATTCCTAGAATCTATCTGTGTGTCCAATAATCCAGATGTCTGAAAATCTTGTTTTCTTGTTTGACTGGTGCGCCTTCGGCGCGTTTTTGAAAGTTGCAACTTCCTGATTTTGTCTATAAGTCTAGATGCCCACATATCTGAATATCTGTCAATTTTTCAGATTTTGCTCTTATCTGGCGCACCTTCAACGCACTTTTCAATTTCGTCTGTCGATCTATCAATCCGGATGTCCACTCCCTTACCTCACAAAACAAGTTATCATAAATCTTCCACGTGGCTTTCAACTCCATATCGGGCAAATTCAATTTCTCGGAGAAGAATTTGAGCTCCGCGGCGAATTTTCGGCGTATTCCATCCGCTTTTTCCGATTTCCATTGTTTGTTCATCTCGATTTCAGCCGTCGGACAACTCACTTCTTCGTATAGTTCCTGGAAATCAAATTGGTTGGTGGTGGCCTAACTTTTCTGAGCAAGGAACTTCTAGGCCACTAGTCCCAAAAGAGTTGACAGTGGCCTAGCTTTTAGGAATGGGAGGTTTCTAGGCCATCATTCAGCTTGAAAATTTTCATGAGATTGGTGGCCTAGAAACTTCCCATTCCTAAAAGTTAGGCCACTGTCGATTCGCTTGGGATTGGTGGCCTAGAAATCCCTTATTCAGAAAAGTTAGGCCACGTGAACATTTGATGTAAATCGGACAGAAATGGAAGAAAATGAAGGTGGCCTAAAACACTTCAATTCGAAAACGTTCGGCCATGAAAAATTTCAAGAAATGGCCTAGAAATAGTTAGGCCATGCGAAACTCCCCTCTGAATGATGGCCTAGAAACCTCCCATTCCTGAAAACTAGGCCACTGGCCTAACTTTTCTGAGTAAGGGATTTCTAGGCCACCAATCGCATGAAAATTTTCAATGACCTAACTTTTCCAACTTGAAGTTTCTAGGCCACACTTTTTTTCATTCATTTCTGTCCGAGTTTCATCAAATTCCCGAGTGGCCTAACTTTTCTGAGTAAAGGGTTTCTAGGCCACCAATCTCATGAGAATTTTCAATGGCCTAACTTTTGAAGTTTCTAGGCCACACGCATATTCTTCTATTTCCGTCCGATTTTCATCAAATTCCCGCGTGGCCTAACTTTCCCTCCCTTGAGTTTCCTAGTCCCTCTCTCTACCTTATCCATTGGTTTCGGTCGCGTATGCACTGGAATCGGTTGCCACAGTAATCCCTCTGAAATCGGGTGTTTCGGTGGGAATAGACCGGCCATATTCGCCTGTGCTGACATCAGTGTTCGATTATAATCCGAACTTCGAATATAGATCTGAAAATGCGCCTCGCGAATGAATGAGGATGAGTGGGTGGAGTCGTACCGTATTCCGATTGAATTTCTCCCCAAGCCACGAGCCATACCGTTTGCGGAGCCATTGGCCGAGACGGTATTGTTGAGCTGGAATGAGTGTCTGTTCTGTTTGTCCAGAGGTCTCTTTTTTTGACATGTTTTAATTTTTCATCAAAAATTTTAACATTTCTGATGATTTTTCAGAATGCAAAAAAAATCATGTAATTTTGAAATGATTTAAAAAAAAATCTTATTTTTTATAAATGAATCTCCAACTTCGTGTTTTCCAGTGTTCAAAAACTTCAGCAATTGTCTGTCTGAGTGTCCAGATATCCGGATGTCTCCAGAAGTCTTAAAGTGGGCGGAGCCTATTTCGTGTCTTCTGCGCTTGTCTGGCGCACCTTCGGCGTGTTTTCTATAAATTCTTATTTCATCTGTCTGTGTATCGGTCCTATTCTACCAATTTTACGCTGAACTGGCGCACTTTCGGCGCGTTTTCAAGAAAATGCTAGTTTTCATAAACTGTATGTGTGTCCAGAAGTCCGGATATCCGACAGTCAAGTTTTCCAGTGTCTGGTGCGCCTTCGGCGCGTTTTTAAACTTGTTAATCTCTCCCGCACATCCGGGTGTCCCCATATCTCACCTGCTCCCTCCTCAGTCAACTCTCCAATTCCCTCTGGCCATTTCCGAGAATCTTCTGGAAAAAGGTATTCCGCAGGTGTCCGATCTCCGTGTCTCCATACGGTATGCACGTATTCTAGAGTGTCAGTATCAGCGAGAATGTCCACTTCTTTCGAAACGGCCACACTTCTGATTTCTCCGATGAAGAAGAGAATCAGAATGGCGAGGGGAGGGGGAGGAGCCATGCAATGGCTGGAATTTCAAAAAAAAAATTAGAAAAAAACTAAATTTAGTCGCAGTAAGAATCGAAAAAAGGACGCTATCCTATAATATCTATAAAAGGGGCGGGGCTCACACACTAACATTTATTTAAATTTCTTAAGGAAGTTTCAGAGTAAAATTCGGAAGCTCCGCCTCCAAAAAGGGGCGTGGCCTACGATTTTGACTCGAAATCTCGAAAAAAGGGGGAAAAAGTACATGTAAAATAGAATTTTTCGGCGGGAAGAAAGAAAGAAAGGAAAGGACTCATTCTGATATATTTTTCAGGAGAAAAAAGAGAAAAAATAGAAATTGGCACAGGGGATTGTGCGTATGGAATTCTGGAGGAATGGATTTTGATAGAAGAAATTTTAGGAAAAAGGAAAAATAATAATTGGCTGGAATTTACAAACAAAGACAGACAGGACAGGGACTTCTCGAATTGAGTTATGTTGAGCAATCGCGCTCCATTGGACTCTGCGAAAATTTTGAATTGTCTAGTGGAGCGCGATTGCTATATTTAATCAAATAATCGGAGCAAATGAAAAGAAAAAATGAAATAAATCTAGTAGAGAGGAAAAAAACTAATCGAAATGGAAATTTGATGGGAAAAGGGGGGAAAATTGATAAAAACTGGGTGAAAATCGGCTGAAAATTGAGATTTTGGCTCCGCCCACTTTTAGGCCACGCCCCTTTTTCATTTAAAAGTTTGGCTCAGATTTTCAGCACCATTTCCACCCAATCTCAATTAAATTTTTAGAAAAAACACCGAAAAAAGGAAAACAATTTAGACATAATTGCAGCACTTGTTCATTTTTCTCGCCGACGTGTAGAACATCTTCGACTGATCCGACAGGTTCTCGGACTTTTTGACGAGATCGTCGAGCTTCTCTCCTCGATCCAAAACCGATTGAATCGTATTATGCATCACCATTTTCGTCTCTTCGACCTCCTCCTGGACACGTGTCATCGGATCGGCTTCACGTGGATTCTGCCATCTGTCGAGGAGTTCTTTCAGTCCAGAGTATGAACAGTCCTTTTCGGTTTTGATTCCGGGCTGAAAATATATTTCATTATTGTTGTGTCTTCAATAACATCTGGGGGAGGAGCTCAAATTGCTCAGAATTTGTTTGAAAACACCGAAAATAGATCGGAGGCCACGCCCACATAGGTTTAAAAATCTAATTGCCTCGCGTATCTGCGTCTCTCATATCTAACTATCACTGTTCTCAGTAGAGCGCGTTTTCTATATTACTGTCCTATCTGTACGAACGGTTTTGTCTTTCTGTGTGTTCAGGTGTGCGGATTTCCGAAAAAAAAACTGTCCTAATCTTGCAACTTTACGCTTGTCTGGTGCACCTTCGGCGCGTTTGTCTGCCGAAATTGAATAATTTAAGAGTCCGTCTGTATGTCCACATATTCGGATGACCGTATATCTATCGATAACTTCAGGTTTTGTGCTCATCTGGCGCACCCCCGGCGCGTTTTTCTAAGAAAAAGTCAGTTTTGACGAACTGTCTGTGTGTCCAAGAGTCCGGCTATCGGACAATCTAGTTTTCGGTGCCTGGTGAGCCTCCGGCACGATAAAAAGCTCTGCGTCTTTCGGAGATACTCTCTCGTTTGCGGTGGGGCGCTGGCCGTTTTCGGTATTTTTTCTTTCAAAAATATATTATTTTCTTTTCATTCCTGCAAAAAGTAGATCAAAAATAAATATTAACGTGCGACATATTGCAAAAGTGGGAGGAGCCAAGACACGCCCCTTTTTCCGCGCAACGCCTTTAAATTTTCAGAATCAACGAACCCATTGAACAGCTGGAACTTTCGAGGTGAAATCATCGAGAACTCTTCCGAGAAAACTCATTGCGACACGTTGTTGATATTCCGAATCGGCAACACACACAGCCGACAGTCCGTCGTTTCGAACGTAACAATGGACGAGGTACTCGTTTTCCTGGAAAAAATATGAAAGTAATCGAGTGATTTGGGGATTAAAATATGTGGATTTCGGCTGGAAATTGTGTAAAAAACCGCAATTTTTGTGTTTTCAGATAAAAAGGAGCCGAAAAATGTCTTTGAAGACTAAAATGTGACTATATTTATTGTTTTTTCGGGTAAAAATTTTAAAACATTCCAGTTCCGATCAAGATTCAATGTCTGTCTGTGTTTTCAAAAGCCTGGTTGCTCAATTTTCTAAAATTGGACATCCGGACAAACGTATAAACAGATAGCCTCAAAAAATTAATATAAAACGCGTCAGAGGCACGCCAGACTCTCGAAAAGAGAGGTTTCTAAACACAATTTTGAGATTTTTCGGCGGAAACCTTGAAAATGTGACAACTGTCTGTAAATTCGCATGTCCGGATGTCCTGAAGCTGAAAATATCATTTTCAGCCAATTTTTCAACTAAAAATCACTTTTTAGGATCAAAAATTACAATATTCGCCATTTTCCTTACCACAAAACTCGGTTTTTTTCCTCACAAAAAGACATACCTTAACAGAACTTCTCGTTCCGGGACCACTTCTCTCGACAAGCAATTTCGACGTGAACGTCATGAATTCTTGAACAGATCCACGTTGAAAGAAGCTGAACGACGACAGATCGGATTCTGATTTGAAGATACGGACGGCCTCGGTGCCAACATCTTTGTGCAGGACGTGCACTGAATACAATTTCATTTTTTGGTGGTTGAACCTGGAAACAATGGAAAAATCGATGGAATTTTGGGGAGAAAAAGGGGAATGTAGAGCGAAAAAAACGATAAATTATGAGAAAAATGTGATAAAAAGATAGAAATGGACTACAAAATCGATTCTTAATAGCTATTTAAATAAAAATGAACTTTTCAGAGTCAAAAACCTGGATAAAACGAGTAAATCAATTGAGAGCGAACAAAAAATGATCGAGTTGGGAAGAAAATCACGATTTCAAGAAAATTCACAAGAATTATTCACCAGAAAATGGATAAATTGAGAATTCCTGAGCATTTCTCTAGTTCAAACGGAAAAAAAATGCAATAATATCGAGAAAATCGATAGAAATTGATAGTTTTTGCAGGAAGTCAAGAAAAAAGGCAGAAATAGGATGAAAATGAAAATCTTTGACAGTTTTCAATTTAAAATTAAACTTTTTCAAGGCAAAAACTTACAAGAAAGGAGGAAACTGTTTCAGAAACTATTGAAAAAAGATTAGTTGGAAGGAAAACAGAGAAAATGTTCGATTTCTCGAAATTTTGCAAGAAAAAACCTCCAGAAAACATGAAAAAATGAAGATCTCTATAACTTTTTGTTATAATTTGAAATCCAAAATCTTAAAAATCGGAAGAAAATAACTGAAATGCAGAGCAAACGGAGAGCATCGAATCTGAAAAAAGCAATTTTAAAATATCAGAAATCGGTCTTAAACCCGTGAAAATCACAAAAAAGAATACAAAAAGACAGATATTATCAACCCTAAAGAGTGAAAAACGTTCATTTTTAAAAGCATTTGATGTATTTTTTGACTATAAAGCGGTAACCCATAAGAAAAGAACAACAGTAGAGAAAAGAAACAGTAAATTTGAGAATTATATCGGTATGAAGAGAGAAAAAACCCGAGGAATTCGGTAGAAAACGATGAAAAATAGGGAAAAAATTAGAGAACTTTCTCGATTTGATTGTTCCAGTGGGTCTGAAAATTGAGAAGTTATTATGTAGGAAAAGGGGCGGAGCTTTCAATTCACTGCGTCGCTGTGGACATTCGATACACAGTGCAATCGCAACTGCGCTCTACCGAAATTGAGAAAAAAGAGGATTTCCGTAGAGCGCATTTGCTTCTACTGAAATTTTTGAATCTGGCGCCTAAACATTCAGTCCAACGGGGCGCAATTGCACATGTCGAAACCAACCTCAAAAGCGGTCTCTCCAAATCGTGTCAACGACTTCCTCGCCCACTTCCGAACATCATCTCTTTTCCGTTTTCCCTCTTCAACTATTTTCAGAATTGTCTCCGCATATTCTTCTCGTGTAATCGACAGATATCCGACACAGTGTCCCTCGAAATCCTTGACAATATCCATCTTCGGACCGCCCGAATCGTTCGAAAGGATTACTGTAGACGCGGCCATCGCTTCGACGACCGAGATTCCAAAGTGCTCGTTGTGCATTGTGTGGATTGAGATTAGGGCTTTCTGAAAATCGAAAAAGCGTCAAAGGTGCGCCAGGCCTACAAACCGATGCTAGGCTCAAAAATCTTCAAAAAATGACACTTATTTTCAAAATTTTTTTGAGCTTTCTATTCAGAAATAATCTAAAATACTGAAAATCTCTTATTTTTAAGTCAAATTTTTTGAATTTTTGCGCTAAAAGTCGATCAGAAAATGAATTAAAATGAGAAATTCGAATATTTTTTGGTGGATTTCATAAAAAATTAGTCGAGATAATTGAAACTAGGCGGAAAATTGAATATTTCAACTCAATTTTATGCATTTATTAGGTCGGCACAGTTCTTACAACTGCGCTCCAAATGCATTTGAAAAATCACTCTTTTTCTCTGATTCTCTCAATTTCGCACACAATTTCCTTCGGTTTCGATAGAGCGCTGTTGTAACAAGCGTGCCATGCTAATACATTTTCGAAAAACTACTTTTCAGTCAAAACAGTCAGGGTTGGGAAATTCCGGGCCGGGCCGGGCCGACCGAAAAATTTTCCTCGGCCCGGCCCGGTCGGCCCGGCTACCGTAGAAACTTGAAATTTTTATAAATATTTTTTGAAATTTTTTGAAAAAATTTTGAATTTTTTGCAGAAAAGTCGAATTTTCGACTATGTTTTGGAATATCGATAAAAACTGAAGTGTATGAGAATTTGAGAGCATTTTGATCATTTTTTAATGAAAATTTCGAAAAAATGTGTGAAAAAATTATGCACGATTTTTGAATCCGGGCCGACCGGGCCGGGCTGACGGGCCGGGCCGGGCCGGCCCGGGATTTCCCAACCCTGAAAACAGTTGAAAACTCGACTTTTTTTGCAAAAAATCAAATTGTAAATTCTTAAATCGGCCCGGCCCATCTCAAATATTCTTTTCAGCGTTTTTTTCTGTTTTTTTTCGAGTTTTAACTCAAAAAATCACAAAATTTCCTCTAAAAACCCACCGACAACTCGGCGACCAAATCCTCATAAGGAACATTCAATTGCCATACTAATTGTTCATCAATACCCATTTCCTTCGCTTCTTTTTTCAATGATTTCACTCTCTCCTGATCTTCTTCATTTCTACATCCACCAGCAATACATAATTCCACTTTGTATCCCTTCTTCTTCAATGGTTCCTTCACATCTGCCAACACTTCCAACTGAAGTTTATGATTTTTTTCCGGACGAATTTGACCGACGGATAGGAGGCGGACCGTTTTTGTCTCTTCTAGTCTGGAAATTTTAGAATTGAAGCATTCTTGTCAAGGCCCGGGTGTTTTGGCCTTCAGAATTAGTAGAAATTCTGAAAATTTTTAAGTGAAAAATCATCAGAAATGTTCACATTTTTGTTGAAAAGTTGAAAAAATTGGTTCATTTTTTGAAGCCGGTTTCGGGCCTCCCCGGGCCGGGCCGGCCCATGAAATGAAGAATTTCTATGTGAAAATTAGACATTTTTTCAAAAAAAAGTAAAGAAACTTGGCTGGAAGGCATCGGAAAACACATTTTTAGCTCGAAATGTGTATAAAAATGCGATATTTTTCAATATTTTTATAATTTTCAATGGAAATTTCATAAATTTCATCCAATTTTTTGCGAAATTCGACCAATTTCTGGGAACTCACAAAGTCTCCGCAACCGATTCGATATTCAAGAATGCTTCAACATCACACGGCGGATAGACGATGCTCACATCACGTCGAGACCAAATTGAAGTGATATGTCGTTGTGTCCAACT
This sequence comes from Caenorhabditis latens, assembly GCA_002259235.3. Classification (NCBI taxonomy): domain Eukaryota; kingdom Metazoa; phylum Nematoda; class Chromadorea; order Rhabditida; family Rhabditidae; genus Caenorhabditis; species Caenorhabditis latens. The sequence continues at coordinate 2,859,743 of CM056094.1, forward strand.
GTCATTTTCAGGAATTCATATTTATAGAGAATCTATTTCAATTACCTTCCATTGACCATCACAACGTGGGCCGCCTTTCCAGCTAGCCAATAGAGAAGTGCAAAGAGACGATAGTAGGCGAGCTGAAAATTGGAATATTATGAATAAGGAGGTGGCTATTAAAAAATGAAATCATCTGTGGGCGGAGCTTAGTTGACTCCTCCCACATCGGCAATAATGTGACACGATTTTGTTGCGTTTTCTTTATTTTGGATCACTTTTTGCAAGAAAATAGTCATTTTCCTATTTTCCAAATTAAAAATTAGATACGAATTCCAGGTATGTGCTCGGGTGGCGTTGAGCGCCTCGCATTTCTACAAGAAATTTGAAAACGCGGCGAGAGAGAGAGAAAGTGTGTGCAAATTGGAGAGACGCAGACACACTCTCTCTCTTATCGCATTTTCGCACACTTTGAATTCTTTTAGCGCCCACAGCGCCTCCATAGGCACATCCCTGATCAATTCTGCGAAAAAAAATTTTAGATTCAACACGTATTTTTGGAAAAATAAGTAACTTTGGAAAAAATTTAGAGAAAATTTCAGAAAAATCGGTGTAAAACAAACAAAATTTAGCTGAAATCTTTCTGTCTGTCTGTCCAGATGTCCGCGTATATTTCTGTCTGTCTGGATGTCCAGAGTTTCAAATAAATATATATGAAAAATGACCAAAATTTCTTGAAAATCGTGTGGCTGGCGCGTCTTTGGCGCGTTTTTTCAATGAAATATGTCTGACTGTCTTTTCGAATGTTCTTTTTTCCCAATTTTACATAAGCATTTTCAACAATCGGGATTCACCACCCACCTTAGCCCACGACAACAAGTTGCTCTGCGCAATAGTGCTCAAATTATTAAAAGTCTCTTGTCTCGACTCGACAACATCCAACATGTCACATGAAATCGTCGGATAGTGAACATAGGCGACAACTTTACTTCCAGCCATCCGGAATGCGGGGAGTGATAGTGGATAACCCATCGAGTCAATGAATATTTCTGGAACCAGTCGACACCATGCTTCAAGTGCCAAAGCGAGTCCGGCGAGTGCTTGGAAGAGCATTGTGAAATGTTTGTAGTGATGAGCCTCGACCAGTGAACGCCAGCTGGAAAATTAATGGATGCATTAGCTCGGCACAGTTGTTACAACCGCGCTCCACCGAAAAAAGATTGATAACTCTCTCTTTTTCTCTGAGTCTCTCAATTTCGCACACAATTTTCTTCGGTTCCGGTAGAGCGCGGTTGTAAGAGGCATGACGTGTTAATATAGGGAAATTAAAGAAGGCCACGCTCCTTTTCGCAATTTTGCCGCACAGATTTGTAAAAACTCACTTCAAATAAATAAATTCGATATTTGTCGGGTCCAACTCGATGCCAAATCTCTGTCGAGCCTTCAGAAGAATCTGTTCCTTCGTGGCGTCGGTATCTCCAGAATAGACATAATATTTGTGATTCGGGTATCTGAAAAGTATTTTGTTCTGTTATGGGAAATAATAAAAGTGATAACGAGAAAATGAGTCCCAAAGGGATTATATAGTGGCCGGTACTAGACAGAAATAGAATTCTATTCAGAGAATTGGAAACTGATTTTGTTCAAAAAATATCACAGATCATTGAAAAATTTCCAAAAATCACTTAAAATCGCGAAAAATATGATTTTTCTCGGTTTCAAACAGCATTATCACTGTTTATAACGGGATTTGAGCAGAAAAATCGTTTTTTTTTGTAGAAATTTAAACTTTTTTGATAACAATTGATACTGAAAGTTTGAAAAAAGGAACATCTTCGAGTTATTAGCACGCCATGTTTCTTACAACCGCGCTCTACCGAATCCTAAGAAAATTGTGTGCGAAATTGAGAGAATAAGAGAAAAAGAGACATTTTACAAGGGGATTTCGGTGGAGCGCAGTTGTAAGAACTGCGCCAAGTAGCTAAAAATGTCAAAACTCGTTTTTTTCTGGGAATTTACATTAAATTCCACTTGAAAAGAACATTTTTGAACGTTTTTCTGGGAATTTAGAAGAGCAAGCTTTTCTAATAAATGTTTTACAGTATTTTTAAATTAAAAAAAAAAACTAAAATTTCAGTTTATAAAAACCCCTAATTCTTTTATAAAAACCCCCAATTCCTTACTTCTTCTGCATCGTCCGTATCGCCGCCCACAACACTCGTTCACCACCTCCGCCTGCATTACAGTACGGATGGAAGAATCCGATTGTCTTCGATTTTCTATAATTCATTCATTATATAAAGTTAATTCCAGAATGTTTCTAACCTCCGTGTATCTGATATCAATTTGAATGGGATGACGAGAAGAGCGACGGTAAGTGGGATCAGATAGAGAATCGTTGTGATGAGGTTACAAAGTACAGATGGCTCCGTCTCCGACATTTCATTTGTGGGGACGCTGTAAAGGAGTAATTTTTAATTGGGAATTGATAGGAACGTGAAAACGATAGAAATACGTCAGGAAGAGGTAGAAACAACAATTTCAAATGATATGTGTGCTCGGCACAGTTCTTACAACTGCACTCCACCGAAATCCTCTTGAAAAATGTCTCTTTTTTCTGAATCCCTCAATTTCGCACACAATTTTCTTCGATTTCGGTAGAGCACGGTTGTAAGAAGTGTGCCGTGCTGATCGCTAGCAACTAGAGTCGATATACGGCGTAAAAGTCCATGTTAAAGGGAACTATTTGTAAGGCGAAAGATCTATCGGTCAGCTCAGTCTTGTACCAAAATCCTAAAAATAACAAGATTTCAGCTTTTGAAATCACTAAAAAGCCGGGAAACCATTCAGAGGGGGATACTGGGAAATTGGGAATATGTTCCAGAATGTGTAGAACTAACTGTGAAAAATGCCAAAGTCACTAGTGTTGGCCTAACTTTTTTCATTTCGTGTTCTAGGCCAGTGGTCGCGAGCTGAAAACTGTTTCAGAGCTAAACGTACATGAAAGAGTATTCAGCAAGCAACCGCTGGTCTGGAAAGCCAAAAAAAGTTAGGCCACATTTCATGTATTTTCTGAGACTCGCTATCTGGAATGGTTTTCCAGTATGATCATAAGAATCTCCCACACAGTCACTAGCTCAGCACAGTTCTCACAACTGCGCTTCACCGAAACGTCGCTGAAAAATGTATCTTTGTCTCTGTCTCTCTCAATTTCACACAAAATTGTCTTCGGTGCCGTGCTAATAGGAACCATTTATTGACAGAAAAGTATGACTGATTCACGATTTCTACGAAAACTATGCCGCAAAACTGCAAAAATAGGCGAAATAAAGCCCGAACGTCTCAGTATCAAATTTCCAAATCTCATATTATTTCCAAATGCTCAGAGACCATATCAATTCTTATGTTCTAAAGACATAGCATCTCGAATACTCATCTAATAAAAATGAAAACAGAATGAGAATAAATTGTGTGTATGGGAATGGAGTGAGAGAGAGCCAATGTGCGTCATTCATCCAATCCCGGTTGGTTTAGAGAGGAGAAAAAAAATAAATAGAGCCGGGGGTGGGGGAGAAGAGGACAACTGGAAAAAGGCGAAAATGTTCGTGAATGTTTGTTGGAAATAGAAAAAGAAAAGGAGAAAAGAAGACGTTGTATGCGGGTATGTGTGTGTGCTAGCTGGGGGAGAATAAGGAGAAGAAGCAGAAGAGAAAAAAGAGAGATAGACGGGAGAGAGAGTGGGAGAGGGAGGGACAGTTAATTAGACAAATCAATTGAGAATTTCATCTGTTTTTTGTTGTTTTTAGGGGAAATGAGATGGAGAAAAGGGGGAAGGGAAGGGCGGAGGAGTATATAGTCATGGGAATATTTATGCATACTGACTATAAGTAATGAGCCGGAAGGATTTCAATGGGAGACTTTGTTTAAAAAAACCATAAAAACCTAGATTGAGTTTTTCAAAAGCTAGTGATCGGCCTAGGGAAGACTGAAGTCATATTTTCTAAAATTTCAGATTCCGATATTTCAGACAATTCCAAGAAAATTTTATTATTGTCGCATATGCTAAAAGCACGACATGCTTCTTACAATTGCGCTCTACCGAAACCGAAGAAAATTGTGTACGAAATTGAGAGACTCAGAGAAAAAGAGATATTTCTCAAGGGCATTTCGGTAGAGCGCAGTTGTAAGAACTGTGTCGAGCTAATAAAAAACGTTCTAAACCCCTCAATTCCCGTTCTCCTGACTCAGAAGGAGCCATGGTGGAAGAGTTTTTCCACGCGGCCGGGGAGTCCTCTCGGACAAAATCTCCTTCGTTTTCCCACATTTTCCAAATAATTTCATCGTTTTTTCGCGATATAAATTGAAAAAAAAACTCGAAAACTTGTTGAAAAAAGCGAGGAAACGAAGAATCGAGCAAAAATTTTGTCAGAGAGGACTACACGGCCGCGTGAAAAACCTCTTCCACCATGGCTCCTTTTGAGTCAGAAGAATGGCATTTACAGTGACGAGGGAAGAGTTTTCAGATCCTGACCGTCGGTTTAGAAACCCAAACTGAAAAGTTCGGGCAGTACTGATCACCTTTAAATTTTGAGCAGTTTTCAAGATGAAAATTCACAATTTCTGAATTTTGAATTGATCAAATTCAACTCAACAGATTAAATTCAACGATCAAAAACAACAAATTCAACACGATCAAATTCAAACAAATTCAACAAAAATGGTATCGCCCTAACAAAAACTTCAAAATTGATATGACGGCACAACCGACAACTACTTGCTTCCATCTCCTGATAAAAGCAGCTCTTCCTCCATTCTTGTTTTCAAAAACAGACCTGCCGTCGTCTCCACTAATTGGCAGGTATTCCGCTACTCTCCCAGAAGACTTACTATACGAATACCGAAATCAGCCTGTGATAATACACAGTCTATATTCAGAGAACAGATTTCGAAAAAGTGAGAAAAAGAAATCAATTTCTCTCATTTCGTAATTAGTTTCGTCAACTCGTACTCAACTCAAAACGACATATTTATCCCTTTTGCGTAGGAAAATATAAAATTCTCTATTTGCAAAAAAGGAGTGTCAGGAGGGATACATGCTTGATTAGATGACGTTTAATCTAATTTTATCTCTATAGCTATAGATATCTGTTTTTTCAATTAATGAAAATTGTTTGTGTTCGCTTTATAGCAAAAAGTAGTGGGCGGAGTCTAGGACAGCGGCAGAACGGCGGACTGGAAATCCAAAACTGAAAAGTTCGGGCAGCACTGACCACTTTGAGTCACATTTCGAGCAAAAATTGTATTTTCAGAGGTTTGAATCTCAGACTAGAAAAAACCGCAAACCTCGGTTATTTTGTGCAAAAAAGGTTATTCGCGGGGTGGGTGAGAAAAGTCGAATGCGTGACGAGAAACGGAAGTGACCACAGATTAGTGGAAATAGTAAACAAAGGAGGAGAAGGGAGGATGACGGAGGCGTTTTGAGTACGAAGATGACTAGAAATTTCATCTGAAATTATTGTAGACGGGAAATAATTAGTCATATTCTATCTAGCGAGTGGCGTCAGTCGTTTAGCTAAGTTATTTTCGAAAAAAAAAAAGGAATATTCGTCATTTTTGCTGTAGACAATGATGAAATCAGTGAGATAATAAGGTCACGCACCAAGAATCGAAGAACTCATTTGGAAGCTGGGTGGACTCAGAATCGTAACTAACTTTAGAATAAAAGTTGTGAGTTGCGATTTTTATAGATCTGGCTGGCTTAAGTCTGAATACTGCGTCGTGATGCGGACTTGAGTGTCAGTTTAGACTATTTTTGCCATTTCGACAGAATAATAAGACGTTGAGTATGGATTTCTGAACGAATCAGAAGTTACAGGTCCATTTTTGCTCGGCACAATTCTTACAACTTCGCTCAAACGAAATGCCCTTAAAAAATGTCTCTTTTTCTCTGAGTCTCTCAATTTTACACACTTTTCTACGGTTTCGGTAGAGCGCAGTTGTAAGTAGCGTGTGTCGTGATTGTAGATTATTGAGTCAAAAATACAGTTTTATCTGAATATAATCATAAAAGATGTTGAATTCTTATTGCATACGAGAAATTCTATCTAACTACATTTGAAAAATCGTCATTTATGAGAAAGAGCAGGAAAAAATCGCAAAATACCTAATTTTTAAGACAAATCTGAAAGTTTTGTCATATTTATTAGCACGGCACGCTTCTTACAACAACCATCTACTGAAACTGAACGAAATAACGTGCGAAATAGAGAGATTCAGAGAAAAGACGCAATTTTCAAGGGGATTTCGGTGGAGCGCAGTTGTAAAGACTGTGACGAGCTAATAGCAGTCCGGAATTATGCAAGAAAGCGAAAAAACACAAGATCTTCCAAAAAAAAATTTCAAAATTCACCGATTTTTAATGTTTTCTTTCCTTAAAACCTCGATAAAACATTTGATCTGGCGCACCTTTGCCGCGTTTTTCGGCATTGCCGAAGTGAACCTTTTTTATTTGGTTTTTTGACCAAAATGACTCATTTTCTGAAAATTTCGAACTAAATTTTGTTCAAACCACGTTTTTCGCTGGTCAAAAGGCAATTCATCGATTCTCTGTGACCACATTGACACTTTGTACCGGAAACTCAGAGAAAGCGTTTTTCAAAAAGAAAAAAAAAGTTTTTGTTGGATTTTTGACCAAAAATCACTGATTTTCAGAATATTTTCAACTGAACTCTGTTTGAACCCCATTTTACGCTAGAAAAATACCAAATTTTGACACTTTTTCCCAAAAACTCAGAGAAAAATGAACGAAAAACATTAATGTTTACTGCAAAAAAATTCTCGATTAAAGTCCAACTTTCCAATCGATTTTCTGTCATCTCTGTTCTTTTTCGTCGCCTTTCTGAGAACAGAACAACAGAAAGAAAAATGACGAAATATCTACATTTTTATGTTTTCAAAAATAAGTATTTCTCTTCTTTTTTCATGAAAACAAGACTAATTAAGCAGACATTAGCATATGAAAAACAGAGTAGAAACGAGAAAAAACTGAAATTATGTATATTCAGTCAGTCGGGGGGTTGGTTGGCAGTGTGTGTATATTTAGATTCCGAAACGGATATCTTTCTCATTTTTGGCAAGAAAACGAGGGAGTGAGAGAGTGAATTTGCAACGTGGAGAGGGAGAAAAGAAGAAAGGGAAAGGGGGAAAAAGGGGGGGGGGGAAGGAACATGTGGAGGTAGAAGGATGGAAGAGAAATACAAGGGGGACTAGGATTATTAGAGAGTTCGGCCATTTAAAGGAGAGAATTCTCTCAAGAGAAGGATTTTCGAATTGGGAACAGGTTTTTTCTCTTATTTTCCAAATAAGTGGAGAAAATTTCTTATTTCTACAAAAATATATCGATAATTGACTCGTTTTCTTATCAATTTTCGCAGAATATTTCGCTTTTTTTGTGTAAAAATTTAGAAAAAAACGTTAATTTGTGTACTGAAGAAGCTCAGGCCTTACAACCGCGCTCTACCGAGATAGTTCTGAAAATATCTGTTTTTCTCTGCGTTTCTCAATTTCGCACACAATTATCTATAATTTCAGCAGAGCGCGGTTGTAAGATATGATAAAAACTGGGATTTTTGTGCATAAAAGTTTAGTTTTTAGCTATTTTTTCGTTTGTAAAACGAAAATTTATGAATTTACTGCTATAAGTAATACGGAATTTTCTATATCAAAAGTCAGAAATAACACTAGTGAACTCACGAATTGATCGCTTAAAGAGGAAAATTATTTGTAAATTTGTAAATATTTTTTTTCATGATGTCACAAAATTGTTTTTGAACTAACAATCGAAAGGAATCGAATTGATACGGATAGCAGCAGTAGAATGAAATAATTAGAGTTATAACGTGATATTGAAGCACGAAAATAGTAAATATCTTCTGTTTTTTAATGAAAAATTGGAAAAAATTGGCGAAAATTGAATTTAAAAAATAATTTTTAAATTCAAAAAACATCAAACTTTACGGTAAAATGCACAAGTTCTCCAGTGCACCACCACGTAAAAATGCAGACAAATTACTGTATTTCCAGCGAATTTTCAGATTTTTGTAATTTTTCGAGCTGAAAATACACATTTTCTATACTTTTCCACGTAAAAAAATGAGCAAAAAAGCAAAAAATGAATCTGAAAGCTGATAAAAATAGTTTTCCCTCCGAAAACTCACTTTAAAACACAAAAATCACCTAATTTTTCGTTAAACTTCTAAATTTGCAAAATCCTTCTAAAATTCTTATTTTCAGCAATGTTCCGTCGCCCAGATGATGATGACGACGATTACAGCGGGCGAAAGGTGGTGAAACCGAAGCCGATCGCTGAGAAGTACGCGAAAAAGTTGGGATCCGAGTTTGCAACCGGAAAAGTGAGTTTTTATTCAAAAATGAAGATTTTACACATTTTAATTGCTTAAATCATAAATTTTCAATTTCCAGACATTTGTGACTGGAAGTGACAAGTCACAAAAAGATTTCTACGGCAGTCAACAAGTACGAAACGATGTGATGGGATCATCCGGTTCCGGGTCAACTCCATTGACTGAAGATGAGAAAAATAAGTTGTCGGCGAAGATTCTGAAGGCTGAAATGAAGGGGGATACGGTAAGAACTATACTAAAGTTTTTTGAACATTGAAAAACAAATTATCGTTAGAAAAAATTATTTTTCTACAAAAAAAATTGAAAGTCTGAAATTACTTTTATTTATATCACGCCAGGAAAATTTCTGTAAATTGCACTTTTCGAAAATTCGCGAATATAATTTTTTACAAAACAATTCAAATTCTGACAACATTTTTATGTTGCAACGTTTTTCTCAATTTGAATTGAAAAAAAAACTTTTGTGTCTAAAAATTGGATTATTTTCGAATTTCTGGCCGGTTGTCTCGGATTCCAAAAACTACAGTATGAAATCAATTTTTTGTATAAAGAATTGTTTAGTTTTCTACATAAATGATAGAAAAGACTGTTTCAGAGAAACTTTTTCCCAAATATATAATTTAAAAAAAACCTTTTTTGAGCAAAAAAAAGACTTGTATGGTATTCGATAAAAATTAGTTGGTTTTTTCTTAATCGAATTCTGAAACAATTTATCTCGGCACCGTTTTTACAACTGGGAGACTTTGTTAAAAAACGATAAAAACAAAAGATTGAGTTTTTCAAAAGCTAGTTTTTAGCTCGACACAGTTCTTCACTGCGCTCCACCGGCCGAAATCCCCTTGAAAAATGTCTCTTTTTCTCTGAGTCTCTCAATTTCGAACACAATTTTCTTCGGTTTCAGTAGAGCGCGGTTGTAATAAGCGTGATGTGCTAATAAAAATAAAATTTTCGAATTTTTCGAGAAAAACTGCTTCAAAACTATGAGTTTCAAAATTTTTTAATACAATCTGAATATTTTAAAGAAAATCAGCTTCTCTTTATTCAATAAAAAACCACAATTTATTGTTGATTTGTTTAATTTCTGTGTGAAAAATGCAAAAATTGCTTGAAAAACGATCTTCAAAATTTCAAAAAGCAATCAAATTAATGAAACGATGAATAATTTGTCTTGATTTCAGGACCTCGTGAAAAAGCTGAAACGAAAACTTGAATCAGGAGTATCCGGAGAAGACGAGCCACCAAAATCCCGTTCGAAGGATGTGACAATGATGAGAAGGGATCGAGAGGGAAACATTCTGCCGGCCAGTAGTAGTAGTCGACGATCGGATTCTGATAGACATGCAGAGGTAATTATGTAATTGAATAAAAAATTGCAAAAACCGATTTTAAAACCCCACTTTTGAGTTAAAAATCCATTTTTCTTTGAGATTTTCGCCAAATAAATATGGTTTTTTTTCGCAGGGTTCCTCCAGAATGCGACGTGAATATGAGAAATCACAGGATCTGGATTCAATGGTTCGTGAGGAGAAAACTGGAACAGCTGGGGACCAATTACGTCTTTTTGAGAAGCAATTGATTGTGAGTTTTTCAGAATAGGCCCACTTTTGTTTTATTTTATTTTAAAAGCACATGAAAACGTGCGTACGTGGAAGGTACGTGAAAATACGTGGTAGAGTCAATGGGGTGAAAATTGAAATGAATAGTGACACATGGATGGTAGACTTTTGCATAATTACACTTCCTCAAACTTCAGAAAAGCTCAAAAATCCGTCGTCACGATGATGAAAGTGTGGATGATATTGCTGAAATGCAGAAAGGACGGAAGAAAACAGACGAGAAGGATAAGAAACGGAAGGAGAAAGAGGCGATTAAAGGTATTTTTGAAGATACAGTTTTACTGTATTATGACGAAACTGTATTATGACGGCATCTGCAATAGAACGGAACCTGTATTATAATGTCACGTTCTACATTTTCAAATTTCACCGCTAGTGTTTTCCTGGACATTTTCTATGATTCAGATTTAAGTTAGCGTCGTATCGAGAGTCGAGAAGAATAACGATGTCGGATGGTTCTAATTAGATCGCCTGAGAAACTATGCATGTATCTTCTACGTGTCCTACGATTTTCCATTTTCTCTGATCCAACTCAGAATCTTGGCGGAATTTCGCCTTCCGCTTCCCCTTTTCCGTCAACCTAAAACAAGACAAGGCTTATCAAATGAGTATAACCATGACAGAACACTTGAGGAATATTTGACGTTAATATCCTAGAAATCGACTTTAGGGCCTATTAACACTACCTTTTTTGAAAATATCAAAAATGTGTTTATTCGTTCTTAATTAGATACAATCAATGAGATACAGATATTTATTATTCCATCTCTAAGCGTTGTTGATCGATCCTCCTCCTCCTGCCCGATTCCTCAGGAACACCAATTCCAATTCCTGAGGCAGAGATCGTTTATCCATTCAGACATCGAATCGAAGGATCCTTGGATCCTCGAGGAGATGCCGATCCGATGTCTGAACGGATCCGTGAGAAACACCAATTGTCCTCAGGGAGATCTATCCAACCCCTCAGGACGTACTAGTCGTAAAGTACTACTCACTGAGGGATATGACTATCACGGTAACCCCCGTCTCGTTTATAAGGGCACTCCTTCTCATGCGACTGACATCTCACGGGTTCCGCCATCCTCTATGGGATACTGTGGGAAAAGAGGCGGGGCTTGGGTATGGTACGGTCTCTGATTGTGTAGCGGCGCTCTACTGTACTCAACGGTTATGGGTGAATACAAATCAAGAATTCAGAATATGTACAGTGAGTTGTTTTTAAGGTTTGTTCTAACACTATCTAGCAAAGGGCGGTCCTGAATAGGGTCAGCATCACAGATTGTTAGCTCCGTCTTTCGCTTTTTGCTTTCCGCCTTCCGTCATTTAAAGATTTTTTCGCCTTCCGTCTAGACGATATCATCTTGATAAACTTGTTCGTCTACTCAAATTCACTGATATTTCTGGAAATTGTTCGCAGAAAAAAAGTTTACCAAGAAAAACCGAAATTTGACCATTTTTTGGGGTTTTTACAGCAAAATAAGGCCAAAATTGTCTTCTAAATAATGAATTTTCATTCCGCTTTTCGCCATTTCAAAGTACTAACTAACAAGTAGAATCCCACGTCTTCAACGCCTAAAAATAGCACTAATCGCTGTAATTTTTGAATCGTATTGAAAACATACCGAACCTTCCTTATCTACCCTCCCCAACAGTACTACTACTTCAACCCAATCTCTTCTTGTTCCTTAATTCATTCTCGTCACACTTGTCTCTTCGTATTTCGATTGATATTTCCGGGAGTGATAATATATCCAAATATTTCTTCTTCTTCTTCTTCTTCTACTTTTTACAACAAATATCATTGTGAACTTGTAGAAAGAAAGAAGATAGAACGATCAGAAATCAGGAACCAATCAGTTAGGGCTTAGTACTCCAAAATGTGGAAAACTAGTCCCCCTAGGTGAGTCAGTTCTCAAGAATGTTCTTCCTTGTTTCTCGTATGAGAAGGTGTCAGTGATGACACTTATCCATCCATATCTTCAATCCGTTCGCCAAAGAAACTCGTCTCTCTTCACAGAGAATTCGTTTGATTTCTGTGGTTAGATCAATCATATCAAACGGCTTGTGGCTATTTGTGATAAACGGTCTAAAGTGTACATGTGTGTGTACACTAGAGATTCATTACTTCCTTAATAGTGCACTGGTTTCATGATGTGAACTGTTCCGCGTTGTTCTTCTATTCATGATTATGTTTTTGTCAGTGATTTCGAATTTTGAAGCTTGTCATCAGTTCGTTGTCAACTGATTCAGGCCGAAACGTGCCATTGCCTAGCTCGCTTGAAACTCAATATTATGGGCTGAAAAATATACCGAAATGTAGATCTGGACGAGATCTATATCTGTTACTTACGGCAGGTCGATTGGATATAGAACTCGCCGAGATCTACATTTTGGTATATCTTTCAGCTCATAAAATCGAGTTCTAAGCGAGTTACGCCTTGGCCCGTATCGGCCCGGTTTGCACAAAGTACTGCTCTGCAATTCCAGTCCTGATAAACTATCCAAGACTGGAAAAAGGAAGCTGTGTAGAACTTATGTTCTCTGAAGCTTCAATAAGGTACAGTATTGACCATAAAGACATTGTCCCTTGCAGTTTTCTATTGAAAATCAATAGCTTTGAGCACGTATCCAGTGGTCACTAGTTGTCACATGAGCTCAAGTCTAGGATATCATTTTTGTAGTTGACTATTTGTTTGTACGGTTTTCCCGTTGTGAAGTATACAGTGGCAATGAGAAAAACAGCTCCAAAATCTCATTATTTTGCATTGAACTGAGCAAATGTGTAGTGTAGAATAATAAGGTTTTGAGTTTTTCACGATGCTGATGGACAGTCCGTACGAAAGTTATATCAATTTTGAAAATGCAGAATAAGGTTTTCTCATTTTCAATTGGAAACTGTCAGCCTTATTGCCAGTATGTGCGACAGTTAAACTTCCTAAACTTCACTTGGTGCCTAGGTGTCTTTGTTTTCAATCATTGCTAAAAAAGTTTGAATTCATACTATAAATGAGTTCCCTCTGATATTCAGCTAATTTTAAATGCAAAACGGAAAAAAACCGGCATTTCTAGTTGGTGACCAACAGTCAGGACAGCAGACTCCCTGGATAGGGGTTTCAGCTCTTCTCTCTATCACTCCCCATTCTTTTCAGTTTCCTTTATTCCGTCTCTAGTTTCAACTCTGGTTCTTTTCACCTTCTCCCCCCTACTTCTATACAAAAGACTGAGAAAAATATTGTATAGAGCGAGGAAACTTGTCAATTTATGTGTGGTTGTCCACCGTGTCACAAACACATTTCATGGTCATTTCGATTCTTCTCCTCGACGTCTTCTCTGTCCTTCCTCTGTTTCACGTGTCTCTTCTTCGTCTTTGACACTTTTTGCCTCTTTTCCTTCAAAAAAAAATAACACTTGGTGTGTGTTCTTTTGATGAGTCCTCCAGAATGGGTTCTTCCCCTCTTCTCTCCGAGTTTCGGTCACGGTTCATCGATCAATGTCGCTCTATTGCACTCGAACTGTTTACTTGGTTTCCCCTTCTCGACGAACAGGAACATATTATGTGATATGACCAAACGGACAAAAGTCAGGCGAACAGAAGGTGAACTGGCACGGTGCCAAGTACACCAGGGAGTGTTGATATCATGTTTTGTTCAGTAGAGCGTGATTGCTGACACGTGGCATCTGCAATCAGGAATTTGCTGTACCTACGGTATACTTGACTAGACCACTATGTTGGCTATGATTCCTCAAAATGTGCAGAGAATCATAGAAATTCTCATGATGATACCTAAAAACACGGTTTTTCGCTCGAAAAATGCAGTCAGCGTTGACTGAACGTTTCCGTTTTTGGTTTCTAGGCAGCGAACCGAAGCTTTACTCAGATTCTTCATTTGAAACTGACAGGAAAGAGTTTCCAGCTCGTGGTCTAGAAATCCAGACAGAGAAGCTCGATCGTCACTGTCAACTTCAGGATTTTGGGCATTTTTCAAGCTAAAAATTGCGTTTTCAGGTGTCATCATGAGAATTTCTATCATTTTCCACACATTTTGAATTATTGTAGCCAATAGAGTGGTCAGAGCAATTCAGGGATACTGTAGGTACAGTAAATTCCTGATTCAGATGCCACGTGTCAGCAATCACGCTCTACTGAACATATCTCGGTTATCGGAGATTTGAAACTTTCGTTTTAGAAAAAAAACGCATAAGAATTTCCGTGATTTCTTACACATATCCAAATTTATGAGGCATTACACATACACGTAATTCGCCCAATCACTGTGTTACTACACTCTCCCTAAGATAATAAAGTTATTTCTCTGATTAATTTCTCAAAAAAGTCGAAAAAATCAGTTTAAAACTATCCATCGTTATCTTATCGCATGGCCCCATACGGATTCAATCGAAATTCTTTAGACGCAGTAAATGTTACACTCAGAGATTTGGATTCTTGATCGACTGGTTCGCATTGCCTTTTTGATCTTTTTTCTCGAATTTGATAGCTCGTGTATTCTGGTTTGACTTTTCAATCTTTTCGTTCCACGTGAATTGTTTTCTTCCTTCTCTAGAATAAGAAAGATCAAAAGACAATCTGTGTGTTGATCAAGAATCTGATTTGATAGTTAATCGAAGGAACTGTAGATTCTTGATTACTCTTCAAGATGAGAATTCAGAAAATGCTCGAAGTTTCCGAGTGGACGAGCTTTTCAGTTCGGGTTTCTAGGCCAGTGGTCGGCGAATTTCTGAGATAACCAGAGAGAGTTCAAGAAACTCAATCTGAAGAGTTCGGCCAGCACTGACACCTCGCAGTGATAAAGTTCTTCTGCATGCAAGGATCCGGACATCCGGACAAACTGTCATCCTGGTCAGACTATACATGGAATGTTATCACATAAAAATTGCTGAATTCTGCAAGCATTGTTATAACCATACTTGCAAACCGGGCCGAAACGGGCCGACACGGGCCGGCGCATAACTCCCTTCAAACTGAGTTTTATGAGCTGAAAAATATACCAAAATGTAGATCTCGACGAGTTCTATCTTCGTGACCTACTACGGGCCGGATGGCTTATCGTTATTGTGCCGCGGGCCGGGCTAGAATGGCTTTTTTGACCATTTTCGCGTTTTTTGGCACTTTTTCCCGGCCCGCGGCACAATAACGAATAGCCATCCGGCCCGTAGTAGGTCACGGAGATAGAACTCGTCGAGATCTAAATTTTGGTATATTTTTCAGCTCATAATATTGCGTTTGAAGCCAGTTACGAGCCGGCCCGGGTCGGCCCGTTTCGGCCCGCTTTGCAAGTATGGTTATAACTCGCTTCAAGATAAGAATTCGGTGACGACCCCTAAAATTGTAAATCTCGTTGAGCTCTACACGAGTATATCATACTTGCAAACCGAGCTGAAACGGGCCGGCGTGTAGCTTGTTTCAAACTCAATATTATGAGCTGAAAAATATACCAAAATGTAGATCTCATCGAGTTCTAAATCGACCTGCTACATACCGGATTGCTGTTCGTTAATGTACCGCGAGCCGGGCTAGAATGGTTTTTTGACATATTTTCCCGGCTCGCGGCACATTAACTGAAAACCATCCGGCAGCAGGTTAGTGAGATAGAACTCGATGAGATCTACATTTTGGTGTATTTTCCAGCTCATAATATTGAGTTTTAAGCGAGTTACGCGCTTTTGATATATTCATCGACTCGAAATTCTCTTTACAAGGAAAAAAACTATGCAAAAGTACTCTCTTTGCAAACGATAATCGTGAATGATAGGTCAATTAGAAACACGAAACATATATCGTCTCTAATAGATCCTATTTTTGGAATACGCAACAAAAAAAAGAGACATTAAATGGTGATCTGCGACCACACACACTATCGCGTCGGCAATGCTTCAAAGGCGGATAATGAATCAGTGAAAAGAACACATTCTATGGTAGAGGAGAGGGTGTCGACACTGAAGATTTCCTTGTCCATCCATATCTCTGAGAGGATTCTCTGAGAGGATTCTCTGAGAGGAGTCTCCTACCCCAATTAATCACTTTTTCTCTCTCCATCCATTTGGATAGGAATTCATTCCAACGTATATATGTTGTATGTGACGATGTGTTTCGGTTTCAGAAGAGTACCGCCCGAGATACTTACTGATCACACACCAATTCAATCGTCCTGCGTCTCTCAGCACTCTCTCTCCGTCTTCCTTGATTCATGTCTCGAGACATACAGACATTTTTAGGAATGGGAGTAAACAGTTGAATCTCTGCTGAAAAAATGAGTGAAAAATAAGAAAAGTTGTTATTCTTTCTCTTATTACAACAGTCCAGGTCAAAGAATGGGTGGAATGAGATGAGATGGAGAAGGAATCTTTGGTTGGGGCGTAGTGTTAAAAGGAAGATAATGACACCAGGTGAAGGACAAGACGAGAGAAAGAGGGTCCAGATGGATATATGCACTTTGGAAGGATCTGAAAATTGATGAATTTGAAGAATTCCAGAGTGATAGATTACTGTCGGAAAGTTACAGTATACGTGAAGGTTGCGACAGTGCCAAGCCCTCAGGAGCAGCTCGCGGATAGTGTCTACAAAAAAACCTGAATAACTTTGTTCACACGCTCAATCTGGAAGAAATATCTCTAGATTTAAAATCAGCCTGAAATTTGCTATCGGATGGTATCAGAGCTCTAGTCGATGAGATCTAGAATTGACCCAGATCGTCAAGACCTGGAACTGCCCAATAGAGAATTCTGGAATTCTCCACGGATGAATGGTCAGAAAAGGTCTAGAGATCAAGCTGTAATGGGTGTGGCATGTTCCGAGGTCTGGAATTGCTGATACTCAGATCAACTGAACTGGAACCTAGAAATTTGAAATCTGAATCTATGAATCCCTATCGAACCCTATCCAGTTCCGAAACATAATTTTTCAGCTTTTGAGATTCTGACCTGAATCTCTCAGCCTGAAACCTTCAGAAAAGAATTCTAGGGTCACAACATGCGCTCTATCGCACCTGGCATTTTGCCAAAAGTCGAGTTTTGAGTTTTACCATGCTAAAGACCATATAAACCAAACTCTACGAATTTCCCTGCTTGAAATCATCTGAATCCGATTCTTGAGTCCCCCTCCTCAAGACTCAAAAACCACCTTTCGAAGTTTGATCCAGTTCAACGTGATTTATTGCGATGACGTGAAACTCGGCAGCAGCAGAAGCCATCGAATCAGTAGTACGTGTGTTTTCACCTGAATTGATAAGGAACCAAGAATGAAACAGTCCGATCCGCCCTTGTTTGGTCCTGATCTACGTGATCCGATTCGATCAATATACCAAAACACGAGGAACACGGATATAATTAGTATGTTTACCGGAACAACCGGAAGGAAAACTGAAAAAAATTTTTCCCCTGTCTGTTGCAATTCCACTTTTCCACAAAAAAAGTTCGCCTCCCAAACAAAATCGGGCAGGAATGTTGTTGGTAGGGTAGGAGGAGACGTGTCGGAAGAAGACGTTGACGGGAAAAACTGTCACCGAGATTAGATAAGAAGAAGGACCTGAGGGGTAGTAGGGAAACGGTTTATTTCTTTCTGTATGAAATGCGGCCTGCAAAAAGGGTATACACGTAAGGTGGAGAAGAATGAGAGAGAGAAAAGGATCTACGATGACTAGGAACAATCTAGAAGGATGGGGGATGTTTTTGGACAGTGAGAGGACACACGGAGAGGAAAATGAACTGGAATTGGAATGTGGGGACCCGAATGTATAAACAATGAGAATTAAGACGAGATCGATTGAACTGGAGGAGAGGAAAAATGTGCGACATGTAACAATATGAAAATGAGAAAGAGAAAAAAGAATATGGTACAGACAAGAAAAGGTTGGGAAGGAAGGAAGAAATACCATTGAAGGCTTAACGACGAGCTGCACGGAAGCCACCGGAGGCACCGTTGAATTCTTTGACTTTGGCGGAGAGCTTCTTCATGAGTTTGCTCATGTCAAGCTTCTTCTCGCGGATCATGTCTTCGGGAACTTCTGGAAAAAACGAGGATAGAAGAAGTTCTATAGAGAAGAAAAATAGAAAACTCACTCTCAGTGATCTCGGACTTCTCCGCCTCGTCAACATCCTCCACATCGTCGAGCTCTCTACAACGAATCTTCTCGTAGTAGGTGGCCTTGCGGAATGGACGCATCAGCGATGGATTGTCGAGTTGTCCTTCGGTGAGCAGCTCGCAGAATCCTTTCTCTTGATAGGCGAATGGATGGAAGAAGTTGACCGCTTTGCAACGTGGCTTCTCTGCGCACTTCTGGAGACATTGATCGTGCTCGTCGACAGTCATTGTGGCGAGCATAGTGCCGAAGTAGACGTATTCTGGGATGGCGTCGGCGTGAAGACCTTGTGGGCAGACGTTGACTGGAAAATAAGGAATAAGAGGGAGATGAGGATTTTCGGAGCAAAATTTTTGGAAAATGGCTCTTGACATATTTTTGCTCAGAAAAATAGCTGCTAACTTACAGAAAATAAAGAAAAAAACGAACCTTTCTCATCATAAGTCACATCATAAAACGGCGCTTGACGTGCGGGATTCAGATGTGCACGAAGATCGCCCCACCATTCGGTGGTCGATGTGCACATTGTTGTCAGACACGACAAAAGAGCCAATGATAGAACGAACATGATTTAGAGAGACCTTTTTTGGGAAGTAATGTGTCACCACACGATGCGGTGTCGACCAATACGGAATGAAAATTGGAAAGAGGAATCTCCCCAAAAAGGCGGACGAAGAGTACGAAGACGGAGAGAATGAGACGAATAGAATACGTCTCCTTTTTTTTGTCTTCTCGGGGTGTTAAAAGCGACAGTGTCGATTGAGAAGTCGACCGAGAGATGGACAGTTTGAGTGGAGACGCAGCACGAAAGGAATGCGAATCGCCCCGCCCCCTTTCTCTACTCTCCTTCTCCTATACCCGCCCCAATCGTTTACGGGCACGACGAGAGAAGTGGGGAGGGGAATTTCTGTGAAAAACAAACACTAATTAGCACTAGAAATCAAAGATGGGACGATTTGTTGTGTTGATAGAATTCAAGGAATTCTCTTTATGGATGAATGGTCAGAAGAAGGTCTAGAGATCAAGTTGTACTGGGTGCGGCATGTTCTGAGAGGTCTGGAATTTCTGAAACTGAATTGGAACTTAGAGATCAGAATTCTGTGTCTATGAATGCCTATCGGCTTCCAGCTCAGACTTTCTTAGACATGATTCTGTATTGCAAACTTCTGGATCTCCTCTCGTTTCTGCCCTGAAGGCTTCTAGTTCAGATCTACTCGGACAGATATCTGAAAATCCTGAATCAACAGAATCAGAATCTTCAACCATAGCAGCTCGAGAATCCCGATTCCAGGTTACGGTACCGAAGACAGAAACCAGCAATCTTCAATATCAGAACTTGTTGGAAATTCAGTTGCCCATCGGTGATCTAAAAACCCCAGAAAATCAGATAAATTTTGCTTCCTCCTGTAATTTCTCAGACCTGAAGACTTATAGATTTAGCAAGACTGGAATCTGAAAATCTAGAATCTCTGGGTTTCAGACCCACTTTTTTGGCAAGAAGCCAACTGGGAAAAGTCCAAAAATAGTTCTGATTTGTGATCTATTCATCTGATAACTAGAGAGTGTTCCAATCGCATTCCCTCGTGATTCGCTTTACATCTCTCCTCGAACTGACCGACGATCATCCATCATATCTTCTCCAATTTCTGTTTTTTTCTTCGTCTTCTGTGTCTTATCTTCTGCTGATAGTTCACATGACATATCCCAGAGAAGGACTACAATAACAGAGCGATGAATCACGGTGGTCTCGAGTTGTTTTCTTGTTTATAACCTCTTGCTGGTTGGTTCAATGAGACAAAGTTAACAAGAAATCACAAATCTCCCCTCGTCAAATCAACAGACACAGTGACGTCTTCTGCACACACCCTCACCTTCTGATTAGATAGGAGGGAGTTACTGATGTTTCATGCCTGAAGGCGTCCGAAGAATTTCTGAATTATGAATAGTTTGAAAGCGGAAGCGTTCGCAACACCGTTTCCTTCTGTTGCAACTTCTCAAGTGGAAGAAGTGCTTTTAGCCACCCTTCCGGAGAAGTTGCGTCAGAAGCAACAAAAAAGAAGATTCTGAAGTCTTGTTTTCCAGTTTCTCTTCCACATTCACAAGTAGTACTACTATGTACTAGAAGAACAGAGTACTCGATATACTCTCGATGATTCTGAAGTACCCGAAGACGTGTGTCACGTGGAAAGCATAGATGGATCATTTAGCCCCGAGAAAAGGTTCTTTTCAAAAGAATCCACTTGATCTGTGGAAGAAGAAGAAGAAGAAGAAGTGGGTGAATGACCGTTGGTCTCTACCATCATGATTAGGGAGAGAGAAGCTGGATGGCCTTATCGGATCCTAGGCCATAGGCTCGGTATCGAATAGCCATGTTGGCACGTCGAAAACTTAAGAAGTTTGACTTAAACGACAGAAAATTAAGCCTGCGTATCGAGTTTTCACGGTGATGCAGCGAATTGAATGGGGCGCAGTTGGCGGCCTAAAACCCCAACCCACAGTTTTTCTCGGCCACATCCACCATAATTTTATCAATTTTCAGAGCACAAACGCATCGAACGCTCATTCGACGATTGCTCCAGATGTATCGATAGCTCGCGTCTCGCAAAACACAATATCATCGCTGTGGGAATCAATGTGAGTTTTGTGGTTCGGTAGAGCGTGATTGCAATACTAACAGTTTTTAAAATTGCTAGAGATCTTTGTTTGCACACCATTTGACAGGCTGCCAGTTTGAGTCGCTACGCAGCCAAATCGCACTTTATAACACTGTATAAGGATACGAAGTTTCAGATGATCTCGAAACAATTTGGTTTCTGAATTTCACTAGAGCGTACTTGAACAATTTATGACCCTATGTGTTTGCAACATTTTAACAATCTCCCATAATTCTCTCCTTTCTTGTCATTGCCCTCATTGTGACCCCTCCCTAGAAAACAACGGTCATTGTTACCTTGTTCATAACACCCATCAAGTTAAAAGGTTATTGTTACCATCAAGAATTCTAGGCCATGGCCTAGAATCCCCCTCACTGACTTCCGAACCCATAAATTTTGCCTTGTCCCAACCATCACCACGACGACCACACTACCAGGAAGGACACATAACACGTAGATTTGTAGTGACGATAACTTGGAATTTCCTCGTCTCGAAGATTCGAATCTCTCTTCTGAATTCGTCCCCGTGAAGAGATCTTAATCAGTTTTGAAAATGGCCAGCGGGGTCTCGTGTACTCTTTACTTGCTGTTTCGAAACCATCTCAATTCAATCAAAAATGATCAAAAATCGGAAGTAAGACGTGACTATTCAGAGCCGTTTCCTCTGAATAGTTGTGGTGTTTGGTTTGTTATAGAGAGGGAGAACACACTGAGGGGTTCTTGAACGAGTAGACCAGAGGGGGGGGAGACCGTCTTATGTGAATGAATTGGAGGGAGAATAGTTTAGAATGGCAATTAATAGCCACAGATTTACATATATGGGTTTTTTTGTTGGTCGAACCGCGAACTGTGATATTCGATTCAAGGTCTTTTTGAGTGAGGGACTAGGAGGTTTCTAGGCCATCAGCAGTTTCTAGGTGGTCGAAAAGATTTCAAAAATTGAGAATATGCACTGAAAAAATTCTCCATTTTTCGACTTTTTTACGAAAATTTTCAGCAAAAATATACGTTTTGTACTAAAAACTCGTTCAAAGCAGCTGCGCTCTACCGAAACCCACATCTCTCTTTCCAGGCCTCTCGAGTTCACAACCAATTTGATTCCGTTTCGGTAGAGCGCTGTTGTAAAAACTGAAAAATAAAGAGAAAAAACTCAGTATCACTCATCCACGTTATAAACTGCGATTTAACTGCGTAGCGACGCGACTTGGCACCCTGTCAAGTGGTGTGCAAATGCGCTCCATTGGACTTTCGACTTTGTGGCCTAGTTATTTCTAGGCCATCTGAAAATTGACCAACACACATTTCCAGACGTATCTCGCCGTCGTCGAATGGGATGGACTCGACGATGAGCATCTGATAATCGTGCCGACGCAACACTGCTCCAGCTCGATTCAACTCGATGAAAACGTGTGGGATGAGATGAGATTATGGCGGAAAGGACTCGTCGCACTGTGGAAAGAGCAGAATCGAGACTGCATCTTCTTCGAAATGTCAAGACACGTGGATTCCAATCCACACGTCTACATTGAGTGTGTGCCGTTGGAGCAGGAGATTGGAGATATGGCACCGATTTATTTTAAGGTTTGTTTCAGATATCTGGAGAGGAGGAGAGCTACTGCGCTCTACCGAACTCCTCTTGAATTATTTTTTCAAAAAAAAGTTCGATGGAGCGCAGTTGCAATCTCACCAATAATCTGTTTCCCTGAACCTTTACTCCAAGAACAAACAACCACGAATGGTATGTTTGGTATGTTTGGGGAGACGTGTGAATTGGATTAATTGCTCGTAATTAACACGGAAAAACCCTCCAAACAAACAATTTGGTCAGTTAAGAAGAAGGAAGAAGAGAGACATGGCGGCGACTAAAATGAATGGAATGTAGACGTCAGAGTATTCCGAGAAAGAGACGAGTTGATTGGTGATATGATAGGATTACTGTAGATCGGGATACTGTAGGATTACTATTGTCGAAATAAAAAAAAGTGATACCCGGGTGTTTGCGGACTTAGTGCAAAATTATTAAAATTAGCACTAAGTCCGCAAACACCGGGTATCACTTTTTTTATTTCGACAATAAAGGATTGCTATATGGCTACTGTAGATATGATTACTGTAGGGTTGCGGTACTGTCAGTTTAGAAACTAGGCTTCGAAACTGGAAAAACTAGAAAAAAACTTGCAACCGGCCGGGTTTCAGAAGAAAAACTTTAATTTTTTTGGTTTTTTTTTGGAAAAAAAGTCGAATTTTCGAAAATTTTTCTAAACATCGATCAAAACTCAAGTGTACATGGGATTACTGTATATAGGATTACTGTAGGATTACTGTATTGTCAGGTTGAGAGCACCGGAGTCTAGTACTGTAGAATTTATACTTGGCAAGGCCCGGCTTCAAAAAAAGAGAAAATTTCTTTCAAAATGTATCAAATTTTTAATCAAAAAAGTGAAAAATTTTGATTTTTCAGAATTTCTTCTGATTCTGAATGATAGTCGAAAATGTTACATTTTTGTTAAAAAAGCTCTTTTAAATCGAAAAATTTGAAAAAAAAAAACAAAAAGTGAGTTTTGAATGGGCCTTGACGTATGGTTTGTTTCTTATTTCCTCTTGTAAGATTACTGTAGACCGGATTACTGTAGGATTACGGTACTGTCAGGTTGAGAGCATCGGAGCCTATTACTGTAGGATTACTGTAGGCTAGTGGATCTTCACAGCTACAGTAATACCGTAACCGGCTCCTATCCCCAATATAGATTATCTCAAGAATCCAGGAACAAGGAAGGAAGTATATCTAACTATCGGAATGGAAAAAAAAGTTTGTCTCTCCCCTCGCCTCGTCCGTCCGCTTCATCTCCTAACACTCATGACACCCCGAAAAACCCAAAAAGCCATGAAATCACGCGCCTCCAGGACGGATCACATATCATTTTTCTTTTCATCACTTCTCCACCAAAAAAGAAGTTGTCGTTATCAATTTTTGTCAGTTTTTTTTCTGGTCGAGGCGATCGCAGCGCAGTCATCTGATCACCCGAAATGGAATGTATTCTGAGAGAGAGATGAACGTCTTCTGATCGAGTTTAATAAGGGGATAAATGTTAAACCTTTGAGACTAATTATCTCTTCAGATACTTTCACTAATTGTACTTTAGTAGAGGATAAAAGGGAGAAACCTGTCATCAAACAATTTTTTTAGGGGAGAAGATTTTAGATCTCTGAAAATTGTATTGATGTGATGTGACATTTCGTACGTGCAAGGTGTCTTGCTCCCTGTAGATCTGTAGGTTTGAGATTCAGAACTCAGTAATCGGAATCCGAAAATCTAGAAATTTGGAGTTTGAAGTGTGGAATTTTAAGTTCCGACTCTAGAATATAGAGCCAGTAACTCGGATTCTTCAACTCGCAAACTGGAATTCAAAATTTGGATTCAAATTTTGAGATTCGAAATCTGAAATTTTGGATTCGGAACCTTGAATTCAAAGTCTTGAATCTGGAATATGGATTCCTTGTTTTGGTTCTTTGAAATTCGAGAATTGAAATCTGGAATCTTGACAAAAGACTCTAGAAAGTAGAATCCAAAACTTAGATTTCTAAATTCGTAATCTAGAGTCCTTGATTCCAGGTTCGTCTGAGCTTGTGAATCTTCAGGAACGTGGATTCTTTGAATTTGGAATCTGGGATTTGAAATTCAAGCTTTACTGTTCAAAATCTGTCGGATAGAAAAAGAGCCATATTTCCAGTATATGTTCCCATATAATCTATCTTAAAACGTAGTCGTTAGATAGCAAAATCTATGACGCTGACTTTCGGCAGCCAGAACGACAAAAGTACTCCAACAAGACAGTTCAAATACGTCTTCTAGAGATTTCTGATGCCTGAGACATGTAAACGTTGTGCACATTAATGTGAGGTGGCATTCCGATTCTTATCTCACTCGTTTCGATGCAATATCGGTTCGGTTCCCTCCCTCCCCTTCCATCTCGAAAGTTCACATTCCTTCGGGTGGCCTCCACACCGCGCGGCGCCACAGCACACTAGTCTTCGTTTGATGTGTGTGCGAGTGTGTTCGATCGGATTATCAGATTTATCACACGATGGAAAGAATTCATTCGAAAGAGACAGCAAGGAGACACGAAGGTTTCTGAACCCATCTTCTTTTCTCCAAAGTGATTGATTACTCATTTCTTTTTTTTTGTCGCATTGCGGTTTGTTTTTCATCACGACGATGTACAAGTGAGAAAAGGAAGGAAAGGTTTCTTCTGTTATGTCAAACCAGACACGTCGGCGCCTTATACCATATCTGAGAGGGGTATAAACTATCAAGGGATCATTGGATATATAGATGGTCGGTCTTGTGGATTTCAGATCTATAATAGGAAATCCGGAAGTTACGGCTGACCTCTTTTCAGGTGAACGGTCTGAAAAAAGTACATTCTGGACAGTTATAACTCGGGAAAGAATCCTCATGGCTGAAATTGACTTCTAGCGAATTCATAGAAAAAGTAGCTAGATCTGGTATCGTAATTAAAACCTGAAAGTTGGTCAGAAATGTGAAACATAGAGATCCGGAAGACCTTCAGAACCTGGTATCTTAACATCTGAATCTTCATGAACTTGAATTGGGCTAATTATCTAAGAAGCTTCAGGCCAGACAGTCCTAAATAAGACCGGTATCTGAAACTAGTGTTCAGTCTGAAAGTCAGAATCAGAGTCAAGAATCTCGGTTTCAGGACACAGTAATAAAAGTAGCACGTTCAAATTAGAACCTGGTTGCATCGTCATAAGTTTAGAACATACAATGAAACCACGAGAAATCGTTGTATTGCTATAAATCTGACAGAGATCACAAAGATTCCTTATTTGCAATCAAAATCAGCTGAACCCTACTAGGGATCGAGTTATGATTTTTTTGTTTCAGACATTATTAGCACGGCACACTTCTTACAACCGCGCTCTACCGAAACCGAAGGAAACTGTGTGCCAAATTGAGAGACGCAAAGAAAAAGAGACATTTCTCAAGGGCGTTTCGGTGGAGCGCGGTTGCAAAACTGTGCCCAGCTAATATTCCAAGAATTATGAGGTAGCGAACTTCACCAAGATATAACTCTGATCTCACACGATCTAGATGATTCTGATTACAGTTATGAAATCCTCAAGGTTTGAATAAGATTCTGTCCATTTTTAATATAAATCAGGCTGCTTGAACTTCAAAACTTAAAAATTGAAGTTTCAAATTATATTCCAGAAGATTCTGAATCCTCACAGAAAACATCATTCAAACTCTAATTTGTCCCTTTTCCAGAAAGCCATCAATGAATGTGAAGGCGAGTATATGGATAACAAAAAGTTGATCGAGACGAAAGACCTCCGCCGCCAGATTCCCAAAGGATTCAGCTATTTCGCTGTTGATTTCGGTCTGTCGAATGGATATGCTCATGTTATCGAGAGTCATGACCACTTCCCGGCAACATTTGCTACGGTAAAACGGAATTTGAAATTAGAATTTTTGAAATTGTTTTGAAATTTTTCAGGAAATCATCGCTGGAATGCTGGATCTGCCACCGAAAAAGTGGAGAAAACGAGAGACGGATGAGATGTCGAAACAGAAGTCACGAGCCGAGAAGTTCAAACAACTATGGGAACCGTATGATTGGACGAAACGACTCAAGAATTCAGAAGCCACGACGTCTTCAGCTGGATCGTCGTCCTCATCGTCATCAAAACGATGATTTGAAAGCCCCTTTGTTGTCATCTTATTTCCCTATTATTTCGCTCTTTTTGATTTCAATGTTAAAGTTATTCTGAATAAACTCTGTAAAATGAATCCTAGACCTCCATAGTGTGGGGGAGTCACATTTGGTCTACTGTAGATCATACTCAGAAATCAACATTTTTCGTTCAAAAAATTGGCGGCTACATGAGATCAAATACGGGATTTCGTATGCTTACTGTCTCATTTGGACGGTTTTTGACATTGTTCCTTTTTTTTTTTTAGAATTTTCTTGACATTTTCTATTGGCGTACTGAAGTTTCCGTTTCTGACAATAAGCCACGCCCCCTTTCAGCTGTTTCGGCAAGCACACAAGAAGGGGCGTGGTTTATTTTCAGAGGCGAGAAGTTCAGAACGCTACCATCAAACCTTCAAAAAAGCTGATTTTACTTCAAGTTTTTCGAATTTTTTGTCGGAATTTTCAGTTTTTCACTGATTTCTATTCAAATTTGTTACAGGTAATGTCATCTACTAATTCTAAAAAACGAGGCAGAAGGGGAAAAAAGGAGGAGATGCCGATGTTCGTGCCCGGTCAGTCAGTTCTCACCTTTTTTTCAAAAAAATAATTTTCAAATTCAGGATGCACACGATGCCACAAACTGCACATGTCAATGTGGTGCCCGGAGCCACTGATGGCTATCGACGTGCCGAAACCGGTGCAAATGAAGGGTGGAAACAACGGGAAAAACGACAGAAAGGGTATTTTATCAATTTTTTCGATGTATTTCTAAATTTTTCCATTGGATTCACCGGAAAACTCTTGAAAATAACCCAGAAATAGCTTAAAAATTCAAATAAATTAAAGGCGCATCGCTTTTTTCTTCGTGCCGGGTCCCGCCACGCTTACAGTTTTTGAAAACTTTTCGAGATTTTTCTGGTTGGTTTCGTCATTTTTCTCGCGATTTCCATCGTTTTTTCAAGAAAATTTAACGTTTTTTTCCCGAAAATGGTTGAAAAACTCAATATTTTCAGAAGAAATGTCATCAACAACCATCAATAGATCAACGAATTGGAAGGAAACGAAGAGTAAGAATCGAATTGTTGGCCTAAAATCTGCAATTTTTCTCATTTTTTCAGCGAACGACATAAACAACAATGCACACACGAAGAATAGGAATGGGTCGGTGAGACGTGGGAGAGGACCCGGTTTCCGACAGGCGCCGCAAAGTAAGTAAAAAGACCTTAATTATGATGCAAAAATCTTCGAATTTCCAGGGTTCGCCCCACCGCAATCATCACAATTTACTCAAATGCCGTTGATGAGAAACGGCACCTCGTGTCATCAAAGTAATCGTACATCGCCATCGAAACATGTCGACCCGAACGACAGAAGATCGCAGGCACCGAACTCGACACGTCGTGATGAGAGACCGACGAGAAGTCGGCCAGCCCAGGTCTATCATCTACCGAAACAACCCATCACTCGACTCCCAAAGGCGGAAACGATGATAAGCCTCAATAATGAACTGCGCCCGTTCACATACGGCGACGAAAATATGTATCAAGAAGTACCAATGCCGGTGAGATATCGACTCGACTATAGTTGATTTTTACGTGTTTTCTTTTCAGAAGCAGATTCCAGCAACTATTCCAAGAGTTCCGGAGAACAAAATGTACGCCTTCAGAAAGCGAACATACTACGATGAGCACGGAATAAAAGTGGACGAACGTGAGACGGCAACGATTGTCAGTTTGGATGGAGATCAATTGATTTTCGTGGATCTCAACGACGATTTCGAATTCTGATTCAGTTACCAGAATGTGCTACAAGAGAAAAGAGGATACAACTGTCACGTATCATAGAATTATGTCATTAATTACTCTCGCGCTTCTATATCGATTTATTCTCTACTTTCATCTATTGAGACTATCCTTTGCCGTACTGTTCTGTAGTTTTACTTTTCATCATCCTCCCCCCGTGCATTCATGAATCCAAAAATGTATAGCATCCCCCGATGTTTCTTATAATTTGATCGCTAATCAGTAACCTTTTCGATTTGATGTGTTCATCTCTATCTCGGACCCCATTCAATATTTACTCATTAATAAAGTATATATTGCAGCTCGTTGTCGGGAAACTTTTCAGGAAATGGGAGTCAGCTTGCCGGAATATTCTTTTTTGAACGACGCGCGCATTGGTGGTGTTCGTAGAGCGCGTTTGCTTCACTTTCGAGTGATTTTGTGGATTTATTGATTCGGATGTAGTTTATTCTTGTTTTTCGTTGTTACTTGTGAAACCAAATTAAAGAAATTGATTTTTCAGATGAAAGATGAAGAAAACTCCAGTTTTCAGCCAGAAAATCAATCCGTCAACGGAGAAAATAACCTGCAAATAGGGTTGGAAGAAGAACCGACTCAGCAAGATATGGAAATCGATTCAGAGGAAATATCAGAAGAACGGACGGAAGAGTCTTCAGAAGAGCCATCTATGGAACCTTCAGAAGCACCGCCCGTCGAATCTGAAGACTCAGCAGAAGCGATAGAAAAGTCGAGAATTCAGAAGGAATCGTTCATGGAAATGTTCAAAATCGCACCAACGATCAAGGATGTTCTTCCAGATTTACGAGTTTTCATGGAGCATCCGGACGTTATCGATTGGGATCGACGAGAGGTTCAACAGATAGTCGAACTGAAAATACAGGAGGAAAAAGCGAGGAAAAAAGCGGAGAAAGCGTCGAGAAGAGAACAAGCGGAAAAGCAGCAGCCAGTTGTGTTGGCTGATCTTATTCGGTAAATTAACGAAAGATTTGTTGGAAAAATCGAAAAAATTGGAATAATTTTTTGTAGATCCGCAACCGGAATCGATGTGGCTGGAATACTTCAAAAAATACCGAGTGTTCAACAACCGTCTGGAATTCCGGCGCCGCCTGTTATGCCAGTTGTACAATCAACGTTTGTACCACCACCACCAACACTTGTAAGGGATTTAAAGGAAGCGAAATGATTGGAAAAGGCGGAAATAGTGTGAAAAATCAGTGAAAAAAGCACCAAAACTCGTTTTTTTTCACTGAAAATCGTAAAAATCTGTATTTAGAAAATGGGAACTTCTTCCCGGTTTTAGTGCATTGCAGGAAACACGATTTGTAAGGTTTCATATGAGTTTTTCTACTTAAAATAGGAAAATTCGATATGGAAAAACTCATACCTGTCAAGCCGAAAGTTAAATTTTCAAATTTTTTTCTCAATTTTTGAATTTTTTTCGCGAAAAAGTGACATTTTTGACTATCTTTCTTTTTCGACTAACAGAAATGATCACATTTTCGACGATAAATTGAAAAAGTTTCAAAAAAATTTGAAAAAAAAACATCATTTTCTAAAGCCGAGCCTTCGGACGGGCCGGGCCTTGACAAGTATTTTTGATACAGATTTCAACGATTTCCAGTTTAAAAAATTCAAAAAATAATGTTTTTTCAATTGATTTATGTTCAAAAACATATCATTTTCATCATTTCCCAATATTTTTGATTATTCAAAACTTAATATCTCAAAAATCCCTCGATTTTCAGTCTCTGAGCACGTCTACAATCACTTCAGTTGGTCATGGAAAAGCTGGATTCGGTACGCCACATCCCAATGAAATTCCAGCCGAATTGAGAAAGTTGGTCACTGAAAATCTTGCAATTTTCTAAAATAATGGTAAAATTTGATTTCCAGAGCGAAGCCCGACATGATTGCGCCAATTCCGGATGAGTTGCGAGTCGTTCAGTGAGTTTTGAAAGTGAAAAACAACATTGGGACGTTTCGATACTGGAAAATTTGGTGCTACTTCGCGAAAGAACTGCACGTATAAGAACTGTGATGTTTAGGAACTGACTTCGCAGAAGAACTACTCGTACAAAAACTGTGTCGTTTAAGAACTCGTTTAGCAATGGAGCGCGTTCGCATTAACAACTGAAATGTTATATTTCAACAGGTTTTCAGTTGTTTTCCGATGTTAAAATTGAAATTTTCACGACAAATGCGCTCTATTGCGAACAGAGTTCTTAAACGACACAGTTCTTATTAGTGCAGTTCTTAAGCGAATTAGCACCGTAAATTTTCAGAACCAGACGTTTTAAAACTGCCCGGAACCAGTAAATCATTTGAAAACCAATATTTTTGCAGAGGTCGAGCCGAGAGAAAAGTTCCAGCGATTCCGAATGAGTTGCTTCCACCGTAAGACTTCAATCAATTTCTCTTTTTTATCCAAGTTTCCCATAACTTCCAGAGAACAACGAGTATTCGAGTCACTTCCCCTTGTTTTCGTCCGTCCCCCAATGCGGAAAACCCTGTTTTTGGCCGGTGCGAGATGTGGAAAACGGAGTGAACGGTTGGAGGCTGCCGAGGCGGAGGAGGAGGAGAAAACTGGAAAGAGAAGGAAGAAGAATAAGGGAGGAGCTGAAGAGGTGAATATAGAGCAAAATCGAAGAGGGAAAATTTCAGAATTTGTAGTTTTTTTTTTCCAAAATTTATTTCACATATGGCGGACGATTCTAACCATCGCACTCCGCCGAAATAGGACAAAATTCTGTGCGAAAAAACTTTTTTCGAAAGTTTTTGACTGAAAATACCGAAAATTTCGAAAAAAAAAATAAATTTTCCTGAAAAATGAGTTTTTCGAAAAAAATCCTGAATTTCGATGAAAACTGTAAATATTTGAAGGACAGACTCCTAGAAACCTGTTTTTGAGAACAAAATTAGTAACATTTTCAGGAAAAACCGGAAAAAACCACTATTTTGTCACTTAGTTTTTGAAAATTTCAGGAGAAACTGCCAAAAAATTTTCGAGAACTTCGTACCGAAAAAATCGAAAAAATATTCGAAAAGTTTTGACTGAAAATACCGAAAAATTCGAAAAAAAAAAAAAATTTTCCTGAAAAATGAGTTTTTCAAAAAAAATCCTGCATTTGAATGAAAACTGGAAATATTTCAAGGACAGACCTCCAGAAACAAGAGTACAAAACTAGGTAAAATTTCTGGAAAAATCGAAAATCACTATTTTGTTTTAGTTTTTGAAATTTTCAGCAGAATTCTGGTTTTTTTGTTGCATTTTTAGCAAATTTTGAGTAAAATTTCCCCCAAAAAGCGTTCGTTTTAGAACAATTCAATGTTCATTTTTCAGCAGTCATTCCGCGCCAACAACCGACCATTTGCCCCACCAGAATCACATCGTGGTCGTGGTGGATTCTCGAAACCCTCTCGCATTCCCGTAGTATCCGGAATGAATGCACTACCCGCTGGACTCAACAAGAACTCGCCGTTAGCTGTGAAGAGATATCATGCACGTCATTTAGCCAAGGAAACTGGAATGACGCTGGAAGAAGCAATGGCTGAAATCGAGGAGCAATGTAATGAATTCGGTGGAGAGGACACGCCGGAAGCGAGGGAACACGATGAGAAGGCGATGGAATTGATAAAGAAACGAGGGGATGAGAAGTGGAATCAGAGATATAATTATGTTCCGGTTGATCATTCGAAAGGAATTCCGGGAGTTGATAGACCACCGGGTGGGGGATTGCCACCACCGCCACGTAAAGAACGAGAGCTCAGTGAGCCGAGTAGTAGTGGAAGTCCGCGGGAAGCCATTCCTGGAGTCACTAAACCGCCTATCGGAGCCAAAGTTCCAGGTGTTGATAGACCTCCGATTGGAGCAAGAGTTGATAGAGAACCGATACCCGGAGTGGATAGACCACCGATTGGAGCAGGAGGAAGAGAACCGATTCCTGGAGTGGATAGACCTCCTGGTGGACATCGACCACCGTATCAAGGAGATCCGTATGAGGGAGAAGGAGATAGAGGAGGTCGAAGAGAGAGGAAAAGAGGAGGGGTTAAGGAGAGGGAGAAGAAGAGGAGAAGTGAGTTTTGATGGTTGTTTTCTGAAAATCTTGAGATTCCGGCTTGAAAATTTATGAGAACGTGTGGTTTTATCGATAATGTTCGACGTTTTGCTAAATTTTTATAGGCTTTCGAACAGGGATGTGCCTATGGAGGCGCTTTGGGCGCTGAAAGATTTCAAAGTGGGTGAAAATGCGACGAGAAATAGTGTGTGAAATCGAGAGAGTGTGTCTGCGTCTCTCCATTTCGCACACTATTTCTCGTCGCATTTTCAAATTTCGGCTGAAAATGCGAGGCGCTCAACGCCACCCGGGCACATACCTGCTTTCGAAACGAGAAATTCGGAAACTGAGACATTTTGCAATTTTATCATTTCGTCACCAGACATTTCGAGTCTAAAAGGGAAATAAAGCACAGAAAAGTGGGACATTTTTCGCGATCTACGCAAAACTGAACAGAAAATGCCTAATTTTCACTGTTTTTTTGGAATTTTTTTTCCAAAAATGTCAAATTTTTGACTACTTCAGAATTCAATCAATAGCTAGTAATACATCAAGAAATTGGGTTTTTTTGAATGTAAAATCTTCGAAAATGTCGGTCAAAAGTAGGGACCTTTTCTGCCGGGCCGAAATTTGACGAGTTTGAAGATTTTGAATTTGATTCAGATTTGGAAGATGTTTGGAAAATTCATAAAAAATGTTCATATTTTTAATGAAAAATTTAAAAAATGTCAAGAAAAGTACTTTTTTGAAACCGGTCTTTCGGATTTGCCCCTCCAGCAGGACCGGGAACTTTTCTGTAGAACTGGAAAACAATTCTGTAAATTGATAGTTTTGCTGATTGTGAGTTCCAGAATCCTGAATTTAGAATCCTTTCTTGTGAGTCAAGCTCTCCCTTCTGAAACATTAGTGGTTTTTAGATTCCTGTCTTCAAAATTTTAAGTCTCGGATATGGTCAAAGTCAACTAATTATCTGAAATTATATTTAATTCATCTGACGTCTAAAAACCTCATTATTCCAGGAGAAGAAGGATTCCGTGGAGGACCACGAGGTCGTGGGGGTGGAGAACGTGGACGAGGACGAGGAGGACGTGGCGGATACGATAGATGGGATGAGAGAGGATACGGTGGCGGTGCACCGAAACAGGCGAGATATGATGATTAGTAAGTTTATTTTGTACTCTTCTTACATCCGCGCTCTACCGAAACCGGAGAAAATTGTGTTTTTCAAATGCATTTCGGTGGAGCGCAGTTGTAAGAACTGTGCCTAGCTTTTATAACCTGCAGAATGAATAATATCAACATTAGTTACAGTGGCAGTGACCGAGGATATCCGCGACCGTATCAACCTGTTGGTTATGGGGGATATGATGATAGAAGGGGTTATGATGATTATTATGGAAGGTAGGGATTAACGAATTTTTCATTTAAAAATTTTGAAAATTTAGACAAGACGCCGGCTACGAGAACTACGACCAACATCAATACGGAGAAGGTGGATACGAGCATCAGGGTGGAGAAGGAGAGGGATATGAATACGATCAACACGCAGCTGAAGCCTATTATCAGGGACATGAAGGGTACCAACTTCCTGTTTTTTCTTGTTTTTTAATCTGAAAATTTTCAGCCAAGACGCGACGTATTATCAAGAGGATGGTAGTCAGTATTACAATGAATACTATGGAACAGCTGAAGGGGGAGGAGCAACTGGAGAAGGAGGCGCGGAGTATCACGCGACATTCGATTCGACGCCGTCGACGAGTCATCCACCGCCGCCACCACCGAATTAATTATTAAATTATTGGATTTTTTTGAAAATGTTTATTTATTTATTCTGATTTTTAGTGCTTTTTGTGAGATCTCATCTCTCATGAGAGAGAGATCACATTTTACGGAAGAAAAGTAAAAATGTTCCGACTTTATAAAGTTTATTACTTTTTGAGATAATTTTTAAGGGAATTTTAAAATTATACATTCACATAATGTTGCAGCAACGACGAGGACCCGCAAATTGTGGAGATGGAGACGGAGGGGTAGAGGAGACTGGATGTGATCGCCTGGAAAGAAAATTGGGAAATTTTAAATCTTGTGGTAGCAACCGCGCCCCGCTAGACATGACGGTAAATTCAATTCGCTGCGTCATCGTGGACTTTTGATACGCAGTTTACTCGAGTTTAACAACTGCGCTCTACCGGAGTCCTGTAGAGCGTGGTTGTAAAAACCGTACCGTGTTAATAGCTTGACGTGAAGAGTACTAACGCAGAAATTAGCGAAAATTTTAGCGCGAAATTCAAATTAAGTTTTTTTTAAATTTAAAATTTTTATCATATTTTAGAAGAAGGGATTTTGAAAAAGACGCCCACGGGGTGCGCGACGCAAGGTCGCTCCGTCGCACAGCGGTTGGCACGGTGCCAAAACAGACTTGGCTGAGTGCCAAGTTCAAGTTTAGCGTGTGTTTGTCGTATCTTTCAATGAAAAACGCGACGCACACGCAACGCGACTCGGCCGGTAAATTCAAAACTTCGTTGCGGATCTGACGTCTCGCACTCCTGTGAGATTGATGTAGAAATAACAAAAAAAAGTAGCTTTTGTATGAAATTTGAAAAATATCTCAATTTTAAGGAAAATAACACCTAGCCATCTGACTACCTGATTGAGTACCTCATTTCAATCACCTGTATCAATGGAGCTGTCATCCCTAGAGAAAAGTTGTCAACTGAAAAAGTGAAGGGGGGGGGGATCTAGATTTGGTAAACACTGTTAATTATAATCTGGGACCCACCTTTCCAACTCCGCAGACAACAAAGTCGCTGGAACATCCAGATGGTCTCTCCGGGGGTTGTTCACCAAGTTCTCGTAGGCTTCCCGCCCCTTACACTCCGGACGTCCACATACACAAGGCTCACGGGGCGTCGCAGGGGATGACGGCGAGAGTGTGGCTTTGCTGGAAATGGTTTCTGTTCTTAGCTGGTGCACCTTCGACGCGATTTGGATTCTTTGTACTTTGAGAGAGAAAGGTCTGCTCAAACTAGACGGGGGATTACAATCAAAGTCTACTTGAATTTTTCAACTCTGATAAGTTATCAGTACCCTAAGTTCAGTATCTTATACTACTGTACTTACGATGGGTTCTTCATCAACTTCTTCTCCTGAACCTTCTTGATCGGTTTCTCAGTTTTCTTTCCCACCAGAGTCGACTCCGACAACGAAGCTGTGACGGTTGATGATGCCACAGGAGCTCTGTAAATTAACATGATGGTAACTGACTTGTTATTTGCCTGACTGTACCTTCCGAAATCGGTCCGTGGCTTATTGACCAAAGCCTCGTATGCCTCCGCTCCTTTACAGGAGGGAGATTCACAAAGACATGTTGCAGGGGATGACGGCGAGATTGGTCCTCTGCAATTATATTCGTTGTTAGCTGGCGCGCCTTCGACGCGATTTTGAGTCCTTATATTTTGGAACAACGGGGATCTTCAAGGTCTGCTCAAACTAGACCCCCCGTCTAAAATTCGCTCAGAATTGATAAACTTTGATAACTTGTCAGTACCCCAAATTCAATCAATTGTATACATATTACTGTACTTACGATGCCACCAACTTCTTCTCCGAACCCTTTTTGATTGGTTTCCCAGCCTTCTTTCCCACCAGAGTCGACTCATCCGTTGGCAGAGCAGACACAGTCAATAATGGCAAATTGACATAGGACGGTGAGTCATCTGGCCCCTGGACCAACTCATATTCTCGGAACTCGATGAATGTTCCATGGGATGGCCTGATGGCAGACGCTCTGTAAAATTGCAGAGTGGTAGCCGACTTGTTTTCACTTGACTTTACCTTCCGAATTCCCGATCGTCAGTTGGCTTATTGACCAAAGTCTCGTAGGCTTCGGCCCCATGACACTCCAGGGATCCACACAGACATGACTTGCGGGGCGTCGCAAGGGATGACTGCGAGATCGGTCCTTTGCTGGAATTCTTTTCAGTTTTTATCTGGTGCGCCTTCGACGCGATTTGGATTACTTATACTTTGAGAGAGAGAGGGGGGTTACGATCGAAATTCGCTCAGAATTGATAAACTTTGATAAGTTGCCAGTACCCCAAGTTCAATCATCTATACTACTGTACTTACGATTTGTTCTCCACTATCTTCTTCTTCGAAATCTTCTGGATCGGTTGCCCAATCTCCTTTACCATTAGAGTCGACTCATCCGGGAACGAAGCTGTGGCACCTGGGGATGCCAAGTTGACATATGCGCTGGAGCTGCCTGAACTCATGTCTTGTTGATAAGACTCTGAAATTTCGAAATAAAAATTAATCACCGAAAATTTTAAGAAATAAATGAAACACAAAATAAACTGTCGACTGAAGGACTGACAAACCAATGAAATGAATCCACAGAAATTTCTCGACCGTTTTTTTCTGATTTTCTTTTTCTGTTTCGAAGAACAAAACACCACCATTTGTTTATACAAAATAGAGAGTGGAGTTATGCGAATGAGTCATTTCTGAATTGTATCAGCTTTTGATTTGTGATGGAATTTTCGAGAGATAGACAAACCTTTTCTGTTGGGACATCCGGATACACAGCTGGGACAGACGAAGATTCATATCTAGTCAGGTGTGTGTTGTGGAAGAAAAGTGAAAAAAGGTTGTGGTTGGCACCTGACAATAAAAATAAAACCTCCGAGAAGCAAAGTTTAGCACTCTTTTCAAATGAATACCTGACGTGACATATCAAGGGAAATTGTTCATTTATGAAAACGGGTACTACCCGTGTTTCAATGGAATAAGTTTATGGAAAATGGAATTCAAGAAGGAACTAACCTCGTATGAGAGGACATCCGGATACCCAGACATCTTGGGCTGAAAAAGGTTGAAATCGAGGGAAATGATGGGAAAAGACCCAAACCATCCACTAGGAGTTTCTGAAAATAGATTGGCCGTCTGATAGTTTTTATAAGCGAAAGAGCAAGACCAAATTTTTATCAGAAGTCTGTATTAAGTTTAACCTGAATATTCCAGCATTTTTAATCTGAGAATCGACGGAAAACTAAAGTTTTCTCCAAATAACACGAAAATTCATGGTAATGGTTGTGTTTCTAGGCATTTTCAGCCCGGTTGTTGCACCTGCGCTCTACTAAACTTCTTGAAATAGGAAAGCATAATTTCACCGCGTCTCTCTGTTGGTCATGTCATTTCATCAGATTTAAGTTTGCAAGAACACACATGTGAGAACCGTGAAATTCTAATTATGGAAATGAAAATCAGTAAATTTTGTCAGAAGATGCTTTGATGGTCCGAAATAGTTTTTGATACTTTTCCATTACTTCCTGAATCATTTCTCTACCTGAAAACAAAACAACAAACACAGATTTTCGAATAAATAACATTTTATTGCAATCAACACAAATCCCAAAGCAGAGTACAAATCTAGTTTCTGTATCCTTGATTTCCTCCAACGGCGGCGTTGGCATTTCTCTGTGGGCATGGACAGTATTGAGCATCTTGTCCTGGCTCTCCCTCCTCTCCTGGACTTCCAGCGGCTCCATTCGGTCCATCGTCTCCCTTCTCTCCTTGTGGTCCACGCTCTCCTGGTGGTCCGGCGATTCCGGTGGCTCCACGGTCTCCTTGCTCTCCTTGATCTCCCGACTCTCCTGGTGCTCCTGGAGTTCCCTTGGCTCCTGGAAGTCCGATTTGATGTTCGACATCGGCTCCTGGCTCTCCGGTTGGTCCCTCCTCTCCGGCGGCTCCTGGTGGTCCGACTGGTCCGAGTGATCCTGGCATTCCTGGGGATCCGTCTCTGCCTGGCATGGCGGCTTGTCCACGGGCTCCACGCATTCCACGGGCTCCTGGCTTTCCTTGGGATCCTGGTGGTCCTTGTGGTCCGGCTGGGCAAGTGAAGCATCCCTCGTACTGTTGGGTTTGGGCCTTTGCGTCATCAGCATCCTCTCCGTCGACTCCTGGAATTCCTGGAATTCCGTCTGGTCCATCGTGTCCTGGGGTTCCCTTTGGTCCGGCTGGTCCAGCTGGGCAAGAGTTCTCGGTGTTGCAGTTGCACTTGTCTCCTGGTCCGGCTGGAAATGAAATGGTTATTGGAATGAGTCGTAAATCGATATCGTAAATCTGCACAAGGTTTCTAACAAACAACCATGCTCCATTAGACTTAATGCTTACATAAGATTTCCTGAAACTTAATTCGCTGCGCCGCAGTGGGCGTTCGATACACAGCCTAATGCCTAAGAATTCTTTGTGAAATTTCGTTTTTTGCGCCCAATTTCCCTCAAAAGTACTCCACAGATGGCCCAAATGCTGGAAAACTGACTTAAAAGTGAACATTACACTGCGTATCGAAAGTCTATGCCAACGCAGCGAATTGATTTTAATAAGTCTAGTGGAGCGCGGTTGCTACTTCTTAGAACTCACATCTCTACTCCGTATCAGAACTGGGAGTCGATGCTCAGCGAATTGGATTGTGTTTAAAAATTTTGACTAAAACCTCCCGTAAAACCACACATCTCCCCCCGTAAATCGCCCCCACTTACCGGATGGAGATCCATCTGGATTGATTGGCGATGCTCCTGGATGTCCGGTGACTGATGGTGGAACTCCAACGACTCCTGGAAGAGTTGGTGGGTTCGACGATCCAGTGCTGCCTCCTGGGAATCCAGAGTTTGGTCCTCCGGGGAATCCGCCGTGTGGTCCAGATGGCCCAGATGGTCCACTTGGTCCGCTACCGTATCCACCGTATCCTCCGTATCCGCCGGCTTGTCTGCGCACACGGCCGAACTTTTGCATGTCCATGTAGAGTTGGTCGGTCTCGAGACGCCACGCCTCCATTTCGGTGGTCAACTCGTCGCGGAGAAGAGAGACCTGTTGGTAAACTTGTGGCACAAAACAAATGCAGAGAAGCATTGTCGTGGCACCAAGGGTGCACGCCGCGATACCGGCGAACGTCGACATCTGAAAATCAATCGATAATTTTAGAAAGTACGAAGAAACCGAAAAAGGAAAAGAAATAATCCGTCAATGGCCTCCCGTCTATCCTCCCCGTCCCCCTTTTATACACCTCCGATAAGCCCCGCCCCCTTTGGTCACCGGACTCCTGATTATTATCATTCCGTAGATATGCAAATGTATATGTCCTTCCCCCGTATTCTTTGTTATCGCTTATCTCCGATGACCCAGATTTAGAAGGACACGGAGACTCTTTATTCTGGAAGATAGAGAAAGAGAGACCCGTTTTTAATATTATTATATTAATAAGAGGAAGACACGAATATGTTGGAGAGAAGAATCAGGAATATATGGGATTGTGAAGTGTTTGGGAAGAATGAGTGGTTTTGTAAGATAGAGAGTTAGAAGTTTCACCTAAATCTCAAGGTTTCAGACACAGAAACATACATATAGTAATGTCCATAATGTCCATAATTCTTGGCCGTTTTCAGTTGGAAATACTGTTGTGCGGATACTCCCTAGCAAGTAACATATCGACAAGTAATTTTTCCCTCAAATCGACTCATTTCAGTGCAAAATTGTGCGATTTTTGAGCTATCCCCTTAAAATTACCACAACTCTAGGGAGTGTCTGTACAAAAAAGTTGTCAACTACAAAAATGAATTTCTAATTTTGAACTGTATGAACCATTCAAAATCTACTTGATGGGAAAATCAGTATTCTAATCAAATTCTTGAAGATGTTCGGCTCAGTACTCTTTTTTTGAAAGACTGTGATATCAAAACTAAGAATTTCGGAATTGGATTGCATTAAGAATCGGGAGCTCGAGAAGGCGAGGCTGGCCAATTCATAGGTACAGTACCGGTCAAAAGGTAGTAAACTTTGGGTATTTCCAGTTGAAATTGTCCAACTTTGAGAGTGTGTCATGGTAATACAGATTGTCCCATAAAGTAAATTTTTACGCAGGAATTGGTCGATTTGGGAGAGTAATTACTTTCTCGATACGTAACTTGCAAGAGAGTGTCCGTACAAAAAAGTTGTCAACTACAAAAATGAAGCTCTACTTTTGATCTTCATGATCCATGAAAAATTTACTTGGTAAAACACTCCGTGTAACCATGACACCCTCTCAAAGTTGGATATTTCCAGTGAAAACGGGCACAGTTAATAGAAATGTGGTCATTACTGTGCCATTACGCCCAATTGACTTATTTTTAATTAGAGGAATTTCAATGAAAGAATCGAAAAATTTGGTATGAATAAGATACATATTTAATAAAAATAGGAAATTTTTTGCCAATTTTAATGACGATTTTGCAAATGTATAGGAGTTTCTCATTGAATTTAGAGTATTATCATGTCTGCAACTAAAGTAATGGGGTTATTCAGGTCATGTAAAAATGTATTTCAATCCATTTTTTCTTTATTCACGACCGACGAGAAACTATTTTTCACAAATCTCAGTTTAGCGTTTCGATCTAACAGCGTTTTTCCACTTTTTTGTATTTTTCGACATGCGCATGTAGAAAAACTGTCAAAAAATGGAGGAGAAATGTAGAAAAATGGAAAAAAATGTGTAAAAAACACATTTTTCAACGGTAGTTAATATACATTTTTGTATGACCTGAATAACCCCATAAACTTTCTGGAGCATAAAACAATTAGAAGGTGCCGGTCTGTTACAATAGACATTTAATCATTGTATTTTCTAGTTCATGAAACGTGATTTTTTCATGAAACGTGAGTCTTCATGAAACGTGAGTCTGAAATTTATGGGAATTACTCTTGAAGCTGAAATCGGTAAAAATCGTTTTGTTTAAATTTTGAAATTCCTTCTTATGCGGTCGTGTTATTTTCAAAGTACAAATTTTACAAATTATTTTTCACAAGAATAAAAGTTGCAAGACAAAGATTATGAAAATTATATACAAGATGTTCCTTGTTGTTGATTTTGTGAACCTTCTTGGAACTCTTGCTGATTCTGTTGTCCTTGTCCGATTCTAGTCGTCCATGTTTCCACTTCAATCGCTTCTCCAGTCGGTTGCAAGCTACTCGGATCAACTCCGCCTCCAACAACCCTCGCTGGTCTCAATATTCTTTTGTAGATCGTGACTGGTCTCAATCTTGTTCGTGGATTACAAGGAGAGTCTCCAGATGTTGGAGACGGCTCTTGTCTCACAATCACTCGTTGTCTCATGTTTTCGGGATAATCTGGATGCGACAGTTGTTCAGCTGTTCTCTGAAACAGAACAAATTCACACTTGTCAAAAATCGGGCCGGGCCGGATTCAAAATGATTACTCATTTTTTAACAAAATTTTCTGAACATTTTCGAAAGCTGAGCGCAAAAGTGCTTAAGTTACCATACATATTAACCTTACCACAAATCTCTTGTCAAGTTTTCAGTTCAGTCATTGAAATTCGCTGAGTATCGACTCACAGTTAATATTACTGTGTCCGCGCTGATACAGAGCTGAATTACAAAGAAATGCGGCAAAACATCAAAAATATCAGATATGTGTTACGTCACGGGTTCTTGGAATGACACACGTTTGCTCTAAATATCTCAACCCCTAAAACCTCACATCAGGGGGATCCCCAACGAATTTGATTTTTTTTCCGAGTCCCGCTGCGTGCGCAAACTCGTGTCTTGTTTTCAAAGACACTAAGCCCCCGATATTTTAATTGAACCTATGCAAACACGCTCTAATGATAAAAAACGTGGAAAATTAATATTTTCACGTATCCTAAAAATTCCTGTAGGAAAATGTTTCTAATGTTCACTGCCACGTAATGCGGACCACGCGTTACCTTTGCCGCCAAAACTGGTCTTGCCACGATTTCGTGACACGCAAAAAAGCGACACAAAAATATTTTTTTTGGACACTTCACCGACGCAAATTTTGTGTGCAAAATCTACTTTTGACGCAGCATAAGAAAACATACTTACCAAATCGACATGAAGTATTCTCCTCGATATAACTCTCGGCTCTTCAGACAGAATCACATTCGGTAAGTTTGGTGCTTGTTGAGTTGAAATATAAGATACAAGAACGAAAACTAATAACTTTATCATTTTCTGTCAAGTGGAAGAAAATGAGAAAGTGACTGAAGAAAAGTCAGTAACCAACTTGTTCTCGTTATCCCAACGGTCTCTCTCTCTCTCTATCTTTTTCTCATTGATAACAACCGGATGGAACGTGTCCTATCATATATATATGGATAAGAGATGTCATCAATCTTGCGATAATATGGTATTAGCAAAAAAAAACAAAGAAATAGAACAAATGAAGCTTTTTAGAAGAAAAGTCAATGATATGACAGATTATCGTTTTCAACCACTTGTTTTTTCAATTTGCGTTTGAGAGGCATGAATTGAGAAAACTGATGCAAAAAAGAAAAAAAAGCATACCAAAACGAGGAGCTCATACATTTCTTTGATAATTTGTTGTTTGTTTGTTATTTCATCTAAAATATAAAATCGGCCACATATTTGAAAAAATCAAGTTTTTCAATAAAGGTGTATACGGTAATAATAAGCAAGCAGAATGCCTATGTTAATGGTAAAAGTTCAAATGCTAGAAGATCAGAAAATTCGAATTAGGGAATGGTCAGAACTGACCGATGAGTTCAGAAACGAGACCTGGCACAATCCAAAGTCAATCGAGTTCTGATGGGAAATCAGTTTTCGAAAATTGCTGAATGCCCTCCGCAATCCAGATATTCTGGAACTATTTGACACACCTGTCTGGATATGAACCTTTGTGTATCCCAGATGTCTGTGTATCCGGATGTCCGCTAGCACGAGGTTAGTTCTTTCTCGGAATCAATCTCCACTAACTCCCAAAGTGTTAAAACTTTAATTCCAGGAGAATCACTTTCAGATGTCAAGTAAAACCTTTTCTTCCAATTTTCAAACTCTCTTGGTTGATGATTTTTAGTTTTTGCTTTTCATCCACCGAACACACCTGTCTCGATGTGAATCTTCGTCCGCTTCAGATGTCTGTCCATGATGTCCCATCAGAAAAGGTCAGTCCCTCTCTCGAAAATTCCATTTCATAACAGAAGCTGATACAATTCAGAAATGACTCATTCGCATAACTCCGCCCTCTATTTTGTATAAACAAATGCTGGTGTTTTGTTCTTTGAAACAGAAAAAGAAAATCAGAAAAAAAAAACAGTCGAGAAATTTCTGTGGATTCATTCCTTTGGTTTGTCACCTCCGAAATTCGGTTAGCAGTTTCTTTTGTGTTTCATTCATTTCTTCTATTTTCAGTGCTTAACTCTTACATATTTTGAAATTTCAGAGTTTTCAGACACATTCTTCTTATAGGGACAATGAGCTCCGGAAATCCCATCGACCAGGAATCGAAGTCTGGCAATTCAAGCAGAAGGTATAGTTAGGCATGGTTGGGAAATACCCGGCCGGCCCGATCATGAGTTGACGAGCCGGACCGGCCCGGGCATGCCCGGAATTTTCCAACCCTGTAGTTAGGCACATAACAAGTCAGTCCTGTAAACCATCCTTTAAACTTACAGAACTCCTGTCATGACTCAATCTTCTGGAACATTGCTTGAAGGTTCTGGATATGACTCGGCTGACACCCCAGATTCCACAACTCCTGCGACACTGCCACACATCGTTTGGTTTCCCCCACCACATCCAACTCGCACGTCTTCCTTGACGGAGAAGAATGAGTTGGTCGAGTCTCCAGATGGCTCACCTACTGTGTCGCTTCTCCCCAACTTGTTTCACCCACCTGTTCCCACCAGGACGTCATCCTTGACAGATAAGTCGATTTCATTGAAAATTGACTTGGCCGATGAATCAAGCTATCAAGTGCCGAGTAAGAAGTTGCATCCGGAGGAATTGTGAGTAATTTTCAAAAATTGCGTTATGGAAACGATCTTCAGTAGGGCTTCCTGATGTTATGCTTATCCGATAAGTGTAAAATTATTAG
The DNA here is from genome assembly GCA_002259235.3 of Caenorhabditis latens. Classification (NCBI taxonomy): domain Eukaryota; kingdom Metazoa; phylum Nematoda; class Chromadorea; order Rhabditida; family Rhabditidae; genus Caenorhabditis; species Caenorhabditis latens. The sequence continues at coordinate 2,904,002 of CM056094.1, forward strand.
CATTAGAAAATCTCAAAGTTTTCGAACTATAAGAAAACAAGTATTTTTTTCACCTTCCCAGCAGAGCTGTGCGGAATAAAATAAGGAATAAAGAAGGAAGAGAAATTATTTTCGACATTATGAGATATACGGTAATAAGATAAAGTTAATTAGTTGTATTGAAGGTATGACTATCCTTCGAGCATAAAAAATCCCAAAATTTTACTTATCTGGTACCGATGGACCTGAAAAAGTCTTCATTTATTCCTTCCTTCTTCCCTGTGTCAAATTTAGCGCCTTTTTCAGGTCCACCGGTACCAGATAAGTAAAATGTTGGGATTTTTTATGCTCGAAGGATAGTCATACCTTCAATACAATTAATTAACTTTGTCTTATTACCGTAAATCTCATAATGTCGAAAATAATTTCTCTTCCTTCTTTATTCCTTATTTTATTCCGCACAGCTCTGCTTCCCAGTATCTATTTCATTTTCAGACTCCTTCCCAACGACCACTACTCTACACCCACCCCACCACTTAAACCACCACGCAAGTTCCCTGCTCCAACTCGTGTTGCACCGCCCGTCCCTTCCTGTGCGCCATTTGGAAAGAAAAAGGTGAGTAACTGATCACAATACTTTTGACTCAACTGCATATGACAAAATTCAATTCAGACAAAAGAATACCGTGATATGGATAAGGATTGGGAAGTGAAGTCGTTGAAGTTCTGAGTTCAATTCTCCCTCCGTCATCGCCTTCTCAAAGTCCAACTCCTCTTCCTTCATAGGTTTATTAGTGGTTCCACTTATTTCCCCCGACGTTAATTATCATGGCTTTAATTTGCTGCCATCCTTCTATCCCCGATTTTTTTGCATCCATCATTCCTCTTTGCAATGTCATTACTGCTAATGTCCCCAAATTCCTTCCCCCATCTAAATTCGAAACTCTCCTAAACCCCTCTATTACTCGTTTTTATTTAGTACTTTTTGTTAATTACCATGTTTTCCCCCGCTTTTCTTTCTCTGCCTCAAAACTTCTAATTGTAAGTCTATTATTTTTTCTTCTCCATGTTCTTTTGCCCCCTATTCCATTTCTCTCACAATTTCCTTCATATTTTTTACTAGTCCATTTCGTCTCAACCTTTTTTAATGTATTTCTTTTGTTGATTCTATTTTTGCCAATAAAAATTCTTTATTTCATTATGAATATTACACCACCTTCCTCAACGTCAAATTCAACCGAACCGGATCCTTTGGTCTCATGATAACACCATTACAATCTGAAATCAAATCCGGCTCCCCCTCTATTCTACTCAATTCAAATTTCTCAATTAATTTAACAATAGTAGTCTTGAACTCCATTTCAGCGAATCTCATTCCAACACAATATCTTGGTCCGATTCCAAATGGGATCCATTTCAATTGATGAGATTCAGCGGATTCTAAGAAACGCTCCGGATCGAATTCATCTGGATTCTCCCAATTGGCTTCGTTCCGGTGAACTGTGTTGGCTTGTACTGTAACAAGGCATCCTTTAGGGTAGAATTGGCCATTGATGGTGATGTCGGACAGGCAAGTACGGCTTATGAAACTGAAAATTTTGTGGTTATCCGTTGCTGTCATTGGTTTTTGCGGGATTTTGTGGAGGCGTTGCGGCCGCGTCGCGTGCGTCACTCATATTTCTGTTAATCCGCATTCTTATAGAAATTAATTGAGATACCTGTGCGCCTATCAACTGTATTCAAAGAAAACTGTCGTGGAATTAACTAGCCATTAATTCACGACCTTCAATAACCATCCTAACAACTCTATGGCGTCTATTAGACTCACAAATATCTAACCAAAATGGCTATAAGAAATGGTTTTGACAATAAGCTCAATACGTGAAACGTGGCCTTCCCGAGGAAATGCTCAACAACTATCGTCGACTACTTGCGTGTCTCTGACCTCTGATTGTACCGACCCCAAGATAACGATCGCCCTCGATTCGCTGCATATAAGGAAGCGGAATCGTCAGTTCAATCACACTCTCGTGGCTCTACTCTTAGACTCTCGCGCTCTGGAAGCTCTATCAATCGGGATCTCAACCGTGGCTCCTCCGACCGTTCTTCTCCAACTACTCCACCAATGCCCCGGCTCCCGAAGAACTCAAGACACCAAAAGTATCCTCCTGGCTCCCGTTCATTATTGAATAACCTTTCCTCTATTGTTATTCTCGCATTCTAAGTCTGACGGGGTTCACCTTCCCTTCAACGTCAGCACAAAAACTTTATGACAACTTGACCCGCGTGAGCCCGAAAATTTGCTTTGGGTCGGTGTGAAAAGCCTACCGTAACTGTAGCAGTTTATGACCGGAGCATGCCAGATCGAAGACGTTTCTGGCGCCCGCCCCTGTGCCTAACAAGAATGAATTTTAAACACTGAAAATACTAGTTTCTTCCCCTTTTGCTGCTTTGTCGCTGTCCAAGGGGCGTGGCCTAACTTTCAAATTAAAAAAGATGGTTTACAGATGCATGTGCTCAGCGAGCAACAAATTTTTATGTATTCATTAAACCTGAAGTTTCGAGTCATCTCAATTATCATCAGAGCAGCTTTGATGCGGGCTAGAATTTGGGCGGTTTTTGATTAGTGACAGCACCTTCTCGACCACTGTATCGAATTTTCTTGAAGTTACTGTCTAAGGAACCGTCCCCAATGGTTTTTCTTACTTACTGAATAACAGGTGGATAGTATCTGAGTGACTCCTTATACACGGCATCCAAGTATTTCATTTGATGAATCGAATCATAATCCAACACTTCTTTTGTTCTCTTCGTCTTTTCTATCTCATCATATAATTTTTGTTGAACTTCCGGGTATCTCGATAATAAATATGCACAATATGTCAATGCAGTACTTGTTGTCTCATATCCAGCCAGGAGAAAAGCGAAACAATTCTCGATTACTTCTTTCTTTGTCATTCCATTCGTTTTTTCTCGATCCAATAGAAGTTTCAAGAGGTCAACACTGTCAGATCCTTCACCGCCACGTCTTCTTTCATAGCTGAAATCGGGGTCTTGGAATTTGTCAGAAAATATATGTAGAACTCACACATTATTCAATCCACCAACCATTGGTAACTCTGCAGAAGCCAATCCAGTGAATCTGTACAGAAGTTTCCACAGCCACATCAGTTCCGGGACCATTACTGAAAATGAGCACATATATTTATTTCAAATTATGATACTTAAGACAATTCTAAGAAACTTTCATCATTTTACTATTAACGCCACAGTTCCCCCCGTTCTACTGACTTGAAAGGAGCCTAGATGGAAGAGTTTTTACGAGAGACCGTGTAGTCCTCTCGAACAAGATTTTTGCTCAATTCCTCGTTTCTTGCTTATCCAACAAATTTTTGTTTTTTTTTTCTATTTTTTCTCGATTCAAGTTTGAAAAACACGAAAGTAACAAGCGATGAAACGAATTGAGAAATAATTTTGTTAGAAAGGATTACATAAAAAACTCTTCTACCAAAGATCCTTTTGAGTCAGGATAACGGAAACTGGAGCAACTAGGATGGAGACCTCAGCAGCGTTTTCAAGAATTTAGAAGTGCGTCAATGTATTCCAAGTTATAAGATTCAGAATATTGGCACGGATCATTTTTTACTTCTTTGCTGCAAGTTTCAATTCCCTGTGTCTTATCAGAGCTAAATTCCAAGATCTCACTATCAGTTTTGGGAAGTCTATTGAAATCATGCTTAAAGAAGTTCTATGTATTTTCAACACACTAACTACACACTAGAGTGTCGCCTCGCAAGACGAAGCTTGCAAAATTCCCGTTTTCCCGGTTTTGGCTTGACTCGGTTCGTCCCGGTTCGGTTTGTCTCGCATTCGGTTTGCCTCGATTCGCAAAAAGTTCGGAAAGTTCATTTCTCGCAAATTACTCGCAAAGTTCGCAAGACAAAGCGAACTATTCGCATGTCACGCGTTGATCATTTCTACCGTTGATTTTCGGAAAATAAAAATTTGGTAATTAAAATCGTGAACTTTTCCAAAATAATAAAATTATCAATTTCGAAAAATAAATGAAAATGAGAGTAGAAAAAGTTCACGATTTTAATTACCAAATTTTTATTTTCAGAAAATCAACGGTAGAGATGATCAACGCGTGACATGCGAATAGTCCACTTTGTCTTGCGAACTTTGCGAGTAATTTGCGGGAAATGAACTTTCTGAACTTTTTGCGAATCGAGACGAACCGAATGCGAGACAAACCGAACCGAGACAGAGTGCGAGACGAACCGGGACGAACCGAGACCGAATTCCCGCGGGACTCGCATGAACTCTCGCTACTCGCGGGACAGGGTGTCTTGCGAGGCGACACTCTACTACACACTAAATTTTACCCAAACTTTGGAGCCGAATTTCTCAAAACTGGGAGGGCCACTGCAAAAACTGAATATAGATTCGGAATCAGGGAAACATCAGCTTTCCGGTGATATATATCATGTTTTGTATCTCCATACTTTGTGTGAGTCATTCCCTTGTAAGATTCTGTGGTTCCCTTGTGAAAACTACAGTCGATTAATAACCGCCCTAACCAGAATACAGAGTAAAAAAAATTTCGTTTTCCCAAGCCTGAGAAACTTACTACTTGTACCGATCAATGGGTTCTGTCTCAAGTCAATATTCGTAATGAAATTCCTCGCTTCTACATAGAATACATCATTTCGATCTCTTTGACAGTTACTGTCAATTGCAAACGCACATTTCCCGATGACATCGAGAGTGAGACCTTGGAAATCGCTGGAAATATCAACATTAGGATATATGACTGGAACAAGCAGACTAACTCATAAATATCCCACTTCCCTCCACTCTCTGATTTCTCTTCCAGAATCTCCAAGAATGTGCCAATCTTTGTGTTGATCGTCTCATGCATCGCCTTCATTTTTCCATTTGAAAATATCGGAGCGATTGCAGATCGAACATGTTTCCACCCGTCTGCATATGTGTTTTGCAGGAGGGATGCGTTAAGTTCTGAAACTTATTGTTTTGGCATACTTGGGTGAAGCCTTCTCACTTGTTTCTCTAAAAATGTCGACGACTCCACGATCGGAGAAATTGGAGAAATTCCTGATGAACACTTCCTTGATATCGTCTTCATTGCACAAGAAGATCGAGAGCTGTTGACCAAAGAATATTCTGAAAACATTCCGGATATAGTTACAAAATGGTAAAACTATATTTAGGCTGACTCACGCATATCTGTCTCCATACTTCTTCCTCATCTGCAAATGCCAATCCTGAGCATTGTTGTATCCCTTTCGAGTTGTTAGGCTGAAAAAGAAACAAATTATAAGAGAGTATCACAGCATCGCAAAGCGTAAGGTTCGCAGTACACCATCTTAAAACTTTTGTCAGTCGCGTTGCGTGCAGTGCGTGCACAACCGTTGTACGACAGAGCGCACTTTCACGACCTCACAGTTCTTTGACGAATTGCCAAAATAAGAAAAGTGACACCTTGTGATGGCGGGCTATAAATTTTGACTTGAAGTTTAGGCCCCGCCCCCAAAACAAAACCGAAAGTTTTGAATGGCCTAAAATTTGAATAAAAGTTTGAAGTCCGTGAATACGGCTCGCACAGAATAAGCTTGAATGATGTTGGAAAAGTGCGCTCTATAGAAACATGCTATCAGCAAGGTTACGGTAACTTTTGACAATCAGTGGCCCACGCGACACAACGGATAACCTCAAAACTCACTCAATAATATCCTTCAAATTCCCCAGAAACCAATGAGGTTCAGGCCCGTCCAACCCGATTTTGGCGCGAAGTTTCAGTTTTTGTCTTCGATTATATATTGAATTAATAAGAAACAATAGGAAAATCGCAAAAATGGAGGAGAGGAAGATGAAAACCATTCAGGGACAAGATATTTTGAAAGTGGGAACGCTATTTATAGGTTACAATGGAAAAGGTGAGAAAAGAAGGAGGAGAGATAAGTAACGTTCTTTGATGGTCATCATCTTGACATCATAACTTATCAAAACATAAATCAACGAAACGAACATTGAGATGGACGATTTCTTGTAGCCTCCAGTTTGGTTTAAATGACGTATGTCGGATGTAGGCGTCGGCTATTTATCGAATAGTTCAATTCACTCAAAGTCTCTATCAAGCGGATGTACTGGCATGTTCCAGTAAACACCATTTCTCAAAAAGACATAAAAAAGTTGATCTCAACCGAAGAATATATTCGAAAATATCCGATCTCAAAAAGTCTGTTGCAGTCCTGATGAAAAATTTATTTGTATGATCTGGAGTCCTCTCGGACCAAAATTTTTCGCGAAAAAGTAAATAAACGAGGAATTGAACAAAAATCTTGTCCGAGAGGACTACACGACCACGCTGAAGAACTCTTCCACCGTGGCTCTTTTTGAGTCAGGGAATGGGAACTTGATTACTGTTTTGTCTGGGAGTAACCTGGAAATTATTGGATTGAAATTTGGTTTTTAAAAACTGATAATACATTTTATGAGTTCAAAACACATTCCAAGAGTTACTAGCCCACATGTTCAACTTTGATTTTGCGATGTTTGTCCATTAACGTTTTTCTATTAAGTTAACGACCATTCGAACCATATCTTCATTTTTCTTTATTTGTGATGAAGATTTTTAAAGATGCAAAAAACAGGTTTAACCAATCCGATGTTTGACCACTTTCTCTTCTTGTCACAATTCGAACACATATCTTTCTCTCTCCCTGAATTTCTTCTTACCTAAACAACTTATCAATTGATCAACACAAAGCACAAAATATCCATTTTACTCTGTTGTACACAGCGATTCCATAGCTGGGCGATGTGTTAGCCATTTTCATTTTTTGTGATTTGATCTGTTCAGAACTTTTGAACCAGGCAATATATACAGAGAAGAAGTTGTGATGACTGAATTTTGGTTCCAGATCTCCATTTTTAAAATAAATGAGCACAAACAGATTTCAGTGATACACAGTTGGAGTTATTTCAAGACCAATCAGTTAATTAGTTCGAATCAACTCTTCACAAGACACTTTTGAAATGAAATTATGTTTATTGAATCAAAAAACACGGGGGATGTATTAGACGAGGTTATTGTAGAGCTTGTTGCATCCACTGACCTTGAATTCTTGGGTCTTTGCTGGAGTGGTTTTAAGGCAGCAACGGTATCCATTTCCAGTCATACAGGCTCCATCATAGACAGCAGCACAGTTATGGACGCAGAGATTGTAGCAGGTCTGGTTGGTTTGAGTGGCGAAACTGATCCATGGAGAGCAGTTGTCATAAGATGCTGCACCGTTGACAGAGGCACAGTAGTTCTGACAGATGGCCAAGGTAACAGCAGAGACAGTGGAGAAGAGGGCGAGGGCGATGAAGAGACGGAACATCTGGAAATGATTGGAATATCTGAAAACAGGTGATCAGTGGGAACTTACCATGATGAATATGGTCAGTGGGGACTGATGAGGAATCTATCCATGGGCTCCGTTTTATGCGGATCCAAATGCTCTGTGGGATACTTTCATATTGGATACTATGACTCATATCTATTGTTAAAACATCAGGTTCAAAACGTTTCTGACACCTCTGGTTTATTGAAACACTATCAAAGTTGAGTCATATTCGAAGTTATGAAAAAAAAACGTGTGGGCGGACTATCTATTGTGTTGATGACAAAAAGGTTTGTGGAAATATGAGTGGGAGTTGATCCTATTGGATCTGCTCTTTCACTGAAGCCACCTCCGTTTTCCACGCAGAAACCTGAATAGCGTGTATTGTCATTTGTAGAAGATCAGGCTCAGAATCGCATGGTCCAACTATGAGAACCTCAATTTCAAGCTCACTCTCACATTTGCTTGGAATATAATATGCTTCTAAGAACAGACAAGTAACTGTGCACATAGCGAACATAGAAAGTATGAAAAAAAGGCGATTAATTGAAATTAAAACTGTACATTTACCATTTTAGTCTTGAAGAATTAACAATTTGAAAAACAACTTCTGCAGATGAAAATAAAATATACATTCGGAATCAGTGTGTTTTCAGCTTTCCATTTTGACATCCTCTGTTGAAAATGACAGCGCTTTGAGACAATGACACGGTGTGACATTCTATCTCATGAAATAAACATTTTTACGCAATTCAGATCTTCTACGGTCACTCAGTAAAGATTTGCAGATCAGCAAACTTTCTTAATTCAGAACAGAACAGTGTTGTCAAGGCCCGGCTTCAAAAAATGACCACTTCATCCAATTTTTTTTCGAATTTTTTTCGAATTTTTTATCGAAAATGTGACCATTTTTGACTATTTTTTAAATTCTGAATGAAAATTGTAGAAAACTACGGAAATGAAGTCCTACTTTGAGCTACATGTTCCAAAAACGAATGGCAATTTGAAGCAATGAATCACAGATGCTGCTAGTCTGTCTTCACAAATTCTCCAATCATCATTTCATTACATCTCTTTCAGGATTCTGTGAGAAAACGGGATGACTCCAGTGAAACATTCTGTTCGACTTGGTGTACAATAGGACCAACTCCCATTCATTTTGTTACAAAACATTAGTTTTGCATATTAAAAATTCAGGCTTATGCGTGGAAAACGGGGGCAGCTTCAGTGGAAGAGTAGATCCAATAGGATCAACTCCCACTCAGATTTCCACAAACCCTTTGTCATCAACATAATAGATGGGGGCAACCACACAAAGTTTTGGATATTGTCCAATTTTGATAGTGTTTCAATAAACCAGAGGTGTCAGAAACGTTTTGAACCTGATGTTTTAACAATAGATATGAGTCATAGTATCCAATATGAAAGTATCCCACAGAGCATTTGGATCCGCATAAAACGGAGCCCATGGATGAAATCCTCATCAGTTCTCACTGACCATATTCATCATGGTAAGTTCCCACTGATCACCTGCTTTCAGATATTCCAATAATTTCCAGATGTTCCGTCTCTTCATCGCCCTCGCCCTCTTCTCCACTGTCTCTGCTGTTACCTTGGCCATCTGTCAGCACTACTGTGCCTCTGTCAACGGTGCAGCATCTTATGACAACTGCTCTCCATGGATCAGTTTCGCCACTCAAACCAACCAGACCTGCTACAATCTCTGCGTCCATAATTGTGCTGCTGTCTATGATGGTGCCTGTATGACTGGAAATGGATACCGTTGCTGTCTTAAAACCACTCCAGCAAAGACCCAAGAATTCAAGGTCAGTGGATGCAACAAGCTCTACAATAACCTTGTCTAATACATTCCCGTGTGCTTTGATTTAATAAAGATATTTGCATTTGAAAATAAGTCTTGTGAAGAGACGAATGTTAAAAAAACGTATTTATTAAAAGATACTTTCAGATGGACAGATTATTGTTTTTATAACAAATGACAGAAAGATAAACAATGACATGTAGATTCAAAGATAATCGGAAAAAAAAGCTCTAAATTGTTACTGTGAGTTGTAAGAATTCGATTGCTGATTCAGATTAAGAAGGTTCTGAAGCATCGCCTGATTCTGAAGATACTGGAGGTGCGATTGGAACTGCAGCTGAAAAGCGGTGGAGTCCACAGGTGTCATTGGGAATGGTGTAGGAACCAATGGGAAGTTGAACAATGGAGGAGTACCAGTTGGAAGAGAAACATCCGGAAGCCCGGGAGTGGAGAGACCTGCTGGTTGGGTGAGTGGTGGAGAAGGTGCCAGTGTAGGCAGTCCTGGTGATGGGGTAGTACGGGAGAGAATGCTAGAAACAGAGAATGAAGAATATGAAGAACAGGATGGAGATGTGATGAGGCTATCTGGTTCATTGACAGGAAGAGTCCGCAAGTATTCGAGAATGATTTGGAGAACATTGACTTGTTCCATCTTCTTTAATCCCCTTCCCAGTCCGTTCCGAGTGATAAACTCCCTGATATGCTCGAGTGCATCCGTCATCTTGTCCCTTCTCCTCTGCTCTCTCCTTGCTTTCACTTCTTTTTCCACTTCCCTTTTCATCTTTCCTCCTTCACACTTCCGACGCGACTCCACTGGATACTTTGACTTTAGATCCACTTTATTGATGGTCTCGGCCACGAGCATTAGGATGGAAGGGTGTCTGAAAGGTAGAGGGAGGATTAGTAATAGTAATGAAATCTAGACAACTTACGATTTGAGATCTTGTTCATTTCCGTATTTCTTCTGGATCAACACCTCTCTGATATCTCCGATTGCCGTGTTGAATGCATTCAATCTCTTCTCCTCCGCTCTCTTCTTCCTCAGTTTTTGCTGTTGGAGGTGCAGTTGAGAGAAGAACAAAGTCAGTTGAGATGACATAGTACAACTGAAGTTATATCAGATAAGGACTTGAGAAAAGCAAGGTTTAGGGAAAAGATTTAAAAAATAGACCACTTGTTAGGACCGAGAGTAAAAGAAAGTATGAGTCTGATTCTTACCCATCATCTCCAGATCTTCTAGAAAGGGGCGTGGCCTTTGAGTACCGTGAGAACATCACTCAGATTCCCACGGTTGCTCGTCACAGATGGGAAAGAACGCGTGAGAATATACAGGGCAGAGCATGGGAACCCGTGTAATGTGAAGTCAGGGATTATGATCTGTGAGAATATAAGTGTGGGAGACTGGGAATATAAAGTGATTGGCTGTGGAGAAAGGTGCATTGAAGAGACAGGGGTCTCCACATTATACGGGTTCCCATGTTCTCCCCTGTATTTTCCCACGCGTTCTTTCCCATCTGTGACGACCAACCGTGGAAATCTTACCGATATTCTCACGGTACTCGAAGGCCACGCCCCTTTCTAGAAGATCTGGAGATGATGGGTAAGAATCAGACTCATACTTTCTTTTACTCTCGGTCCTAACAAGTGGTCTATTTTTTAAATCTTTTCCCTAAACCTTGCTTTTCTCAAGTCCTTATCTGATATAACTTCAGTTGTACTATGTCATCTCAACTGACTTTGTTCTTCTCTCAACTGCACCTCCAACAGCAAAAACTGAGGAAGAAGAGAGCGGAGGAGAAGAGATTGAATGCATTCAACACGGCAATCGGAGATATCAGAGAGGTGTTGATCCAGAAGAAATACGGAAATGAACAAGATCTCAAATCGTAAGTTGTCTAGATTTCATTACTATTACTAATCCTCCCCTATCTTTCAGACACCCTTCCATCCTGATGCTCGTGGCCGAGACCATCAATAAAGTGGACCTGAAATACAAAAATCCAATGGAGACACGTCGGAAGTGTGAAGGAGGAAAGATGAAAAGGGAAGTGGAAAAAGAAGTGAAAGCAAGAAGAGAGCAGAGGAGAAGGGACAAGATGACGGATGCACTAGAGCACATCAGAGAGTTTATCACTCGGAACGGACTGGGAAGGGGTTTAAAGAAGATGGAACAAGTCAATGTTCTCCAAATCATTCTCGACTACTTGCGGACTCTTCCTGTCAATGAACCAGATAGTCCAATATCTCCATCTGGTTCTCCATGTTCTACATTCACTATTTCTAGTATTCTCTCACGTACTACCCCATCACCAGGACTGCCTACATTGGCATCTACTCCACCACTCACCCAACCAGCAGGACCTTCCACTCCCGGACTTCCGGATGTTGCTCTTCCAACTGGAACTCCTCCCCCATTGTTCAACTTCCCATTACTTCCATTCCCAATGACACCTGTGGACCCCACCGCTTTTCAGCTGCAGTTCCAATCGCACCTCCAGTATCTACAGAATCAGGCGATGCTCCAGAACATTTTTAATCTGAATCAGCAATCGGGTGCTGAAAATGCTAACTAATGATTTGAAGTTTTTTCTTTTCCGATGATCTCTGAGTCTACCTGTAACTTCTTCTCTTCCTGTCATTTGTTATAATAACAATAATCTCTCCATCTGAAAGTTTCTTTCAATAAACACTTTTTTTTTTGAAAACATTGTCTAAAAAACCACGAATACCTCTCGAAGTTTTATTTTTCATTGAGAAAATTGCATATCCGGTTACTGTAGAAACTTGTGCATTATTGCGTCAAATTTGATGCTTTCCGTTTTTTTTGTGATTTTCCATGCGGTGCAAACAAAATTTTATTGAAAAAATAACTTTTTTGTTTTTTCTATTAGATTTTAACATTATCAATTGATATATCAATAATTTCGGGCTGATAGTTCTGAATAAACTCAATTTACTACGGTAGGTAAAAAGTTGTGCATTTGTGCGTCGTTTAAAATGCATTTATTTTTTCCTCGGCTTTTAGCCATTTTTCGTCAATTTTTCTTTGATTTCCACAGTTTTCACTGAAAAGCAACCTAAAAAATAAATATTATTATTTTCAGATGACAGATTCTGACAGCGACGACTCCGAGTTCGAACTGCCACGTGTCGCTTCAGGGTATAGACTGTTTTTCTCCGAATTTTCAAATGAAAATTATTTCTTTTAGCGGAGGCCGATCGGCTTCGATGAGTGGTGAAGATCAGACGAAAGACATGCTTTATTACGATGAGACGTTGGGATTCACCACAGATGGAGAGAATAATCGACATACTCCGTACGGAATGGGCGAAAGTTGATTGCAGAATAATAAAATTCTCAAAAATTGCAGAGAAAAACATTGAAAATTGATGAAAAATGGTGTTATTTCTCTGGATAATGTCTGAGAAAATAATAATTTCTGGGAAAATCTACATTTTCATTCGGAATTTTGAAATATTTCTTATTTTCTTCTCAAGAAAGCTGAAACAGTTTCGAAACTTTTGATTATGATTGATTTCAATAACAAGTTTTCAATGAATCACATGGAAAATTGCTTTAAAGTTAATTTCGATGAGTTTATGACGATTTTCCGCTTGAAACTCGAAAAAATATCCTCGAAATCAGTTTTTCTCACCCAATTCTTCTTCAGACCGCCCTCAAACCCTCAATTTTCGATATTTCAGCGAACGAAAACTGTCGACATACTTGGATCGGATGGAACTGGAAAAGAAACATTTCGATATGATTAACGAGAGAATCGTCGATGACGTCACAATGGATCAGTTCTATAAACCACATAGCATCACTGTTCTCGTCTTGGTTATCGCTTTTCTGCTTTATAAAGCAGCGTTTGGGTACGGGAATTGATGGAACTTTGGCTTTTTGTTGAGATTTTTCTACTTTTGACGAAGAAATAGTACAATAACGTTGAAAACTCTCATTTCAGCATTTTTTTTCGTCAAAATGGTTACTATGAATCAAAGAAGAATTTGACGCTAAAATACATGCGAAATGTCAGTTTTTGATAGAACATGCCAGAAACTGAGTAAATTTCAGAAACCTTCGAGGCTATTTCACGGAATTGAGCATACTTGCCAAGGCCCGTCTTCAAAAAATGACCTTTTTTTTCAAATTTTTTTTGAAAATTTTCCAATTTCTCATCGAAATTGTGACAATTACTGATGATTTTTCAAAGTTTCCTCTAATTGTGAATGATATTCAAAAAAAATTTTGCGGAAAAAAAAACGAAATTTTCAAAGAATTTGAAATTTGAACTTTGTCGCCAAAACACCCGGGACAAGTATGGAGTTGAGAATTTCCTATGCCGGAGCACATCATGCTTAAATTATAGTTAATTTCTTCCTGATGACTGAAAAAATACATGGACGTGTTCTGTTCATTTTTTGTTGTTACGAAAATTTCGGAGTATGTTTCAAAATAGTCTGAAAATTATGAAAATTCCTATTAAAAATTTCCAAAACCCCTGAAAAAACTTCTAGAAAAACCAAAAATTCCTCTCAAATCAAGTCGAATTTCAGCAAAACCGACAACACCACCGAGAAGAATTTCTACGAGGGATTCCTTGGCGCCGGTGCCCTCTTCCTACTGATCAGTGCTCTCACTTTCCCGAATGGACCATTCATTCGACCACATCCGATCCTTTGGCGTGTCATCTTCGGACTCTCTGTCATTTATGTCATTGTTCTTCAGTTCGCTTTGTTTCAAAATTATGAGGATTTGAAGAAGGTGAAATAATGATTAATATCACTTTTAGAAGCTTGGATCTCTTCCAGATTCTCACATGGCTTGATCCCGAAGGACTCGGACAGAAATCACTGGAAGAGAAGGAATACGCATCGGACTGTTGGGATTTGTCGTGGGAGAAGATTTGGAGCCACGTGGATTTCTTCGCATTCTCTCACTTCACTGGATGGATTATGAAGACGTTGTTGTTGAGACATTGGGTCCTTTGCTGGTTTATTTCTATTATATGGGAGTTTACAGAGGTGATTGTAGATTGGGAATGGTGATTGAGACTCGAATATTGAGAGAAAAGTGAAATGTTCTGTTATTTATTTGGAGTCTAGAATATGGACAGACAGACACACATACAGGCACCCAGATTGCGAAATTAACATATCGAGGTTGATATCTTTGAAATCCGTTCAAAATTGGCATTACTTACTTTCGGAGATATCAAAACTTCATACTTGTCAAGGCCCGACCTGAAAGCTCAGGAAATTGGCGCCAAAGTTCAAAATTCAAAATGTTTTGAATTTTTTCGCGAAAAAGTCAAATTTTTGCCTATCACTCAGAATTTGAAGAAGTTCTGCAAAACCAACCAAAATAGTCACATTTTCGGGTCTTAACAGGTATGAAAAGCTTCAAAAATGTGTTTATTCGTTCTCAATTAGATACAATTAATGGCATATAGATATGAATTTGTATATTCCTTATCGTTGTCGATCGATCCTCCTCCTGCCCGATGTCCTCAGGAACACCAGTTCTTCCTGAGGGAGGAGGCATAGGTCGTTTATCCATTCAGACATCGAATCGAATGGCTCAATCCTCGGGGAACCCCGAGGAGATGCCGATCCGATGGCTGAACGGATCCCTGAGAAACACCAATTGTCCTCAGTGAGATCTATCCAATCCCTCAGGACGTACTAGTCGTAAAGCACTACTCACTGAGGGATATGACTATCGCAGTAACCCCCGTCTCGTTTATAAGGGCACACCTTCTCAGGCAACAGACATCTCACGGGTTCCGCCATCCTCTATGGGATACTGTGGGAGAAGGGGCGGGGCTTGGGATGGGTGGGGTCTGATGGGACTGTTTTCTGTTTCATCTTCTTCGATTTGGTAAAGTTTTAATCTGCCGAGCTCCAATTTTGAAAATTTCTGAAATAAACTTATTTATTTGTTTCAGTTAATGTTCATCGATCTCCTCCCGAACTTTGCCGAATGCTGGTGGGATTCGCTCATTCTCGACGTCCTTCTTTGCAATGGAATTGGTATTTATGTTGGAATGAAGCTGTGTAACTTTCTTCAAATGCGCCAGTTCCATTGGGAAAGTATCAAGTGAGATTTCGAGCTGAAAGAGGGCGTGGTCTACTTATCTTTTTCCAGAAATATCAAAACGCGTCGTGGAAAAATGAAGAGATTCGCGTTGCAGTTCACGCCAGCGAGTTGGAGTGGGTACGATTGGTTCTACAGTAAATCGTTCTCCAATGCGATCCGTCGCACTTTTCTTCTCACGTTTTTGGTCTCTTTTTGGCTGGTTAGTTGACCTAGAAACCCGACAGAAAAGTTCGGCCAGGAATGACCACTTTTCTGGGCATTTTTTGAGCTGAAAATGGCGTTTTTAAGGATTTTCCCACGGTTTTATCTCACTTGGGAAGGCCTCCGAGTGACTGGGTCGTGATCTATATCATTGGAAAGCTGAGAAAACGCTGATTTCGAATATATGATCAGTTTTTACCCTCGATGCCTGGTATTTGAGAAAAATGAGGTCAAAACTCTGAAAAACAGAGAATCATTTACCTTCAACATGCGAAAATTACAAAAAAGTCTGTTTTTCAGAGTTTTGACCTCATTTTTCTCGAATACCAGGCCTCGAGGACAAAAACTGAATATATATTTGGAATCAGCGTTCTCTCAGCTTTCCAATGGTATAGATCACGTCACACAACTCCACGGAGGCCTTCCCTAGTCAGAAGTTATCAAAATTCTTGCAGCTCGCCGAGCTCAACACATTCTTCATCAAACACATCTTCGCAATCGACACGAAACATCCGGTCGTCTTCTGGAGAATTATATTGATCGCAGTGATCGCCGCGCCGACTATTAGGTTTTGTTCTTTTCCAGAAAATCCAGTTTTCAATAATTCCAATTTTCAGACAATTCTACGTCTTCTCAACCGACCCACTCACTCGTCGAGTCGGCATGCAATCATGGATTTTTGTTGTTGTTTGTGTTCTGGAATTGGCGATTTGTATGAAATGTGGAGGAGAGGTTTTCGCGAAGACCACACTCTGGAAATTGGGTCTCTGGATCGCTTCTATAGTGGGTTTTGGAAAAGCGCGCAAGGCGCGCCAGTAACTCAACAAAGGGCTCTAAAACCGCGCTGAAGGTGCGCCAGATTGAATTTAAATCAGGTTATCATTAAAACACTAATACAATATGATATTCATATAGTTTTTTTAATGATATCATGATTTAAATTTCAACTGGCGCACTTTCAGCGCGTTTTAGAGCCTTTTGTTGAGTTGCTGGCGCGCTCTGGGCGCTCTGTCAATGGAAAAAGTCCAAACTATAATTAATATCTTTCTTTTCAGATGATTGGCACAATCATTTGCATCGTCGCTTCCACGTGGTACGCTGAAAATTTCGGATCGACCGCCCGTGTCACTGTCAAAGGACGTCGCCGCCTGTGCTATTTGGAGTCGTCACATGAGAATCTTGGAATGCTAGCTGATGACGTCATCAAGAAGCGTGAAGAGTACTTGACGTCGCCGAAACGGCATTAGGCATTTTCTGTAGCATTTTGATAGGATTTTCTGTTAATTTTTTGTTGGTTTTTTACTTGTTGAATTGAAATTTTGGATTTTTTTGTTTTGGTGTTAGACGAGCATTTTTAGTACAACTGCGCTCCACCGCAAACGAGAGAGAGACGCAGAATTTTTTTCTCTCATCTTATTTTTCAAAATTTTTTCTGTAAACTATTATAAAAAACAGCGAAAATAGGTCAAAAACCTTGTAAATCTGTATCAGCGCAAGAAAGAAACTCTGCGTCTCTCGCCGATACTCTCTCGTTTGCGGTGGGGCGAGGTTGTAAGAGGAATGGACTGCCCATAATTTGAAATTCGATCGGAAGATGGTAACTAGAAAAATATCAAAAGGAAGCATCTGATTTCAAGACGATGGAATCGTTCGAGTCTCAAAAAAAACAGTCATATTCTTATTAGCAGAAAATTATTCAAATTTAGTGAGGTTTCACTTGTTTAATTGAGGCAGTCATGATAGAAGAGTAAGTGTCTCCTTTCGTACTTGGTGTAGGTATCTGAAAGAAAAAAAAATTGAAGATAATTTTTTGAAAACTCAAAATTCTTCATACATCAACTTGATCCACATCCACTCCCGTTTCGTACGAATCAATCGGTTTCTCATCCCATTTCACTTTCTTGATCTTTATATCCTTCTCTTTCCTTTCTTCAATCATTAACTGAAAATTGAGAACTAATTAGGGGAAATCCGACTGAAAACGAGAACTTACATCGGCAGCAACAATGTTTTGAGTATGGAATACAATGGGTCCTCTATCCTTGAACTTGAACGCTTTCTCGTCTTGTTCTTTCTGAAATTATAGAGAAATTTGAGGTAGAAATGTCAAGATAGGAAAAATAGGGCCACACATATTTTTTCATTAGTACAGTTTCTGCAAACGCGCTCTACCGAAACTTTGGGAGACGCTGACTTCCCTATTTTCGGATCAGGGATGTGCAAAAAAACTTTTTTGAAAATTTTTGGCTGAAAAACCGGAAAATTCGAAAAACAAATCTCAGAAAAACTGTCTGAAACTGAGTTTTTCGGAGTCAAAAATTTTGAATTTATTTGAAAACAGTACGTATTTCAAGGACAAACCCCCATAAAACCTATTTTTGAAACAAAATTTTTTAAAAATTCAGGAAAAATCGAAAAATCACTATTTTTGTTACTCCATTTTTGAAAATTTCAGCAGAAATCGCCGAAAATCACTTCGACCCAAAACATTTTTCGTCGTAAAATTGTTTGAAAACCACAGAAAAACCCAAAATTTTTTTCGCACAGCCCTAGCTTGAATGTCAATCTACCCAGATATAACTCATATGTCTGTCTGTCTGTCCCCATTTCCCGATGTCCAGATGTCCCCTCCCAAACTCACTTTCTCTTTCCGAACCTTCTTCATCATCTTCTTAGACAGTGGCATTGGTGTCCTTTCCGTCGGAATTCCTACTGTACCATATGGTGGTGCTGGTTTTGGTGCGGGGGAAGTGATGTTGAGAGTTGAAGCACTAGTCGATAGATACGTCGATTGATTCGGTGGGGTTACAGTCGTCGTCGTCTCATTTTTATTGGGGATCTCCGGACATCCTGGCACCACTTTCTCCCTGGTGTGACCTTCTTCGTAGAATTCTTTCGTTGGATAGCAGTATTTACAGAAGCCGTTTTGTATTATCTGGGTGAAATGATCGTACATTTGGGTCTTCATTCGTAGTCTCCGTTGTTCTGCTTTTCGTTTGAGACAGTTGTGAATTGTCAAGGCGAACATGATGGTTGTGACGACGGGTAAGATGTGGAAATAGATGATGAGTTGGATGAGATCTCCGGTGAATGAGCTGGAATTATTCAAGTTTTTCTTTGGAAGAGTTTTCAGAATTTTGAATTTTAGGCCCCGCCCCCAAAACAGGTAATTTCTCAAGCGATTCAAGTACATAAAACCAATTTTGAGGGGTCGGAGTCTGAATTATATTCAAAATTTCAAGTACCCAGACACCAAATATCAGTTTTTGGGTCTCACAGCGAAAATTTTTGTGGCGGGGCCCAAATATGACAATTTTTCGTTTAAAATTACTCACTGAGCTGAAGTTCAAAATGCTATTAGCACGGTACTCTTCTCACAACCGCGCTCTACCGAAACCGAGGGAAATTGTGTGCGAAATTGAGAGACTCAGAGAAAAAGAGACATTTTTCAAGGACAATTCAATGGAGCGCAGTTGTAAGATCTGTGCATAGCTATGAACAAAATCTCAAAATTCGGCTAAAATCAGAAATTTGTGGGGAGATCCTAGCAGGATTGGATCCCTCACTCGCCGTTACAACGACGCCTATTCTTCAAATTCACTGCGTATCGACTCTAAGCTATGTAGGTGACGATACGAAGCCTAATGTGAGACGTGGCTCATTTTTTAATTGAAATTTTGTAAAGCTGTGTATCAGGGGAACAGATCGGTGCAGCGAATTTACCTGACTTGGTAAAATTCAAATTTTCCGCTAACTAGTGAAGACCCTCGACTCGGTCTGGAGTTATGTGGCATGACCTATATCATTGGAAAACTGAGAAAACGTTGTTTCCAAATATACAATCAGTTTTTGCCCTTGAGGCCTGATATTCGAGAAAAACGAGGTCAGGAGGGCAAAACGGAATATATTTTTGGAATCAGCGTTTTCTCAGCTTTCCAATGATATACGTCACACAGGGTTGGAAAAAAAAGTCATAGTCAAAAATTCAAAAAATTTCAAATTTCTACAGTAGCCGGGCCGATTGGGCCGACCGGGCCGGACTGAGGAAAACTTTTCGGTCGGCCCGGCCCGGAATTTCCCAACCCTGACGTCACCTGTCATAACTCCACGGTCACCTGGAGGCCTTCCCTAGTAAGTCCAGTGGAGCGCGGTTGCTGCCCCAACCAATTTCTCATAGCTCTATCTGAAAACTCACTTAGCCAATTCTTCAGAATACGTGACAACAAAAGTGTCATTTCCAGTTGGATCATCTGTTGAAATTGGAGTTTCCGGTGTCGTCTCTACCGTTGACATTGAAATTTGACAGAGAACATAACTTGAAGCGATGGACAGAAATATAACAATGATAGCTGAAACTTCAAAGATATAGCAAGTGCGCTCCATGGATAACTTGCCAATGGAGCGTGTTTGCTTCATGAAAACTCACAATTTCGCATTGATGAAAGTTTGAAGATTGAATACTAATTGAATTATTTTCTCATCAGATCAAAAAAACAACTTTTAGGGTGGGTGTCACGTTTAGTTTTGAGAATTTTTATGCCAATGGAAACTCTAAAAATTTCAGTTATTTTTTCCGTGACTTCTCTCACAATTTTTTTGCAAAATTCACACATTTCTTACTCCCTGTCATTTCTATAATTTCCGTCTCTTTGTAAATAACATCTGACCTTCTAAAATGGCTTTTATTGTAATTGAAAGGTAAGTATGCAATCACGCCCTATTGAAATGCACTTGTCAATAGAGCGCTCTTACTCACAGGGGTGTGCGACGCAAGGTCGCTTAAACGCGCTCCGTCGCTCAGCGGTTTGCACGGTGCTAAAAACAGACTTGGCTGAGTGCCAAGTTCAAATTTAGCATGTGTTTGTCGTATCTTTCAATGAAAAACGCGA
The DNA here is from genome assembly GCA_002259235.3 of Caenorhabditis latens. Lineage (NCBI taxonomy): Eukaryota > Metazoa > Nematoda > Chromadorea > Rhabditida > Rhabditidae > Caenorhabditis > Caenorhabditis latens. The sequence continues at coordinate 2,924,405 of CM056094.1, forward strand.
CGCACACGTAACGCGACTCGGTCGGTCGGTAAATTCAAAACTTTTCGTTGCGGACCTTACGTCTCGCACCCCTGTGCTTACTGTCTTACGCAATTTTCTTTTCAGAGACAATATATTGATTGTGTTATATGGAATACTAGTCGTCGAGGTGATTCTGACCATTGTGTCAATTATCGTATTCTGTTATCTGGAGAGACGTGCGAAGAAGTCGTCGAAGAAGCACAAGTTTTAATGAATTGTTTGGTTGATTTAATAAAAGTTTTAAAATTCAAAAGTTAGAATTCTGTTGATCAAGTGGGATTTACCTATAAAAGCGACTGTAACGGTTACGGTAGAAGTTATCGATTCCTAAAAACTTTGCGAGCCGATACTCGTACCATCCCAAGTCCCGCCCCCTTTCCCACAGTATTCCATTGGGGAACTCGTGATATGTCTGAAGGGTGCCCTTATAAACGAGACGGGGGTTACTGTAATAGTCATATCCCTCAGTGAGTAGTACTTTACGACTAGTACGTCCTGAGGGATTGGATAGATCTCCCTGAGGACAATTGGTGTTTCTCAGGGATTCGTTCAGACATCGGATCGGCATCTCCTCGAGGATCCAAGGATCATTCGATTCGATGTCTGAATGGATAAACGATCTCTGCCTCAGGAACAGGAATTGGTGTTCCTGAGGACATCGAGCAGGAGGAGGATCGATCGACAACGATTAGGAGTGTAATAATAAATATCTGTATGTCATTAATTGTAACTAATTAAGAAAAGAATAAACACAATTTTTTGATATTTCCAAAAGTAGGTAGTTATCGGAAAAAAAAGTTCCATCATTTTAGAACGGTCCTTTAAATTGAGGAGTGCAGTACAATATCTCATCTATTCTTCTGCTATGTCCACATTCACTATGTCTGCAGAGGTCTACAGAATCCTTTGGGAAACCAAACAATGCGACGTCTTTCATTCATTGCCTCCTAGCCTACACCATCGGCTATTCTCCCCAAACATCTGCCCAGTCAACAACAAGAATCGATAATTTGTTTCGAATGGAGCCCACTTTTCCGCTATTTCGACTACCCGAGAATGTCATCTTTGAAGTGATCAAGAACTTTGCATTAGATCCATTGTGAGTTTACTAAAGTTTAGGAAGATGGACTATTTCCTAATACCAATTTTCAGAAATCGATTGATGTTTCGTTTTTCTGTAAAAACTTTTTTTAGGCTCGAATTCTCCCTAATTTCTACGAAAACTAAGAATATCGCGGCATCATTAGGAATAACAGCTCGATATGTTAACATCACTATTTCTCATGTTGTTGAAGTACATGTTTACTTTCAAAACTCTTTTGTGAGCCTCATTTTCTATGTCGATCAGGTTGATGAAGATGGATTGATTCATTTGGACTCAGATAAACCTATTTCTGCTTATTCTCTCAATGAAAGGAGAACAGTTCGACCATCAACTCCATTCAGTTTCAACAAATGGGTAGATCACATGAAGACTGTATTCTGTTATAATAAACCACCAAATGTGGTCTTCCATCCGGAAAATGAGCGATTTGAAATGGAATCGTTGAAAAATGCTATCAAAAATCTCAATCAGCTTGTTGTATTTGAAGAAAATACTGAATTTCGGATGAAGGAAATTTTGGAAAATTTCAAAAATGCCAACCAGCTAAGTCTAGGAAGGAACCCATTCGAAGACCGTTGTCAGATTCAAGAGATCTTCATTCAAAACTTCGATTGTATCATGTTTTATGATGATGTCTCACTTGATGATATGTTATCGGTTAACATTGAGCATGCCGAATTCACCCAAGCAATATCTCAAAAACAGTTCAACCGATTTCTCAAGCATTGGATTCGTGGATCTAATCCAAGACTACAATCCTTGTCTCTATCAGTTGAAAACACTGATTCTGTGAACAGAGAAGTGTATTTGAAAGGAATCAACTGCATGGAAATGAGTGAAGAAACAAAAAGAGACATCTGTCGAAACCGCATCGTGCCAAATAATGTTGAATTGATTCAAATCAGACGGAAGGATGGTAAAACTGCAGTGAGTGGGATCAAAGATTTGGGAGATATTCTCAAAGTCCGTTTCATTGTGCAGCACTAAAACCTAATGGAATTTATGACTGCTTTTAACCGTTTTTCCATGTCTCCTTTTCTATTTTTCTTCATTTTGTTACTTGTGCTTCATCTTTTCTACAGTAACCTTCGGAACTTTTTATAAACGTTCTATACATAAACGAATGCTACAAATTAATCTTCTATTCAATTGGTCTGTAAACATTCCCAGGACGGATGATTCGAGTAAAATAGAAAGACCCCTATTATTTCCCCCTAACATCCCTCCCTCCTGGCCTACACCGTCGACTATTCTTTCCAACCCACTGCCCACAAGCAACCACAAGAATCGATAATTCATTTTGAATGGAACCTACTCTTCCGCTATTTCTATTACCCGAGAATGTCATCTTAGAAGTGATCAAGAATATGGCTATAAATTCATTGTGAGTTCACTACATGCTTCAGGAGAAAAAAGTTCGATCATTGACTCCATTCAGTTTCAAAAACTGGTTTTATTTAAATATTCAAAAAAGAAAACAGCAAAATAATTTCAAGTAATTGTAAACACGAGAGACTACAATATACAAAAACTAGATAAAACTTGTTCATAGATTCGGGAATTGTTTATATACTCTCGCCATTCCATCCTTATATTTCAGCCTCAATTGTGGTCGTTTCGCTTTCAGTGTTGGGGTGAGAAGTCCGTTTTCAACAGTGAATGGGTCGGTGGATAGAATCACTTTTTTGACCTGTAAAAGTGAGAATAATGATTGTCCCACTAATAAATGTTTTTATAGGATCATACAGATCAAGAACAGAGCTCCATTTTTGTAGTTGACAACTTTTTTGTACGGACACTCCCTAGACAGTTACGTATCGACAAAGTAATTTCTCCTTCAAATCAACCAATTTCAGTGCAAAATTGTGGTGTCGTCTAAAAATCACTATAACTCTCTAGGCAGTGTCCGTACAAAAAAGTTGTCAACTACAAAAATGAAGCTCTACCCTTGGTCTGCATAATTCAATGAAAATCTACTTGATGGGACAATCAGTGATACCATGACACGCTCTCAAAAATAGACAATTTCAGATAAAAACGGCCAAAGTTGTAAGAAATATAGCCATTACTGCAAATTTCTGGTCTCGAAGTAATAATTTTGATTGATGCTAAAGATGAAGGACCCGTACAAAAAAACGAGATAACGAGATAGGGAGAAATCCATTTCCAATGGAGGAAAAAGACGGATCATATTTTGGGGGCGGAGTCTAAATGTCAAGCATTTTTTTTCAATTAGAAATTCGCAAACACCGAGTATCTCTCTATTATCCAATTCGCTGGCTCTCCGAAAGTTAGATTTTTTTTTCAATTTTTGCTATCTGAAGTGAGCCCGTGTAGAGCAACTACAGTAATTACGTGACGAGACCAAAAAATCCTCTGAACACAGAAAATGACAGTTCAATTTACCTGTTCAATAGAATTCAACTTGTTTGTCTTTCCAATCGCATGCAGCTCACTGAGCACAAACTCTTTCGCCTTCTCATCTCTACAAATCTCGTCCAAACTTCTCTGACCAGCTCCCTGCTTCTCATTCCACTCCATCATTACATCTGGCTCGGGGACAACCACCGCAATCAGCCATCTCTCTAAACTATCCCCATCCACGTATACTTGTTGTGCAACTGGAGTTCTGATATAGACTTGTTCGATCTTCTCAGGTGCCACGTACTCTCCTTGTGCCAGTTTGAAAATGTGCTTCTTTCGATCAATAATTCGAATACATCCGTTTGGAAGCATCTCTCCGATATCTCCCGTTTGAAGGAATCCATCTTCATCGAACAATTCGGCGGTTCGTTCTGGATCCTTATAGTATCCCTTTGTGACACATGGTCCCTTGATACGGATCTGAAAAATTGTCGGATTTGGAGAGCGGGTCTGTGTATCGAGGTGTCCAGATGTCCAGGACGCCTCCAGATACTCAAATTTCAAGCTAGGGAATTTCGTTCGCGGAGTATCGACGATACGAAGCCTTTTAAAAAAGCGCGGAAATTGAAAATTTCCAAACTGTGGGAGCCAGATAATCCTGTGTGCACGAGGTACCCAGTTCAGTCATTTTGAGCAACCGCGCTCCGTCGGATTCAGTGAAAATTTTGGCGCGGATTTAAAAAAACAGACAGAAAATGCGAGGAAATGCCTAATTCAGCTCAAAAATTGTGTGTTCAAGCTACATATCGAAATATTCGATTTCGCCGCCAAGTCTAGCGGAGCGCATTTGTTACCTACTCCTAGAACCTCAAAATGCGGAAAGAATGTCGTTGAAACGATTTCGGAGGTGTATGATTAAGCTGTGTATCGACAGTCCACGATGACGCAGCGAAATCAATTCACGAAAATTTAAATATGCCGCCAAGTCTAGCATAGTGCGGTTACTACTTACAATTTCCTTCAAGAAGCTGTGCGTGCTTAAAAGTTCCATTTTTGACTGCTCAAAAATTTTGAAGTTTGAAATTTCGGGGTTAATTTTTGGTACTGACAGCAGCTACCCCCAAATCACCCCACCGGCTCCTCGGAATTATGTCTGTACATACGTTTGTCCGGATGTCCTTCTGCTAGAAGAGTAAAATTTTCAGCAATCTCACACTTATGAGTTTCCCAATTATTAGCACGACACGCTTCTTACAACCGCGCTCTACCGAAACCGAAGAAAATTGTGTGCGAAATTGAGAGACTCAAAGAAAAAGATACATTTTTCAAGGAAAATTCAATGGAGCGCAGTTGTAAGCACATCTGTCTGTAAATCTGTAATTCCGAATGTCTCACCTCTCCCTTTCCATCCTTCGCAAAATAATTCAAATCCGGAACATCTCCCAACTTGACCAACGCACATGGCGCCGGTGCTCCACAATGTCCGGTACTCGGATCGCCCATCCACGTGAACGTAGCCAACGCGGTGCACTCCGTCTGTCCGTACCCTTCAACAATCGTGGCTCCAAGTGTCACACGACAAGTCTCGAGTACTGTAGATGAGATTGGTGCTGATCCAGTGACCATCAAGTCCACTTTTCCTCCGATTTGTTCCTGAATCTTACGGAAAACTAGACGGTCCCAAATGGTATCTCTTCCTCCTTTTCCTGCCTTCACTTGGCTCAGTTTTCTGGCAAATGCGAAATTGTAGACTAGCTTAGCCATGAATCCCTGTTGTTGCACTTTGCTCTGAAATTTCTTTTTTCGTAAATTTTTTGGCTACCGTAACCTACCGTAATCGCGTCATAAAGTCGGTTCAACAGACGTGGCACGACTGGGAAAACGGTGGGTTTGAGTGACTTGATGTCGTCGGTCAGTCCTTGAATACTTCCTCGGAAATAACCAATTTTTGATCCGAATCCGAGAAGAGTCCAGTGGGTGAGTTGTTCCATCATATGGGATAGTGGGAGGTAGGAGATATGAACCTGGAAAAGAAATTTATAGGTGTCGGTTCGTTTGTCTGGAAATCTGGATGTCCAGGGGGGTTGTTCAGTCTGTGTGTCCGGATGTCCGAATGTCCATGAATAAAATCAAACGGAGTATTAGATGTGCACCGGAACCTCGGTCTGTCTGTGTGAAAGTTCATATGAAACACCTGCGCTCCAGTAAAATTAGCGCGAAATTCAAAAAATTTATACAGCAATTTTTTTGTGTGCTGAAAATTTGAATTTCCGTTCTCAAAGAACTCTTTTTTGTGCAACTTTTCATCGAAAATGGCAAGAAAAATGGAAGAAGAATCAGCTTGATTCAAAAAATTTAACTACCTATCGTTCGTCCACGTTATAAAACGCAATTTCGCTGAGCGGCGACTCAATCTGAATACTGCCAAGTGGTGTGCAAACGCGCTTCACTGGACATCCTGTGTGTCTGTCTGTTTGTCTGTCTGTCCGGATATCTACTCCGGCAAAGATTTCTCTTTTTTTCTTTTGTTCAGACATCTTTCTGTCCTCTAAACAGTGATAAAATTAGACCTACCTGCGTTGTATCAATCATCGATGGTTGGAAAGCGAATAAGATTCTCAAAAATCCGCTGATATTGGCTACGATATTTGAGTGAGTCAACATGACACCCTTCGGTGTTCCAGTAGTTCCAGATGTATAGCAGATGATGTAGTTGTCTTCTGGTTTCGGGAGGTTATTGGTGTATTCGTATTGGGCTCCGAGGGAAAGAGCACTGTCGAACGACTCGATACGGATCGAGTCGATTGTTGTCTGGAAAGATATTCTTATTATCGAAACACATGTCTTACGATTGTGCTCCACCGAACTTGACAGGTTTCGGTAGAGCGCGGTTGCCAAAACAATATCAACATCATTCTTATATATAAAAGACAATTGGGCGTTGTCTGTTTGTCTGAGGCGATGTCCGCAGCGGTTTTGGAAAGAGAAGAGAAACTGAGCCAGCAGGCAAAACCGAACTGGCGTGCTTTGGACAAGACCGCCACAGGTCGTTCGCGAGTAGACGCGTTACGGATGCGAAGCTTGTGCGGAGTCTTTACGGATCCGTAACGACGCTTCTCGCGATAGGTCGTTCGCGCGCGACTCGTATTTCTCATTCGCACACGGACCGTTTATGGATGTCCAATTTTTCTATCGTCTGTGCGCGCACTGCTCGGATACGAGATCGCGTGAGGATGGTTTACGACGTCCTGCTCAGGGACTCTGATTGCTTTCGCGCCCGGATCGTATATGGATGATTGGACTAACTTTTTCTCTCGCGGCCAGTTCAATTTTTATTTTTATTTAGAATATTTTTTTCCTATTTTTTCTCAGATTTCTTTGACTTATTCACTTTTTCATGGTTTTTCAGACCGATAAAATTATTGGAGACCAATTCGAACAAAATGGACAACAATTTTGTTGAGGTTTGTCTATCGGCGACCTATAAATACAGTATAGGACTTGTATTTTTCAGAATCTTGTCGGATATTCAAATCAAGAAGGAAGGAGCCGAAAGTTCAATATTTTTTGATAAAGTATGCAGAAACAATCTACTTTCAAGCAGTTTTTCGGTGAGTGAGCGATTTATTTCCAGATAAAAATGAGAAAAATAAACTTTCAGAGCATCAAGTGTTGCCTTGGCGGAAACGGAAGGAGGCAACTACAGGATTTTGGCTTCAAAAAAGACAGAATTATGGATATTGGCACAAAATCGACACAAATCGACAAAAAAATTAGGAACGTTTCAATAAATTTTATATTAGTTTTTTTGTTGATTTTTCCAAAATTTGAATTTTTAATTGTTTAAATTATTTTTTTCTGAAATAAATAAGGCATTATAAAAAGCTTTTTTTGCTTTGAAAACCAAAAAAAAATGGGAAGAGGAGGGCAGGGAGAGCAACCAGAAATGAACGGATCGCGCACGGACCATATACGGACGTTCGCAAACGTGTCGGTTATGGATCCATAACGAGTCTTTTTTTCGGTACCGATATGACCCGTGCGCGATCGTCCGAAGCATCCGTAACGGATCGTTTGCGAACGACCTGTGCGCCGCTTTAGACCAATCGACCATGCGGGCACGTTTGAGAGTAGGTGGCCACGTAAATGAGGAGATACCAGCCGACTGAATCGCCGAAGGCGAGGCAGATAGGCTGGTAAAAAATAACAGAAATAACTCACCGGTCCATTTACCAACTCAGCGCTATCAATAACAATGACACTCTTCAAACTCGGCATGTTATGTCTATTCTGAACTAAGGTCTCCGCCTTCTTGTATGAATCCACAATGACCACACTGATCTCTGCTTGAGACACGATGAAAGTGGCTGCTTCTGCACCGAGAGTATCATACAGAGGTACTACAACCATTGACTGTTCGATACACGCCAGAGCGCTGATCAACCATTGTGGAGAGTTACGCGCGTAGATTCCGATGTTCGTCGTGTTGCCTGGAATACGGTTTTGGTTTAATTTGGGTATTATTATCATGTCAAAAACGAACTCTCCCGAGTTTTGAACCGATTTGCTTCAAAATGTGCAGAAATTACAGAAAGTCAGATTCGCCTACTCCTTACTTTCTTTTCGCCTATTTTTGCAATTTTTTAATGATTTTTTGCATAACTTAGAATTTCATTGTTTTCAGTGAAGAGTTCACATAAAAATTACTTTTAAAGTTACGGATATTCCAGAAAATCGGACCATTGGTCCGCTTCCACAATTTGGAATTATTTCTCAAGAAAACAATCAAGTTCTAAGTTATTCAAAAATAAATCGTTGAAAAATTGACGAAAAACCGCGAAAATCAACGTCGACTCAAAATAAATCTGCGCCACCACTCTCTCGTTTGCGGTGGGGCGCAGTTGTTATTAGCTCGACACCATAGTTGTACGGAATGCCATTTTCCGAAAAACCGGAATCCGGAATAAGGAACCGGAATCAATTTTTTAATTTTCCGGAATCCGGAATCCGGAACCGGAATGAGTTTTTAGATTTTCCGGAACCCGGAATCCGGAACCGGAATGAGATTTTCGATTTTCCGGAACCCGGAATCCGGAACCGGAATGACGAAAAAACCCGGAATTCCGGAATTTTCCGGAATCCGGAATCCGGAATGATTCGATAAATTCGCAAAGCCAAGTCATTTTTTCGAGTGTTTTCAATGATATATAAAGTTTAAAACTACTTTTGAGGTTCAAAACCAAAAAAGAAGTAATGCAGTTGTCTTCAAAACTCGAAAAAAATTTTAAAATTTCATCTTCAGGATTCCGGAAAAAAAATTCAAAAAACCGGAATCCGGAATCCGGAACCGGAATGAAAAATTTCATTTTCCGGAATCCGGAACCCGGAACCGGAATCAAATTTTTAATTTTCCGGAATCCGGAACCCGGAACCGGAATGTCAAAAAACCCGGAATTCCGGAATCCGGAATTTCCGGAATCCGGATTCCGGACAACTATGCTCGACACAGTTCTTACAAATGTGCTCCACCGAAATTTCCTTTAAAAATGTATTTTTTCTCTAAGTTCCTCAATTTCGAACACTATTCTCATCGGTTTCGGTAGAGCGCGGTTGTGAGACGTGTGTCGTGCTAATATATAGATACCGAACTATTATAATTACTATCAAAAACGCCACCAAAGTATTGTAAACACAGTTTTTCGAACCGAAAACCGGCTACATTTTCAAAGCGATGTGGGTCGGCCGAATTTTTCAATTATTGAGCTTCTAGGCCAGCGGGCACAGAGCCAAACCCCTATTTGTGTCAAGTACGGTAGATTTTTCGGTTTCCGGCACTAGCCTAGGCCGAGTTTGAGTGATGGAGTGTGTTTGAGTTTCATCACCTCATTTTAATCGTTTGTTTTACGAAAATCAAACCCTACTTCCCTTTTTCTACAATTTCCCCCATTTCTTACCTGGCGTGAGCCCAAACTCATGAACCAACGTCATCGACAACTTCTTCGCCTTCTCGTGAACCTCATCATAACTCAAGAATTCATAATCCGAGGTGCCTGACGATCTCGTTCCAACACACGGTCCCCCTTTGCTTTCCTGAAAAATTATATTTTTTATTGCACTTAATTTCCTCTGATAACTGATAACACTCATAGACAATTAACTTGTTAGAAAAAAAAACCACTTTTTCAAAAGATATGGGTTTTGTGTGGTGGTGTGATGTCCTTTTTCGAGAACTTTGTTTTCTTATCTTATCAATTTTTTCGTCGGGGCAAAAGAAGAAGAAAAGAAAAACGATTTTAGAACTGATAGATACAAAGAACATTGAGAAAGTTTCATCGTGTTTAGAAATGGGCAGATTTAGGTTAAAAGAGACATCCGGACACACAGAAACACAGACAGACACGACTTTTTCACACATTCAAAAGACATCCGGACGGTCAGAAACAAATACAGACATCCGGATACACATGCAGACAGACAGACACAGCAAATCGCACCCCGTCAAGTTCAGCGAAAATTTTGGCGCGAAGTTCAAAAATCGGACTGAAAATGCAAAAAAAAAAAACTAAATTCCGATATAAAAATGTTCGAATTTCCCGCCAAGTCTAGCAGAGCGCATTTGCTACACACTTCATAATACGAAAGCTTAACTAAAATCACAGCAGACACAAAACATACCGTACTCCCTTCAATCCTACTGCTGGACATCTGGACAAACAAAGGTACATTACAGACAGATGGACAGACGAGAATCTAATGACCCTACCTCTTTTCCTTTCAAGAAGACGTCATGAATAGTGGCAACTTCTGGATAGAATCTGGTGAGCACGTCTTCTTGCTCATTTTCCATAAGAGCACTTTTCCAGACGCCAGGTTGACCCTGAATGAGAGAATTTGGCTGCGTAGCGACTCAAGGAATCCCTGGTTTTCTTTGTCAATCATAAGTTTTGGTCTGTCACCTGCCCACGTGCGGAAAAAAAGTTGCACGAAAATTTCATTGACAGTTTTCTGACAGCTTCGAATTCCTTTGATGTCAAAACTATATAAAATTTTAGTCACGTACCTTAACCTCAACAGCTTGTCTGTCAACAGAAAGTCCATTTGGAAGTGACAATTTCGCAGTTTTCAGCAATTTACAATATAGAAAATATGTGGATCCGATGACTGCGGCCGCCAATGTTAGAGCTGTCTCGTTGGTCATTTTCCTGGCAAATAAGAGATGTTTGTTGTGAGAATTATAAGGATACATTTAACGTATAAATTGAAAGATCTGGGAACCGACTATGTGAACTTTTGGCTAGTTTAGTGTACTTTAAAGTGCTAAATAATCTATTTGAGGAGGTGTTTTAAGTCGCTTATTTGGAAGTCATAATTTCAGTCATAACACAGAAAAAAGGTCTTGTGGCCTAGAGAATCTAGAGTATCGGAAAATCAAATGAACAAGAAACTGAACCAGTGAACTGGACTAAATATCTGCGAGTAAGTTGATAACATCACTAAAATGTTGTCTATAGATATGAATTGATATTTACAGATTGAATCGAGATAGAATTAGTCGTTTGGGGAAACAGGTTAACTTGATTAATTTCTGCTACCAGAATAATCAAGGTGTTTTAGTTTGAAGCAGTAGCACTGTAGATTCTAGGAAAGTAATTTGGAGTTACAGATACAGACGATTACCGTTTTAGTTGATAGTTGTGATATTGTGCTAGAAATTTACGGGGTTGGTCAAGTTTAATTCAGAAAGTTTTAGTTGAGAAGGTCCCGCTTGAGAAAAAAATGTTTTCTAATGACATGATCCTAACCTCGCTTCATTCTGTTACTGCACAAGATTTGGATTCATTTTTCGAAAGTTGACTTACAAAGCGTGCATTCTTGGGTTCAAACTATTAGCTCGGCACAGTTCTTACAACTGCGCTCCACCGAAATCCTTTTGAAAAATGTCTCTTTTTTCTGAGTCTCTTAATTTCGCACACTATTTTCTTCGGTTTCGGTAGAGCGCGGTTGTGAGAAGCGTGCCGTGCTAATAATCTTGATAGGGAACCGGAACCTTACTAGAGAACCACGCGGAGTAGCAAGTTCAGTTTGAGCGCTAAAATTAACCCCAACTTTGAAGCTGATCTTCTCAAAACAAGAATGGTCAGTGCAAAGACTGAATATAGATTCGGAATACGGAAAACATCAGCTTCTCTAACCATTGTGTGAATCTTGTTAGACTTACAGTAATTTATTTTAATTAATTCTACTAATATATTCAAAGCTCTATAATACACTTCGGAAATGATTATATTTTAAAATTTAAGCCAAAAGTCTTGTAACGTATAGTCAGCTTCATAATTAAAATCATAACTTAAAATCACATTCCTGAACCCTGGAGAGCCAGATCATACTTATGGACATCTAAATTGTTTTCTAAGAAAACTTAATCCTGTTCATAAAAATTTCAAAAGCTTTTAGTCCGGTCAAAACCCCGTCGGTCAAAAAGATATTGCACTTTGTTAAAACTAAAAATTTGAAAAATCAAGAACCCAGATATTTTAAGAATTCGAAAAAAACCATGTACACATAAATACCGAATAATAAAATGACATAATGTAGAAAACAAGGAAGAACTATGACCCTAAACCAGTTGACTGAAAACTAAAAATATGGAACTACTACAGAAGGGCATAAAGAACAAAGAGAAGACAGAGAGAGACAGTAAATGACATGGGAATCATTGACAAGATAACCAAATACTATCTCTCTGTTTCTATTTTCTCTCTCGTCTCTCTCCATCTCACACACTCTCTCGCTGTCTTATCAGTTATTTCCTACTGATGGACACAAAATCAAGATGGTTGAGAGACCTCCTCCTCCTTCTCCTTCTTCTTCTTCACTGCTAATTACGACTGGAGAAAAAAGAGAGAAACAAAAAACTAGCGTTTTCTCTTTTCTCTTGTTTCGTTACGCAGAAATATTTAATCAGCAGGAAATGTGTTGTACGTATGAATTGGGTTTAAAGTGCATCGAATATGGTGCGATTCCGAAGAAATTATAGAGTTTGATTGGGGTGCTCCGGTTCCGGAATGTTATAATTAATGTTCAATTGTGACAACCGTATTCAGTTTGTATATCCGAATTTTTTTGTGTATACAGTAACGGATAAAAAGATATCAACTTTTGTCTTTTTCAGTTGAAAATGTCCAACTTTGAGAGTGTGTCATAGTAAAACTAACTGTCCCACAAAATAAATTTTTATGGATCGAACAGACCAGAAGTAGAACTTTATTTTTGTAGTTGACAACTTTTTTGTACGGACACTCCCTAGAGAGTTACATATCGACAAAATAATTTCTCCCTCAAATCCACTCATTTCATGGCAAAATAGTGCAATTTTTGAGCTGTCTCCTTAAAATGACCATATCTCTCTAGGGAGCGTCCGTACAAAAAAGTTGTCAACTACAAAAATGGAGCTCTACGTTCAATCTATATGATTCATTAAAAATTTTCATGGTGTGACATTCAGAATTACAATGGCACACTCTCAAAGTTTGTCATTTTCCACTGAAAACTGCCAAAGTTGATACCTTTTTGTCCGGTACTGTATGTAGCCGAATCAAAACTGACATGAATCACAACCACCTGGTCTAATTCCAATGGGTACAGTATAACCAGTTTCTGTTTTTAGTGCGGTGAAGCGTCAAAGGTGCGCCAGCCAATGTTTTGCAAGGAAATCTATAGAAATACGGACAATTCTGATTCAGGTGGTTCTAGTTGTATCTGTTTGTCCGGATGTCCTCGCATTCCATGATTAAATTTTTCTTGAAAAAAGTTGTTTCCGGTTCCGATAACTTTCTCAACATAAATTAGATTTTTGTGTACACCCGCTGTTTGTGAGTACATGTGACTTGACTTCCTTTCTTCCGGGGTTTTCTGGTAAACTGAAAATGATAATTTTTTTGGAAATAAAATGAAACGAAAAAAAAACTTATCATACTTTTTATGATTTGCGGCACTGCACCTGTTGAATCAGGTTGATAACAAATTACACACTGCAAGAACTTTGATTTTCGAGTTTTTGTACTGAAGACATGTGCTGAGCCAAACCGGGAATTTTGTCAAGTATGCCTCCAAAACAGAACTTGACTTCGGTTATCTGTGAGTGTCTTAATCCGGAGGTCCGCAGGTTCAAAGATTTAGATAAGCGCATGCATTCATGTTGATTGATAAACCTGAATACATAGTGTTCAAATTTCAAAAAGAAATAACTTCTGCAAGTGTGCTTGAATGTCTTCGTGTCTAATTTGAGATTCAGATGCCAGTGCGTCCAAAATTGGTTCAATCAACAAAATCGACAAATCTGCACCACCCAGAGTTGATTTGCAGTTTGAATTATTGTTTTTCTGCAACAGAATTTTTAAACTTAGATGTGCAGGTTATCTGTAATAGCGGAAAATCTGCAAACCAACTTTGGATCGTGTATCAACGCGAAACCTGTGGTCGCATCGCTTGCCTAACTGATGTTTCTGTTTGTTAACCAAGGATTTTTTAAAATAAATTTTACTTGAGATGCCCAAATCTATAACTTATTTCGAATAGTCTCATTCATCAGAAGAGCGAACTATCTCAATAGTATTGAAGCGTACGCTGTATTCGGTTGCATATGAACAAACTCACGAAACTTCGGTTTTTCAATCTGTCTTCAAATGTTTCCTTTCAGATGTTTACTTTAACAAATAAGAAAGTTTTTATTCTCAAAAAATCCAGAAAAATATTGCAAAATATACATAAAAAGTCAATGAATGAAATGTGACAAATGAGGTAATCGGTAGATGATTCGTCTCCAGTCCCTCACTGCTCTCAGCTAAATCTAAACTGAAACACCGGCTACCATAAAAGTGTAGATCACAACGTGGATCTAAATCAATCGTGTCGAGACCAATAGGGTTACGGTAGTCGAGATAAGGATGACGGCAACATTCAAGTAGAGTGTTGTTCTGTAACTGGGCGCTGGAAATGGTTCCGAGCCCACGTGGACTGGAGAAAATAACGGAATGTTGCATTTTAAGAGTGGAAGAGATTTCGAAGAGGGGCTGGGTTGATTCTAGGAAACAAGAGTCAATGATTAGGTTTTCTATTTTAGAAAAACGAGTTGCATGGATAGGAATGTGGGGGAGGCGAGAGAAATGTAGAAAGAGAGTCGAGATTTTCAGATGGGATAAGCCAGAGGGACTAATTAAATCAATTTTTGAATTTGATATTTCCCAGGATTGAGGAGATTGAGGGCTATCACTGGTCTCACCACGAACCATGGATACTGTAGAGTGGAAAATTTTCAGAACCTTCAAAGCTGCGGGTAACTCCATCACCACTAACTTAGAGGTTCTGAAAATGTAGATTTGGGAAAACTTTGCCGATTTTTGATCTAATGTCAGATGCTCACAATCTCCTAGAATAACTATAGAGATATTAGAGTCAATTGGGAATCTGGAGGGGAGAGATGACGTGGACGCTGTACAGGCACAATCTGCCAGAAGACTGGAAATCCTGCATGTGATTCCATGCTCCTCTATACTGATCGACCGGGGATCCACACATGGAGATTGGCTTGGTGGGCGGCACCGGTTATTGGAGATTTGATAGAGGAGAGGGGAATGTTTTGGGGAGTTGAGAAGGAATGAGTTGGTGGAACAGTCGGATGGAGAGCAGTCGATGGTGTTGTTAGCCAGAATGAAGGAGGTTGGATGGGATGATGGGGAAGTAGAGGAGAGGAGTGATGGGGAGGGAGTGGAGGTGGTGAGGTCGTTGCCGGTGATGGAGAGTGTGGAGATCTGGAAAATATGGGTTAGTGGTTATAAAACTTTTAAAATTTCGACCTGGTTTCCCTTTTTCATTTTTATACTAAATCGGTTCCCAACGCGCTGAAAGTGAGCACCGGGGAGTTTGGTCAGTTAGAAAATTCTAGAAACTTTCACTTCGGTAATGTTGGTTTCTTTCAGTGTGCTGCAGTTTCTGGCGTTGTTTTTGATAGCGTCCGTACTTTATACAATTTTTTGAAGAATTCAACAAAAATTATCGCATATATCGTGTAAATTGAAAAAAATCACCGCGATCGAAGTAGGGCGAATATCTAGTCCGCGGCGCCCAATTTTCTTCGGCCATTTCACTGACCAAACTTTCCGGCGCACGCTTTCAGCGGGTTGGGCACCGAATTACAAAATTCTTGAATTATGAAAATGAAATTCTCGAAACGCATACATTACGATATGAAAATATCATAAGTGACCACAATACGCTTTAAACAATTATTTTTCCGTGATTTCGACAATGTTCAAAAAATGATTACAAAAGACCCAGGCTGAACGGTAGTACAACAGTTGTGCCTATCGAAATCTCACATAAATTAGCACAAGACGGTTTTTATGACTATGCTCTATAAAAACTAGAAAAAATCACTCCAGAAAGTGAGTGGCGTCTAGGAAAAGGACCGACTTCTGCTGATGATTTTGGTTGAAATAAAAACAGTGTCGTGCTAATACAGATTTTTCAACAGACTTCCGGTATAGTGCAGGTTCCAATTCCTTTGTGA
Source organism: Caenorhabditis latens (assembly GCA_002259235.3). Taxonomy (NCBI): domain Eukaryota; kingdom Metazoa; phylum Nematoda; class Chromadorea; order Rhabditida; family Rhabditidae; genus Caenorhabditis; species Caenorhabditis latens. The sequence goes on from CM056094.1 coordinate 2,940,463, forward strand.
TACGAAACTACCGTTTTTATCATTCAAAACTTACATGAGTTTTTTCAGAGAAACACTGGCCACATGCATCAATTTGACCAAAAACTTTTAAAAAATCACCTGACTATCTCCATAAAATGCTTCTGAATCCATCATCATTATCCGGTTTCCATCCATCTCAATCTTGTCAAACACTGAATCCTTGAACACATTCTTCTCGATATTCTCTATTTTAGAGTTCCTTATCCCCAACTTTCCAATAGTTGAGTTGTGAATCCAATCACTCTCGATCATTTCAATCTCCATTCCATCAAAATCCACTGCTTTGATTATTGACTTATTGATACTTGATCCATTGAAAGTTTCAATTTTCGACCCTCCGAATCCCAAACTTTTTATTCGGGACTTTTCGATAGCTCTCGGTTTGATTGATGTTATTGTGGAGTGATTGAAGGATAATATTGAAAGAGTGTAGTTGGTGAAAGAGAAAGAATCGAGGGATCCGATGGAGCAGTTGGAGAAAACAATCGAGTTGAGACTGGTAGTGATAGCAGCTTCCGGGCGGAATACAGGCGTGTCGATGTCCTGAAAAATGTGATATTTTTGAAAGTATAGTAGTGCGAAAAATGAACTACTAACCCTGGAAACAGGTCCAATCCTTTGAATATTGGAACTTGTAACTTCCACCACATTACATCCCAACTTGTATGGACTCATGATGTTGAATGTGGACGATTCGATAAGACATCTGAAAAAAATGAATTATTTTCATACAAGGTTTCGGAGGAGTTTTACTGATTTCAAGGGTGAAGAAGAGAATTACAGGTATTATCGGGTCAGGTGGGTGGCCGAGGTAGAAAAAGCTAGTCCTTCCGTTTTTTAGCTTTCAAGATAATATCTCACATAAACGTCATTTCTCAGAAAAATTCCAGACATCGCCTAGAAAACTGCTGATAGCTCAGAGTTTTTTTTTCTAGTTCATCGCAAAATCTCATTTTGCGGAATTTGTAGAAGTGTACCGATTGGCAATTTTTTTTAGAAATGACGAGCAAGGAAAGATTATGTCCCGAATCAGAGCAGGTACTAATCAGCACCGACTGAACGATGGTTAAACGATATATTTAAGTCATTAAGACTAGATTTGACTGTTCTGATTCGTACCAGATCTTATCCGTCCCGATTCGGGAGCAGTTCTGAACCACAGAAAAGAACACAACAGATTATTTTTTTATCGAAGGGGCTTTTTCTACCTCGACCACCTAGAAAACTATTCAAATAGAGGAATGCAATGTCTCATCTATCCATCTACACATTATGACGGACACTATGCCTGCAGAGGTCTACAGAATCCTCTGGGAAACCAAACAATACGACGTCTTTCATTCCTTGCCTCCCAGTCTACACCATCGCCTATTCTCTCTAACCCTCTGCCCATTTGACAACAAGAATCGATAATCCGTTTCGAATGGAACCTACTTTTCCTCTGCTTCGACTACCCGAGAATGTAATCTTAGAAGTTATCAAGAATTTATCAACAAGTCGATTGTGAGTTTACCACATATTTCCGGCCAAAATCAAACTAGTTGGACTTTTTTATTCGAAAAAGTGGAACTTTTGATTATATTTTAGAATTCAATCAACAAGTTTGTTTGGACGAAGGATTATCTTTTAAAACCAATTTTTAGAATATTTTTTCAGGTTGGAATTCTCCCTAATCTCAAGAAAAACTAAGAATATCGCGGCGTCATTAAGAATAGAAGCTCGATCTGTTCGTATCATCATTTCTCGTGTTGTTATACTAGATGTGCGCATTAGACACTTCAATATGGAGCTCACATTTTTTAACGATTTGGTTGATCAAGATGCATTGATTCATTTGGACTCAAATCGGCCTATTTCCGCTCATGTTTTTTATGAAGGGAGAACAGTTCGACCATCGACTCCATTCAGTTTCAACAACTGGTTGGATCAGATTGAGACTGTATTCTGTTATAGTAAACCACCAAATGTGTTTTTCATGCCGGGTAATGAGCGATTTGAGATGGAATCGTTGAAAAATTCGATCGAAAGTGCAAATAGCCTTATTTTAACTAGTGTGAATACTGAATTTCGAAACAGGGAAATTTTGGAACATTTCAAAAATGCCAACCATCTAAGTCTAGAAAGGAATCCATTTGAAGAAGCTTGTGAAGTTCAGAAATGCTTTATTCGAAACTTCGAAAGTATCCAATTTTGTGATGATGTCTCACTTGATGATATCTTATCGGTCAACAGTAAGAGAGTCTCATTTTTCCGTCCAATTTCTCAAAAACAGTTCAATCAATTTCTCAAGCATTGGATTCGTGGATCTAATCCAAGACTTCTAAAAATCGATTTACGCATCGATACAACTGATTTCGTGAACGGACAAGTGTATTTGAATGGAATCAACTGGATTGAAATGAGTGAAGAGTCGAAGGAAGAAATCCGTCAAAGACACTTTGATTATCATGATGAAATGATTGAGATCAGACGAAACGACGGGACAACTGTAGTGATGACGACGGACCGTCAGGCTGCTCCTCTCATTGTTTGCTTGTATGTTTCGTACTAATTGCTATACTATGAATTCAAATTTTCTGTGCAAGGAACGCTGGTCGGTCACATTTGCGGGCAGTATTCAAAAATTGAACGCAGCGTTGAAACGGGAGTAGACGTGGCCGGCGAGTGTTCCTTGCACAAAAGTGTTTCTATTCATACTACATATTTGTAAAGTTTTGCTGATTATATTGTTCTGTACCTTCACGACATCGCGAGGCGTAAAGTCTTCAGTACACCGATTAGATTTTTTTTCTTTTTGAGTTGCTTCGAGTTTACGCCTCGCGATGCTGTGTACTTTCAAATTATATTTAATTTAAGAATTTTTTCCATGTCATTGCCTTTTTTTCCATGTTAATTGTCTTGCTTTACTGTTTGATAACCTTGAAGGAGAGATAAGCTAATAAAGATGAAACTAGACGGCAACACAATTTCCAGAACATCTTTCTACAGAATGAATTTTTTAAACGATCTTTTGACGAGTTGTTTGAAAAAAAAAGTTCAAACTCGTTGTACGTCAGACATTACATCATTGTCCGGGCTCTCTGGACGTGAATAGCCCTATTAGTGTTTTACAAATTAAAACAAACTATTTAAATAGAGGAATACAATATCTCACCTATCTATCCATCTGCTATGCCCACATTCACTCCACACTATGTCAGCACAGGTCTCCACATAATCCTCTGGGAAACCAAACAATACGACATCTTCCATTCCTTGCCTCCCAGCCTACACCGTCGACTATTCTCTCTAACCCTCTGCGCAATTCGTCCACAAGAATCGATAATTCGTTTCGAATGGAACCTACTTTCCCCTTGTTTCGACTACCCGAGAATGTAATCTTAGAAGTGATCAAGAATTTGGCTATAGATCCATTGTGAGTTTACTACATATTTCCGGCCAAAATCAAACTTTTCCTCTGGACAGGGTTCGAACATTAATACAATTTTGAACGATATTTTAAAATTTTTTGGACTTTTTTTTTTCGAAAAAGTGCAACTTTCGATTATTCTTCAGAATTCAATCAACAAGTTTGGTTGGGCAAAGGATTATCTCTTAAAACCAAAGTTTAGAAATTTTTCAGGTTCGAATTCTCTCTAATCTCAACGAAAACTAAGAATATCGCGGCGTTATTAGGAATAGAAGCAAGTGATGTTCGCATCTCCATCGGTCGTTTTGTTTTCGTAACTGTGTACGTTAGACCCAGTAATATGGAACTCACGTTTTTTAACGATCTGGTTGGTCAAGATTCATTGATTTGTTTGGACTCCAATCAGCCTATTTCTGCTTATTTTTTAAATTACAACAGAACAGTTCGATCATGCTCTCCATTATTCAGTTTCAACAACTGGTTAGATCACATTAAGACTGTATTCTGTTTTAGTAAACCACAAGATGTGATTTTCTTTAGGGGAAATGAGCGATTTGAGATGGAATCGTTGAAAAATGCGATTAAAAGTGTCGATCAGCTTGTTTTAACTGGAGAGAACTCTGAATCTCGGAATAGGGAACTTTTAGAACATTTCAAAAATGCCAACGCGCTAATTCTAGGAAGGAAACCATTTGAAGAAGCTTGTGAAGTTCAAAAATTATTCATTCAAAACTTCAAAAGTATTTTATTTCATGATGATGTCTCACTTGATGATATGTTATTGATAAACAGTGAGAGAGTATTATTCATCCATCCAATATCTGAGAAACAATTCATTCAATTTCTCAAGCATTGGATTCGTGGATCTAATCCAAGACTGCAATTCATGAATCTATGCATCGATATTGCTGATTTAGTCAACGGAGAAGTGTATTTGAAAGGAATTAACTGGATTGAAATAACTGAAGAGTCGAAGAAAGAAATCCGTCAAAAACACGGAATTTATGATAATGAAATGGTTCAGATCAAACGGAACGACGGGACAACTGCTGTGTTTGTGCTTTATGAATTTGAGACTTTTATTTCTGTTCGTTTTTATGTTTTGTACTAATTGCGATGTTTGTATATTGTATACGTTTATCAGATTGTTCTGTACTTTTACGGCATCGCGAGACGTAAAGTCCTCAGTACACCAATTTGAATTTTTTCTTTTCGAGTTGCTTTGACTTCACGCCTCGCGATGCCGTGAACTTTCGAATTATATTTACTTTAAGGATTCTCTCCATCTTATTGTCTTTTTTCCATGTAATTTGTTTTATTTTATTGTTCGATCAACGTGAAGCAGAGATCGAGGCTAATACATAATGAATAAACTATACGGCCACACAATTTTTATAACATCGTTCTACAGGATTAATCTTTTCTGATTTTCGTGTTTAATTTCACTTGTCGTATCGCTTGAAAAAATTGAACTTGGTGTACTTCTTGCACCTTGCGATATTGAAAAATGGTTTTCCGGACATGAATGAAAAAGCCCTATTAACTATTACTTTTACAAGTTATAACAAGTTATATAAATAGAAGAATGCTATTTACGTCTCACTTATCCATCTGCTATGTCCACATTCACTTCACACTATATCTGCAGAGGTCTACAGAACCCTCTGGGAAACCAAACAGTACGTCACCTTCCATTCATTACCTCCTAGCCAACACCGTCGACTATTCTCTCTAACCCACTGGCCATTCGTCCACAAGAATCGATAATTCGTTTCGAATGAAACCTACTTTTCCGCTATTTCGATTACCCGAGAATGTCATCTTAGAAGTCATCAAGAATATGGCTATAGATCCATTGTTACCACATGCTCCAGGAACATACTTAACACCGATCGGACAGGGCAAAAATCAAAATTTTCCTCTCACCGGGTTTCGAACATAATACATTTTTGAAAGAAGTTTTGAGATTTATGGGACTCTTTTTCTCGAGAAATTCGGACTTTCGATTATGCTTCAAAATTATACCAAAAGCTACTAATGCATCATAAATGTATACATTTTTTCATGTAAAAATCAAAATTTTGGCACAGGGAATGGTTAACCTTTTTGGAATCTAGGTCGAACCAATTTTTTAAATCTTTTTTTCAGGTTCGAATTCTCCCTAATCTCAACGAAGACTAAGAATATCGTGGCATCGTTAGGAATAACAGCTCAAGCTGTTCGGATCGCCATTTCTCGTGTTGTTGGAGTAACTGTGTACGGTAGATACTTCAATATGCATCGCACTTTTTATTACGATTCGGTTGATGCATTGATTCATTTGGACTCAAATCAACCTATTTCTGCTCATTCTCGCGATCGCTATGAATGGAGAACAGTTCGATCATCCACTCCGTTATTCAGTTTCAACAACTGGTTGGATCACATTAAGACTGTATTCTGTTATAATAAACCACCAAATGTGGATTTCTCGGCGGGAAATGAGCGATTTGAGATGGAATCGTTGAAAAATGTAATCAAAAGTGTCAATGAACTTGCTGTATCTGAAAACAATACTAAGTTTCGGAACGGGGAACTTCTGGAACATTTCAAAAATTCCAACGAGCTAACTCTAGGAAGGAATCTATTTGGAGAAGCTTGTGAAGTTCAGAAATACTCCATTCAAAACTTCAAAAGTATTGAATTTCAAGATGTTTCACTTGATGATATGTTATCGGTTAACAGTCAGAGAGTGGCAGTCAATAGTCTAATATCTCAAAAACAGTTCAATCGATTTCTCAAGCATTGGATTCGTGGATCTAATCCAAGACTACTATTCATGGATCTCGAGATAACTGATTCACTCAACGGAGAAGTGTATTTGAAAGGAATCAACTGCATGGAAATGAGTGAAGAGTTGAGAAAAGAAATCCGTGAAAAACACGGAATTCCTGATATTGATATGGTTCAGATCAGACGGAACGAAGGGGCATCAGCTGTGCTTGTGCCTTATCTTATGCATTTGAGACTGTTATTTCTGTTCGTTTTTATGTTTTGTAAAAATTGCGATGTTTGTAAAGTTATGCTGATTATATTGTTCTGTACTTTCACAGCATCGCGAGATGTAAAGTCCTCAGTACACCGATTAGTATTTTCGAGTTTCGAGTTGCGTCGACTTTACGGCTCGCGATGCTGTGTACTTTCTAATTATATATGTTTTAATCCTTTTCTCCATCTAATTATCTTTTTTCCATGTTATTTGTTTTACTTCACTGTTTGATAACCGTGAAGCAGAGATCAGCTAATAAATAATGAATAAACTATACGGCAACTCAATTTCCAGAAAAACTTTTTACAGAATGATTTTTTACGATCTTTTGACGAGTAGTTTGAAAAAAAGGTTCACACTCGGTGTACTTCAGACTTTACATCTTGCGATATTGGGTCAACAAAATGGGGTTTTCTGACGTGAATAGCCCCATTAGCGTTTTTCAAGTTAAAATAAACTATTTAAATAGAGGATCGCAATGACTCATCTATCTATCCATCTGCTATGTCCACATTCACTTCACACTATGTCAGCACAGGTCTCCACATAATCCTCTGGGAAACCAAACAATACGACATCTTCCATTCATTGCCTCCCAACCTACACCGTCGACTATTCTCCCCAATCCTTTGCCCAGTCAGCCACAAGAATCGATAATTCGTTTCGAATGGAGCCTACTTTTCCCCTCTTTCGACTACCCGAGAATGTAATCTTAGAAGTGATCAAGAATATGGCTATAGATCCATTGTGAGTTTACAACATATGTTAGGAGCATACTTAACACCGGGCCGGAGCAAAATCAAAGGTGTTAGAGTTTATTTCCGAAAAAGTCGAACTTTCGATTATATGTCAAAATTCAATCAAAAGCTAGTAATACATCATAAATTTGTACTTTTATTTGATTTAAAATTCGAAAAATTCGAATTTTTGGTACAAAGAATGGTTAACCTTTTTGGAATCTAGGTCGAACCAATTTTTCAATCTTTTTTCAGGTTCGAATTCTCCCTTATCTCAAGGAAAACTAAGAATATCGCGGCATCTTTAAGAATTTCAGCTAGAGCTTTTATTAACATTTGTCATTTTATTGGCGTAACTGTACACTATGGACCCAGGTCTAGGCTTTTCACGTTCTATAACGATCCGTTTGATGAAGATGGATTGATTCATTTGGACTCGAATCAACATATTTCTGCTTATGCTCTCAATGAAAGGAGAACAATTCGCTCATCGACTCCATTCAATTTCAACAACTGGTTAGATCACATTATGACTGTCTTCTGTTATGATAAACCGCCAACTGTGATTTTCGGGCACGGAAATGAACGATTTGAGATGGAATCGGTGAAAAATGCAATAACAAGTGCCAATTTTCTTGCTGTAACTGGGGACAATATTGAATTTCGAAACAGGGAAATTTTGGAACATTTCAAAAATCCCAACCGCCTAAGTCTAACAGGGAACCCATTCGAAGAGCGATGTCAGATTCAAGAGATCTTTATTCAAAACTTCGAAAGTATCGTATTTCATGATGATGTCTCCCTTGATGACATGTTATTGATAAACATTAAGAGAGTCGAATTTTCCCGTTCAATATCTCAAAAACAGTTCAATCGATTTCTCAAGCATTGGATTCGTGGATCTAATCCAAGATTAGAACACATGTCTCTAAAAATCGATAAAAATGATTTCTTGAACGGAGAAGTGTATTTGAAAGGAATCAACTGCATGGAAACGAGTGAGAATGCAAAAAGAGAAATCCGTCGGAAGCACTACCTGCCAAGTCATGCTGATATTATTCAAATCAGACGGAAGGATGGTACAACTGCAGTGATTGGGACCAACGATTCGGATATTCCCAATGTCCGTTTCATTGTGCTCCACTAAAACCTAATGGAATGTTTTCTATTTCTCTTTACTTTGTTACTTGTGCCTTATCTTTTCCACTGTAACCTCTGGAAATTTTTATAAACGTTCTATACATTTACTCATAAACGAATGCTACAAATTACCCTTCTATTCATTTGGTCTGCTAACATTCCCAGGACGAATGATTCTTGAGAACCTTCTGGCAAATCAAATAGAGTATTATTTCCCCCCTAACATACCTCCCTCCGGGCCTACACCATCGACTATTCTCTCCAGCCTACTGCCCAGGACACCACAAGAATCGATAATTATTTTCGAATGGAGCCTACCTTTCCCCTGTTTCAACTACCCGAGAATGTCATCGTAGAAGTCATCAAGAATTTGGCTATAGATCCATTGTGAGTTTACTATATGCTTTAGGAGCACACTTAACACCGTTCGGGGCGGGGAAAATCAAATTTGTTAGGGTTTATTTCCAAAAAAAAGTGGGACTTTCAATTGTACTTCAATTGTACTTATTGAATCTTATTTCAGGTTCGATTTCTCCCTAATCTCAACGAAGACTAAGAATATCGTGGCATCATTAGGAATAACAGCTCTAGCTGTTCGTATCACCATTTCTCGTGTTGTTAGGGTAACTGTTTACAATGGAATCGGTTCGATGAGTTTTACTTTCTATAAAGATCCGGTTGATGAAGATGCATTGATTCATTTGGACTCAGATCAACCTATTTCTGCTTATTCTCTCAATGAAAGGAGAACAGTTCAATCATCAACTCCATTCAGTTTCAACAACTGGTTGAATCACATTGAGGCTGTATTCTGTTATAGTAAACCACCAGATGTGGTTTTCGGGCAGGGAAATGAGCGATTTGAGATGGAATCAGTGAAAAATGCGATCAAAAGTGCCAATGAACTTGTTTTATATGGAGTAAATGTTGAATTTCGGAGCAGGGAACTTCTGGAACATTTCAAAAATGCTAACGCACTAATTCTAGGAAGGAATCTATTCGAAGAAGCTTGTGAAGTTCAGAAATACTTCATTCGAAACTTCAAAAGTATTGTATTTCATGATGATGTCTCACTCGATGATATGTTATTAATTAACAGTGAGAAAGTCCAATTCACCCGTCCAATATCTCAAAAACAGTTCAATCAATTTCTCAAGCATTGGATTCGCGGATCTAATCCAAGACTACAACGGATGTTTCTATCAATCGTCAAAATTGATACTGTCAGAGGAGAAATTTGTTTGAAAGGAATCAACTGCATGGAAATGAGTGAAGAAGCAAGAGGAGAAATCCGTGAAAAACACAATCTATCATTTCCTGTTGATATTGTTAAGATCAGACGGAAGGATGGTACAACTGCAGTGATTGTGATGAACGAAAAATGGGATATTCTCTATGCCCGTTTCATTGTGCTCCACTAAAACCTAATGGAATTTAAAACTGCGTTTAACCGTTTTTTCCATGTCTCCTTTTCTATGTATTTCTCTTTATTTAGTTACTTGTGCTTTATCTTTTCTAAACATACCTCCCTCCTGGCCTACACCGTCGAGTATTCTTTCCAACACTTTACTAATTTCTCCACAGGAATCACTTATTCGAATCCTCTGCCTTGTTTGGTTACTCAAATCGAAACTTCGTAGACATTTCTTTAGATATTTCTTTTTTCTGTACATTAGAGTTCTATTTGTTTCCAAGCTTTTCTCTATATAATCATTTTTTGTCTATGTTTTATATCAGATGATGAATAAACAGGACGGCAAAACATCTTGACGAATATATTTCTAGAGAATAATGGCGAGTTAACAAAAACTCTTGAAGCTCTGTACAAAAAAATGTATACTGAGTCTAAATGAGGAACTAACTTTCTCCACCTAGGACACTTAACGGATCACTCTTTTCAGTATTTCTCGTTTCGAAATTTCCTTATGGAAAGTCTCATTTTTCAGTTCTTGCAACAGACCAAAGTACAAAAAATTGAATCTTTGGACCTAGGTCCCAAAGATACCCAGACTCACTTCTCAATGATCTTCTGCTCGTCATCGAACTCTATCACATTCTCCTCTTTCCTCGGCACCAAATAAATCGAACAATTCTTCATAATAGTACTCTCCGAGTCGATATTCAGAAGGAATGTGTCATGTGAACTCTCAATAGTCACTCCATCCATAATCAACTCATCAATTTGACTTCCAGAGAATGCTTCCGATTCAATCATTCCGATTTCTATAGACTCTTTGAAGTAGAGATGATCGATTTGATACATTTTCGAGAACGCTTTTCTCTCGATTCTTCCTATTTTAGTTTTATGAAAATAGATATAGTCAATGTTGGTCAAATAGTGGAATGCTTCCATAGCAATAACGTCGATTTGAGAGTTGCGGAACCTTAAAAACTATTCTTAGTACAGTAGTCCTACAGTAATCCTACAGTAACCCAGCTCACCATAAATGATCGATATGAGACAATCCAGCAAACGCGACAGGAGCCAAGGAGGAGATTGTGCACTGAAAAATATAGGTTTTCGGTGAACAACTTCAATTTCTTCAAGGCCTGGAATTCCAAGTAAGTCTTTTGGACGCTTTTAGGCCAGATGGGGCTGTCGCGCCTCGGGCGCCCATGAAATTGTCTCTATTCATAAGTTCGCGTGAAACTCTCTGGACTAACCACTACCACAACCCATTAGTGTACTACCTCGTGGTCTAGAAATCCAAAATCTTGAAAATCTAGTCCACCAACTCTTTTGTTTCTTGATATAAACTGATCACGGGAATGTACTTTTCTGTTAGTGCAAATATTATGAACATCTGATGTCTGGTTTCCGTTTTAATCACTTGTTAAAACACCAGTAATCCTTTTGTTTTTTGTCCCCGTAAAAATTTATAAGAAATTTGGAAGTTCAGGAGCTCCGTATGATCTACAAAATGTCCAAATACCGCTGTTCCTAATGTACAACTCGGCAGAAACCCGCATCAGGCACGCAACATTTACACGTTGAGCATCAGGCGCGCAGCACTGCAGCATCAGGAACGCATCACTCACTCGCTTTTCGTTTTCTGAAACGCGTCGGCAGCACGTGTGCCGCAACTAGGATGCGGCACCATATCCGCAACACTACAGCAGCAGATCCGCTGCTCTTCAGCAGCACCTAGGCAACATTCAGCAAGTACGCTCCATTTTTTTCAGTTCCGAAAACTTATGTTTTTATTCACTTTTCACCTATTTTCCTGTTTTTCATACCAATGTTTTCTCCGGATTTATTTTATGAATATAATTTAACCCGTTTATTGGAAGAAAAATACGTGTGTCTAAGAAACAAAAAAAAACATATTTCAGCCCTCAACTACAAAAAGACAACATCACCGCCAGTCGAGCCTAATAGGACTTCAGGAAAAATGAAAAGGTGAGATTTTCTCAATACGTCTTACGTCTTTTTATCAGAAAATTGTACGGTAGGAAACGACGAGGATTTCAAAGAAAGCTGAACGCAACATCATTGAAAAATAATTCATAAGTTGTACTGTTTTTTCACATATTTATACATTTTCGTGAATTGTACTATGTTCAGATTTATATATATATATATATATATATATATATATATGTAGTTGTATTTAAGGTTTGTAAATGAATTTAATTTAATGATACACTGTTTTCGTTTCAATAAAATATAGCAAAAGCGGCAGCGGCCTAATTTTAGCAGCGCCAGAGCAGCACAACAGTGACCTTTCCGCAACACGTACGCTACAGTACCGCAACACCACCGCATCAGGCACGCACTCTACGCTTGCCTGCTGCTGGATTGCTGCGCGCCTGATGCGGGTTTCTGCCGAGAAGTCTTTAACTTCAACTTTTTTCAGCCGCTCTCTACCAAAATTGTAAAAAAAAAAAAGAAAACAAGATATGAGGATTCCGGCAAAGCACAATTATGTAAACCCCCAAAACGCGTCAATGGCACGCCATCCATCATTTCAGTATTGTTAGAATTGAGTTGAAGCATGTCAGAGCCCATTCTATTAGCTCGGCCCAGTTCTTACAACTGCGCTTCCCCGAAAACCCCTCGAGAAATGTCTCTCAATTTCGCACACAATTTTTTCGGTTTCGGTAGAGCGCGTTTGTAAGAAGCGTGTCGTGCTAATACCTATGTTATGCGTCCCACTTTTACTCAAAATCACGTCAACGACACCCCAGCCATCTGCCGACCCCACTTCCTATAATCTTTTATTAAAACAACCACCAATTTTTTTCAATTCCGCCCAATTTCCATTGACTCCAGAACACTACTTCAGATGAAAAGAGCTGATCAGTTAGGTAACCAGTTCTTTCCCATTTTTCGAAATTTCTGTCCCCCATATATTCGAAAGTTTACTTACTGTTCCCCTTTGCTCTTTCTTTCTTTTCCCAATTCGGTGCACAAACAACCGATTTATTTAGAAGAGAGAGTGGAAGGAGAAGGAAGAAATAGTTATTCGCGCATTTTTTTTGTGTCGGTTGCTCTTTTGAGAAAGTGTACCTGATCAAACATTTATTTTTTCCATTCGGTTACACTTTTGGTACATACTGCTCGGTTACTTCTGTATCTATACTGTTTTAGAAGGTACTGTTGGAGTCAATGAGCCAGTAACAGGAAATTAGAAAAAGGTCACGGGTAACTCCGTTTCTTCTAAAATACTTCTGGTATGGGTTTCTTTCCGATGCCACGTCAGTGTTGATAAAAAAGAGGGAAATTTGGAGGTGGGGGGAAACTCCAGATCAATTACGCGTAATTTCTTAAAATAGGATCACATTTGTCAAACAATCTCTACTTCCAAATCTTTTTCCCATTTGTAGACTCATAGAACTCAAACTACGCCCATTCCCGATTTCCAGGAACTGTTTGAATTGTTGTCTTTGACAATTTTCTAAATTCGAATGAAATGGTATTCTATTTATCTGATTCATTCGTTTCTACAGGTTCTTAGAGTCTACCAACAGTAACGTCCAAAAGATTGTAAACTTTGGCAGCTTTTTGTTGAAATTGGCCAGCTTTGAAAGTGTGTCATGGTAAAACCGAAGGTCCCATTGAGCAGATTTTTTTTACAGTAGCAAATAACAATTTCATGCTGAAATGCCGGACTTGACTAAACCTAACAAGGGAAGTCTTTGGAGACGCCACTTTCAAACGACCTATAAATTTGGTTTATAGGTATTTTCGGCCACGGGGAGTTCATTTCTGCAGTCAAAACCTGCTAAATGTCTCTGCAAACCAAGTTAAGAGCTCTCAAACTTTCATTTGGTTAAGCTTTTTCACGCGGAATTTCAAGTTGGCCGCATATGTACAGGGTGCGGCATAAATAGTGATATACGCAAAAAACGTCATAACTTTTTTCAAAAACATCAAAAGATCTTTTCCTTTTGGCACAAACTTGTTCAGTTACTACAGAAAAGATATTCAATGATGATTTTTGATCCGTCTTCCTTCCTCCTGAACTACAGCTCCCAATCTCTCCGGGTAAGAATGACTTAGGCACGGAGGTAGTTGACGACTTCAGCGTCCCAGTAGTTATACAGAAAACAGTTCAGAGAATTCGTACTGAATTATTTTTGTTAAGAAACTCTCTGGGTCTGATATTGTTACTTTGAAAATTTGATAAAATCGCGTTTTGGCAAGATATGCACTCATTTCGAAAGCCAGGTGAACTCAGGAAAATCGTCTCTGAATGACTGTTAGGCAGTCTTGGAGCGGTGGAGCGGCGCTTCAACTTTCTCAAAGGTCCAGAGATGATTTTCAAGAAGAAAACTGGTCTAGCAATAAATTCCAACCTTGAAACATGGTTTTGAATCAATTTTGGTTCCAGGGCGGACCAAAATGTAGCAAATGTAGCTAAACGGGTAGCTTCCGACTAAAACCGGGACAGAAGGTGGATCTCAAGCCTCATCAAAAAATTTTCTGTTTTAACAGGATGTCCATAAGTGTATTGCAACATTCGTTGTGTTTTTAATGTTCTGGCCGGTTTTTCTGGTCAGTAATATTCATGAGCAAACACTGGGATCAAATAGGTGATTTCGTGCGTGCCAAGGAGGACCTCATGAGCTATCAACGTTCACAAAAGTTTGAGTTTTTACACTAGGACGGTTAATTTTTTGAGAACAAAATAATAAAATAATCAGCTTTAATTTGATACCTCATTTAACTATTTTTGTTGAAATTTCAGAGCCGTAGACTACTTTTGTCACGCTCCGGTCCAAATTAGACCGGTTCCTCTATTTGCTGGAATATCTCCAGGACGGAACCGGAACAAATACTGTAAATATATTTTCCAAGAAGGTCTTGTATGTGGCAATACACTCCCTACATTTTATTTTTCTGAAGAACTACATTTGCGGCACTCTCACCCTCTTGAAACTCACAAAAAAGCTTTTCACACACACTGATACATTCAATGCTAGAGGTGGCTTGAGAAAAAGTGTTGGCACCACCGTAAAAATGAAAATTACAATTTGTTATTTCGAGAACTTGAAAAACTGATAAAAACTGATAACAAAACGTATATTTGGATGCGCCAGGAGTTCTGTGGCTGAACCAGGGCGAACCCAAACATTCATATCACTATTTATGCCGCACCATGTATATGCAACCGCGTGGTTCCATGTGTGTGTTCCCCAGCGGGTTACCTGTGCTCGTACGTTGCAAAATTGAGAATATCTTGCATAGACTACTTGTCTATTTGGAATTCCACGTGAAAAAGCTTATCCACAAGAAAAGTTTGAGAGCTCATAACTCGGCTCTAATAGACATTTAGCAGGTTTTGACTGCTGGAACGGACTCCTCGTGGTCGAAAATACATATAACCAAAATTATAGGTCGTTTGAAAGTGGCGTCTCCAAAGACTTTCCTTGTAAGAAAAACTTCGATCCCTCCCAAATTTCATACCAAATCCCCTTTTTCGGAACTCATCTCCATTTAGTAAATGGTCATTTCATCACTCATTCTTTCCATCTTCTCTTCACTAGTTTGCTGCCAATTTTCTTACATTTCGCAATATAAGAACAGAAAAAAAAGAAAAAAGAAAATCAGAAAGTTGAGAGAAAAAAGGAGGAGAGAGATGAGTCATGAAACAAATCATCACAATTTTCTTTTTGTTTTCTCTCATTTTTATATATTTTTTGTTTCTGTTTCTGTATTTCCGGGCAGGACAGGAAGACGTTGGTTTTCAGTTTTTGGTTGGTTTCACCTGTCTGATTTTTCATGTTTCTGGAGAAGGTTTTTAGACGGATTTTCAATTATTAAAACGCTTATTCCAGACAGAAAAAAATAATTCCGGTTCTCCATTTTCTGTTACTTTCTAGAGCAATCAAGCCTCAAAAAGTTTGATTTAAGGAGTCATGGCCTAGAAATCTCGAAACTGAAAAGTTAGGCCATTTGTAGAACTTTCAGATTTTTGTATTTCGGAAAGTTGGTGGCCTAGGAAACCAAAAATGAAGTTAGGTCACGAGATCTGAAACATTGGTGACCTAGAAAACCGAGATTATGTAAAGTTAGGCCACGATAGGCTTTAAAAGTGTGATTGTGTGATGAGCTAAGAACAAAGTCAGATTTCTTCTTTTTTCAAAATTTCACAGGTCTATAATGTAGCAACCGCGCTCCATTAGACTTGGCGGCAAATTTGAATTTTATTTCAACAAATTTGTTTCGCTGCCTCATCACGGACTTTCCACGGGGTCTGGGGGTGAGTACTGAAATTGAACGCGCTCCGCTGAAATCAGCGAAACTTTTAGCGCGAAATTCGAACTAAAAGATGCGCGACGGTCGAAAAACTGACTAAAAATACGGGAAAACTGACATAAATCGGCTCAAAAGGTGGTCGATTAAGCTGCGTATCAAAATGCAATGCTTGAAAAAAAAATTAAATTTTGAATTTGCCGCCAATGTCTAGTGGAGCGCGTTCGATTTCAGTACTCACCCCCAGACCCTGTGATTTTCGATACACAACTTCAGGTTGTTTTCAAGCATTTTCAGTAAGACTTCAGAAAAAAAAATTTCAGAAAAGTTTGCATAGTCCGACAGAGCACGGTTGCTCAAAACCCTTTTAATATCCAACGATTGTGATGGTGGCCTAAGGAATGTTAGGCCACAAAAACTCTTCCATCTATTTCTACATCCATCCCCCGTTCCTTCCACTGGAACACAAACCTACTATTCTCCAAAACCTGTGAACGTACTTTTAATAGTCGAGAGACAAGAGAGAGAGAGGAGAGAGACACCCAATACAATACACGAGAAAACCAGATTCTCATTCGAACCGTACTTTTTTCTCTAACCGACTCTCTCTGATTCACACACTCTCTCGCAGTTTTCAAATGGTAATGGGAGAAGAGATGGGAGAGTGAAGAGATGAGAGAGATTATGAATGATTGGAGAGAGAATGAGAGACGCAGAGAAAAAAAGTATAGCTAACTGTTCAAGAGACGATTCCAATGAATGTCACTCTTTTTCTCGCAACGAATTTATTGGCGGCTGGCGTGCCTTTGGCGCGGGATACATACCTCATCGATTACCAGTTGTCGTGGGCTTTGAAGAATGTCTTTGAAGGCGTGGGGCTCGAAATATAGGCGGCCTGAAATTTATGGTCTAGAATTCTCAATTCAAAAAAATTTGAGACTAACCAATAGCGATAAATGAGAGTCTCTCCACCAAAACGACACCCGAAAAGCTTCCATTTAGTACCGTAACCTGTGAAATTTTATTTTTGGTTACTGTAGAACATTTTTTTGAGTTTTTAAAAAATGCAAGCGCGCTCTATTGAGATTATTCGAAAACTTGGTCATACACTTTTGAAATGATTAAGTTTGAAAAAAAAACATTTAGTAATTCTCAATAGAGCGCGCTTGCTAAATGCGCTCCGCTGAAAAATTCGGAAATCCATTGATTCTCATTAGAGCGAAAGTGCTTCGTTTTCAATTTTGAGTGCGAAATTAATAAAAACTTGTAAATGCGCTCTACTGAGAATATCTTTTTTCTCAATCTTCTTGATTCTCAGTAGAGCGCGCTTGCCATGTCTCTCCAAAAGAGTTTTTTTTCAGAGAAATGTTGCCGGTTTTTTAATTTCGAAAAAGGCAATTGCGCTCTGTGGAGAATCCCATTCTCAGCAGGTTCTCAATAGAGCGTGCTTGCTAAATGCGCTCTACTGAAAAATTAGGAGATCCGTCGATTCTCATTAGAGCGCGCTTGCTCTGTTTGCAATTTTGAGTACGAAATAAATAAAAGCTTGTAAATGCGCTCAACTGAGAAACTCTACTTGATTCTAAATAGAGCGCGCTTGCAATATTTCTCAAAAAGAGTTTATCAATTTCGAAAAAAGCAAATTTGCTCCATTGAGATTTTTTTCTCAGCTAATTCTCATTAGAGCGCGCTTGCTCTGTTTGCAATGTTGAGTACGAAATAAATAAAAACTTGTAAATGCGTAAATGCGCTCTACTAAGAATATCTTCTTGATTAACAATAAAACGCGCTTGCAATATTTCTCAAAAAGGGTTTTTAAATTTCGAAAAAAGCAAATGCGCTCTATTGAGAGTTCCTCCCTCAGGTGATTCAGATGGTTCTCAATAGAGCGCACTCTATTAAAATATTTATAAATATCTCCTTCTCATTTATCCTGTCCTCTTTCCGTTCACCAACCTTATCACAAGTGTGCACGACAAGTGAAGTGATATATGTGCTTCCCAAAGAGGAAATGATCAACTCGGACTTCTCTGACGTCTCGCATCTGCAACACACTATTTCGTCAGTCTGTCCGTGTGTCTGTTTGTCCATGTCTGCGTCTCTCCACTCTCTCTCTCTCTCTCTCTCACTATGTCTATTTACAGTAGCCTCCTTTCCTAATTTTCCGTTCTTCGGGTGGCTTGTAATCTCTAAATACGTACAAGCCGCGGAGCAGCAGTCAGCATTTTCGAGGAAACAATCATTCTGTGTTTCCTCAAATTATTATTTTCTCTGATTTCTGGTGATTGAAAATCAGGAAAAAGTTTTCGAAAAATTTAAAATTCGAGTGAGGGGGACTAGGTTTTCCTAGAGTTTTCTAGGCCATCAGATTTTTTCGAGAATTTCCAAATTCTGAACGAGCACGTTGAGTCCCAGGCTACCTATGCGAACACGCTCTAACGAGAAACTACGTGGAAAATGAAATATTTTCACGTATCCTAAAATTTTCTGTAGGAAAATATATTTTAATGTTCACCGCCACGTATTGCGGACCATGTCTTTTTCAGAGCGCGTTTGCATAGGTAGCCTGGGACTCAACGTGAACGAGCGACTAATTTTTCACAGACGATTTTCTAGGCCACAAGCTCGAAATTTTGCAATATGTAAATTTTATCGAAAACAGTTTCCTAATGGGGGACTAGGTTTTCCGACTGAAATTTTTTAGGCCACAAGCTCAAAATTTTGAAATTTCGCTAGAATTTAATTTTTTTTTTAAACCTGATTTGACGACCTAACGTTTTCTGGACCATCAGATTTTTTTCAAAAATTTTAAAAATCAGAGCGAGGGACTAACTTTTCACACACGAGTTTTCTAGGCCAGAAGCTGAAAACCCCAATTTTTGTTAACAAACAGGAATTTTAAATCTGATGGCCTATCTTTTCTAGGGTTTTTTGAATTTTCAAGCCACGAAAAATCGTCCATAATTTTTTTTTCGCAAATTCGAAAATTTGTGTGAGCTCACGTGAGGGAGTAACTTTCCATATACGATTTTTCTAGGCCATTTACAAAAACTCCCGGTTTTCACCATATATTTCTCAAAAAACTATTATTTCATGACCTAAAAACCCGAAACTTGAGAAGTTAGGCCATCAATGTGTTTTTTTTTCCAAAAACCGTGCATTTTTACGTAACGAATTTTTTTCTGCAATTTTTTTTCAAATCTATTTTTTTTCTTCGAAAAATCACACGTTTTCAGTCCAGAGCACTAGTTTTCTGGTTATTTCCAAAAAGTTCTTCGCCGATTTTCTCGCGAAGATTTTCAATTTGTCTTGTCATCAAGAAGTAACAAAAAAGGTTCGTCTTTCTCTCTTTCTTTTCTCTCTCTCGGTCACTATCTCTATCATCTTTTTGTTCTCAGAATTTCTTCACCAGAAAACCACTTGACATCTTCCCTTTTCCATTTTTGAGATTCCGCTCAAGGCCAGACGAGAGAGTACGCGGCGCCAGAGAGACGCAGAGCGTGATTCGCCGTGGAGCGCGTTTTCCCTGCTCGTCGCTGAATTCGCCGCGAATTTTTGGATCTGAATTGTTCGGCGGAAAGGAGGGAAAACCGGGAGGCGCCGGGCGCCAATGTTCTCGTTGGAGTGGACACTTTTGAGTGCCCTTTTCACTTTTTCATTTCGGTCAATCGACTGGCCGATTTATTGGCGATTTTTCGACGATTTTTAGGCATTTTTTGAAAATTAAAAAGTTCGATTGTGGTTTTTAGTGCTTTTCTCTTTTTTTCGCTCAAAATCCCACAAAATTTCGTTGTTTTCGGCACTTTTGAACACATTTTTAATTTCAAAACTAAGTTTTTTGTCGGATTCTCTCATTTTTCTGCGTTATTTTCTCATTTTTTCGTCGATTTTCGAAGTTTTCTGAATTTAAAGTCATTAGAAATTGATTAATTCTGGTTTATAAGCTTTTTCTCGCAAATTTGTCCTAAAAATCCTATTTTCTCAAAAGTTCAACAGTTTTGATGCTCTGATTGCTCTACAGCTCGGAAAATATAATTTTCTCTGGTTTTTCATCGAATTCAACGGAGTTCCTTGGTTTTTCCACAGTTCCTCTGCTAAAACTCGTCTTTTTTCACAATTTTTGTTCGAAAAATGACCATTTCATCGATTTTTGACGATTTTTGAGGAAAAAACTTCAGCATTCGTGTTTTGTAGTAGAAAAAATCACGATTTTTCTTCGAATTCAGAGTTTCAGCGATTTTTCACATTGAAAAGAGAAAACTCTTGTTTAAAAAAGAGTAATGCTGAATTTTGGTTTTTCTCATTCGAATCTTTCACAAAAATAACTGATTTTCCGTGATTTTTCGAAGTTTTCTTGATAAAAACTAGAATTCAAACACTTTTTCAGTTTTCATTGGTTTCTGACCAAAAATTGCCAAGAATCTCGCTGTTTTCGAAATGTTTCTCACCAAAATCCTTGAAAATCACTTTTTCTCGCCAAAAAACTGCATTTTTCTTAATTCTTTCGTAATTTTCCTGGTCACCGCCGCTTTTCTCTAAAAATTTCGAAACCAAGTGACTCATCTACTAATATTTCCTCCTCTAAACTCACTTTTTGCTAATCGAACTTCATTTTCTTCTGCCATTCTATTTTTTCTTCGTCTTATTTTTTCTTCCTTCCCACCACCTTGAGTAAACACTTTCTCCCTTCTACCACCACCACCGGCCATCGTCGTTTTCGTTTTGACA
The DNA here is from genome assembly GCA_002259235.3 of Caenorhabditis latens. NCBI lineage: Eukaryota > Metazoa > Nematoda > Chromadorea > Rhabditida > Rhabditidae > Caenorhabditis > Caenorhabditis latens. The sequence goes on from CM056094.1 coordinate 2,961,225, forward strand.
CAGAATTGGAAAAAAAAACACTTTTTGGCGGTAATTTTGTGTTAAACCGTCCGCACTTTTGTCGCTCGTTTTTACTTCCTTCCTACTTCCCTATTTTTCAAAAACTTTGATATTTTTTGGTCGTATTTTAAGGTTAATGTGAAAAATAATGGGAGAGGAAAGTAGGCATTCCGGGAGAAAAAAATGGACCGGTTTTTGAAAATTTAGGAGGTGTTTTTTTTCGGAAAAGAGAAAAGATTGTTCATATTTCATTGTAATTTTTTGACAGATGCCTGACTTTTTTCCGTTTTCGCCATAAATCTCTATGTAGAACCCACCATCTCATGACCCCCAAATCGCCTCACATGATTAGAGGGTATCTCATATAGTGGGTGGTCATATTACCCCTGTAGTGACCGACGGAAAATGTCCCAATGGATAGCAAAAAAATTAATAAGCACCGAGAGAGAAGGACATCTGGTGTTCCTCCTCTATTCTATCTCTCGCCGCTTTTCGTTCGTGTAATTAGCTTGAGAACCTCTACCACTAGGATTAGTGCGGAGGAGAAGCGTTTTTGAATAGGACTTATGAACATTAATGAATTGTCTAATTACGTTTAGTTTTCTGGGTGATTTCCATTTTTTTTTCATTAGAAAATCGCTCAAAATTCAAAATTTGAAGGATCTATTAGCTTGGAACAGTTCTTTCAACTGCGCCCCACCAAAATCCCCTTGAAAAGTGTCTCTTTTTCTCTGAGTCTCTCAATTTCGCACACTGTTTTCTGCGGTTTCAGTAGAATGCTGCTGTAAAAAGCATGTCGTGCTAATTGAGTTTGGTAACAAGCTACTGGATTGTATTGAAGACTCAAAAAGTAGGAAATCTCGGTGTCAGTTATCTATCCCTCAGTTTCTTCCAAATTCTAGACCGTGCTTTCCTCTCTCCCTTTCCTACCATTTCCCTTCGGGTCATCACACCATCATCGTGTTCGTTTCTAGATGAATCATCCATGTTTATATATAAAAATTTTACACACACACACGCACTCTTTTCGTATATTTTCTTGAAGGAGCACATTTTGTCTCTGTCTGATATTGAGTCACAATGTATCGTTTTTGTGGCACACGAACTCTTTCACGAATCGTTCTTCTAGTTGAATCAAATATTTAACCATTAATACCCTCTAGATCATCACTTTTTCACACCCTCTTGTGGGCAGAGCAATGAAAACGAGAAGCTATGAGAGGGGCGGTCAGTATATTATAAAGTTCCCTCTCCCTACGTGTTGTTTCATGTGGACATTGTATCGAATTACTAGGAGGATCGAGTTCTTCACTTCGCCTTGTTTCTCTCCTCCTCTCCCGCTATGAATTTTTGATTTTATGCTAATTTTTTGCGGCGGTGATGGTGGTGGTGATGGTAGAATGGTCTTTTCAATGACTAATTCCTGTGGCGGAAATATGGTTTTAAGTTAGAAAGCTAGTCAAGTGGATAGCGGGAAGGTTTCTGATGACTTTTTGAACGAGATTTTCTCAGAAATGTCTCTGAAACGCGCTTCAAACCTCAATTTTTATCCATGCCATTTCCAATTCCAGCTATCAGTTAACACCCCCGCATACTCTCAAACACACAACAAAATTTCAATATCATTTTAATGTTATCACTACATATGACACCTGCCTCCCATCACCTGTAGGAAGTGGACATTCTCTTCCACTCTCTCTCACTGTTTACTTTCTCTGTCTTTTTGGTGGCGGGCAGCAGTCGAAGCGCAGTGTGCTCTTTCTCTCTCTCTCCCTATTTTTCGGTTTTTTAAACTCACGAGCATGCAATACTGTGTTCGTGGCAAATGCACTGTCGAGGACATGTTGTTAGGGAGGTGGTTGATTGAAGGTGTAAGCAGAATAGGAGGAGGAGAAGAAGAAGGAGTTGAGAAGTCATCTTGCTGAAAATAAGCTGAAAGTTAGTTAGAATAGATGTTCAGATTTGAGTTTTTGGTATCGAATAGGTCAGAGCAGAATCAGAGCTACCCGGTTGTCATGGAATATCTGAGGTCTCTGATATGTGAACGGTGTTCAGATTTCAGATAAATGGCTGACCCTGATTTTAGGTCAAATCGTGACTGGCTGATGTGCCAATTTGGTGGATCATAGAAAGCTTCTTCTAGTCAATACCACAACTTGGAGATACGGTATCTATCCAGCCGTTCCAGATTCGGAACTATGAAGTGGTCGAAAAGGCATGGATCCCTTGCTCTTCACGCGTTTCCCGCCTCCTCTATCACCCCTCTCCAAGTTTGGTACTTGATCTCAAAATCAGCTTTCCTCTGAGCATTAAACCAAGATCTTGATATCCCAATCACACGCTGCGGCACTGTCCATTCCTTCCGGCACGGCGGCTCTCTTATTTTTTCCGGCAGCCAGATCAGTTTGCGTGATTGATTACACTCCCTTCCACTCTCTCTCTCTCTCGATGTCCTTTTTTCCGTCTCTGTACCGATCCACCTGCGTCTCCCCACCCTATCGTAATCCCTAGTCGATTTCTCACCGTGTTTGAACAGGAGAGAAACATCACTACCGGGCAGAATATAGAGGGAGAGAGGTAGAGGTAGAGAGAGAGAATAGTCGAAAGAGACTGTGTGTAACTCTAGCCTAATCAAACGGGCCAATGCACACTCTCACTTACATTCACTCACTTATGTGTACGCCCAAATTTGTGTTTCGTTTTTTTTCATTGTTCACGGATTTGGGCTTTTTTTGAAACGGACGGTGTTCCTATTTTCAAGTTTTCATAGTTGTGATGGAGTTGATTGAACTGACTATGTCTAGGGATCTTACAGTATGTCACCTGATTTCCAGCCCAACTTACTTTTATCAACCAATTTCTGCAACAGATCGCTTCGAATCGCTCTTCCTCATAGCACGTTTCTGAAAACAAGACTCATTTTCTCATTAGTAGTACTATTCGCAAAAATAATTTCGAACAAAAAAGAAATTCGGGCGGAAACGAGATGAGGGGAGGTCTCTATTTATATTGGGTTGTAGGGTAGACACGAAAGAGGGACTCGTCTAATCTCTAATTTGTGAATGCATCATCATGTTGGAAAATTGAAATGAGACGGATATATCTAGACGAGGGGGAGAGTTGAAGAAGAGATGAACAATAACGTTATTTTTTCTTCCTTCCCTTTTTTGCCCCTTCTCATTCTCCATGGCGAACAAAACATTTTATGGGTCTCCTCCTTGTCTCTGAGCATACACCTTCTCTTCCACGTTTTTTGCTATTTTTCAACCTGGTGGGAGAGAAGAGTAGGTCTGGATGCATCCGAAATGAGAACTAAAAGTGTTGAGTGGAAAAGACAAAAATTTTTTGAAGAAGTCACCCGTGACGACAAAAGTAGACAACTATCGGAATGAATGGGGCGGGGGGAGGTTTCTAAGTAGAAGCCCTACCGTCGCGGGGTAGAAGATCTCGTTAACTCGTTGCGTGTTGTGTGTGTGTGCTCCCATTCATGAAAATGTGCTTCAAGTACCGGACTAAGTAGTTCATCTAATTTCGGGAGCCGTCCTCCTCCTTCTTTTCGTGTTGACCTCTTCTCGCCTTTTTCCTCAAGTTTTGAAAGATGAGGTGACGAAAGAGCAAAAGTTATGTGTGTCAAATGTGTATGCAAGAGGTTGCGTAATGCACTTTGTCCATCTCTCTCACTCCTTTTATTCTCTCCCACTCGGACGTTTCCTTTCCAAGGAGTTTTGATTAGGAGAAGGCGGAACGAACGCCAGAGTTGAAGTGGTTTGACAGATATGGTGGAAGAATGAGGGATTCAGATTAAAAAATCTGAAAATCTAGATGGCAGATGGAATTATGGAATCTGAAAAACTCTGCTAAGCTAGGAAGCAACAGAATGATCGGAATTCAGAAATCGAGAAACTGGAAGATCTACACGTGAAAAAGCGAATAGATCAATACAAATTTCAGCTTCATAGAGAAGATTCAGGTGAACAAACTCATCTGTATAGTCTGGATTCAGCAGCACAGAGAACGGTTCCAGTTTGAAAAACCTGGACGAATTTCCATCAGAAAATCAGAAGATTCTGATGCAAAGACGACGTTTGCTAAATCAAAATCTTTCCATTACAGTCGATTAGAATTCCGTATCTCCCGATTTTGGCCTTGACCGCATTGTGCTATTAGTAAAATCGTTATGAATTTATTGCTCCTAAAATAGGTGTAAATTCATGTGTTCGTTTGCACACCTGTTATGTCTTCAGCTCCCCGCGGTCCTATTTTTGCAGACGGTTATCTCTATCTAGATTCGCGATTCATAAATTCCCGTAGACTATATTAAATTTATATGGTAGCCATTGTCAGCTGTCGGCTCTTTGAACTGGTACCCTACCAATCAATTCCATTAGTGATTTATTGCCTACTCATTCACTCATTTTTCCATTACACAGAATCGATTCCATTAGTGTTCATGATCTCTAGGTTGGCACACTGATAAACAACCAAACCATTCAAACAGTTTGTTTTCAGTTTTGCCGTCACTTTTCATTTCTGATACGAGCGTTTGTCACATATTAGTGATGCTCCGCCTCCTAGCCTTTTTCCTCTCTAATGACTCATCAGAATCATTTAGAAATAAGAAGGAGAAGAAGAAACAAAACGATTGTCGATGTCTTCCCACCACCCCTGTCAAGTATCTTTATAAAATATACCAAAACCACTTGATGAATGTAGTTTTTCTCTCTTTTTCGTTTTCCGGTTCTCTTATTGGTAACACAAAACGTCAATTAGTTTACCTATATTTGACACGATTCTTCTTTTTTGGGTGTCTGCGTTCTCTCTCTGGTAATAATTGGTTTATCAGTTATCATCACATTTGTCATCTGGTTATCAGCAACGCCACGTTGTCTCTCTTGCGAGTTGTTTCTCTTTTTCTGGCAGATTTTTAAGAGATCCCGGTGAAAAGTTCGAATTCTGTTAGCTCTAAACTCTCTTAAAAATACGAAATCTGTAGAGTCTTACATCCGCAACGGCCACTTTTCAATTACATGACGTGTTAGATTATAGGCCTCTGAATAGTTATCTTGTCGCACCATATGGCACCTCTCAATCCCTCTTCTCCTGCTTATTTTCAAATGAATTCACAATTGTTTTGCTGACTGACTTGGCAGAAAACGAGGGTGGAGGACACAATGACTAAATTGGGTTGCTCTCTTTCCTCCGTGTCTTCTCTACGTCTCTCTCGTTTTCGCGGATTCATTAGTCTTTAAGAGAGGCGTTCGCTCGAGTAGAGAGAGAGAAAGCAGAAAAGAAAAGCTTATTGTGTTTGGTAGAGCACCAACCGACCACCAGAAGGGCGAATTAGATCTGAAGGAGGAGGAGGAAGAAGGCGTCCGTCTAGTTAAGCTATGTGCAATTTATATGCGCAACGAGGCAGCAGCTTCTGGGGTCCCCCCATTTGCACCCTTGTTGTTGTTGTCCAATGGTTTGGTCAGTTTGGTTTTGGAGCTGCTGGTCAGTCAGTCAGTTATCCTCCCTCATTTGGCTTAAGCCTCCCTCCCGCCCTCATTGCTCATCTTTCCATTTTCTTCCGGTTGTGTCGATGGAGAATTTGAAACCAAAGCGCGCACCGATGTCTCCTAATTTCGAACCGATTTCCTGGTCTTTTGTGGTTTCCCCTAGCAGTTTATATACATGTTCGTATAAAGCAAAGATTCGAGAGGAGCCGCCTCTTTTCTTGGCTCATTTCGAATGCATATGAATGAATGGGACTAGCAGTGTGTGGGGGTATATCAAGATTTTTTGATGAATCGTTCTTCTGAAGCGAGTAGTCTTGAAGTGTAGTGGTGTCAAAAGTGAGTAATGGCTGGTAGTATTTGGTCCCCCTTTGCGGTTGCGCTTTGTACTTTTATTTGCAAAAATTTGCTATTCTCTAGTTTTGATCTCCCAGGTCTTTGACCTACAAAATTTTATTTCCCGCTTGTTTCATTCCAATTGTGTTGGTCCTCTCTTGTTGAGTAACTCCAATGCATAATGCTTTCTCTCTTTCGCTACACCTGCGTCTCTCAATCTCTCGTCTCTCCCTCCACTTTCGAAATCCATTCTTCCGTTTTTTTGTGTCCCGTTTCCTCCTCCCCATCCGACTTTTTTTCATTCTCAGTTTTAGTTTTCTTCCCGGCTGGATTTTTCCCCTCTAACCGATTTTTGATCTGATCACAAGCAGATGTGATTTGTTGTAGTATTAAACCGAAATGGTTCGGTGTGGTCCCCGTGTTCAAAAAAAATGCGGCGCCCCGGCGTTGTGAAGAGCGCTCGTTTGTGTGGAATTTGTGGATCCCCTCATTTTATTGAATTATACATTTTTTCGCTGGTCGAAATCTCTCTTGGTCCGTTTTTCTAGTGCATGTTTGAGCGAAATGCGAGCGGATTTGATTGCATTTATAAGAAGCTCACTCGGAGCCATTTGGTATCGGCTCGGTCACGTTCTGGAGCTTTCGGAAAATTCGGGAATTCCGATTCCGTCGATTACTCATGCTGAATTGTTTGTATTCTGATATTCGTTGAAATCAGAAATTTCAAAATTTTGTTATTGTAATGCTTAGAAAAACACGAGGTTTCTTTGTCTTCGGCTACACTGAATCACGATTGGGCGTATCCTGGAACGATCGATGATCGCCTAGAATACGAAGTCTCCGCCCATTTCCTCGATTTTAGCTTCTCTATTTCTCCGCTTTCATCCGTCTCTAACAGTTTTTGTTCGGTGGATTGGCATTTTTCAATTTTGTGCGCCCCTCAAAAAGAAAAATCACTTTTTCCGTACTGAAAATAGTTCACCTTCGTTTATTTCAATGATTTCCATTAAATTTCGAGCGTCGCCCAAATTTGGTATTAGAAAACGTGCTTATGAAGATGAAGTGACTTTTTCGAAAAACCACCGTTTTTCCCCAATTTTTCTCCCTGAATAGCTAATAATTCAAAATATCTCGAACCGATCATGGACGTGCTGTTCCGAAACCATTCCCGCTAGCTAGGAAAGCTCCGCCTACTTTTCCGAAAATATCGGATCCCTCGATTACTCATGTTGAATTGTTTGTATTTTGGAATTCCGAAATTTCAACATTTTGTTATTGTAATGCTCGCAAAAACACGAGACCTCCTAGTCTTGGGCGGATCCTGACACGATCTGCAGCTGATCGATGATCGCCTGAGAAGGCTCCGCCCACTTTTACTGTTTCAGCTTCTCTATTTCTCCTCTCCCATTCGTCTCTAACAATTTCTCTTTGTTGGATTCTCAGTTTTCATTTTTCGTGCCGTTCGTGTCGGTGGTGCCGCAATGGGATCATTTTATATTCCATCGGTCCATAGTGAACTAGATCAAGCATAGATTGGCTTGAAATATTTCAGCGATCATGTTGATACTACTAGGAACCATAAGAAAGAAAAGCGACAGAAAATTATTTTTTCGAGAAAAAAAACACATTTTCATAACAAATTTCTCTTCCCTGAAAGGACTCATAACTTTTAAAAACTTCTCGAATCGATCATTCATTGATTTACTATTCCGGGAAGATTCCCACAAGAAAAGCTCCGCCTACTCCCACTTCCTCCGTCTCTTTATCTCTCACTCTTTTCCCCGTGTTATTGTTTTTTCCTGTTCGTCATTGTCCTTCTTATTTTTCTTCGTTTTTATTATCAATTCCATTAAAATCAATCTTTCTTTCCAGAGGCTACACAGAAGACATGGCCTGGAGATTTACAGCGTCGAAATTCAAGAACACGACGCCGAAAATTCCGAAGAAGGAGGTATAGATTTCTATCTCTCTATTCTGCATGTCACTTTATTAATTCACTTTTTTCAATTTTTTATCACTAATCACCCCACCCACTGTATGCTTCCTGCCCCCTATATATGTGTGTAATCCTGCTACTTCTACCCATTTCCTTGTGACGTCTTCTCCTTGGTTTGCTTCCAGAATGATGGCGAACACGAAGTGTTTGGTGGTGATGATGATTCAGCAGACGTCGATGGCATGGCCCATTCGCATCTCGGAAACCATTCGACACTGCTTCTCGACGATACCATCATAAAATCTGAGACGAAAGAGACTGTGGTGACGTGCAAACTTAAAATCCACACGGTCCGTTCTGTTTTTATTCGTTTTATCATTTACCCCCCCACGCCCCCACCGTTGTCCCATGTCCAGTTGTCCGTTCTTGTTTCAGTTTTGCACACATGAGCTCTACAATTAGTTAGAAATTGGCTTGTTGGAACCTCCCAAAAACAGTAATTTTATTCCAGGATACAATCTTCGATGTGCCAGTCGGAAACCTCTCGTGTACAAATGACGGAATCCACGCCAGTGCGGATTTCCTCGCGTTTCACATCGAGGGAGAGGGCGGCAAGCTGGGTGTGCTGCCGATCGGTGCGAAAGGGCGGCGGACGCGAAACGATATTTGGATTATTGCGGCTCATGGAGGTAATTAGGGATCTAGTTTTAAGAACGTCGCTAAAAAAGTATAATTCTTATAGAGCAAGTGAGTGACTTTGGATTCATGACATATGCCGATCAGCTTCTCGCCACGTGTAGCCGAGACGAGCCGGTGAAGATTTGGAAGCTCTCACGTGACAGTAGCCCACAGCTCGCCACAGAAGTCGACGTGGGCAGTGGCGTCATCACAGAGTGCCTTCGCGCTCACTCGACTGCAGACAACATTTTGGCTGTTGGATCACACAACTCGGCCTACATTACGGATATCTCAACGAAACGGGTCGCCATCGAGTTGTCGGGTATCACTGACAAAGTTCAGTCGATGGATTGGAGTGAAGACGGACGCCTGCTGGCTGTCAGTGGAGACAAGGGACGACAGATTCTGGTGTATGATCCACGTGCAAGCACCGAACCGATTCAGACGCTGGAAGGACACGGTGGAATGGGAAGAGAGGCTCGTGTGCTGTTTGCTGGGAATCGTCTCATTTCGACTGGATTCACAACGGTAAGTTAGTAGTGGTTATCAGAAGGAAAAATCTTCTTTTTTTCAGAAACGCATCCAAGAAGTCCGTGCCTACGATACTGGTAAATGGGGAGCCCCAATTCATACTCAAGAGTTCGTCTCCACAACCGGAGTGCTCATTCCTCACTACGATCCGGATACTCGGCTCGTCTTCTTGTCCGGAAAAGGAACGAACAAACTGTTCATGTTGGAGCTCCAGGATCGTCAACCATACCTCTCGCACGTCTTCGAGCTCACCCTTCCCGAGCAGACACTCGGAGCGACAGTTGGTGCGAAGCGACGTGTTCATGTGATGGACGGAGAAGTGGACACCTACTATCAGCTGACGAAGAACTCGATTGTGCCCACACCGTGCATTGTTCCTCGCCGATCCTATCGTGACTTCCACACTGATTTGTTCCCGGATACTCGTGGCGCCGAGCCGGGATGCAACGGAAACGAGTGGTTGAGTGGAACGAATGCGATGCCACCGAAGATGTCGTTGGCGCCTTCGACGACTTCCTCATCACCACCACCACCAGAACCGATGCCACCAGTGCAGCAAGCCGTCGCTCCGCCACGTCCAATGTCGATGTCGTCGGCGAGCAATGTGATTCCGAATGGAAAGTCGACGAACGCTCCAGCAGTTGCCGCGGCACGCAAGGAAGAGGTTCGAGAGCTCGATTATGGAGTTGTTGAGAAAGAGAACGGTTCATCTGCTGCTGCAGCTGCCGCCAGATCTAATGGAATCGTCAAGTCAACGACTGCACACACGCCAAGCGCCGAGACCAACAGCACTCAAGGAGACTCGTCCCCAATCTCATCGATTTCACCGGATCCGGTCACTGTCGTTAGCGCCGTTGCTCACTCCGCGCCGAAAGTCACGCCAGCCAGCCCAGTCACTGGATCTGTCTCCACACCGAACGTCGTTGGACCAGCATTTGGAGAGAAACCGAAGGATACCGCACCAGTCAATTTCCGTAAACCGATCGGAGCATCGAATCGTGTCCCACTCTCTCAACGTGTTCGTCCGAAGTCGTGTGTCGTCGGACAGATAACTTCGAAGTTCCGCCACGTCGACGGTCAACAAGGAACCAAATCCGGTCAAGTCTTCTCGAATCTTCGGAATGTCAACACTCGTCTGCCGCCAGAGTCGAACGGAGTCTGCTGCTCGAACAAGTATGCCGCCGTGCCACTCGCCGGCCTTGGTGTCGTTGGAATCTATGATGTGGATGCGCCTGGAAAGCTGCCAGATGGAGTCATGGATGGTATTTACAATAAGTCGACTATCACCGATCTCCAGTGGAATCCGTTCGACGAGTCTCAGTTGGCAGTTGGAACGGATTGTGGACAAATCAATTTGTGGAGATTCTCGGAATCAGATGGACCACGAAACGAGATGGAGCCGGAGAAGACGATCAAGATTGGTGGAGAGAAGATCACCTCGTTGAGATGGCATCCACTGGCTGCTAACCTCATGGCTGTCGCTTTATCGAACAGCACTATCGAGCTGTGGGATGTGGACGAGGGAAAATTGTACAGTCGATTCGTGAATCACACTGGAGGAATTCTGAGTATCGCCTGGTCGGCTGGTGGACAGAGAATCGCTTCTGTCGGAAAAGATGCAAAACTTTTCGTCCACGAGCCAGCCACCGCGGAGCATCGTGTCTACGAGCGAAACGCGGTTGTCGAGTCGACACGTGCCGCCCGTGTGCTCTTCGCGTGTGACGATCGGATTGTCATCGTCGTTGGAATGACGAAGAGCTCGCAACGACAGGTTCAGATGTACGATGCGACGACGACGGATCTCCGCCACATCTACACTCAAGTCATTGATTCGGCCACTCAACCGCTCGTCCCTCACTACGATTACGACTCGAATGTGCTGTTTTTGAGTGGAAAAGGTGATCGATTTGTGAACATGTTCGAGGTGATCTACGACTCGCCATACCTGTTGCCGTTGGCACCGTTCATGTCGCCAGTTGGAAGTCAGGGAATCGCGTTCCATCATAAGATTAAGTGAGTTTCAGCATTTCAAGTTATGAAAAACTAGAGACTCTTCGTTACAGATGCAATGTGATGGCTGTGGAGTTCCAAGTGTGCTGGCGTCTCTCCGATAAAAATCTCGAGCAAATTGTGTTCCGTGTGCCACGTATCAAGAAGGACGTCTTCCAAGACGACCTGTTCCCGGATGCGCTCGTCACTTGGGAGCCACTCACGACTGCGGCGAAATGGATGACCGGACAGGAGACACCGTTGCCGGTGTTCCGCTCGTTGAAACCCGATGGAATTTCCTCGTCGAGTAGGTGAACTTTGAGATTTTCAGATCATATAAGAAAATTTCCAGTTCCACGCCCGATCGCCGCCGCAATTCGTCACTCTGACATGCCGACGTCTTCAGCGACGCCGTCATCGTCATCTGGAGTCACACCGACGTCTTCATCTGGAGCACAGCATCATCATCATCATTCTCACCATCACCAGCCAACATCCACCTCATCATCATCGTCCCACCCGACTCCGATTGCCAGAAACATGCAGAGCTGTGCAGTGGAGAGTGCTCACACTCCGGATCGTCAACAGGTGAGAAGAGATCACCACGACGAGTGGTCGACTGAAGAGGAGGAGGAGGCGGAGACTGGTGACTCTGAATACTTTACTGATGAGAATCAGTCGTCGCAAGACCAATTTCTAGTAGATTTGAGTGACGAGGGGGCGGAGCCTCGAGTGTTGAAAGAAGAGCCTAAGGAGCCGGAGCCAAGAGTCCGTATTCCGGCGTGTCTTTTGACTCCGAACGTTGTTGATAACGGAGAAGAGGATGAGGATGATGAGGATTATGACGTAAGCCGTCTTGTCTTCTGAATCTTTTCAGAATTTTCATTTTTCTAATATTCAGGTCATTGAGACATATCTATAAATAATTTTTCGCTGGTTTTCCCACCGGTAAGATGATGTATAATGTACAGTCAATGTCATGAAGCTCCACATACCTTTGTCTCTCTCTCAAAATTTTGGGTTAAAATTTTTATTTTTTCGCTATTTTGGTTCAAAACTACTCCTCTCTCGCTGATATGCAATGAGAATGCGAACATTTTTTTCTTTTCGGTCATGGCTTCCTCCTTCTTTTTTCGATTCCCTCTACCAACCCCTCTGTCTGTTTTGTCTCGTCTTCGCAGTGAAAAATCTGAATCGGAGGCTGAAAATATAAGTTTTTTTTAAAATCATAATGTTTTATTTCCAGGTCGCCGCCTCGTGGTCGACAAAAATCGACATGGACACTCGTCTCGAACAAGATCAGATGGAGGGTGTCGATGAGACGGAATGGAATCAGTAGACCTTATTTCTATGTTTGTGTTTTTCTGTCTCATGATACCATCTTTTTTGTTCTTTTTTCTTTTTTTGCAATCACAAAATCCCCTCTCCACACACACACACACAACTCATGCTCTCAATGTTTCTTCTCTCGCTTTTCCTCTCGATGATTTGACACTGAAAAACATTATTGACGCTTTATTATAAACTTCGGATAGACTGTCTCACCGCGCCTCCATCTTCGTACCATGTTCCATTTTTATTTATTATTCCCTCGAATCATCCCCCATCCTTTTTTGCCTGAAATTCCCCGTTATGTGTCTTCTCTCCAATGACTTACCTAGTGTTTGTATGTCCCACTTTATCCCCCCAAACCCAATCGTACCGTATCCGTGTTTTTGTCGCCTAGTCTTTTTTCTCACCGTTTTTCATGTCTTTTTCTCTTTCTCTCGGTCGATGTGTTTTAGCATCAGAGCATCCACGTAGCTTTCCCTTTTATTTTCTTCCCCGCCCCCCTGAACCCATCCACTCCCCACTCCTATCAATCAAATCATCACCGCCAAATCGCCCATTCTATACTGTGTTTCAATGAAATAAACTGTAGAGAATTGTAAATATACTTTTAAAAAAAGAATACGGAATTTGGAAATACCAAGAGACGACAGACCGTACCTTCTAATGAATACATCGCACGATACGCACAAAACCAAGGATTCAAACCTTTATGAATTTCAGAGAAGTTATCAAAGTCTTGTTTCCTACTATTTCAATCTGAATTTCTGAAAGAAGCTGAAAATGCCAAGAGGCCAAATGTCGTCATATCTGACGCATTGTACGCGATGACACCGTCACGTTAAAATGCACGTACTGAAAAAATCAGCGCCAAATAAAAAATTTTAAATTTTAATAGTTTCTCATAATAAAAAAGGCTAAAATCTCTGAAAATCAAACTTTTCCAGACATGGGGTTAATCCAACGTCTACCACAAGACGTGGTGAATCGAATGGCAGCTGGTGAAGTGCTCGCCAGACCGTGTAACGCGATCAAGGAGCTCGTCGAGAATTCATTAGACGCCGGTGCCACCGAAATTATGGTCAATATGCAGAACGGGGGTCTGAAGCTTCTTCAAGTGTCGGATAACGGGAAAGGAATCGAGCGGGAGGATTTTGATCTCGTTTGTGAGCGATTCGCCACGTCGAAACTTCAGAAATTCGAAGATTTGATGCATATGAAGACGTACGGATTCAGAGGAGAGGCGTTGGCTTCGTTGAGCCACGTGTCGAAAGTGAATATTGTTTCGAAGAGAGAAGATGGGAAATGCGCGTATCAGGCTAATTATTTGGGTGAGAATTGAAGAAAAAAGCGCCCAAGGCACGCCAGAAAATCTGATTTCCAGACGGAAAAATGCTGGCACCGACGAAACCAGCCGCCGGAAAAAACGGGACATGCATCACGGCCACCGACCTTTTCTATAATCTTCCGACACGTCGAAATAAGATGACAACTCACGGAGAAGAGTCGAAAATGGTTCATGACACCATTCTTCGGTTCGCTATTCATCGACCGTACGTCTGGTGTCTTTCTCATGGTTTCTGTCTGAAATTTGTTGGGGAGAGCGCCGATGTCACACCAGCAACGAAACATTTCAAATTTCTAGGGGAAAATTGAAGGAAAACGGCGGTTTTCCCAAGATTTTTCTGAGAAATGCGCGCCCAAGGCACGCCAGACAAACTATTCTGTGAAAAACTGAATGAAAACAGCGATTCACGTCAGAAACTGCAGAATCAGAAGACTCAGTAAAAATTGACGGAAATTGCTATTCACCAAGAAAGTTTGATTGAAAACGCGCCAAAGGCACGCCAGATAATGAAACTTGCTGAAAAATAGAGAAAAAGCAGCGATTTTTCTGAAATGTTCTGGTTAAAAAACGCGCCAAGGACACACCAGAAACTGGAAAAACTGAAAAATCTGTAAAAGTTGGCGAACAACTGCTATTTTCCCTAGTTTACCAAAACATTTTATTGAAAACGCGCCAAAGGCACGCCAGAAAATGAAAAATTGCTGAAAAATGAAGAAAAAACAGCGATTTTTCTAAAATTTTCTGGTTAAAAACTCGCCAATGGCACGCCAGAAGTTAAATAAGACTTACCCTAAAGAAAAAAGTACCCATTTCTGACCACCTGGTACTCGTATGTGTGTCCGCAAGAGCCTAAACTATGCCTCTTGCTAGACAGCATAACGGGTAACAGGTGGAAATGGAAAATAGAGAGAATATGAAGAATCTAGAATGAATGATTTCAGAGAGCCTTTTATACCCAGTTTTTACGAGATTTCGCGGTTTTCCGAGGTTTGAAAGTCAGAAAGTTTTGAAAATTACAGTAGATCAAATAGCTTGGAGATGGAAAATGTCATGTCTAAAATCGATTTCTGTTAATTTTTCACCGAACAAGTCAATATATTTTCAGAGATGTCTCATTCGCTCTCCACCAGAATCAATCGAGCGATTTTCGAACGAAAGGCGACGGAAATTTCCGGAATGTTGTGTGCACCTTGTTAGGAAGGGATTTGGCGGATGTATGGAATTTAAATTTTTGCTCATTAGTTCATATTTAACGAAATCTCGAAGCTCCGCCCTTTTTAGGCCACGCCCACTTTTGCAATTTTATAGAAAAGATCCGATTTATGAGAATTTGCGATTATCGCGATTTACGTCTTCAGTTTAAGAGGTTTTAGGGGAACTTGCAAATTTGGGCGGAGCTACAAAGTTCAACGAAATGTTGATAATGGTATTAAGTCCCGCCCACTTCAGATTGATCTTTTATGCTCTGATGCGCGTCCAGAAGCGGGCGGAGCTTCATCTTTCTAATCACAAAGACTATTTACGAAATCTCGAAGCTCCATCCTTTTAGGCCGCGCCCACTTTTCAAATTTTATAACCTAGATCAGATATATGAGAATTCAAGAATATCGAGATTTTCGTCCTCCGTTTTAAAGGTTTTAGGGGAAATCGCAAAAGTGGGCGGAGCTACGAATTTCAGCGAAATGTTGACAATAATTTTTAGCCACGCCCATTTTTGATCGGTCTTTTCTGATGCGTGCGCAGAAGTGGGCGGAGCTTCATTTTGAACAGAATCCAAGTCATTTCAAGAAACACATTTTCCAGACGGTGCTCCCACTATCCCTCGAATCGACTCGTCTGAAATTCAAATTCACTGGAAACGTATCGAAACCAATCGCGTCGGCCACATCGAAAAATTCCCAAAATCGAAAAACGAGTCGTTCATTCTTCAGTGTCTTCATCAACGGACGAAGTGTTCGGTGTGATATTCTGAAGCATCCGATAGACGAAGTCCTTCAGAATCGTTCTCTCTTCTGTCAATTCGTGGCACTTCATCTGGAAATCGATGAGACTCGGATTGATGTGAATGTGCATCCGACGAAGAGTTCGGTGATTTTTCTAGAAAAAGAGGAGATTATTGAGGAGATTCGGGAGTATTTTGAGAAGTTTGTCAGCGATATTTTTGGGTTCGAATCGAGGGGGAATGTGAAAGACGAGGAGGGTCAGGAGGCGGAGTTCTCATTTTCACAAGTTCCAATAATCAATATTCAATCGATTAAATCGATAGAAGCGATCAGAAGACCCTCTGTTTCCAATGAAAAAGGTTGGTGCTGCTGGCGTGCCGTTGACGCGTTTCTGAATATCTCAATTTCCAGAAATCAAACCAAGCCCAACATCCTGGAAAACCGAAAAGAAACGAGTAGATCACATGGAAGTCCGAACGGATGCAAAAGAACGAAAAATCGATGAATTCGTTGTGAGATGCCCGAAACGGCCACGACGGGATTCAGAAGACGTTTTCCGGGACGATGATGATGTGGAAGACGTCGATGAGCGGATTCAGAAGAATCTAGAGTTCAATGATGAGGTGTCGATGGTGTCGGTGGCGAGTACGGTGGATAGACGGTTGAATGAATCACAGGATTTGGGGGAGGATGAAGAGTTGGAGTGTGCGGTTAGTACGGGGGACATCCGGACTGACAAGAGAGACAGACAGGCTCTATGCAAATGTGCTCCACTGATGACGTAGGTTGGGTCCCGCCACGAAAGCTACAGTACCTCACGCCAGCTTTCGTGGCAGGACCCAATTTTCTTCAAACCTATTAATGATTATACCCATTCGAAGCGTCGTGACGAGCTGAATCTGAATTTGTATGTTTGATGGCCGAACTGTCGGATCCTAGCCCACCAGAGCTGAAAAAGTGGGAAAATTAAGTTTTCGATGGAAAATCGTTCAGAGGTGCATTTTTATGTGGAAAATCTCATGTTTGACATTAAAATTCACCTGGAAAACGTGATTTTGTCTTAAAAACACAAATTTCAAGACAAAATTCTAATACAAAATGACTGAAAATTGGGTTTCGATCATAAAAAGTATCTAAAACGCGTTTAGACGAACTTCTGATCTATTATGAAGATATCTGGACACACAGACAGATATTACCCATCCGCCGGTGGCTGAAAGTTCGGCCCGGGGTCGCGGAGTGGGTCTCGTTGCGGAAAATTCTTGACTGTACTTTTACCATAAAAAAGTTTTATACTACGGTAGACCCACTCCGCGACCCCGGGCCGAACTTTGAACGAGTGGTCAGCCACCGGCGGATGGGTAATATTAACAGGAAATCGTCTTAAAATACGTTCATTTTCCAGACAACCCACCGAGAATTCCAATTCGAATCACTCGAAACTCTCCGCAAGCAAATCGTCTCCAACGCCTCTCTATCCCTCCGTGAACTCATCAGAACCAGCACTTTCGTCGGCTCAATCGACCCGGAGACCGTCCTAATTCAGTTCGGCACTTCCCTATTCCAATTGAATTTTTCTGCTGTTCTCCGAGAGTTCTTCTACCAAATCTCCATTTTTTCATTCGGAAATTATGGATCGTATCGATTGGACGATGAGCCACCGGCAGTCATCGAAATGTTGGAATTGATTGGAGAATTGAGTAAAACTGATGAGAATTATAAGGATTTCGGAGTGTTCTGTGATGAGGGAGCGAGGATCGAAGCGGAGATTTTATTGGGTCAGCATTCGGAGTTGCTTCATGATTATTTTGCGATTAAAATGGAATGGATTGGCGAAAAACCAGATGAGAGAAGGTAGAATTTTCAGTCTGGCGCACCTTTGACGCGTTTTCATGTAGCTGAGGTTATGGTTGACGCGTACCTGGACCGCCATTGGTTTTCGAATTTTCAGTCTGGCGTGCCTTTGACGCGTTGTCATATATTATCGAAATAATAAAGTTCCGACATTTTTTACCGACGCGTGTTTGCGGACTCAGTGCAAAATTATTAAAATTAGCACTAAGTCCGCAAACACGCGTCGGTAAAAAATGTCGGAACTTTATTACCGTAAAAACTGTATTAGAGCGACACCTTTAATAGAACGACACCTCTAATAGAACGACAGCAAAATTAGGCTCGAAAAATAGAGCGACAGCCTCTAGTAGACCGACAGCCTCTGAAAGACCGACACCCTTCTGAAACTACTGTAGTTCCGCAGAAAGAAGCGGCCGTGGTGTGTATTTTTGACTGTTTCTCTGTTTTTTTTTGGGTATTTTTGTTGATTTTTCATTAATTTACCATGTTTTTTCTACTGATTTCCCTTTTAGTCGCATAAATTGAACCTGACTGATTTTAGAATGTGGAATCAGTTTGATAATCTTGCGACGCACCACGGAAAATGCAAAAAAAGAAAACAGTTTCTTGACAATAAAGTTTATGAAAATTTTTTGAAAACTTCGTTCGAAAAATAAAACGACAGCCTCTAGTAGAACGACAGCCTCTAATAGAACGACAACAAAATCCTGTTCGAAAAATAGACCGACATGTCGCTCTAATACAGTTTTTACGGTATTTCGATAATAGCTGAGGTTACGGTAGACGTATACCTTCAACGCCATCGAAGTTTTCGAATTCTCAGTCTGGCGTACTTTTGACGCGTTTCGATTCACAAAAAATGTTTCTGTCTTACAAAAAGTGTTTCTTCTTCTAAAAGCTTTTAGAAAATTTCTTCCAATTCAACTGGGGTGCCTTTGACGCGCTTTTATACTTAGTGTCTGTCTCTGATTGTCTGCTTTTGTAGGGAGCGCGCCGACGCCAGAAAAAATATTTCAAAGTTTCTAGAGAAAAATTGAAGGGAAATGGCGATTTCCCCAAATTTTTCCCAGGAAATGCGCGCCCATGGCACGCCAGACACAACTAATCTGTGAAAAAGTGAATAAAACATCAATTTTTCCAGAATTAGTACGCCAGAAACTGGAATTTTTGAAAACTCATTGCCGAAATTAGTCGAATTTACCAGGGAAGTTTGATTTAAACGCGCCAAAAACACCCCAGAAATGAAAAATCTGTTGAAAATTCAAGAAAACCAGCGGTTTTTCCTTTTGTATGCACTACTGTCCATCCATATATTCTACTTCATTTTCAGACTCCACGTCACAGAGATTCCGTCGCTTGTCCATCATTATGTCCCACAACTCGAAAAACTTCCATTCCTCATCGCCTCTCTCATTTTAGACGTCGACTATGATGATGTGAGATTCAACCTGTTTTCCCATAATGTGTTCCATTTTCAGGAACAAAAATGTTTCGAATCGATCTCTCGTGCTATCGGAGATCTCTTCACAATTCACACTCATTTCATAACCGCTGAGAAGAAAGTGTCAGAATTCTCGACGATGCACTGGAAGCCACTCATCAAACAGATACTAATGCCACTCGTCAAACGGAAATTCATCCCGCCCGAGCATTTTAAGGAGCGGGAAGTCATTAAACAACTCGCGGATTCTCATGATTTATACAAAGTTTTTGAGAGATGCGGATCTTGAAAACTTCAAGTTTTGAAATTTTGAAAATAAAAAATGAAAAAATAGCTTTTTAATCAATTAGTTATTGTAACGAGTTGAGCCGATTGAACGGAAACTTTCGGGTTGCTATGAGATTCAATTTTCCCTCGTTTCCATTTAAACGTCGACTTTCGAATGTTCTTATCCAGAATCAGAAGTACTACGGGACCGCTGAAAATAATAGAAAATTGCACGGATTCCAGATCTTATAAGGGGGGAGGGGATTTCAAACATTCTATGTTGATATAATAAATAAAAGCTTTGGCTGACAAACGCTGGCCTATAAATCCAAATAAACAAGTTCGGCCGGCACACTGACCACTTTGAGTTTTCTTTCTAGGGAAGGTCATGGCGTCAGTTTGGAGATATGGATCGTGACCATATATCATTGGAAAGCTGAGAAAACGCTGATTCCAACTATGTATTCAGTTTTTGCCCTCGAAACCTGATATTCGAGAAAAAATGGACTCAAAGTTTGGAAAAATTGCAAGTCTGGCACGCTAAATAATTTGTGGGAACTTTTCCTGCAATTTTCGCGTATTGAAAAGGTTATAATTCTCTATTTTTCCAAACTTTGACCTCGTTTTTCTCGAATATCAGACCTCGAGGGCAAAAACTGAATATATATTTAGAATCAGCGTTTTCTCTGCTTTCCAATTATATAGGTCATGCCCCATATCTCGAAACTTACTCTATGACCTTTGCTAGTTAGTTTTTCGAACAGATACTCACCTCAACATATAAAAATCATTTCCAACTTGCTGCCCTCCAACAATCAAAACCCGAGTCCATGTCCATGTTGTCAACGTATCCAATTTCGTGTTAAGATAAAAGAATTGCACAATCAACAACACTATAAACCCAGCCGATGTGAACAAAGTGGCCACCGTCATCGAAAATTCCACGTGTTTCATATGTTTTCCCATTTTTCTCAATTTCGTCGAAGTGACTATACTGGAGAAAATGATGAAGACAAGGGTTACTGTAGAAATGAGAAGTCGTCCGTATGTCGTTCGAGCCCACGAGAAATAGTGATCGTATATGATGACAGATTCACCGTTTAGTGGGAGAAAGCTGGTGCGGGCGATGGCAACAGGCCAGGTGAAGATGATAGGGATTAGGAAAATGGCAAGGACGGATTTGAAGCAGTGCTGCATCCAGATCTGGAACTAGGGAACATCAGTACAAACAGACACACAGATAGGTCTAACCGATTTCTGCTGTATCGGATAACTGACAGATGTATATCGATTGATGTTCATCACCAAGGTAGACAACATTTTCGCCAGTTGAACATATACATAAACCGACCAATACGGTGTTAGATAATAGGCAGGGTCCTTTAGTAACGGTAGAAAGAATTGACATATCGGTCGGATATAAGAAGTTAGTCGGTAAAACGAAATATCGAGAAGGAGGTATAATAGGGACTGAAAAAGATTTTGGATTCTGGGCTTCCGATTTCGAAATTTGAGTTATTAAAATTAAAGATGTGAATTATGAGTCTGGCGCGACGTTGACGCGTTCCAAATTGTGATAATCACAAACTTCCATACTTGTCAAGACCCGGCCCGGATCATTGGCGCCAAAATTCAAAATTTTCACATTTTCGATGAAAAATTGGAAAATGTCAACAAAATTTGGTTCTTTCTTTGAAGCCAGGCCTTGACCAGTATGCGAATTTCCAAACTACCATAAATCTGGGTCTATTTGTTTATCAACTATGGACATCCGGACACACCGACAGACACAACAACTCACAACAATTCCATCAACCAAGTGTAGCGTGAAGAACGAGTCGCCAAACAGCTCTTTATCCTTTTTCTTTCGAATAATTGTTAACAAAAAGGAGGAATATAGATATCCAAATGGCAGAATATAGGCCAATTGAATACAGAATTTGATGTATTGAGAGGCATCTGAATCCCCAGAATCACAGTTTGCAGAGCTTCTGAGAGCATCGTTCGCAGAATTCGTATCAGCCATTCACTCTTGTGGTGATAATGAGGAAGTGAGGGAGGGTGTGAACGTCAAAATAGTTGGGTATATTAGATCCGGCTCAATGGAGCGAAACGGTTATTTTCGAGTTCTAGTCTGAAGACCATTTAAAGGGCCCGTGTGAAAGAACGCGTGTGAAAAAGGAGCCGTGGGATTCACAGAAACAATGAGGGAGGGAGAGTGGAACGTAGTTTGGAACGGATGTGTCCCTGAAAACTTTTGGAAATTTTTAACGAAATTCAAGTTTGCATAGGGATTCTCGGATTAGTGGGATTCCGAACGAAGCTACAACTTGGAATCCATATTTTAAAACTTTTTTATTTTTGCCTAGTTTGGATCTGTTTCAAAAATACCATACTTGCAAACCGGGCCGAAACGGGCCGACTCGGGCCGGCTCGTAACTGGCTTCAAACTCAATATTTTGAGCTGAAAAATATACCAAAATGTAGATCTCGGCAAGTTCTATGTCCGTGACCTACTACGGGCCGGATGGCTTTTCGTTATTGTGTCGCGGGCCGGGAAAAAGTGCCAAAAAACGCGAAAATGGCCAAAAAAGCCATTCTAGCCCGGCCCGCGGCACAATAACGAATAGCCATCCGGCCCGTAGTGGGTCATGGAGATAGAACTCGTCGATATCTACATTTTGGTATATTTTTCAGCTCATAAAACTCAGTTTGAAGCGAGTTATGCGCCGGCCCGTGTCGGCCCGTTTCGGCCCGGTTTGCAAGTATGAAAAATACTCTGAAACGAAGACTAATTTTTCAAGAATCATGTATTCATTGAAAGATTACAATCGTTACAATTTATTAGATTTTTTTGAGGAATGGAGGTGTTTAGACGGTGATCCAAGTCAGAACCATCGATGAATTTCTAAACCACCAGAATATCATCCAAAAATGGAAATCGAGGAAAAATTGAAAACTTGTTAGTATATTTTAGATAATTATTAGATTGATGGTAGATTCAAGTGTAGTGTACGGTACTTTTTCCCTGAATTCACAATCCAGATTTCATAGAAATAGATAATAACATATAAAAATGCGGAGGAGTTGACTAAAAAACTAAATGTAAGTTCCATATCAAAAGAGCACGACTCTCTTCGTGGACTCAGAAATATGAGCCGTGTTAGACAATCGACTACGTGGAACAATTTGACTTTGACCGATCTACTAAGCTTTTTTTATAAAGTATATACTTATTTATTTATTTGTTTATTTATTAAAGATTAAAAAAGGTTATGAAAATAAAAAATATGTGCTGCCACAACCAGTTCCTTGTTTGCGGCTCTGACCACCAGTGGAGTGCTGCTCGGGCGAACTCTGTCTTCCGACGGTGAAGGTGATCTTCGTGGAGAGGTTGGTGGTCCGGAATCTTCTTCTGTTCAAGTGCGAAGCTGGGTGGGCGGGGCGTTGCTGTTTTTTTCTGGAAGCTTGGGTATATTGATTTTTTAAATTTTAAGAAAACTCACAATTAACTGCCCAGTATGGTCGGCCGTTCCATTCCCGGGCGGGGCGCCCGTCATCTCCCCACAGCTCTTCTTGGCGGACCTAAAATATTTCATTTTATTAGAGAAACAATCGTTTTTTAAACTAATGACTCACCACTGCCAAGAGTGCCTTGGGATCAGGTGTCCCCGCCCTTGGTGTGGTTGATTCCGGATATGGCGTGTCCCGGCGAGCCTCTTCGGTGTGGTGGCTGCAGGCGTGGAAGAGATCTTCAACGAGAAAACGTTTTTTAAAAAGTTTTTTCAAAAAAAAACCAACCTTAAAACTTTCCATTTTGATCGGAGGCTGTAGTGTTGACGGTGGTGTCAGTGCTCGTAAATTTGTCGAATGAGTCCTGAATATGGACGGTCGAAATGAGTAGGGGAAAAAGTGGGCGGAGTCTGGTACGGTACAATATCCTTTTTTACAAATAAACACAATTTGTGATATTTGGATGTCTACTTCCATTGACAAACAGACCTCCACATACAAAAAATTCAAAATCTCATTGAAAAAAAAAGATTTTTCTAATTGTATACTAATTGTATTTCTAATATATATCATTAAAACTTTGAATAATAGAAAGTATGATTCAAATCTTGCTCGTGGATGGAAGAAAACATTATGAAAAATTTAGTATTGCACATCAAATATCCCAATTTCTGCAAAAAAGCCAATAATACTGTACCACACTCCGCACACTTTTCAAACAGACTTTCAATTTCACTCACCTCTTTTACCAGCAGCCAATCAAATAAAAGTGAATAACAACTAGATTTCTATAAAAATAGTAATACAATGACCGAAGCTCACATATCAGTCTGAAGAGAGAATACTGACTATCCGCCGTTCGTCATCCCCTTATATACCCTACGATAAATGGGGCGGAGCCTATTGCGAGAGAGGATTACCGTGCGGGCGGTAAACAGTGAAAGGTGGTCCGTTTGGCGGAAGGTGTTCTTTGACACCTTCTGACATCACCGCCCCCCGTCCCGTCATAGGCTCCGCCCCATTTATCGTAGTGTGTATAAGGCCTACGGATTGCGTCACTATTCTCAGATCGATACAATAGCGAGAATAAGGAAGGTGTTCGATTGGGAGGTGTCTTTTGTCATCACCGCTCGCTGTCTCCGCAATAGGCTCCGTCTCATTTATCGGAGGTTATGCAACCCTACGGATGGTAGAAAGCACGGTCTCCCACACTGTGGAAAAAGAACTGAAAAAAGCGTGAAGCTGATTTTTTCAAGTTTTAATTCAATTCTTTCATTTTTGCACTGCAAGTCTAGAATTTTTAAGTTTTCAGACGTCGCAATGGTTTAAAAAAGTCTCTTCCTTCAGAATTATCCTTCACTTTCCCAGAGTCTGAGTTCCTCGTTGAACGTTGTTATGAAGATATCCTTGACTCTGTTTGCACCCACAAAGAACAGGCAGTCTGAAATTTTTAAGTAAAATTGCCCAATCTCTATCCCTTTACAATCTCATTAACTGGTGGTCTGGTACAAAATCTCTCCATATCTCCTCACTTTTTATCTTATCTGTACTCTCTATCTTATTAAACTCTTCTATTTTAATGGTTTAATTCTACATAGCCCCTTCTCTCGTATTCTTGTCTTTCTCCGGCTATCAATCTTATCATTATTCTTATACCAGTTGGTTAACGCAGCCTAACGGCTGCTCAACCTCCTTTTCTACACCAACCTTCTAGGTGTTCAAAATTTGAAGAAATGAATTCATTTGAAGAAAGAAAAAGTTCTATAATTATTTCCCCCGTGAACTCCTATTTCCCTATTTCGGAAATGAAAGGCAGTGAAAGGCTTGAAAACCACGTTTTTCCACCTAGTGACCTAGTTGAGACCAACTTTAACTAAAAAAAATAGACGGGCATCATTAAGAGAAAATTTCTGAACTTTTGGTCCAAATTTTAAGAAAATCGGTTCAGTAGGGAGGACGGTAGGATCGGCGACAGACAAACAAACATACAGCCGTTTGCGTTTGTTAATAGTAAAGATAGAAAAGACATTTGGGCGCTGTCTGTTTGTCTGAGGCGATGTACGTAACGGTTTTGGAAAGAGAAGAGAAACTGAGCCAGCGGGGGGCGAAACCAAAGCATAGACCACTTTAGACAACTCGGGCAAATTTGAGAAAGAGAGCAGACAGGCTAGTTCTCTTATATTCCATTACGGGCGAACCATCTGTAACACGAAAAAAGTGAGGTTGGAAGGTGTAGAGGAGAGAAAGAGAGGCCACGAGTACATCAAAAAGAACATATTTCGGACACATTCCTCCTAGCGGGGCACGTTTCACTCTTTACATCCCCCACGACACTCTCCCCGCCGTCCGTCCCCGCAATAGGCTCCGCCCCATTTATCGTAGGGTATGTAAGGGGATGACGAATGGCAGATAGCCAGTATTCTGTCTTCAGATCGATATGTGAGCTTCGGTCGTTGTATTCCTATTATTATAGAAATCTAGTAAATTTTTTCTGCTTCTAATATTCCAACCCGTCTGTCGGTGAGTGAATCTGGAAATCTTTTTCAAAATGTATCTATAGAAAATCATGGGCTTATTATTCAAGTATTAGTGATTTCTCATTTCAGAAACAAGCTTCATCAACGACAAAAATCAACGAGCTGCAGTTCATAATTCAATCCTCTTGTCCTATTTGGAATACGCCAAGATGATCGGCTACATTGATTCAAGTTTATGGGCATGTCCACCAGAAGGTCGAACAGAAGTACACTGGATCAGTAGATGCGGATTTGTTCAAACTCATGGACAATCTGATGTGTGATGGCGGATACTGGAACGAAATTATTGGGTAAAAGTTGGAGAGCTATCCAAAGATCAAGGACAAAGAGTGGAGGATTCATCTCAATTCAATAACAAATTCTCGGGATGAATGGACCGATTTTCAAGAAAAAAAATCGTTTAAACTATTCCTGCGACGCTATGGCAATCTACTCAACACAAATAATTCTTCGAAATTTTTTATTTTTTATCTTTCTTTGAATGTCTTTTTTGTAATTTTTTATTTTCTTTAATAAATCTGTATTGATAGAAAAAGTTTAGTCGATTGGTCCAAGTCTAATTGTCGCACATAGACGTCTTTTCCAGAGCTTGAGTTCCTCGTTATGATGAAGAGACTCTTACTGTCCCTGACTCTGCTCGCATCCACAAAGATAAGGGAAGCCTCGATCTCGAAAGATACAAGAAGAAAGAGCCCAGAGGCTGACCTTGGGCTTTGTGGTACGTCAATACACTGGCGCTATGGGAAAGAATCGGATGACCACTTCGGTCCGTCGGAAGTTGGACGGTATAATGCTGGTTTTCGAAACATCGGGGAGTGTCTTATGTGACCCGTCAGGCACTAGAAATGTTTTTTTTTTCAAAAAATGTCTCTGTCCTGAATAATGGTTGCCTCTTGGTTCACATTCCAGGTTTCACCTGTAACATGATTGATAGAGAAATCAATTCTTATATATAAAAGACAAATGAAGAAAGGTGCCCCGCTTGGCGGAAGGTGTCCGATTGGAAGGTATCTTTTGGCATCACCGCCCGCCGTCCCGCCGTAGGCTCCGTCCCTTTTATCGCACGACCTCCAAAACTGCAAAATAGAATTGCAGAAACGTGAAGCCGATTTTTTCCTTTTTCTATTTCATTATTTTATTTTTTGAATTGAAGTGCAGTATTTTTAGTTTTTCAGACATCACGATGAATGAAAAAAGGACCCATCCATCAGAATTGTGGAAAATTGAGTTCTCTATCTTATGAGCCAGAAAACGTGAATTCCGATTTTTCGAAAGTTATGATTTTCAGCTATTTTAGCCAATAATTAACTTTTTTAATGCAGCAGTTTCCTAGCATCATCTGAAAAAAGGCAACAATTGCGAGACGAGTGATAACTGTGCAGAGGCCAATTATAGCCTGAAAAAGTTAACATATTTCCATTTCAGACCCTCCAACAATTCCATTTTTCCATGCTCTCCCCCCTACCCCGTAGAGTGCCGGCGTCTCGGTTCCCGTTGCTATGACAATAGGAGTACATATCAAATCAACATTTGGTGCTCTTTTCTCTTCTCATAACCCCTCATCTCTACGTCTCTCCTCTCTCCGTTATCTCTAATTTCATTCGCTTCAAAAAGGAGAGAAACAGTGGAAGATGGCCAGGAAGATGTCCGATTGGGAGGTGTCTTTAGTCTGCCCACCCTCCTCGCCATAGGCTCCGCCCCATTTATGGGAGGGTATATAAGGGGATGGCGAATGGCGGATAGTCAGTTTTCTCTCTTCAGACCGATATGTGAGTTTCGGTCGTTCCTTGTATTACTATTATTATAGAAATCTAGTTATTATCTATTCTCATTTGATCGGCAAAGGATGTCACCGTTTTCGTCTCCTCAGCCACGATTTCGAAGGAAATTTGCCATCTTGTCTACCGTCTTGTTGAACTCAACAGGGACCAGGATGATGTAAAGTAGGTGTAAACTCCCGGTTTATCTAAGCAAACATTCGTTTTACAGCAAAGAGGAGACGCTCTGCTTCAATCTCAATACTTGCGGAATCAATCAACGGAGTAAAGCGCCATATTCAGAAGTAAGTTTGAAAAGTTTTGTTCTAAAGTGAACTTGAGTTACAGGTCGATGCACAGTCCAAAGAAATTTTCAACTACAACCTTATCTTCCCAACGTATGATGGGACTGCTGCCTACTGCACATTGGTGACCAATCCGATCGGTGTCATCAGGCAAAAGGAGGGAAAGGAAACTGAAAGCGAGAAGTGCATCATGGTCCACATCGGGTTCGACAAGAAAAGAAATTTAATGGCTTACCAGTAAGTATCAAGTGACGTTCCTAGTCAGTGTAAAGAAATAACGAAATCAGTTTAAACTGATAGTCATTTACACTTTTCACGTCAACTAGTCGAAAGGAAATGATTATCAATATAGTCAGAATCATTTATGAAATGACGAAAACGATAGTCGATTCAGCTGTTTCGTCAAAACTTTTTTAAAATAGTCGAAATAGTACAAACGTAAATACTTAGTATTCAGAGCAGGAAAAAGGAAGAATGTCAAAAGAATTTTAAAATGAAAACTCATTTTCTCAGTCATTTACATACGTCGTTTTGATAGTTGTTTTTTATCGGAATTATTCATTTACGTCGTTTTGATATGTAGTTGTTTTTTCATTTCTGATAGTCAAATTACACTGTGTTTTTGCAATCATTCTTATATATAAAAGACAAGTGGTGTTTGTCTGTCTGTCTGAGGCGATGTCCGCAACGGTTTTGGAAAGAGAAGAGAAACTGAGTCAGCGGGCAAAACCGAACTGTCGTGCTTTGGACAGCGACAGCCGCTTTAGACCACTCAGCCATGCGGCCACGTTTGAGAGAAGGTGGCCACGTGAATGAGGAGATACCAGCCGACTGAATCGCCGAAGGCGAGGCAGATAGGCTGGTTTATGATATTTTTACTATCATTTTACGTCGTTATTCGCATGACAAAAAATGACTAACTAATGATTAGGAACTCTAGTATCAAGAATGTCAGATTACTGAGTTTCATCTGAGTATTTGCAGAAATCGCGTCGCACCGCAAATCGAAAAGCTGATGAAGCTTTTTATGGGCTTGTATGGAGAATCAAAAGGGCACCTAAAGCTGGAAACAAGTCAAATCATCAAGGATGTAGTTCTAGCGAAAGGTCCCGTGCATCGAGATAACAAACCTTATCAACTTATGCACTTGGTTGACAAATTGCTCAACTCGTATAATTATTATTCTTATTTGTATAAATATATAACATGCTCTGATATTTTAATAAATTCACTCCGCACACAAATGTTGTGATTTGCCTTCGAATTTGTTTCAGATGATACCTTTAAGAAAAACACAAAATTTCTGAGTACCGTACTCCGAAAAAAGGGGTGAAACAAAGCGGCGGACATCGGGACACACAGACAGACTCAGAGGAAGGTGTGTTGCTGGTAAAGAGTGTGGCAGATGTGTATCCGCGACCTTCCGCGACATATGGCTCTGCGTCTTTGTCGGGAGTTCTAATGGAATACAAAAACAGTAATTATAATTGGGATGCGCGCATTAGAATTAGGCGTGGTACGTATTTAGTAAACATACACCGTTTAAATTTTGGGAGATATCATCCACAATGCACTACAAGGGGGCTCCTGGTGCGCACAGCTCTTCCTTGTTATCTGATTGCCAACCGTTAAAGGAGGTGAGAACGCAAAAAAATTGTGATCGAAATTGTGATTGAGAGGCACCCACATTTATCACAGCCTCGAGTGGGCGGCCGCGTTCTCGGCCGAGTAGCTCAGCCGGTTGGGGTTTTGTACCCATGCGCGTTCGGTCATGAGTTCGGAATTCCCAGTTCAATCACTTCCCCAATTTTGAGGACAAATTTTTTTTGAGTTCTCACTTCCTTTAAAGTTTATTTTTTGAAAATGTACTATTATATGAAATATAACAACTTACGTTTCAAGATAATAGCCAATCATTGGAACCACTGTGTTTATATGTAGATGGGATACGTGCGGTGATTTCGTGGGCAACTGATTGTGAATAAAAAATTTATAAAAATGTCACATTTCACCTCTGTTTATAAAAACAGATATTTTTGAAATACAAAAAATGTTTGGGTGGTTGAAGGTGAAGAAAAGGTAGAAGATAGAATTATCCTTTTTCCCAGAAAAAAGCCTGGAAAGTGTTTGAAATGTTCTTAATTTGTTTCGCCAAGTTCTCTTCGTTTCCCCTTGTCATGGTGCGTTTACATCCACGGCCCCCACCAACCTGAATTAAATTTCCTGAAAAAAAGAAGAAAAACACGAGTTTCTTAACATCTACCAATTTTATTTTTGAAAAAAAAAGAAAAGATTTTAAAGACAAAAAAGGTTTTTTATAGAATAAAAGAATACAATATTTTTCAGAAGAATGAAATAAATTTAAAAAAACAATAGTTCGGTCTACTCTCAACATGTATACTTGTCGGGTCGTCACGTCAAAAAATGTGATCAGGGACAGCTTCGATCCATTTCTAAGTAAGTCCCTTCGGTGTCCATATATAGAGGCCACGGGGAATGACTTCTACCGGTTAGATGGATAATTCTGTTTATCTCACCGAACCTTTCCTCCGTGACGCGGTCTATATGGTCATTCTCAAGCTCAGTGTACCGAATGCGCCTTGTTATAGCCGAGTTCGCCAGGTGCTTTGCGGTTTTGGCTAACAAGCGCATGATACACGGTTGTTGTGAGGAATCTCGGGTTAAAATTAATCAACATTTGATTCTGGTCTCTATATAAATCATAAATCGAGTTTTCCCCAACTCCGGCCCCACATATAATAATAAGCTTGGTCTTCAAAATTCCATTGGGCGTTTGGTGGCGATTTGACTCATCTCGGGCTTCATCTGAAAGAAAAACATTGAAATATTAGCAATACAGGAGGTAGAGGAGTTTTTCTCATGTAAGAATCCTTATAAGAATTCCGTGAAGTTAGATAGAGGAAAAAAATGCAGAGTTGGTTTGAAAATAAATTTGATTTTTTTGGGAACAAATTTTTGCATTCAGAATTTTGAAAGGTCATAATGTTCAATGGTCGACCAAAATTAATCAAATTTAAGAACGGTACTATAGTAGTATGGTGGGTGAAATTTACCACGATGTCGTCAAATTTACCATGAGATTTTGTGAATGATGGTATTCGCTCCTGGTTTGAGATCGAAGGTTAGCCTGAGAGCTGGCCAGAGTAAGAGCAAAACAGAGGCGAAAAATGCGCTGAAGGCGCACCAGATTGTCGCGCCTGTAGGGTCACATGCTAAAGTTCACGTCATCTAGTCTTCACTAAGTTATGAATTTCGCCATGAGATGCAAGCGGCCAGCCATAGGCACTAATATCAAAGGCTAGCCAGACTCGAGGTCAGAGGCAGAGCAAAGAGAAGCCAAAAATGCGCCAAAGGCGCGCCAACAGGCCCGACCTATAGGGTCATATGGGCAATTTTACGTCATTCAACCTAACACCGGGTGAATAAAAATTTGTCATGAGGTGCGGAAAGACTAACTACTGACAGTCAGTTTCAAGGCACCAGCAGGCTCTCAAGGGCTCAAAAACTAACCAGAGCGAAGTCACTCACAGAGCTAAAAAAACGCGTCGAAGGCGCGCCATATGGGTAAATTACCGACATCTGAATCACCGTTTTGTGGTGATAATTATACCATGAAACAAAACGCTTTGAACCAGAATATTCCCCTTCAAATTATACTAGATTTAATCAGGAAAAGAGCTCCAGGATCGAAACCTGACCAGAGTACGTCTTATGGGCGAATTTCACCACAAGATATACCGACTAAGGCGCGCCAGCAGGAAAGTTAAGAACCGTCTTTCAGTAGTGGTAGTTTTAGATTTGACCAAGATCTAAAGGTCATCAGGGCGAGTTCACATGTTTTCCTGGTGATAGTTTTCATACATAGCGGGCCTATGGGGTGATGATTGCACAATCAAAACCTAAATTCCAAAATTTTCCTTTTCTATTGTCTTTCAGAGCTGTTAAGAATTAGAGAGCCCCACGCCTCACACAACCAGGCAAGGGTTGTCCGAGTTGAGGGCAAAGGCAAGTGTTGTCGTGGTTCTTGTCTTAGGCAGTTTTCGTCATTTCTACGGCGCATCCATTGTGTAGTAAATACGTTTTTTGGCATTTGAAAGCAACAAACACCACCAATTTCAATAAAAAATTCAATGTTTTTATTAATTTTCAACATTTTAACCGTTTTTTTCAATATTTTATTCAAAAAGAAGCTAATTATAAACATTGAAAATAGACGAACAGCATATCTTTTTAGTCTTGAAGGGCATCATCAGAATTCGATTTTGGAGAGATTGAGGATTGCGACTGTTGCAGGTTTTCACATGAGGAGCACGACACACTGTAAGATTTGAAAATTATTAACAAAGATAATGGTAGTTACCTTGGAACTTTGGCAATAAACAGTTCAGAAATTGGATAGAAGCTTCCATACTCGTCCTTCACAACAAATTGGTTATCTGTAATGTTATCCCTGATCAGGGCGTTGGAAAAGTCAAGCAAGTTAACACCGTCTTGAATAGAGGAAACTTCACTTGGACATTTGGGAATCACATCAGGGCATTCAAGAATTCTACCGTCTTTTTTGAAGAAAATTGCTTCATTTTTTCTCACTAGGTAGTTAATTACAAAGCGTAAATAATCCATATTCCGCAGGTGGATTGAGGACACGCACAAAGGACGATATTTTATTTCACTGTAAGCACGAGCTAGTAGACGACGATTTGTCCACTGTTTGTTTCGAATATCCCGAAGAGGGTCCATGCAATTGCAGCTGTTGCCATGGTTACCGGATAGCGTCGATTCTTGAGGCATTGTAGAAAATCTGAGAAAAATAATTATAGAAAAAGGCAGACCTCAGAAACACGTCACCTACCACTAAGACGTAATAAATCACGAATGACACGGCAATGGTGATTATGACGGTTGAACACTTAAAGTAAAGAACGAGAGAGTACATAGAGAAGTGACGTAGAGAACAAAGAGTGGTTTGAGAAATGATGACGTCATCAACCAGAGAGTAACAACTGACTCCTGTTGACGCGTGGCTGGGACATGCGTAATTTGTGGTTCATTTTAACTTTTTTACTTGGCGGTAAGTGGTGACCTGTTTTTGAGCTCTCTTTTTTCTTTTTTTCCCATTATTCACTTTACTCTTTCTTCCTTTTTTCAGTTATGAAACGAAAAACCCTAAACACTCACAATTCGCCAGGACGATCAGCTCCACCAAGCAATCTCGAACCGAAGGCGAAAAAGACAAAGAAAAAACCAGAAAGTCGATTACTTGAAAAAGAAGAAAATATTGAAAACCACACAAGAACGGAAAGTGTTGACGAGAAAAAAGAGCAGAATCAACCATCAACCAGTTCACCTCAGAACAAGGAAGAGTTTTCAGAAGAAAAGAAAAGAAAATCAACTGCTAAGCCAGCCAGAATAGTTTCGAAGCAAAGACTAAAGCGTAAGGCATAATGAAAATATCAATAATTTTAATGATTCATTTCAGATGGCAGAGGATCACGACAAAGAATACGATTCAGAGAGTTTGAAAGAAGCGAGACATTTCCATCGGCTGAGGAAGAAGAGTTCTTTACAGAAAATGTGATAACTTCAAATGAACCTCACTTTCGTAGGTACAACAACCAGTTTCTGATTTCGGACACGGTCAGAATGAAATTCATCAATCTTGATGAGGTCAAAGACAACCAGATGCTTCATGTTCATGTGGCTAAACTTTTAGACATTTTTATCCGCAGAATGCTCAAAAAAGCAGGAGGAAATTTGAAAACAACCAAATATTGGCTTCAGTAAGTTTTAAAAGTTCTAATTTCTCACTTGTATGCAATTTTACAGACTGAACCATGATGGCTACACCGATAACGATGGCTTCTTTGTGACTCACAAAACATATGCCGTGGCGGATGGAGGGGCTATCATGAATACAATAGCAAAACAAATGCAATCAAATAAAGAGCTACGTTTAGATGAAAGCTTTACTGTTGCAATGAACGTTTTCAAGGATAAACAAGCACGACTACGAGGCCGGGGAACACATGATACTCGAAAAACTGATAAAATCGAAAAAATCAGAAAAGCAAT
Source organism: Caenorhabditis latens (assembly GCA_002259235.3). Taxonomy (NCBI): domain Eukaryota; kingdom Metazoa; phylum Nematoda; class Chromadorea; order Rhabditida; family Rhabditidae; genus Caenorhabditis; species Caenorhabditis latens. Next base: position 2,994,577 of record CM056094.1, read on the forward strand.
ATTGGTAAGGCATACTTTCTTTTGACAATCTATAATATTTTTTCATAACAGAAACAACATTTCGGCGTTAGCTTCAGCAGAATCACAGGAATGAGTCATTGTCTACCAAAGGCACTTGCACTAGGAAAACTGGAAAGTGATATACAAACCACGACCAACGGATACCAAAAACAGAAAATGGAAAAGTTTTATCGAAGTCTCGTAAGACCAGAGGTACTCTTGGCATTTGGTTGTTTGTAATATGTGTTTTTACAGATAACGCCTACATTCAAAAGTGAAGTGCAAGGAAAACTTGCCAGACAGTTTTTGAGCGATGCAGGGATGGATGAGAACAAGGAGGAGCACAACCGAAAAGATCTTGAAGAGCTTGCAAAATATCTCTCAAACTATCAAATAATATTATGGACAGCGAACAAGCAACATGCCGTCCCAACTGAAGAGATACGATTCAATCCGGATGGAGAAGGGTTCATTGGATTATTTTATTATGAAGGTCATTACGAACACGTTACCCACACCAAAGGAAAACACGCATCAAGGTAAGTTACCGTTTTATTGTCATATGAGATGTTTTTCTTCAGATTTTGTTTCAAATGCTCTACTTTCGACGACAACCAGCACTGCCGAAAATGTAAAGCCAAATGCAGGAGATGTGGCTGCGCAGGATGCAAACAAGAAGATGAGAACATTTATTGCAAAATTTGCAAAATTTACTTTCGAAGTAAAAATTGTTTTGATGCCCATTTCATTGCACAATCAAAGAAGGGAATACCGTATTGCAAGAAATATAGCAGGTAACTAATGAATTTGACCAACATTACTAGTGTTTTACAGATGCGAAAAGTGCGATATAATTGATAGATCCGAGAGGATTTGTGGAGAAACACACGTGTGTAACGCAAACTTGTTCTGTTCTATATGCAGGGAAAAATCATTGAAAGGACATACTTGTGCGCACCACGTCCCTGACGAAAAGGAAAAGTTGAAGAAACGAGAAAATCAAATGCGATGGGTGATTATAGTCTATGACTTGGAATGCATTGTGTCAGAGTCAGGAGAATTCAATGGTAAAGAACATCAACATTCAGCGTTTAAATTCTTTTTACAGGACATGTTGAAAGAGGGCCTAAGCACAAACCCAACTTTATTTGCGTAAGAATGATCTGCAGTGATTGCAGAGGAGAAGAAGGATGTCAATTGTGTTGCCAACCATGGACCTACAGCTACAAGGATTTTCCGCCTTTCAAAATTAACAAACACGATTCTCCATTAGCTAGTTTTGCGGATTTCCTGCTTCATAATCCACGGGCCGCTAGTGCTTACATTATAGCACACAATGGTGGAAGGTATGTTTCAGTAATAAATTTTCATCTTCTAAAATATTTTCAGATATGACCATGTTATGTTGCTGGCAGAGCTCGATAGACAAGGTGGCACAAAAGCAAAAGAACCAAAAATTTTACTGAATGGAATGACAATCATTACGGCAGAGTTTGAATATGAGAAAAGAAAGCTGCATTTTCGTGATTCTTTTCAATACTTGCAAATGGGACTAGCTAAAATGCCTGGTGCTTTTGGCCTGGAGGGCGAGGCAAAGGGTTTTTTTCCGCATCTATACAATCATCCAGACAATTACAATAAGGAATTGAAGACTTTGCCATCGAAAGAATACTATAGTCCACAGTTCATGACACCATCCACAAGAAAGGAATTTGATGCCTGGTATGCGAAGTGCTATCATGATGGGTTCAAGCTGCATGATGAGCTGCTAAAGTATTGCCAATCTGATGTTCGTATTCTCACTTTAACGTTGATGGCTTTCGTACAGGTAAACATACAGTGTTTTTATGATCTATTTTCTCGTTTTACAGATGTGTGAATCAACTTTCAATGGCTGGAACCCAATTGTGAATGGATGTACAATAACGTCCTATGTCATGTTCGTATTGAAGCACGAATATATCAAAAAGGGAGATGTCGGATATATTCCCGAGAACGGTTATGGAGGAGGAAACAATTCAATGTTAGCGTTGAAGTATCTTCAATGGCTGGAGAAAATAGATCCAACACTACATTTGAAGTACAAATTACGTGGAGGAGAAGTCAAAATTGAAGCAAATGGGCACTCTTACTATGCAGATGCTTTCAATGAGGCCACAAATGAAGTTTTTGAGGTATTTTTTTTGTGTACGAACCACAGCCCACACACACTAACCCCAAGGATAACTGAACCTCACAACAAGTGAGGCGAAGGAAGCCTTTTTTCTCTACATTGTCCCGAATAATAACATTTTTCATGTAATTTTTTCAGATTTATGGATGTGTATGGCACGGATGCCCAAAGTGTTATCCGGATCGCGACAAGAAATGCCCAATGAAACCCAACAAGACAATGGAAGATTTGTATAAAGAAACCATAATGAGAGAAGAAGCTATTCAAAATGAGGGATTCAATATTAGCGCTGTTTGGGAATGTGAAATATACGAACAGATTGAAAAAGATAGAGAGATGCAAAAATTTTTTGAACTAGTAAGTTGGATTCATTTATCGAAATGAATAAACCGTTTTTCAGAACAAATACGACCGAAGGCTCAAGCCTCGTGAAGCATTATATGGAGGAAGAACACAAGCATTTTGTTCAATGGCTGCAGCATTCGAGGATACGCTTCTGAGTTATTTTGATTTCAATAGTTTATACCCATATCTCAATGCTGGAGGCACGGCATACCCACGAGGAAACCCTACTGTGGAGTTCGAAAACTTTCCCAGACTAGATGAACCGTTGAAACTGAAAGGTATGTCAACATTTTTTCCCTTTTTACTAATAATTTCATTTTTAGGAATTGTGTTTTGTGATGTTCTGCCCCCACAAGATGCATCCATGGGATATTTGCCTCAGAAAATAATGAAGAAGCTCATGTTTGTTCTATGTAGAACGTGTGCGAATGATCAGAATATTGAAGGAAAGTGTACACATACCAAGGTCTCTGAACGATTTTTGACCGGAGTATGGTGTACAGATGAACTGAATAAGGCCATTTCCAAAGGATACAAGGTTCTCAAGTACCACGAAATCTGGCAGTGGCCCGAAGAGGCATGGGTCAAAGGAGGATTCTTCGCTGATTACATTAGGCCATTATTGAAATTGAAGCATGAAAGCAGTGGATGGCCAAAGGAAAATATGACAGACGTAGAAAAGAAAGCTTACATCGCAAGAATATGGGAGATGGATGGAGTCAAACTGGATCCCTCGAAAATTAAAAAGAACAAAGCATTGCGAAGCCTTTGCAAAATATTCCTAAACTCTGCGTGGGGTAAGTAAATATCTGTTATTTTTTAATATTTTTCTCTTCTTTTTCAGGAAAATTTGCACAAAACCCAATGAAGACCGAGACAAGACTTGTCTATAACACTGACGGCCTTACAATGGCCAATTTTTTCAATGACCCCAATTTCGAACCGACAGGAATGCTTCCTTATGGAGAGCACAAGTATTTCATATCAAGAAGACCAAAGAAAGATTTTCTCAAGGCATCACCATTTACAAATCTTGCTATCGCGGCAATCACAACATGTGCGGCCAGATTAAGACTCACTGAAGCTATAGAGAGAGTTGGAATAGAGAATATGATTTATTGTGGTCAGTGAGCAAATGTTACAAAAAATATAATTATCACGTTTTCAGATACCGACTCTGTGATTTTCAAACAGAAGAAAGACAGCGACCCTCTCGGAGACCTCAAAGGAGACAATTTAGGATACTTAACAAACGAAATTCCACCAGGGAATGAGCTGGTAGAGGCCGTAGCGATGGCTCCAAAAGTGTATGCGTTGAAGATAAGAGACGAAGATGGCAACTACAACTATACAGTTAAAGCAAAAGAAATGTGCTTAAACAGCGGAAACACTGGAAGTATCAACTTTGAAACTATGAAAGAGAGTGTGAGTATAAGATTCATGTTATTTTGGTAAACTTATTCTTTTCAGATGAATACATTTATTCGAGATGGTATAGTAACACCCATGGAGGGTGAGATGTTGACGTTCAAGAGAGGAGATAACGCGCTGGACGGACTCTGGACATGCAGATTGAAGAAGACTCTCAACGCACGAATGGACAAGGGACACTATGTGGATGGCGTTGTAGCACCATTCGGACAACTACCAGGAAACATACAACTGATCAATGATTATCCTTTCTGACATTGTAAATAAATATTGTATATAATTTTTATGAATTGAGTGATATTTCTACACAATTCAAACACAATTCAAACACAATAAGCACAATCTTTGCACAATTCAAACACAATTCAAACACAATTAGCACAATCTTTGCACAATCTTTGCACAATCTTTGCACAATCTTTGCACAATTCAAACACAAAAATTATACAGAAATAATTGATTTGCAGTTAAAAATGTGTAAAAATATTGAAATTTTACCTATAAACGCACTAATATACAAGATTTGCTGGTCCGGGGCCTGAATTTTAGAAGATCCACAATATTTTATAGGTATAGATGGACATTTTTTCATCGATAGAGGCACATTTCTGAAGACATGAGTGGTATTTTTGAAGGTCCAATGCAATTTCAAGCCTTGAGACACAGGTTTTGAGACAGTAAACACACATTTTCAAGCGTATTTACACGATTTTGCAGCACATAGGGTCTTTTTTGAGGGCTAATACACATTTTAAGCGTTGGCATACACATTTTCAGTGTTCACGCTTATGTAAACCCACATTTTAATTGCAGACAATGTCTTTTAGTGATAGGAGCTCACGAATAAACGATGATTTCTAGTAGAAAACAGAAAATTTATACTCACATGAGCAATTTTTAATGGATGCACACTTCAATTGTGATGTCGAAGGATAGGTATTGATGAGATTCTGATATGTGAAAAACACTATGTCGTGATGAAGCAGGCATATGCTTGAAGAATGAGCACATATATTTCAAAGCAGAGGCCTGTCAAACCGTGTACATACACATAAATCGCGCACAGACACATGTTCTGGGGCAAGGAAGAACATTATTTATGATGACTAGTCACATTCTGAGAGAAAATAGTGAAATATTTGGCATTATTGGGTAAAGAATAGAACAAGAACACTATTTATTGGCAAATATAATGAAATCAGAAACATAATAATAAGGAAAACTATATCCCAACACAATTATTCATTCATTGATCTGACAATTGGTAGCATATTGTTCATCTCGTTTCGGCGCAACATGCCACGAGGAATTGAGGCATCAGATGAAGGCCTAGACCATCTTATGCAGCTGTCTCGTTTTTCTGAGCACGGACTTCTCTATCGCTTTGCATAGCCTCAGGTCTGTAAAATATAATGTATTAGAGATGAGGAGAATGTTGGGATTACCTTGGAACCCTGACAATGAACAACTCCGAAACAGGGTAAGCAGCGCCACATCCATTGATCACGACATATTGATTGTCATCAATCTTATAGCACCATTTAGCCACAAAGTATTGGAAAAGGTTAAGGTTCCCCTGTCCACATTGAACTTCTGTTGGCCGAAGTGGAGTCACATAACATCCAACCAAGACCTCCCCAGCACGGCTGTAGAACACGGCTTGATCAGCAGTCAGTTGGTCCAAACAACCACGAATGTATTCCAAATCTGTTCGACGACTAGAATCCGGGCACAGAGGAAGGTATCCAACTTTCTTCAATGCACAATGCATCTTGTGAATTTCATTGTAAGTGGATTGCTTGAATTCACGAAAACGATCCTCGCATACTTGATGGTTCAGCGTCTTTGAGTCGGAAGCATTGATGTCCAGTTTGGGTGTCACATCTTTCAAATCTTCGCATTTATCGAAACCTTCGCACGAATCCGAATCCATAAAGTCACAAAAAAATATCACGAGAGCCACGAATATAGGCAACCTCTCTTGATGGCGTCAAAATTTAAAAATGAATAAAATCAAAACATGAAGAACTATAGGTGAGAGAGTGAGAGACGCAGAGAAAACCATGTACATATATCAAAAAGGGTCTTATGCAGTAAAACATCGTTAATTTTGTCAAAAAAAAAAACCAATTAGTTTGCCTTCTATACGGCCATTAATCATTTTCTTTTCTTTTTTTTCTGAAAAAATCACAACATGAAGCTTCTCTTCACATTTTTTTTATTTCAATTTAAAAAAAAATTTTTTTGAAAAATTTCAAATTTTTTTCGAAAATAACACACGGTCCCCCTCGATTTTGTTCAACACATCGAAATTTTTCTCAAATACTGACTCATAACCGCTCAATAACATTTTTCAAAATGAGTAGATTGGAAAGAAAATTTCCGGGGCGGGCCACGCCAACTGTCGTACGCAAATTTCCGGGCGCGCGTCGACACACCCGTCAGGTGGCGGGGGTGGCTGAGGGTGTCTTTTTCTTTCCAATCTACTCATTTTGAAAAATGTTATTGAGCGGTTATGAGTCAGTATTTGAGAAAAATTTCGATGTGTTGAACAAAATCGAGGGGGACCGTGTGTTATTTTCGAAAAAAATTTGAAATTTTTCAAAAAAAATTTTTTTTTAAATTGAAATAAAAAAAATGTGAAGAGAAGCTTCATGTTGTGATTTTTTCAGAAAAAAAAGAAAAGAAAATGATTAATGGCCGTATAGAAGGCAAACTAATTGGTTTTTTTTTTTGACAAAATTAACGATGTTTTACTGCATAAGACCCTTTTTGATATATGTACATGGTTTTCTCTGCGTCTCTCACTCTCTCACCTATAGTTCTTCATGTTTTGATTTTATTCATTTTTAAATTTTGACGCCATCAAGAGAGGTTGCCTATATTCGTGGCTCTCGTGATATTTTTTTGTGACTTTATGGATTCGGATTCGTGCGAAGGTTTCGATAAATGCGAAGATTTGAAAGATGTGACACCCAAACTGGACATCAATGCTTCCGACTCAAAGACGCTGAACCATCAAGTATGCGAGGATCGTTTTCGTGAATTCAAGCAATCCACTTACAATGAAATTCACAAGATGCATTGTGCATTGAAGAAAGTTGGATACCTTCCTCTGTGCCCGGATTCTAGTCGTCGAACAGATTTGGAATACATTCGTGGTTGTTTGGACCAACTGACTGCTGATCAAGCCGTGTTCTACAGCCGTGCTGGGGAGGTCTTGGTTGGATGTTATGTGACTCCACTTCGGCCAACAGAAGTTCAATGTGGACAGGGGAACCTTAACCTTTTCCAATACTTTGTGGCTAAATGGTGCTATAAGATTGATGACAATCAATATGTCGTGATCAATGGATGTGGCGCTGCTTACCCTGTTTCGGAGTTGTTCATTGTCAGGGTTCCAAGGTAATCCCAACATTCTCCTCATCTCTAATACATTATATTTTACAGACCTGAGGCTATGCAAAGCGATAGAGAAGTCCGTGCTCAGAAAAAACGAGACAGCTGCATAAGATGGTCTAGGCCTTCATCTGATGCCTCAATTCCTCGTGGCATGTTGCGCCGAAACGAGATGAACAATATGCTACCAATTGTCAGATCAATGAATGAATAATTGTGTTGGGATATAGTTTTCCTTATTATTATGTTTCTGATTTCATTATATTTGCCAATAAATAGTGTTCTTGTTCTATTCTTTACCCAATAATGCCAAATATTTCACTATTTTCTCTCAGAATGTGACTAGTCATCATAAATAATGTTCTTCCTTGCCCCAGAACATGTGTCTGTGCGCGATTTATGTGTATGTACACGGTTTGACAGGCCTCTGCTTTGAAATATATGTGCTCATTCTTCAAGCATATGCCTGCTTCATCACGACATAGTGTTTTTCACATATCAGAATCTCATCAATACCTATCCTTCGACATCACAATTGAAGTGTGCATCCATTAAAAATTGCTCATGTGAGTATAAATTTTCTGTTTTCTACTAGAAATCATCGTTTATTCGTGAGCTCCTATCACTAAAAGACATTGTCTGCAATTAAAATGTGGGTTTACATAAGCGTGAACACTGAAAATGTGTATGCCAACGCTTAAAATGTGTATTAGCCCTCAAAAAAGACCCTATGTGCTGCAAAATCGTGTAAATACGCTTGAAAATGTGTGTTTACTGTCTCAAAACCTGTGTCTCAAGGCTTGAAATTGCATTGGACCTTCAAAAATACCACTCATGTCTTCAGAAATGTGCCTCTATCGATGAAAAAATGTCCATCTATACCTATAAAATATTGTGGATCTTCTAAAATTCAGGCCCCGGACCAGCAAATCTTGTATATTAGTGCGTTTATAGGTAAAATTTCAATATTTTTACACATTTTTAACTGCAAATCAATTATTTCTGTATAATTTTTGTGTTTGAATTGTGCAAAGATTGTGCAAAGATTGTGCAAAGATTGTGCAAAGATTGTGCTAATTGTGTTTGAATTGTGTTTGAATTGTGCAAAGATTGTGCTTATTGTGTTTGAATTGTGTTTGAATTGTGTAGAAATATCACTCAATTCATAAAAATTATATACAATATTTATTTACAATGTCAGAAAGGATAATCATTGATCAGTTGTATGTTTCCTGGTAGTTGTCCGAATGGTGCTACAACGCCATCCACATAGTGTCCCTTGTCCATTCGTGCGTTGAGAGTCTTCTTCAATCTGCATGTCCAGAGTCCGTCCAGCGCGTTATCTCCTCTCTTGAACGTCAACATCTCACCCTCCATGGGTGTTACTATACCATCTCGAATAAATGTATTCATCTGAAAAGAATAAGTTTACCAAAATAACATGAATCTTATACTCACACTCTCTTTCATAGTTTCAAAGTTGATACTTCCAGTGTTTCCGCTGTTTAAGCACATTTCTTTTGCTTTAACTGTATAGTTGTAGTTGCCATCTTCGTCTCTTATCTTCAACGCATACACTTTTGGAGCCATCGCTACGGCCTCTACCAGCTCATTCCCTGGTGGAATTTCGTTTGTTAAGTATCCTAAATTGTCTCCTTTGAGGTCTCCGAGAGGGTCGCTGTCTTTCTTCTGTTTGAAAATCACAGAGTCGGTATCTGAAAACGTGATAATTATATTTTTTGTAACATTTGCTCACTGACCACAATAAATCATATTCTCTATTCCAACTCTCTCTATAGCTTCAGTGAGTCTTAATCTGGCCGCACATGTTGTGATTGCCGCGATAGCAAGATTTGTAAATGGTGATGCCTTGAGAAAATCTTTCTTTGGTCTTCTTGATATGAAATACTTGTGCTCTCCATAAGGAAGCATTCCTGTCGGTTCGAAATTGGGGTCATTGAAAAAATTGGCCATTGTAAGGCCGTCAGTGTTATAGACAAGTCTTGTCTCGGTCTTCATTGGGTTTTGTGCAAATTTTCCTGAAAAAGAAGAGAAAAATATTAAAAAATAACAGATATTTACTTACCCCACGCAGAGTTTAGGAATATTTTGCAAAGGCTTCGCAATGCTTTGTTCTTTTTAATTTTCGAGGGATCCAGTTTGACTCCATCCATCTCCCATATTCTTGCGATGTAAGCTTTCTTTTCTACGTCTGTCATATTTTCCTTTGGCCATCCACTGCTTTCATGCTTCAATTTCAATAATGGCCTAATGTAATCAGCGAAGAATCCTCCTTTGACCCATGCCTCTTCGGGCCACTGCCAGATTTCGTGGTACTTGAGAACCTTGTATCCTTTGGAAATGGCCTTATTCAGTTCATCTGTACACCATACTCCGGTCAAAAATCGTTCAGAGACCTTGGTATGTGTACACTTTCCTTCAATATTCTGATCATTCGCACACGTTCTACATAGAACAAACATGAGCTTCTTCATTATTTTCTGAGGCAAATATCCCATGGATGCATCTTGTGGGGGCAGAACATCACAAAACACAATTCCTAAAAATGAAATTATTAGTAAAAAGGGAAAAAATGTTGACATACCTTTCAGTTTCAACGGTTCATCTAGTCTGGGAAAGTTTTCGAACTCCACAGTAGGGTTTCCTCGTGGGTATGCCGTGCCTCCAGCATTGAGATATGGGTATAAACTATTGAAATCAAAATAACTCAGAAGCGTATCCTCGAATGCTGCAGCCATTGAACAAAATGCTTGTGTTCTTCCTCCATATAATGCTTCACGAGGCTTGAGCCTTCGGTCGTATTTGTTCTGAAAAACGGTTTATTCATTTCGATAAATGAATCCAACTTACTAGTTCAAAAAATTTTTGCATCTCTCTATCTTTTTCAATCTGTTCGTATATTTCACATTCCCAAACAGCGCTAATATTGAATCCCTCATTTTGAATAGCTTCTTCTCTCATTATGGTTTCTTTATACAAATCTTCCATTGTCTTGTTGGGTTTCATTGGGCATTTCTTGTCGCGATCCGGATAACACTTTGGGCATCCGTGCCATACACATCCATAAATCTGAAAAAATTACATGAAAAATGTTATTATTCGGGACAATGTAGAGAAAAAAGGCTTCCTTCGCCTCACTTGTTGTGAGGTTCAGTTATCCTTGGGGTTAGTGTGTGTGGGCTGTGGTTCGTACACAAAAAAAATACCTCAAAAACTTCATTTGTGGCCTCATTGAAAGCATCTGCATAGTAAGAGTGCCCATTTGCTTCAATTTTGACTTCTCCTCCACGTAATTTGTACTTCAAATGTAGTGTTGGATCTATTTTCTCCAGCCATTGAAGATACTTCAACGCTAACATTGAATTGTTTCCTCCTCCATAACCGTTCTCGGGAATATATCCGACATCTCCCTTTTTGATATATTCGTGCTTCAATACGAACATGACATAGGACGTTATTGTACATCCATTCACAATTGGGTTCCAGCCATTGAAAGTTGATTCACACATCTGTAAAACGAGAAAATAGATCATAAAAACACTGTATGTTTACCTGTACGAAAGCCATCAACGTTAAAGTGAGAATACGAACATCAGATTGGCAATACTTTAGCAGCTCATCATGCAGCTTGAACCCATCATGATAGCACTTCGCATACCAGGCATCAAATTCCTTTCTTGTGGATGGTGTCATGAACTGTGGACTATAGTATTCTTTCGATGGCAAAGTCTTCAATTCCTTATTGTAATTGTCTGGATGATTGTATAGATGCGGAAAAAAACCCTTTGCCTCGCCCTCCAGGCCAAAAGCACCAGGCATTTTAGCTAGTCCCATTTGCAAGTATTGAAAAGAATCACGAAAATGCAGCTTTCTTTTCTCATATTCAAACTCTGCCGTAATGATTGTCATTCCATTCAGTAAAATTTTTGGTTCTTTTGCTTTTGTGCCACCTTGTCTATCGAGCTCTGCCAGCAACATAACATGGTCATATCTGAAAATATTTTAGAAGATGAAAATTTATTACTGAAACATACCTTCCACCATTGTGTGCTATAATGTAAGCACTAGCGGCCCGTGGATTATGAAGCAGGAAATCCGCAAAACTAGCTAATGGAGAATCGTGTTTGTTAATTTTGAAAGGCGGAAAATCCTTGTAGCTGTAGGTCCATGGTTGGCAACACAATTGACATCCTTCTTCTCCTCTGCAATCACTGCAGATCATTCTTACGCAAATAAAGTTGGGTTTGTGCTTAGGCCCTCTTTCAACATGTCCTGTAAAAAGAATTTAAACGCTGAATGTTGATGTTCTTTACCATTGAATTCTCCTGACTCTGACACAATGCATTCCAAGTCATAGACTATAATCACCCATCGCATTTGATTTTCTCGTTTCTTCAACTTTTCCTTTTCGTCAGGGACGTGGTGCGCACAAGTATGTCCTTTCAATGATTTTTCCCTGCATATAGAACAGAACAAGTTTGCGTTACACACGTGTGTTTCTCCACAAATCCTCTCGGATCTATCAATTATATCGCACTTTTCGCATCTGTAAAACACTAGTAATGTTGGTCAAATTCATTAGTTACCTGCTATATTTCTTGCAATACGGTATTCCCTTCTTTGATTGTGCAATGAAATGGGCATCAAAACAATTTTTACTTCGAAAGTAAATTTTGCAAATTTTGCAATAAATGTTCTCATCTTCTTGTTTGCATCCTGCGCAGCCACATCTCCTGCATTTGGCTTTACATTTTCGGCAGTGCTGGTTGTCGTCGAAAGTAGAGCATTTGAAACAAAATCTGAAGAAAAACATCTCATATGACAATAAAACGGTAACTTACCTTGATGCGTGTTTTCCTTTGGTGTGGGTAACGTGTTCGTAATGACCTTCATAATAAAATAATCCAATGAACCCTTCTCCATCCGGATTGAATCGTATCTCTTCAGTTGGGACGGCATGTTGCTTGTTCGCTGTCCATAATATTATTTGATAGTTTGAGAGATATTTTGCAAGCTCTTCAAGATCTTTTCGGTTGTGCTCCTCCTTGTTCTCATCCATCCCTGCATCGCTCAAAAACTGTCTGGCAAGTTTTCCTTGCACTTCACTTTTGAATGTAGGCGTTATCTGTAAAAACACATATTACAAACAACCAAATGCCAAGAGTACCTCTGGTCTTACGAGACTTCGATAAAACTTTTCCATTTTCTGTTTTTGGTATCCGTTGGTCGTGGTTTGTATATCACTTTCCAGTTTTCCTAGTGCAAGTGCCTTTGGTAGACAATGACTCATTCCTGTGATTCTGCTGAAGCTAACGCCGAAATGTTGTTTCTGTTATGAAAAAATATTATAGATTGTCAAAAGAAAGTATGCCTTACCAATATTGCTTTTCTGATTTTTTCGATTTTATCAGTTTTTCGAGTATCATGTGTTCCCCGGCCTCGTAGTCGTGCTTGTTTATCCTTGAAAACGTTCATTGCAACAGTAAAGCTTTCATCTAAACGTAGCTCTTTATTTGATTGCATTTGTTTTGCTATTGTATTCATGATAGCCCCTCCATCCGCCACGGCATATGTTTTGTGAGTCACAAAGAAGCCATCGTTATCGGTGTAGCCATCATGGTTCAGTCTGTAAAATTGCATACAAGTGAGAAATTAGAACTTTTAAAACTTACTGAAGCCAATATTTGGTTGTTTTCAAATTTCCTCCTGCTTTTTTGAGCATTCTGCGGATAAAAATGTCTAAAAGTTTAGCCACATGAACATGAAGCATCTGGTTGTCTTTGACCTCATCAAGATTGATGAATTTCATTCTGACCGTGTCCGAAATCAGAAACTGGTTGTTGTACCTACGAAAGTGAGGTTCATTTGAAGTTATCACATTTTCTGTAAAGAACTCTTCTTCCTCAGCCGATGGAAATGTCTCGCTTCTTTCAAACTCTCTGAATCGTATTCTTTGTCGTGATCCTCTGCCATCTGAAATGAATCATTAAAATTATTGATATTTTCATTATGCCTTACGCTTTAGTCTTTGCTTCGAAACTATTCTGGCTGGCTTAGCAGTTGATTTTCTTTTCTTTTCTTCTGAAAACTCTTCCTTGTTCTGAGGTGAACTGGTTGATGGTTGATTCTGCTCTTTTTTCTCGTCAACACTTTCCGTTCTTGTGTGGTTTTCAATATTTTCTTCTTTTTCAAGTAATCGACTTTCTGGTTTTTTCTTTGTCTTTTTCGCCTTCGGTTCGAGATTGCTTGGTGGAGCTGATCGTCCTGGCGAATTGTGAGTGTTTAGGGTTTTTCGTTTCATAACTGAAAAAAGGAAGAAAGAGTAAAGTGAATAATGGGAAAAAAAAGAAAAAAAGAGAGCTCAAAAACAGGTCACCACTTACCGCCAAGTAAAAAAGTTAAAATGAACCACAAATTACGCATGTCCCAGCCACGCGTCAACAGGAGTCAGTTGTTACTCTCTGGTTGATGACGTCATCATTTCTCAAACCACTCTTTGTTCTCTACGTCACTTCTCTATGTACTCTCTCGTTCTTTACTTTAAGTGTTCAACCGTCATAATCACCATTGCCGTGTCATTCGTGATTTATTACGTCTTAGTGGTAGGTGACGTGTTTCTGAGGTCTGCCTTTTTCTATAATTATTTTTCTCAGATTTTCTACAATGCCTCAAGAATCGACGCTATCCGGTAACCATGGCAACAGCTGCAATTGCATGGACCCTCTTCGGGATATTCGAAACAAACAGTGGACAAATCGTCGTCTACTAGCTCGTGCTTACAGTGAAATAAAATATCGTCCTTTGTGCGTGTCCTCAATCCACCTGCGGAATATGGATTATTTACGCTTTGTAATTAACTACCTAGTGAGAAAAAATGAAGCAATTTTCTTCAAAAAAGACGGTAGAATTCTTGAATGCCCTGATGTGATTCCCAAATGTCCAAGTGAAGTTTCCTCTATTCAAGACGGTGTTAACTTGCTTGACTTTTCCAACGCCCTGATCAGGGATAACATTACAGATAACCAATTTGTTGTGAAGGACGAGTATGGAAGCTTCTATCCAATTTCTGAACTGTTTATTGCCAAAGTTCCAAGGTAACTACCATTATCTTTGTTAATAATTTTCAAATCTTACAGTGTGTCGTGCTCCTCATGTGAAAACCTGCAACAGTCGCAATCCTCAATCTCTCCAAAATCGAATTCTGATGATGCCCTTCAAGACTAAAAAGATATGCTGTTCGTCTATTTTCAATGTTTATAATTAGCTTCTTTTTGAATAAAATATTGAAAAAAACGGTTAAAATGTTGAAAATTAATAAAAACATTGAATTTTTTATTGAAATTGGTGGTGTTTGTTGCTTTCAAATGCCAAAAAACGTATTTACTACACAATGGATGCGCCGTAGAAATGACGAAAACTGCCTAAGACAAGAACCACGACAACACTTGCCTTTGCCCTCAACTCGGACAACCCTTGCCTGGTTGTGTGAGGCGTGGGGCTCTCTAATTCTTAACAGCTCTGAAAGACAATAGAAAAGGAAAATTTTGGAATTTAGGTTTTGATTGTGCAATCATCACCCCATAGGCCCGCTATGTATGAAAACTATCACCAGGAAAACATGTGAACTCGCCCTGATGACCTTTAGATCTTGGTCAAATCTAAAACTACCACTACTGAAAGACGGTTCTTAACTTTCCTGCTGGCGCGCCTTAGTCGGTATATCTTGTGGTGAAATTCGCCCATAAGACGTACTCTGGTCAGGTTTCGATCCTGGAGCTCTTTTCCTGATTAAATCTAGTATAATTTGAAGGGGAATATTCTGGTTCAAAGCGTTTTGTTTCATGGTATAATTATCACCACAAAACGGTGATTCAGATGTCGGTAATTTACCCATATGGCGCGCCTTCGACGCGTTTTTTTAGCTCTGTGAGTGACTTCGCTCTGGTTAGTTTTTGAGCCCTTGAGAGCCTGCTGGTGCCTTGAAACTGACTGTCAGTAGTTAGTCTTTCCGCACCTCATGACAAATTTTTATTCACCCGGTGTTAGGTTGAATGACGTAAAATTGCCCATATGACCCTATAGGTCGGGCCTGTTGGCGCGCCTTTGGCGCATTTTTGGCTTCTCTTTGCTCTGCCTCTGACCTCGAGTCTGGCTAGCCTTTGATATTAGTGCCTATGGCTGGCCGCTTGCATCTCATGGCGAAATTCATAACTTAGTGAAGACTAGATGACGTGAACTTTAGCATGTGACCCTACAGGCGCGACAATCTGGTGCGCCTTCAGCGCATTTTTCGCCTCTGTTTTGCTCTTACTCTGGCCAGCTCTCAGGCTAACCTTCGATCTCAAACCAGGAGCGAATACCATCATTCACAAAATCTCATGGTAAATTTGACGACATCGTGGTAAATTTCACCCACCATACTACTTACTATTGATCTGTTTCTGAAAGTTCAAGTTGAATTCTTGTTACGTCCATCGCAGGGAAGGGTCAGGAGCGAAGGACGAAGGTTGTCGAAAGTAGAAATAAAATACCAATTTATGTAACCAGAATAATACCAGAATAATATATCTATAGTAGAATAAGCATCGGTATATATACTGTGATTATACACAAGAATAGTATAGAATTATTATAAAACAAAAGTAACAATATTACAAAACATAAGCTATATAAACATTTATACTAGATGTCTCTTCCTTTTATATTTCCTCGTTCGTCGACACTCCCCGACTTGGACGAAATGACAACACAGCATCAGTACCACAATCAATAGGATTATTGAGATGAAGGGATTCACAAGGCCCATAACAATGTCCACGATCGTATTCCAAATACTTCCAAGTAGATCGTATATGGAATCCAAAATAGTGCCAGATCCAATCAACACTTGTGTCCTCATGAACTTCTTATCTCCAGTGTTTTGAAATGTTGATTCCGTAATCAGTGTCCCATTGAGCAAAAATTGTTTTTCGTGGAACCACAGGACACCGTGCAGTTTTCCAGTAGATGTTTTTTGTTTGTGAAGATTTGCAAGAAAGAAGTGTAACCTGTAATTGAGCATTTGACAAATCCAGTGATTGAAGGGCATTCTATCGTTGATTCCAAATCAGCAAAGACTTCGGACTTGCATTGAATGGTGATATTTCCGCCTTGTCCGCAAGAGTGGCAACCATTTATTGTAGTTGTTGTTACATGGCAATTGTCCTCTCTATTGATACGATGAACGATGTGGTTTTTCAATTGTAATTGTATTGAGAGCAATCCAGATGTGGAAACCTTGGAGATTATTTTTCCATTGTTGACTCGCAGTTTGATGTTCCCTTCTGATCCTTCATTTTCGGTTTTGCGGGTTCGATTATCAATTGGTAAATAACTCATCATCGAATCGAAACACTCACGAAACTCAAAATATTTTGAGATGTCTCCATTGAAATTTGGTATCATCATCTGTGGCCCGGCAATGTTTATTGGATTCCATTGCATTGGTTGTCCGGTGGTAATTGGAAGCGTTTGTCCGTGGTTTCCAATTCTGATGATGTCTTCGTCAGTTGTTGTGGGTTGGTGGGTCGAACGTTGTTGTTGGTGGTTTTCCGTTTGTATTTGTCCTTGTAGATTGGTGTCCGTTGGAGTTGGAAGAGATGGAGTAGAAACTTGTGGATTGGTGTCCGTTGAAGTTGGAAGAGAGGGAGGACAGACTTTTGGAGGGAGTGCCTGAGTCACGTTGTTGACAATATCTTCTGGTTCCGGAAGTGACTCAACTCGGTTTGGTTCCAAAGTGGAAAGTCTTTGACGTCCGAAAGTGTAGATGTCGTGGATCTCTTTCAACTTCGCTGGTACAGAGTCGAAGAAAGTGCGATAGTCTCCATATTTTGACACGTACTCGTCTTGTACTTGCTTCTCTGACGGATCATTTTGAATGATCGATGTCCATTCATCGTTGAGAGCACGAAGGTTATTCAGCTGGGTGTGTAACGATTCATGTAGATCCAATAAATCGATGAGGGCGTCATTGGTTTCTTCGGTGTTGAACGATTCGAAGTCTTTCTTTGAAGGGAATTCTTCGTTGATCTTTTCAGTCAGTCGTCTCTTGATTTGTCCGATTGATATCCGCAGTCGGCCCGTAGTCACCTGGGTCACCATGTCGAAAGTAGAAATAAAATACCAATTTATGTAACCCTAATAATACCAGAATAATATATCTATAGTAGAATAAGCATCGGTATATATACTGTGATTATACACAAGAATAGTATAGAATTATTATAAAACAAAAGTAACAATATTACAAAACATAAGCTATATAAACATTTATACTAGATGTCTCTTCCTTTTATATTTCCTCGTTCGTCGACAAAGATGTTATACTAATAGACTTTATTAGACAGCTAATAAAGAAAAATACAGAATAAGGAGACGTAGATAAAACGGGGCGAGAAATCAGAGAATAGGGTTGCAATGGAATAGAAAATAGGAATGAACTAATCAGGAGACTAGAACATTGGGAAGGTAAAGAAAAGGTGGAGAGAAGCGCGCGGTGCAGCACACCCTTTGTAGATCAAGGAAAAGGTTGGGTAGATCAAATAATTTAAAACGCAAGTACGCAGAGGACAGCTTAATATAATTATGTAATCTCGGAAATTATAACAAAGGGTATACTCATTGGGCTTGCTATAAAAAGATGGAAGAAACATGTTATTTCTTCGATTCCTTTGGATTAGATCCACCTCATGAAGTTATCAAATATCTTTTTAAAAAAATCGTAAAGAAGAACATATAATTGAATGCTCAACATTTCAAATACAAGAATTTGGTACACATATTTGTGGTCATTACTGTCTTCTAGTTTTGAAAATGCTTGAAACATGTGAACTTTAATTAAAATTTTGTTGTGTATCAGTTTTAATCTCATATTTTTCACGAGCGATTAAAATCAACAAATCAATCATTTTTAAAGAGGATAATGTTTATTTGAAGTAGTCTAATTGTCTCTATTCAGGCGTGTTTAGAAAGAGACAGAATGAGACTTTATTTATTTTTTTCTTCGCGACAAAATGACTATAAAAATTCAAAAAAAGACTTGAACAAGTCCCTCACGAGACAGTTTCAAGTAAAAAGAAGAAAAATCTAGGTAATCAACCAATAAATAAAGATGACGTGGGGAAAGACTATTTGAATGACTAAAACGGGGGCGAGCAATGTTAAGGAGATGAGATCAATGGGAAATAAAGGAAGTAGGCAATTGGAGGCAGGGGCAGAAAATAGAACAAGAAACTGTTCGTTTATACAACAGGAAAGGAGGAAGAAATATTAGAACCGGGTTATTGAGGAATCGAGTAGAATAACAAATTGAGAGGGGGAAAGAAAAGTATTTACGACTTTCACTTTTCATCTAAAATTGGGTCGGCAAGCGAGCGAAAAATAAGCCGATCGAAAGCCGCCTTCTTTCTTCCTTCCTTCCTTTATTCCTATCTGATCGCTGTTCATAATAACTGCACATATTATATTCTTATATTAAAGGTGATTATTATAATACACAAATATCTATACATCGCTGTTGCTAATTTCGGTTCATATTAATCTTGTTGCGCTATTTACTTGTATGTCTCTTAGATACGCTGCATATTTTCAGACGAATCTATGTTGGCAATATTCTTCGTATGTTTCTGTCTTGGGACCAATGTACATGCAGGTACGTAAGTATGACCGCCTTAATGATTAGAATAGATGGTTTGGCAGATAAACATATTACATTTAAGCTAAAATAGATAGATGTCTACATAAATGAGTACCTTTTAGGTGGTATCGCTACTTCCATTTCTACATTTACGACCACTGGTCTGGTAGACAGCACCCATCTCTATGTGGCTACAACATCTGCATCGTTCGACGAGGACGCTGAGCTAGCAAAGATAGCTGAATCCTGCTTCAGTTCCAGCAATTTCGAGCAGCTAGCAGGCTACATCGTTCGGCGTGCCATAGCGCGAATACTTGGCAATGTATTGATCCGAGAGAGTGTGGTAATCATAGGTCTAACAGAGTTACGTAAGACGCTGAATCTTGAGCCACTGCCCCCGTGGCAACATTTTAACGACACGGATCCCAGTGACAACGATCTCACATCTGCGCCTACCATTCAGGCCTATTACGATCTTAAAGAGCCGCGCTCCGTAATAAGAAGCCTTGATAGTGAATACTTGTATGAGGAAAATTTAACTGCCTCGATAGCATATCTGGATAATCGCTTCCCATCAATTCGCAAAATTTTTAGGCGTAGGTTTGAAGAGATTCGTCAGTCATGTGTACAAGTGATAGACAGGAAAGCAATAGATCGAATGATTGACGGGTTTTTCGAGGTTCATGAAAGAGTGCGCAGAGCAGTGTCGCAAATGACACCAAGGAGAGACAATGAATGCTGGAAAGCAACCGATTAGATGTATTATACTATGTTTACATCTTATTCATCTCTATGTCATGAAAGAGAGAGAACCTGATTTTCTTATTCATTCTGTATTGTTTAAATATTGAATGAACGGATGCCCAATTCTCGTCTACATCCGTTTTATTTGTTTAGATGCCAATTTGTTTGTATTGTTTGTGGATTCTCTGCACAATTTCTATTGAATTGTTTGAACAATTGCATTTGTACAATAAATTTTATTTTTCAAACTTTAATTTAGAACAGATTGAAGAATCGCAGATGGATACGCAAAGATGATTAATTAAAACACTTTAGAATTTTTTGGCAAATACTTGTGGTCGACTCCTGCAAAACGTTGAGATTTCTTGATGTTTTTAAGCAATTTTGTATAATTATGCGAATTCGCTAATTTCAGTTTATATAACATAAAAACAAAACTTGAGGAATACTTTGTAAAAAAAAGATTACCTCTTCACTCAAAAGACGCCCTACAGCTCCAGTTGTTTTAAAAGCTGTTTTGAAGTCGGTCACGCAATCTTCATCACCAGATGCACAAAATACCGCAAGAATAAGATCGTTTACTTTGCCCACGGATTTTGAAAGCAACTGAAAATACTCGAAATTTGTATTGAGATAATTTAAGGCGAGGATCGCGATTGAATCTTATCAAATAAAAATCGATTCTTACAGTGAATATAGCGTCAAGCAATTTCTTGCAGGAGGAACAACTCCATTTGCCACCATCCAACTCACTTCCATCCATTTTCCTGAAACACTTACATACTTTTCATGTTAACAGTAAATATATGAACACAATTGTTTTTGTTTGATGTTCACGTTTAAAAACAGACACATTATCTTTGGTTAAAATCAACAAAGATTACAGGCATACTCACTTATCAGGGCAGATAGTAAACACGTGTGAACAGGCAAGTGTCTTTGCTGATGGAGATGCGTTTAGAAAGAGCTTGTCGTTAAGCTCATCCAAGATGTTCTTCACATACTTCAATGTCGACAAGCAAGTATCTTCCGTAGATTCTTTCAGTTCACACACTCTTCGCATCACGGAGTTGCCGGTTGACAAGAACATGTCCAGGTCCTACAAATGCTTACTTTTTTGGAAAATTATAGTGCCAATCAAAAGCAGAGCAGCAATGATGACAAAAAACTCACCGATCCAAAATTTCCCACAGTACGATTGCACGTGCGGCAAAGCGGGTAGCTGAAATGTCATAGATAAATTATATTTAATTTGATAAAAAAATAGAATTCAAGAAGGCAGAACTTACTCGAAATAAAAGTACGCATGTGTTGCTGATATGATAGCAAGAATGAGAGTCAAATCTACAAGACGCATCTTTCTGAATGTGACAAAGTTTTTATTGTGTATGCAAACAAAATTAAAACAATTAATATTATACTAAAAAACCTTGTACGGCAGAATGGCCCCGGTTGTCATTATCAGCAATCTACAGCGCCTTTTATACGCAGAAGTTCCTCGATTGTTCAGGGTGTGCCGCTATGTTGAATACAAATGTCAATCACAATGCCTATTAATCCAAAGTTCCTGTCAATCCAAAATGAGTCTCCTGATCGCCTGATTTTGGCCTTCATATTCAATGCTTCAATCATTTTCTTTATCAGCCGGAAATTCTGTGCTTGGACTCTTTTAGCTACAAACTAGAAACACACAAAGTGAAGCAGCATCACTCTCTTCAAGAATAGATAAGAAGTAGATGGTTCATGAATCTGCAAACAAAATGTGCGCACGAAATAAAAAAGCAAAATAAAAAAGAAGAATATGAAATAGGAAAATGCCATATGGCAAAATCTCTTTTGTAATCCAAACGTTTCCATATGCCATTGTTGAATGACTATCTTTAATTATACAGCGTTTATGCTCTGCTTGAAGTTCATCATTAAGAGCAATTTTATTCTGACACTGTGTATATAATTGGTGTTTCACAGATCTAATATTATACTGCTGCTTTCTAATAACCTTTTTGTTGAACAAACAATCTCTATGATCATCAATTTTTAGATAATTTTTGACAATACACTTCTTGATACCTTTACACTTTTTCTTTTCAGGTTCTTTAATATCAAGTACTTTGTAGGCATATTGTTTTTGTTTTAGAGCAACTAATTCAGTCATAATTTTTCCATTTAGTTCATCTTTGAACTTTCCAACAACTTTTTTGTTTTCTTGTGAGTATAGCACATGGTCTTCCGGATAATCACTGAAATCGAAATGTCTTCGAAAAGAGATATCTATTTGAGTGTCTTTGTAGACATCTCCAGTCTTGATGTCATATATGAAACTGTCAGTATCTTGATAACACAACTGAACATTTTCAAATCCATACTTCGTTTGCATGATATTGTAGTGAAAATCGTACATCAAATACTTACTCAACTCCAAGATAGCGAAGCCTACGTAGATAGGTTTATCAAGAACAATATTAGTTTTTTTTTCCATTTCTACAGCTACTAATTCTTGATTATACATAATAGTTCTTTTGTAGTTAGGTTTTGAGGCTAATTTAATTATTTTATCTTCATCAGTAACTAAACGTACATCAACTCGTTCTCTAACATTTTCCATAGTTTTTCCGAAAACTGAGTTATTCATCAGTTTGAAAAAATCCTTCTCAAAATCATTTTTAGCGTTTTTCCTAAGATTAGTATTAAGTTCTATATCTTCTTCCTACTAATGGAATAGTTCTGTCTGTCCGTCCGACGCTTCCCCCTGAATAACTTCTTTCTCTCTGAACCGTTCAGAAAGATGTTTGGGGGTATACCCATGAACCTCCGAGCGCTTCAATTTTTTGGACCCGAGTGTCAGATTCCTGTAGGATTACTGTAGCTACCGTAACCCAAAAAAAGAAAAAGTGTTCCAAACAGGACCAGGGGAGACCAGACTGGGGTGGTAGCAACCTTGACCTCTCAGTATCACACCCAAAAAAAACTGGACCGGTTACTGTCGGATTACGGTAGTTACAGAGTTTTGAACATTACCAGTCAAACCCGAATATCTTGGAAGGTTCGGATCCTCACTGATCGAGTACGTTGATGAATTTGTAAACTCTGTAGTCCCGTACTTTTCCTCTAAGCGCTTTACAGATTTTCCACTGCCATCCCCCTGAAGGGGTACTGTAGCTACAGTAACCCAAAAACCGGGAAAACAGGTTCAAACTTAATATATGGGGTCCATTCTTTGGTAGCACCCTGGGCACCTTAAAACGATATTCCAGAAAATTTGAGCCAGTTTGACAGCAACACCCAGAGTTCGACAAACAGTTTGACTGTGACTACTGATCCTTGGAAGGCCCCCTGTGCTTCTTCTGTTGTTTTTCTCAAAATCGTCACTGCTTTCTTGTTGAGTTCCTGAAAAAATAAGAAACATAAGAGTTGTTAAGTTACTTGTAGTTCACCTCTTGAGATAAAATATTAGCACTAATTGCTTTGATGTACGCAACTGTCTCAGAAGTTTCTTGATCCCTGGTTGGAGAAACATCTCGATCATTGTCTGATGTCGATGACATTGCTTTGGTTTTCCTATTGTGAAAAAAAACATGAATTTCGGCTGTGTTCAGTATTCAGAGATAATTTACGGAAAGACAAAGTATTTGAAACAATGAAAACTCAAAGAGTTTTTCCGAGGCAGAAAAAACGTCACTCATAATAAAGAAATGGAAAACAATATGAAATATTATTCTAATTCGGTCGGGTATTTATAGTCAGCCTCAGGCTCCGCCCCTTTTTTCTCTTATGGTTAGTGATAGTTTCCAAAAATACTAACGTTATTAATAAGATGTGATTGTCAAGAATACAAGAATACTGGTCGCATTATGTGTGAACAATAGTATATGTAATATAACTTATAATATACGTGTAATAAATAGGATCTGGTACTTATTGAATCAAAACAAAAATCAATTAACTAATTAAAATGAATCAAAACAAAAATCAATTAACTAATTAAAATGAATCAAAACAAAAATGCTGGATAATGATCAGATGAGTATTTCTAGAAATTATTACTCTACCCAAGGTAATGATAAATTTGAAATCATGAGGAAAAAGGAGTTTATCCATATGACTACATGGATTATTTAAAAAAAATATAACGAAGTAAGGCTTCCGAGTATTTTTTCATTTTATGATAAGCTTAATTGTAAATAGTGTTCTCAAAAGGATTATCTGTATGCTAAATTAGTTTGGAACGAAATGAATTGCACTAACTTGAGAGATTATACTAGAATTTTTATGAGCAATGATGTCCTACTATTGGCAGATGTTTTTGAGAATTTTAGAGGCTTGAGTCTCCGGGTTTTTGAACTTGATCCTTGCTGGTATTACACAAGTTCGGGATTAGCTTGGGATGCAATGTTAAAAAAGACTAGAGTAGAATTAGAAGTACTTCAAGATGTAGAGAAATACCTAATGATTGAAAAAGGAATTAGAGGTGGAATGATTAATGCTGTGGAGGAGGTTTATATGGTTGGTGAACCCAAACCAACTCAAGAAGTGAGAGAGACAGTGACTTAGAAAACAATACAACATTAAATACAAACGGTTTATTACTGTACTCCCAAAGGTCGAGCACCTTGGTTAGAGAGTTCTTGGATCCGGTGCCATTGTTGTAGTTGTTGGGAACACGTCGTCTTGATGATGTGGAACTTCCGGTAGGCGAGTAACTTCTGATGGTCGATCGGTGGATGTCTAACTTCCGATACTAATTGATTGCAAATCAATAGCTTACATCGACAGTGACACGTAGCAAAGGTCGTCCAGAAGTGGGCATGTCGCACGTGTCACTCGGTTAGTGGGTTCAACCTTTGAGGGTAACAATAAGTTCACCGTTGTATATTTTAATAACACGTAAGAAAGTCTACGAGTTAGACGAAACCAGTTGTGGAAATAATTATTGATTATTATTTCCACGACAAATGCTGTCAAAAGATATTCAAAAGCAAATAATAAATACACTCCGAACTTTGATCCTTCAGTTCCATCAAATTACTTGATGTACTTAGACGCTAATAATTTGTATGGTTGGGCAATGTGTCAAAAAATACCTACTGGAAACTTTGAGTTCGAAAATCATTCTCTTATTGATATTCTTAATAGTGGTATAACAGATTATATAAAAAGATTAAAAAGTCATGGTAAAGGTTGTATTTTTGAAGTAGATCTGGAGTATCCAAAAGAACTACATTCAAGACATAATGATTTTCCACTGTGTCCAGAAAATGCTAAAATTGGAACTCAAAGAAAGTTATGCAATACTCTATTTTACAAAGAAAAAAATGTGATTCATTATGGGAACTTACTGCAGTGTTTAGAACATGGAATGAAGTTAAAGAAAATTAGAAGAATTATCAAATTTAATGAATCTTATTGGTTAGCTCCTTACCAGCTGGAAATTCGCGGCTACGCCGCGATTTCGCTGGATTCATTTATTTGAACTTTGTAAGTAGGAACTGCTGGAAAGATGTCTCTGAATCCAAATGAGCTTTTCATTTAACAATTTTATTCCGTTTTGACTCTCACCAACACTACAGTAACGCAAAGTTCCCAACCTTCCCTTTTTTAACTTTGTTGGCAGTTGCTTCATTCAACTTCTTTTCAATTGCGCCGCTATGTTGTTCAGCATAAAGTAAGGGACAAAAGATTTCTGACCTTCTCACTGTAGGTATTCTTTATCGCTCCTCTTCCACAAAGATTCTTTACCTATTGTCAAGACTGTTCAAAAATGGCGATCGGCCGTATAATTAGGCTTTCCAAACTAACGGCGCAATTCTCGCCCGGCCAGGGAGAGTCCCTCTATTCTTTTTGACGTGACTACTTTTTTCTCGGCGTGAGACCCTCCTTTCTTCACTCCTCCTTCCCTCACTCTCATCAAGCAAAGGTTCGGTCTAGTGGTTAACAACAGAGTGGGGAAATTCCGGGCTGAGCCGTGCTGATTGAAATTGTATCTCAAAAAGTTTTTGAGCCAATATTAAAATATTTTTAACAAAAAATACTGTCTGGGGTTTGAAAATGATCAGTTTTAGACTTCTTTTGTCAATTTTTTTTGTTTTTAATACATCAAAAAAGGATATATTTTGAAATTTTCAATTTTTGAGAGAGAGAGAGTTAAGACTTCAAAAAAAAAGATTTTGACAACCGTTGGTTTTATTCTTTTCAGAATGAAAACGTTACTGCCGAAATAGTGACAGCTTCATAACAGCTCGGTCGGCCGCCGCTTTTCCTGTTTTGGGAGACAGAGCTGAACCGAGGCCGCAACTTTTCTTGGTCGACCGTAAGACAACCTTGCAAATATGACGGTCATACCCCTCAGAAAATCAAAAGAACCTGAATCCTTATGAAAAACTTTGGATACCCTTTATTTACCCGTTGTAAGATGTATGATAAGATGTCTAGAAACATCTCTTTGAGATACTTGATGAAAAATCGAAGCGACGCAGATGAAAACTAAAAAGTGAGACGATTTTGGGACGTCTATTCATGTGCATGCGCTAAAATTGCGCCTCCGCCCCTGAAACCCCTCAGAGAAACTTATTTATCACTCAACATAGTTTTATTTTGAATACGAATTTCTGGACAACTCAGATATACTTCCGCATTTTGATCTCCGCCAAGAACTGAAAGAACAGTTCTGGACACTTCTTCGAAGGGTTGCTCTTCTAATCAGCTTTTTTGGTAGCTTCTCTATAATTCTGTTTTTGATTTAGACCTTCTGGCTCTACTCCAGTTTAGTCGCCCTTCAAAAGAGGAATGACCCTCAAAACACATACGTCCTTTCCTTGTTTTTTGCGTCTTAAACGGGTGTGTTTTTTGCGTTTTCAAGGGAGCGTCTTAAAGGGGGCCAGACAGCTCAAACGAAGGGGATTTCTACGGGGAGCGTGTATTTTGACGTGACGGTGTTTGCACACAATGCACCATAAATGACGACAAAAAACATTATTTTGATTAATAGACGGTTTTGATCCGTTTTTTTTCTAAAATTAAAACAATAAAATTAAAAACTATACTTTTTTTCTATTTTTACTTCCCTTCTCATTTGATACAGCACTAAAAATAATGATTGTGACACTTCTACACTTCAGTAAAAATAGGCAATTTGTAGAGAGACCTCTTGCGTGACGGATTGACCGACAATGTCATTTTTTTTGTGGATTTTGTAGAGAAAAACAAGAACTTTATTTTTGCAGTTGATCACTTGTTTGTACAAAAATTTTCTAGAGAGTTATAAATCGTCAAAGTTCGCAAATCAAAAAATAGCGATTGTCGAGGTGTTTACTTTGACGGTCTGTATCTTTTCAGGGAGGTTTCGTACGAAAAAGTTGTCAACTACGAAAATGAAGTCCTATTTTTGATCTACACATTGCAAAATTGACATTTTGAGACACTCCGTTACAACAGGGCACTTCTCCAATTTCACCGATTTTTTTATGAAAACTCCGAGTGCTGCAATCTTACTGTAGAAACTGGCGAAAGTTCAGAAAATGAGAAGGGCAATAGAATATCGGATAGTAAATTAGTATTGGTCTTTCAAAAGTGTCTCTGAGAAATTCTCAGACTGAAAATTGCCAGTATACCAATTACCAACATAACAATTTTCTACCGTAGTCTGTTCTTCAAAAAATACAACTAACTGTTGCAATATTGTTGGGGATGTCATAAAAACTGAGAATTTTACAAAATATATAAGAAAAAAGACGAATATTCCATTTAAACAGGAAGCAAAAAAAGTTTGTCGCCTGTGGGGGTCGAACCATTGAGCAAAGGTAGTTGGCGTGCGGACCGCATCCGGATTCAGGCCTATTTTTCGTCCGTATAGAGTCCGCAGCGGAAATTTGGTCCGCTGCGGACTGTATATGGACGCAGAGTGGACTTCCGGGAAAGAGGGAATTGTGGAGGGTGGAAGTTCGCGCGCGGCCTCAGCGCGGACCGTATATGGAATAGCAATGTCGTCCACGTGGACTGGTCGTGGACAGCAGTGGCAGCTCGCGGAGAACATTATTTCATTTACGTTCGGTGTATTGTTCCGTTTTGTATGCGAATTTATAAAAAGTATATAATGCCGACAGGAATTTTGAAAGATTTTCAACCAAAGAGAAAGAGGATAAATGATGGTTTAGGCAAGTGTCACAATCATTATTTTTAGTGCTGTATCAAATGAGAAGGGAAGTAAAAATAGAAAAAAAGTATAGTTTTTAATTTTATTGTTTTAATTTTAGAAAAAAACGGATCAAAACCGTCTATTAATCAAAATAATGTTTTTTGTCGTCATTTATGGTGCATTGTGTGCAAACACCGTCACGTCAAAATACACGCTCCCCGTAGAAATCCCCTTCGTTTGAGCTGTCTGGCCCCCTTTAAGACGCTCCCTTGAAAACGCAAAAAACACACCCGTTTAAGACGCAAAAAACAAGGAAAGGACGTATGTGTTTTGAGGGTCATTCCTCTTTTTGAAGGGCGACTAAACTGGAGTAGAGCCAGAAGGTCTAAATCAAAAACAGAATTATAGAGAAGCTACCAAAAAAGCTGATTAGAAGAGCAACCCTTCGAAGAAGTGTCCAGAACTGTTCTTTCAGTTCTTGGCGGAGATCAAAATGCGGAAGTATATCTGAGTTGTCCAGAAATTCGTATTCAAAATAAAACTATGTTGAGTGATAAATAAGTTTCTCTGAGGGGTTTCAGGGGCGGAGGCGCAATTTTAGCGCATGCACATGAATAGACGTCCCAAAATCGTCTCACTTTTTAGTTTTCATCTGCGTCGCTTCGATTTTTCATCAAGTATCTCAAAGAGATGTTTCTAGACATCTTATCATACATCTTACAACGGGTAAATAAAGGGTATCCAAAGTTTTTCATAAGGATTCAGGTTCTTTTGATTTTCTGAGGGGTATGACCGTCATATTTGCAAGGTTGTCTTACGGTCGACCAAGAAAAGTTGCGGCCTCGGTTCAGCTCTGTCTCCCAAAACAGGAAAAGCGGCGGCCGACCGAGCTGTTATGAAGCTGTCACTATTTCGGCAGTAACGTTTTCATTCTGAAAAGAATAAAACCAACGGTTGTCAAAATCTTTTTTTTTGAAGTCTTAACTCTCTCTCTCTCAAAAATTGAAAATTTCAAAATATATCCTTTTTTGATGTATTAAAAACAAAAAAAAATTGACAAAAGAAGTCTAAAACTGATCATTTTCAAACCCCAGACAGTATTTTTTGTTAAAAATATTTTAATATTGGCTCAAAAACTTTTTGAGATACAATTTCAATCAGCACGGCTCAGCCCGGAATTTCCCCACTCTGTTGTTAACCACTAGACCGAACCTTTGCTTGATGAGAGTGAGGGAAGGAGGAGTGAAGAAAGGAGGGTCTCACGCCGAGAAAAAAGTAGTCACGTCAAAAAGAATAGAGGGACTCTCCCTGGCCGGGCGAGAATTGCGCCGTTAGTTTGGAAAGCCTAATTATACGGCCGATCGCCATTTTTGAACAGTCTTGACAATAGGTAAAGAATCTTTGTGGAAGAGGAGCGATAAAGAATACCTACAGTGAGAAGGTCAGAAATCTTTTGTCCCTTACTTTATGCTGAACAACATAGCGGCGCAATTGAAAAGAAGTTGAATGAAGCAACTGCCAACAAAGTTAAAAAAGGGAAGGTTGGGAACTTTGCGTTACTGTAGTGTTGGTGAGAGTCAAAACGGAATAAAATTGTTAAATGAAAAGCTCATTTGGATTCAGAGACATCTTTCCAGCAGTTCCTACTTACAAAGTTCAAATAAATGAATCCAGCGAAATCGCGGCGTAGCCGCGAATTTCCAGCTGGTAAGGAGCTAACCAATAAGATTCATTAAATTTGATAATTCTTCTAATTTTCTTTAACTTCATTCCATGTTCTAAACACTGCAGTAAGTTCCCATAATGAATCACATTTTTTTCTTTGTAAAATAGAGTATTGCATAACTTTCTTTGAGTTCCAATTTTAGCATTTTCTGGACACAGTGGAAAATCATTATGTCTTGAATGTAGTTCTTTTGGATACTCCAGATCTACTTCAAAAATACAACCTTTACCATGACTTTTTAATCTTTTTATATAATCTGTTATACCACTATTAAGAATATCAATAAGAGAATGATTTTCGAACTCAAAGTTTCCAGTAGGTATTTTTTGACACATTGCCCAACCATACAAATTATTAGCGTCTAAGTACATCAAGTAATTTGATGGAACTGAAGGATCAAAGTTCGGAGTGTATTTATTATTTGCTTTTGAATATCTTTTGACAGCATTTGTCGTGGAAATAATAATCAATAATTATTTCCACAACTGGTTTCGTCTAACTCGTAGACTTTCTTACGTGTTATTAAAATATACAACGGTGAACTTATTGTTACCCTCAAAGGTTGAACCCACTAACCGAGTGACACGTGCGACATGCCCACTTCTGGACGACCTTTGCTACGTGTCACTGTCGATGTAAGCTATTGATTTGCAATCAATTAGTATCGGAAGTTAGACATCCACCGATCGACCATCAGAAGTTACTCGCCTACCGGAAGTTCCACATCATCAAGACGACGTGTTCCCAACAACTACAACAATGGCACCGGATCCAAGAACTCTCTAACCAAGGTGCTCGACCTTTGGGAGTACAGTAATAAACCGTTTGTATTTAATGTTGTATTGTTTTCTAAGTCACTGTCTCTCTCACTTCTTGAGTTGGTTTGGGTTCACCAACCATATAAACCTCCTCCACAGCATTAATCATTCCACCTCTAATTCCTTTTTCAATCATTAGGTATTTCTCTACATCTTGAAGTACTTCTAATTCTACTCTAGTCTTTTTTAACATTGCATCCCAAGCTAATCCCGAACTTGTGTAATACCAGCAAGGATCAAGTTCAAAAACCCGGAGACTCAAGCCTCTAAAATTCTCAAAAACATCTGCCAATAGTAGGACATCATTGCTCATAAAAATTCTAGTATAATCTCTCAAGTTAGTGCAATTCATTTCGTTCCAAACTAATTTAGCATACAGATAATCCTTTTGAGAACACTATTTACAATTAAGCTTATCATAAAATGAAAAAATACTCGGAAGCCTTACTTCGTTATATTTTTTTTAAATAATCCATGTAGTCATATGGATAAACTCCTTTTTTCCTCATGATTTCAAATTTATCATTACCTTGGGTAGAGTAATAATTTCTAGAAATACTCATCTGATCATTATCCAGCATTTTTGTTTTGATTCATTTAAATTAGTTAATTGATTTTTGTTTTGATTCATTTTAATTATTTAATTGATTTTTGTTTTGATTCAATAAGTAGCAGATTCTTTTTATTACTTGTGTATTATAACTTATACTACATATACTATTGTTCACACATAATGCGACCAGTATTCTTGTATTCTTGACAATCACATCTTATTAATAACGTTAGTATTTTTTGGAAACTACCACTAACTAAGGGAAAAAAGGCGGAGCCTGAGACTGACTATAAATATCCGAACGAATTAGAATAATATTTCATATTGTTTTCCATTTCTTTATTATGAGTGGTGTTTTTTCTGTCTTGAATAGTTCTTTGAGTTTTCATTGTTTCAAATACTTTGTCTTTCCGTAAATCATCTCTGAATACTGAACAGCCGAAATTCATGTTTTTTCACAATAGGAAAACCAACGCAATGTCATCGACATCAGGCAATGATCGAGAAGTTTCTCCAACCAGGGATCAAGAAACTTCTGAGACAGTTGCGTACATCAAATCAATTAGTGCTAATATTTTATCTCAGGAGGTGAACTACAAGTAACTTAACGACTCTTCCGTTTCTTATGTTTTCAGGAACTCAACAAGAAAGCAGTGACGATTTTGAGAAAAACAACAGAAGAAGCACAGGGGGCCTTCCAAGGATCAGTAGTCACAGACAAACTGTTTGTCGAACTCTGGGTGTTGCTGTCAAACTGGCTCAAATTTTCTGGAATATCGATTTAAGGTGCCCAGGGTGCTACCAAAGAATGGACCCCATATATTAAGTTTGAACCTGTTTTCCCGGTTTTTGGGTTACTGTAGCTACAGTACCCCTTCAGGGGGATGGCAGTGGAAAATCTGTAAAGCGCTTAGAGGAAAAGTACGGGACTACAGAGTTTACAAATTCATCAACGTACTCGATCAGTGAGGATCCGAACCTTCCAAGATATTCGGGTTTGACTGGTAATGTTCAAAACTCTGTAACTACCGTAATCCGACAGTAACCGGTCCAGTTTTTTTTGGGTGTGATACTGAGAGGTCAAGGTTGCTACCACCCCAGTCTGGTCTCCCCTGGTCCTGTTTGGAACACTTTTTCTTTTTTTGGGTTACGGTAGCTACAGTAATCCTACAGGAATCTGACACTCGGGTCCAAAAAATTGAAGCGCTCGGAGGTTCATGGGTATACCCCCAAACATCTTTCTGAACGGTTCAGAGAGAAAGAAGTTATTCAGGGGGAAGCGTCGGACGGACAGACAGAACTATTCCATTAGTAGGAAGAAGATATAGAACTTAATACTAATCTTAGGAAAAACGCTAAAAATGATTTTGAGAAGGATTTTTTCAAACTGATGAATAACTCAGTTTTCGGAAAAACTATGGAAAATGTTAGAGAACGAGTTGATGTACGTTTAGTTACTGATGAAGATAAAATAATTAAATTAGCCTCAAAACCTAACTACAAAAGAACTATTATGTATAATCAAGAATTAGTAGCTGTAGAAATGGAAAAAAAAACTAATATTGTTCTTGATAAACCTATCTACGTAGGCTTCGCTATCTTGGAGTTGAGTAAGTATTTGATGTACGATTTTCACTACAATATCATGCAAACGAAGTATGGATTTGAAAATGTTCAGTTGTGTTATCAAGATACTGACAGTTTCATATATGACATCAAGACTGGAGATGTCTACAAAGACACTCAAATAGATATCTCTTTTCGAAGACATTTCGATTTCAGTGATTATCCGGAAGACCATGTGCTATACTCACAAGAAAACAAAAAAGTTGTTGGAAAGTTCAAAGATGAACTAAATGGAAAAATTATGACTGAATTAGTTGCTCTAAAACAAAAACAATATGCCTACAAAGTACTTGATATTAAAGAACCTGAAAAGAAAAAGTGTAAAGGTATCAAGAAGTGTATTGTCAAAAATTATCTAAAAATTGATGATCATAGAGATTGTTTGTTCAACAAAAAGGTTATTAGAAAGCAGCAGTATAATATTAGATCTGTGAAACACCAATTATATACACAGTGTCAGAATAAAATTGCTCTTAATGATGAACTTCAAGCAGAGCATAAACGCTGTATAATTAAAGATAGTCATTCAACAATGGCATATGGAAACGTTTGGATTACAAAAGAGATTTTGCCATATGGCATTTTCCTATTTCATATTCTTCTTTTTTATTTTGCTTTTTTATTTCGTGCGCACATTTTGTTTGCAGATTCATGAACCATCTACTTCTTATCTATTCTTGAAGAGAGTGATGCTGCTTCACTTTGTGTGTTTCTAGTTTGTAGCTAAAAGAGTCCAAGCACAGAATTTCCGGCTGATAAAGAAAATGATTGAAGCATTGAATATGAAGGCCAAAATCAGGCGATCAGGAGACTCATTTTGGATTGACAGGAACTTTGGATTAATAGGCATTGTGATTGACATTTGTATTCAACATAGCGGCACACCCTGAACAATCGAGGAACTTCTGCGTATAAAAGGCGCTGTAGATTGCTGATAATGACAACCGGGGCCATTCTGCCGTACAAGGTTTTTTAGTATAATATTAATTGTTTTAATTTTGTTTGCATACACAATAAAAACTTTGTCACATTCAGAAAGATGCGTCTTGTAGATTTGACTCTCATTCTTGCTATCATATCAGCAACACATGCGTACTTTTATTTCGAGTAAGTTCTGCCTTCTTGAATTCTATTTTTTTATCAAATTAAATATAATTTATCTATGACATTTCAGCTACCCGCTTTGCCGCACGTGCAATCGTACTGTGGGAAATTTTGGATCGGTGAGTTTTTTGTCATCATTGCTGCTCTGCTTTTGATTGGCACTATAATTTTCCAAAAAAGTAAGCATTTGTAGGACCTGGACATGTTCTTGTCAACCGGCAACTCCGTGATGCGAAGAGTGTGTGAACTGAAAGAATCTACGGAAGATACTTGCTTGTCGACATTGAAGTATGTGAAGAACATCTTGGATGAGCTTAACGACAAGCTCTTTCTAAACGCATCTCCATCAGCAAAGACACTTGCCTGTTCACACGTGTTTACTATCTGCCCTGATAAGTGAGTATGCCTGTAATCTTTGTTGATTTTAACCAAAGATAATGTGTCTGTTTTTAAACGTGAACATCAAACAAAAACAATTGTGTTCATATATTTACTGTTAACATGAAAAGTATGTAAGTGTTTCAGGAAAATGGATGGAAGTGAGTTGGATGGTGGCAAATGGAGTTGTTCCTCCTGCAAGAAATTGCTTGACGCTATATTCACTGTAAGAATCGATTTTTATTTGATAAGATTCAATCGCGATCCTCGCCTTAAATTATCTCAATACAAATTTCGAGTATTTTCAGTTGCTTTCAAAATCCGTGGGCAAAGTAAACGATCTTATTCTTGCGGTATTTTGTGCATCTGGTGATGAAGATTGCGTGACCGACTTCAAAACAGCTTTTAAAACAACTGG
This sequence comes from Caenorhabditis latens, assembly GCA_002259235.3. Taxonomy (NCBI): domain Eukaryota; kingdom Metazoa; phylum Nematoda; class Chromadorea; order Rhabditida; family Rhabditidae; genus Caenorhabditis; species Caenorhabditis latens. The sequence goes on from CM056094.1 coordinate 3,029,118, forward strand.
AGCTGTAGGGCGTCTTTTGAGTGAAGAGGTAATCTTTTTTTTACAAAGTATTCCTCAAGTTTTGTTTTTATGTTATATAAACTGAAATTAGCGAATTCGCATAATTATACAAAATTGCTTAAAAACATCAAGAAATCTCAACGTTTTGCAGGAGTCGACCACAAGTATTTGCCAAAAAATTCTAAAGTGTTTTAATTAATCATCTTTGCGTATCCATCTGCGATTCTTCAATCTGTTCTAAATTAAAGTTTGAAAAATAAAATTTATTGTACAAATGCAATTGTTCAAACAATTCAATAGAAATTGTGCAGAGAATCCACAAACAATACAAACAAATTGGCATCTAAACAAATAAAACGGATGTAGACGAGAATTGGGCATCCGTTCATTCAATATTTAAACAATACAGAATGAATAAGAAAATCAGGTTCTCTCTCTTTCATAACATAGAGATGAATAAGATGTAAACATAGTATAATACATCTAATCGGTTGCTTTCCAGCATTCATTGTCTCTCCTTGGTGTCATTTGCGACACTGCTCTGCGCACTCTTTCATGAACCTCGAAAAACCCGTCAATCATTCGATCTATTGCTTTCCTGTCTATCACTTGTACACATGACTGACGAATCTCTTCAAACCTACGCCTAAAAATTTTGCGAATTGATGGGAAGCGATTATCCAGATATGCTATCGAGGCAGTTAAATTTTCCTCATACAAGTATTCACTATCAAGGCTTCTTATTACGGAGCGCGGCTCTTTAAGATCGTAATAGGCCTGAATGGTAGGCGCAGATGTGAGATCGTTGTCACTGGGATCCGTGTCGTTAAAATGTTGCCACGGGGGCAGTGGCTCAAGATTCAGCGTCTTACGTAACTCTGTTAGACCTATGATTACCACACTCTCTCGGATCAATACATTGCCAAGTATTCGCGCTATGGCACGCCGAACGATGTAGCCTGCTAGCTGCTCGAAATTGCTGGAACTGAAGCAGGATTCAGCTATCTTTGCTAGCTCAGCGTCCTCGTCGAACGATGCAGATGTTGTAGCCACATAGAGATGGGTGCTGTCTACCAGACCAGTGGTCGTAAATGTAGAAATGGAAGTAGCGATACCACCTAAAAGGTACTCATTTATGTAGACATCTATCTATTTTAGCTTAAATGTAATATGTTTATCTGCCAAACCATCTATTCTAATCATTAAGGCGGTCATACTTACGTACCTGCATGTACATTGGTCCCAAGACAGAAACATACGAAGAATATTGCCAACATAGATTCGTCTGAAAATATGCAGCGTATCTAAGAGACATACAAGTAAATAGCGCAACAAGATTAATATGAACCGAAATTAGCAACAGCGATGTATAGATATTTGTGTATTATAATAATCACCTTTAATATAAGAATATAATATGTGCAGTTATTATGAACAGCGATCAGATAGGAATAAAGGAAGGAAGGAAGAAAGAAGGCGGCTTTCGATCGGCTTATTTTTCGCTCGCTTGCCGACCCAATTTTAGATGAAAAGTGAAAGTCGTAAATACTTTTCTTTCCCCTCTCAATTTGTTATTCTACTCGATTCCTCAATAACCCGGTTCTAATATTTCTTCCTCCTTTCCTGTTGTATAAACGAACAGTTTCTTGTTCTATTTTCTGCCCCTGCCTCCAATTGCCTACTTCCTTTATTTCCCATTGATCTCATCTCCTTAACATTGCTCGCCCCCGTTTTAGTCATTCAAATAGTCTTTCCCCACGTCATCTTTATTTATTGGTTGATTACCTAGATTTTTCTTCTTTTTACTTGAAACTGTCTCGTGAGGGACTTGTTCAAGTCTTTTTTTGAATTTTTATAGTCATTTTGTCGCGAAGAAAAAATAAATAAAGTCTCATTCTGTCTCTTTCTAAACACGCCTGAATAGAGACAATTAGACTACTTCAAATAAACATTATCCTCTTTAAAAATGATTGATTTGTTGATTTTAATCGCTCGTGAAAAATATGAGATTAAAACTGATACACAACAAAATTTTAATTAAAGTTCACATGTTTCAAGCATTTTCAAAACTAGAAGACAGTAATGACCACAAATATGTGTACCAAATTCTTGTATTTGAAATGTTGAGCATTCAATTATATGTTCTTCTTTACGATTTTTTTAAAAAGATATTTGATAACTTCATGAGGTGGATCTAATCCAAAGGAATCGAAGAAATAACATGTTTCTTCCATCTTTTTATAGCAAGCCCAATGAGTATACCCTTATTATTCGAAGAATTGAGATTCACAATTCCGACTTCCTTGGAAAGTATTTCATCTGGGAAAGCGTTTCTCATGAAAACACCGCGGAAATGTTTTATATTCAATTCCTTCACGAGCTCTTCAAAATCAAGATTTGTCAATGACTTCATATCTGTTCGGAGATTAATATTCTTCATTTATAACACCAAAAATATTCGAAAAATGTTGAAAAATTGAAGATGGGCAAAATGGTCCAAAGGCATTTCGACCTGAAAATGACATTTTTTCGAAAATGACGCATTTACTGGTAATTAAGACACAAAATGGAGTTGTAAATGTTCAAAAATGACCGTAAACTGCAGAAAATCAAGGTTGGGCAATGTTTGGGCAAAAAGCTGTCCCAGCGTCAACCTTTTATATACTACTCGCCTAAATGAGTAGTCAAGGTGCTCAAGCGGTTTGCATTACTTCTATTACATTTATCAGTTTTTCTTGGACATGAGTACTTCTTATATCTTGCCAACGTTGAGCTAAGAAGTTGAAAAAGACTGCCAAGACTTTGGAAACACCCTAATAACTTCGCTCACCTACTCTATCATGTTTGCTTTGCTGTGAGAAAAACTCTGCAATTTTTGCTCCCAAACCGTGAATATTTTTCCACTTCATCTCACCTTCCTCCTGAAGCGGAGAAACCTTACGTCATCCCGTCTCCACCGACGTTCATCTCTCAGAATCCCGCACACTATTTTGCCGCAAAACGGTGGTCGACGGATAATTAGCGGAGAGGAAGAGAGGCGGGATACAGAAATAAGAAGATGAAAACAGCCCAAAATAGGATACTCAACTGATAAGATCAACTTTTATATTATTAAGAAATGCGCAAATTCAATCTCCGTCCCACTTTCGCTTATTTTCACCGAATCACTGTCTGCCAGGAGGTTTCCAGATTGCTGGAAAACTGCAACGGTCATTCCGCTGCACAAGAAGGGCAGCATTCTAGATCCTTCTAACTTCAGACCCATATCTCTTACACATCCGCTAGCCAGATTATTTGAGAGATTAGTTCTGAAACCAGTCAAATCAGAACTCGCTACTCTGCTATCCAAAAAACAATACGGATTCCTCTCCAACAGATCATGCCCACTGGCCCTCATCGATGCTACTTCCCAGTACCACTTAACCCTTTCGAAACCTAAAGCATTCATGGATGTAATTCTAATCGATTTCCGCAAGGCCTTTGATTCGGTTCCTCACGATTTGCTTCTGTTTAAATTGATGAACTTTGGACTCGACTCGGCTCTTTGCGAGTAGTTCAAATCGTTTCTGTCCAACCGTGAATCCAAAGTCAAAATCGATGACTACGTATCAGAGAATAGTTTTAATAACGTCTCAGGTGTTTTGCAGGGTACTGTTACGGGTCCATTTCTGTTCCTGGTATATATCAATGACTTGATCCAGTCCCTTCCTTCAGATGTTTATTCCATTGCCTTTGCTGATGATCTCAAGATCTACAGTGAAAACCCCGCCAGCCTCCAAAAAACGCTCAACGTTATTTCTGACTGGTGCGATAAGTGGAAATTGCAACTAGCTGAAAACAAAACTGTAGTCTTGCATCTTGGTGTATGCAATCCACACACAGACTACTATTTGTAACGCTTTTGGTAACGCTAAACTAGCGTCTGCCAATATTGCCAAAGATCTGGGTCTTCTTGTCGATTGTGGTTTGAAATTTGATGCCCACATTGCAAAAATAGTCAATAATGCCAAATTCAACTGTAGAAGAATCTTGAATAGCTTCCGATCGAACAATCCGAAGTTCTACTTCAAGCTGTTCAACTCATACATCCGTCCTACACTCGAGTACGCTTGCGAACTATTTCACCCTTCAAACTCTCTCAATACAATCCAACTAGAATCTCCCCTCCGTTTCTTCTCTCGTAAAGTCTTCCACAGATGTAATATATCTTTCCAACCTACCTCTTCTAATTCTCACCTCTCCCCTTATGAGCGGCGCTTAACAATCTCTTCCCAAATGTCCATGTACCATAGACGCATCATTTTAATTCTGAAAACTTACTTTAAAATTGTAACCCACCAGTGCCATTTCCCAAATCTTGCCTTATATGTAAAACCCGCGCTTTCCCCCCGGTTCCCTTATAGAATAGTACTTTGCAGTTCAAAAAACAATTCATTCCTCCACAAACACTTCTCGACCTGGGATAAAATCGTACCCTTCTTCCCCAAAACCGTAGCTGAACAAACTTTTGCGTCTCGACTCCGCCAACTGCCATTACAGACAATCTTTCCTAAAATTTGATCACTGGACTCTTTGCGGGTCCTATAGATCATCTTACATATTTATTCACCCCTTTCCTGTTGCATATCTTTTTATTTTTTGCCCGGTTCTTTTTTAATTTCATCTCGCACAACAGAAATTGAATAAATTATTATTAAACCTGGGTTCATTTTTATCGACTATGGACATCCGGACACACCGGCACACCGACAGACACAACAACTCACAACAATTCCATCAACCAAGTGTAGCGTGAAGAACGAGTCTCCAAACAACTCTTTATCCTTTTTCTTTCGAATAATTGTTAACAAAAAGGAGGAATACAAGTATCCAAATGGCAGAATATATGCTAATTGAATACAGAATTTGATGTATTGAGAGGCATCAGAAGGCATCAAGAAGAATAGATCCGGCTCACTGGACCGAATCCGTTATTTTCGAGTTCTAGTCTGAAGACCATTTAAAGGGCCCGTGTGAAAGAACGCGTGTGAAAAAGGAGCCGTGGGATTCACAAAAACAATGAGGGAGGGAGAGTGGAACGTAGTTTGGAACGGATGTGTCTCTGAAAACTTTTGAAAATTTTTAACGAAACTCAAATTTGCATAGGGGTTCTCGGGTTGGTGGGATGCCGAGAGATTGCGAACGAAGCTACAGTACCGGACAAAAAGGTATCAACTTTGGTTGTTTTCAGTGGAAAATGGCCAATTTTGACAGTGTATTTCGGTGTCACCTGGTTGTCCGACAAATTCGATTATGTATAGGCTAAACAGAGGGAAAATAGCACATCAATTTTGTAAGTGACCACTTTTTTGTAGCGACACTATTTTGAAAATAACAGGTTGTCAAAGTGAAAAGCTCAGAGGTTTCGCTAATATGCACTGAAATTAGTCGAATTCAGGGAGGAATTACTTTGACAGCATGTAACTTTCATGGTAGTTTTCCTACAAATAAATGATCAACTACGAAAATGATGTCCTTTTTTTGCTCTGTTCAGTTCATACGAAATAAAATTTGTCGGACAATCCGGTGACACCGAAATACACTGTCAAAGTTGGTGATTTTCCACTGAAAACAACCAAAGTTGATACCTTTTTGTACTGTACAACTTGGAATCCATATTTTAAAACTTTTTTTATTTTTGCCTAGTTTGGATCTGTTTCGAAAATACTCTGAAAAGAAAACTAATTTTTGAAGAATCATGTATTCATTGAAAGATTACAATTGTTACAATTTATTAGAGTTTTTGAGGAATGGAGGCGTTTAGACGGTGATTTCTCCAAGTCAGAACCACCGATCGAGTTCTCCACCACCATCCGAAAATGGAAATCGAGGAAAAATTGAAAACTTGTTAGTACATTTCAGATAATAATTAGATTGATGGTAGATTCATGTGTAGTGTACAGTGTCTTTTCTCTGAATTCACAATCCAGATTTCATAGAAATAGATAATAAAACATAAAAATGCGGGGGGAGTTGACTAAAAAACTAAATGTAAGTTCCATATCAAAAGTGCACGAATCTTTCTTCAGAAATCTGAGCCGTGTTAGACAATCGACTACGTGGAACAATTCGACTTCGACCGATCTACTAAGCTTTTTTAATAAAGTATATACTTATTTATTTATTTGTTTATTTATTAAAGATTAAAAAAGGTTATGAAAATAAAAAATATGTGCTGCCACAACCAGTTCCTTGTTAGCGGCTCTGACCACCAGTGGAGTGCTCGGGCGAACTCTGTCTTCCGACGGTGAAGGTGATCTTCGTGGAGAGGTTGGTGGTCCGGAATCTTCTTCTGTTCAAGTGCGAAGCTGGGTGGGCGGGGCGTTGCTGTTTTTTTTTCTGAAAGCTTGTGTATATTCATTTTTTCTAAAGCAGAAGAAAACTTACAATTCACTGCCCAGTACGGTCGGCCGTTTCATTCCCGGGCGCCCTTCATCTCCCTACAGCTCTTCTTGGCGAACCTAAAATATTTCATTTTATTAGAGAAACAATAGTTTTTAACTAATGACTTACCACTGCCAAGAGTGCCTTGGGATCAGGTGTCCCTGCCCTCGGTGTGGTCGATTCCGGATACGGTGTGTCCCAGCGAGCCTTGATGGTGGTGGTGGCTGCAGGCGTGGAAGCAATCTTCAACGAGAAAACGTTTTTTTAACTACGAAAAAAGAAACCAACCTTAATATTTTCCATTTTTGATCGGAGGTTGTAGAGCCCTGAATATGGACGGTCGAGATGGGTAGGAGAAGAAGTGGGCGGAGTCTGGTACGGTATAATTTCCTTTTTTTTGACAAAAACTCCAATTTGTGATATTTGGATGTCTACTTCCATTGACAAACAGACCTCCACATACAAAAAATTCAAAATCTCATTGAAAAAAAAAGATTTTTCTAATTGTATACTAATTGTATTTCTAATATATATCATTAAAACTTTGAATAATAGAAAGTATGATTCAAATCTTGCTCGTGGATGGAAGAAATCATTATGAAAAATTTAGTATTGCACATCAAATATCACAATTTCTGCAAAAAAGCCAATAACACTGTACCACACTCCGCACACTTTTCAAACAGACTTTCAATTTCACTCACCTCTTTTACCACCAGGCAATCAAATAAAAAAGAATAACAACTAGATTTCTATAAAAATAGGAATACAACGACCAAAGCTCACATATCGATCTGAAGAGAGAATACTGACTATCCGACATTCGCCATCCCCTTATATACCCTACGATAAATGGGGCGGAGCCTATTGCGAGAGAGGATTACCGTGTGGGCGGTAAACAGTGAAAGGTGGTCCGTTTGGCGGAAGGTGCTCTTTGACACCTTCTGACATCACTGCCCGCCGTCCCGTCATAGGCTCCGCCCCATTTATCGTAGTGTGTATAAGGCCTACGGATTGCGTCAGTATTCTCAGACCGATACAGTAGCGAGAATAAGGAAGGTGTTCGATTGGGAGGTGTCTTTTGTCATCACCGCCCGCCGTCCCCGCAATAGGCTCCGTCTCATTTATAGGAGGTTATGCAACCCTACGAATGGCAGAAAGCACGGTCTCCCACACTGTGGAAAAAGAACTGAAAAAAGCGTGAAGCTGATTTTTTCAAGTTTTAATTTAATTCTTTCTTTTTTGCACTGCAAGGTAGTATTTTGAAGTTTTCAGACATCGCAATGGTTTAAAAAAGTCTCTTCCATCAGAATTATGGAAAATTGAATTTTTATGGGCCAGAAACCGTGAATTTTGGTCAGAAATTAACTTTTTTTTGATACAGAAAATCCGATTTTCAGCAAAAAATGAGTAACAATTTTTGCCAGAAAACATTTTCGAGCAAAATTACAGGACATTTAATTGAAGATGATCTGAAACTGCTGCATTTTTTGCAAAAAAAAAGACTTGATAGCTGAAATAGCTGAAAATCATAACTTTCTGAAAATCGGATTTCACGTTTTCTGGCTCATTAAACCGAGAACTCAATTTTCCACAACTCTGATGGATGGGACCTTTTTTCATCCATCGCGACGTCTGAAAACCTGAAAATACTGCACTTCAATTCAAAAAATAAAATAATGAAATAGAAAAAGGAAAAAATCGGCTTCACGTTTCTGCAATTCTATATTGCAGTTTGGGAGGTCGTGCGATAAAAGGGACGGAGCCTACGGCGGGACGGCGGGCGGTGATGCCAAAAGATACCTTCCAATCGGACACCTTCCGCCAAGCGGGGCACCTTTCTTCATTTGTCTTTTATACAGTACCGTCCAAAAGGTTGTAAACTTTGGCCGTTTTCAGTTGAAATTGGTCAACTTTGAGAGTGTGTCATGGTAATGCTGATTGTCCCCTCAAGTAGATTTTTGATGAACTATACAGAACTAAGATAGACCTTCATTTTTGTAGTTGACAACTTTTTTGTACGGACACTCACTAGAAAGTTACGTAGCGACAAAGTAATTTATCCCTCAAATCAACCAATTTCAGTGCAAAATAGTGCAATTTTTGAGTTGACATCTTAAAATGGCAATAACTTGCTAGGGATCGTCCGTACAAAAAAGTTGTCAACTACAAAAATAAAGCTCTACCTTTGATCTGTATGATTCATTAAAGATCTACTTGATGGGACCATCAGTATTACCACGACACACTCTCAAAGTTGGCCAATTTCAACTGAAAACGGCCAAAGTTTACAACCTTTTGGACGGTACTGTATATAAGAATTGATTTCTCTATCAATCATGTTACAGGTGAAACCTGGAATGTGAACCAAGAGGCAACCGTATTCAGGACAGAGATATTTTTTGAAAAAAAAAAACATTTCAGAGTGCCTGACGGGTCACATAAGACACTCCCCGATGTTTCGAAAACCAGGATTATACCGTCCAACTACCGACGGACCAAAGTGGTCATCCGACACCTTCCCATAGCGCCAGAGTGGATTGACGTACCACAAGGCTCAAGGACCATCCCTGGATTCCGTCATTCTAGAAAGGAACTAGACGCTTCCCTTTTCTTTGTAAGTGCGAGCCGAGTCTGGAACAGTAAGAGTCTCTTTATCACAACGATGAACTCAAGCTCATGAAAAGTGGTGCTGTGAATGACGAAAATATCGACTAAACTTTTTTTAAAATAAATATATATTTATTAGAGGAGAATAGAAGATTTAAAAGAAAAACAAAACATAAATTTATTGAAGAATGATCTGTGTTGAGTAGATTGCCATAGCGTCGCAGGAATAGTTTAAACGATTTTTTTCTTAATAATCGGTCCATTCATCCCGAGAATTTGTTATTGAATTGGGAAGAATCCTCCATTCCTTGTCCTTGACCATCGGATAGCTCTCCAACTTTTTCACAATAATTTCGTTCCAGTATCCGCCATCACACATCAGATTGTCCATGAGTTTGAACAAATCCGCATCTACTTATCCAGTGTACTTCTGTTCGACCTTCTGGTGGACATGCCCATAAACTTGAATCGGTGTAGCCGACCGTCTTGGCGTATTCCAAATAGGACAAGAGGATTGAATTATGAACTGCAGCTCGTTGATTTTTGTCGTTGATGAAGCTGATGCCAGCTTTGGAAGGGCTTGTTTCTGAAATGAGAAATCACTAATACTTGAATAATAAGCCCATGATTTTCTATAGATACATTTTGAAAAAGATTTCCAGATTCACTCACCGACAGACGGGTTGGAATATTAGAAGCAGAAAAAATTTACTAGATTTCTATAATAATAGTAATACAACGACCGAAGCTCACATATCGATCTGAAGACAGAATACTGACTATCCGCCATTCGTCATCCCCTTACATACCCTACGATAAATGGGGCGGAGCCTATGTCGGGGACGGACGGCGGGGAGAGTGTCGTGGGGGATGTAAACAGTGAAAAGTGCCCCGCTGGGCGGAATGTGTCCGATTGGAACGTGTCCTTTGGAAATCGAGCGGCATGTTCTTTTAGATATACTCGTGACCTCTCTTCCTCTCCTCAACACCTGTCTTTCAACCTTACTTTTTTCGTGTTACAGATGGTTCACCCGTGTGAAAATTATCGAACTCGTGAAAATTTGGATAGACGCCTCCGTGTGCATTACGTGAGCATCGTCACACTGGGCCCATCTTTATAACGAGTATTTGTATTTATCTATTGTTGGAGAGTCATGCCGCTTATCTACACCAGTATAACGGCATCCCCGGAGAAAGACATGAATAAGAGAGAGGGGCTGAGTGAAATAAAAACAATAAGAATGCAATAATAGAAGAATTGAAAAGATAGGATAGAGAGTAAAGAAAAAGTAAAGAGTAAAGATGAAATGACACGCTTGCGGGACGGTGGGCCCGTGTCAAACTTAGTATATGAGAGTAACAGAAAGAGGAGAAAACTAACAACTTTATCAACATGAATACCAGAAAAAGTTCTCTTGCCCTTGAAGTTAGGCTTCTCCAGAGCTGCCGTAGTTGGCGGTGAAGATGTAGGATTTCACCACGATCCAAGCTAGTAGACTTCACCCGCCGGCACTCCATGTAGAGATCCACGCAGCCAGTTTCCAAGGTTCCTTCGGCAGACACGGTTGAACATCGGAGAGTGAATGATCGAGAGACGACGACTTCTGACGGTTTCCTCTTCCTTATATGCACGGAATGTAGAGCAGATCCTTATCGTAAGGTCACCAGGTTGAGTTTAGGAGAGCACGTCCAGAATAGTATTGGTTTCAGTATGGTTGGTCACAGTTCACGTTTCACGCAGTTGTTAGTGTTCATTTTATTATTTATTATATTTTGAGTAAATTGTGTAAGTCTGGCAATGGACCAGGCTTAATACTCAAGATCGTGAATTAAAACCTATTAATTCCACGACAAAAGATAAGGTAAAAAGTCGATAAGACAGAGAGTGAGGAGGCGTAGATATGGAAAGACTTTGTACCAGACCACCAGTTGATGAGATTGTAAGGAGATAGAAATCGGGCAATTTTACTTAAAAATTTCAGACTGCCTGTTCTTTGTGGGTGCAAACAGGGTCAAGGACATTGAGAGTCTCTTCATACTCTGGAAAAGTGAAGGACGACTACAATCGTTTGCGAGCCACAATTGGACTTAGACCAATCGAATAAACCTTTTTTATAAATATATTTATTTATTTATTAAAGAAAATAGAAGATTGATAAAGGAGAGGTTGGTGGCCGCGAATCTTCTTCTCTTCTCGCAAAAATCGAATGCTGACATGAAATGTGTCACTGAAAATAGATGGATTGTTAAGATAAGTCTTGCAATGATTACCTGGTTGAGTCAAACGATCCACATTGTCTCGATCTGGCATCTGAATATCCACATTCTGGCATTGGTGGCTCAACAGGGGTTTTCAGCTTGGCTCCGCGACTCGTCTCTGTGGGTCGTTTCTGAAAATTTAATGTTTTCGCACTATGTCGTTTTATAAGAACTTTAACTCACTTTTCACTACTTCTGGAGCGGAGGAATCTGACTGCATATCGAAATCCGCTAGTGGTGCTCCAGTTCCTTTTGACTGGCAGACATTATTGAAAACGTCAGGTTGTGCAGTGGTGGAAAACAGGCCCGACGTCAATTTCATGATCTGTAGTTTGCTCAATGGGGGCCCAATATAAACTGGGTTGGCTACCGCAGCCGTCTTTTTTGAGCGAGCTGCAGCCGCCGTTCCATTTGAGCGAACTACCGCCGCCTTTCCATTTGATCCAGGTGCCGCCACTTTTCCATTTGAGCTAGGTGCTGCCGTCGTTCCATTCGAGCCAGGTGCCGCTGCCGTCTCATTTGAACCGTTCGTTGTAGTTGACGGCTGTTCCTCCTTTGAAGGTTCAGCGGGGGCAATCGTCATGGCCCGATCGGAGTGTGCCGGCGGAGATTCTGCTGGTCCCACGGACTCAGACGGGCCGGCTTCCGTTGATGGAGTTTGTCTTCTGGAGGAACTGGTCGGCGCGAATCCTTGTTCGTTTGGGTGAGCATCTTTGAATCTTGAAGTTTGAGGCTTGGTGGATATTTGAGAGCTTCGTTCTGAGCTCTCATGATCCGGTTGGCGACTGGAGGATCCGGTTGGCGATTGCATCCCCGTCTGACTCTTCTTCCGGTCCCCAAAACCGGAAGGAACTTTTCCTGTTTTGAATGGCGGTTGGCCGGTGAGCCTTGCCAATGGCTCTCGGGAATCCTGATGATCCGACATGAATACTGAAAATTGAGGAGTTGAGAAAGTTGGAAAATATGTCGGATAGAACTCGAGATTTGAGAAGGAAAATGAAAAAAATCGAAAAATTTTTAATTTTTAAACTTTTTTTTGAAAATGTCTCAGCTATCAGAAGTGATATGTATCCCGATTTGTGTTTTTTTGTGAAAAAAATACATTTATACCGTGCCCACTTTCCAAACAGATTTCCAGATTCACTCACCTATTTTACCACCGGGAGTTCAGGCATTGAAGACATACGAGTAGGAATATTAGGAATAGAAAGAAGAAATAAAATAAAAAAGAACAACAACTAGATTTCTATAAAAATAGGAATACAATGACCGAAGCTCACATATCGGTCTGAAGACAGAATACTGACTATCCACCGCAATCCGTAGGCCTTATATACCCTCCGATAAATGGGGCGGAGCCTATTGCGGGCACGGACGGCAGGGAGGGTGATCGTAAATAGTGAAAGGAGACCCGTTTGGCGGAACGTGTTCTTTGACATGTTCTGACATCACCGCCCGCCGTCCCGCAATAGGCTCCGCCCCATTTATCGGCGGAAAGCGCGGCCTCCCAAACTGCAAAAAAGAACTGCAAGAAACGTGAAGCCGGTTTTTTTTCACTCAGACGTCGCGATGGATGAAAAAAGATCACATCCATCAGAATTATAGAAAATTAAATTATCTATCTTATGAGCCAGAAAACGTGACTTTTGGTCAGAAAATACCTTTTTTGATACAAAAAACCGATTTTCAGCTATTTCAGCCAACAATTATATTTTTTTAATGTAGCAGTTTCAGAGCATCTTCAAATAAACTTCTTGCACCTTTTGCTCGAAAATGTTTTTTGTTAAACTACTTTTTCTGAAATTCTGTTTTTTTTTGTTTCAAAAATATTATTTTCTGACCAAAATTCGTTTTTCTGGCTCATAAGATAGAGAGTTCAACGTTCATTTCAACAATTCTGAAATATGGGACTATTTTAAAAAATCCATTGCGACGTCTGAAAACCTGAAAATACTGAATTTTCAGTGCAAAAAATGAAAGAATTTATTTCAAACGTGAAAAAATCTGCTTCACGGTTTTTACAGTTCTATTTTGCAGTGTGGGAGACCGTGGAAAGGCAGTATTCTCTCTTCAGACTGATATGTGAGTTTTCGGTCATTGTATTACTATTATTATAGAAGTCTAGTTGTTATTCACTTTTATTTGATTGGCTCGTGCTAAAATAGACGAGTGAAAGATTCTCACCCAACCCACCAAGAGGAAGTCTACCGGGCGGATACGCCGTACCCCAAGATGGTCACACCACGGCTACAGCCAGCGTATGCATTGACATTCCACAAAGCACAAGGGCAGACTATGGACTCTGTTTTCCTGGATTTTTCGAGAAAGGAGATGGAGGTTTCCCTTTTTCTTTGTGGAACAGTAAGAGTCTCTTCATAACGACATTCAACGAGGATCTCAGTCTGTGGAAGAGCGACGTAGTGATGACTAATATATAGAGTATTGATCTTCAAACAACTGTATTTTTTGTAGAGATCGAAGTAAGCAAAGTTATTGAAAAAAAGTGGAAAACATTTGTGTAACATTTTCATCTCGGTAGAACCTCTAAATTACAATGCTGGTCATCAAGAATGCGGCACTTCAAGTTTTTAGTAGAAAATTGTCAACTTTGTGAGTGTGACACGGCTTTCCTGATAGTCTCACAATATTGATTGTTTATGGATTGTTTAGATCACAAATAGAGCTTCATTTTTGTAGTTGACAACTTTTTTGTACGGACACATCCTAAGAAGTTGCAGACAGTCTATGTAAACTGCTCAAAAATCTCTTCTTTTAGCACTGAAAAAGGGCTTTGACGATTGATAGCTGTGTAGAGGCCAACTATATCCTGAAAAATTCAACACATTTCCATTTCCCCATGCTCTCACCATTGAGTGCCGGCGTCTCGGTTCCCGTTACTATGACAATAGGTGTAAATATCTAATCAACTGCTCTTTTCTCTTCTCATAACCCCTCATTTCTACGTCTCTTCTCTCTCCGTTAGCTCTAATTTCATTCGCTTCAAAAAGGAGAAAAACAGTGAGAGATGGCCGAAGATGTCCGATTGGGAGATGTCTTCCGCCCGCCCTCCTCACAATAGGCTCCGCCCCATTTATCGGAGGGTATATAAGGAGATGGCGGATGGCGAATAGTCAGTATTCTCTCTTCAGACCGATATGTGAGTTTCGGTCGTTCCTCGTATTACTATTATTATAGAAACCTAGTTATTATTTATTCTTATTTGATCGGATGAAAAGGCAAAGGATGTCACCGTTTTCGTCTCCTCAGCCAGGATTTCGAAGGAAAATTTACCATCTTGTCTACCGTCTTGTTGAACTCTACAGGGACCAGGATGATGTGAAGTAGGTGGAAACCCCCGGTTAGTCTAAAAAAACATTCGTTTTACAGCAAAGAGGAGACGCTCTGCTTCAATCTGAATACTTGCGGAATCAATCAACGGGGTAAAGCGCCATATTCAGAGGTAATTTCCGTATTTTGAAAAGTTTTTTCTAAAACGAAGTTGAGTTACAGGTCGATGCACAGTTCGAAGAAATCCTCAACTGCAACCTTATCTTCCCAACGTATGATGGGACTGCTGCATACTGCACATTGGTGACCAATCCGATCGGTGTCATCAGGCAAAAGGAGGGAAAGGAAACTGAAAGCGAGAAGTGCGTCATGGTCCACATCGGGTTCGACAAGGAAAGAAATTTAATGGCTTACCAGTGAGTATCAAGAATGTCAGATTACTGGGTTTCATCTGAGTGTTTGCAGGAAACGCGTCGCGCCTCGAATCGAAAAGATCATGGGCCTTTTTATTGGTTTGTATGGAGAATCAAAAGGATACCTAAAGCTGGAAACAAGTCAAATCATCAAGGATGTAGTTCTAGCGAAAGGTCCCGTGCATCGAGATAACAGACCTTATCAACTTATGCACTTGGTTGACAAATTGCTCAACTCGTATTATTCTTATTCTTATTTGTATAAATCTATATTATGCTTTGATATTTTAATAAATTCACTCCGCACACAAATGTTGTGATTTGTTTTCGAATTTATCTCAGATGATACCTTTAAGAAAAACACAAAATTTCTCAGCACCGTACTTCAAAAAAGGGGTGAAACTAAGCGGCGGACATTGGGACACACAGACAGACTCAGAGGAAGGTGTGTTGCTGGTAAAGAGTGTGGCAGATGTGTATCCGCGACATATGGCTCTGCGTCTTTGTCGGGAGTTCTAATGGAATACAAAAACAGTAATTATAATTGGGATGCGCGCATTAGACGGAGCAATTAGGCGTAGTACGTATTTAGTAAACATACACCGTTTGAATTTTCTTGTTCGTGACACGTGTCACTCTACTCATGTCATGTGTATGCAAACAGACTAATTAAAAATACACGCAAAATTTGGTTGACAAGGACATGACATGAGCATGACATGAGCATGTCATGACATGACATGAATTGTGTCCCGAAGAAATAGGGTTGTTACCCTCGTCAGAATATGGAAGCAAGAACAGAACAGTAGAAAGGAAAATAATATTTTATTCAATAATAAATACTGACCAACTCTTGGCACTTGAGGCTGCAATTTCTTCTCCTCAGTCTTCGCGGGGACAGCGGGAGTAGACGAAGCCAGAGTTTTCTGATGTTCTCGTGTGGCTGATCTGAAAAACTCTCAAAAAACTCATATCATGGAAAACTATTATTATATGAAATTACCATTTCTCCACTCGACTCTCTCGCCTACATTTAGGTAGTGAAGACACAGAGAGTCCATTGCGGCGTACCATATTTGGTCCCGCCGCAAATTAAGAACTCCCCAGTTGGACATCGTCTCCGTTTTATGAATACGCATGCCAGTCGCTGTGAATAAATGATCTTTGAGAGACGGAGAGGTGTGTGGCTGAATGTCTCCCTTGTTACATTCAGGATAGAGGTATGATTTCTCCTCTCCAAATGTAACCATCTTTCTCCTTAGATGATTTAGCTCCTCTTGAATGACATTTCAATCATGGCGGCCCAGTTAATCATTCATACTGATTTTTTGAATAAAGTCATGAAACAGAATCGCAGTCTTTTGATAAATCCAGTGGACAGTTGAAGAAAATCTCTGTTTGAAACGATTTTCTCAAAGATTGTTTCACCAACTCCTTTTGAATATCCAAATTTTCCACCATAATAAACAAGGTCCCTGATTGCACCGGGGGAAATCTCTACTCTCTTATCCAACCTTTTGCCCAAAACTCCGAGAGCAAGTCCCTGACATTCACCACGATTCGACATTATTTGATTTTTTGTTCTGTAATTTTTTTTTTCAAAAAAAGGAGTTGTCAAGATAGAAAACAAGAAAAAAAATGTGGGGGCTCATCTAGGGTGCCTATATAAATGTGCATCAAATGTACAATCATTTCATTTCAATCATGGCGGCTCAGTTAATCATTCACACTGATTTTTTGAACAAAGTCATGAAACAGAATCGCGCAGCTAAACGTATGGCAACATCAAAACAAATCAATATTCTAGATTGTTTTCAACATGCTAAATTCTAAAAAATATTCCACTACATACGAAGGAGATCAAAAATTTACGCCCAATTCACTCCACTTTGGTGCAACTTTTGAGGAGAAACAACTCCTTTGTCGCTGCAAAGCCACACTAATGAAGTTACAATAGTTTAGGGTGCGTCAATTGTGTCATTTCATCATTTTGGCACAGTGTCAGCTCAAATAATGGTTCACACTGTCTTTTTCAATAAACTGATGAGACCAAATTGTGAAATACGCACTCCAATATCAAATTAATATCCATGTGGAAATTGTCTACAATGTGTTACATGGTTTAAAATAATCCACGATCATTTATACCACTCCGGAGGACACTTTCGCTTACAAATATTTTTGAAAATTTCAGGAAAATACTATTTCAGGCAGTTAACATATATTCCATCTCTTGTCGCCACAAAGTTACAGGAAAAAAGTTGATATAAAAGTATCATGTTATTCCGTGCAAAAATGGTTTCACCCTAGAGTTTGCAGAACGCTTTTTAGACACTGTTATCTCGGACACTCCCAGCACGAAATGTCAAAAAGGAAGTGAATGAGGGGAAATTTTCAGCACAACAAGGTTCTCGTTGATGATTATCATAGAAATTACGGCTCTTTATGATTTAACGGCGTTTTAAAAATAGACGGGGTTTTCGACAAGTTCTATCTACTTATACTAAAAAAACCCCAGAATGGTCAGAAATGACTGCAGTCTCTCCAGTATCCATTTTTTTTCATAGGCTTTTTCAATTTTTTTGCTTTTTTTGTTGTTTTTTCTGCATTTTCTCATTTTACTTATCTATTTTGTACGTGTTTTTCTTTGATCAGAGAAGTGTAATATTTGTCCTTCTTCTTCTTTTGCTCAAAAATTCTGCTGCCTGCATCTTGTTTCCCCTCCTCTTCTCTCCTCACTATCTCTTGCCTACTGACAGATGGGTTGCCCGACTTTCTTCTTTTTTCTATTACACATACGTTGAGAATTTTTGAGCAAAAGAAGAAGGAGGACAGATATTACACTTCTCTGATCAATTACAACACGTACAAAATAGATAAGTAAAATGAGAAAATGCAGAAAAAACAACAAAAAAAGCAAAAAAATGGAAAAGCCTATGGAAAAAATGTATTCTGGAGAGACTGCAGTCATTTCTGACCACTTTGGGGTTTTTTTAGTATAAGTAAATAGAACTTGTCGAAAACCCCCGTCTATTCTTAAAACCCCCGTTAAATCATAAAGAGCCGAAATTACCATAATTTTCTATATTTCTATACATACATTTTGAAAGAGATTTTCAAATTCACTCACCTGTTTTACCAGCAGCCAACCAAATAAGAATAAAGAATACTAGATTTCTATAATAATAGTAATACCACGACCGAAGCTCACATATCGATCTGAAGATAGAATACTAGCTATCCCCTATCCGCAGGCTTTATATACCCTCCGATAAATGAGGCGGAGCCTATTGCGGGACGGTGGGCGGTCCGACGACACCTTTCACTGTTTACAGCCCGTACGGTAATCCTCCCCATCATAGGCTCCGCCCCATTTATCGGAGGGTATATAAGACCGCGGATGGCAGAAAGTAAGTATTCCTTTTTCAGACTGATATGTGAGCTTCGGTCATTGTATCACTATTTTTATAGAAATCTAATTTATATTTACTTTTATTTGATTGGCTGGTGGTAAAATAGGTGAGTGAATTTGGAAATGTATTTTAAAAAAAGGGAAAAATAGTTTTCGTGCGTTTCAACATGATACTTTCGTATCAACTTCATTGTCGTAACTTTGTGGCGACAAGTGAACAAATTTTCTCTCTAAATTGTCAACTTTAAAAACGATTTTTTGTAGAACGAAAAAAAAGCAACAATGGGTTGTGGCCAGTGTCAAGGATTTGCTCTTGGAGTCTTGAGCAGAAAGTTGGAGAGAAGAATTCGGATATTCAAAAGGAGTTGGCGAAACAATCTTCGAGAAAATCGTTTCAAACAATGATTATCTTCGACTGTCCACTGGATTTATCAAAAGACTGCGAGATGTATTGGTGGATAGAACAAGACGTGCGCACTATGAGCTCCAATTCGAAGAGTTCCCCGATGTATATGAATATGAGAATGAAATGAGGCACATTAACCGACAGATAACATCGGATTTCTTGAGAATAGTGGGAATCATGAGAGGTGAGCATAACGTTTTGTCTTACCACTAAAAAAAAAGAATCTCGATAATCTTACAACTGCTCTAGAGACCTTTTCCACTTTATTTTTTATTTTTAGAATCGATTGAACGACGAAGTCATTCAACAACTCGATGAAGTCAGAATGGATTTGGTGCCCCTCTCCAACAACTTTGAGATCCCCAACGAACTTCGTGGATTGATCGACATCACCATCAGGTCCGAGATGCAGAAGGAGTCGAAAACTGGAGAATGGAAGTCTATGACCTCGGTCATGAGCTGTTTGAGGCCTTCGAAGCAAACATGACATTTTAGGAGGAATCCTCGAGAGAGCATACAAGGCGCTACGACGCCTTGCATTTGCCAATTTAAACTAAAAAAGTTTAAATTCCAGACTCTTGTTATTTTTTTTGAATTTTTTAAATAATAAAAATGTTGGCAGTTAAAAAACTTGTTGTGTTTTTTTCTTTTTCAGACAAAATTTTATTCAGGTGGCTGGGTGCCGTGGATGAATAATTTCTTATACACACTCACGGTTAGCGACCTGTAGATTCAAGTCATCATCCATCCGTCATGATGGGATTGACCCGGATTAACGTATCCTTGAGAACGGGCGTGCAGATTAATCTTGAGAGGTATATTTAGTAAACTATAGGGTTGGGGATTGTAGGGATTATGTAGATGATCTTTACACTGGAAGTCAATGTGAAAGAAAGAAAGGGAGGAAGAAGATGGCATGGGGGAGAACGCAATAAGGGCAAAAAATGGGCCAGGAGGAAATGACTATGAAAGAGTGAGGGGGTTATTTTAACCATTTATAGACAGTGTCATGGATGATTTTGATTTCAAACTCCTTTTATAGTACCCGACAAAAATGTATCAACTTTTGCCGTTTTCAGTAGAAAATGCCCAACTTTGAGAGTGCATCATGGTAAAACTAAGTGTCCCACAAAATAACTTTTTATGGGATCAAATAGACCAAGAATAAAACTCCATTTTTGTAGTTGACAACTTTTCTGTGCGGAAACTCCCTAGAGAGTTATAGTCTTTTTAAGAAGACAGCTCAAAAATCGCTCTATTTTTTACTGAAAATGGACGATTAGAGGGAAAAATTACTTTGTCGATATGTAACTTGCTAGGAAGTGTCCGAACAAAAAAGTTTTCAACTACAAAAATGGAGTTCTACTCTTGTTCTGTGTGATCCTGTAAAAAGTTTTTCGTGGGACAGTTGATACCTTTTTGTCCGGTACTGTACCTGTAAAAAACTAATGATTTGAAAACAATTCGATACGTTATTCATCTTCCCAAAGTTTTGCATTTGGAACGAGACCAGTATATGGCACACATGTAATTTATCCATATTCATTTGTTAATGACGGACGTCTACTAATTGTCAGTAATTGTAGATTATTGAATTCGTATGAAACAAATATAATCGAGTCGTTTAATCGTGTCTCTTGATTTTGATCTAAGGTTGATGTAAGCGTTAAAGCTACATTTTCTTTACCTTGACACTTTTCATCTTACCGCTCTTTGATGGATCATCGTCTGGCTGAATCATCATATTTTTTATTCTAACCTATTATCTTGTTACTGTCGATAATTCGTCATTGTTGACACATGTATATATGTAAGCTGGTTTTGCAAAGATAGCGAGATGGGCAGGATAAACATTTAGAGCGGCGGAAGATGGTCAAATGGGATAATGGTTAAGACGATATTTAGAGAAACTGAATCTTTTTCAGATTTTAGATTATTTCTGGATGCTTTGGTCGCGAGGGATGCAGTTTAATCATGCTCGAAGTGTCAAAAGGACGAAAAAACTAATGCTGGAAATGTACAAGTGTTTACAGGCCGTACACCAAAGTACTGTAGTTCCACCATCAAATGACGGAACTAAGTTCGAAGAGGTGAAATCTAAAGATGATTTAAAAAAGAGACGGCGGGGAGGGTGGCCGTGCCGGCGGTACGCAGTGAAAGGTGACCCGCAAAAGGTGTCATCGATGACCCATTTCTCGGAAGCTATATAAGCGTGCAGATTGCGGCGGATAGTTAGTACTCTCTCTTCAGACCGATATGTGAGTTTCGGTCATGGTATTCCTATTTTTATAGAAATCTAGTTATTATTTATTCTTATTTGACTGGTTAATAAGACAAAAGGTGTGACAATGCCAACCAGCGACATTTGAAGCCACTGTTCATGTTCGATGACCCAACCTTCTTTACCAATGTAAGTCTTATAATAAGTTTTCAAACTTTTTGAAACATCACATTAATTTATTTGCAGACAATACTTCGAGATCTAATGGCTACATTGGGCGTACACTGTCTTTTCATTGATAGTGTCAGCTGGGATAGATCCAACATGGAAGATCAACCATCTTTACTCGGCAGAGCTCTTCTGTTAGAAGTATGGCTAGAGGGGTATGCAATGGTGGTGGAAGATTCAGCTCTCAGTTATGGCGCCATTGGTAAGAATTTTTATTTTATATTCGACATACTTGACCCGCCCAGGTTTCTGACCGATTTTTTCTGACTCATCACTCTATTCAAAAAGTCAGAGTGAACAATTAGTTGAGCTGACTAGGTGCTAAATGATGTAATGACAAGACTATTGTTTTCCCACCCTCACATACATACTGTCCTCAGGTTTCCACAGGATTTCCTCTGTACATTTGAGCCTTTTACACATCCCTTTCTTTCCCCCACTAGCACCTGTCTGTCATAGATATTGTCTTTTGGTTTGCACAGGATTTCCTAGAAGGACACTGTATTGTACTCAACCCTAAAAGTGTCAATCAAAATTCAACTTGAACTTTTGAATCAGGTTAATAAAACCTTGTTAACAAATTTTTATTAAACCTAAATGTTTTCAATGTTCCAGACCGAGACCATGAGCAACTGGAACGCACCGCGCTTGCGTGATGACCAGGTGTGGTATGCAGCCATGGATGCATTATCCCTACATTACATAAATGTTGGGATGAGAGTGCAATGGGAAAACGGTAATTTAAAAAATTCACTTTCCATGCGAATAACGTTTTTTTTCCAGCACAACCCCACGGTCGTGTAAGGCATCCAATGTTTTACGACTACGATTTTGAAATGGGTCACTATCGCCTCTGAAGGTACATATATTTTTTCATTTCTTCAGTAATTTTACTCCTTTTCAGTTCCTTCCTCCTCACCTTCCTCATCAAGCATACACCCATCATTGTCGGAGATCTACGTCAAGACAACTCCTTCATATTTTTTTGTTGTGTTTTTGTTATTTTTCCAAACTTGTCAACTTTCCCATTTTTTTTCACTTTTGTTATATTGCCAGAAAAATTCCACTTGTTGAACTTATTCGAATAAATGTTTAGCCTATCTCAGATCAGATCTATAGATGTCATTACAGGCGCTCTTTTCAGTGCGCGCAAAAAAAAAGCGCTACGAACATGTCAATGATTGCATTATCTCTTCATTACCTAAATACAGGAATGAGAGTGCAGTAAGTTCTTAAAAATAATAAAGTTTTCATGATACAAGAAAAGTGCAGTTTTCCAGATCAACGTGCAAGTCACCCGATTTTTTACGACTACGATTTTGACGATGGTCACTATCGTCTTTGAAGGTATGTTTTTTTTTGTTGGTTTTGTTCTTTTTTCCTCGATGATTTGGCAATTATATTCTTTTCCAGATCCCACTTCCACCTCATCATCTCCCAACACCGCATCGCTACCCACCAACTTCTAACTTTTTTTAAAATCTTCTGTCGTTCTTTTCTCTTTTTTTTTACTAATAAAAATAGTGGCTGTTAATAAACTCGTGTTTTTCTTCTTTTTTCCAGACAATGAAAATTTAATCCAGGTGGCTGGGGCCGTGCATTTAAACTTGCGAAAACAATTCATCAAGTCATCACACACGTTTCCTTTGTCCTTGTGTCTTTCTGTTTCTTTTGTTGCCGCGGTTATAGGGTGGTGAGCCCCGAGCCCACCACAATAAATGAGAGGGATGGGACCTAGAAAGTGTGAAAGAGTCAACAAGAGTTTGAATACAACAGTTTATTTTTAAAAGACACAAGTTAGATTAGTCCACTTTTTCTCATTAGAGAGTGTTAGCATTGGCATCGTACGTCATATCGTGAAGAGGAACACGAGTTTCGAGTGCGTGGGCGGTCGGGAAGATCTGAAATAAGAGATTTTTTAAAGAAAAAAGAGAGAAAAAACATACTTTAACATGGTCATTCTCCCGTTAAAAAACTTGTCGGTGCCAACTCTTCGGACAAGGCGCGGTGGAACTAAAGTACCGTAAAAACTGTATTTGAGGTGCCCCTCAATTTGAAGTGCCCCTCTAATAGTGGTGCCCTCCGACGGACCTTTTGAACAATAGAGGTGCACCCTCTAATTGAGGTGCCCCTCTAATACAGTTGCCCGACAGTGAATTACACTTTTCTCTCATATCCTCATTAACTGACTCCGAACTGTTCTCTCACATCACTATTTCAGCACTTTTGTGGTTAAAAAGGTAGTTTGCTATGAAAATTCAGGATTTTCTCCGTTTTTTACGTGAAAGTTCGATGAATTCGGCAAAAAAACCTAATAAAATCAGACAAATTCAAGAGATAGTTGGGTATCGAGGTCAGGCGAATTCGTCGAAGAAAAATAGAGGTGCACCCTCTATTTGAATTGCCCCTCTAATAGAGTTGCACTCCGACGGACCCTTTGAACAATAGAGTTGCATGCACCTCAAATACAGTTTTTACGGTAATGCTTACAAAATCAAAAGTATATATTTTTACAGGGGAAGTACACGACGGACCGAGTTGAAAATTTGACTACAGATACTTTCGACCCTGCTGATTCCAAATCTGCAATAAAAATCTGTTAAATGCTCACGTTTTCACGTTTTCATCGACACTTGTACTGTAGAAGCGCAAGTTTGACGGGTCATAACTCAGTTCACGTGAGCATTTAGCAGATTTTTATTGCAGATTTGGAATCAGCAGGGTCGAAAGTATCTATGGTCAAATTTATAGAAAAAGTTCAACTCGGTCCGTCGTGTACTTCCCTTGTTAAACTTACTTTGACTCTACTACAGTACGCTACCTATATTAAGATAGTGCAGTACCACCGCATCCATCGTACTGACGTTGGTCTTCTCTTAATACATTCACATTCCAATCACTTAATGTTTCCGTTTTGGAGATTTGTACTCCAATCTCCATAGACTCACCTCCGCCTGGAGGTCTCCCCATTGGTGGTTGAGGAGAATCTCGTTTCCAAAAGTGACTATTTTGTAGGCATACATGTCAATCAAATAAAAGTGAATAATAACTAGATTTCTATAAAAATAAGAATACAACGACCGAAGCTCACATATCGGTCTGAAGAGAGAATACTGACTATCCGTCATCCGCTTGCCGGGATAGATCAAGATATATGATTCAGGCAGACGATGATCCATCAAAAAGCGGTACGCTGACAAGGATCAAGACAAGGAAAATGGGTCTATGACTCTTACACCAAGGTAAAAGATACAATTCTGTAGGAATTGTTCCTATCAAGGTTTTCAAGTTGAGGGATGCTAGAGGACAAAAAGTTGTATAAGAGGTCAATGAACCAGTGAAACATGTTTTCGGCAAAAAGAGGTCATCTTGTTGAGGTTTTTGTTGTGGGCAAAAAAACTGTGATTTCATAGCTATGATCCCTTTAACGGATAAGAACTTATAACTAAAATTAATGAGAATTTTGATGTCTGAACCCAAATGTCTGCCATTTCGATGTGTTTTCTGCCCTTCCCATGTGGTTTCTGCCCGCGTTTCTATATAATGCCCTCTTGCCGTGTCTCTCTGACCACTCTTGCTCTTGCTGTCTCTGTTTGTCTATTTCTTTTTCTTTTTCTACTTGTCCCGATTTCAATGGGAGGCTTTCTATCGCATTTGAAACCTGAAAACAATCAAGAAATTTTCAATGCCACGTGTGGTCCAATAAGAGGAAATATCTATAAACATGTGAGTAGTTTCAAATCAAATCTTAACGTAACTTGCTTTTCAGGAGAATAAAATTGTAGATGGCTACCTTGGAATCCCATTCGCAAAAGCTCCGATTGGAGAGCTCAGATATCAGAAACCAGTGGCTGCTGATACATGGAACAAACCATTGGACTGCTACAAATACGGTCCAGGTTGTCCACAATCTGGATTTTATGGAGCTACTGTGAGTTTGAGTTGCTACTACAGTATCGGTTGAAAATGTTCAACTTTGAGAGATTGTCATGGTAAAACTTTTTGTCCCACCAAATAACTTTTTATGGGATCGAACAGACCAAGAAGAGAACTCTATTTTTGTAGTTGACAACTTTTTTGTACGGACATTCCCTAGAAAGTTACGCATTGACAAAGTAATTTCTCCCTCAAATCGACCCATTTCAGTGCAAAATAATGCGATTTTTGAGCTTTCCCCTTAAAATGACTGTAACTCTCTAGGGAGAATCCTTACAAAAACGTTGTCAACTACAGCAATGGAGTTCTATTCTTGGTCTATTTGATCACAAAAAAGTTATTTTGTGGGACACCTAGTTTTACTATGACGCACTCTCAAAGTTGGGTATTTTCAACTGAAACATGCAAAACTTTATATACTTTCGACCGGTACTGTGCCTCTTCTAACAATAATTTTAAGTTCTCGAGTTGATTTTCAAATCAAAACGAGCACCACTTTTTGCAGATTGTTCCAAAAGACTGTCGAGAGTTCGCCGAGGATAATTGCCTGAATCTGAATGTATTTGCTCCAAGATCCAAGTCTACTGAATTTGTATGTTTATACCGTACATAAAGAATGCGGCACTTTCTTTTTAGTAGAAATGGTCAACTTCGTGACTTTGACACGGCCTCCCTGATAGTCTCACAGTATCGATTGTTTATGGAATGTGTAGATCACAACTAGAGCTTTATTTTTGTAGTTGACAACTTTTTTGTACGGGTACTCCCCAGTAAGTTATCAATGGTCAAAGAAATTTTTCGAAATTGTTGTCATTTTTCAGTGCTAAAAAGAGAGATTTTTAGCTTTTCTTTGACCATTGATAACTTGCTAGAGAGTACCCGTACAAAAAAGGTGTCAACTACAAAAATAAAGCTCTAGTTGTGATCTACACATTCCTTAAACAATCAATATTGTAAGACTATCAAGGAGGCCGTGACGCACTCACAAAGTTGACCATTTTCAACTAAAAACTACAAATGTCCCATTCTTTATGACCAGTACTGTACTTGTTGTACACTAAACCGAGCTGTGATTTGTTTCAGCCAAAAGGTCTTCCAGTAGTTGTTTACTTCCATGGAGGCGGCTTCGAAATGGGATTCTCTTCCTTTATTGACGACTACTCATTATCTGGAACTCTTCCATTGAGAGATTTGATCGTAGTCACTGCCAACTATCGAGTTGGTCCATTGGGCTTCCTCACAACTGGAGATGACGTCTCAAAAGGAAATTATGGATTATGGGATCAGACTCTTGCTCTCAAATGGGTCCAGCAACACATTTCATGTTTCGGAGGAGACCCCGATAGTGTCACTATTTTTGGAACGAGTGCAGGCGGAGCAAGTGTTGATTTTCTTGCATTGAGCCCACATTCCAACAGTGAGAACTGATTTTTGTGAACGAAGAGAACAGAAGGTTCATTTCAGAACTATTCCACCGTTTCATGGCTAACTCAGGTTCGGCGTACTGTGATTTCGCGATTCGTCCAAAGGCTTTACAAGCAAAAATTTTCAAAGAGTTTGCCAAGTTACACGGATACAATGGAGAAGGTAAATCCTCCCGGGTCTGGGGTGAGTACTAAAACTAAATGCGCTCCACTAGACTTGGAGCCAAATTCAAATTTTAAATTTTTTCTATTCGCTGTTTCGTTGTGGAAATTTCGATACGCAGCTTAATCGCCCACTTTTTGAACCGATTTATGCAAGTTTTCCCGCATTTTCGGTCAGTTTTTAAATTGCGCACGGAGCGCAGCTGATTTTAGTACTCACTCCCAGACCCCATGACTCCTTAAATATTTTCCACTTCACAAAATTTACATTTCCAGACTCGAAGAGCCTGCTTCAGTGGTATCAATCACAAAAGCCTGATAAGTTTCTTGAAACCGAGAAGTTCGAAAGGCCAGCTTCTGGATTCTTGTCTTTTGTTGCAAACCTCGATGGAGATTTCTTCCCGAAACCTTTGGAGGAATTGAGAAAAGAAGCACCGAAACTAGATGCAATTGCTACTGTTGGAGAGTATGAAGGGTTGGGACTAGGTGAGTGACGAAGGGCTTATTAGGGAAGGTCATGGAGTGTGGGGATATGAGACGTAACCTATATCGTTCGAAAGATGAGAAAACGTTGATTCCAAATGTATAATCAGTTTTTGCCCCCGATGCCTAGTATTCGAGAAAAACGAGATCAAAGTTTGGACGTTTGAAAAATATTGTTGTTCATTTTTTCTAGATTTTTGTCAAGATTTGAGTAATGCAACATCAATTTATATGTGAAACGAAAGGAATTGTAATAAAAAACCGAAAGAGTTGTTCGAATATTTCATGACAATTCGATCATCAAGTGATGGACAACATTTTCAAAACATCCACATGCCACACGGCTTCACTACCACCTACACCACGCTGTCGATATTTTGAAAATAGAAGCTTTGACCTCGTTTTTCTCGAATACCAGGCCTCAAGGGCAAAAATTGAATATATATTTGGAATCATCGTTTTCTCAGCTTTCCAATGATATCGGTCACGTCCCATATCTCCACACTGACTGGGTGACCTTCCCTAATTCTTTTCAGTAAGGAAAATTCAGATTGCTGGTGGAAACCAATGTTTTTTCATTTCAGCAAAGCAAGTCAAAAGTTTTGAAGAAACAATAGACGAGGCGTTTGGTTCGGATCTCGTAAATGATCCTGAAGGCGTCAAGAGGAAACTATTGGATTTGTATATGAAGGGTGTTGATGTCAATGATACAGCTGCTGTCACCAAGAGAAAAGTTGAAGTAAGGATTTCCAAGTTGAAGTACTGATTCCAAATATGTACGAAGTTTTTGCTCTCGATGTCTGGTATTCAAGAAAAACGAGGTCTTTGGAAGTTTGGACCCCCTAACAAGTCATTAGCTCACCGAAGCGTGCCAACATACCTACAAATACACCGATATCGATACCGACCGACCGACTGAGCTTGAAGATATACCTATCTATATACCGATACCGATATACCGGTATTACCGATACTTTTCACGCTTCGATAAGATAATAACTTTGCAAGGGTCCAACCTTTGACTCCATTTTTTTCTAATCCCAGACCTCGAGGGCAAAAACTTAAGGCATAATTGGAATCAGCGTTTTCTCAGCTTTTAAGTGATATAGGTCACGTCCCATAACTCCGAACTGACACCATGACCTTCTCTAGTCAGGAAAAAAAAGAAAATTAAATATTTGAAATTTTCAGTTTGTTGGAGACGCTTGGTTCAATATCGGCGCACTTGATACAGTAAGATCCAGTGCCAAATATGGAAACAATGCATATCTCGCGTCATTCGACTATTTTAATAAGGATAATATTAGTCCAAAAGTAGAATCATTACTACTATTCAAAGCAGCCACTCATGGATCCGAATTTAAATATATCCTCGGAGAAGATTTCGGAAAATTCACTCCAAACGAGGAAGAACTCAAAGTTATGGATATGATGGGGACATTGGTGGAAAACTTTGCAAAATATGGGTGAGCGGGAGGAGTTAAAAAATTAAAGGAGGACTGAAGTCTTTTTGGTTCAGATTCTGATACTTCACACAATTCTTAGAAACTTTTATCATTTGAGAATGTGCTAAAAAACGCTCTAAACGCCCTAAATTCACGTTTTCCCGGCTCAAAAGGAGCCTAGGTGGAAGAGTTTTCACACTTGCGATTTTTCCACCGTGTAGTCCTCTTGGACAAAATTATTTCTCGATTCCGCGTTTCCTCGATTTCAACGAAACTTCGTGTGTTTTTCCAATTTATATCTTAAAAAGAAGAAAAAACACGAGATTTTGTTGAAAAATGCGTGGAAACGAGGAATTGAGAAATAATTTTGTCCGAGAGGACTACACGGAGAAAGAAATTCGCGTGGGAAAACTCTTCCACGAAGGCTCCTTTTGAGCCGGGAAAACGGGATATTGTAGCGTTTAGAGCGATTTTCATCGTATGCTCGAATGATGAAAGTTGCTCAGAACTTTCTGAAGTAACAGAATCTGAAATAAAAAATATGAGTTAAGTTTTCATTTGAATGAAAAACCACTTTAGAAATCCGAATGGGAAGAATGGACCGGAAGTTTGGGAGAAGTACAGTGCAGACCACCCAGATAGATACTTCAAAATCGACTATCCAAAAAGTGAAATGAAGGATAATTTCCAGAATGGAAGAATGAAGATTTTCGATGAAATCAATGAGACCGGGAAAAAATATCAAGAAGTTATTCATGGAAAAAAGTTGTAAATTCATCTTTTGTTGTAGTTTTTTTTTCTCTGAAATGAAGATTTGAAACGTTTCAGATTTTGAATTTAGTACTCGAACCATTTCGAAAACTACTAATGAAACAGGTTACCTAAAATCACTCATTTCTTATTATCTATTTATTTATCAATCATGTTACAAGTAAAATCTGGAATGTGAATTTTAAGAGACAACCGTATCTAGGGCAGAGAAAAAAATACCGTATACTATACAATCTATCATCAATCTAATTATTATCTAAAATATATTAACAAGTTTTCAGTTTTTCCTCGATTTCCATTTTCGGATGATATTCTGGTGGCGGAGAAATCGATCGGTGATTCTGAGTGTATGACGAGTGATCAGAGGGTGGAGATGATGATAATCGGAGGTAGATGTTTTGAGTCAACTGGAGGATGTAGGCGGTGGCGATGGCACTGACAATGCACACGGCAATGCAAGGGATCAGGATGAGGAGGATGATGACGGAGGAGATGGCTGGAAAATGAAGATGAAATTAGAGAATGTCTAGATTTTTAGAATCTCTAGTTTTTTGAAACATTTCACAAAAAATATTGGGAGAAACAGGCGGCTCCTTTCGCCGGTGATTTTCTATGAACTCAGCAAATGTTGTTACAACTGCGCTCCATCTCTGCGTCTTTAAATTTTGACACAACTTTTAACTTTTTCAGTTCCAATAGAGCGCGGTTATAAAAACCGAGAAGTCGTATTAGAAATTTCACAGTACTTTGAGGCAATGAGTTTTCATTTGCCTGCTTTAGTACCTGTCTGTGCTTCTGAATGTCCGAATGAACAAATGTTTCTTTTGTAGGTCTGGAGAGAGAACAGTGGGTATGCCCTGTTTTCCTTTTTCAATCTACGTGTATGTATGTCAGTTATGCATTTCGAACATTCGGAAAACACTCAGTTTTTTGAGAACAAGGCTTTTACCGTCGGTTTGTCCAGATGTCCGAATTCATAAAATTCCCAGAAATTTATCGGACCGCCTGTCTGTTCTTCCCGTTGTTCATCTCAACTTTCGAATATCTGCCTTTGTTTTTTTGTCCCCAAGCTACTTAAAATCGCCAATCCAAAAACCGGTTTCATACTGTCTCATATGTTAAACTTACCATGTTATGAACATATTCAAAAGTGACATTCGTTATTCCTTCTGTTTTCTGTATTAGCGCTGCATGGTTTTTGCAACTCCACCGAATAGCAGCTCACCCGCTTGTACAACCTCGCCCCATCGCAAACGAGAGAACATCGGTGAGAGACGCAGAGTTTTTACTCGCGCCGACCCCGGTTTTTACAGTTTTTGACCTACTTTCGCTGTTTTTCGGAACAATTTATATAAAATCTTTAGAAAAATAGTGAAAATTGGTCAAAAACGGTGAAAATCTGAGTCGGCGCGAAAAAAAATCTGGTGGAGCGCAGTCGTATTAAAAATACATACTTGTTCTCTGCGTCTCTCTATTTCTCAAACAATTTCCTTCAGTTTCGGTGGAGCGCGATTGCACAACCAGTGTCGTGGTTCTCCAGAATATATATTTTTTAATTTTGTATTTTTCTCAAATTTCCCAGCTCCAACTCACTCTGAGCAATGAAAGCGATTCCAAAGTTGAAGATAGCGGTGACAAGGAAGACGGCGAGAGAGAACGAGACGGGTAGAACACAGAACAATATCACGATTTGACCAGTGAATGTTGGCAAGTTTTTCTGGAGAAAAATCAGAATTTTATTGATTTTTTAGAGGGAAAAATCTGGAATTTCGTTGTTTTTAAAGGTAATTTTCATGCCGCGAAATTGCGAATGAGGGCGGAGCTTAACGAACCGTCCATCTCTGCAAATAAATCACAAAAATCTCCGGAATCGTCGTTTCCCTTCTTCTGAACACGTCCGCTTCATCATCTTCACTAGACGACGCCATCTGAATTCAGAAATTTTCGGAAACTAAAAATTTTTTAATTTAAAAAATATTTTCAGATTAGTAACCACGAGAAAATTAGAGAAAATCGGAGGAAAGAGAGGAGTGGGGTAACAAAATTCTAAATTTATTCTCTATATCTATTTACAGAATCATCAATGCATTCAAATTTATTCCGGGAGAAAAATAATAATTTTGACTGAAAATATAGATTTCCAGCCAAAATTGTGAATATATATCTAATTTCAGTCAATAAATCATTTTACAGAAACAAGAAGAGGGAGGGAAATACGTAAAAAAAGAGAAAAACGGGGTTTTTGGGGGCAAAATGAAGAGAGTACACAGAGAGAATCGACTCATATTTATGGCATCTGGTGACATTGTGGAGAGGAGGCGGAGTTTATTCGTCGATCTGAAAAACAAAAACATAAATAAGAGATCAGGAGGGAAAATGTTTGGTTCACCAGTTCTCATGTGTTTCTCTGTGTGTCCTGATGTCTGCTCAGCGTAGTTCTTACAACTGCGCTCTACCGAAACCGTAGAAAATAGTGTGCGAAATTGAGAGACTCAGAGAAAAATAGACATTTTTCAAAGGCATTTCGATGGAGCGCAGTTGTAAGAATTGTGCCGAGCTAATAATGTCGCTCAGTGTGTCGATTTTGAATATATTTGTGAAATTTTTGGTAGAAGCAGGAGAACTGACACATTCTGACGGTGTCTAAATGTGTCTGGATATCCCTATTTTGATTTTTCGAGTAGTTTCGTCAATCCAGATTTCCATATTTTCAAAAAAAAAATCTGATTTTAGGACGTCCGTATGCTTATAAGTGTATCCAGATGTCGTCAAATCACCTAGTTTCTCGATTTTCAAAAACAAAAAAAAACAAAAAAAGTTATGTTTTAGTTGAAATTCTGATTGTCTATCGGTGAATCGATGTGTCCAGATGTCCCCATTTTTGTTGTTTCGGCTATTTCTGTCAACCCGGATGCTCGGATTTTCGAAAAGTTAGATTTTGCAGATTCCAGATGTCTTGAATTTGTTATGATTTTTAAGAAATGTATAAAAATTGTGTTTTTTTTTTCAGAAAATGGAAAACTGAAACGTTCTAGCTGTTAATTGTATCTGTCTGTGTAGCTATGTTCCGGATGTCTGTGTACTCATTTTCGTCAAAAATGTTCACATTTTTCGATAGAAAAGTCAAATTCATTAGATTTTCATATTAGCTCGGCACAGTTCTTACAACTGCGCTCTACCGTAATGCCTTTGAAAATTGTCTCTTTCTCTCTGTTTCCCTCAATTTCCCACACTATTTTCTTCGGTTTCGGTAGAGCGCGGTTGTAAGAAGCGGAGTGAGCTAATAATTGTGAATGATCCATTTTCAAAAGATTTCTAGTTTCAATAATTTCAGAGATGTCTGTCTGTTTGTCGGTTTATCCGAATCCTACCTCTTGAGTGACCTTCTTCAAAATATCTCTCACAGCACTTCCATCAACAGGGGCATCTGTGAAAATAGTACCAACGAACGCGTTGGATCCCCAGCAAGCGTGTTGAAGCACCTTACAACATCCCAAATCCTCAATCTTGAATCCCATCTGTTTGTAGGCGTCGTTGGTCTCGAAGAGAGTGTGATTCGTGTAGTCTCCCATATACGGGCGGCCCGAAGAGGGATCAATGAAGTCAGCCCAGTAACCGAAACGATGAAGCGTCGAGCAGATGGCGTTGGCTGACATGATGAACGAGGCGGTGAGCTTCTCACGCTCCTCTTCCATCGCTTCACTCCACGCCTTCATATCGAATTCTGATTTTTGAGTCAGGTTGAACACCGTCACGTGGGCCATCTTTTGAGTCTCCATTTGTGGGAACAGGTATTTCATTTCTGGAAATATAATATATTGAGGTTAAAAGTGGAAGATTTTCCAAAAAATTTTCCTACAAGCAGACATCCGGACTCACAGACATACAGACAATACGCTCGTGAGTCAGTCGGTTTGTCGGTTTGTGCAGATGTCCAGATTTTGACTTGAAATGTGGAGAAAATCGCAGTTTTTATGTGATTTTTATCAAGTTTTATTTGAAAATTTTCAATTTTTAATGATTTTTGCTGATTTTTGGTAATTTCTGACTGAAAAACCGTCTTAGAGGTTAGAAGTGGAAGATTTTTGTGAAATTTTTACATTTTCACACGGGCAGACATCCGGACTCATAGACATACAGACAGCACGCTCGTGAGTCAATCGGTTTGTCGATATGTCCAGATTTCCAGATTTTGACTGGAAAAGCGGAGAAAATCACAGTTTTTATGTGATTTTTATCAAGTTTTTTTCACAAAAATGTTGTTTTCTGACTGAAAACCCGTCTTAGAGGTTCGAAGTGGAAGATTTTTGTGAAATTTTAAAATTTTCCGCATAAGCAGACATCCGGAATCACAGACACATAGGCAACATGCTCTGGAGTCAGTCGGTATGTAGATTTGAGGAGATTTTCAAATTTTAACTTGAAATGTGAAAAAAAAATCCCAGTTTTTATGTGATTTTATCAAGTTTTATGCGAAAATTCTCGTTATCTGACCGTTTTTTTGTGCTTTTCTGACTGGAAAAACTGTTAAAATCATTAGATTTTTACGAAATTTGAATATTTACGTTGGATTCCATCAATTTTCAAAACTAAAATCCCCCGTCCACTAACCCTTCTTGAGCAACTTTGGTGCCTCAATAGCGGAGAGCTCAATCTCGACATCAGCCGCATTCGCCTGAATCTCTTCCATCGCTTCCTCTCTCATTTGAGTCAAATGAGTACGATCCACTTCGATATTTGTGTTGGAGAGCAAATTGATCAAACTGTGTTCCGTGTGATCCATGACACGTTCGATTTTCGAATTCTCCTTTTGTTGGCGGATTGATAGGGGCTGAAAATGGGGAATTTTAGGAGGTTTTTAGTGGGAAAGTGCATAATTGCATAATTTCTTGCGAATTATTAGCACGGAATGCTTCTCACAACCGCGCTCTACTGAAACCGAAGAAAATTGTGTGCGAAATTGAGAGACTCAGAGAAAAAGTTGCATATTTCAAGGACATTTCGGTGAAGCGCAGTTGTAAGAACTGTGCCGAGTTATTAGCAACCGCGCTCTACTGAAATCGAGAAAAGAAAATGTGACATTTTGAGTCTTTTGGTGGAGCGTAATCGCACTACTAACCTTGTGAGCAAATGAGACATCTCCCTGGAATGGATATTGACTGTCATTTGGTCCCAATAGCGAGTTTTGACGAGCTGAAACTTGTTTTAGAATGAGATTTGTTCAAGAACAGGGTGGTGGCTTACGAGTTGTGCCCTTTCCGACGAATACAATCGGAGCCGGATCGATGTGCACCTGGAAATCGAAAATAATTCATCTTGGTTGAAGAAACTGAAAATTTTTCGCACTTTCAATGAATTCTATAGCTTTTGGACAATTCTCAAAACTATTAAAACTAAAAACATGTAGATTAGTTCTGTGACATGATTTTTAACATAATTACACCTTTTTTTGTTGATTTTAGATGAAAATGACACATTTTCAATGTTTCTCGGATGTCTGACTCGCAAAAACCGATTTTAGCTCCATTTTCAGTACAATTCGTGTGATTTTCCGCGATTTTTGCAAATATTTCATAGCGAAAATCAGTGGAAACTGCTGCAATCTGATTTATGTGAGTTTCAAGAGATTTTCCTACTTAATTGCTACTTAATTGCCCAATTTTCGCGCAGTTTTCAGACCTATTCCAGAATTCAACAGAAATCAACATAAAGTGCGCACCAATATATTAAAATCGGCTTCTTGACTGATTCAGTCAATTTTTTCAGACTTTTCAGCGATTTTCAACCGATTTTTCTAGACAAACCTGTGTGGAGAACGCGGCGATTCGTTGGGTGAATGCACGCATTTGTGGGCCTTTGGCGGACAACATCCTCCTGAAAATCAATCAATGAAATAATTTCAAGTTTTAATAAATGGCAGAAATCTGATTGGTCTGTCTGAAAATTAGCGAAAGGGGTCAAAAGACAGCTTGATTTTGAAAAACAAACAATAGCTCATAAGATTTATTATTAAGAAGAAACAAAGACATTTTAAAAACTATTTTTTTCAAAAAAAGTAAAAATCGACATGTTTGTTGGCAAGAAAAAGTGAAAAAAACGACAAACGAGGCGTCGATGAAATTGAAGAGAGACGCCGACGTGTAGAGACGAGGAGAGAGCACTGTGAAATAATAGAGCGCAGAGAAAAAGAAGGAGCGAGAGAGTAAGAAAGAGACAAAGAACGAGCGAATCATGTGAACCGATTTGATTGACAGAATTAGATAAAAAAGAACATTAATTTTCGAGTTTTGTTTCTTGTGATATATTTAATTAGTGGGATGACAAATGAAAAGGTCAGATCAAAATCAGGGGATTAAGGAACACCAAGAAGCTGAATTATATAAGGAAAATATAGGCCACGCCTACCAGATGAGAATGATAGATCAAAATCCATGACGAATTATATGAGAGAAGTTCAAACGTCTAATAAACGCTTGTCTAATAACTTGTTTTTCGTATTAGTAGCACGACAAGCGTCTTACAACCGCGCTCCACCGAAACCGTAAAAAAACAGTGTGCGGAATTGAGAGATTCAGATAAAAGCATACATTTTTCAAGAGAATTTCGGTGGAGCGCAGTTGTAAGAACTGTGCCGAGCTAATAGCACAACACAATCTTTACAACCGCGCTCTATCGATATTGAGTAAAATTGCAGCTATTAGTTTCTGTTCCGGAAAAGTAAGTCTAAAAATTGACACCCAAAAAGAGAAGACATTCAAAAAATTATGCGGCAAAATTGCAAAAAAGACGTATAACATTTTCAGCAATCACGCTCTACCGGAACAAAAAAGAAGCAACTTTTTCAGTAGAGCGCGGTTTCTTAATCCTGCTGCATTGATAGAGAAACAGTATGACTAAACTTTTGAAAAATATTTTCGAACCACTAGAATCATGGGGTCTTCTCCAGTCGATGGACACAAGAATTCACGTGAATCTTCCTTCTCTTTTTCTTTTTCTTTACACTTGTTCATCTTCATCTTTCTGTGCCTCTCTCGAAATGTTGCATCTTGCACGTAAACTATGATGAGAAGAGAGAGAGGGATGGGTCTGTTGAACCTTGAATCCCTTGAAGAAATACTTGTTTTGTTGTTGTGAGTTTTGGATTCTGAAGTCGAAAATGATATCTTGAGACAAAAAAACTGTTGATAATTGAATGATGTCAATGAAAAGGGTGAAGCTGACACTCTTCACTCTTCGCATTGCATACAATTTGCTAATTGTAAGTCGAATAAGCCAAAGCGAGGAAACCGTACTCCTTTTGCTAAAATTATCTTTACTATTAACAAACGCGAACGGCTGTATGTTTGTCTGTCTGTCGCCGATCCTACCACCCTTCCTACTAAACCGATTTTCTTCGAACTTGGACCAAAAGATCAGAAATTTTCACCACTCTATTTTTTTAGTTAGAATCGGTCTCGACTAGGTCACTAGGTCAAAAAACGTGGTTTTCAAGCCTTCCAGTGGCTTTCATTTCCGAAATAGGGAAGTAGGACTTCACGGGGAAAATGATTTATAGAACTTTTTCATTCTGCAAATGACTTCATTTCTTCAAATTGTGGTGTAGAAAAGGAGGTTTAGTCGCCGTTAGGCGACGTGAACCGACTAGTCATTGAATAAACACATGCACAAAACAACAAGAAAGTAATTTATAGAATGAAAATCCACTACGAATTCCACACTAGAAAAATGAACTGCATTGGTATAATCTTCAACGACGCTTTCTTTCCGTCTCCGTTCCTTACAACATCAAAAAAAGAGAAGCACATTGATTTCTCCATGACCGTAACCAATGATTCTGAAAATTACGATATATGAGTTTGTACCAATGTTTAAATAAAAAGCCAATTTCATCGAAATTGGAGAGCACACGGATCCAGGAGGGGCTTTCAAAAAGAACCGGTTTTTCTCTAACATATCACATTTAATTGATTTTTTTAATACTTGTGATGAAACATCTAGAATTTAAAGGTACAGTTCTGGCCATAAAGAATGCGACACTTGCAGTTTTTAGTTGAAAATGGGCAACTTTGTGAGTGTGACACGGCCTTCCGGATAGTCTCACAATATTGATTGTTTATGGAGTGTATAGGTCACAAGTAGAGCTTCATTTTTGTAGTTGACAACTTTTTTGTACGGGCACGTCCCTAGAGAGTTATGGTCATTTTAAGGAGACATCTTTAAAATTTCTCATTTTAGCACTGAAAAACGGCAAAAATTGCGAGAAATTTCTTTGACGATTGATAACTTTTTAGGATGGGCCCGTACAAAAAAGTTGTCAACTACAAAAATGAAGCTCTAATTGTGATCTATACACTCCATAAACAATAAATATTGTAAAACTATCAGGAAGGCCGTGGTCACAGTCACAAAGTTGACCATTTTCAACTAAAAACTGCAAGTGTCGCATTCTTTATGGCCAGCACTGTATGTCGTTTGTACTTTTCGGAATTCCGTTTAAACTAGAGATGACTTATTCGGAACTATTTCTGATGTCCGTGCTCTCTACAAGAACCAAAAAGTCAATACAACGAGTTCAATTCAAAACTGACAAGCTACGGTACTTCTTTGCGGCCAATTGGACAAGTTTGAAGTATCGAGAAACCATAATTGTCATATAGACCGTATCACCAGTATGAAGGAATTTCCAGATTTGAAAAAGAGAGACACTTTTTAAGAAATATCAAAAAGTTTTGAAGACAGCCGAGATATGATGCTCCAAGCAATCGCTAGCGGCTCTACCACTGGGTTTACGGTAATCCAGTTTCCGCCTAGAATAGTGTTTCCGTTCTTCCAAGACCACCCATTCAACTCCATTACTCCCCGTCGTCACCCTCAACACACCCTCCCTGGTGACGCCTTGTGCGTCCCACCATCGTTGCGGGTCACCATCACCCTGACCGTCACTCTCTCTCTCTCTCCTACCCACCTCTCTCACCCTCCCTATACCTCCCCTCTCTGCGTCTCATCTACATATCGATTCTTTTCAAACAGTCTTCTTCTTATTCAAATTACTCCCGGCGGCAACATTCAAAAATGAACCGAATGGAACATAGGCCGTATCTAATTAAGAATGAAAATATGAAGCCATCCAGGAATATTGCTCCACCCAGAAGCTCGTCGATTGCTCCGTATTACAATAGGAATTCCGAAATGGATCAGATTAAGGAGGAGATTGAAGCGTGAGTTTTTTCAAAAGTATTTTTCTAGGAATATCTCAAATTTTAGTTTTCCAACCAGATAAGTTACCCATAAGAAAACTAAAAACTTTTGCATGGTTTCCCCTTGACTGGTAGTCTGAAAACGTCATTTTGGGCTTTGTCTGACCATAACTCTCTAGAGACCGCCTGTGCCAAAAATTTGTCAACTGCAAAAATACTCACCAAGACTTGCTCTATGCATCCATATAAAAATGTTCTAGGTTTTGCTCAAATCTGACCCGGTAACATCACTTAGAAGTGAATCAGACCTTTACATTTCAGCTGATCTGGCGATCCTTTAGCGCGTTTTCAAAGTTTTTGAAATTTGTCTATTCCGAAGACCCCAAGTATTCTGGTGCATAACGAGTTTTCGTACTGTAGTATGAAACCTTTCTTTAAAAATCTGGCGCACTTTTGACGCGTTTCATCAATATACGGTTTTTACAAATGCGCTCTAGCGAAGTTCTTTCGTTTCATGTTTTCTCTGCTTCTCTCGATTTCTCGCTCTATTTTTAAGTTTCGGTAGAGCGTGGTTGCAGAAATCTTGCTGAACTGATAACCATCAGGCGTCATCGAAACCTCGTTGACTTTAAGATGGTGCCACGTGGTCAGATTCGATCAAAACTCCAAAATTTTTATATTGATGGGTAGAGAATCTTTTGGCGATCATTTTTGCATTTGACAACTTTTTTGTACGGGCGGTTCCTAGAAAGTTACAGTAAGCTAACTCTGTATTCAATTTCAGTATATTTGAACCCCTTTTTTCTAGAATCACGTCCCGAAAAAACTTCAATCGAGACTCTGATGCAATGCAGGAAGTGATTGATATTATGACCCGCCAGATCAATAAATGGGAACAACTGGAAGACGACTACGGACCGGATGCGACTCGTCAGAGAAATATCGAAGCATTTCAGAGGAAACGGGACTCGTGGGAAGAGAAAAAAGAGCAAGCGGAGAGAGCTTTCTATGAGAGAAGAGACAGAATGAAGAGGGAGATGGAGTATGATAATGGGTACAGTAGGAGTCAGGTCAGAAGAGAGAGAAGAATGGATGATGATTCGGATAGTGATGTGATGGTAAGTGGAGTCAAAAGGTTATTGTAATTTCTAAAAGTTGTGATTCCAGGAAGATGACGGTCGGCAGCCTCTAGGCAACCTGGATTATTCAAAAAGAAATAATTTTGTGAGAGGACGGGAAGCAATGCCAATGAAAGTAGTGAATAGAGATCGTTCTCGTTCTAGGTAAGAATTGTTTTCTAAATTTTGATCTACATACGTACCCTGAAAAGATTAACATTAATGGCTTATAACAAGGGAAGTCTTTGGAGACGCACTTTCAAACGACCTATAAATTTGGGTATTGGTATTTTCGACCACGAGGAGTCCATTTCTGCTGTGAAAAGCTGCTAAATATCTCTGCGAGCCGAGTTATGAGCTCTCAAACTTTTCATATAGTTAAACCTGCTTACATTGAATTCTAAATCGGCGGTTCCATTTGTGTTCCCCAGAGGTTTTCCTGTGCTCATATGGCGCAAAAATGAGAATATCTTGCGTATTCTACTTGTCGATGTGGAATTCCATGTGAAAAAGCTAAATAATATGGAAAGTTTGAGAGCTCATAACTCGGCTTTCATTGACATTTAGCAGGTTTTGACAGAAGAAATAGACTCCCCGTAGTCACAAGTACCTAAGACCAAATTTAAAGGTCGTTAGAAAGTGGCGTCTCCAAAGACTTCACTTGTAAGTTCGTCAATTTTCACAGAAAACAACTAAATTTAACAGCCTGTTGTACGGTACTGTAGCTAGGTCTTTTTTGTAGTCAATGTTATGCCCATGGCCGATTTTTTGACTGTTCTTCTGATTTTGCGCCAGTTTTACATAGAGAAACTAGAACATTTTCAGATCTCCCCTCCCCCGTCCACACCATCCCTCAACTTCCCTCCAACTCCGTCGTCCCAACATTCCATCATCCCCTCCCGTAAGAGTCCGCCCAGGCAAAAGTCGTGTCACCAAGTCAAAAAACCGCAAATGGCGTCCTGGACAAAAGGCTCTTCTCGAAATTCGAAAATACCAAAAGTCCACTGACATGCTCATCCAAAAGCCCCATTCGCTCGTCTCGTCCAGGAAATCCTTCGGGAAACCACAAATGAGAGTCACGACTACCGTATCCGTGCAGACGCTCTCATGGCATTACAAGAGGGTGCCGAGGCGTTTATGGTCGAGATGTTCGAGGGATCTGTATTGATTTCGAATCATGCGAAACGGGTCACCTTGATGCCCACTGATATTCAGCTGTATAGACGTTTGTGTCTCAGAAATTGGTCTTAATTTAGAAAAAAAAAATTGAAAATTATTTTTCAAGCATGTTAGCTTCAAAGTCTGCCTCAATATTCATCACTGTTTGAAAAAGTTGTAAACTAATAAATACATTCAAGTATCTCATCATTACATGGCACTGTAAAAAATTGAGTCGCTACGCTGCCAGTTTCAGAGAAAAATTGATACTGATAGTGAGTAATGGGGCAGGACTTCAGACGAAACACTAATGTAACTGCTAAGAGCTATATTTTTAACGAATTCCTACAGTAATGCCGAACCGAAAACAGTTATGCCCGGCACACTCTGAAACGTTCTACATCAAGAGCGTATTACCCACCTTGAAACCTGGGGTAGATGCGCAACTAGCGGCGCCTGTTCGCAGCGGTATATCTCGTTTCCCAAAGCAAATATCAAAAAGCTGCTAACTGACAAAATATAGTTTAATATTCATAGAATATTTCTTCAGTTGAAACCTTTTTCATATCCCTGAAGACAACCGAGATAGGTTGCTCCAAATTCTTGCTAGCAGGTGCGCCTCTATTACAGGTCATGCCTAGGTAACGAGAAAAACGATTTAAGGTCCCTGGTAAATCTACAGTATAATTCTCCGTAAATGCACATAACCACTCCTCCGTAAATCCACACACAGATCTAAATGTGAGTTCAAACTGTAAAAAGTGCCAAGTCCAGATATAAGCCCTGCGAAGGTAATGACAAGTGCGCTCTAGTACTGAAATCTTGAGAAGCGTCTAGCAATTTTTCACTAACATTTTTATTGTTTCGGTAGAGAGTGGTTATAAAAACAGTGCCGAGCTCATAGACAAGGAAAATGCTACGCTGTCTTACAGATAGCATTGTACTGGTTGAGAGGTTAAACTACATAGATTCAACGACGCGGCAAAATTTGAAAAATTCAGACTTGCAAAATACCGGTCCGGTCCGGTCCGGCTCAAAAAAATCGAAAAAACTTCTAAAAGAATCAAAAATTCAAATTTTCGTACTGATATTCGGGCCGGTCCGTTGAAAGTGCTCAAATCAGCACGGCCTGACCCGTTGTAAGTCTGGGAAAATTGGTATTGGTTCAAACCATGCCCTGAAGTTAAAGGAAGTGCCCAATAGATAAATTTGAAAATGAGCATCCTCAAAAATTTTTAGGACCGATTTTCAGTTTTTAGCAAACACAAGTTAATTCTTTTTAAAAGTTCAACCAATCTTCATTCCGTTACATAACTTTCCCTCATTTCCATTCCACTCCCCATAATAGCTTCTATTCCTCCCGTTCTCCCGCTTACCGGAACGCTTATCCTAATAAAAACCCTTCATAGCTAGTTCCCCTAGACGCAGACACCTAAAGTATCTTCAAATCCTCACAGTTTTTGGGATATTCCCTCTCTTTTCCGAAATGATGACCCTATTCCGAATTCTTTTCATGACGACGACGACACGCTCTCCATTCCTTTCACTATTTCCCTCCGTTTCAATCGCTTCTGTGTCAATTCTACCTCATTTTCCTCAGCGAAAATACAACACATAGTTTTCTCAGTGTTTAGATGTGTTTTTTATTAAATCAAAAAAGGAGATAACTGTTGTAAAGAAGTAAAACCTACAGTACCGGTAAAAATAAGATCAAAATTTGCCTTTTTCAGTTGAAACTGTCCAACTTTGAGGGTGTGTCACAGGTATTCTGATTGTCAGAACAAGTAAGTTTTTAATGGATCCTACAGATCAAAAGTAGAGCTCAGTTTTTGTAGTTGACAACTTTTTTGTACGGACACTCCCTAAAGAGTTATGACCATTTTAAGACGACAGCTCTATTTTGCACTGAAATTGGCCGATTTGAGGGAGATATAACTTTGTCGATATGTAAGTTGCTAGGGAGTGTCCGTACAAAAAAGTTGTCAACTACAAAAATGAAGCTCTACTCTTGATCTACAAGATCTATAGAACATTTTACTTTGTGGAACAACCAGTGATACCGTAACACCCTCTCAAAGTTTAAACTTTTAACTGAAAACGGCCGAATAGTATATCTTACTGAACGGTACTGTATCTTATAAGAATCGTGATTATGGAATAATTTCTGACATCATTATACACTTTTTCAAATTCCAATGATTACGTTATAATTTACGAACGAAAAGTTCGACATCCATTCATTTAAAACTCCCTTTTCATCCTTTGTTCCTAGTTCAAGCCACGCCCAGTTTTTGTAACTTTTCTGCACTGGAACCGCAATCTAAACCTTAGTTTCCTATTGTTAAAGCTATTGTAATTTCTCTTTGTCCGTCAATCTCTCTCTCCTAGTTTTTTTCTGAACATAAA
The DNA here is from genome assembly GCA_002259235.3 of Caenorhabditis latens. Classification (NCBI taxonomy): domain Eukaryota; kingdom Metazoa; phylum Nematoda; class Chromadorea; order Rhabditida; family Rhabditidae; genus Caenorhabditis; species Caenorhabditis latens. Next base: position 3,072,478 of record CM056094.1, read on the forward strand.
CTATCAAATGATCATCTCGAATGATGTCATTTGTCAAGAAACCACCTTGAAACCTTTTCTCTCTCTCTTTCTGTCCTCCGATCATCATCTGCTTAACAGAAGAAGAGAGAAGAAAAGGATGAATGTTTTCTTCCTTCTCTTTTTTCGGTCGGCAAACATTTTTATGTAGTGGATAACCTGGTTTCTTTCCTTCTTATACTCTTCCTCTAATTGCTTGACCGATTGTTTATGTTCCGTTTTGATCTATTGGTTTCTTATTTATCGATTTATTTTTGAATACATGAAAGGCACTTTTTGGAAATCGTGCTTTCATTAGATAAAATATTTCGGAATTCCCTTCAATTGTCCGTTACCTGGTCCACGAGGACTTTTTTTCTCTATTGAGCGCGTTTGACAAACTTGTGACCACCATAGAAATCAATTTAGCTATTCCTCTAACTGTTGCATTTATGTACCGAACACCTTAACTAGAGGAATTTTTACACATCGCTTCCTGTATTCGCTGAGTAGCAACTCATTCAAAAATATGTGTTTTAATAAATTTTGTTGTTGGGGTGACTTATACTCAGCGAATTTGGAATTGGAAAAGCGGAAAATCAAAAACTGAGTAATTATTTATTAAACATACTTATTGGTCAAAAGTGTTATTAGGCGAAATTGGAAGGAAGCCTTGTATTTTGGTTTGGACTCCTTTTGGACAATTCCAGTGCAAACATTTGAACAATATGTAGTTTTTTTCAATGTCGTGTAGGGTTAGGCAATTCAAGAGTTGGAAAGTGGAAGACAATTTTCAGATCTGGAACCGAAACCTTCAGTTTCAGAATCCAGTTTAGGCTATTTTCTTGAAAGTGTTTCCTAACTTTTTCCAAAATCTTTAGAGCACATTCATATTGCTTCCAATAAGTGAAATTTCAAAAACTTGAGGTTCTAAAATTCGACATATCCGGAATAAGTGTTCCAAATCTGGAAGAAGGTATTCTTAATTCAATAACCTTTTCAGATTTTGAATTCCCTAACAAGTCTGGTTTTTTGATTCAAAATGTATTATATTATTTGGCTGGAATCTAGAAATTATTTCCGATTTCTAGATGTCCTGTGTGCAAGAGTCCCGACTTTTAGGATTTCCGTTCAATCCTACTCCTGATTCACTAGATATTGGAGTTTAGCCTTACCGTAACCCTAATGGTCGAGGTTATCAGTAGAGCGCATTTACTCTACAACAATCTAGAGTACCTGGCTTTCATCTTCTATTGAAGAAGTTTCCTTTCGGCTCCCTGCTTCACCCTTTGTTTAAAAGTATGTTGAAAACAGTACTATCACGATATGTGTCTTGCAACAGCGCTCTACCGAAACCAATAAAAATTGTGTGCGAAATTGAGAGAATCAGAGAAAAAGAGACATTTTTCAAGGACAATTCGGTGGAGCGCAGTTGGAAGAACTGTGCAGAGCTATCATGATTTTCCAAGTTTTAATGCCTTTAAACTGAGCCGACTTCTGAACTCCAGTTTCAGCTCAAGAACAAAACTTTCTCTAAATCGATTATTCCCTACCCGATACCTAACAAAAAACTGGACATCCCGACTCCCCAAAACGCAAACATCCCCAGATTCACCTATCCCCCCTGATACCCTTTGCCCATTTGCCCTCTCTTTCTTCTCACCTCTCCCATAATATACGGTGTCGTAAATAAATTTGCAGCGTTGAACCGTATCCCCCTTCCTCCTCTTCTTCCACCCTCATTTAATTTGCATATCCCTCCCTTCTCTCTCCCCATCTAAACACCCACATGCAACACAACAAAAACCTATCACGCCAATCCTTTTAACTCATGTTCCCTGACTTTGGCATGACCGAACCGAATCGAAAAAAAACTTGTTCTTTTTTCAAAGCTAATACTACTACTACTACTATGTATATGTATATATACAGATGATTCAGTCATTTCACAAAAAAGCTGGTTTTGTCTGTGTCCCTCTCTCGATATGCTACTTCAATGCCATAGAAATAGACGAAGAGAATGAAAGTGCAGATCATAATACTTGTGAAGTGGCCGAATCCGTTCTGAATTTTGTTGTCTTCAACTTGGACTGGGGTGTCGTTGGCGCGTTTTGGAGTGGAATATGATATCTCAAGTTTTGTTGGGCCCTCATTATGACGTCTTCTAGGATTTTGTCTTTTTTGTGTTTTTCAAAAATCATCGCAATCTGGCGCACCTTTGGCGCGTTTTTCAACTGTAGCATAAATCTTTATGTTCAGATGTCTTTGAGGAGAACGCTTATGATTTGTCTTTTCATCAGTCTGGGGTGCCATTGGCGCGTTTTTTAAAACTTTAATTTTAGGAATTAGGTTTGAAAGATCATTTATCGGTTCTCAGGCTGGCGCTTCTTTGGCGCGTTTTCGAAATTTGTCATCCTGACGTCAAACGCGTTTTCTAACCTAGAATTTAAGCACGCACGTCTGGCGCACCTTTGTCGCGTTTTTCAAAACTTCAACTCTTTGAACTTGATTTGAACTGATTTCAGTTTATTTATCGGTCCTTAGGCTGGCGCTCCTTCCGCGCGTTTTCGAAACTTCCCATTCAGAAGATCTTGACGAGACCTTTTCTTACTATTGTCTGGCGCACCTTTGACGCGTGTCATTCTTGTAGTTATTTCATAAAATCATGGGTTTTTAGTTTTCAATTTTCAGATTTCTTTGATTTTGCGCTGGCGTACCGTTGACGCGATTTCAGATTTTCAGAACTGTTTCCTTGTTTGTCTGTCCATCCAGTTGTCCTAAAATTGTCTCTCATTTTCACGACCTAGTTAAAAAAAAGATCGACCATTCTTTGTACTCTGACAATTTCCAATTCCTCAAAATTAGCTTTCTTGACCCTTCTTGACTACAATCTATCCAGTGATTTGAACTTTTGACCATCAGATTAGCCCCCTGAAAACCTTCCTTCCGAACCATTCGTTAGCCACTTTTCTCAACTTCTTACCGCTCTGATTCCTCTTCCCTTCAGGGGGGTGGGTGGTCTTTTACGATGATGGGTTCACACACACATTAGTATCGTACTCTCAAGTGTTTTGGAGAGAATTCATCCAGAATGTTCGATCGTTTTATTGTTTGAAAGGATTTTAATAATTCGGTTGTTTCCACATGGTGTAACTCTATGTGTTTTGTAGAGCCACAGAATGTAAGATGAGGCTGGTGTTATGTTGGCGCGTTTTTCAAGTGAACTCTCTGTTCGGTTTTAACCTGACTTATCACAGGCCGGGCCGGGCCGAAATCAAAAAAAAAATTCTCGGTCATATTTACAATTCAAGCAAAAGGGGAATATGTATGATAATTTAAGATTTTACTCAAAATTTTCGAAAATTTTCAGAAAATTCTGGTTAAAAATGAGTACCCATTTTTGAATCCGGACTGGCCCGATTTTTGACAAGTCTGTTTTTTAGTCTGGCGTTCCTTTGCCGCGTTTTCAGAAGTTCCCATCCAGAAGATCTTGACGTCATACGCGTTTTCTTACTGTAGTCCAGATTTCAAATCTCACAAGTCTGGCGTTCCTTTGACGCGTCTCTGATGTTCCTCATTTTCTACTTTTCTCACAGCCTAGGGTGAAGTTGGCGCGTTTTTCAAGTATATAAGCCTAAGTACTTAATTTGAAGTAACTGAATCATGTTCCAGTCTGGCGTTCCTTTGACGCGTTTTTCAAGTTAAGCTTTTGAAGAATCTTGAACATCTTGATGTCTCTGAAGTCACATTTTTATCATCCTGGGGTGCCGTGGACGCGTTTTCTCGTAGTATCCAAATCTGGCAGTTCTTAACCTTCTTCGTGTTCTAAGATGTCAGACACCATATTCTCAAACCTTCCACTTTTTGTGTGTTCTCTAACCGGCTCTGCAAAACTTCAAGTACATACGTATGTATGTATCATTCATGATATCAAATGAGAAAGGGCACAGGAAACTGTCTATTCTTCCAAATGTCTGTCTGTAAGATTGCTGTCTAAATGTCCGCCAGCTTTAGAAAAAACCAACTTAAATCTTCGGATTTTATCGAAAATTTCCGTTTTTTAACTCTTGTAGGTTCGACTAATGAACAAAACCTCATTTTCTCGGAAAATTTTATGGTCCTTTCAATATTCCATTGTCAGCAAAAACGCTTCACCAAAATCCATTTCAAACCGTCTATCGTTTCCCAGCGTCTCCTCATTTCCCCTTCACATTTTTTCAGTTTCAATAGAGCGCGGTTGCATAAGCAATGCCGGCCTAATACATCAGTTGCAGCCTCAAAATATTTCTTAAAGTACCCTGACCTCTTATTTTCCACATCCCATCCATATTTTCTACATTTCCCTTTGAATTCCGCTTGACTTCCCAATTAATTCTTTCCCTAATTCCTTTGTCTCCAATTACAAAAGTCATAAATAATCCAAAAAACTTTCAACATCCTTATCTATTTCACATATCAATTACATAAATTGTAGAAATTGGTCGATTGGTATCTCTCCCTCTTTTGCTGGTCTCGTGTCTAGCCTAGTGAGAAAATTACCGGTTTTTATTGTCATGAATTTTCGAAATGGTTGTAGTCTGTGTGGGTGCGGACATCTGGACAAACTTACACTACAAACTACAACAGGGTTCCACTAGACTTGGCGGCAAACTCAATTTGCTGCGTCACCATGGGAATTCGATACGAAGCCTAATATTCCATTTTCTGAGCCATTTTGAGTTTTTCAAACTTCCCGCCAAACTTTTGCCTAGTCTGACGGAGCGCGGTTGCGACTCGGAAGAATATACTGCTGATACGGAGTTTTCGGGAACTTTTAACAAAACAGAGCATAACTTGGTCCATTTTTCATTTCCTCAAAATCTTCAAACGGATTCAGAATCCCCACGTCTTCACCTTTCCATTCATATAACATTCATTGCAGTGGAGCGCGTTTGCACTCTCTGTAATTACACAACATTCCAGTCCTCTCATGTCATTCAAGTGGTTCAGCTTGTAAGCTTTTGACCTCCAATACCTTCCCCTAATTACCCAAGTTGCCAAGATTCTCGGTTTCTTCCTCTCATTCCATACCATTTGGTAAGAATCGGGGGGCCAAGGACACTTTATATCCCGAAAACTAATAACTGTATGGGAGAAATGAAGAAGAAGTTTTAGTAGTCCTTTCTTCTTATTCTTTTCATCGCTTACGTTCTCACGACTTGCCTTTTTGTCTACTGTTGTCCTTTTTGGAGAGATTTTCGCCTTGTAAGATTCGGTGGCCTAACTTTTCGGTTTTCTAGGCCATCTGACAGTTTTCAAAGTTATTTTGGACAGATTGAGGTTGAAACTTTGCTCCACTAGCAATGAAAATCTTGGTTTTTTCACTGCTTTGAACAGCTCATCAGATTGGTTCTGTTGGTGGCCTAAATTTTTGTATTTTTGGATTTCTAGGCCATCAACTACTCAGTACCATTTGGAGAATGAGCTCAAGGTGTGAAATGTTGCAAACTTGCTCCGTTGACAATTCATTGACAATTCAATCTGCTTGTTTCTGTAACCTTAAAATTCAATGGCCGAACTTTTCAATTTAGAATTTCCTCGGCCACCACTGTTCACTCCAGTGATTCCTACTTTTCTCGGATTTCTGCGCTAAAATTGAATGGGGCGCAGCTTGCACCCCAGTAGACTTTTTGGGCATTGGAGTATTTTTGAGAGCAACCGCGCCCGGTCGAAATTCAAAAAAACCGACCAAAAGCGTATGATTTTGCTCCGTATCGAATTCTCACGAAGGCGCAGCTAATTGGACTCATTTAAATTTGAATACTCAAATTGGCGCCATGTCTGGTAGGGCGCGATTACTGAATTCTTTTCACAACGACCTAACTTTTCATTCTCGAGTTTTCTAGGCCACCATGGATTTCTAGACCCGTTCTTTCATTTTCTTCTAAAACTCTATTGGAGCGCGTTTACTCATCCACTCAATTCCAAAATTCTTCCCCCTTCTTCCTCGAACCGTCTTCTTCTTTTTTCTTGTTGTCAACACATCGGTTCCATCGGGGCCTGTCCCCCCGATTAGTTGGGTCATAATCCTTCTGTATTTTCCATTTTTCTCGTTTTCCACTCGTCTTAAAATTCCTCGGAAGTACTTCCATTGTTCTTGTCCTCCTCCACCATGAAAATAATTTTTTTTTTCAAATTTAGAATTTCACTGTATTATTGTTTTTTTCCATAGCAATTGTGTCCCACTTCTCAAGATAAGATGGCAAAGTGTTTACTCCTGCCATCAGTGATCACTTCTTCTTCTTCTCTTTTTATATTTTTCTTCCCCCTTCCCCCTTTTTTAGTATTAGTACCCAGATGTTATTCTGATCAAAAGAATGCTGATCAGAATGTTTAGTGATCGCTGATATTTTCCGTTTCTTTTTCTCATTTTTAGAATCGAATTCGTCAGTTTCTGATGATAACATAAAAATACTATTGAATTCTTATTTTGCAAGTTTTTGGGTTCTTAATTATATCGGGTTGATTTATGGTCTGTTACGGGACTTGGGAACCGATCGGTGGGGGCTTTGTTATTTGAGATTTTTTTTTATCGAGAATTTGTGATTTTCTCTAACGTTTTACTAATTTTTCGAATTTTTCTTCAATTTCTTGTGTAGACCTGCAATGTCTCTACAGTAACCATTTTCTCATTTGGACATGTCCCTTTAAAGTTTACTGTAGAGATTTTTCCCCTATTTTTGAATCGAAAATCCTATTTTTAGCACAAAAAGACAGTTTTATAGTGAAATTTTCTGTTATTTCCGATAGTTAAGTAGTTTGAATTTTCAATTTTAAGCAAATGTCCTGGTTTTGACGGTTTTTGATGATTTATTATGATTTTGGAATTTTTTTTTCATTTGCCGATGAATTTTGATGTTTTATAGCTGGGAAATCGATATTAGAATTTTCAATTTTGCTTTTGGATTGATTAAAATTAATCGGGCCGGTCCGATAATGGTCGGAAACAAAAATTCGAAAAAAAAGATGTTTTTTTGAAAAAAAAATTGAATAATTTTAGAGAAGAATCTCTTATTTTCGGCGCAGATTCAGCGTTTGACCCGAATTCGGTTTTTTTTGCGAAAAAAACTCAATTTTTGATACATTTTTGCCGAAAAAACTCATAAATTCTCTTAAAAACCGTCAAAAACTGCAAAAAAATACTCTTTCCCTCCGATCTATTTTCGCGGCACAGTTTTACAACTGTGCTATACGGAAATCCTCAAGAAATTCCTGTTTTTTTTCAATTTCGGTAGAGCACAATTTCAAACCTGCTGATAAATTTCAAATTCCCTTTTCCCAAATTCCTTTTTCCCCAGAACTAGCCTCTTCATCCCAAAGTCATAAATTTCAATCAAAAACACCTGAATTCTAAATTTGTCTCATCACATTTCTCTGGAATCTCATTAATTCTCAAATTCTCATTTCAAAAAAGAAGAAAAAAGTACAAATTGGACACCATTTTCGACCGAATGACGTCGTAAACACAATCTTGGAAGGGGTGTGTTTCAACGAATTCAACGAATTCTTCTATCTTCCATTTTTTTCTGTGAGAGAAACAATTTTTCCTGTCTTGTTTTTTTCGATTTCCAATAAATTCCAAAATCAATTATCATGACACACAATAAATGTGAAAATGATTGGGAATTCTGAATTCTTCTCTCGACTTCTACGTCTCCTCTCTCTGATAAAGAGAAGAGATAGCAAGACGATTAGAGAAAATGAGAAACTTCTTTTCTCATTTTACTTTTTTTCGATTGAAGAGACAGTAAGGAGGCGGAATTATTTAACAGATGTCTCTCCTTGAGAGAACCTGTTCCAGTTGTATTCTCTTCTATTCCTCCCATTTTCAGCATTTTGACATCTTTATCGACGACGTCGGGAACACGAGATCAAATATTTTTTGATCTATCATTTTGAGTATTGCCGAACCACTTTTTTTCGAATTCTGATCAATGTTTTATATTGATTGTAGTGAATATATTTCATTTTTCATTCTAAAAATCGAATTTTCATGCTAAAATTTCGACAAAAATTACTTTTCTCGGAAGAGCACTAAATAACTAGAACTTCCTCTCCTCCCTCTTATGCAATTCGTGGCACAGAGTTTTGCAATGACATCGCACGATAATCATTTTTCTATTCAAAATTCTGTTCATTTTCGAGAAAATTGATAATTTCATCTAGTTTCTCGAGACTGAACAGAATTTTAAATAGAAAAATCATTATCGTGCGATGTCATTGCAAACCTCTGTGCGACGAATTGCATAAGAGGGAGGAGCGAATGCTCACATTCTGAAAATCTAAAAATTACATACTTGTCAAGACAATGTGGCTATTTCTGATGTTTTTTTCAGCATTTATTCTAATTCTCAATGAAAAAAATTCAAACTTTTTTTTAAAAATTTGAACTTTCGCGCGAGTTTACCCGGGCCTTGACAACTAAGAAAATTTAGAATATATAAGTTTTAAAATCTGTAGAATGGACTTTGTTGGAGAGAAAACTCGGATTTTTTTCATTTTTATTCTTCAAAAATTCGTGAAAAAAAACCCACTTTTCAATAAATTCTCCGTTTTTTTGCAGACAAAAGCATCAGGGGCCTGAGCAGCAATCGGAGAAGCGTCGCCCTCTTCCCCGTCTTCGTCAAAATTATTCATGCCTTCCAGTAAGTTTTTTAGAATCAAATTCTTGGTTTTTCGGTATATTTTTAGTCGTTTTGAGAATTTTTGAACGCTGAAATATCAAAAATACGAGGTTTTTCGCGAAAATTTACTAATTTCTCCAATTTTTTCAATTCCACCAGTATTTCCAGGTAGTAATGCATCAAATGGGACGTCTTCATCCGCACCGATCGCCTCGAAGTTCTCATCGAAACGAATGACGTGTTGTCAGTTGGCGATTTCAGCGATTCTCATCGGTCTCGGCTCGTTTCTTCTATTCGGAAGTCTGATTACTCATACTGTCGTCGTGCCGAACGTCGTCAAGAGCAGTATTGAAGATGTAAGCGGTGGTTTGGTTGTTATTCGGTTATTAAGTGTTGGAAATATTGGCTTGGATAACAAATAATGGCATTAAGACGAAGAAAACGCTGAAAATCGAGTTGATTTCTACTGAAACAGCTGCAGGTTTTCAGAATTTCTTGCAGTTTTTGAAATAGCTAATCACGCTTTCGACAAATGCGCTCTATGGAAATCGTAAGATCGCTGAAAAGCGCTCCATCGCACAACGGTTGGCACGGTGCCAAATTCAAAATTTTGTTTTATTTGTCGCATATTTCAGTAAGAACCGCGACGCGCACGCAACGCGACCCGGTGAAAATTCAAATCTTCTGCGGCCCTTAAGTCTCGCACTGCTGTAGCTGAACATCTAGAAATTTTACAAAATTATTCAATTTTTGGGGAATTTATGAGATTTTGAAAAATTTTCATTCATGAAATAATCTCATTTTCAGAATCAGAGTGCGAAGTCTCTTGTTGAACTTCTTTTTTAAAAAGTCGATTCTGCAACCAATTCGATAATTTTGAAAGCGAGAGCGAAGTCAAAATTCCGCTCCTCCCACTTTTGCAATTAACCGCTCAAACATACATCACTTTTACCTAAATCTTATCAGCTCGGCACAGTTTTTACATATGCGCTCCACCGAAATCCTCTTGAAAAAAGTATATTTTTCTCTGAGTCTCTCAATTTCGCACACTATTTTATTCGGTTTCGGTAGAGCGCGGTTGTAAGAAGAGTGCGGTGCTAATAGTGTTATACATCATTTCCACGCTATTAGTTCCAGAAGCTTTTTCTCACTTTTCCATCCTACCCGATTATCGCTCTCTTCCCCTACAAACCGTTCACATTACGACTACATCCATACTATAGTTACACACACCCTTTTCCGGTTCAAACTAGGTATACATAGAAGAAGATTCTATCACTTTCCTCCAATTACACCTAAACGTCACTTCTTTTCTGAAGACGACGAACGTCATCAGATAGAAGACGTTGGGTCAGAAGGAAGATACAAATTGCGACAAAGAGAGAGAAGGGGGTCGGGTAAACTTTGATCAAGAGGGGCATGATTGTAGTTCAACAAGTTCAATCACGTGAAAATAGAGAGGAGTGATTTTTGATTAGAATAGGCTACAATTGGAAGGAGAGAACATTGAGATATTGCAGGTGGCCTAGAAATCTGAAGCTGGAATTCTAGTCCTCACATTTAGAATATACATTATTGCAAAAAACGGAAGTTCAATTTGGACAATTCAACAGGAATCCCGCCAGATTTGAATTTTCGAAGGCGCAAATTGAAATTTCGCTCCTCCCACTTCCGCAATTTGCCGCATGGAGTTTTGTAATGACAGCGCACGATGATTTTGTTAGAATTGTGTTATTAGCTCGGCACAGTTCTTACAAGTGCGCTCCGCCGAAATTTCCTTGAAAAATGTATCTTTTTCTCGGAGTCTCTCAATTTCGCACACTATTTTCTTCAGTTTCGGTAGCGCGAAGTTGTAAGAAGCGTTCCGTGCTAATAGCAAAAGTGGGCTGTGCGAAATTTCCAGTTCGAGCTTTCAAAAATATCGAGCTTGGCGGGTTAGTTTTTGAAATTGACAATATGAAAATTCGCTTGCACACGGACAGGGTAGATGCGAGGACGAGAATTCCAGTTTTGGATTTCAAGGCCATCTGTGAAATTTCGCTATTTCCAAGATTATACATTGAAAATTTGAACGTTTTTAATCAAACACTGAATGGGCTTCTCCCCGCATGACCATTTCCATCCCATCTGAAATTTCCTCTTTTCCAGAATTCCCGCCTCATCAATGGATCAATCCTATGGAAGAAATGGACAGTTCCAGACTACAGGATACGATTCAACCTGTTCGTCTACTCGATGAAAAACCCCGATGAGTTCATGAATGGAGCGATTCCAGAAGTGTCTGGCTCCGGACCGTACGTATTCGATAAGAAATTGGAGAATCGTGTCGTGTCGGCGGAGAATGGAACGGTGAAATATCAGAGATTCTTGTCGTATTTCTTCAATGAGCAGGAGTCGTGTCAGACGTGTATTCTCGGGAATCGGATATGGGTGCCAAATATGATTTATCAGGTGAGTGAGAGAGAGAAATGGACATCAGGACGACCAGAAAGACAGACAGAGATTCGAAAAACGCTGGAAATGTGTTTGAAAACTAATAATTTCTAAACTTTTTTTTTTTTGAAAAAATCAATTCAGAGTTTTGAAATCGATGTTTATCAATCTGAAGTCGGAATCCAGAAGCGTAGTTATAGGATTCTGAATATTTGAATTCAGGATTCTGAACTTAAAGTTTTCGAATAAGAATCAGAATTTAAGGTTCCAGTACTTTGTGTTCAAAATTCTGACGTCGAGATTCAGAAGTCCAGAAATCTGATTCTGAACCCTTGAATTGTGAGTTCCAGAAGTTTGGACATCCGGACATTTGGACACACAGACAGATAAAACATATCATCCTCAAGTTCAGAATCCTAGACAAACATCTAAAGACATCCGGAAACCCGGACACACAGATTGACATTCAGAATTTAAAATTTTGATATCAGAAGCAGATTCAGAACTATGCATACTCCGAAATTTTGACGTGGGTTTCAGAACCAAGTACGTAGAATTTAAACCTGAAACAGCCCAATCCGAGAATCTGAAATGTGAAGTACCCAGCACTCTGAAGATGAAGAAATTTGGACATCCGGACATACTGGAACCCATTGAAACAAAAAACATTTCCATAATTTTCCAGAAATTCGTTGAAGCCGCCTCCACCGAGGGAATGAAAGCAGCCGCGACGACTCTCCTCTCCCAGACGGCATTCCTCGAAGTGGAAGTCGAAGAGCTCCTGTTCGAGGGATACAAGGATCCATTCCTCGACAAAGTTTGCGAAATTCCATTTATGAATTTCGTCTGTGAAGCTATTCTCGACGTACCCGAGCGAATCGGTCTATTCTTTGAAGCCAATAATACGGCCAGTAAAATGTACGAAATCGACGATGGAACCCGCGATCCCGCGAATTTGGGAAAGATTCTGAAGTATGACGAGGAGCCGTTGCTAGATGAGACATGGTGGAGTACTGAAGAGTCACTCAAGATTCGAGGCACCGACGGATCACTTTTCCATCCGTTTTTGTCGAAAAACGAGAAGTTGTATGTGTATGTCGCCGAGTTGTGCCGATCGATTTGGTTGGAATTTAAGGTAAAAATGGTGTGGAAAACGCGCTGAAGGCGCACCAGATTGTTCACAAAAAGTTGTAGAAAAAACAGATTTTCAGTCCGAAGACACTAAACGTTTCTTAAGTGGCCGAACTTTTCATTTTGGGTTTCTAGGCCATTTCCACCGCTGGCCTAGAAACCCAAACTGTAAAAGGTCGGCCACCGCTGACCATTTTGGAATTTTGACCATTTTTCAGGCTGAACATTCCCCTTTTTCCAAGTTTTTTTTTTGGATTATCCTCTTAGCACGGCACGCTTCTTACAACCGCGCTCTACCGAAATCGAAGAAAGTTGTGTGCGAAATTGAGAGATTCAGAGAAAAATAGTCATTTCTCAAGAAGATTTCGATGGAGCGCAGTTGTAAGAACAGTGCCGAGCTAATAAGAATTTCCATATTTTTCTGCCTTTCTGTAGTTTTCTAGTAGAAATCCGGACATCCGGACATACATACTCAATTTTTCATTTTTCCAGGAAGAAGTCGAATATCGTGGACTGAAAGCCTACCGCTACGTCGTCCCTCCAGAGGTGTTCGACGTGACGTATCCTGGAAATGAGGGTTACTGTAACCCATCTGACAAACAATTCTTCTCATCACAAAACGATTCTGTTGGATGCCTTCCAAAGGGTCTTCTGGAAATCTCGAAATGTCAAAAAAGTCAGCCTCCGATTACTATCTCCTTGCCAAACTTCTTGTATGCACCGTCGGAAGTGAGGGAATCAGTGAAGGGATTGAATGGAACTGATGATATTCGAGACTCGATTGTGGTTGATATTGAGCCGGTAAGCACTGAAAGAGGGGATGATCTAGTCTACAAAATCAATTTTTCAGCGAGTCGGCGCGGTGCTCTACGCTCGTCGTGTATCTCAAGTGAACATTGAAATGTGGAAGGGCAAGAATTTGACGTTCCCGTGAGTTTCAGAGGCGGTGAGATGGGGACAAACAGGCAGACAAACAAAATTTAGATGTGGAAAGGATTCAGAAGTCGGGAATCTGAACTTTAGAATTTTGACGTCTGAAACAGAATCAGGGGTTTCATACTTCCAAATCCTGATTTGACATTCAGAATTTCGAATTTTACAATCAGAAGTTCAGATTCAGGATTCTGAACCGTTGATTTTGGTACTCAGAAGAAGAAATTTGAATCTCAAAATCTGAAATCTTGCTTCAGATTTCCAAAAGCTCAGACATCTGGACATCCGGACGCATAGACAGATAAACATTCATCAAACTTAGGTTCAGAATCCAGAAGGGATTCAACAATTTAACGTGGGATTCATAATCTCAGACTTCTGAATTCTGACGTCAAGATTCAGAAGCTCTGATTCATGGCTCCGCATTCTAGAATTCGGGATTTCGAAATAGAATTTAGTCATGAGAAGTCCAAATTTGAGAATCTGAAATCTTTATTTTTGGCGCGCTTCCTCAACAGTTGAAGATTCAGATTACCAGAATTTCGGACATCAGGACACACAGACAGAAATGGTTTCATTTTGAAAAATCCGGCGTCCCTAACACCTTTTCTCATAAAGATCCAGTTCCGTGGACATCCCGACATCCCGACACACAGATAGAGATAGACAACATTCCAAAACGTCACCTCTTCTAATCCCCTTCTTCTTTCCAGTGTAAACCTGAAAAAGATGAAATCCGCACTGATCCCCGTCATCATTCTCCACGAGACATCTGAAATCGACGACGATTCTCTGGAAACAATTCGATCACAACTGTATGAGACTGAATCGATTGCCTACACTTCATGTAATATTATGATGATTATCGGAGCAATTGTCCTGCTGCTCGGTTTCTTGTTTTTAGCATTTTCGGTGAGTTTGATGGCCGAAATTTGGGTTTCTAGGCCATATTATTTGCAGCTCGGACTATTCGACTCACTCCTCGGCCGCCGACCGAAACGATCCGATGGCTTATCTCCCGAACCCCTCCCACCGTATATCCCGAAGGGAGAACCCAACGGATTCCACCATAATCATGCATACATGTGATTTTGCTGAAATTTTATATATTTTGAATCCATTTTTTTTTGAAAATATGGTATGTACTATAGCTTTACTCCCCCACTTCTCACAGTTCCTTTGACATATTTCCACCCCATCCCAGTTCCCCCCTCATACTGATTTGTTCAATTCATATTGTATGCGGGTTTTTGTCAATCTTTGATTCATGTAATTCTTGTTAATTGATTTTGTAAATAGGGATTTTTACTACTGACACAGAAAAAATAATGCGTAGTTTGTGATATATAACCGACGGGCCGGCCCGGTTTTTGACAAGTCTGGCAGAAGCTGAGAAAGTGTCTCCGACGTTACTACTTCTACGTCTCCCGCTGCAAGAGTTTGAAAGGATTCCGACCGGATCTCACTTGGAGACATCCACACGAGGTGGAGGACGAACTGGAGACATATCATCTGGACGAGTTCGACGGATTCATGAAGAGGCTTCGGAAGGCTGAAAGATCAATTTCCAGTCTGGAAGAACAGTACTTTCCAGGAGTCATCACATTCTATCCAGAGGATATCTCAGAGTTCTTCGAGAAAAGATGGAAGAGAATCAAGAAATCTTTGGTTTCCGCCAAGAATAATATCTGTAATTGCTTTAAGCGTAGCACACCAGTCTATCAATAAACATTTCCATTTAAATTTGACAGTTTACTTCAAAAAATAGGTTAGAGTTAGTTCAGGAGGGTTACATTGAAAATAATTGAAAATAATTAGGGGAAGTGATTCTTGGAATACTTGACAAAATAAAACACGTATTGAAATCACTCCTAATCGTTTCGACGATAGCGTTTCCTAGATGGCTCATCCGGACTGTGGCCTCTTTTTCCTCCCGGACTCGCTGCTCTCGCCAACGGTTTCACCGTCTCCTGTGGCTCCTCCTCCTCTCTGACATTCTCCACCGGCCCTGCTGGGTCCTCGACGATCGGTGGTGGCCCGTCAAGTGGCTCCCGTTCTGCGAGAAGAGCATTCTCGTCGATCCGATTGATGTCATCCGCTCGTCTTCCTGCCCCGGCCACAATTGCTTCTCCTATCCGGTCGGAGATAATCGACGGTTCTGTTGTCACGACGATCGGTGCTGGGAGTGGAGGAGGTGGCCGATCCGCGACACCAGCTTTATCCATTGCCTGTTGGATGGCGACCGCTTCGATTGGGCCGTCCTCGACAATTTTTCCGGCTAGCTGATTGGCGATACTTGACGATGTTGGAGTCTCGACGATCGGTGCTGGTGGCTCGGCGATTGTTGTTACCTACAAAAATAAACTTTTACTTTTGATCTACAAAGCACAGTCTCCCCGATACTCCAATGACTCCAAACTTTTATTAAAAATGTAGATCAAACATACAGCTTCATTTTTGTAGTTGATAACTTTTCTCTACGAGTACTCCCTTGAAAGTTACAGTCAATTTCCCATAGTGAATCTAAATGGGTAAGATCCAGGGAGAAGTAACAAAACTCCCCAGGGAAAGCTCGTATAAAGAAGTTGTCAACTACAAAAAATGAGCTCTATTTTTGATCTACATGCTCTACAAACTTTGGCACCAATACGTGACGCCGTGACTCTTTCTCGAAATTTGCCATTTTCAGTGAACCAGCTTTTACTGAGATAAGAGCACCTTGCCGTGTCCTTGCCCAACCCGAACACCCCGAGACAAAAAACTAACCGCTCGATCAATTCCGTGGTTGATTGCTGCGTTGAATCGATCGACTAGGGTACCGTCTATATCGCTTTCTTGGTCTTGTAACCAGAAGCCGTATATCCCTTCTGTTGGATCTTCTGATCGGTTACAGTCCGGGAATTTAAGCAAGTATACGGATCCGTCTTGACATCCCACAAGCTTATGGAAAAGCGCCGCTCCAGGTTCAACTAGAAGTTCATAGTGTTGGATTCCCGTTTCTCGGCTCCTCCAACACACAAGCCTGATGTCCTTCTTTCCTCTTTTAACATAAAGAGAACCCAATTCTTCTTCCGGAGAAACACGAACTATGTTTCGATTTTGATTGTTTACTTGAGTAAATTTACATTGACCCATATGAGCGAAAACCAAGTATTCGCTCGACCTATTTGCAACACCAGCGTGGACAATTGCCTGTTGGATAGCGACCGCTTCTTCCGCGGCTTCCACGACAATTGATGCGGCTAACTGGTCGGCGTTCATCGGCTCTGGTCTTCTGGGGATTTGCGGTTGGCGGTTCTCACGGAGTGGCTGTGGAACGAGTCGAGGCGCAGGTTGTGAGGGACCAGCCTCGTCGACGGATGGGGATGGTGTGGATTCCTGGAATGAGAAAAGAGTTGGAGTGGGGAGTACAGAGGAGAGAGAAATGGACGCTAGGATATTCGAACTTGTCTTATAAGTCAAACTACGAACCTCTAATGATACTGGGTCTACAGTTTCCAATCAACAATTTCTATCTTTGGAAGCATGACATTCTACGTTTGGTCGTTCTAAAACGTCTATTTTTGTAGAGTGTGTAGGTCAAACCCAGAGCTTCATTTTTGCAATAGATCATTTATTGTAAGAGCTCACGTTAGAGAGTTAAAGTCCAATTTGTAAGATTACATCAAATCGCTGTAGTCTTCTAGAAACAAACCGCACAAAAATTTTGTCAATAACAAAAATTACATTTTAGATTTGATCTACACGTCCTGCAAACTTGACATTCTGGAGTCACCAGATAAATCGAGAGACACTCTCAAATTCAGGCATTCTCCACTGAAAACTGTTAGTATTGCGATCGGAGAAACTTGCCGAACTATAACTTTCTAGACAGTGTCCGGACAAAAAAGTTTTCAACTACGAAAGTGAAGACCTAGTTGTGATCTATATACCCCGCAAAAATTGGCATTCTGGGATCACAACAGACTAAGTGAGACACATCCGTTATAATAAACAGAAATTAAGGACCTCTGACTCTCTAAACTCGGAATGTTGGACCTCGAAACTTATCCGAAATATCTTTTTCCGATATTGAGCATTTCCTAGACAGGCACTTTCAATACCACTAGCATATGGGCTCATCTCGGGTACTACAAACATTAAGTCTCGGCTCTTCGTGGTGTTCTTGTCAAGCTTAACTAGAGAAGGCCTCCAGGTGACCGTGGAGTTATGGAACGTGATCTATATCGTTGGAAAGCTGAGAAAACATTGATTCCAAATGTATATTTAGTTTTGGCTCTCGAGGCCTGATATTCAAGAAAATCAAGGTCAACGTTTGGAAAAAATCACAAAATATTGCCTTTTTCACTGTTTTTCCGAACTTTGACCTTGTTTTTCTCGAATATCAAGCTTCGAGGGCAAAAACTAAATATACATTTTTATATACATTTTTTTCTTCTAAATATACATTTTTTTCTTCCCCAAGATCCCATGAGTGTCAGATCTACCTAGCTACATCCCGCTTACACCTCACTTTTCCAATTCTTGGAATCCCTACTCACCTCTGCCAAAAGCTGCCTTGGGTTCCCTTCTAGTACTCGACGAATCATCTCCACATGATTCGTATCCCTATCCGCTTCAGGTTCCTGCAGCCAGAATGCGTAGAGATCTCCCTCCGAATCTCTCTCTCGATCCACGACGTGTCTCACAAGATACGTCCACTGTCCGTCGGGTTCCTGAATTCGACTGATTTCGAATTGCTCCCGGTCACCGGAAATATCCAATCCGACTTCACCGGTGACTCGACTCGTCCAACAGAAGTTTGGAAGCACTTCCATCTCGACCTTGACGGCGAGACTCCCTAGTTCTGGGTGTCGATTGACGATTGGTTGATCTGGATCCGCATCATTCCTCGTATAAGTACATCGTCCCATGTTGATTCTGCAGATGTATTTTGGGACTTCCGTTCCCGGATTTTCGACTTCAGACATTTTTGTGAGCGATTCTGAAATTTGGGTTCTCAAGATTGGGAGGCGTGGTGAGGTTGGCAACAGGATGAAACGGTGAAAAACTAGAAAAATGAAACAAAATAGGAAGAAATTCTTAGATTTGTAAGCGAAATAAGCATAAAACGTTTTGGAAAAACTAGAAAAATGAAACGAAATCGGAAGAATAGAAAGAAAACAACACCAAAACAAGAATGCAGAATTGCACGGGTTCCCGGTTCCAGGAAAACTCGTGTTCAAAAAATTTGATCTACCGTCATTAATGAAAAGTTTGCAGGTCTAAAAACTTTTTAATTTGTTTTCTCGTCTTGGTTACTGTAGTTTTTCACGGATTCTATTTATTTAATTTCTGCCTCAAAATTTTGTGAGCCAAGTAGACAAAACGTATTCGATTTTTACTTTTTTTAATTGAAGAAAAAAGTTTGAAATTCAAAAAAAAAGATTGAAACCAGTTTTTAGTGTAAAATTTTAGAACAATTGGACCAGAAGAACGTAAACTTCAGCTTAAAGGAGGTGAGAACTCAAAAAAAATTGTGATCGAAATTGTGATTGGCATGCATTTTTGCGTCAAATACAATGCATGCACACAATGCATCATATTTGACGACATTTATTTATTTTCTTTTCAAAATTTTTTTTTGCGGGTTTTTTTTTCGATTTTTTTAGTTTTTATTATTAAAACAATTGAAAAATGTAATCCTCTTGAAAAAAAACGAATTAGATTTTTTTTAATTGATTTTTCGGCTGATTTAAGACTCCTTTACAATCTTCTTTCTCGGATTCGAAAATATCTTTATTGCAACTAATTAAAGAATTTAAGGACGAAAAAATGGAAGTGTCGATTGATGGCGACGACAAACAATGGGAGTGGGAGCCAACTGGAGAGGTTTGTATTAAAAATAATGGAAATTTTCATCTTCCTCATTACTCTCATCCAATTCGATTTCTTCAGTCTTGTCATAAATAGGCAAAAGTCGGTCCCATAGCTCATCCCACTGAAATTTTCTCATTAAAACAAAACAACAGTTTTTGCTCACTTCTTCATCATCAATTTCCTCATTTTCATCGAAATCACCGCTCTCGTCATAATCACCATCAAACAAATCGTCATCTTCATCTTTCTCATTACCATTGTTCTCGTCGCTATCAACTGTCAATTTACAACCTGTAGTTTCTAAAATTCGTCTTTATATTCTTCTAAAATAACAGACGATTCACCTTGTTCGCGAATTCTATAAGCGATGTCTAGAATATCTTCTCGCCAGCTATAAGCAGTAGGGCTCTTAACTTCCTTGTAAGAATAAGATTTTGTTGTTTTATTAAAAAATCTTTTCTCTCCGACTACTGTCCTGTGTCCCTCAATTTCCTCTTTTTTCTTTTCGTTCCAATCGATGACACTGAGCATAGTGCGAATTTTGAACCCGTCGTCGCTGCTAAAACTCTGATATTCGATGTATTACTTATTGTTTTTCAATTACAAAAACTTGTCTTTAGTAGCATACGCGATTGCACGGGAGTTGAACGATTCGATATTACTAGTTGCAAAGAATGGTGATACTCTCTCGATTGCATCCAATCTTTTCCTTTTTTGTATAACTTTCAGTACTGCATTCAATGCTTTTACATCTTTTTTATCTGACAAGTCTTGATATTGATTTTTCTCATCAGTTGTATCGATTTCTCCGTGATCGCAGCTAGTAACTCTTTGGAATTTCATCCATTTGCAACGCTAAAAATAACATGGATTTTTTTTCCTGAGATCTTCGTCCCACCTCGAAATTGTTATGATTATCAGTTACGTGATTGAAAAATCCGAGAAGACGTTCTTTCGCCAATTGACCATCCCCCTGGCTTTCAACGATGCTATAATATACATGGTTGATAAGTGGTTTCAACCACTCTAGAATTGGCTCGAATTGTTTCTGAGTTCTTCTCTATAATAACATTATCTTTTTCAATCTCAGTTGTTTTCTCTCACTTTCAACAAATCGATTACAATACTTCTGATGTAATGCCACGAGTCAAAAAAGTGATCAATTGACGGAAAGGAATTTCTCATCGTTGTTGAAATAGTTTTGCTTCTGTCGGAAGTGAAAGAAGCGATACAATTATTACCAGCTATCTTCTTCCACTCGCGTTCAACACGTTTCAAACAGGGTGCTCCACCGATACTTCAAAACCGATTAAATCGGTTTTTGATTAAAAAAACGGTGAAAATATTCGTCGGTTTTCAGAAAAATAAATCGGTTTGAAACCGAACAAAAATCGGTGAAAATCGATTTTCTTCGATTTCGTTTTGAAGAAAAAACCGATTTCCTTCGGTTTTCATCGGTTTAGAAACCGATTAAAAAACCGATTATTCTTCGATTTTTACTGATTTTTACCGATTTTCATCGGTTTTCTCGGAAAGTTCAAATCCTATGGCGGTTTATCACGTTTTTATCATATTTTGTACTGTTCTTAATTTGGAATTTACGTAAAAATTGATAATTTCACATCTTTACTCAAATTTTCTGTAAAAATAGAATAAAACGTGTGAAGTTATTGGAACGTGACAAACCGCCATAGGACTTGAACTTTCCGAGAAAACCGATGAAAACCGATGAAAATCGGTAAAAATCGAAGAATAATCGGTTTTTTAATCGGTTTCTAAACCGATGAAAACCGAAGGAAATCGGTTTTTCTTCAAAACAAAATCGAAGAAAATCGATTTTCACCGATTTTTGTTCGGTTTCAAACCGGTTTTTGTTTTTGAAAAACCGGTTGAATTTAATCGATTGGAGAAACGATTTTCACCGGTGAAAAAAAACCGGTTTTTATTCGATTTTACCGCCGGTGGAGCACCCTGGTTTCAAACAATTCTCGAAAGCATTTCTTTCCATATCAACTCGTTTATCTAAAATTGGGAGTCAATTGTTCAACTTGATCATATCTGACTACCTCCAGTTTTATGCCGAATAATTTCGAAATCGATAACTAAATTGTATTTTGACTCCATAATAATGTATCGGCAAAATAAGGCCGATCTTCTTCGGGAGTCAAATGACCCATCTCCTGCCAGGTTCATGGGTCCTTCCTGAAATATCAATGTTGAATATTCCCAACAGATTTCATATTTACTTCGATAATCGAACTTTTCAACAGATCTCTTCCCCACTCTATTGTTTCATTGTACTTGATTCCGACAGCAGGATACACATATTTTTCTTTTAATTTATCAAAAGTTCTTCTACTGAACAAAGGTGTGCCAAGAACACCGCAAATCCCCTCGCTGTCTGAATTTTAATCTTTTCTTCCTTCTCTCTCTCACTCTCTTTTTCAGCAATGTTCCGAACCTCGTATCCGTTCCCAGTCAGCATGATAGCAGATGTGAAATCCAGGTTCACTTCAGACAGCTTTCCAGTTTGTTTCCCATTGTAACTAGTGAAAGTTTTTGTGTTGGTCCATTCCCAATCTCTTTGGCATCTTGAACACTTTACGTGAATCTGACAAAATCTGCTCAATTAACCATAACGTTGACATTCTCACTTTCATAGAAAGTCCGTTGTAAACAACTTCGGATTTTGTATCCTTCTGATCACAACTTCTGCATCTTTTCAATAATTTTTGAATGGAATCAAACGAACTCAAACAATATTTGTACTTTTTCCCATTTTCAGATGTCTCCACCTCGTCACCATCAATCGACCCGAAGGAGTACTGAAGATTAATAAAATTTGATAGATTCTTTTGTATGAGCTTTTATAGTTTTATTGCATGTACATTGCTTTTCTTTTTATTAATTTAAATTATTTTAGATTTTTTCTTGTATTTACCTCACTATCAACAGACATGTTTCTTTCTTCTCTTTCATCAATTGCTTTTTCTTCGGGCGGATTTTCGGTATTCCATGTCCAGTGATCACGTAGACAAGGATGAGGCAACGGAACGACAACCTGATGAAACTTCGTGCTTTACTTTCATTTTTATATGTCTTACTGGTGTCGGAAGATCATTTTTATTCCTTCTTTGTCCTTCTCGAAAGTGTGATTTGCAGATCATCGGAAATTTGTGTTTTTTGCAGTTCTTGATGAAATTGCCTTTCAAAATTTCAGCCCATTTTTCCCGAGTTTCGACATTTTTCGGTACCCGAGTAGCGGAGTTCTTCGGAATCATAGAACCACAAGACACGCAAATCACTTGGCTCATTTTCTGCAGAAAAAAATAGCGAAATGTTTTTTGTCAAAATTTTCTTCGAAACGAAAACGACAAATTATCCGATTGAAAAAAGTGAATTTTGTACGGTTGATCGAAAATTCCTTCAAACACTCGATAAATCAAGCAAAAACAAGTAAAAATGAAAAAAAAGAGGCAGCTTCTGAAAGCAATGCGGTCGTGAGGGTGTAAACCAGTGTGAGGTTTGAACTTGCCGCCGAGGATGTTACCGCTTGCGCCACCAGAGCGGTCGGCGCGCGCTCCTCTTTCTGCCTATATGAATCTTCTGATTCGATTAATCCGGTTCACGTTGTTTGCTTCAAGTACCGTTTTTTCCATGACGACACTTTTACAAACATTTTTGTATTGCAATTCGAGTATAAGATATAATTATCTTTATATTGGCAAAGTTAGAGGATAAATAATTTTTTGAGTTCTCGCCTCCTTTAATCGTTTTCAGGGTTACTGTAGTCGTTTGAGGGGCGTGGTTTGTTATGATAGGTTTTCAGCGCGGTCGTGTAGTCCTCTCGGACAAAATTTTTTCTCAATTCCTCGTTTTCTCATCTTTTCCAACAGATTTTCGTGGTTTTCTCAAATTATATCGCAAAAAAACGACAATTTGCTGGAAAAGGTGAGAAAACGAGGAATTGAGCAAAAAATTTTGTCCGAGAGGACTACACGGCAGCGCGGAAATACCTCTTCCACGAAGGTTCCTTTTGAGTGGAAATTATTGTGTGTAGACTAATTCTTAGCATATTAGCGCGGCACAGTTTTAACAACTGCGCTCCACCGAAATGCCCTTGAGAAATGTCTCTTTTTCTCTGAATCTCTCAATTTCGCAAACTATTTTCATCGGTTTCGGTAGAGCGCACAAAATATGTCTTCACGCCTCTTTCAAAGAAATGAAAAACCAGTTTATTTACAGAAAAAAAGAAAAAAAACATGAAAGGATTGTGACATAATACCCGAGACTTTCCAAGTTACAATTTCCAGATTCCAAAAAGAATCAGAAAATCATTGATAAGAAACTTCTCTCTTCCTCTCCACAATAATCGGAACTGTAATCAATGCAGTGAATGCTTGTAAAACAACAATAATAAGCATAACAATTCCGAAAATCATCATTGTGAAATCCAAACGATCCCAGACTGCAGAAGAGCAAGTGGGTTGACCAGCGAAGCACTCGACGTTAGGGAGATTGTCAGCTCCACAGCAGTTGTACTGTAAATATTAAAATAATATACATTTTTAGTAACAGTTTTCATATTCTCCTACCCGGAAAGTGAATGCAGAGACATCTGGTTGGGAGTTCATGTTGAATGAATCGAATACATATTCCTTCACAGTTCTTCTCACAGACTTTCTCTTGACCAATGCGGTAATTCCAACAGCAATTTCCAGAAGGAATAGGACTACCATTGAGAGGAAGTATGGAGCCTGGAAATAGGAAAGAGAGTTGACAACTGGGAAATTGAATGTTTCAATTTTTAGCATAGAGGTGAAACATCTTTGGGCTCTATTCAGGAATTGGGGAATTTAGAGTAAATAGGGACTCAGAAAAGAACAAGAAACTCTAAAAAGATTAGAAGATAGTTGAAAAGAAATAGATAACATCCATGTTAATTTCTCTCTAATTTTTAACAGACAATTACCCTCCAGGGATGTGCGGAAATAAAAATTTCGGAAATTTCGGAAATCGGAAATTTTCCGAATTTTATTTTCGGAAATTTCGGAAACGTTTGTTTCTTCCGACTTCTCCGTTTCGGAAATTTCGGAACTCGGAAATTTTCCGAAATTTTTTTCGGAAATTTCGGAAATTCCGGAAATTCCGGAAATCATTGTTTAGCCGGCCCGTCATTTGACAAGTATGATAAATTTTGATGCTGAAAGCAATAATTTTCAATTAATGCAATAAAAACGCATGAAAGATCAGCGGAAGCGTTACTCTATTGGGAAATATGAACATTAAAAATAAATAAAATTCGAAAATTCGAATGTTTCGCGAATTGTTCGCGAGACCAATGTAATTTTTTTCAGCAAACTACAGTACTGTTTTGTTTCCGAAATTTCCGAAATATGTTTTCGGAAATTTCGGAAACGCTTTCTTTTCCGAAATTATATCCGGAAATCGGAAATTTCCGAAATTTCCGAAAAAACATTTCGGAAAATTTCCGACGGAAAAAAGCTCCGGAAAAAGTCGGAAATTCCGGAAATTTCGGAATTTCCGATTTCCGTTCCGCACATCCCTGTTACCCTCTAATTGAATTGAAAAAAGTGAATCAGACGGTATCTAGCAGGATTTCAATATAACGCGGTTACAATACCCTAGCATCTCGATTGAGCCCACCTCGCAGCTTATACAGACATCTCAAGTTTTTCAGTTACACACCGTAATTACTCTAATTAACCGGTTTTCTTTAATTATCTGGCATTTTTGAAAATTATGGCAAGACGCACTTTTTCATGGAAATACGGACAATGGAACACTGTAGTTCTCGCCGGTCAAACTTTTTCAATCCGAAATCTTGTGAAAGTTTTGTTTGACATAAAACAGTGAAAAAATGCTCCTGTTCTGTATTCTTTCACTTACCAAAAGGTACTTGCTCCTAATAACTGCTCCAATAACTCCAACAAATCCAATGATAACATTAGCAATAGAAAATCCAATAATTATCCAAAACGCCACAACAATCTGAACACCTCAATTACAGGAATCTGAATACCTTCTCTAATTCACTAACCCCCGTTCTGATATCTGACTTGACACCCGCCAATGGCTCCGGATCAGTATCCCTTAGGATGTTTGTCCGGATTTCCGACTCGAAACTTTTGTCGAATCGAATCCACAATGTCAGGGCAATAACAGTCAATCCGACAAGCTGAAACAACTCAAACATGACATCCAAAAGTAAACATTAATTACCATACCGTTTGTGCCAAATTCAGAAAGAATATGAAGATTCTCGCGAGAAATGTGCAAAATGACATGGTGAGCTGAAAATATAATAAAAAAAGGGAATTAAAAAAAGAAAAATATACGAAAAAAACTGGACAACGACGTCAAGAGAGGGAGGTAACCCAAGTCATGTTTACCTAAGCTTTCTGATGATTCAGAGGAGAAAAGGGGTCCATAAAAAGTGGTTTGTGATTTGGAAAAGGTGGGATTAAAAGAGAAACAAGGTAAGTTGAACTTTTTGATTTGAGACAATGGACTCTGAGGTACAGTGCCGCTAAAAAGTTTATCAACTTTGGCTGTTTTCAGTGGAAAATGACCCACTTTAACAACGTATTTCGGTATCACCTGATTGCCCAATAAATTCAGTGCTGTATCGGCTGGATAGAGCCACAATAGCACATCATTTTTTTAGTTGGCCATTTTTTTGTAGCGACACTATCTTGAAAGTTACAGGTTAGCAAAGTGAAAAGCTCGGAAATTTCGCAAATATGCATTTACATTAGTCGTTTTTAGGGAGAAGTGTCTTGGATTACTTATAACTTTCAAGGTAGTGTCCCTGCAAAAAAATGGTCAATTACAAAAATGATGTGCTATTTTTGCTCTGTCCAACCCATACAAAATTTAGTTAGTCGGACAATCAGGTGACCCCGAAATACACTATCAAAGTTGGTCTTTTTTTAAATGAAAACACTCAAAGTTGATAACCTTTTGAGCGGTACTCTATCATTCTCGAGATTTGCAACATTTTTAGTTGGATTCTAGGCTCCCACCCTTTAATGAATTTTAAGACAATTAAAAGATAGGGGTCTGAAGCAAAAATGAAAATCGACTCATGCTCTGGGGCGGGGCCTAATCTTAAAATAATGAATCAAAGTTTGCAAAAAACTGTTTTTGAGCTTTTCAGTTACAGTAAACAAAACCACGTGGCCCAGACTGTTCGGAGAGTCAAAAACAGTTTGAAGGTAATCAGATATACTCAGAATAGAGAAAGAGACTTGAAGAACGTTTCCGTAGTAGGAGCTCCAGCCAAAACTGACCAATACTTATCCACAAATAACGCCTACTTCCCCGGTCAAACAACAACTGAATAATTCCTTTATAAAACAAACAAAAAATACTAATAATCCACTAAAACTAGTACCTCAAGACCAATTGATCATAGGAAATGGATACGTTTTAGTACCGGTGGTAAGGAGGAAATTGAGGAATGAAAGAAGAAAAAGAGTGAGTCCCCTTCTAAGAACAAATAATAAAAAGTATACACTAGTTAGTCATTTGTTAATTAAAGATTACATTTTGGTCACAAGAGAGACCAGAATACGATTATTGTGATGAAATATTCTATGTTTAGAATGGATCTTTGTTGAGTTCAAGCGGGGGAAACTCTGGAGGGGGCAAGAGACATTGGGACGAACTGACACACCGACAGACTGGTGTTTTGACTAAAGTTAAAATTGATTTCAATCTATAGTCCCACCTCGTGAGTTTCAAAAAAAAAGTGAAATTAAAGTTAATTGTTTGGGAAACAATTGGAAATGAAATCAAGTGAGGATTTCGTTTATTTACACACATTCAACCTGTGCAAATAGATAAAAGGGCCGGCGAAAAAAAACGGGAAATACGGCAAAAAATCAGGATCGGTGTGATGGGGGAGTTACCTGCCCAAACGATAATTTGGGAATGACAGGTTCAAAGGTTACTGTACTGTCGTTTTGCAAAAGCAGAGGTTTTTAGTACTGGAATTAAAACAAATTAAAATAAGAGCTAACTAGGGAAGGCCTCCGTGGAGTTAATGAACGTGACCTATATCATTGGAAAGCTGAGAAAACACCACGGTGCCGGTATTTTTGTCAGTAAGGTGATGAGTTGTCTGTAGTTCAAACTTTGACCTCGTTATTTTCGAATACCAGGCCTCCAGGGCAAAAACTACAAATATGTTTAGAATCAGCGGGTTTTCAGTTTTCGAACAATATAGGTCACGTCCTATATCAGCGTATACGAAGCTAGAAAATATATTCAGCATTGTTAGCTAGAACATATGAATTTGTTCTTCATTGTCAACACACAAAGTTAAGAATAGAAAGCTGAAGAAAGCAAAATTCGGAATCTGTCATCACATAGTGCCTGATACGGGTGATAAGCAAAATACAAAACGTTAGAAGTTACTGGAATGTTAGGAACCTATACATTCTTTCTTCAGGCTATGTAGATCAAACTTAGAGCTTCATTTGTGTAGTTTTTATTCAGAAACTCGATTAACAGTAAATTGACAGGGACCTCACGAAACATTCTCTCAAAACACTTTATTTTCACAAGTAGTTCGCGTATTGGTATTGGTATTTGTAAAGATTCTGTATATGTGAACTTAAAGTGAAATCTCAAACTATTTGATGTGCGATTCTCAATTTTGGGTCTTTACACATCGGTCTTCTCATGTGACTTCAATATATTTTTATATAGTAAGTACTGTAGGTTAACTTTAAGAAAAGAACTGCTATCACAGGTCAACGGGTTTTCCATTTTCAGACATGAACATTTCAATGTCTCAAAACAATACACACTTCGATACTTACAGACCCAGGAAATGCTCAGGGCTATTTTACAGAATACTGTAGTGTTTTGAAAATAAGACAGTCACAAAATTTTCAGAGATCTTAAAGAAAATAAGAAATTTCAGAAAAGAGAATTGTTGCTCTGCGTCCGTCAATATCTTAACTACAACTTTCTCCATTTGAAAAATCAAGTTCAGCTCCTATGCTAACAAAGTAATCAATCGGAGTAATTTCCAATCAAGTGATCGGATCAGAATCAAGTTTCTGATATCAAGTGATTTTGTTGAAAGAGCAATGCCAGCCTCCTCTAAATATTTACGAAATTTACCCGTCTCGCTCTTTCCATTATTTGTTTTATGACTCGTAAGTAAGATTTTGGTCTCTCTTTGAGAATGGGGTAAGTGAAAAAAGAGTGGAGGAGGAGGACGGATTGTTTACCGGTTTCTTTTGCGAAATAATGGAATTTTTGACGGATTAATAATGTTCTCGAAAATGTGGAAAAGTTCTATTTGACAATTGAAAAAGTGTTCGTTTTTTGAAAGGGAACTCTTAAAGGTGGAGAAAAGTTCCTTGTGGAAGCACGTTGGAATTTCGTAGGGAATTACGGATACCGGAAATTTCAGTCAATTAAATTGGATCATGGTAAATATATTCCAAAACTGAGTCTGAACAAAACAAGGGCTAAATTGACAGAAGAGTTATTTCTATAAAGAAACAAAAAAGTAATATCAATAATTGATACAGGTTCTAAACCGATACATGCATTTCTCCGCATTCTGAAGCTTTGTAATTTTTGGGCTCTTTGAATATAAAGTTTGAAATTCTTCAATAACATGACTTTCTGCAATTCGACACGTTAGAACACTCTAGTCTCGAACTTTGACCCATTTTTTGAGTACGAGATGCTGCAGGAAGAAGGGAGGTGTTTAACAGAAGACAGGGAAGATGAATACGTGTGGAAATCACTGAAAATTTTCAGAATCGTGTTTCCCTTGTAGATCACGGACGGCACCTAACTCGTGAAGGAAATGAACAGAGTACATCTGATCAGGGATTCTTTTTCGGGAAGACAGCGGTCCGATTTCTTCCTGGTAAAGAAAGTGAGGTCAATACCTCAGTGTTTCATGGTGCATTTGTAGATTGTACCAGACCATTGGAGCAGCTTTCTCATATAGGTATATTGAAAGACAGATAACTTGTTATACCTATTCTCTATTACCAATGCAAGGTTACTTGTTATCGGGCCGTTCCTTCTAGTATTACTTGCCACGCTTATCAGATCAGTTGCATAATTAAGAGCAAACAAAATCATGATTATTTATGCTAACGCTATCAATGCTTATCGATAGTCCCAATCCAGTCATTTATGGTTCCCGACCCTGTTGTAATGGTTGTTGGAGCAAGTGCTTCTTGGAAATGTAGGTTTTTAGGGTTCTCGTCGTTTGCTTACCATTTTTGTAGAGTTCCCATTAATTTTGGTGGTTTACTATCAAATTCATTTTAAAAAAAAATCAAAAAATAAGCAAACATAACGACAAAATTTGAAAAAATCAACATGGACAAAAACGAATTTCTAGGCCACCGAAATGCCCAAAGCTTTCGATCCAGTTTAAACTTCCTTCGATATGATAATGAACTCACAGTCACGAATACACCAGAGATGTTGGGAAGTGAAAATTTTCTTATCCGGAAGTCGGAAGTCGGAAGTCGGAAGTAAAAAAACACCCGGAAGTCGGAAGTCGGAAGTCGGTATTAGATTTTTTCGCAAAGATTCAAAAACTCCTAGAAAAAGTTCACAAAATTCGCGAAAATCAGTGGAAAATTAGTTTTGGGCTGAAGGAAAGCCTATTTTCTGTCCTTTTAGACCATTTTTCCATGAATTTCTGCGAAATTTACTTTTCCGAAATTTCACCGTTATGTAATGACAGAAGTCGGAAGAAAAATTCCTTATCCGGAAGTCGGAAGTTGGAAGTGAAAAAAAACCGGAAGTCGGAAGTCGGAATTCCCAACAACACTGGTATACACTATTCTAAGAAAAATCAGTTTTTACATTCATGCACCTTTAACAGATCCCAAATATCAACTAAGCAATCATCTCAATGAAAAACTCAAAGGGTCTCCGACGATTGGCACTCAACTTGAGCCGTTTCTTGAACCAAAGTAAAACATGGACATGAAAATCTTTTTTTCCTTTTAATCAGTGCCAAACCTGCGTCGTGACTTTTTTCCCGTATATTCATACCCCACTCTGCCTAAACTACATCTCGAGCAAGGCCCCCAATATATGGATGAAGGAAAATGTGAAAGAAAATCCACTTTTATTTTGTGTCAATTTTTTGAGTAGTAGTTCTACCATTCTCCTTCGAAACCTGAGTACATATTCTTTCAATTTGATCTAGTTCTTCAAAAAAAAACGAATGTCAGTGAGTTCCAGACCATTAACCTTCTCTTTTCAATTCACCTCTTCTCCTACTTCTCCGTATTTGTGTCCATCCCAAAAGATTTCTTTTTCTTGGGTCACTCGACCGATTTCTTCTTCTTCTTCTCTTCATGTTTTTCCACTTCTTCTTCTTCTTTCCTTTCACTTCTTCTCTTCTTCTTCCTTTTTTTCTCTAGGGGACTCTCTATTTTTGAATTATCTCTCTGGAGGGGAAAACGACAAAATATACATCCTCTTATAAGGGAGTTGAGTGCGGAGACACAAGTTCAACTTGTTTTTTTATTGCGTTTTTATGTTTTTTGAGATGGAAATTTGAGTGGTTTTATTCGTTCAAATTTTCAAGTATGATTTTTAAAAACTCATTTTCCTGTGAATAAATAGCCTTCACGTTGAAAAACTTGTTTAGGCAATGACGTTTCTGGCGCCAGATTATTGGTAAAAACAAAAAAGTTAAAGTTCTGATAATTTGAGCACTTTTACTCTGAATTTTCAAAAAATTCATAAAATTTAGTTAAAAGATGAGGGCCCATTTCTGAAATCCGTGTCGACCGGGTAAAAAAAGTATTAGTCATCAGCTTTTTTTTCAATTCTCTAAGAAATTCAAAATCTGTTAGAAATTGAAAATTGAGTTCTATACATTCTAAACATTTAAAAAAACGGATTTAATCTTAAAAAGCTGGAGTTTTTTTTTTCTGTTTTCTTTAAATTGTTCTAATTTATAACCTGGTCGAGATCTAAAAACCTCACATTTCAAATTTGTATGTTTCCTGTGCAAAAACCTTTAAAATCCTTGAAAAATCACAAAATGGATAACTTCTGAGAATCCCTGAAAGCTGTGATAAAATTGACTGTTTAAAAACTGCTATAGATCATGAATGTTCTATGTCTGGAACACCGATTTTTGAACTCTCATTCTCCCGAAAATAGCTTTATCCTCTCACGCGATTCCTAACATGCTAGTCGGACTCACTCCTCATAAATCTAAAGATCTCTCTCAAATTCCAAAAAAACGCAAATTAGTTCATCAGATAAAGTGTCTTCTCTTCATTTAATCCAATTCTCATATCCAAATAAATATATATCAAAAACCAACGTCCTTATCTACCGATTAATTTCCCTTTCAATTCTCTCTCTCCGTCTAGGGGAATCCGGGTCAAACTCATTGTCCCCTTCCGCTTTTTCTCACTCTCTCCTTCGAAATCATTTCCTCTCTTTTCTCTTTTTCGTTTCTCGGCTAAATTTGTAAATTGTGGGTTCTAGGTTTACAATGAGCGAATGAATTTTTATTTTCTAGAAAAAATAGACTTTTGGACATCCGTACCAAGAAATCTGGAAATTTTTCTTCTTCCTCCGCCCGGAATTGAACGGACTGTAAAATCGGACAGATCTGTGTTGAATAAATTTTCGGTTCTGGAGACGTGAAATCCTGTAATTCTGCACATTTTTGAACAAGTGCGACATTCTTAAACTTGCGAAATCTTGGCCTGGCCCGGCCCGATCGGCCCGGATTTAAAAAATGCGCACAATTTTCTCAATTTTTTTTCATATTTTTTGAAACTTTCATCAAAACTTGTTCAATAAATATTTTTGTCTACTTGAGCTTCTTCCCAATTGTTTTCCCTCATTACAAACTCATTGCGCATCCCCTCCCTTCTTCTCTCCTCCCTAATCATGCTTGTTATTTTTCATCAAGTATCCGTCAAAGGAGGTCCCTCCTCTCTCTAGTCCCATGAGCATAATAAGTGCATTTGGTGTCTCCTCAATAAATGCAAACACACAATCTGTTGAGTTCCCCCCGTCTTCCTGTTTTGTATTCAGCAGTGTGATGGACACATCAAGACAGTTGGGTATCAAGTGTCACTGACCACCGTCTGGCAAGCGTCTCCCGTGGGAGGGAAATCAGTTTCCGGAAGGTTTTTCCGGTTTATTTAAATTTGAATGAGCAGGGACAGTTAGAAACCGAGGGTTGAAAGCGTTTTACCACTCACGTTGCCCGGTGTTCTATTAGAAGATCGTAGTTTTTACAACGTTCCTGATTACTTCTGCTCCTCTCTTTTCAGCACTACATTTCTTCCAGTTCTGGTAGAGCGCGGTTGTAAAAACTCTGCCGAGTTCGTAGCGGTCCCAGTTATGGTTCAGCAACGTGCACCGTTCTCATGCTATTGATGTGATATATCCGAGAACTTTGCCGAGTCATAACTTGGTCATCAGCAATATTTTATCAGAAAATAACAGTTCAAATGATTTCCTTATTAAACTTCATCTTCCTCACAATAGTCCGTTTTTAAATAGTTTTTTTTCTATTTTCTATCATTCTGGCAATACCACAAAATCTCTATTATAACGGCACCCATGTATCCTTAGAACTCACGACTGTAATTATCTTGAAATATTTCCGGATTCTGATTAGTCTCGCTGTGATATTACTAGTTCAGAAAACAAATACTTCGGAGAAAATTGTTCCATGACTCCCATGCCCTTATAATACGATTTTTATAGTATATCAATATCAAAAATCTTGGTTTCAGAACGTCTAGTTCCCAAACGTCTTTCTTTCCAAAAACCTCTCTCGTATTCTGTATGTTTTTAATTATCCAAGTCCCTCCACCTATTCAAAATATTCTATTAGACTACATATCCCCCTCTTCTTTCCCATTTATTCAAGGTGTTCACATAATGATCCCTCATTAATTAACCATGCCGCCGACTCGATTTGTTTGTTGGCTTTGAACCGTTCCGTTTACCTCTATCCCCTAGGTTTCAAATCTATGTTTTTTCTACATTTTAGATCAATCATAAGTACCCATTACCCTCAAAACGATATCATTCCTCCCATCAATTAATATCCCTTTCAACTTTCACCCAGTGTCCGACCAAACATCTGCGTCTCCCTCTCCCTCTCCCTCTCTTCCCATTAAATTTCCAACTATTCAAT
Organism: Caenorhabditis latens; assembly: GCA_002259235.3. Taxonomy (NCBI): domain Eukaryota; kingdom Metazoa; phylum Nematoda; class Chromadorea; order Rhabditida; family Rhabditidae; genus Caenorhabditis; species Caenorhabditis latens. The sequence goes on from CM056094.1 coordinate 3,105,697, forward strand.
TCAAAATCTGTCCGAACCCGTCCGGACTAAGTGACATCTGTACTATGTACATCATACATTCTTTAATAGGGTTACTCGTCGTCCCACTGATTCCTCATTTCTATTTTATTCAGTTAGATTGGGAAATGGTGCATAAGAGAGTGGTCATGTACAATAGATAGTTTTTTGAATGAATAACTGTTACCACCTAATATAAGGATGCTTATTGATATGTACTTGACCTTGTATTGCATATTGTTTCGAAAAAATACTTGAATAAATGCAATTATGAGAAACGTGCTCATTGAGTTATGTTGGTGATATTTCTCATCTCATTAGTTCCGTTTTTTTCATACTTCCAGTTGGCTATGCTTCGGGCGAAACCTAAATTTTAAACTTTTTATTGAAAAATCCGAATACTTGCAAAATGTTCAAGAGCAGAATAATATCAAATTAGCTTATCAAAATAGCAATTGTGAGTAGAAAAGCATGGCAAAATGGAATCTCAAGCCGAGCTAGAGTAGTTTTTCATCAGAATTTTTTGTTTTGTTTTTGACAATTTAACGAGAGTTCGTTTACAAGATATCAAATTATTTTGAGCTAAGACTTATACACATTTTTGAATACGCTGACATCTTGATGAGCCGGATCTTCACATAAATCTGAAACTCCAATCCGGGCCGGACAGAACCTCTGATCTGATCTTCAAGCTTCAAGTTTTACCATGAAACATAATTAACTATTAGATCGGCCTGATGTCTGAATAGAGCTCGTACAGCTGCGGCTCAAAATTTCCAAAATTTTCAAAAAAACTTCTCATGTTCTCCAATGCATTTCCGTTATGTTAAAATAATAATTTTTGATTTTAAAGTGAATGTCATGGCTATATGTCTGGCTAGTAGAAGTACTACGTATTTGAAAAAAACAACTTGAGACTTTCCAAAATCCAACGATTTTACAGTATTCTTTCCACTTTCCTATGTTCGAGAGAATCTGAATTTTAATGAATTTTCTCAATTTCAAAATTAATCAATCTCCTGATTTCTATTTTTCTCGTTGCAAGTTTTCCAAATTTCCTCCAAAGACACCATACCATAGTTTGTCTTCTTAAAGTCTTCCTTACTCATAAACCCTCACAACTATTAGATTCCCTTACGCGCCTCCGACACCCCATCCAATTTCCAGAGAGTTCCCATAATAGACCACAAGCCATATTATCGTATGTGTGTACCGAACGGATTCTTAACACTTGACCGAAAACGGGCCGAGTGTGAAAAAAGGAGAGAGAAGAGGGGAGAACAGATTATCTGATTAATACTCTCTTTCTTCCAAATGTTTTTTATTCGAATTGACGTTTGATTTCTTCTTTTCTCGATTCGAATCATTCAGAAACGAGAACACAAACAAATTGAGTTCTCGAGATGTCCATTAGACCCCCTTTACCCTCCGCAATAAGTTTTGGTACACTCTTGACAATGTGTTCGAAACAACCCATATTTACCGCTTTGATGGGGGGGAGAAAGGCGACTTGGCTGGCTAAATACTCTTTGTAATATGTTATATTGTCCGAGTCTAGACATGGTCATTCAGATACTGGAACTTTTTTCCAGTTTTTCAAGATCCCTTCTTCAGCTTCTCAATCCATTTCATCTTACCACACCACTTGTGTAGTTTCGGCTATCCATGTCATCTAATCCTTACTGATAATTCAGTGTATAATGTTAATCTCATATCAGAAATACTTCTGACTATATCACGTTCTCTGCTACGCACTTTGTCATTAACGAGATTAAACTTGTTGTTTGCGATCTTGTAGTTTGAATAGCTGATCAAGAAAACCTATTTTTCTCAATTCGTAACCTTATCAACTAAGCGTGTCCTCTTGCTTTACATAAAAATAAAATATAATCACGGATCTTCATAACTTAATCTGTTACTATCTTGACAAAACGGGGATTTTGAGCATGTTTTTGATTTCTTCATAATAGAATAACTATCCGAATTGTGAGAACTCAAAATTCACATTGTTATAAACAGTGGAATTTGTTGTAGGGCATTCGTTCAAGTCTCAAAAACTCAGGACAGTTCGATATCTATAAAACCTTTGCACGATCAGAAGTCCCACATCACCAGCTCTTCAACAATATAGATTAGGCCTAAAATATATAATTGGGACACTGATTACTGTTTAGTACCACTAACGGCTCAATAATTACCTTCGTATATACATAATAAATATGTCAGTAGGAGTGTGTTTCGTCTGAAAAAGACGATTTCACCGGTCACAGTAGAAACCAAAGTGACCATTGCTCCAAAACTAGTCTATCTGATACCGTGCCGTCTAAAAGTTATAATTTTAAATAGGAATATTTTCGGAGTGGTATTGTCTTTTCGAGTGTTTCATTTCAGCATTGCATGGCATTCCAACATACCTTTAAAGAAACTGTAATAAATGAGGCCGAATTTGTGCAACAGAACGCCTTTCAGACAAGCATTACTATATGTTCCTGATCTTTTTGGAAATTTGAGTTCACCTGGAGCAAAAAGTGTTTTCCCAGATTCCGATTCCTCCCTTTTCCCATGGTTTCCCTTTCCATTGAAACCGGTGCAAAAAAGCTTAGTCCCATATCATATTACAAGCATTTCAACTGATTTTTTTCACCTTCTCGATTCTCCCAAATAAATAGTCTCCGTGGATGGACAAGTGTCTAATAAAAAAACAAACGATGGTGGAGCCAAGAAAGAAATCCGGTAGAAATGACCACTCGAACTTTTTCTCTCCTCTTTGCTCTCTGACGATCAACCACACGGGTGGCAACACTCTTTTCCTTTATTTATTTTTGTATTTCTTGTTATTTGGGAGGAAGAAAAAGAGGAAGAAGAAGGAGGAGGATGATGGGCAGACACTGTAGATTGAGGAGCAATACAAGACTTTTCCCGTCGGAAGAAACATGCGTCGGCAGATAATCGGAGTAGTGCCATACTTTCCTTCCTGTTTTCTCTGCGTTTCTTCTCCGGATTATAGGGAAGATCATGTACTTTTTTGAATGGAATAATAGGCAAATGATAGATTTGTTTGAGGATTTTACTTGAGTTAGGTAATAAGTGAAGAAAACCAGTGGTTAGTTATGTGACCACCCCAGTCAGCTTCTTCTGACTAGGGAATGTCTCACATAATGTTTCGAGAAACACAGCATGATATGTATTGCTCGAAAGCTGAAATTCTTCTGATTCCGAATCTATATTCTGATTTTCCAATGACCCTCCCTGTTGTGTCCTTAGATGGAGGAGAAGGGAATTATACAACCATTTATTTACATGGTGAGAATCAACAACTAAGAGTTCTCTACATCTTATATAGGCAGATCTTCTTGCCACGTGTGACCTCAGCGGTGAACGTTCACTAGGCTAGGCCATTGCTAGTTCACGCCACAACACCAGCCTTTCTTTAATGAAAGTCCGTTTGTCTACTGTCTTGAATCTTCGAATCTTACAAAAAACTCCCAGATCTGAGAAATTCAGCTCCACAGTTTGGGTAAATTTAATTGCTCAAACTCAAGTTGTGAGATCATTGTGGAATCATAGTGTGCCCAAGTACTTTTGTTCCAGTAGATGAATCACGAAAGTATGCTCTGGTCCTACTTTTGGTCCAATTCGAATTTGAAATGGTACTCTTTTTCATGCGGTTTTGCCCATTATTCTAACAACTTTGCTCGTTTTCAGTTGAAAATGACCAACTGTGAGAAGTTGTCATGGTAATTCAGATTGTCACACCTTGTAGATGTTTGATGGATTATATATATTAAACATAGCGCTTTATTTTTGTAGTTGACAACTTTTTTGTTCGGACACTCACTAGAGAGTTATGGTCATTTTAAGGGGACAGCTCAAAAATCGCTCCAAATGGGTCGATTTGAGAGATAAATTACTTTTTCGATGTGTAACTTGCTAGGGAGCGCACGTAGAAAAAAGTTGTCAACTAAAAAAATGGAGCTCTACCTTTGATCGGTATGGTTTTTACATAATTTACTTTGTGGGACATTCAGTGATGTCGTGGCACCCTCTCAAAGTTGGAAAATTTAAACTGAAAACGGCAAAATATGATATCTTTTTGGCCTGTGCTCTAACTTGCTAAGGAGTGCTCGTACAGAAAAGTTGTCAACTACACAAATGAAGATCTACTTTTGATCTGTGTGAACCATTAAAAATTTATTTTGTGGGACAATCAGTGGTATCGTGGCACCCTCTCAAAGTGGATATTTTTTGACTGAAAACGGGCAAAGCTTACAACCTTTTGACCGGTACTGTGTTAACTTATTTTCAAGAAAAACCGTTGGCCCGGCTTAGACTATTACACCCTAACCTGGTAGTCCAGATTCGTATCAGTTCTGAATCGGGTAGTTTTTATCAGAGTGGTTCTGATTCGGGCACTGCTCATTGCGGTAGCATCATCTTTGAAACTTCATAATACTTCTGAATAATCCCATTTTCTAAATTCCTTTTCATTTTTCCGCAATCTTCAAGTTCTGGAGTAAATCAGTCATGAGAAATTTCACAAGGGAAGTCTTTGGAGACGCCACTTTCAAATGACCTATAAATTTGGTCATAGGTATTTTCGACCACGAGGAGTTCATTTTTGTAATCAAAAGCTGCTAAATGTCTCTGTGAGCCGAGTTATGAGCTCTCAAACTTTTCATGTGGATAAGCTTTTTCATGTGGAATTCCAAATCAACAAGTAGTATACGAAAGATATTATCATTTTTGCATCGTATGAGCACAGATAAACCGTCGGAAAACTCAAACGGAGCCGTGCAGGGAAATTCCACGTGAAAAAGCTTGCCCACATGAAAAGTTTGTGAGCTCATAACTTGGCTCACAGAGACATTTAGCAGGTTTTGACTGCAGAAATAGACTCTTCGTGGTCGAAAATACCTATGACTAAATTTATAGATAGTTTGAAAGTGGCGTCTCCAAAGACTTCCCTTGTCAGATATTATAAACTCTTGGAATCTTTTAAAATCTCTCTCCAAATCTAGCAACAACCGACCCTCTCGGACTCTCTTCCTTAAGTATATCTGTTACTTGTCATCTCCTTACCCCTATCCTTCCTTCCCCTCTTCATCCTTAGCCTGTCCTTGAACTCTCACCTCTTCCTTCCTCATCCCACTTTTGTCTATTCTTCTCCTCCTTCATTTCCTACTCAACTCTTAATAATAGATGTGAAATAGGTCTCTCTCCTCTCACTTCTTTTGAACGACTAATTACCTTGTTTTTGGAGAGACAGAACTTTGGTTATTGTACTTTTGTAACACGCTTTTTGACTTATTCCTGTCTTTTTTCTGATACTTATTACATTTTTTCAGACAATCACCTCAAAATCTCATGGTTCATCGGTAATCTTTACTTCTCTACCAGCACATTTCAGTTATAAATAATCACTATTTTTGAATCTTTTTTTGATGAAACCCCGGTTAATATTCCACTTCTTTGCCTACTCAATCTTCTTGCCTTTCATAAGTTCATTGCCATGCTCTTATCAGGTTGGTCCCCTTTTTTTTCAAAAAAATTTTCACCGAATGATTCAGAATCCCCGAATAGAAGACGTCCTTCTGGAAGTTCCCATCGAACACCGTCATCCTCATCGTCATCGAAGGAGTTCTGAGACTGAAGCTCCACCTGAAGTCGAAAAGTTCGCTCCATTGAGAATCCAACTTCATTATGACAAAAGTATTCAAAATTTGACAGCTGAAGTTCAGAATTTTGTGAATACAACATTATTACCGGAAGCTGTCGGTTATTGGGAGAATGCGTTGAGAGTTCGACCTATGAAGACGCCAATCCGGTTGAGAAGGTGGGGTCAAGTTTAAAAAAAATTAGTCTAGAGAACCAATTTTAAGAGCGAAAAAATGAAAAAACAAAAAAAACAAAAAAATCGAAAAAACTTTTTTTGGAATTTTTCGAAACAAATTTGAAAAGCCATCCTAACAAGGATTTGATGACTTTTAAACGAACTTCAGACCAGAAAACCAGTTTTGACATCAAAAATTGGTCTAGAAATCAGTTCTTTCAGAAAAAAAACCAAGTGTTTGCCATATGGTGCATCGGGAATTTTTAAATTGAGATTTCAGCTTATTCTTGACGTTTTCAGGATTTCTAACGTAGAAAATCGTGAAAAACTCTAAATTTTGGTCAGAAAAACGACATTTCAGAGCAAGATTTGAGAAAAACAACGATTTGCTTTTAAGAACGCGTCAAAGGCGCGCCAGTGAGCATTGATTCAAAGTCTGGCGTGCCTTTGGCGAGCTTCCCGTGGATGTTTCGCGCGATTTTCAAGTTTAAGACGCGTAAAAGACAGTCGAGTCCTCATTTTTCCGTTTCGGTAGAGCGCGGTTGAAAAAACTCATTTTTCATAATATAGTTTTTTAATCCAAACCACCCAATTTTCAGAAAATGTATCTCATCATTCTACTACTATAAACAAGGAATGCGTAACGTTGCATGTGATAAAGGATGCCGTGAACACACGACATGCGGAGAGGCAGACATTCCGACCGATCACTTATTGGTAAGTGACACCCTCGTTTTCCCGTCCCGTCGATAGCTCAGTTGGTAGAGCGGAGGACTGTAGAGTCAGTGGGTATCCTTAGGTCGCTGGTTCGAATCCGGCTTGACGGAGTTTTTTTGTTTTGATGGAAATTTCTTTTTTTAATCTTTTTTCATTTCAGGACTGCCTCGCGTGCAACAACACTGATGATTGTCAGACGAGTGGAGAGATGGGAGAAGGTGTCAAAGATTCGGATTTTATATTGTAAGTTTTAATTTTTCTTGCGTTGAACAATCTAAAAATAACCTATGCAAATGCGCCCTATTGACTAACTGTTTTTATCCGTCTCCGATAATTTAGCAGTAGAGCGCACTTGTATCAGTGATACTCTGTGTTCCATTTTAAACTTTAAAATCCTTCCAGATATGTCACCGCCCACAACTCTAAGCGCTGTGAAGGTCCGGAGACACTCTCTTACGCTGCACATTGCCAACAAGAAGCAGATTTCGATCGTCCAATTGCTGGAAATGTGAATCTTTGCCCCAACGCCCTCTCCGTTCATAATCATGACTATGAGATTCTCACAAGCACAGTGAAACACGAGATTCTTCATGCTCTAGGATTTTCAGTTGGCTTATACGCATTTTTCCGTGATAAAGACGGAAAACCGAGAACGAAACGGTAATTTCTGGTGAAAATCTTGTTTAAAAGTCGAAAAAAGTTTCGCTCCCGGGTGGGCTCGAACCACCAACCTTTCGGTTAACAGCCGAACGCGCTGCCTATTGCGCCACGGAAGCACGCTTCGAAGGAGGGAAAGGAGGTGTCTTTGAATGTTATCATTTGCAGGAATCGTTACGGTCGCCCGACATCACTGAACAAACAGAAAGGGTATTATGACTGGGATAGTAACACGATTACAACAGTTTTGAGAGAGGACTGGTGGACTGGAGAGGGAAAAGTCATCCATCCGATTCATATGATGGTGACACCGAAGGTTCGAGAAGAGGCTAGAAGACATTTCGGATGCGATAAGCTGGAAGGGGCGGAGCTTGAGAATCAAGGAGGAGAGGGAACTTATTTGACGCATTGGGAGAAGAGGGCTTATGAGGTAAATGGTTTTTGATAGATTTTAAAAACTTATTTCGAAGATTTTCAGAACGAAGCAATGACTGGAACTCATACTCAGAATCCGGTTTATTCTAGGTTGACATTGGCATTTTTGGAGGATACTGGATGGTATCAACCTAATTATGAGTGAGTTTTTGAGCCCTGATCTTGGCTGACACTGATTTTTGTTTTTTAAGAGTCGCTGAAGATTTGCATTGGGGAAAAGAGCTCGGTTGTGACTTTGCGATGAAGAGTTGTGGGGAATGGATTCATCAAAAGAGGATATTGTGAGTTGAATTTTCAAATAATGGTACAGGCTAATTGAGCGCGAAATTCAAAAAATGTTGGAAAATTTACACATCGAAAAATACAATTTAGCTGCGTAGCGACTCCAACCTGCCTAGTGTTCAAACGCGCTCCAATGAAATGCTAAATCTAGATGTTACAATGATATTTCGAGTTCGGACGCAACTGCGCTCCGTCGCACTACCAGCGATTTAGAGCGCGAAATTCAAATTTGTAACAAGTGCAGTCGCGCTCTACTAGACTTGGCATTTCTAGTTGGCATTTAACCCCGTATCGATTATCCACGACGGCGCAGCAAATCTAGTGGAGTCGAGCGCACCTGCAGAACTGTGGCGAAACTGGTCGCGAAAAACCAGAAATATTGAAAATTAATGAATTTCCAATAGAGCGCACTTGCTCAGACAATAACTCCATAATTTTTATTACAGAGGAGAAGACGCCTACCCCTACTGTAGTGATATTAAACATGACGGCACCAAGTCGATGGCTATAACCAGATGTACCTCCCAACGCGACTCTCTAGCCCTATGCAATCTGATTCCATTCCAAAAAGAGCTTCCCTCTCAATACCGTAACTTTATGAGCCTTCCGGGAGTCAGTCCGGACGGTGCGAAGTATTACGGTGGATCTGTGGAAATGGCTGATTACTGTCCGTTTTTACAAGAATTCGAATGGAAACTTCTGGATAAAGAACAGCATAAAGATTCGAGGTGTGAGCTGGAGGGGAATGGAAAAGGAGGAGAGGATATTCTAGAAGTTTATGGAGAGAATTCAAAATGTTTTGAGTTTCCGAAGCCATGGACAGAGAGGAAGTGCGGAAGGATACGGGTGCTCTCACATTATATGGCTGGGTGTTATGAGGTAGGCCGGATTTATTCTTGAAACTCCGCCCCTTTGAAGGGGGAAGGGGGACAGCGATATTCCAAAAAACGAGAATTTTGATATGAATGGAATCAGAATTTTGGAGAAAAGAAAAAGGCTCTTTGAGCCAGATCCGAAAATCAGTCTAAAACGAGTATGAGGCCTCAAAGTGTCAAAAAAGGGCCTCTTGCATAGAATTTTTTATTGTATTTCAACGCAAAGTTCTCTCGCCAAAAAATCTCAATTTTTTAATACCGCAGTCCACCTTTAAACGTCATACAGTACTGCTCAAAAGGTTACCAACTTTGACTGTTTTCAGTGAAAAATGACCAACTTTGACAGTGTATTTCGGGGTCACCTAATTGTCCGATGAATTTTATTTTTTTATGGGCTGAAAAGAGCAAACGTAGCCCATCATTTTTGTAGTTGACCATTTTTTTGTAGGGACACTATCTTGAAAGTTACAGGTTGTGAAAGTGAAAAGCTCCAAAATTTCGCTAGTAACTTTGACAATCTGTAACTTTCAAAACAGTGTGCCTAGAAATAAATGGTCAACTACAAAGATAATGTGCTTTTCTTGCTCTGTCCAACGCATACAAAATACAATTCGTCGGACAATCAGGTGACCCCGAAATACACTGTCAAAGTTGGCCATTTCCACTGAAAACAGTGAAAGTTGGTAACCTTTCGAGCGCTATTGTATTCTTGAAACTCCGCCCCTCCCCCTTCAAAGTTCATATGTACACTAAATCTGAATCTATTCCAGTACCAATGCACGAATGGAACTCTCTACGTCGGTTCCTACAACGCCACTGACATGTATCCATGTTACGCTGAAAATCAAAAAGTCCACATCAAGAAAGTGGTCGACGGATGGCTTCGAGAAGGTTCTCTGATCTGCCCGAAGTGCTCGGACTACTGTAACAACTGTGGACCGCCCATCGTGATTCCTGACTATATTGGAGATTCGGAGTTAGATGAACCGTGCTCTGCGTTCTCCAGATTCTCGATATTTGGTCTCCTTATATTCTATCTGGTCTTTCTGTAAATTTGTGCTTGTTGGGTCGATATTCAATAACTAATCGGGTTTATTTTCTCTATTTTTGGCATCTGATGGAATCCAATTTTATTGTTTTCCTGTTCCTGTAATTGACCGGTCCAACTGTTTTCGCTTCTTTCCAAAGAATTAATCATTCCGGTGTTTTAATAAATTATTTGATTGTTTTACGTTGGCGATTTCAGTGGTCAAGAAGTACACAAATCTGAAAATAAAACTCAAACCAAGTGTACAATCTTTTTTGTAGTTTCAAAAGGTATTTCTTCAACTCGTCATTATGTGTTCCGTCCATGTCTTCACAACATGTGGTTCTAGATTTTCGTAGACTTTTAAATACAATCAGAGTAAAATGACCGAGTCCTGAAAAAATATGTGGGATCGTTCTGAGATTTTGTGGAAGATGTCTTGTCGTTCAGTTTATTCATCATGTATCGAAACAGTTCAAAAACATAAAACATAGAAAAAGAGAATTAGATAGAGGAAAGCTTGAAAACAAGTATATAAATATAATATACAGAACAACAAAATAAACTTCGCTTAAACAATATTTCAGTTGTGGAACACACTTAGAAGGGCAATATGTTTTTAGTATAAAACAAAAAAACCAACGCAAATAAAAGGTCCATAGTTCTTTGTCTCAATCACTGCAGTTGTCCCTTCTTTCCGTCTGATCCTAACCATTTTAATATCAGAAATATCAGAACTTCTGTATTTTTGACGGATTTCTTTCTTCAACTCTTCACTCATCTCAATACATCTGATTCCTTTCAAATACACTTTTCCGTCGACTAAATTAGTTCTCTCGATGGATAGATTCATGTTTTGTAGTCTTGGATTAGATCCACGAATCCAATGCTTGAGAAATCGATTGAATTGTTTTTGAGATATTGTACGGGAGAAATCGACTCTCTCACTGTTAACCAATAACATATCATCAAGTGAGACATCATCACAAAATACAAGATTGTTGTAGTTTTGAATGAAGTATTTCTGAACTTCACAAGCTTCTCCAAGATTCCTTCCTAGAGTTAGTTTGTTGACATTTTTGAAATGTTCCAGAAGTTCCCTGTTCCGAAACTTAGTATTGTTTCCAGATACATCAAGTTTATTGACACTTTTGATTACATTTTTCACCGATTCCATCTCGAATCGCTCATTTCCCGTGCAGAAAACCACAATTGGTGGTTTATTATAACAGAATACAGTCTTAATGTGATCCAACCAGTTCTTGAAACTAAATAATGGAGTGGATGATCGAACTGTTCTCCTATCATAGATACAGCGGGAATAAACAGAAATCAGTTGATTTGAGTCCAAATGAATCAATGCATCTTGATAAACCGAATTGTTATAAAAAGTGCGATCCATACTGAAGTATCTACCGTATACAGTTACTAAAACAACAGGAGAAATGATGATACGAACATCACTTGCTTCTATTCCTAATGACGCCACGATATTTTTTGTTTTTGTTGAGATTAAGGAGAAGTCGAATCTGAAAATATATTCTAAAAATTGGTCCGGCCCAGATTCCAGAAAAAAGCCTATTATTTTTACCAAAAATTTGAATTTTTAAAGTTTTAAACAATAAAAGTACAAATTTATGATGCAATACTAGCTTTTGATTGAATTTTGAAATATAATCGGAAGTTCCACTTTTTTGAAAAAAATCCCATAAATTTCTAAATTTCGTTCAAAAATTTTCTGATGTTCGAAACCCGGGCAGAGGAAAGTTTTATTGTGACCCGGCTCAATCGGTGTTAAGTATGCTCCTAAATCATGTAGTAAACTCACAATGGATCTATAGCCAAATTCTTGATGACTTCTAAGATGGCATTCTCGGGTAGTCGAAGCAGGGGAAAAGTAGGCTCCATTCGAAACGAATTATCGATTTTTGTGGTTGACTGGGCAGAGGATTGGGGAGAATAGTCGACGGTGTAGACCAGGAGGGAGGTATGTTATGGAGAAATAATACGGGTCTCTCTATTTGATTTGCCAGAAGGTTCTCTAGAATCATCCGTCCTGGGAATGTTAGCAGACCAAATGAATAGAAGGGTAATTTGTAGCAATCGTTTATGTGTAAATATATATGTAAAGTTTATAAAAGTGTCCGGTGGTTACAGTAGAAAAGATAAAGCACAAGTTATGAAACAAAGAGAAATAGAAAAGGACACATGGAAAAAGTTAAAAGCAGTTTTAAAATTCCATTAGGTTTTAGTGGAGCACAATGAAACGGACATGGAGAATATTCCCTGAATATAAATATAGCGGCGCCCTGTAATAGAACGGCACCCCTAGACATCCAATATAACGGCATGCCGTCATAATACAGTATTTTCGGTATGTCCTGAAATAGTCAACACATTTCCATTTAAGACCCCAATTCCAATTCCACTTTCCCATGCTCTCCCCCGTACCCCGTAGAGTGCCGGCGTCTTGGTTCCCGTTACTATGACAATAGGTGTATATATCAAATCAACATTTCGTGCTCTTTTCTCTTCTCATAATCCCTCATTTCTGCGTCTCTTCTCACTCCGTTATCTCCAATTTCATCCGCTTCGAAAAGGAGAGGTAACACCCGAGATTAGTCGAAGAAAACCTTTACTCAGTCCATATTCTTCTTCACTTTTGACGATTTTTCCGCCTGAAAAATGATGCGTACCACTGATGAAAACATACAACGATATGATGTGAGTTTCTAAAAAAATTTCGAAATTTTGAAATTTCAGAGAGAATCAGATGACCGAAAAGGCCTTTTATAATTATAGATTTATGCATGATAAGGTTCGGTTTCTAGGTAACGGGGGAAGAAGGCGCCTGAAAAATATTGAAAATACTTGTTTTTTTTCAGTTTTTTCTCTAGTTGTATGCTGAAAAAATGAGACGGAATATTTGATTTCTGAGAGCAAAGGGTGGATATGGCTTCTATTTTTTGGTGACGTCATTTTTTGGATTTGGGATTTCACCATTGAAACTAATGATTTTTTGAAAGTGAAGTACTTTGTTTTAATCAATTTTTCAACTCCGAGACGTTTCGAAACCAACCATATTGAAACCGAGGACATTTTGAAATAAGACGTTTCGGCCCTGGTCATGTTCAGTGTCGTAATGTCTTGGTTTCAAAACGGCAATTCGAAAACAGTCGTTTTGAAACCGAGAAATTTGGCAACCATGACTTGACATAAGATCCTCTCGAAATTGAAAAGAAAATGGTTTCGAAATGTCTTGTTTTGAAATGCCAAGATTGAGCTCATGAATATACTCAAAACGTCTTGAACTCTTTTGAAAAATACCAATCAAGAAATATCCAGAGACTGACATTGATTTATGTTGTGCATTTAAAAACCACCAGGCTAATCAAATCTCCATCCAGTCGTGATACTACTACACATATGTGACTTTCGTATTTTAAAGTTCCACTCTCACTTTTTTCTCTTTTTTTCATCTTTCAACATTCATTTGATTAGTTAGAGGTACTTGAAAAAGTGTTGAATCTCTTCAGTTTGAAAACGGAGTTGATTTTCTTTCTGAGCCAGAAAATTTAGCTCAGATTCTTCATTATTTCTGTTACTTTTGTGGAGACCTGTGTATTTCTTAAGGTCAATATTAAGAACGGTGCTGAAGCGATCAATGCACAAAACTCTGTGTTTAAAAGCGCATCCAACTTCATCTTTTTGAAATAAAGGATACAATTCCAGGAACATGTTTTCGTGTTTGTAAGTACGTTCTTTGATATTCAAAATGTTCATAACCCTCAGTTTTAAGCTGAAGAGATGAGAACTTTGAAAATGTTTCTAACCTTTGCCAAAGTTTGAAAGAAAAACGTTTTGGAGGTTTTTTCCAAAATTGTCCTACATTTTAAGAGTGTGTCTTAGTAATACTGATTGTCCCATCGAGTAGATTTTTAATGAATTTTACAGATGAAAAGTAGAGCTTCTTTTTGTAGTTGACAACTTTTTTGTACGGACACTCCCTAGAGATATATGGTCCTTTTAAAACGACAGCTCAAAAATCGCTCTATTTTGCACTGAATTGATCGATTTGAGAGAGAAATTACTTTGTCGATATGTAACTTGCTAGGGAGTGTCCGTACAAAAGAGTTGTCAACTACAAAAATGGAGCTCTATTTTTGATCTGTTTGATTCATCAAAAATCTACTTGATGGGACAGTCAGTATTATCATGACCCACTCTCAAAGTTGGACATTTTCAACTAAAAACGGAAAATTGTGATAGATTTTTGGCCGATACTGTATCCTTACTATCATCACACTTTTATATTTTCTTTATTCCATCTTCTTTCAATTTCAAACTCTTAAAATGCAAGCCAGTGTGCATAGTCAGCCATTTTTTATTTTTCCTTTTAATGTAGTACTCCTGATAGTATGCACACAACGTAGCGTGACGGTGTCCGATTTCCGTTAGATCATGAGTCAACTTCCTCTTTTTGCCACAATTGTAAGATTTTAGAAAGGTTTAAAGCATGTTTTTTTCAACTCTCGAATTCCTCTTTACCCTTGTTTATTCCAGGTGCCCGTCCGTGAGTATCGTATGCTCGCAGCCACTACCGAAGTGGACTATCCGTACTTTCCGTTCCGCATATCGATTGATTTTGTGCTAGTTCACAATGCCTCGGAATCACATTCCAAAGGAAAATATCGAGAGTTTTTCGAGAAGGCTGTGCAGAAGGAAGGGTTAATCATCCGTCATCAGATGTCTGGGCAGACTCATTTCACGTTGATTTCCACTCCCTTCCACCGGTTATCAAGGGAAGCCGAGTCGTTGCAAATGTGCTTTCCGTTGAAAGATGTGAGCTTGGTTTAGAGATAAAAAGATAATTCTCAATTTCAGTGTCAAGTGAAACCTGGAATGCCGTCCTGTTGTATTCCACTCTCCAAAATATTCGTGACCGATGACACAGTCCGTTTCATAAATGCACCATTCCAACGGAAGCATGGTGCTCTTTTCGTCAATTACCATGATGAAAAATCGTTTTTCACCCCTGCTCAAAGAGGATACTTAACCTATCAGATTCTTACAAAAATCGATATCAGCAAAGATTTGAAGCACGAGAGACTCGGAGATTCACAGGACGTCCCTGAGCAGTCAACGGTTTCTATCACTTCAGATGAGCAGTTGAGGAGGAAGGGATTGACGTGGCTTCTGATGAGAGATGTTTATGAAGAAGCATTCGTGCTCCATGCACCGAGCAAAGTGAGTTGGATAAAAAATGGGAACACCTTATCAGTACGGCCCATAATCCAAGGGTACATCGTGATCATAGGGTACATTGAATCAGAGGGCACAGTGAATCTTAGGTCACATCAAGGAGCCGTGATCATGGGGTACATCCATGGGGTTGTCATAGGGTACATTGAGTCAGAATTTTCTTAAAAATTTCAGAAGACTCAGAGTTTTTGTTTCAGGAAGAACCATATTTCAAGGCGATGCAGAATGGAAGTGTGAAAACTTATAATGAGGTTATTTCGGAAATTGAGTTGGATCCGAGGAAGAGTTTGAGCAATGCTTGGGAACGGTAAGACGATTTTCGTATAAGGAGTACAAGAATATTTTAAATTCGCTCTAATGATAAGACTGATAGCCTATCATCTAGCTACGTATCACGGAACAAGCGGTTGTGAGTCGATACTCAGCGAATACACGGACAACGATCTTCTTAGTGTCGTCATTTTAGGAAGACGTAGGCTTGGCACCATGCCGCCAGGATTCCCAAAAAAAAGTACTTGCCGTAATCAGGGTTTTCTGAAACAGTACTGGTATTGATCAAAACCGTTGAATCTATGTATAATGACTCCGATATGACCATTTTTTTGATTCTTACCAGTTCTGATCCAGGGCGGTTTCGATCCGGTCCGTTCTTACTCGGGCGATTCAGAAACAGCAATCGAACTAGTCTGAGGTTCTCACTATTAGCACGGACGGCACACTTCTTACAACCGCGCTCTACCGAAATCGAAGAAAATAGTGTGCGAAATTGAGAGACTCAGAGAAAAATAGACAATTTTCAAGGGCATTTCGGTGGAGCGCAGTTGTAAGAACTGATAATAATTGAATGAGCGCGCTTTTAGACGCTTCAGGTACTTTATAATTTATCAGTGGAGCGCACTTGTCATGTTTCAAATAAACCTTCTTTTCTTCTCCCAGCTGGTACAAATTCCAACCTCTCAACAAGATCCGTGACTACTTTGGAGAACAAATCGCTTATTACTTCGCGTGGCAAGGCACATTCCTAACACTTCTCTGGCCAGCTGTCATATTTGGATTCATTGTTTTCATTTATGGGTTTGTTGATAGGTAAGTGCCTTCAGAATCTCAAACACTCTATTTTCATATCTCTATTTTTCAATATTCAGTATAAGCAGCTCCCGTCTTGACTGGAATCACTGTAAAGTCGTCAAATTCAACGGAGAGACCGAAAATGTGGCATGTGGAATGAGAAATGGGTGAGTCTCTAGTTGTGATAATTTTTTTCATATTCATAAGAATTTTCAGACTAACTCTATTCTTCTCCATGCTAACCCAATGGTTTATGAGCTCATTCGACACGAAGATGAACGCATTTTTTGCAGTTTTCATGTCAATTTGGGGTAAGTCTTACAATTAAGAAAGAGTGTACGTTACGACAAGGAGTTTTCCAGGAAGTGTGTTTGTTCAAGTCTGGAAACGCAACAACTCTGTGTTGTCTTATCAATGGAATTCTGATGATTTCCATGCAATCGAGCCGGATCGTCCAGAGTTCAGAGGATCGAAAATGAAGGAGGTTGGTGGAGGGTTTCAACTGCGCTCTATCAAAACAGGGTATAAGTTCAGTGGAGCGCACTTGTAAAAATGTTGTCGTACCTGTAAAAGAAAAGGGAAAGATGACATTTGTACGGTGCCAAACAGGTTGTGTACCACAATGTGACAAGAATGGTTCAGTGTTATTGACATACAGTACTGGAATGCGACATTTGCAGTTTTTAGTTGAAAATGGTCAACTTTGTGAGTGTGACACGGCCTCACTGATAGTCTCACAATATTTATTGTTTATGGAGTGTATAGATCACAAGTAGAGCTTCATTTTTGTAGTTGACAACTTTTTTGTACGGGCACATCCTAAGAAGTTACAGGCAGTCAATGTAAACAGCTGAAAAATTGCTCCTTTTAGCACTGAACAATCGAAATTTCTTTGGCGATTGAAAACTTCTTAGGATGTGACCGTGCAAAAAAAATTGTCAACTACAAAAATAAAGCTCTATTTTTGATCTACGCACTCCATAAAAGTCGATAGTGTGATACAATCAGGGAGGCCGTGTCCCACTTATAAAGTTGGCCATACTCAACTAAAAACTGTAACCTACCGACGCAAGACGGCGCGTAACTTGCTTAAAACTCAATATTGTAAACTGAAAAATATACCAAAATGTAGATCTCAACGAGTTCTATGTTATTGACATACTATGGACTGGATGGCGAATTGTTAATGTACCGCGGGCCGGGCTAGAACTTTTTTGACGACTTTTGCGTTTTTGGCACTTGAGCCCACCCCGGGGCCCATTGAAAATAGCCATCTGTCCCGTAGTAGGTCATAGCAATAGGTCTCACCGAAATCTACATCATGATATATTTTTCAGCACATAATATTGAGTTTTAAGGAAGTTACTCACCGGCTCGTGTCAGACCGTACCGGATTCATAGATCCCACATGAGTCCTCTGAAAACTGAAATCCCTATTTGAACTATAGATACAGGTCTGCCTTCAAAAAAACTTCACTGGTTGAACGTTTTTTTAAACCTCCTACAATTCAATTCATTTTCCAGGACCCAGTCACCGGTGAAGACATCTGGATATCACCTGCCCTGTTCCGCTACCTGAAAATGATTGGCTCTTTCTTCTTCGTCTCATTCTCCATGCTCATCGTCATCCTCTCCCTGATGCTAGTCACTCTTCTCAAAATCTGGATGGTCTACAACTTCCAATGCACCAAAGAGTATACATTCCATTGTTGGCTCTCCGCCGCATTCCTCCCTTCTGTTCTCAACACATTATCCGCAATGGGTCTCGGTGCGGTGTACAGTAATCTCGTGGCTCGGTTCAATGCATGGGAAAATCATCGGACGGAATCAGAGCATAATAATAGTTTGATAGTGAAGATATTCGCGTTTCAAATGGTCAACACTTACACTTCATTGTTCTACGTGGCATTTGTAAGACCAGAGAGTCATGGGTTGCAACCAAATGGGTTATTCGGGTTGGGAAAGGAATTCAAGGATACATGTCTCGATGACACGTGTAGCTCGTTGCTAGCTCTACAGTTGTTAACTCACACATTGATCAAGCCGGTTCCCAAGTTTTTAAAAGATGTTGTGATACCGTAAGTCGTTCAAGTGCGCCCCATAGATAACAATGAGTTTAGTTATTTCGTGAAACTCTTCCGCCTTCCATCGCACTACCAGCGATTTAGAGCGCGAAATTCAAATTTGTAACAAGTGCATTCGTGCTCTACTAGACTTGGCATTTATAGTTGGCATTTAACCCCGTATCGATTATCCACGACGGCGCAGCAAATCTAGTGGAGTCGAGCGCACCTGCAGAACTGTGGCGAAACTGGTCGCGAAAAACCAGAAATATTGAAAATTAATGAATTTCCAATAGAGCGCACTTGCTCAGACAATAACTCCATAATTTTTATTACAGAGGAGAAGACGCCTACCCCTACTGTAGTGATATTAAACATGACGGCACCAAGTCGATGGCTATAACCAGATGTACCTCCCAACGCGACTCTCTAGCCCTATGCAATCTGATTCCATTCCAAAAAGAGCTTCCCTCTCAATACCGTAACTTTATGAGCCTTCCGGGAGTCAGTCCGGACGGTGCGAAGTATTACGGTGGATCTGTGGAAATGGCTGATTACTGTCCGTTTTTACAAGAATTCGAATGGAAACTTCTGGATAAAGAGCAGCATAAAGATTCGAGGTGTGAGCTGGAGGGAAATGGAAAAGGAGGAGAGGATATTCTAGAAGTTTATGGAGAGAATTCGAAATGTTTTGAGTTTCCGAAGCCATGGACAGAGAGGAAGTGCGGAAGGATACGGGTGCTCTCACATTATATGGCAGGGTGTTATGAGGTAGGCCGGATTTATTCTTGAAACTTCGCCCCCTTTGAAGGGGGACAGCGACGTTCCAAAAAACGAGAATTTTGATATGAATGGAATCAGAATTTTGTAAAAAAGAAAAAAGGCTCTTTGAGCCAGATCCGAAAATCAGTCTAAAACGAGTTATGAGGCCTCAAAGTGTCAAAAAAGGGCCTCTCGCATGGAATTTTTCATTGTATTTTAACGCAAAGTTCTCTCGCCAAAAAATCTCAATTTTTTAATACCGCAGTCCCCCTTTAAGAGACACTTTCTCTAGTGATCGACCTAAGGCCAACAACCCATGGAACACATCGGCCAAACGCAATTAGCCCATTCGGTTTTTTGATATTATGGGTCCCTATGATGATGTTATGAAAAAACCGTACAGCTTTTTAGGCTCCGCCCCTTTTGACATATAGAAAAAATCTTGGAAGTGAAAAAATGAAGTTTTTCCTTCAACTGATATTTGAAAAATAAGTTCAGAAATGAGTTTTAGGCATGTTTTTGAACATTTTTTGTGTTGACAACTTTTGAAAAATCTTTTGGCATCAATCAAAAAAATAAATTTTTTGAAAAAATTTTCAGTTTTTTGCTTACCCCCAACAATTTTTCCACGGGATGTAAAAAGTTTTTTATTGCAGTTTGATTGTCTTTGGACCGTCCAACTTTGTGCCAATTTTCATTTCGAAATTCGGGCACCTTTTTTTTCTATAAGCAATAATGTGTGTTTTTTCACGAAATTTTCACGTACCCCCCTCCAGGGTGAAAAAAGTGAAAGTTTCAAAAATACAAGAAACTTTGTATATAAGTTTTTCTAACAGTAATTGAAATGTTCACAAAGTATGAAAACCTATAAAACATTTCCTCTGAAGTTATGAGACCTCAAAAATCAATGTCGCGTTTTTCAGATGCTTTCTGTGAAAACAGATTTTATACAAAACTTTCATCAGTTTATTCTTTAATTTTTATTAAAAACGTTTTTAATTTTCAAGAACCTCCTTTTTCCGTTTTCCTCTTCTCTAAACTCTTGTTTTTCTAAAAAAATTGGTTTGACAAAAATTTCTTTTTTCCATTTCATGGAAAATTCGACCAACTTTGAAACTTTCTCACAAGGTTCCCTGTTTTCCAATTAAAAACAATTTTGGTGGTCATGTAGATCAGACCTAGCTCTAGATTTTTATAGTTGACAACTTATTTGTACGGGCGGTCCCTAGCAAGATATGATGTGGCGGAGTATGTATACCTTAATTTCTTCAGATAAACGGGATGTACACCTACCTTACTTCAGATGGTTATATTTCTCTACGGTGGGACCGTACAAATAAGTTGTCAACTTTAAAAATGTAGAGCTAGGTCTGATCTACATGACCACCAAAATTGTTTTTAATTGGAAAACAGGGAACCTTGTGAGAAAGTTTCAAAGTTGGTCGAATTTTCCATGAAATGGAAAAAAAAAGAAATTTTTGTCAAACCAATTTTTTTAGAAAAACAAGAGTTTAGAGAAGAGGAAAAACGGAAAAAGGAGGTTCTTGAAAATTAAAAACGTTTTTAATAAAAATTAAAGAATAAACTGATGAAAGTTTTGTATAAAATCTGTTTTCACAGAAAGCATCTGAAAAACGCGACATTGATTTTTGAGGTCTCATAACTTCAGAGGAAATGTTTTATAGGTTTTCATACTTTGTGAACATTTCAATTACTGTTAGAAAAACTTATATACAAAGTTTCTTGTATTTTTGAAACTTTCACTTTTTTCACCCTGGAGGGGGGTACGTGAAAATTTCGTGAAAAAACACACATTATTGCTTATAGAAAAAAAAGGTGCCCGAATTTCGAAATGAAAATTGGCACAAAGTTGGACGGTCCAAAGACAATCAAACTGCAATAAAAAACTTTTTACATCCCGTGGAAAAATTGTTGGGGGTAAGCAAAAAACTGAAAATTTTTTCAAAAAATTTATTTTTTTTGATTGATGCCAAAAGATTTTTCAAAAGTTGTCAACACAAAAAATGTTCAAAAACATGCCTAAAACTCATTTCTGAACTTATTTTTCAAATATCAGTTGAAGGGAAAAACTTCATTTTTTCACTTCCAAGATTTTTTTCTATATGTCAAAAGGGGCGGAGCCTAAAAAGCTGTACGGTTTTTTCATAACATCATCATAGGGACCCATAATATCAAAAAACCGAATGGGCTAATTGCGTTTGGCCGATGTGTTCCATGGGCAGTTCGAGAATTACTGACATCGTCTCTTAAACGTCATACAGTACTGCTCAAAAGGTTGTCAGCTTTGATGGTTTTCAGTGAAAAATGACAAAGTTTGATCGTGTATTTCGGTGTCACTTGATTGTCCGATGAATTTTATTTTTTATGGGTTGAACAGAACAAAAATAGCACATCATTATTGTAGTTGACCATTTTTTTATAGGGACACTACCTTGAAAGTTACAGGTTGTCAAAGTGAAAAGCTCCAAAATTTCGCTAGTAACTTTGATGACCTATAACTTTCTGAGTTGTGCCCCTACAAAAAAATGGTCAACTACAAAAATAATGTACTTTTCTTGCTCTGTCCAACGCATACAAAATACAATTCGTCGGACAATCAGGTGATCCCGAAATACACTGTCAAAGTTGGCCATTTCCACTGAAAACAGTGAAAGTTGGTAACCTTTCGAGCCCTATTGTATTCTTGAAACTCCGCTCCTCCCTCTTCAAAGTTCATATGTACACTAAATCTGAATCTATTCCAGTACCAATGCACGAATGGAACTCTCTACGTCGGTTCCTACAACGCCACTGACATGTATCCATGTTATGCTGAAAATCAAAAAGTCCACATTAAGAAAGTGGTCGACGGATGGCTTCGAGAAGGTTCTCTGATCTGCCCGAAGTGCTCGGATTACTGTAACAACTGTGGACCGCCCATCGTGATTCCTGACTATATTGGAGATTCGGAGTTAGATGAACCGTGCTCTGCGTTCTCCAGATTCTCGATATTTCGTCTCCTTATATTCTATCTGGTCTTTCTGTAAATTTGTGCTTGTTGCGTCGATATTCAATAACTAATCGGGTTCATTTTCTCTATTTTTGGCATCTGATGGAATCCAATTTTATTGTTTTCCTGTTCCTGTAATTGACCGGTCCAACTGTTTTGGCTTCTTTCCAAAGAATTAATCATTCCGGTGTTTTAATAAATTATTTGATTGTTTTACGTTGGCGATTTCAGTGGTCAAGAAGTACACAAATCTGAAAATAAAACTCAAACCAAGTGTACAATCTTTTTTGTAGTTTCAAAAGGTATTTCTTCAACTCGTCATTCTGTGTTCCGTCCATGTCTTCACAACATGTGGTTCTAGATTTTCGTAGACTTTTAAATACAATCAGAGTAAAATGACCGAGTCCTGAAAAAATATGTGGGATTGTTCTGAGATTTTCTGGAAGATGTCTTGTCGTTCAGTTTATTCATTATGTATCGAAACAGTTCAAAAACATAAAACATAGAAAAAGAGAATTAGATAGAGGAAAGCTTGAAAACAAGTATATAAATATAACATACAGAACAACAAAATAAACTTCGCTTAAACAATATTTCAGTTGTGGAACACACTTTGAAGGGCAATATGTTTTTAGTATAAAACATAAAAACGAACGCAAAGAAAAGGTCCATAGTTCTTTGTCGCAATCACTGCAGTTGTCCCTTCTTTCCGTCTGATCCTAACCATTTTAATATCAGAAATATCAGAACTTCTGTATTTTTGACGGATTTCTTTCTTCAACTCTTCACTCATCTCAATACATCTGATTCCTTTCAAATACACTTTTCCGTCGACTAAATTAGTTCTCTCGATGGATAGATTCATGTTTTGTAGTCTTGGATTAGATCCACGAATCCAATGCTTGAGAAATCGATTGAATTGTTTTTGAGATATTGTACGGGAGAAATCGACTCTCTCACTGTTAACCAATAACATATCATCAAGTGAGACATCATCACAAAATACAAGATTGTTGTAGTTTTGAATGAAGTATTTCTGAACTTCACAAGCTTCTCCAAGATTCCTTCCTAGAGTTAGTTTGTTGACATTTTTGAAATGTTCCAGAAGTTCCCTGTTCCGAAACTTAGTATTGTTTCCAGATACATCAAGTTTATTGACACTTTTGATTACATTTTTCACCGATTCCATCTCGAATCGCTCATTTCCCGTGCAGAAAACCACAATTGGTGGTTTATTATAACAGAATACAGTCTTAATGTGATCCAACCAGTTCTTGAAACTAAATAATGGAGTGGATGATCGAACTGTTCTCCTATCATAGATACAGCGGGAATAAACAGAAATCAGTTGATTTGAGTCCAAATGAATCAATGCATCTTGATAAACCGAATTGTTATAAAAAGTGCGATCCATACTGAAGTATCTACCGTATACAGTTACTAAAACAACAGGAGAAATGATGATACGAACATCACTTGCTTCTATTCCTAATGACGCCACGATATTTTTTGTTTTTGTTGAGATTAAGGAGAAGTCGAATCTGAAAATATATTCTAAAAATTGGTCCGGCCCAGATTCCAGAAAAAGCCTATTATTTTTACCAAAAATTTGAATTTTTAAAGTTTTAAACAATAAAAGTACAAATTTATGATGCAATACTAGCTTTTGATTGAATTTTGAAATATAATCGGAAGTTCCACTTTTTTGAAAAAAATCCCATAAATTTCTAAATTTCGTTCAAAAATTTTCTGATGTTCGAAACCCGGGCAGAGGAAAGTTTTATTGTGACCCGGCTCAATCGGTGTTAAGTATGCTCCTAAATCATGTAGTAAACTCACAATGGATCTATAGCCAAATTCTTGATGACTTCTAAGATGGCATTCTCGGGTAGTCGAAGCAGGGGAAAAGTAGGCTCCATTCGAAACGAATTATCGATTTTTGTGGTTGACTGGGCAGAGGATTGGGGAGAATAGTCGACGGTGTAGACCAGGAGGGAGGTATGTTATGGAGAAATAATACGGGTCTCTCTATTTGATTTGCCAGAAGGTTCTCTAGAATCATCCGTCCTGGGAATGTTAGCAGACCAAATGAATAGAAGGGTAATTTGTAGCAATCGTTTATGTGTAAATATATATGTAAAGTTTATAAAAGTGTCCGGTGGTTACAGTAGAAAAGATAAAGCACAAGTTATGAAACAAAGAGAAATAGAAAAGGACACATGGAAAAAGTTAAAAGCAGTTTTAAAATTCCATTAGGTTTTAGTGGAGCACAATGAAACGGACATGGAGAATATTCCCTGAATATAAATATAGCGGCGCCCTGTAATAGAACGGCACCCCTAGACATCCAATATAACGGCATGCCGTCATAATACAGTATTTTCGGTATGTCCTGAAATAGTCAACACATTTCCATTTAAGACCCCAATTCCAATTCCACTTTCCCATGCTCTCCCCCGTACCCCGTAGAGTGCCGGCGTCTTGGTTCCCGTTACTATGACAATAGGTGTATATATCAAATCAACATTTCGTGCTCTTTTCTCTTCTCATAATCCCTCATTTCTGCGTCTCTTCTCACTCCGTTATCTCCAATTTCATCCGCTTCGAAAAGGAGAGGTAACACCCGAGATTAGTCGAAGAAAACCTTTACTCAATCTATATTCTTCTTCACTTTTGACGATTTTTCCGCCTGAAAAATGATGCGAACCACCGATGAAAACATACAACGATATGATGTGAGTTTCTAAAAAAAATTTCGAAATTTTAAAATTTCAGAGAGAATCAGATGACCGAAAAGGCCTTTTATAATTATAGATTTATGCATGATAAGGTTCGGTTTCTAGGTAACGGGGGAAGAAGGCGCCTGAAAAATATTGAAAATACTTGTTTTTTTTCAGTTTTTTCTCTAGTTGTATGCTGAAAAAATGAGACGGAATATTTGATTTCTGAGAGCAAAGGGTGGATATGGCTTCTATTTTTTGGTGACGTCATTTTTTGGATTTGGGATTTCACCATTGAAACTAATGATTTTTTGAAAGTGAAGTACTTTGTTTTAATCAATTTTTCAACTCCGAGACGTTTCGAAACCAACCATATTGAAACCGAGGACATTTTGAAATAAGACGTTTCGGCCCTGGTCATGTTCAGTGTCGTAATGTCTTGGTTTCAAAACGGCAATTCGAAAACAGTCGTTTTGAAACCGAGAAATTTGGCAACCATGACTTGACATAAGATCCTCTCGAAATTGAAAAGAAAATGGTTTCGAAATGTCTTGTTTTGAAATGCCAAGATTGAGCTCATGAATATACTCAAAACGTCTTGAACTCTTTTGAAAAATACCAATCAAGAAATATCCAGAGACTGACATTGATTTATGTTGTGCATTTAAAAACCACCAGGCTAATCAAATCTCCATCCAGTCGTGATACTACTACACATATGTGACTTTCGTATTTTAAAGTTCCACTCTCACTTTTTTCTCTTTTTTTCATCTTTCAACATTCATTTGATTAGTTAGAGGTACTTGAAAAAGTGTTGAATCTCTTCAGTTTGAAAACGGAGTTGATTTTCTTTCTGAGCCAGAAAATTTAGCTCAGATTCTTC
This sequence comes from Caenorhabditis latens, assembly GCA_002259235.3. NCBI lineage: Eukaryota > Metazoa > Nematoda > Chromadorea > Rhabditida > Rhabditidae > Caenorhabditis > Caenorhabditis latens. The sequence continues at coordinate 3,131,285 of CM056094.1, forward strand.
ATTATTTCTGTTACTTTTGTGGAGACCTGTGTATTTCTTAAGGTCAATATTAAGAACGGTGCTGAAGCGATCAATGCACAAAACTCTGTGTTTAAAAGCGCATCCAACTTCATCTTTTTGAAATAAAGGATACAATTCCAGGAACATGTTTTCGTGTTTGTAAGTACGTTCTTTGATATTCAAAATGTTCATAACCCTCAGTTTTAAGCTGAAGAGATGAGAACTTTGAAAATGTTTCTAACCTTTGCCAAAGTTTGAAAGAAAAACGTTTTGGAGGTTTTTTCCAAAATTGTCCTACATTTTAAGAGTGTGTCTTAGTAATACTGATTGTCCCATCGAGTAGATTTTTAATGAATTTTACAGATGAAAAGTAGAGCTTCTTTTTTGTAGTTGACAACTTTTTTGTACGGACACTCCCTAGAGATATATGGTCCTTTTAAAACGACAGCTCAAAAATCGCTCTATTTTGCACTGAATTGATCGATTTGAGAGAGAAATTACTTTGTCGATATGTAACTTGCTAGGGAGTGTCCGTACAAAAGAGTTGTCAACTACAAAAATGGAGCTCTATTTTTGATCTGTTTGATTCATCAAAAATCTACTTGATGGGACAGTCAGTATTATCATGACCCACTCTCAAAGTTGGACATTTTCAACTAAAAACGGAAAATTGTGATAGATTTTTGGCCGATACTGTATCCTTACTATCATCACACTTTTATATTTTCTTTATTCCATCTTCTTTCAATTTCAAACTCTTAAAATGCAAGCCAGTGTGCATAGTCAGCCATTTTTTATTTTTCCTTTTAATGTAGTACTCCTGATAGTATGCACACAACGTAGCGTGACGGTGTCCGATTTCCGTTAGATCATGAGTCAACTTCCTCTTTTTGCCACAATTGTAAGATTTTAGAAAGGTTTAAAGCATGTTTTTTTCAACTCTCGAATTCCTCTTTACCCTTGTTTATTCCAGGTGCCCGTCCGTGAGTATCGTATGCTCGCAGCCACTACCGAAGTGGACTATCCGTACTTTCCGTTCCGCATATCGATTGATTTTGTGCTAGTTCACAATGCCTCGGAATCACATTCCAAAGGAAAATATCGAGAGTTTTTCGAGAAGGCTGTGCAGAAGGAAGGGTTAATCATCCGTCATCAGATGTCTGGGCAGACTCATTTCACGTTGATTTCCACTCCCTTCCACCGGTTATCAAGGGAAGCCGAGTCGTTGCAAATGTGCTTTCCGTTGAAAGATGTGAGCTTGGTTTAGAGATAAAAAGATAATTCTCAATTTCAGTGTCAAGTGAAACCTGGAATGCCGTCCTGTTGTATTCCACTCTCCAAAATATTCGTGACCGATGACACAGTCCGTTTCATAAATGCACCATTCCAACGGAAGCATGGTGCTCTTTTCGTCAATTACCATGATGAAAAATCGTTTTTCACCCCTGCTCAAAGAGGATACTTAACCTATCAGATTCTTACAAAAATCGATATCAGCAAAGATTTGAAGCACGAGAGACTCGGAGATTCACAGGACGTCCCTGAGCAGTCAACGGTTTCTATCACTTCAGATGAGCAGTTGAGGAGGAAGGGATTGACGTGGCTTCTGATGAGAGATGTTTATGAAGAAGCATTCGTGCTCCATGCACCGAGCAAAGTGAGTTGGATAAAAAATGGGAACACCTTATCAGTACGGCCCATAATCCAAGGGTACATCGTGATCATAGGGTACATTGAATCAGAGGGCACAGTGAATCTTAGGTCACATCAAGGAGCCGTGATCATGGGGTACATCCATGGGGTTGTCATAGGGTACATTGAGTCAGAATTTTCTTAAAAATTTCAGAAGACTCAGAGTTTTTGTTTCAGGAAGAACCATATTTCAAGGCGATGCAGAATGGAAGTGTGAAAACTTATAATGAGGTTATTTCGGAAATTGAGTTGGATCCGAGGAAGAGTTTGAGCAATGCTTGGGAACGGTAAGACGATTTTCGTATAAGGAGTACAAGAATATTTTAAATTCGCTCTAATGATAAGACTGATAGCCTATCATCTAGCTACGTATCACGGAACAAGCGGTTGTGAGTCGATACTCAGCGAATACACGGACAACGATCTTCTTAGTGTCGTCATTTTAGGAAGACGTAGGCTTGGCACCATGCCGCCAGGATTCCCAAAAAAGTACTTGCCGTAATCAGGGTTTTCTGAAACAGTACTGGTATTGATCAAAACCGTTGAATCTATGTATAATGACTCCGATATGACCATTTTTTTTGATTCTTACCAGTTCTGATCCAGGGCGGTTTCGATCCGGTCCGTTCTTACTCGGGCGATTCAGAAACAGCAATCGAACTAGTCTGAGGTTCTCACTATTAGCACGGACGGCACACTTCTTACAACCGCGCTCTACCGAAATCGAAGAAAATAGTGTGCGAAATTGAGAGACTCAGAGAAAAATAGACAATTTTCAAGGGCATTTCGGTGGAGCGCAGTTGTAAGAACTGATAATAATTGAATGAGCGCGCTTTTAGACGCTTCAGGTACTTTATAATTTATCAGTGGAGCGCACTTGTCATGTTTCAAATAAACCTTCTTTTCTTCTCCCAGCTGGTACAAATTCCAACCTCTCAACAAGATCCGTGACTACTTTGGAGAACAAATCGCTTATTACTTCGCGTGGCAAGGCACATTCCTAACACTTCTCTGGCCAGCTGTCATATTTGGATTCATTGTTTTCATTTATGGGTTTGTTGATAGGTAAGTGCCTTCAGAATCTCAAACACTCTATTTTCATATCTCTATTTTTCAATATTCAGTATAAGCAGCTCCCGTCTTGACTGGAATCACTGTAAAGTCGTCAAATTCAACGGAGAGACCGAAAATGTGGCATGTGGAATGAGAAATGGGTGAGTCTCTAGTTGTGATAATTTTTTTCATATTCATAAGAATTTTCAGACTAACTCTATTCTTCTCCATGCTAACCCAATGGTTTATGAGCTCATTCGACACGAAGATGAACGCATTTTTTGCAGTTTTCATGTCAATTTGGGGTAAGTCTTACAATTAAGAAAGAGTGTACGTTACGACAAGGAGTTTTCCAGGAAGTGTGTTTGTTCAAGTCTGGAAACGCAACAACTCTGTGTTGTCTTATCAATGGAATTCTGATGATTTCCATGCAATCGAGCCGGATCGTCCAGAGTTCAGAGGATCGAAAATGAAGGAGGTTGGTGGAGGGTTTCAACTGCGCTCTATCAAAACAGGGTATAAGTTCAGTGGAGCGCACTTGTAAAAATGTTGTCGTACCTGTAAAAGAAAAGGGAAAGATGACATTTGTACGGTGCCAAACAGGTTGTGTACCACAATGTGACAAGAATGGTTCAGTGTTATTGACATACAGTACTGGAATGCGACATTTGCAGTTTTTAGTTGAAAATGGTCAACTTTGTGAGTGTGACACGGCCTCACTGATAGTCTCACAATATTTATTGTTTATGGAGTGTATAGATCACAAGTAGAGCTTCATTTTTGTAGTTGACAACTTTTTTGTACGGGCACATCCTAAGAAGTTACAGGCAGTCAATGTAAACAGCTGAAAAATTGCTCCTTTTAGCACTGAACAATCGAAATTTCTTTGGCGATTGAAAACTTCTTAGGATGTGACCGTGCAAAAAAAATTGTCAACTACAAAAATAAAGCTCTATTTTTGATCTACGCACTCCATAAAAGTCGATAGTGTGATACAATCAGGGAGGCCGTGTCCCACTTATAAAGTTGGCCATACTCAACTAAAAACTGTAACCTACCGACGCAAGACGGCGCGTAACTTGCTTAAAACTCAATATTGTAAACTGAAAAATATACCAAAATGTAGATCTCAACGAGTTCTATGTTATTGACATACTATGGACTGGATGGCGAATTGTTAATGTACCGCGGGCCGGGCTAGAACTTTTTTGACGACTTTTGCGTTTTTGGCACTTGAGCCCACCCCGGGGCCCATTGAAAATAGCCATCTGTCCCGTAGTAGGTCATAGCAATAGGTCTCACCGAAATCTACATCATGATATATTTTTCAGCACATAATATTGAGTTTTAAGGAAGTTACTCACCGGCTCGTGTCAGACCGTACCGGATTCATAGATCCCACATGAGTCCTCTGAAAACTGAAATCCCTATTTGAACTATAGATACAGGTCTGCCTTCAAAAAAACTTCACTGGTTGAACGTTTTTTTAAACCTCCTACAATTCAATTCATTTTCCAGGACCCAGTCACCGGTGAAGACATCTGGATATCACCTGCCCTGTTCCGCTACCTGAAAATGATTGGCTCTTTCTTCTTCGTCTCATTCTCCATGCTCATCGTCATCCTCTCCCTGATGCTAGTCACTCTTCTCAAAATCTGGATGGTCTACAACTTCCAATGCACCAAAGAGTATACATTCCATTGTTGGCTCTCCGCCGCATTCCTCCCTTCTGTTCTCAACACATTATCCGCAATGGGTCTCGGTGCGGTGTACAGTAATCTCGTGGCTCGGTTCAATGCATGGGAAAATCATCGAACGGAATCAGAGCATAATAATAGTTTGATAGTGAAGATATTCGCGTTTCAAATGGTCAACACTTACACTTCATTGTTCTACGTGGCATTTGTAAGACCAGAGAGTCATGGGTTGCAACCAAATGGGTTATTCGGGTTGGGAAAGGAATTCAAGGATACATGTCTCGATGACACGTGTAGCTCGTTGCTAGCTCTACAGTTGTTAACTCACACATTGATCAAGCCGGTTCCCAAGTTTTTAAAAGATGTTGTGATACCGTAAGTCGTTCAAGTGCGCCCCATAGATAACAATGAGTTTAGTTATTTCGTGAAACTCTTCCGCCTTCCATCGCACTACCAGCGATTTAGAGCGCGAAATTCAAATTTGTAACAAGTGCATTCGTGCTCTACTAGACTTGGCATTTATAGTTGGCATTTAACCCCGTATCGATTATCCACGACGGCGCAGCAAATCTAGTGGAGTCGAGCGCACCTGCAGAACTGTGGCGAAACTGGTCGCGAAAAACCAGAAATATTGAAAATTAATGAATTTCCAATAGAGCGCACTTGCTCAGACAATAACTCCATAATTTTTATTACAGAGGAGAAGACGCCTACCCCTACTGTAGTGATATTAAACATGACGGCACCAAGTCGATGGCTATAACCAGATGTACCTCCCAACGCGACTCTCTAGCCCTATGCAATCTGATTCCATTCCAAAAAGAGCTTCCCTCTCAATACCGTAACTTTATGAGCCTTCCGGGAGTCAGTCCGGACGGTGCGAAGTATTACGGTGGATCTGTGGAAATGGCTGATTACTGTCCGTTTTTACAAGAATTCGAATGGAAACTTCTGGATAAAGAGCAGCATAAAGATTCGAGGTGTGAGCTGGAGGGAAATGGAAAAGGAGGAGAGGATATTCTAGAAGTTTATGGAGAGAATTCGAAATGTTTTGAGTTTCCGAAGCCATGGACAGAGAGGAAGTGCGGAAGGATACGGGTGCTCTCACATTATATGGCAGGGTGTTATGAGGTAGGCCGGATTTATTCTTGAAACTTCGCCCCTTTGAAGGGGGACAGCGACGTTCCAAAAAACGAGAATTTTGATATGAATGGAATCAGAATTTTGTAAAAAAGAAAAAGGCTCTTTGAGCCAGATCCGAAAATCAGTCTAAAACGAGTTATGAGGCCTCAAAGTGTCAAAAAAGGCCTCTCGCATGGAATTTTTCATTGTATTTTAACGCAAAGTTCTCTCGCCAAAAAATCTCAATTTTTTAATACCGCAGTCCCCCTTTAAGAGACACTTTCTCTAGTGATCGACCTAAGGCCAACAACCCATGGAACACATCGGCCAAACGCAATTAGCCCATTCGGTTTTTTGATATTATGGGTCCCTATGATGATGTTATGAAAAAACCGTACAGCTTTTTAGGCTCCGCCCCTTTTGACATATAGAAAAAAATCTTGGAAGTGAAAAAATGAAGTTTTTCCCTTCAACTGATATTTGAAAAATAAGTTCAGAAATGAGTTTTAGGCATGTTTTTGAACATTTTTTGTGTTGACAACTTTTGAAAAATCTTTTGGCATCAATCAAAAAAATAAATTTTTTGAAAAAATTTTCAGTTTTTTGCTTACCCCCAACAATTTTTCCACGGGATGTAAAAAGTTTTTTATTGCAGTTTGATTGTCTTTGGACCGTCCAACTTTGTGCCAATTTTCATTTCGAAATTCGGGCACCTTTTTTTTCTATAAGCAATAATGTGTGTTTTTTCACGAAATTTTCACGTACCCCCCTCCAGGGTGAAAAAAGTGAAAGTTTCAAAAATACAAGAAACTTTGTATATAAGTTTTTCTAACAGTAATTGAAATGTTCACAAAGTATGAAAACCTATAAAACATTTCCTCTGAAGTTATGAGACCTCAAAAATCAATGTCGCGTTTTTCAGATGCTTTCTGTGAAAACAGATTTTATACAAAACTTTCATCAGTTTATTCTTTAATTTTTATTAAAAACGTTTTTAATTTTCAAGAACCTCCTTTTTCCGTTTTTTCCTCTTCTCTAAACTCTTGTTTTTCTAAAAAAAATTGGTTTGACAAAAATTTCTTTTTTTTTCCATTTCATGGAAAATTCGACCAACTTTGAAACTTTCTCACAAGGTTCCCTGTTTTCCAATTAAAAACAATTTTGGTGGTCATGTAGATCAGACCTAGCTCTAGATTTTTATAGTTGACAACTTATTTGTACGGGCGGTCCCTAGCAAGATATGATGTGGCGGAGTATGTATACCTTAATTTCTTCAGATAAACGGGATGTACACCTACCTTACTTCAGATGGTTATATTTCTCTACGGTGGGACCGTACAAATAAGTTGTCAACTTTAAAAATGTAGAGCTAGGTCTGATCTACATGACCACCAAAATTGTTTTTAATTGGAAAACAGGGAACCTTGTGAGAAAGTTTCAAAGTTGGTCGAATTTTCCATGAAATGGAAAAAAAAAGAAATTTTTGTCAAACCAATTTTTTTAGAAAAACAAGAGTTTAGAGAAGAGGAAAAACGGAAAAAGGAGGTTCTTGAAAATTAAAAACGTTTTTAATAAAAATTAAAGAATAAACTGATGAAAGTTTTGTATAAAATCTGTTTTCACAGAAAGCATCTGAAAAACGCGACATTGATTTTTGAGGTCTCATAACTTCAGAGGAAATGTTTTATAGGTTTTCATACTTTGTGAACATTTCAATTACTGTTAGAAAAACTTATATACAAAGTTTCTTGTATTTTTGAAACTTTCACTTTTTTCACCCTGGAGGGGGGTACGTGAAAATTTCGTGAAAAAACACACATTATTGCTTATAGAAAAAAAAGGTGCCCGAATTTCGAAATGAAAATTGGCACAAAGTTGGACGGTCCAAAGACAATCAAACTGCAATAAAAAACTTTTTACATCCCGTGGAAAAATTGTTGGGGTAAGCAAAAAACTGAAAATTTTTTCAAAAAATTTATTTTTTTTGATTGATGCCAAAAGATTTTTCAAAAGTTGTCAACACAAAAAATGTTCAAAAACATGCCTAAAACTCATTTCTGAACTTATTTTTCAAATATCAGTTGAAGGGAAAAACTTCATTTTTTCACTTCCAAGATTTTTTTCTATATGTCAAAAGGGGCGGAGCCTAAAAGCTGTACGGTTTTTTCATAACATCATCATAGGGACCCATAATATCAAAAAACCGAATGGGCTAATTGCGTTTGGCCGATGTGTTCCATGGGCAGTTCGAGAATTACTGACATCGTCTCTTAAACGTCATACAGTACTGCTCAAAAGGTTGTCAGCTTTGATGGTTTTCAGTGAAAAATGACAAAGTTTGATCGTGTATTTCGGTGTCACTTGATTGTCCGATGAATTTTATTTTTTATGGGTTGAACAGAACAAAAATAGCACATCATTATTGTAGTTGACCATTTTTTTATAGGGACACTACCTTGAAAGTTACAGGTTGTCAAAGTGAAAAGCTCCAAAATTTCGCTAGTAACTTTGATGACCTATAACTTTCTGAGTTGTGCCCCTACAAAAAAATGGTCAACTACAAAAATAATGTACTTTTCTTGCTCTGTCCAACGCATACAAAATACAATTCGTCGGACAATCAGGTGATCCCGAAATACACTGTCAAAGTTGGCCATTTCCACTGAAAACAGTGAAAGTTGGTAACCTTTCGAGCCCTATTGTATTCTTGAAACTCCGCTCCTCCCCTTCAAAGTTCATATGTACACTAAATCTGAATCTATTCCAGTACCAATGCACGAATGGAACTCTCTACGTCGGTTCCTACAACGCCACTGACATGTATCCATGTTATGCTGAAAATCAAAAAGTCCACATTAAGAAAGTGGTCGACGGATGGCTTCGAGAAGGTTCTCTGATCTGCCCGAAGTGCTCGGATTACTGTAACAACTGTGGACCGCCCATCGTGATTCCTGACTATATTGGAGATTCGGAGTTAGATGAACCGTGCTCTGCGTTCTCCAGATTCTCGATATTTCGTCTCCTTATATTCTATCTGGTCTTTCTGTAAATTTGTGCTTGTTGCGTCGATATTCAATAACTAATCGGGTTCATTTTCTCTATTTTTGGCATCTGATGGAATCCAATTTTATTGTTTTCCTGTTCCTGTAATTGACCGGTCCAACTGTTTTGGCTTCTTTCCAAAGAATTAATCATTCCGGTGTTTTAATAAATTATTTGATTGTTTTACGTTGGCGATTTCAGTGGTCAAGAAGTACACAAATCTGAAAATAAAACTCAAACCAAGTGTACAATCTTTTTTGTAGTTTCAAAAGGTATTTCTTCAACTCGTCATTCTGTGTTCCGTCCATGTCTTCACAACATGTGGTTCTAGATTTTCGTAGACTTTTAAATACAATCAGAGTAAAATGACCGAGTCCTGAAAAAATATGTGGGATTGTTCTGAGATTTTCTGGAAGATGTCTTGTCGTTCAGTTTATTCATTATGTATCGAAACAGTTCAAAAACATAAAACATAGAAAAAGAGAATTAGATAGAGGAAAGCTTGAAAACAAGTATATAAATATAACATACAGAACAACAAAATAAACTTCGCTTAAACAATATTTCAGTTGTGGAACACACTTTGAAGGGCAATATGTTTTTAGTATAAAACATAAAAACGAACGCAAAGAAAAGGTCCATAGTTCTTTGTCGCAATCACTGCAGTTGTCCCTTCTTTCCGTCTGATCCTAACCATTTTAATATCAGAAATATCAGAACTTCTGTATTTTTGACGGATTTCTTTCTTCAACTCTTCACTCATCTCAATACATCTGATTCCTTTCAAATACACTTTTCCGTCGACTAAATTAGTTCTCTCGATGGATAGATTCATGTTTTGTAGTCTTGGATTAGATCCACGAATCCAATGCTTGAGAAATTGATTGAATTGTTTTTGAGATATTGTACAGGAGAAATCGACTCTCTCACTGTTAACCAACAACATATCATCAAGTGAGACATCATAACAAAATATGATACTTTTGAAGTTTTGAATGAAGTATTTCTGAACTTCACAAGCTTCTCCAAGATTCCTTCCTAGAGCTAGTTTGTTGACATTCTTGAAATGTTCCAGAAGTTCCCTGTTCCGAAACTTAGTATTGTTTCCAGATACATCAAGTTCATTGACACTTTTGATTACTTTTTTCAACGATTCCATCTCGAATCGCTCATTTCCCGTGCAGAAAACCACATTTGGTGGTTTATTATAACAGAATACAGTCTTAATGTGATCCAACCAGTTGTTGAAACTAAATAATGGAGTGGATGATCGAACTGTTCTCCTATCATAGATACAGCGAGAATAAGCAGAAATAAGTTGATTTGAGTCCAAATGAATCAATGCATCTTGATAAACCGAATTGTTATAAAAAGTGCGATCCATACTGAAGTATCTACCGTATACAGTTACAAAAACAACAGGAGAAATGATGATACGAACACCACTTGCTTCTATTCCTAATGACGCCACGATATTTTTTGTTTTTGTTGAGATTAAGGAGAAGTCGAATCTGAAAATATATTCTAAAAATTGGTCCGGCCCAGATTCCAGAAAAAGCCTATTATTTTTACCAAAAATTTGAATTTTTAAAGTTTTAAACAATAAAAGTACAAATTTATGATGCAATACTAGCTTTTGATTGAATTTTGAAGTACGATCGAAAGTTCCACTTTTTTGAAAAAAAATCCCATTCAAAAATTTTCTGATGTTCGAAACCCGGGCAGAGGAAAGTTTTTATTGTGACCCGGCCCAATCGGTGTTAAGTATGCTCCTAAATCATGTAGTAAACTCACAATGGATCTATAGCCATATTCTTGATCACTTCCAAGATTACAGTCTCGGGTAGTCGAAGCAGGGGAAAAGTAGGCTCCATTCGCTAGAAATTATCGATTTTTGTGGTTGACTGGGCAGAGGATTGGGGAGAATAGTCGACGGTGTAGGCCAGGAGGGAGGTGTGTTAGGGGGGAAATAATAAGGGTGTCTCTCTATTTGATTTGCCAGAAGGTTCTCTAGAATCATCCGTCCTGGGAATGTTAGCAGACCAAATGAATAGAAGGGTAATTTGTAGCATTCGTTTATGTGTAAATATATATGCAAAGTTTATTAAAGTTTCCGGTGGTTACAGTAGAAAAGATAAGTTATGAAACAAAAAGAGATAGAAAATGAGACATGGAAAAAGTTAAAAGCAGTTTTAAAATTCCATTAGGTTTTAGTGGAGCACAATGAAACGGACATGGAGAATATTCCCTGAATATATATATATAGCGGCGCCCTGTAATAGAACGGCACCCCTAGACATCCAATATAACGGCATGCCGTCATAATACAGTATTTTCGGTATCTGAAATAGTCAACACATTTCCATTTAAGACCCCAATTCCAATTCCACTTTCCCATGCTCTCCCCCGTACCCCGTAGAGTGCCGGCGTCTTGGTTCCCGTTACTATGACAATAGGTGTATATATCAAATCAACATTTGGTGCTCTTTTCTCTTCTCATAATCCCCTCATTTCTGCGTCTCTTCTCACTCCGTTATCTCCAATTTCATCCGCTTCGAAAAGGAGAGGTAACACCCGAGATTAGTCGAAGAAAACCTTTACTCAATCTATATTCTTCTTCACTTTTGACGATTTTTCCGCCTGAAAAATGATGCGAACCACCGATGAAAACATACAACGATATGATGTAAGTTTCTAGAAGAAATTTCGAAATTTTAAAATTTCAGAGAGAATCAGATGACCGAAAAAGCGTTTATAATTATAGATTTATGCATGATAAGGTTCGGTATCTAGGTAACGGGGAGAAGAAGGCGCCTGAAAAATATATCAAAAATGCTTGTGTTTTTTCAGTTTTTTCTCTAGTTGAATGCTGAAAAAATGAGACGGAATATTTGATTTCTGAGAGCAAAGGGTGGATATGGCTTCTATTTTTTAGTGACGTCATTTTTCGGATTTGGGATTTCACCATTGAAACTAATGATTTTTTTAAAGTAGAGTACTTTGTTTTAATCAATTTTTCAACTCCGAGACGTTTCGAAACCAGCCATTTTGAAACCGAGTTATATAAGCTCGGCACAGTTCTTACAACTGCGCTCCACCGAAATTCCCTTGAAAAATGTCTTTTTTTCTCTGAGTCTCTCCATTTCGTACACAATTTTCTTTGTTTTCGGTAGAGCGCGGTTGTAAGAAGCGTGCCGTGATAATAGCAACCTTGAAATTTTGGAACAAGACGTTTCGACACTGTTCAAGTTCATTGTCGTAATGTCTTGGTTTTAAAACGGCAATTCGAAAACAGTCGCTTTGAAACCAAGACATTTGGCAACCATGACTTGACATACAATTATCTCAAAATTTAGCAGAAAATGCTTTATTTTTCAGTTATTGTCGGATTTTGAAACGCCTCGGAGCTCATGAATATGCTTTAAAATCTTGAACTCCTCAAAAACACTCCAATCAGAAAATAACCACAGACTGGCATTGATTTGTGTTGTGGATTCAAAAACCACCGGGCTAATCAAATCTCCGTCCAGCCGTGATACTACTACACATATGTGACTTTCGTATTTTAAAGTTCCACTCTTCCCTCTTTACGTTTTTTTTTTCATCTTTCAACAATCATTTGATTAGTTAGTGGTGCTTGAAAGAGTTTTGAATCTTTTCAGTTTGAAAACGGAATTGATTTTTTCTTGTCCGTAGAGAGTTGAGGTTTGAGCCACTACCTTCAAGGACTTGTTGGAGCTCAGAGCCAGAACATTTAGCTCACATTTTTCATAATTTTTTATAGTTTCGCGGTGCCCTCTGTATTTCTTACGGCCAATATTAAGAATGATGCTGAATTTATCATTTCAAAAATCTCTGCCTGTGTAAAGGCTATGTGTGTAAAAGCGCATCTTGCTTCATCTTTTTGAAATGAAGGGTGCAATTCCAAGTACATTTTTTTTGCGTACGTTCTTTAAGGTTCAAAATGTGCAAAACCCTCAATTTTTAGGTAAAGAGATGGGGAATTTGAAAATGTTATTGACCTGCTATTGCCAAAGTTTGATAGAAAAAAGTTTTGGAGGTTTTTACCGAAAATGTCCTACATTTTACTTTAGATGTAATCCTCAGGTTACTGTTGTTAAATATAACTCAGGCCTAAACACGCTTACTATCAGCAGAAACTTACATTCAATCATAACATTTTAGCTTTTGAGTGATATGTACCACTTCTGATATTGCGAACTTGATTTTTACTAAATTCCATCTTTCATTGCCAGCCTCCAAAGTTTTTTACTTTTCAGATTTGAAATGTCAATTCCTTCTAACCTAAACATCGGAATTCTAGTTAGGTTCTTTCTCTAGTTCGTTTTCGGTAAAACTAGATTCATTGTTTCTCTTTCAGCTGCTATTCGTGATTCTCATAGTACCACCTTGCGTGACGGTGTCCAATTTCCGTTATTCTTTTTGCTACATAGATCAGAGGTTAGATTTCTCTTTTTCTTAAAATCTAGCAACAACCAGATTCAAAGCATATATTTTCAATGTTTTTGTCGATCCTTCTAACTCTACATTCCTTATTCCAGGTGCCCGTCCGTGAGTATCGTATGCTCGCAGCCACAACCGAAGTGGACTATCCGTACTTTCCATTCCGCATATCGATTGATTTTGTGCTAGTTCACAATGCCTCGGAATCACATTCCAAAGGCAAATATCGAGAGTTTTTCGAGAAAGCTGTGCAGAAAGAGGGGCTAATCATTCGTCATCAGATGTCTGGGCAGACTCATTTCACGTTGATTTCCACTCCGTTTCACCGGTTGTCAAGGGAAGCCGAGTCGTTGCAAATGTGCTTTCCATTGAAAGATGTGGGTTTGGTTTAGAGATAAAAAGATAATTTTTAGTTTCAGTGTCAAGTGAAACCTGGAATGCCGTCCTGTTGTATTCCCCTCTCCAAAATATTCGTGACCGATGACACAGTCCGTTTCATAAATGCACCATTCCAACGGAAGCATGGTGCTCTTTTCGTCAATTACCATGATGAAAAATCGTTTTTCACTCCGGCTCAGAGAGGATACTTAACCTATCAGATTCTTACAAAAATCGATATAAGTAAAGATTTGAAGCACGAGAGACTCGGAGATTCACAAGATGTCCCTGAGCAGTCGACGGCTTCTATCACTTCAGATGAGCAGTTGAGGAGGAAGGGATTGACGTGGCTTCTGATGAGAGATGTTTATGAGGAAGCATTCGTGCTTCATGCACCGAGCAAGGTGAGTTGGATTTACTACCCATCCGCCGGTGGCTGACCACTCGCTCAAAGTTCAGCTCGGGTCGCAGAATGGGTCTCGACGCGACTACCGTAGGATAAAGCTTTTTTATGGCTTAAGTCAAGAGGGGCCGTAAATTAGAATTCCGCAACGAGACCCACTCCGCGACCCCGGGCCAAACTTTGAGCAAGTGGTCAACCACCGGATCGGTGATAGGATAAATGAGAACACCTTATCAGTATTGTTTCAGGAAGAACCATATTTCAAAGCGATGCAGAATGGGAGTGTGAAGACTTATAATGAGGTTATTTCGGAAATTGAGTTGGATCCGAGGAAGAGTTTGAGCAATGCTTGGGAACGGTAAGACGTTTTTCGTATAAGGAGTACAAAAATGATGTAAATGCGCTCTAATGATAAGAACTTGAAATTTCGAATAACCTTCAATCTAGCTACGTATCACGGCACTGGTGGTTGTGAGTCGATACTCAGCGAATACACGGACAATGATCTTCTTAGTGTCGTCATTTTAGGAAGACGTAGGCTTGGCACCATGCCGCCGGGATTCCCAAAAAAAGTACTGGCCGTAATCAGGGTTTTCTGAAACAGTACTGGTATTGATCAGAACCGTTGAATCTACGTATAATGACTCGGATATGACCATTTTTTTGATTCTTACCAGTTGTGATCCGGGGCGGTTCCGATCTAGCCAGTTCTCACTCGGTCGATTCAGAAGCAACCCCAGAACTAGTCTGAGGTTCTCACTATTAGCACGGCACGCTTCTTACAACCGCGCTCTACCGGAACCGAAGACAATTGGGTGTGTAATTGAAAGTCTCGGAGAAAAAAGACATTTTTCAAGAGCATTTCGGTGGAGCGCAGTTGTAAGAACTGATAATAATTGAATGAGCGCGCTTTTAGACGCTTCAGGTACTTTATAATTTATCAGTGGAGCGCACTTGTCATATTTCAAATAAACCTTCTTTTCTTTCCCAGCTGGTACAAATTCCAACCTCTCAACAAGATCCGTGACTACTTTGGAGAACAAATCGCTTATTACTTCGCGTGGCAAGGCACATTCCTAACACTTCTCTGGCCAGCTGTCATATTTGGATTCATTGTTTTCATTTATGGGTTTGTTGATAGGTAAGTGACTTCTGGATCTCAAACACTCTATTATCATATCTCTATTTTTCAATATTCAGTATAAGCAGCTCTCCTCTTGACTGGAATCATTGTAAAGTCGTCAAATTCAACGGGGAGACTGAAAATGTGGCATGTGGAATGAGGAATGGGTGAGTTTCTAGTTATGTCTGACTTGAAAACTTGAGATTACCTTCAGACTAACCCTATTCTTCTCCATGCTAACCCAATGGTTTATGAGCTCATTCGACACGAAGATGAACGCATTTTTCGCAGTTTTCATGTCAATTTGGGGTAAGTCTTACAATTAAGGAAGCATGTACGTTACGACAAGGAGTTTTCCAGGAAGTGTGTTTGTTCAAGTCTGGAAACGCAACAACTCTGTGTTGTCTTATCAATGGAATTCTGATGATTTCCATGCAATCGAGCCGGATCGTCCAGAGTTCAGAGGATCGAAAATGAAGGAGGTTGGTGGATACCGTACGATATCTAATAGAGGTGCTCCAGCAAAGGCTATTTTACGCGTTATACCTTTTTTCGGCTGTATTCCAGTTTAGATGTCCTTTAAAAACTCACACGTCCCAAAAAACACTTAAACGTCCCTTAAAACACTTAGACGTCCCTTAAAACACTTAAACGTCCTTTCAAACTCTAATTTTTTTCAAACGTCCTTTCAAAAGTTCAGACGTCCCAAAAAACGTTTAAACGTCCCATAAAGTGTTTAGACGTCCTTTGAAATCCCAAAATATAGTTCTGAAGATTTAGACGTCCCAGAAAACATTCAGACGTTCCAAAAAATTATTTAGACGTCCCGAAAAATATTTAGACGTCACTTGAACACTTGTAGTGATTTTTAGTGTTGAAGGGACGTCTAAATATTTTTTGAGACGTTCAAATGTTTTTTGGGACGTTTAAACATTTTTGAGCATATTTGGGACTTGAAAGGACGTTTAAATGTTTCAATGGACGTCTAAGTGTTTCAAGGCACGGTGATTTTTTCGCTACATTTCCCGTTGACAATTTTTCGCCTCATGGCGCGCGGAAAAATGGGCGGGGTTAAGGATGCAACCGCGCGGCACAGAAAAATGAGGTTAATAAATTGCACTGGAAGTGAAGAGAAAGTTTTATGAAAACTGATCGTTTGGAAACAAAAGCATGGTAGATAAGTCAAAAGTTGTTCGAAAAACGAATTTCAGTTATGAATCCAGAAAATTTTAAGTGAAAAACATCTAAAATTTGACATTTCAACTGTATTCATCCGCTATTCGGCGAAGAGAAGCAAAAAAAGTGCAATCCTGTGATAAATTCACCTCGTTTTTAACGTTTTCCAGACATATAGGAGATAATCTGATAAATGAAATGTAGTAAACTCCTATTTGAAACATTTGAAAGGAATGAAAAGTAAATATTTTCTGTTTAGTTTAGTTAATTAGCTTATAAACGGTGTGTTTTCATGTTTTTGAGATAATGTTACGAAAATTCGCTTCGCGACGAAGGTATATCGAGTGAAGCTCAAAGTTGCTGTTAAAGACATTAGAAAGAAACATTAAAAGTGACAATAATTACACAATAAACTTCCAAATGATCGTTTTTTTTCATTTCCGACACGGAAACGTTCAAAAAAGCGTTCTTATCGATTCGTCACTTCCCAATTCGATCTTTTCCGATTCGTTTCTTCCAGATCCATTTCTTCTCGATTGACCGTCCTTCCCGATTTGTATTGTTTCACACAAGAACAGTTTTTGAGAAAAATGAAACATAAATCTCGATATTTAATTTTCCATAAAACGACTGAATATGTTCCCCAAGCACACTATGTTTCATTTCAATCTAACTGAAATCAGTTTTTGGACAATATTCGTGACTTTTCCATTTCTATTACTGAGATCTCACAAAAACACTGAATAACTTTTTTACAGAATCGTTCTGCAAAATCTGGTACAAATTCGAAATCAGTACTAAATTTCCGTTCTAGTGATATATGTCTCGACCCATAACTCCATCTTGACTCGTGATCTTTCGCTAGTTAAATTACACGTGAAAGATGAGCTTCTTTGTGAGCTTTCTCAAATCTAGGCCATGGTGATTTTAAAAACTAGGCCATCAGGAATTTTTAATTTCAACAAACTCCCATTTTCTATAAGAAAATGAATCGAAAACTATCTGAATTTTTTTCTGCAAAAACTAGATCGAAAAAAAATAATCTTATGAAAGCGTTTTTTCAAATTTATGGATTCAGTTTTTTTAAAACCTCGTCAAAGTTTGTGGAAGAGAAATTAACACTGACAAAAATCACTTCAACAAACTCCCGTTTTCTATATGAAGGAGGCCTTAAAACGGCAAGAATTTTTTTCTACAAAAACTAGATCGAAAAAAAATAATCTTATGAAAGCGTTTTCTTTAATTTTCGATTTCTATTTTTTTATATAGCTGATGAAAAATTATGGCAGAGAAAATTACACTGCGTTGTCCAGCGGAGCGCATTCGCCTCACGGGGTCGTGACCTAGCGAGAAGCAGAAATATGGAAGATAAACCCAAATTTAATGTAGCGAAAAAATCACCGTGCAAGGGACGTTTAAGTATTTTAAGGGACGTCTAAGTGTTTTTTGGGACGTTCAAGTTTTCAAAGGACATCTAAACTGGAATCTTTTTTCTCAAAGGAGATATCAAACAGTTGCCAACAGACAAAATGTAGCTGAATATTCATAAAATAGTTCTCAAACTGAAAAAAATTTGATAGCTCTCAAGGCAGTTGAGATATTTTGCTCCAAACTCTTGCTACTGGGGGCACCCGTTTTTCCGATATTTGGAGTTTCAACTGCGCTCTATCAAAACAGAGTATAAGTTCAGTGGAGCGCACTTGTAAATATGGTGACCCATACCGATAACCAGAACGGTATTGCCCGGATTCAAAACCAATGCAAAACTATTCTAGATCTTGTTCAAATATAATGATGCTAATAGACTTATACCTCAAGGTTCTAATTCTTACCAGTTCTTGTTTGAGCGGTTTTAATTTTGCGTAATCCGAGCTCTCGTTGTCCGACAGAAAATACCCAAATCTGAAAAAAACCACGATGGCAAAACTAAGATCCTAAACTGAACTATAGCGACAGTTCTGAAATCTGGTTGACTGAAATGTGACAATTTCATTTTCCAGGACCCAATCACTGGTGAAGACATCTGGATATCCCCTGCCCTGTTCCGCTATCTGAAAATGATTGGCTCCTTCTTCTTCGTCTCATTCTCCATGCTCATCGTCATCCTCTCCCTGATGCTGGTCACTCTTCTCAAAATCTGGATGGTCTACAACTTCCAATGCACCAAAGAGTATACATTCCATTGTTGGCTCTCCGCCGCATTCCTCCCTTCTGTTCTCAACACATTATCCGCAATGGGTCTCGGTGCGGTGTACAGTAACCTCGTAGCTCGGTTCAATGCATGGGAGAATCATCGGACGGAATCAGAGCATAACAATAGTTTGATAGTGAAGATATTCGCTTTTCAAATGGTTAATACCTACACTTCATTGTTCTACGTGGCATTTGTAAGACCAGAGAGTCATGGGTTACAACCAAATGGGCTATTCGGGTTGGGAAAGGAATTCAAGGATACATGTCTCGATGATACGTGTAGCTCGTTGCTAGCTCTACAGTTGTTAACTCACACTTTAATCAAGCCGGTTCCCAAGTTTTTAAAAGATGTTGTGATACCGTAAGTCTTTCAAGTGCGCTCCATAGATAACAAAAGTCAGTTTAGCTACTTCGTGAAACTCTTCCGCCTTCGTATGTATACAAGTAGAACCGAGGCGACAAGAATCGAAGCTGAGGAGGATGATCAAGCGAATGTGCTTGTTAGGTTTGTATGCAACAGCGCTCCATTGATAATTGTTGAATTTTTCAGAGAATGGCTGAAACCGAGTGCCGGTGACTTTGTGTTATGGGAGATGAACGAGAAGATTATAATGTTCGGTACCACTATGATGTTTGCATCCTTATTCCCGTTGGCACCACTCTTGGCGCTGATTATCGGATTTGTGGATATGCGAATAGATGCGCATCGATTGATTTGGTTCAACCGGAAGCCGATTCCAATGATTACTAATGGTATCGGAATCTGGCTCCCAATTCTCACATTCCTTCAATATTGCGCGGTTTTCACTAATGCTTTTATAGGTAGGTCACACTGGAGCGTGATTGCATTTCTCTCAATTTTTAAAACGAATTTCAGTTGCCTTCACCTCGGGTTTCTGCTCAACCTTCCTGGCTGATAACGAGTATTGTACGGTCCAAAACCGGCTGATCATTGTGATCGTGTTCCAGAATTTGGTATTCGGACTCAAATATCTTTTGTCAAGTGTGATACCCTCGGTGCCAGCGTCTATTAAAGTGGCTTTACGGAAGGTATGTCTGTCTGTCCATCTGTGTATCCCGATGTCCATTTCTTTTTCAGAAGCGCTACGTGGTCGCTCATATAATGGAGAAAGGAGATGTCCCCCACAAGACTCGGATCAAGAAGAGAACCCGGATAGCCAAGTTGGCATGGATCACGTCTAATCAACGAGTTCAACGTGGCAAGAAGAAGGAGACACCACTGAAGAATAAGAGGCTTCTGGCAGAAGACTGATTGTGCATTAGAGCGCATTTATATATTTGTTAACCTCTATATATCAATAAATATGTAGTGTTTGTTGTACACCAACTGTATGTTCTTGTTTGAACTGCCGCGTTGTCCATTTTTGAGAGACGCAGGAAGGTGAAGGAATCGGGGGTGATACGTTGGAAAAAGGGGAAATGGTTTTGCAGTTTTGTACAGTTTTTGCGAAATTTGACAGGTTTTTTAAATCAAAATTGATAAATTTATTACTTTACTGTTTTGATAAAACCCGTATTTTGTTTTCTTAAAAATGTATTTAGGCTCCACCGTTTTTACAACTGCGCTCTACCGAAATTCCAAAATTAACAAGTTTTCTTTGTTTCGGTAGAGCGCAATTGCAAGAACTGTGTTGTGCTGATACGGTAGTGTGAAATTTTTTTAAAACAACTTTTTCGTGGTTTTGTTTCATTTGTTAAATATCCCTTCCCCTTCTCAATCCACTCCCAATAACCTATATTCAACTTTTTTCTTTTTCGAGGTCAACCCGAAATGCGGCGCCGTTCCATCACTCGACAACTTCCATTTCTTCTTCTTCTCCTCGTCACAGTCGCCTTCGCCAAAATCGATCACGTAAAGGAGAAGACGGCGGAAACGCACGGAGATGCCACTAAATTAAAAGCGAAAGAGGCGCCAGAGCATATTGACCACAAGAAATTGTGTGAGTAAGCCCACTAGTGAGCATTTTTTGGGGCTCTTAAGAATATTTGAATTTTATACCGCGCTCAACCGAAATTCTCTTGGGAAATTTATTGTTTTTCAGTCACTGAAAACTTCAAGCAACGTCGTTCTGAACACAAAGCCGCTATCGAATCGATCAAAGGAATCGGAAAGGATAAGACACGTTTATTCTTGGAAGATCTGCTGAAAAACATCAAAAGCCTGCTGAAAGAGTCGCGTGAGACAATCGAACGTACCGCCCATCTCGCCGATTCGCCGTTCCCGCATAACAGTGATTTGTTGAAAGATGCATTTTCGAAGGTAGCTTAAAATGAATTTTCTTTAAAAAATTTTAATGAAAATTCGAATATTTCAGCTACATGAGAACACTGCACTCTTCACTGATCTCTCGTTGGCTTTCTCGAAGTTTTTCGAGACAAAAGTTCAAAAAGATCGGAAATTGAAGACACTTCTCGTCTGGGCCTACAATTATTCGATTAAAACTGGAATTTTCGATTCAGAAACCGAGAAGAAAGTGAACTTGATGGCTCAACAACACGAGCTAATTGAGAAAGATGAGAAATTCTTCAATTCGTACGATAAGGAGCGTGTGAAGGAAGATATGGAAGCAGAAGAGGCGCAGAGAAAGCAGAAAAAATCGAAAAAAGCTGAAAACAAGCAACCGAAGGGGGAATTATGAACGGGAATTCACCAGATATATAATTGAAATTCGTAATAATTTCTAGCTCATGATACTCTTTCTCTTTTTGTAAATAACCTTTGCATAATTTCTTAAAACCTTTGATACTCTAGTTGTTGTCGCCATAATTTGTTTTTTAGTGCAATTCGATATTTTGTGTATAAAACATACTTATTTTATGTTTTTCTAAACAAAATTTCAACGGTTTTCACCGTTTTCTATCTTTTTTGCTTGTTTTTACCTTTTTTATTGAAAAAATCTATTTGAAAGCAACGAAAATCAAAATTAATTATGTATTTTTCCACAGTAAAAAAGTATTCGTGGTGAGACCATGTTCAAGAAATCACCGATGCTCCTAAAAATTGGCGCGCAATTTAAAAGTAATCGCTGCCGTCAATCAGATTTTTCTTGTTAAAAAACTAGTTTTTTCGCTTTTCTCAAAATTCGAATAAATTTTTCTTCGAAAACCTCAACTCCTTATATTCCAGGGTTCTTTTCTACCGGTGTCTCCTCTTCCCGATAAAAATGACGACTCCAAAATACAGTTTGACGGAACTCCGAAACCTACAGGAGGACGATGAGTTGGATCTGTCGGCGAGTGCAATTCAAGACTTCCCGAAAGCAATCACCCAATTGACGCGGTTGACCAAATTGGATTTGAGCTCGAATCGAATCGCTTTCCTGCCAGAATCGTTCTGCACGATGGATAAACTCATTCGGTGAGTGGGATATGATAAGATTTTTGGAGAAATAATCAATGTATTTTAAGACTGGATCTCGGAAACAATCAATTGCATCACCTTCCCGATGGAATTGGTCTTATGAAGAGTCTTCAGCACCTCAACTTGTACAATAACAAGTTGGAGGTAAGGAAACAAAGATTCTATTGAAATATAACCTTTTCCATTTCTCAGGACCTCCCGCTTTCCTTTGGAAACCTCAAATCCCTGAAATGGTTGGATTTGAAGAAGAATCCAATCAATAAGCCTCTACTCGCTATCGCTGGAAACTGTGGAACGGATGCAGAGTGTAAGACAGCTGCCAAGCAAGTTGTCAATGTCTATATGGGCGAAAAGCAGAAGGAGTTTGCTCAGAAAAAGGCACAGGAGACGAAGCTGAAAGAGAAAGTGGCAAAAGCTCAGCAGGAGGAGAAGATTCGAAAGCATCAGGAGAAGAAGCAGAAGGAGGCGGAGATGAAAGCGGGTAGGTTTGAGAGAAATCGAGAGGAAATCTAAAAGGTGAAACAGGTGAAATGTCGTGGTAAACTGAGGTTTTCAGGTCCAAAAGTTTGAGAAATTCTTATTATTTGCAGTCTTTTCGTACTGCATGCACGCCACGTGGAATCTGCATGCGAGGAATGGCAAACCGCCTCTTCGCTCGCTAGTAAAACAGTCTTATGGGGCTATTCACCTCCGGAAAAAACGTTGTTCCCACTCGATTTATTTACCGGAGAAACAGTTTTTTTTCCGTTTTTCCGGTAAATGAATCGAGGGAAAAAAACGTTTCTTCCGGACGTGGATAACCATTTTAAAGAGAAAATCATCCCGAAATGTAGATCATGGCAAGATCCACATTTTCATAGTTTTTTCTTCTCACAAATCCGATTTTAAAGGTAGTTATTACAAATATAAGCCGACAAAAATTCCACGAAGCATGACTGTTCCGTGAGGATTAGCTCTCTCTCTATTAGAGTCTCTAACAAAATTAACATATTCCATCTCAAGATAATCCTCTCTCTTTTTCTCCTCCTCTTCTTCTATGGCCGGATCCGGTCGGATAATAAAATGGAAAAACGAGAGAGCAGGTGGCGAATGCACCCACACGAGCATCTGTCATTCCCATCTATGCTCTCCCTCTCTCCTTCTGGTCATTTTCTATTCCTTTTGTGTTCAAATTCGCCCTCCTTCTCCGTCCCTCTTCGTCTTCTCCTTCTCTGGCCATCATCATCGACAACGTCGTCTTGCCATGAGAGCTCCAGGAGAGAAATAGCGAGGTGAAGTGAGAGACGCAGAGGGGACATAGCGGCACTCGTCGCTCCGTTTTTTTCTTCTCGTCTTTCAACCACTTCTTACTTTTTTTGCGTTACTCGTAGTAGTTTTTCGTGATAATTTTTTGTTTTTTTTTCACTTTTTGCAACAAAAAATGTTGGTATTCTTGTCTGTCTTCCTTTGTTTCTGTATACACCTGACGCATAGCAAAACGAAAAAAAATCGTACAGTTGGTGGATTGTTCCTGCTCAAAAGTTGATTTTTGCTCCCATCTATCACATGTCTCACCCTGTACTCCTCGCCTCAACTGCTAAGGTCTTTCGCACTCCTCTCTCTTTCTCTCCCTATCTTGCAGTTCGATTGCACAACTGACCACCCCAACTACTACCAACGGAGACACACAGAGACACGTAAAAACCAAAAAGTGTGAGATAGTACGGATCTCCGAAGAGACTACAGACACTTGAGAGAGAGAAAAAGCGCCTGTCCGACCTCCGTTGTGGTTGACCCCTTCGAAGAGGTGACTCTCTCTCTCTCTCTCTCTCTGTTTAGTTTTCGAAACGAAACGATTGGATAATACAAATTGTTGTTTTTTTTGTCGACGCTGGCAGTTCGTTTGTAGTTCCGAACGTTTTTATCTTTCTCTCTTTAGATGAAGACTTAATGAGGATAATCGTCATCATTACCAGCTAGTAGATCACTTTGCTAAATTTACAAGGTGTGTCTCCTGCCAATTCTTATCAGATCGCTCTCTGAGAACCGTCTTCGTGGCTATTCGACTTACCAGTACTCAAATATTGAGGAATCGTTTTTCGGGTGACCTATATATTTTTGATCGTCTACCAGTTCTATCTCTCCTATTTTCTGCCGTTTACTTCCTATCACTTCCCAGTAATACGCGAGAAAAAGAAATATATCTCTTCCTTTCTCGATTTTTGGAGAATTTTTGATTGACACGGCGACATCGTTGGCATTTTTCGTGTTTCTTTGAGAAAAAAGCGGAAAATGGAAGTGTCGTACCGAGACCCACTCTTTAAAAAATCCCATGTGCCGTTAAATGTACGGTTTTTCGCTTTTTCTTCCGAAAGCAAATTTTACATCACTTTCAAATAAAAATTTATAATTTTTGTTGACGTGTTGACCCTCCACGTCTTAATTTTTTGTTTTTCTCGAATGTTCGATGATTTTTTCCAACTCGACGCACTCTCTTCCGCTCTCTTTTCTCCGCTCTTGTTTTTCTTTCTCTTCTGCTATCGTTTTTGGACTGTATATTTTTCAGTTTTCTCCCTTTCTTTTAACTCGAATCGACACAGCTTTTACGAACAGGATGGCTAGTAAGTTTCAATAAGAATTGGTGGTGAAATCGAAGAAAAAACGGACCTTCATTGGTTTTCTCAAAATAAGCTATGAAAACCTTGTTTTCTCACGACATTTTACCGAAAACTACCTAATTTCCCATCAGATCGTCCATATTTTCAACAACAATTCGATTTTCAGAGAAGGACGCAAAGCAACGCGAGCAAGCCTCGAACAACAAGTCTCAACAACACACGCCTCCACACAAAGAACATCAAAAGCCTCACAAGAAGGAGACGTCGCATAATAAGGCGTCGGATGCCAAGAAGACTGAAAAGCCACGTGGATTCTTCAGAAAGTGTAGGTTTTTCGTAATTTCCGGTCAATGCTCGCTCGTCTAAAACTCTTGTTCTTATCACTATTTCTTCGTTATGATTACGTTGACTAAACAAGGCGGTGTTTATTTAATTCAGTAAGTGACAGTATTCCTAGCTCGAAAGTTTTCACAAATGTTCAGAAAAGGTACTTTTGGTTTGAACCCGTTCAATTTACCCTCAACAACTTTCTATTTTTCAGTGTTCGGATTCATCTGGACATGCTTCTTCTACCTGACAATCATCCTCGCCACCTCAAGTACCATCGCCATTGGTCTCGACTGCAAGGGTCTCGGAACTCCAATCCCTGGAACTGCTCCACTTTGCAAGGATCTCTCGCTTATCGGAACTGGAAATAAGCCATCGGCCGCGTTTGTACAAAATGCGAAGAAGGCGTACGGACAAGTGCTGACCGGATACCAGTAAGATTATCGATTTTTTGATGGGAATTTTCGATTTTCAATGTTTCTTTTTCAGCAACCAATTGAAACCCCATATCGCGCCAGTTCAAGCATCGATCAGCAAGCAATGGAAGCAGTTCGCCAAGACTGATAATGGAAAGAAGGTCGAAAGTATCGCATTCCAAGTTCACACATGGATTGTCGATAAGTGGGTGAAGGTTCAACGATTTGTTCAACAACAATGGGCCAAGATTCAAGCTTGGTGGAAGAATACCGGACAGAAGCAATTCGGACCAGCTCTTGAAGGATTCATGATTGGACTCAAGATGGTATTCCAGATTGTTGCTGATATTGCTCGCAATATTGCAGGTAACCAGTTCTAATACCTTTTTTCTCAAGCAATTTCACTATTTTCAGGTCTCCTTGTTCATTTCGTTGCTCGTGTCAAGACCTTCTTCCTCGCATGGTCTGATGGTGGATTCAATGCTGCTATGAACACTCTGAACCACTGATTCTCCCTCACAATACCTTCTTCTCCCCACAACTTCCTTTTTCTCTTCCTCTGCCCCCACTACGGTTATCGCCTCGATAATTTTTGTAGTTCTTCGCTCTAGTTTCTTCCCCAATTTCGTTTCTTTTTCCCTTTTTGGATATTCGATTTGTGAAAAAATCTCGAGTTTTCGTAATCTCCCTCCAGAACCTTTATCTATATTTGCCCCGCCCCCTCTCTCATGTTTCCCTCATTTAATTTATTTTCATTATTTCTTCTTACTGGTGTTCTTTTTTGATTTGTTGTTTCGTTCTGAAGCAACAATTTGATTGACAGTATTTTTTCGATAACTTTAATTTATATGAAAATTTATTTTAAGTATTGAGACAGTAACAACGCAGGTTTTCACTCCCATTACTTTCAAATTCACATTCAAAAAAAAGAAAGAAACTTGCTTCAAATCGATATTTGAAGTGAAATGCCACCACCGAATCTTCTCGAGGTGCCAGAACTTCCGCTTCAAATGATAATCGACTATCTCACTCCAGCTGCAACGTCAGTTTTCATCGCAAACGAAATCCCTGAATTCCTTTGATTTTTCAGTGTCAATTTCGCCTTATCCAACGAAAAAATCCGCGAGTTCATCGAAACGATAAACTTGAATCTTGAAACGATTTCACTGAAAATCACAGAGAAACGCTGTTCCATCACACTAGTTTTCTTCTATTCGGAGAAAAGTCTCGTCTGGAAATTCGTCTCGACACCATCGAATGATCGGCCAAGACCGAATTTGAAAATCAAAGTTTGTGAGAATCCGCTGGACTTTTGCATTGTAATTCGAAGCATTTTTGAAATTTTTTGTAAATGGTTCTCAATTTTTCAGAAAGCAGTGAATTGGCTGACCAAGCTGACCCGTTTCCCCGTTACCAGTGTCACCGTTGAGGGACCCGATTTCCAGGGAACAAGGGAGCTATTGGAATGGAAAGCAATTCGAGAATGTGAACGTCTTACGATGAGTTTATCCGATGAAATGACTGGGAATTTGGATGATTTCAAAGATTTGGAATATGTCGATTTGGTTGGATGTGATTGGATGACACCGGAAATTCTAGAGACGTGTCAAGCCAAAACAATCTCATTGTTCTCTGTAAAATGGACACTTGAACAAATTATTCAGATAATTCTGAATTGGCTTGAAAGTACAGAGAACAGAAAACTGGAATATCTTAGTGTTGCTTTCAAAGATTCACGCGATGATGCGTTGACGATTCTCGACGCATTCGACACGAAACCGTGGGATCGAACGATGAGACACGCTACTTATCCGTAAGTTTTGCGACTATAAAAGACAATTTTTTGTTTGTTTTCAGAAGAAGAAACGCCGAAGTCCCGTTAGACCTCAGTGGAGCTCGTGATATCGAACGATCGGATGGTTTACTCGCGTCGATTCTTGTTGATAGCGATGGAGTCGATTTCGTTGTTTGGCACGACCGGTTTCCCGCGCAATCGGAACTTTAATTGTTGTTATTTCACTAATTTTTGTTTTTTTAAATGTAAATTTTGTTATTTTGAGTCATTCTTATTATCATTTTCAAATCGAGAGAAAGTTCTCTTTTACTATTTTCTCTTCACAATATTGTAGAAGTATTGATTGGACCCGGCGATGAATCTCTTCTCCACAAAATACGGATCCTGTGCACTTGGTTTGTACTCCGCTGAGCATGTATCATCTTCGTAAACCTCTTCGACTCCGCCTAGAAATCTCTTGTAGAGAGATGCTTGAAGAGACCATCCGAGTCTACTGCTAACTTACTGGAACTCGATGAATCCCATGATGATGATTCTTCTCCTTCCTCCAAATCTCTCACTCTGTCAAAGTCAGAGCCATCTTCGAGGCTAGAGTCTTCATTGATCAGTTTGACAATTTTTGCACCCATTTTCGCAAAAAGTTAAGGAATGAGAACAATTGAAAAATGAGATATTGAGAGTTCTATTTCTTCACGTTCGTGAAACAACTCGAGAAATTCTAAAATCTGATTTTTGCCTCAACGGATATCCCCGAAGAGGCGGTTGCAAAAATTTTGATTATTCGACACACTCTTTCGAGAGATCGAAACGACAGCTAACCTTGGTTAAACTGGGTTAAAACCAAATTGAGAAGCGAGAGGACGGATTATATGTTTCGTTGTGTACCGACATCTCGCGGGTTCCGCCGTCCGCTATGTTTTGTGTGCGTCGTGACTCCGCCCACTTTTGTGCGGTGAAAGTGTGTGCGCGCGAAAACGGTGATTTTGAAATTAAAGTTTCTTTTTTATATTTTTTTCAGTTCAAAAGAAATTTCGCTGATTTATTCCTCGAAAGTGCAGTTTCCCGATAAAAACTTCACTATTTTTGCAATAATTCATTGCTTTGAACTTATCGGTTATTTTTTAGATTTTTCTTTAAAAAAAATATTTTTCCCAGAATTCCCAAACATGTAATTATTTCAGCATTTCAGTCAGATGAATGTGCTCATTCAGGGAGCCGTTCAAGCTCTCGGATACTGCGAAGATGGAAAATATCATCGAGAACCTGACTGTTATGGTAATTTTCTTCTTTTTTTGAGAAAAACTTCATCAATTAAATTTCAGAAACCATTCGCGACTTGATCAGATACCTGCGCGAAGACGGTGAAGACTACACCGCCCGTATCGAGTGTGGACGACACAATTTGGTGGAGCATGATTTGGTGCCGATGGTGAAGTGTGAGGATTTGAGTGATGACGAGTTTGATATTGCAATCAGGTAATAATTTCTGAAAGTTTCTGATATAAATGAAATATTTTCAGATTAATGGTGAACCTCTGTCAACCCGCAATCTCCACAATGCGCGGGAAACCACCTAGCGATCGTGACCAGTGGAAGATGTACTGGGAGCTCGAGGAGAATCTGCGTCGCGCGAAAAACGCCTTCACCGACGTCTACTTCTTCACTGCAATCAAAAAACGAATTGATAATTATTTTATCGAAACAGATTTCGATGATCGAGACGAGCGACTTCGATTGGTTGTTGAGAGAATAGTTTTGCTCATTAAATACGTGTTTTCTATCAATCAAGACACTTCGGAAGGACGCCGGACACGTATTGAGGATAGTAGTCATGACCGGGTGATTCTCGCTTTTTTGGAATCTGGAATCGATAAAACATTGATGCATATCGCGAATCAGCCGAGAGAAAAAGAGTTCCACATCACAATTCTCGACATTTTCGCGTTGATTCTCAAGGAGCAGTGTCCGGAGAACCTCTCAAAACCGGAAGATGATCCAGAAGTTTCTACAGCAGAAAAGAAGAAAACTGAGGAAGAATTTCGAAAAATTATCGAAAACCACGTTGTAAAAGAGACACAAAAACGGAAATCCTTCTCGAGATTCGGTGGTTCCTATACGATTAAAGGGCTGAAAGGAATCGCTTCGAATTCCACTCAAGTAGTTTTCAAGCCGATTCAAAACGTGGAAAAACACAATTTTCTGGATGAAAGGAAGCAGAAAAAACGTGTCGCTAGAAATCGAAGACCGTTCGAAATCGATTCAAATACTCATTTTGCATCGAGTGAAGTGCGACGAATGTTGAGAGATATGGTCATTCGACTCATCGAAACTTGCTTTAATCGCCTCATGAAAAGCGCGAAATCCACAGTTTTCGTCCAGGGACATGTTATTCACAAGACCTCTCAAATCAACTATTTCTTTATGGTGAAATTCATCCTCCGGTTTGTCCGGATGTCCAAACAAGACTCACTTTTCGAACGAATCTCCGAGTGCACTGGAGTAGAAGCATTCCACGAGAACAACGTCCAACTCACGGAATATGTGGAGAATGCCACGACGCTGAAAGGTGTGGAGGCGAAAAGTTTCGGTCTGAAAGCTCAATATGCACTTGGAGCATACAATGAGCTAGTTCTCCTTCACAGACATATAGTGGAATATGGAAAGGATGAAGGAGAGAAGAAACGAGCGAGAAGAGCGTTGGAGCATGTTGTGAACGTTGAGGAGTATCGAGAACTGCCGATTTCTATCATGAAAAAGTTCTCGACATCGGTACTTTCCAACAATTTCCTTCGAGAACTTGTGCTGACAACTCATCATTATATGAAGCTAGTAGAGAGATTTGTGAAGACCGGAGCCCTCAAAAAAGTCACCAAGAAAGTCAAAGTAAGGAAGAATCACCAGAAGAAGACGTCGCCTGAAGATATACGATCGGAGTTTGATAAAATGTCAGTGGATAGTTTGGAGGCGTTGTGGGAGGAGTCCAAGGAGACACTGATGCAAATTCTCAAGAAGGAAATACCGGAGATGGATGACATGAATCCGATAAATCCACAATTGGACGTGAGTCCAGATGCTCAACAGAAGTTTGCGAAGCTCTTCATTCAAAGATCATTGAGATCCAGAGGATTCCCGGCGGCTATTGGTTTATATCATGCTTCTAGAAGAATCTGGAAGGATTCGCATAATTTCAGTGGTCTTGAAGAGGATGCGACAGTGGAGGATGAGTTGGATGAGCTCTATCAGATTCTGAAGATGGATTTGAAGAAAGTGGCGAGAGAATTGAAGAAGGCGGAGGAAAAAGTTGGATCCGAGTTCGACAGATTCGATAAAATGGCTCCAGAATCTATCGAATCGCTTTGGGAAGATCCAAAAGTTCAGAAGCTTCTTCTCCAGATTCTCAACAGGGAAGTTCCAGAATTAGAGGACGCCAACCCCTTGAATTGGCAGTTAGAAGTGAGCCCAGAGACTCAACAACAGTTCGCAATGCTCTCCATTCAACGAGCTCTTCGTTCGAATGATCTCCCAAAAGCCATTGGTTTATATCATTCCTCCAGAAAACTCTGGCCAGATGAGAACTTTTTCGGAGCACCCGAGATTACTGTAGAAGAGGAAGTGACCGAGTTGGAGGGGATTCTGAAGGCAGATCTGGCAGAAGTGGTTAAAGAGATGAAGATCGCTGAAGACGTGGCAAATAAAAAGTTAGATGACGTGGATGGTGACGTGGCAAGGGAATATGGGGATGAGATGAATTCAGAGGACGAAGATGAGACTCCTGCTTGGAAAACTGAAGAAATTGATTTCCAATTCGATCTCTATGTATCGAAATATGCCAATGCAGATGTTCTGAAGTGGTACGTCTTCTTGTTGAATGACTTCTCGAAGAACGGTGTCGATTTGAATCAAGCACTTGTTAAAATGCTGCATAGAATCGCTTTCGATCTGAAACTCCCCACGAAACTATATCAAGTCTCTCTATTCCAAGTCCTTCAAAAAGTTAATCAACACTTTACAAATCTAACGAAAGAGCTTCGGAAGACAAGTCCGTTCTACGAATTATATCAATTCGGTTTCCATTTACTCAAGAAATTCTTCGCGAAATTCGCCGAAATGGGACCGGAATTGGCGATTGAGGCGTTGTTCTGGAAGGGACCGAAGGAATGTTTCGAGATTGATAACGGATACGGATCATGGATTAAGAGCAAGGAGGCGGATATCAAAGTTTGGACGGAAGAATTGGAGTCGGAGATTCGGCATTTGTATGATGAGTATACGACAGTGGAGAGTAGAGAGGATGGTAAGGGAAAATGGGATTTCAGTTTTTGAGTCTTTCTGAAAGCTGAAAGTTGGAGATTTTTAAAGTTTTCAGACTGAAAAAGCTGAAAAATCACATTTTTAGCATCGAAATTGTCTGAAAATGCTCAAAGATCACAAATTTTGCCCCAAATCGGTCAGTTTCGTGAAACAGTGACATTTACGATTTTGAGGGAAAATCTCAAAAAAGAACGATTTTTGAAGTTTTCAGACTGAAAAGTGCAAAAATCCCGTTTTTGAGCTCAGAAAACTTAAAATTTCCTGAATTTTCCAATTTCGGTTTTCCAGGAATCGACGTTCTCGACTTCATCGAACACAACCTCTCGCGTGCTCGTTCCCGCAAACAAATCGCCAAAAAACTCATCGAGTTCGGTCTGGATCTTCTCGGAGCGAAATGGAAAAATCTCGAGAAGGCTCAAATGGATTCAGTGCTTCCAGTCGGTGATATCCAGAAGGTGTACGATGAATGGAAATCGGGTGGTTCTGAAGGAGATCTCGTTGATATTTTGAAGGAGAAATTGACCGAATCTTTGGGTTCCGAGATTTCAAGAAAGAAGATTATCAAGCAGTTGGCTCATATGGATATTCTATATGAGAAACCGAAGAAAGAGAGACCGTTGCCTGAATGGGATAGTGGTCTGATTGAGGAGTTGACGGGTCTGAAAGAGCAATTCGATGAAATTGAGGATGCTGAGAATTTGTGTAAGATTTTAGGTCTTCTGGTGTCCAAATGTGTCTCTTATCATCCAATTTTCAGTGGGAGTCGACATTGTCTCATACGTGATGAAACGTCTCTCCGTGAAGAAGCCAACGCGACAAGTGGAACGATATCTCGCTTCGATGGGCGCGAAAATCGTGGAACGACCCAAAAACTCGTCTCGAAAATCTGAAAAGCCACGTAAAAAGATGAGCGAATACGAGGCGTTCCTGAATGACTCGAGTGATAATGAGGAGCCGATTCGAGAGGATTCGGAACCGGAAGATGAAGAGGAGGAGCCGAAGATTAAGAAGAAGAAACGGGCGGTCTTGGAATCAGATGACGACGATGATGAGGTGGTGACGAAGAAATCTAAATCTCCAGTGGAATCCAGAGAGCCATCCATCGAGAAAAGTCCTCCGAAGAACACTCTGATGAGTCGGATTATGAATAAGAAGCGGAAGCTCGCCCAGTTGGAGAGTGATTCCAGTGATAGTGAGGATGAGAGTCAGCAGGAAAAGGAGAAGAAGGAGGATGAGAAAGAGACGAAGAAGGATTCAGATGATGATAGTGATGGGGAGGATGATGCGGTTATTTATAAGGTTTGTTATACATATCAGCTTGGCAAGGTTCTTACAACTGCGCTCCACCGAAATACCCTTAAGAAATGCCTCTTTTTTCTGCGTCTCTCAATTTCGCGCATAGGTGTTTTCGGTTACGGTAGAGCACGGTTGTAAGACGCGTGCCGTGCTCATATAGTTCGAATTGAAAGAGTCACGTAATAAATTATTTCAGAGACGGTATGTGGACGCCCTATTGACATCTGGCTCGGTTGTTGGCGGTAGAATCACTCGTGACACTTCTGAAGAGCCAGAAGAAAAAGAGGAGGAGCAAGAGGATCCGTTCTCGACGAAGATCAAATTCAAGCGACGAATTGTGATGTCGGATAACGAGGATGATGATTGAACTGATTTGATTTTGTAATTTGACTAATGTTTTGTGCCATTTATTGATTACTTTGTCTCGAATTCTGAACGAAAGATTTATTTCATGATCACTTTGAAAGTTAATGGGCAGAGTTCAGGAATTAAATTAATATTGTCAAATTACGTGGCTTATTTACGTGGCTGTTGAATGCATCCATTCACCTTCTTCGCCTCGAAACTTCTCTTCCGCGACAGCGCAGCGCTTCCCATGATTTGAAGAGATTTCGACGAGACCTTTGAGTGTGTCTTCTTTTCCAGAATGTGCTCGTCAACGACGTCATAAACCGGATCGGCGAAGTCCTTGAGTGCCAACTCACTGGTCCATTTGACACCTCCGTATGGTGTCTCGTGTTTCGTTTCGATTGTCTGAAAAAGAAAAATGGAAAAATTCTATAATTGTTGTTGCAGATTTTCAAAATACCTTAGTTTCGACTGATTTACTGATGAGTTCGACGTCCTTTTCGCCGCCAACAGGTGCTCCCATACGATATAAAGAGCAGTGAGTCGTTGAGTTTTCAGTGAGAATTTGATTAATATAGACGGTGTACATGATGGGGAGAAATGGGGAGACGTCTACAGGGGAAAGTGAGTGAACGAATGGGGAAAAGGAAAAGATTCGCGCGCATTCGATATCGAGGTAGATCAAAAAGTTTCGCGGGATTTCGCTTTTGAATTTTCAAAAATCGTTGCTCCGCAAAAAAAGGAGTAAACACTTGAGAAAATGTGGAACGAAAAACGAAAAAGGACACTGAAATCGTTCGAATGAAAGAGGCGGAGTCAGAATGAAGTGAGCTGAAGACGTCGCCGAACAACAAGAACCGAATCCAGATTTCCCGACAATCCCATTCCCGAATCCAGAAGAAGGACGAAAAGTGTTGACATTGGCAATCGAGACGGCCGATAAGAATGGGTCAACAGTGATTCTGGCAAACGATCCAGACGCGGATAGAATTCAGATGGCTGAGAAACAGAAGAAGTAAGGAGAGACTCGGATTGAGAGGTTGAAATTTATTAGGAGAATGGAAATGGAAGAAAAGACTAAAGGTTAAAACATCTTTTAAGCATTCGAATGATACAATTATCCTCCAAAAGCTCTCCGGTTCTTTCGAGAATCTCATCTTCAACATTAGCGTCGAGTGAGAACATTCTGTCCTCCGCTTCCTCGTCCTCAGTAGTCAATAACTTGTTGGCGATATTCTTCATTGTTGGGTATAGAGATGATGGGAGAAGGCACATATTGCCAGTGCAAATGTAGTTATTAGTGATGAAATCGATGAGATCCTCTTCCAATTGTTCGATCTCCTCCATCACTGGCTTTGGAGTCTCGACAAAACATCCATTTTCGTCGAGCTTCGGGTAATCCTCTGACGGTCCGAACTCGGTCAGCAATTGCATTTGAATTGTGTATGGGAGCAAATTGAGATATGGACATTTGTAGTTGTCCAGAGCAGCTTCTTTCGACTTGAGCGCATTGAATCCCTTCACGAAGAAGATTGGAAGTCGTGGACGGGTTGGATTCTCCCGGTCTTCTTGAATTTCAACTTGCTGCTCGAGGAATCGAGAGACTTCCTCTTGGAGCAGTCTAGCCAAATCGAAGATCTGCTTCTTCTTTTTGGCTTTCTCATCGACTGGAGCAGGAAGGCCAGTGAATGGAATTGGGAACGAGAAGAATGTCATTTTTAGAATTAGCAGGGGAGAGAGAATAAGAAGACGACTAGTCAAGTGAGCTGACTGAATGAGTGAATGACTCTCTCAGATTCTTGTTAGGACAGGACTCGCACTAGCTCCGCCCCTTTGTGATATACATATATTGAGCGAGGAGTTGTAAATGTGAAGATAGAAAGGAGTTGTAAATCTGATTGATTGTCTAAACGTGTGAATCGTTGGACAATATGTGATGACCGTTTTCACGAAAAGAGTCGTAAACTTGGTAGATGGGTTTCTGGAAAAGTGAGAAGAAATGAGTTAATAATCAGGAAAGTCTAATAGAGGTTTTTGGGAATGTAAGGTAAAATACAATAAAATGACCTAAACAATCATACACTTTATTATAATCTATCTTAATTACACATATGAAGACGAGAACATATACTATCACAATATAAATGCTTGACTATTGGTGGGGAATGTAATTATATCAATCAGAAATCTTATTAAATGCACAAGTAAAAACAAGAGAAGAAAGAGTTATTTACGCGGAATCAATCCGAACTGTTGTGGGCGGAGCAACGTGGCGACGACGTCTTTTTCGAGTTGATCCAATTCCGAAATGACACTCTCCAAATCGTTTTGAGTCTTTCCTGGCGGGGTGATCAACTCAATGTAATACTTGATTTTCGGCTCAGTTCCAGATGCACGAAGTGTGGTGACACTTCCAGTTTTCAAGAAGAATGTCACCATTTCAGAAGACGTGGATAGTGGAAGAACTGGCTTGTTGTCCGGCTTCGAGTTGTCATATCCAATTGTCAAATCTCTCACAGAAGCCACGTCAGCATCTCCGATTTTGGTGGGGAATTTGAGATCAGCTCTGAGAGTACTGAACAACTCCTTGGTGACTTCTGGAGCTGGCACCATCCAATATGTGGAACGAACCAAGTGGAATCCATATTTATTGTACAGAGCGTAGAGTTGATCCTCCAAAGATTTTCCTTGGGTGTGCAGGAAAGCGGCGATTTCAGCGAACACGGCGGCTGCACTGACTCCATCTTTATCCAATGTATGGCCTGGCATGTATCCGATGGATTCCTCCCAAGCTAGGATGACCTGGTTTCCTTCGGCACGAAGCTCCTCGGCACGGTTACCCATCCATTTGAAGCCAGTGAGGGTGGTTTCGTTTTTGAAGCCTGAAAAAGGGAGAGGATTGGAAGTGTTGAGAAGTTTTGGCTTCGAAATAACTGGTTAGGAAGGTCATGGAGTCAGTTTGGAGTCATGGGTTGTGACCTATATCATTGGAACGCTTAGAAAACGCTGATTCCAAATATATATTCAGTTTTTGCCTTCGAGGCCTGATATTTGAGAAAAACGAGGTCAAAGTTTGGAAAAATTTTAAATCATTACCTTTCTGACACGCGAACCTTCCAATAAAACAAATTTCAAAAAACATTTCGGGTGTCAGAAAGGTAAAAGTTTGCAATTTTTCAGAAGTTCGATATTGTTTTTCTCGAATGCAAGATCTCAAGCGCGAAAATTGAGTATATATTTGGAATCAGCGTTTTCTCTGCTTTTCAATGACATAGGTCACATCCCATAACTCCAAACTGACTCCATGACCTTCCTTGGTAAGTTATGAGAGAATGTACTTCAAAATAATTCTGAAATGAAAAATGATGTTATTTGGAACCATCCATATCAGAACTAGTATGATTAAGAATAGCCTGGAACAGAGCTGAAATTGACCCTATTCTCATTCACAACAGTTCTGAAACGGATGATTCCAGCTTATGTTTTTATACATTTCAGAATCATTTTCAGCAAATCCTATTTCATTTGCTTTCCGGTGTAATCTCAGTTTAGTCCAATTCAATATATTCACCTTCAGCATCAGCGATAGTCTTGACGATTTGCGACGAGACCGCACTATTCAGAATGTAGACTTTCGATGCGTCGGCCGATGGGTTCGCCTTTCTCCAGTTGGTCCAAATCCACCAGGTGATGAGGGCGCCCATCTCGTTTCCAGTGAACACACGCCAATCGCCACTGAAATAATGAGATTTTGTCATAAAAATGTTTTTCGAAAGGATTTTCTAGATTCCTTGATTCATCTTTATGATGAGAAAATTCTGGAAATTCACTATACAGTATCTTATCCTTTTAACTGCAACCTCAATCTTTTCCTTAAATTCCCAAAAACCCTTTTTTGACTTTTTTTTTTGATTATTGACTCATTTCTTCTCGCTTTACCCAGAAACCCATCTACCAAGTTTACGACTCTTCTCGTGAAAACGGTCATCACATAACGATTCACACGTTAAGACAATCCATCAAATTTACAACTCCTTTCTATCTTCACATTTACAACTCCTCGCTCAATATATCGTCAGTGTCATTCTCAGCGTTCACACTAAGGGGCGGAGCTAGTGCGAGTCCTGTCCTAACAAGAATCTGAGAGAGTCATTCACTCATTCAGTCAGCTCACTTGACTAGTCGTCTTCTTATTCTCTCTCCCCTGCTAATTCTAAAAATGACATTCTTCTCGTTCCCAATTCCATTCACTGGCCTTCCTGCTCCAGTCGATGAGAAAGCCAAAGAGAAGAAGCAGATCTTCGATTTGGCTAGACTG
Organism: Caenorhabditis latens; assembly: GCA_002259235.3. Lineage (NCBI taxonomy): Eukaryota > Metazoa > Nematoda > Chromadorea > Rhabditida > Rhabditidae > Caenorhabditis > Caenorhabditis latens. Next base: position 3,168,418 of record CM056094.1, read on the forward strand.
CTCCAAGAGGAAGTCTCTCGATTCCTCGAGCAGCAAGTTGAAATTCAAGAAGACCGGGAGAATCCAACCCGTCCACGACTTCCAATCTTCTTCGTGAAGGGATTCAATGCGCTCAAGTCGAAAGAAGCTGCTCTGGACAACTACAAATGTCCATATCTCAACTTGCTTCCATATACGATTCAAATGCAATTGCTGACCGAGTTCGGACCGTCAGAGGATTACCCGAAACTCGACGAGAATGGATGTTTTGTCGAGACTCCAAAGCCAGTGATGGAGGAGATCGAACAATTGGAAGAGGATCTCATCGATTTCATCACTAACAACTACATTTGCACTGGCGATATGAGCCTTCTCCCATCATCTCTATACCCAACAATGAAGAATATCGCCAACAAGTTATTGACTACTGAGGACGAGGAAGCGGAGGACAGAATGTTCTCACTCGACGCTAATGTTGAAGATGAGATTCTCGAAAGAACCGGAGAGCTTTTGGAGGATAATTGTATCATTCGAATGCTTAAAAGATGTTTTAACCTTTAGTCTTTTCTTCCATTTCCATTCTCCTAATAAATTTCAATCTCTCAATCCGAAGTTCTCCTTACTTCTTCTGTTTCTCAGCCATCTGAATTCTATCCGCGTCTGGATCGTTTGCCAGAATCACTGTTGACCCATTCTTATCGGCCGTTTCGATTGCCAATGTCAACACTTTTCGTCCTTCTTCTGGATTCGGGAATGGGATTGTCGGGAAATCTGGATTTGGTTCTTGTTGTTCGGCGACTGAAATGAATGAAGACGCTGGGAATCCGAACTCGGCAAACATTCGTTTCGTGTAGTGATATCCGATTCCATGGAATGCAGAATAAGTGAATTTGAGTGGTGTCGAGGCGTTGATCTCTCTGGAAAAAAGAAATTTATTTTGAAAACTTCAAATTATTTCAAGCTCCTTACCTAGTATAATTCAGTGACTTCTCCACCTCAAAATATGGATCAATAGTGACGTCAGCCGAGTGGAAAAGTGGCGACGTCTTCAGCTCACTCAAATCCCAATACTCATCTCTCGGCTGTGGCTCCGCCTCCTTGATTCGAACGATCTCAGTGTCATGTGGGCCGATAATCTGAACAGAAACTTGAAGCTGAAGATATCAGAAGAATAAGTACCTGAGCTCCGTTACTCCAATAAGCCTTGTATCCATTATCCTCTTTCGGGTTGTGAGAAGCCGTAATGATAAGACCGGCGTCGCATCCCAACTTGATCGTAGCCCACGAGACGACTGGAGTTGGGGAGACTTCAGAGAAGAGGTAGACGGGGATGTTGTTACGGATGAAGACGTTGGCGGCGAGTTCGGCGAATCTGGAAGGGTGACGATAGAAATTTGAGCTTAAAATATGGATTTTTGAAACAAAATATACAAGAAACCCGGGGTTTTTCAAGAATTTCCAACATTCTTTAAGATTAAAAAAATGGTTTCTAGAAGATTCTACAGTTTCAGAAGAGCTGAACTTGAAGTGATTTCTTCGACAAATTCAGATCATTTTATATTTCTCACATTGAGTGATTTCAACAAAAAAATCATTTTCTATAGAAACATCTCAATTTTTCCTATCAAAAAGGCTGATATCTGGAATTTTTCTTTTCAAAATGAGTGAAAATTGCAATTTTTCCTTTCAAAATGACTGAAAATCGCAATTTTTCTTTAAAAAAAGCAGAAAATTGCGAATTTTTCCAAAAAACGACATTGAGTTCCCTTTCACCTTCTACTATTATGTCTTCCATCGAATCCAATAGCCACTCCATTCTTCGGTTGTCCATAAACATTCAACATATGACGAGCGAAACCATGAGTGATTTGAATAATCGTCAAATCATTCAACCGCCCGAATCCCGCTTGCATCGGAGACCGAACACCGGCGGTTCCGAAGACCAAGCGAGACGTCATCCGAGCTTTCAGACCCTCTTCATTCATATCGTCGACCAGTTTTTGAATTTCACCACGTGTCGTTTCATTCTTATCCCAGTTCAGCCAGTTGGCGACTTGTTCGTTAAGAGTTGGACACTGGATCGGCATTTCTGAAAGTTTCTTGAGATAAAAAGAGGTTCGGAGACGAAAAAAGACACAAAATGCACTCGAAATATCGAAAATATCTCCTCTACATTGCAAAAACCGCAACTATACCTATCCGCATGAATGGTAACCTTGCCCTTTTCTCTAAATCTCTCATCTCCTATCGCTATTTTTTGTGGCAAAAAGAGAGAAAAAGTCGGTGGCGAGAAGATAAAATCAACAATAACCGATCGGTGTGTGTGTGTTCGATACACATTGACTTTGGAAACGAAGTAATTGAGTTAGAAGAGTTTTCTTTGTGAATTTCAGATCGAAATTGAGAAATCAAAAGTAAAACTATGAGAAAAAAGAAGAGGGAAACATACAATTTACAAAATGATCGAGAAACTCTTCAAAATAATCTGAAAAACCTTATGGAAAAAGCGATAATACACGTGTGATAAGAGAAAAAGACAGAAATCAATCGGAAAGAAAAACGATGAAATGGGGGAGTGTCAAAAGATCAAAAATAGTTTTGATCAAGTTGTTCGGGAAGGCGTTCAGTGGTTTTTGATGCGACGAGTGCACGAACTTCTTCTGGTGACGGGACGTAGTCGTCGACGTTCATCTCACTCAGTTTCACCCATTGATTGACGAATAGTGCTGAAAAAAACTTTTTTCTGGAAGAATAAGATGTTTTTCTTGTTGATTTTTGATTCTCAAATTTCAAAAAAAAAAGTGAAAACATGCGACAGACGCCCAATGATTGTTGATCAACAGTCTGATGAAATATCAGAAATTTCTTACATTTCCACGATCTCAACGTGCCATCCAGACTTGTGGACGAGATGACAGATCCCATGAGATTATATCGAACCCTCCAAGCTTTTCGATGATCACCAAGAAGCGCGACTCGTTGAACATTATAATCGGCCAGTGTAATTGGATTTTCCACACCGTCCTCTTCGAGAATCGCCGAGCGCGCAACTTTGATGTTGAAGATGTTGACGTCGCCTGAAGCGATAGCCAATTGGTGACTGTCGACCATGGAGATTGGGGAGAATCTGGAAGAGAAGATGGCAATGAGGTCACAGTTCTAAATTTAAAAAACTTCCAACTCACTTCAAATCAGTAATCGGGCATGGAAGATCGAAAACCAGTGAATGAATTCTATGCCATTTCCTCAATCCATCAATATTCTCATAGATGACGACTCTCTCCTTGCCACCCGCCTTCTTCTCATCAGATCCAACTGCAATCAATGGACGGTGCATACGAGATAGTGACCAAGTGACACATCCACATCGGGTATGGAATGCTTGTAACTCGTGAATCAGATTCCATCTGGAGGCGTCGACGACATCTGGAGCTTCGTAGATTCTGACGGCGCCGAGAACGTTGCAAGAGGCCATCATAAGGCCAAGATGACGTGGGGAGAAGCAGATATCAGTCACATCGGAGCGATTGTCAGAGATTATCGTTCGCCGGATCCATTGGGATTCTTTCGACTCTGAAAATCAGAATTTTATGGTATAATTGTACTTTTAAAGTCTAAAACTTACTCAAATCCTTCTCAGATCTCACAATTTGTTCTTCCCAGACCACAATCGTTCTATCGTATGAGCACGTGCTGAAAATGACGAATTCAATCATTTATGTTCTCAAATTCAACTATAACATCTATAACTTACGCAACAATCTGTCCAAACTCGGGATGTGCCCAAATCACACGCCAAACTGCTCCTCCGTGGCACTGAAAATTAAAAATTGAAAGATTTATCAGTCAAAAATTGTTGTAATACCTTCCAATGTGCGGATCTTCGCCAGTTTCCATTGGGTTGCCGATCCCAGATAGCCATCGTCATGTCGCTGGCACAAGTTGCCATTCGGCGGCCATGTGGATCGAAGGAGACCTGAAAAAGAACGGAATTATCGGGAACTTTTTGCATAAATGTTTATTTAAACATTAAGAGCTCTGAAAAATGTTTTTTTCAGAATCTTGCGATTAGTTTTGGTGAAAAGGGGAGGAAAATAGAATAATTTGAAATGAATATCGATTTTTATGTAGCTAGTTTAATTTTCAAAGCTTTTTGATTGTTTTCTTCAAAGAATTTCCTTTACTGAAGACATCTTCCCATCATTTTTCTTTATTTCGAATAATTTGAGAAATATTTTAAAACTTACGCAATGAATCAGGTCTCTGTGAGCTCCGACAGTCTTGTATGGCTCCACCGGCCCTTCTGTGTTGTCTCCGGTCATTTCTGAAACATGAAAATATTAAAATAATCATATTTTAAAGATGTTAAGCCGTTTTGAAATAAAAAGCGAAAAAATAAATTTAAATTTCAAAGGAGCGTGCAGTTTCCATGGCGCCGGGTCTCGCCTTGCCATTTCGTGTAGTCCTCTCGGACAACGCCACCTCGGCGGCAAAATTTAATTTTTAAAACTGAAGTTTTCAAATTTTCGTTCTTTTTCAGTTTATTTTTCTTGTTTTTCCGTCTATTTCACACGCGTTGCATGCAAATATTCAAGATTCAAACACGAATTTCATAATTACAGGGGGAGTAATGTCGGCTTACGACATTACACAATACAAAACACCTGCCGAACTGACCGAGCTAGTGATGAACGGCTCTGATAGCGGTTCAGATAGCGATGTGGAAGTTTTAGCTGTGATAAACAAGTGAGAATATCCACTAGAAATACTGAGAGTCTGATATATTTTCAGTTTTTACTGAAAACTGCAACAAGACGTTACAAAAATGCTGACTATGCCAAATGCTGTGGTTTTACGAGTTGGTTGTTCTTTTTCAATAGAAAAACCATTATAATCGAAATTCTTGCGATTCTGGGAGAAGTTTTCTTTAAAACTGAGAAAATTTGCCTTTCTCGCAGCTCTGGCTCACTAAATTTCAAATAGCTCTTACATATTCTATCAAAATTTGACTACAAAATGTTTCTTTTTCTTAATTTGCATATTTCAGGAAGGCTGACAACAACGTGGCGCGGGAGCGGCGAAAAAGTGTACCATCAGAAGAGACGAGCGAAAAAGCGATCAAGAGAGAAGAAGAAGAAGGAGAAGACCTTCGGAGGAGAACTATCAATGTTGCAGTAGAAGAAGAAGTAAAAGAGAACCGGAATTCTCCTCAAACTAACGTCAAATCTCCATTAAAAATGGCTCCGACGACTACTTCTCCCAGAACGCCCTCCAAAGATAACAAATCGCTGAGAGAGCGGTCCCAACGAAGCGGAGCAACTCCCACGAAGTCGGCACCATCTCCCAAAAAACGGCCCGCCGTCTCTTCTCCAAGTGTCAAGCCATCACCACGTGATAAGCCTAGCACTCCGTCAAATCAGTCGTCAATTCTTCGTTATTTCCCGCCGACAACTACCCCCAGACAAAACGGAACACCGTCAAAAACGCCACGAAGAGATTCAAACCCTCTGACATCTCCAAGACTTGCTTCCCCATCCACAAGTACAAGAACGCCGTCAAGCATTTTGACAGCTACCGTTTCTCCGCGAAATCACAATAGAGATGTAGCTCAAGCAAGTGTGAAAAGCCCCCGGCGCCCTAGAACAGTATCTTTTGGGTGTTCAACCACTGAAAACGCCACGTCATCTGATGCTCCCACAACACCCCACGGCGTCGCTAAACGTGTACGACCACTCTCGGAAAGTTCTCCTCCAAACGGCCCGTCGACATCGTCTGGCATACCGTCGAAACGGCGGAGTGAAAATATTAATCGTCGAGATAGTTTGAATGTTCCCGTCCTCCGTGTCAGACAAGATCTAAATGTAACAGCGTCTTCTTCAACTCCTTCTACTTCTTCTTCTCCTTCAACAACAACGAATTCCAATGCCCGACGGTCGAGACGATCAACCGATAGACCCGTCCCTCCCACTAATACTCAACAAAGTGAGCGAACTGAGCCGAAAAGAGGATCAAATCTGAAACGGAAAGCCCCGGAAATGAGTGAAAGTCAGCCACCAAAAGTTATCAAGACGATAGTCGAACGAACTGAACCGGTGGCTCCCACAACGATTTCCAATGATCCAGATGAGCTCGGGTTGATCGCTTACTATAGTGACGACGAACCAGAGGACCCGATCACAGTAGAAGACATGTTAGTAATTTTCATCATTCGCAAGTTCTAAACCTAATCATCTATTTTCAGTGGCAAACGGGAACAAAAGCTGTCGAGAGTGCCGGTGGCGTTGATAACGCATCCTGATCTAGAAGAAACGAGATACTCGCCTTCGCGTCGCGGAAACAAGAAGAACAAGAGGAACAGGAGGAAGAAGGAGGCGTCGGAGGAGGAGGAGACGACGACGGCGGAAACGAACAAAACTCTATCATATAGAGTCAATCGACGAGTGAAAGTGATTCGAAAGTTTGTGCCGAGAATACCTAAAAGTTGTTTCGAAGCGCTCAGTGCCAGTGTGTCAGGTTCCTCTGAACGGAAAAGGCCGTTTACCGGAATTCCATCGAAGAAGTTTGACACACGAGACAACAAAGACCACGGAAATAGACAGAATTGGGATGTTCAGACGGTTTATCAGGTACTTTTTCAGTAATTTCGCTAAACCCACAGACAAATTTTCAGTGCGAGGACGATCCGGAATACTCTCTTGTCTTGTACGAAGGCTGGACGAACACGTCAATGGACAGACAAAAAACTTCTGAGTTGTTGGTGACATCCAGAGAAATGGTTGAACTGGCAGTCATAAGAGACACTTTTCTCGTTGCATTCAAAAAACGTGCCGAACAAAAAGCCAGAGAGTTTGTCGCGAAGAGCGCGGAGAAAGGTGAAGTTGTTTCATTTGAAACTGCACTGGAAAGGTTCTACAACAAATGGGCGCCTCCGAGAGAAACATGGAGACCGTTTTGGCTTCATGAAGATGTGACCTACTTTCACACTTTGCACCATAAAGAGCATGTTCTCGGCCCGATTTGGTACATGGACTTGATCAACACCTCGGCAGAAAAACCACCCGAGTATGGGGTAAGACACATGGATCGGACTACAACAGCAACCGTTTCTCTTTTTCAGTACACCGCTGTCAATATTCTGACTTACGAGGCATACATGCACTGCAAAAACAGTTTGGCTAGCTTGCCATTCGAGCAATTGGCCGAGAAGATTATCGGCGTGAACCGCGTTTTTCTGCCAGCAAGGGAGGGGTCATGCGAGAATTTGGCAGGATGCAAATGTACAGCCCGAGTGAGTTTGCTAAACCATGTTGGAGAATTCGAAAAATTCCGAATCTTGCAGTTCGAGTTGCTTTACGGAGCACACAATCCGAATAATGTCTACACGAAAACGAAAGAAATTTTACTCCAAAAAGACGGAACCATCGATTTGACTGAATACTATTTCGATCTCTCCAGAGTGATTGTGGAGTGTTCGGACGAGTGTGGATGTACTTGGAAGTGTCCTCGTAGGCGACTTCAACTTGGCCAAACGAAACCCGTGGTTGTGTGTCGTGAACGTGATAAAGGGTACGGTCTTCGTGCCGCTCAATCATTCAAAAAAGGAGAGCTTATTTGTGAATACACCGGGAACATGTTCATGCTCGATCCGGACGAGATTCATCCCATTCAAACTATTCCATTCCGAACGGAAAAGGTAGAAGAAATGAAGGCGGAAAGACAGAAGAGGAAACAAGTTGAAGAGCCGCGGAGAGAGGAGAAAAAGGAACCTACCCGTGATACATCATATGAAGCTGCGTTGAATGTTACCGGTAGAGAAATGGTTATTTGTGCCAGAAACAATGGGTAAGTTATAACACTTCTCTCATAATTTCAATTTATTTTTCCAGAAATATAGCCCGCTTTGTGAACCACGCATGTGACCCGAACACCGCCTTCTTCGAAGTAGACAGTCGTCGTTATATTGAGGATCCACTGATTCCACGTGTTGCTATATATGCCATAAAGGATATCGAACTTGCTCAGGAGATCACTGTTGCCTATTGGGATCCATCACTGAAGTATTCAAAACTGTCGACCTTGGAGTGCGAGTGAGTACCGTAACGGTTTGATGGCCTAATTTAATGATAATTTCAGTTGTGGGGCCGAAAAATGTATCAAATTCCTTCCTATGGAGAATACAACGATTGATTAATTTATAGTATTCAAGTTTCAAAGTATGCATTCCATTTACCCATCTTCTTTCCGGTTTTTAATTGTTTCCAAACCGAATTCACTGCCTTACCATACTTTATGAGTATCTGATCTCAATTGCCCATTTTATTACATCAAATCTTATCATATTAATCTTAAGTAACTTATGTTTTAACTATTTTATCAGTTTTTTGTATTTTAGGCTAACTTGACCACCATTTTCTAACCTGTATTTCGACTCGTGTCAGCTCAATTAGGATTATGGGTTCAGGTCTTTCATTTGTATATTGTTCAGCATAATAGCATATAATTCTTGCTCGTCATTGAAAACAAAAGAATTTCAGCGAGACTCGAAAAATGAAATAATTTATGACCGATTTTCTCATAAAAACTCATAAAACTTTCGTATAAAACAATATAAACATAATCAATCCGGTGATGACAACGACTCCAGTGACCAGAATGCAAATTTTCGTCTGCAATAATCGATTAATGACTTTTTTCTTTCGAAAAAGGTTAACGGTTTGGTGAGTTTCGTGTTGAAGCGATACATTATTTTATTGATCGATTGTTTTTTTTTTGGTTGGTTGGATTGTTGGTGAGTGAAACATAGAAAGTGGGCTAATGACACAGAGAGAAACAGAAATTTCGGGCCCTACGTGGAAAATTTTGGAATTTTTTCGGATTATTATTTTCGAAATAAATTAGAAAAGAATAAAGCAACGATTTGGTGTTTGACGGTTTTTTCTTTTTCTCGCTGGTTACGGTATTCAAAAAACGTCGCACGGTGTTTGCGGACTTCTGACTTTGAGTCCGCAAACACCGAGTTGCGGCGCGAGTTTTGAAAAAAAAAACCTCAAATTGAGATCGTAATTCTAAAAGAAATTGAAGGAAACACACATTGCGAAGGGAAACTATTGCTTGGTCAAGTTCGGAGGGGTGAAAAGTGGAAAAAGCGCGAGCGGAGGGGACAATTAAAGAGAGAAATGGAAGGCAGTGGGTATACAAAAAGAGTGTGATGACGTGGCGAGAGTGCCACGTGTATTGCATTAAAAAGGGGGCGGGGCGGGGACGGAGAGGCAAATAATATTAAATTAGAAAATAAATTATTAAATTATTTAGAATTCTTAATTAGCTCTACTTTGCCTATACTCTAAATTAGCTTTATAATTAGGGGGTCTAGGAAATTTGGTTCATTTTGGAGCCGTTTCTTTTTAAAAATGGGAAATACTATCATGGAAAACACAGGGATAATTTTGGAAGACACAAAAAATGGTGGGAGAGGGGAAGGGGGCGGAGCTTATATTCCAGGAATATACTGTATGAGCCATAGGGAGAGAATGACAATGATGACGGTGACGACGATCAAAATGATGATCTTCTTCTGAAAGTGAAAAGACAAAGGTTAGAATTGTGGATTAGACATTGGACATATTTATGACGACCAGAAAAACAACGACAACACAATAAATAAGACACACACGGAGGTTCGTTTTGCAAACGCGCTCTATTGATAATTCTCAATAATTCTCCGTAGGGCGCGCTTGCAGCACTCTGAACCGCTGTGTATGTATAATTAAAATGCACAATACAAAGTGGACAACTTGAGAGACACAGATATGAATAAATCACTGGAGAATTGAGACACAAAAATCACATTTAAAGCACCCAGGGGAGTTGAAATGAAATAAGTTAGATAACGTTAAAAAATAAAAAATATCAGGTTTTTGGCGAGAAAAGTTTGGTTTTTTCGATTCGTGGAAACTTAGTTTTGAGCTTATTTTCAAATTTTGCAATAGAGCGCACTTGCATTTTTCGTAAAATTAAAAATTTTGGTTTTTGCAATTGTCGAAAATCGAGAGACGCAGAGAAAATAAAGACAATTTTCACAAGATTTCAATGGGGTATAGTTGCTCGTAAATTGATGCAATCTCGCTCCATTGGACAAAAGTTTGGAAAACGCGCTCTATTGACAATCAGAAAGTGCGCTCTAATGATGACCTGAGGGATTAGAGACGCAAAAAAACCGGGAGCTGGGGATTTGCAAAAGTTCGGCTATCAATTTTCAGCTAATTTTTTTGATAAACATTTCAATTACTTACTCACAAGTGCGCTCCACCGAAATCGTTTCAAATTCTGAATAAATTGGATTTCAATGGAGCGCAATTGCATAAACCAAGACCGAACTTTTGCACACCTCGACTAGGAAATTTGAACTTTTTTCGAGGTCGCGTTGCGTGCGCGTCGCGGTATTTATAGAGATATACGACAAATAAAGGTAAAATTTGAATTTGGCACTCTGCCAAGTGCGACGGAGCGCGTTTCCACACCAATATTAAGATTCCACGTGTCAAACTTTTCTTCACCGAACACGAAAACGTTGGGAGGAAGAACTACTAGAGGATGGTTTAAGGGGTGCTACAACAACAGAAGTGGCCGCATTCGAAACGACAACCCAAACGACGACGGCGATGACGATGACGAGAATAACGACAACAATTAACACAAATATATAGCATTTCGTCTGAAACAAAACGTAGCACATTGGACAAGAAAATCGCGCTCCACCGAGAATTTCCAGTGGAGCGCGTTTGCATGCACCAGAGTTACAACATGAAACATTACAACCAGAAACGTAAAAAACGAACCCTTCTCGCCTTCGACTGGTACTGAACCGCCTTTTTCGTGTCGGCGACGGCGCGATCGACGAATTCTTTCGCGTGCTCCACGTTGTACTCAATTCGATCAACCATCTCTCCCTGCAATTTTTGATCTACCATTATAAAATCCGCGGATCAATCAAACCTGAGATTCGACGAGCATCGCCATATCCATGAACATATCGTGTAGTTCTCGAATGGAACTCTCCAATTTCATAATATCATTGTGTCGTGCTTCGATGTCTGCCAACGTCTGTTTCGCTTGTTGTGTATCTGTGATGATTCCTTGAGTGAAGACTCCCGGATTTCCGCTTTCAATCATCTCTTCCAGATCTTCGTCGCCCACTTGCTTTCCGGCTGAAATTGTTGGTTTTTAGTCGGGAATTTTTTATAAGTTTTTGAAAATTCAGAGCGTTGCAATCTCGCTCCATCGAAATCGAGTCACAGGTAGGTTTTGGTGGAGCGAGGTTGCAACAGTATAAGCAGAGCACGCTTCCTACAACCGTGCTCTACCGAAACCAAAGAAAATTGTGTGCGAAATTGAGAGACTCAGAGAAAAAGAGACATTTTTCAAAGTTCATTCGGTGGAGCGCAGTTGTAAGAACTCTGCCGAGCTAATACAATCTCGGTATAGTTTTTACATGTGCGCTCTACCGAACCAATGATTTTTTTGTTTCGGTAGAGCGTAGTTGAATTTACTCTGGTAACCTCGCTTTATTGAAGCGAGTTTACAACAATCTTTTATCTTTCTTTTAAAGCTACCGTAGTCCTAGGATTACTGTAGCTACCGTAGTCCGGGGATTACTGTAGCTACAGTAACCCTACAGTAGCGAAACTTTATTCACATTTTCAGAAAATGTTCGCTAGAGCGAACTTTCATACCTTATTACTCACAAACAATTAGGTTTTTTCTAGTAATAAGATTCTGACTAACTCAATTTTCTCTCAATATATTTATTTCTGCCCAAATCAAATCAACTCACCAATATCCAATTGTCTCTGAATTCTTCCTTTACACCTCTCTCGATAGTCGGTTTGTGTCTTGTTGTAATCCGTCATCACCTCCACAAATCGCCTCGACAGTGTACTGTGTTGAGTCTTTCGGATTCTCAAGTCGGCGTTTCCGGCTCCTGCCTGATTCTCGTCGTGCTCGATGGCGTTCTCGATCAATTTCAGTTTTCCACGCACTTTATTCGCCGCTCGTTTGATCACCGCCATCAACTCGTCGAGCTCTTCTTTGGTTTCTGGAAAAAACATAATTTGAGTTTTTTGCTAGGTAACTTTGAGGCTAAGTTACTGTATTAGGTTGAATTTTGTTTGTTTCAAATTTATGTTTGTTTTGATCTACATGTCAATATCTCCATTTTTGTAGTTGACAACTGCTTGATAGCTCTTTTTGTTTTTGAGATAGAGAAGCTAGAGTGTGTGCCGTGTCTGCTCCTCCACTCTCTCACCCTCTCAACTTCAACCTGTTATAACTCTTGACCTATAATAGCTATCAAAAAGTTGTCAACTGCAAAAATGTGCAAAATTTTAAAAATATTATTTTTGTTGTTGACAATTTTTTAATAAAAGCTAACCCTAAGGAGTTATAGTTGATTTAAAGTTAATGACTTACAACTCTCTTCGAAAAAGTTTGTCAAACTTCAAATGTGGATGAGATTGGTATATTTTCATAAAATTAAAGAAAAATTGTTTATTAACAGTTCTAAAATTTCACTTTTAAGTTATCTAAAAATAGGAAAGGGGGGGAGAGCAGAGAAGCTAGAGTGTCTGCCATCTCTGCGCCTCCACTCTCTCACCCTCTCAACTTCAACCTGCTATAACTCTTGACCTCAAACAGCTATCAAAAAGTTGTCAACTGCAAAAATGAACAAAATTTTATAAAGATTATTTTTGTAGTTGACAACTTTTTGTGCAACCTTTTTCTGAAGAGTTATAGCTAAAATTCCCACTTACTCTGATCATTGACCGGATTCGATAGAATTGCCGAGTGTTTCTTCTTGACCTCCTCCACATTGTTCGCTATAATATCCACACTTCCTCGTATTTCTTCGACCTGTAACACAATTTTTTGTTTTCTTTATTATTCTCCATTTTCCGTCTATCAAAAAACCCAGTCGTAAATTCCAAAGAATCTTTCTTATGAATTGAAAATAGGTCGTCTCCTTCGTCTCTCGAGCGCAAAAACTATGAATATTCAATCGCCCCCTCATGGGAAACAGAGACGAAATGGTCACCCCCCCATCTATATCGAAAAATCGGAGCTAAAAAGGGGAAAAAACGAAGAGAAAAGGGGGAGTGTTGCGAAATATCCTGTCGTCACAATCAAATTTGACACGGGACAGGAAAATATATTTGAACAGCTTAAGCGATAGAAACTCGGATGGAACAATATTATGACGAGTGGGAGAGAGGCTGACACCTTTTTATTTTGTAATTCAGAAATCGCGCTCCACTGAAATCCTCTTGCAGTAGAGCGCGGTTGTGAAAACCGTAATGCGCTCTATTGAAACTGGGGGAACGACGCAGATAAATGCAATAATTTTTGAGTGGATTTCGGTAGAGCGCGATCGTCAAAATAGTTTTTTGCTAATACAAAAAGCTGGATTCCAACCTTAAGGTTCCTCAATAGCGCTCCACCGAAAAACTCAATTTTTCTACTATTTCGGTAGATCGCGGTTGCAAAAAAACGTTGGTTTCTCGAATTTTCCAATTTACATATTCCAGGTACTTGCAAACACGCTGTGTCGAAACCGACTAGAAATAGAGAGACGCAGACAGTAAGAGAGATTTTGTTAGAGCACACTTGCGCACACGAAAACCTCGAAATTCTATTAGCACGGCACTCTTCTTACAATCGCGCTCTACCGAAACCGAAGAAAAATGTGTGTAAAACTGAGAGACTCAAAGAAAAAAGGGACATTTTTCAAGGCAATTTCGGTAGAGCGCCGTTGTAAGAACTGTGCCGAGCTAATAGAATTTCGAAAAGCTCTTCATTTGAATATCAGGATCTAGCTACTGTAGAATTGCGTCAAACTGAAGTTTGGCTATTGTAAGGTTATGGTAGGTACAGTAACCCAAGAATGTTGCTGCAAACTTGCTCAACTTAACTCATCCGAAATAATTTCAATGAAAACCGAAAATTCAAGCTTAAATGGCTATTAGCTCGGTTCGGTTTTTACAACTGCGCTCCACCGAAATTCCCTTGATAAATGTCTCTTTTTCTCTGAGTCTCTCAATTTTGCACACTATTTTCTACATCTTCGGTAGAGCGCGATTGCAAGAAGTGTGCCGTGATAATACACGCTTAAGGATTTACGGTATCACGGCTTGTTTCGATTTCAGAATCTCTTTCAGCAATCTCAAAAAAGGTTTACCTGCTCGAAAAACTCCTCCATATACTGTGCATTTCCAGTGTCCATGTGCATATCATCATCCTGCTCATCCTCGGACTGCGCCGCTTTCAAAGCGGCCAATCTGGAAAATTTCAGGGTTTAGGATTTGCAAAACAAAGTTCGAATCCTTATCTAAAATCTCTTTAAAAAGTATGACTCATTCTACATATCCTGCTCTTAAACGGATTTTCAGACAAAATACTGGTGACTCACCTGTCCTTAGTCATCGCGTCACCCTCCTTGTCTTCTTCTCAAAATGGGTCTCGACACGAAATAGTTCCTAACACTGTGAAGGCATAGATGGGATGGGGGGAAAGATCTGTAAGTAAGGAAATAGAGATAACAGAGAGAAAGAAGGAAGAAAAAGAGCAAAAAAATAAGTGAGAGTCTAGGGAGGAGGGAGCCGCCGCGCGTAAAACCGAATAGAAGGCGTCGTCGAGTCGTCGTCGGGAGGGCCGTTTTAGAAAAGAGAGGGGGGAGGGAGAGGGGCTCCCTCCGGACGAGCTCTTTTGGAAAAGAAGGGAAAGTGAGAAGAGAGAGAGAGAGAGAGAGAGACAGAGAGAGAGCACATCTGTTCGATGAGAGTGGAGAGACACAGCGAGAGAGTGTGCTCTGCTGAGAGACCCTCTCCCCCCCTCCGTTGGTTTCCATGCTTTTGCGTGTCAAGGGGCGGAGCCTTCTCTCTCTTTTTATTTCCACTGTTCTCTGCGCTTCACTCTCCCTCTCTCTCTGTCTTTTTTTCCTTTTTGAGAGGGGTGGGACATGAAGAAACAACGGGATTTGAGAGGGAGATTGAGGTTGCGACTGTTTGGTGGGGTAGAAAGTGTGCTCCGCTGGAAACTCGTTGAGTTTCGGTGGAGCGCGTATGCAACGGCAGCCAAAAATAACTGCGCTCCACCGAAATGTCCTTGAAAAATGTCTCTTTTTCTCTGCGTCTCTCAATTTCTCACAGTGTTTTCTTCGGTTTCGGTGGGGGCGCGGTTGTAAGAAGCGTGCCGTGCTAATATTGGCGCAGTACGGTACTCACAAGTTCGCTCTACCGAAACTTAGAGAGACACAGAGAAAAACTACATTTTTCAAGAGGAGTTCGGTGGAGCGCGGTTGCAAAAACTGTCCCGTGCGGATAGAGAACAATCGGTTCTTGAATTTCGGTACATGGAGCAAATGCACTCTGTTGAGAAAAAAATACGGTTCTACAGTAGGACAGGGGTGTGGTACGTGGCACGGAGACAATTTTGGAAATCTCGTGATTTCTACAAAACTCTCTAATTCGCTGCGTAGCAACTCACAGTAATCGCTGCAGAGGATACGCAGCGGAGTCGAAAAAAGGGCGGGAATTTGAAATTTCATATTTGTTTTTTTATACGACGGAGCCATTGGACGACCGGTGTTCAAAAAAAAAGACAAAAGTTTGGCAATCTCGCTCTACCGAACTCTAACGGACACTTTTTGATAAATTTTCGTGACGCGCAAATGTTTTTTTCGCAAAAAAACCCGGAAATATACCACCCCTATTTTTATCTTTGGGAATCTCAGGTCTCTCTTTCGTCAAAAAAAAAATTCCGGTATGGTACAACCGCGCTCTACCAAAACTGTCTTCACAGTCAGTTTCGGTAGAGCGCATTTACAAAAACCGAGCAGCGCAAGTAAAGAACAAAAAGAGAAAAACGTGAAAATGAAGCCATTTCTTCCATCAAACCATCTAAATAGATTATTCAAATTGCTCCAAGAAAAAAACGAATTTCCAAGTTTTTCTCTCCTCCATCTCAATTTCCTTTTTAGTGTTTTTTTTCGAGAAGAAGCCAAAACAATTTTCCAAGAAAGGGAAATGAAGTCGATTTCCTTAAATGATTAAAAAAAGAGTGAAAATGCGAAAAAAGTGATAAGAAAGTGTTAGGAAAGGGAGGTGCAACATTTGTTGGTATGAGTCATGATATTATTTTTTTGAAAAACGAGTTACGGTGAGTCATGACCCAGAGGATTACTGTAGGTACAGTAACTTGAGGTACAGTAACCCAGCTACTGTAGATGAGCAACAATTGAACACTCACGTATACCATGACCTGGACTACTGTAGCTACAGTAACCTAGAGAAGCAGAAATTTCAAGAAAATTGAATCCTTACATATACTTTTTCGGCCAGATGAAACGACTAAAATGAGAAAAAATGAAAAAATTTCCAAGACATATGTAATCTCCGAAGGCTCTCAAATAAGTGGATTCAATATTTTATACTATTTTACGGAGGTTTTTCGGACAGATTTTGCTAGGCAACACCGTCGAGAAAAACATAAGATTTCGGCTCGGGAGGAAGCGAGTACGGTAGTCCAGAAAACGATTAGAAAAAACTAAGATTTCAAGACTTACTTGATTTGAAAGCTGATTGGTTTGAAAATAGTCCTAAAGAAGAATAGCGAAGAAAATGGAAAGACGCAGAGATGAAGAGTCAGGGGATTTCAGTAGAGCGCAGTTACATATTATTGTTATCCAATGAATTCACTGAGCACCGACTCACAGTTTTTACTGCCGTGTCGGAGATGATACACAGCTAAATAAAGAAAAACGCGGGAATTCGGATTTTCTTGAAATTTGAAATTTATGGTATGTGAGTAGAGTTCGAGTTCAAAACCGATGGTTTCAGAATGTCTCGGTTAAATGGCGGGTTTCGGAATGTCCTGAACAGACCCATCCAAATCATAACTACTCGTTTTAAAACCAAATCCGACCTATGACGGTTTCAAAATGTCCCGGTTTTGAAATTACTGATATTAGAGTGTCCCCAGGGGGTACCACTTTCGAAATGTCTCGGTTGCCTAGCGTATGTTTCAGAAACAAAAAATTCTAAAGTATAAGCCTAAAATTGCGATACTGCCCCACATTAGAACCGCTTGGACCAGGACTGGTACAAATCAAAACCGTAAAATCTAGGTCCAATGGCTTAAATATGATTTTCAACCACCTTTCAATCGGTTCTGTTTCGTACCAGTTCTATTAGCACGGCACTCTTCTTACAACCGCGCTCTACCGAAACCAAAGAAAATTGCGTGCGAAATTGAGAGACTCGGAGAAAAAGAGACATTTTTCAAGGGTGTTTCGGTGGAGCGCAGTTATAAGAACTGTGCCGAGATAATATCCCGAGCAATTCTGATTCGGGACAGCACCAAAAATTGCAACATTACGAATGGAATAACCTAAAACCATCTCTTCGTCCAATTCGTCCCAATGTTTATAGAAACCTCCTACTCTTTCAAAATACGAAATTCGATATTTTCCTGGTTGTTGTCATTGTCATCCCCTCTCTCTCTCTCTCTTCCCATCTCTTTCTCATCGACAGGGCTCTTCCGAAATATTTCACGTCTTCTTCTTCTTCTTCCCAACGTCTTCTGAATCGTCTAAAAAGGAAGTGGTGTTGGGAGGGGGAAACGAAACGAGAAACGGGGCGAGAGAGACAAAAGTTCATCTAAGCCTCCGCCCCATTTTTTGTTGGTGAGGCTCAATTTCGTGTTGTTGGCACCCTCCTTTTTGTGTTGGTGGTGGTGGTAGAATGGGATGGAATAAAAGAAGAGAGAGGGAGGGAACAAGAGTTCATCAACTTTGAGGGATCGTCAGGGTGCCATGGATAGTAAGAGGTGTCTTAAGTTTATACTCATTGTGACCTTCTAGTCAAGATGTTCATTTTTGTAGTTGACAACTTTTTTGCAAATGTCCACCCCAGAAAGATATGATTGATTGAAGTTGGTAACTGTAAAAATAGAGATTTCAACTCATATTTGTATTTTCTGATGTCAAGATTCAGATTTTCTCATAAAATTCTTCAATTCATTAGAATCAAGTTTGCAATTTCAAAAAAAACAGAAAAAAAGAGAAGATATCCGAGAGAGTTTGGTCACTGTAAAGTTTCTATATTCAAATTTTCAGACATACCACATTCCGGATAGTCTTTAACAGAACTCAGCTTCAAACCGTTATAACTCTTGACCTAGAGTAGCTATCAAAAAGTTGTCAACTGCAAAAATGTGTAGAATTTTATAAAGATTATTTTTGTAGTTGACAACTTTTTTGTAGGAGCCGTCCCTAGAGAGTTATGGTTGGTTGACAATTGGACTCATTGATATTGCGTAGTACGAGAAATCTGCCAACTACAAAATTTCAGGTAGGATTAAGCATTATTAATTACAATAAAGTTGGCGAAAGTTGCTTAATCGTTTTTTCAAAACTTTGACTTAAAGATAGTGAGCGGGAAGAGAGAACGCAGAGAAGCTAGAGTGTCTGACTTCTCTGCGTTTCCGTTCTCTCACCCTCTTAACTTCAATCTGTTATAACTCTTGACCTAGAACAGCTATCAAAAAGTTGTCTATTGAAAAAATGTGCAGAATTTTATAAAAAATATTTTTGAAGTTGACAACTTTTTGATAGCTCGTTTCGTTTTGGAGATATAAACGATAGAGAAGCTAGAGTGTCTGCCATCTCCGCGCCTCTCTTCTCTCACCATCTCAATCTCAACCTGTTATATCTCTTGACCTAGAACAGGTATCAAAAAGTTGTCGACTACAAAAATGTGCAAAATTTTATAAAGATTATTTTTGCAGTTGACAACTTTTCTGTAGGAGCCGTCCCTAAAGAGTTATGGTCGGTTGAAACTGCTACTAGGACTGGAGGTCTCTCTACAGCTGTTTTATCTGTCATGGTATTTACATCCACGCTCATTTTTTACGATTTCGATAGAGCGCAATTGCAAAAATAGAAAATTACAGAAATAGTCCATCTAAGCACTACAAATATTCCCCTCACAAACATATAACCATGCCGTTTTCCTCTTCTTCACTCCCCGCCACACTTCCTTAAGCTATTTTGACTCGCTCATTCATCTTGCTCTTTTCTCAGAGAGAAGCCATGATATCTCTACTATTCATCTTTAGTTCTCTCACACAATTTGTATCTTTTTTGACAATCAAAACATCACTAATCCTTCTACGTCATTTACAAGATCTCTACGGTAATAGCGTGTTCTCAAGAGTCAAGGAAACAAAGAAAAATGGGAAAAAGAGAAAGAGAAGGAGACCTAATAAGCCGTAAAAACGAGAGAGTTGTCGTTTATATATTTATGAAAAAACATATACATATCCATATGGGGGCAAACGGTGACAAGAGAGAGTGGGTGACAGAGAAATAGAGATCATCATAATAATATTCTCTCTGTCGGTTTTTGAATGAAATAAAAAATGGAGAGAGAGATAAACAAAGAATACGTGGAATAGTCTCTGGAGAGGGGGTAGAGGAAGAGACAAACAATAATAATATGGGGGCTAATGAGGTAGATTTTGTTATTTGTTAGGTGTCGGATAAAACGAGATTTACGATGGATCGAGAATTTTAGTGTTCATAAGCGCGCTCTATCGATACGGATTGGGAAGGAAAAGTTGTGTAAGAAATGTATTAGCACGGCACAATTCTTACAATCGCAATTTACAGAAACCGAAGAAATATTGTGTGCGAAATTGAGAGACGTAGAGAAAAAGAGACATTTTTCAAGTGTATTTCGGTGGAGCGCAGTAGTAAAAACTTTTATGAGCTCGTAGAGAGTCGTGGACTTTCTGAGAAGTTAGTTACCAAAAATTTTTAGTAAAATAAAATATTCTGCGCGTGGAGTCCCGGACTACCTATGCAGATGCGCTCTATTGACAAGCATGGTACAGAATTTATTCAACGTTGACAGATAGATTCTAATGTTCACCACGGTATGCACAGAAGTTCGAAAGTTCACAGTGACGCAAATGTATATACTATGCTTGTCAATAGAGCGCGCCTGCATAGGTAGTCCGGGACTCTACGTTATCTGTGTACAGAGTAAAAAATGGCAACGAAAGTACTGTCATAACAAAAATCATTTAGAAAATTTGGCGATGATGTAGCACTAGCATGCTGTAGCCTAGGCATACTGTCACTTTTTGAGTCAACTACTCATGTATCACACATTTCTCAAATATTCGCTGAACAGCGACTATCAAGTTTGGAAAATCATGATACGGAGCTGAATCCCAATAAATTTTAGTATGTGAGATGAGCTCGAAGTGTGCTCCGTAACCTACATAGTAGTTTATGAAAACTTAGAAAGTCTCTACGACTGAAATATAACGGTGATAGTTTCAGAAGGTTAAAAAAGGAAACACGCCGAAATTTTGGATTCTGAAGAATTCTGAAGAATATAGTCCCAAGAATCTCGATGTACATGTTTGGCAGGAGCAATTTCTCGAAAATGGTAGATTCAATTTTGCACAAAAACGGTTAAAATCAAAAATTTTTAATTCTAAAATCAAGTTTTTACCACTAGAAAAGAACCCACCCTTCTCGCTTTCCTATTTTTTCAAATTGAAAGTTTTGTGGGTGTCAGTGTCGTGTGTGCCCCCGGTTGTAACGTATTTATGTCGACTAACCAAATTAAAGGAAAACTAAAACTTTCGAAAAAAAAAAGAGAAAGGAAGCGAAAAAAAGTGTCTCGAAGAGAGTAATAAACTAGTATGGGCACGGGTAGAGGGAGTGAAAACATAGGAAAAAGAAGCCAATTTGGAGAAGAGAGAGAAGCCGAAAGAGTAGAGAGAAAAGAGCCCAAAAAAAACTTGCACGCATATAAAAAAGCGCTCTTTTTTCCTGGACGTCTTCTACTCCTTCTTCTTCTTTTTTTTGCGAAGAAGAAGAAGAAGAAGTGTATGTGGAGAAAAGTTTGACGACGAAGAAGCGAAGGAGAAGAGAGGTTGTAATCAAGCCAGTTTCGGGAAGAAGTTGTTGAGGAGGAGAAGGAAAAGAAGAAGAAGATGCTCACGAAGAAGATATGTTTGTGTTCTTCTCCGAAGGGAATACGAAAAAGATGCCTTCTTCGACGTCTCCCAATGGGGGAGGGAGTTTCATCCGAAGAGTTTCAAGGCGTCAAGAACACGGGGAAGTTTGAGAAGGGGTCTCTGTGAGAGGCTTTTGAGGAATCGTTTGTTGAAATTGGGACTTTTGGGAATTGGGATATTGAGGACTTGGCTTGCAGAAGAGGTAATTGTTGCAGACTTGCAAAATCTCGGCCCGGATTCAAAAATGTGAACAATTTTTATTGAAATTTTCATCAAAAGTAGTCAAAAATCTTGTACGCTTCACGGCCTCCCACAGAGGCCCTCTCAAAGTACTGTGCGCAGTGCATTGAGAGGGCTACCGCTGGAGGCCGTGACGCTTGAATTTTTATCTATATTTAAAAACATGATTCGACTTTCAAATCTTCAAATTTTTTAAAACTCGGCCCCGTTGCAAGTCTGAATTGTTTGAACGAAATGGATTTATCTGGAACCGCAAATTGCGGATCAGAAGAGTTTTTACACATGTTTCGTGATAGAAGTTGAAGACCTCGGAATCGTGAAAAAGTGGTCCGATTACTGTCTTGGGGGTGGAGCCTAAAATTCAAGTATCGACGTCTTTATAGCCGTCAAAAAAACTGTTGAGAATGATGTTTGGGTTTTTGTAAATGTTATATTTCCACTTGTTCCTAGACAGGTAAAATTAAAGTTTCCACTTTTTGAGTTCTTCAAATGAATTCTACTGCAAAAAAGTTTGATCAATGATTCAAATATACTCCAAATTGAGGTGAGACGATGAATTTGAACATATTCTATTTAAGAACTCCCACAAAAAATTCTAAAAAAAAACATTTTTTTAGTTCAAAAAAGTAAAAAACAAGAAAAATTTAGAAAAGTTTAGTGGTTTCTCTGACACAACACTCCGATATTTATACTCAGAATTTGAGATGCAATCTTTCAAAATCCTTCAGAAAATTATAGAAAATTGAATTAGAAGTTCATTTTTCGCAAATTACTTTTTTTTTTACTACGGTTCAAATTTCAATTTCATTCTCAATTTCTTAGTTCCAAAACACCAGAAAATCACAGAACACCACCTGATCATTTTCCATTCAACGTTGGTGTTTCATGTTGTTCAATTCATCTAAAAATAACACCTGGAAACCGGTTTTCCAAAAAACTCTCACTTATTTTTATTCTCAAATTTTGAACTCAAAAAATGCAGTTATTTCTCAAACTTCTCTCATCTACATTTTTCTCTTCACTCATAAAAGCCATTCCCATCAATCAAAATGCGCGAAATTGGCTCATAAATCAAACGGCGAAGAACTAAAAAAAACTAAAATTTTGCTCTTTCCGCACCAAAAAGAGAGTGAAATTGTGTGAATAGAGAGAAGGCAGAACAGAGAACAAATAGCCACGAAAAACCAATAAATTATTCATGCACATCAAAAATAAAATGTCCTTTCTCTCCTTTTTTGGCAAAAAAAAAATTCCAAACAGTATTCACCAACATTTTTTTCCAGATTTTCTCTATTATATAGTGAAAGTTATAGTAATTGAGTAATCGATATGTGTGTCAAACGAAACAATGTCAAATTCCGCGGAAATCGGTCATTTTCGGAGGGCCCGTGGCGGTCACTCGGCCAGTTGTGACGTCACATATTTGTGGGCGGAGCCACTGCGGAGTTGGTTTGCAACACGCCGCACGCGGTTTTCGCAGACTTGCCGCATGCTTTCTCGTTTCCGATATTTTCTTCGTAGCGTTTCGAAAATCTTTTGTTTGCGTCCATTTCGTGCCGTTTTTCGTATAAATTCTCTGTTCAAAATCGATTTCTAGCCGGAAAAATGATGTCTGGAGGGTACAAACCGCCGGGACAACTCAATGAGCGCTCGCAACGATCTGTTTTCGGTAAGTACTCAATTTTTCAGTGAAAAATACATTTTTTCCAATTTTCAGTCGGAAATATCAGCTACGATGTGACAGAAGAAACAATTCGAGCGATTTTTGCGAAGGTTTGTTTTTAAAATTGTTTTTTTTCTAGTTTTTCTCAATAAATTCACTGAAAAAAGGTTGTTTGAGCGAAAAACTCAATTTCTCATGTTTTTTCCAATAAAATTCCTTGAAAATAATATTTTATGTCTAATTCCAGGCCGGACATGTGATGTCGATCAAAATGGTTCACGACCGAGAGACTGGAAAACCGAAAGGATACGGATTCATCGAGTTTCCTGATATAAACACTGCTGATACAGCGATTCGTGTGCTTAATGGGTGAGAAACTTGCAATTTTAATGTTTTCGAAGTGAAATTTTGACTTAAAATACCGAATTTTGTCCCAATTCATATTTTTCCAGCTACGAATTGGGTGGACGTGTACTCCGTGTCGACAGTGCCGCCGGTGGAATGAATATGGAAGAGTTCGGATCGACGAACACTGGACCAGCTCCAGTCGAGGAGAATCCGTATGGACCGGAGTGTGATGCTGGAAAAGCACCGGAGGTATGGAAAAAGACGAAAAAATATACAATTTATCTTTTTTTTAATGAAATATTGCTTTTAGCATCTCATGTCACTTTCCCTTTCCTAAAACTGATTTTCCAGAGAATCTCCCAAACCGTCGCCTCGCTGGCTCCTGAGAAAATGTTCGAATTGATGAAACAACTCCAGGAAGCACTCAAAAACAACCCGGCCGAGCTGAACAGCGTTCTCGTCGAGAATCCGCAACTCTCTTACGCAGTTCTTCAAGCTGCCGTCGTGATGAGAATCGTCGATCCACAGACTGCACTCGGTCTTCTTCATCGTAACAAGGCGGCCACCATGACTCCATTCCATCAAACTGGTGCTCCAGGTGGTGTTGGAGGAGTTCCGTCACAAATGATTCCACCACAACAGTCACAACAGCAGATGCCACTGCCGATACCACCGAAACCGACTTTTGCTCATCCAGGTAAGGAAAATGGAAATCAGTTTTGAGCTGGAAATCCTCTGGTATATCGTTCAGTCGCGCGAAAAAATGCTGATTTTGCAGATTTATGCAAAAATGTTGCGCGATTTTTTAATTTTTTTTTTTGGTTTTTCATTAATTTTTCAATTTCCCATTCGTTTATTTTTATTTTCTGAATCCGTCACTTACAGGTCAATACCAGAAGAATAGATTCGCGAGATATCGAATGTGACTTGGGAATTGCTCACTTTCAATGACCTCTTCAAGTAAAAATTCGCGTATTCGCGATGTAGCGATATCGTTGTTTTTCAGATTTCGCTTCTTCAATCTTCGAATAAGCCGAGAGACTCAATACAACACAACTATATAATCCTACGCGCACTTTTAGTTTCTGTTCTTATGTTAGCCATTTGATATCATTATAGTTGACCTGTGCAATATCTTCTTTCTTTTAAATACCAATAAAGATTTTCATATACATCGAAATCGTTCACAAATCAACAAGACTAGTGTTTAGAAAGGTTGTCTACAAGCTTCACACCCGCGCTCTACCGAAACTGAAAAAATTACATGGGATATTGAGAGTTGCAAAGAAAAATGAGATTTTGATAGAGCGTGGTTCTAAAAATTATAAATTAGAGGACAGCCCAGAGTTTATATAATATTCAGTTTCTGCTATTGAACTGCTACGAACCTTATCCGACTGAAAACGATTTACCAAAGCTCGATTTTAACATAATTTTTTGCCTTTTTTCAAAGAAAAAAGCGAGAAATATGAAAAACAGACCCAAGATTCCCACCACTAATTTTTATTTATCCAGGCGTCGGACCATCAATGGGACCACCAATGGGACACCCTCAAGGACCACCTCAATACGGTAGACCACCAATGCTTCCAACACCTCAACAACCACAGTACATGCCACCACCACAACAACAGATGCCACTACAGACCAGACCGCCCGTCCAGCATCAACCACAAGAGGACCAGGAAGAGCATCAAAATGCACAACTGCTGATGCAAGTGATGCAACTCAGCGAGCACGATCTTCAAATGCTTCCGCCTGGTGATCGTGACAAGATTATCGAGTTGAGACAACAGTTGAAGAGAAATGTCAAGTGATCTCGTCTCTAATTTTATTGAATTCTTACTTTCTTTTTTTCCTTTTCTTTACTCTACAGATCTTGTACATAAACTTTTTCTATTTCTAATACAGCAAATTTATTCCGTTTTGTTAGGAATTGAGACCATGAAAAATGGAAAAAAGTAAGCATAAACTATACACCGAAGAACACCTAATCACTATATTATACACTGAAAAATAAGTTAAAGAGGCAAGGAAAGTCAATAAATAATAAATTAATAAGGGATTTCGTTCTGGAAATATTGCAATTGATCGTACATCTTCGAGCGAATGTTCAGGAAACAGTTGGTGATTACAGAGTGCATATATCTGAAAATTTCAACATTTTTTTCACCAAAAAAAATTTTTTTTTCCTACTTGGCCGCATCTTTTTCATTCATATCCGGCGCGAATCGTGCTCTCAACTGGTTGATTGTCTTTCCTCGGAAACACGGAAGATGTGTGTCCAACATCAAAGAGACCAACGAGACGAACGATTTGTGATAGGGACGGACGGCGAGATAGGCGTGAACACAGAGAGATGCAAATTGGCGGAATGGAGCCGCCTCCATCTTCCCGCCCATTATTGCAACCATCTCTTCGCTGAGTTTGAAGTCGGGTTCGAATCCGAGATTTCCTCCTGGACTGCTTTCGAACATGAATCCGAAATCTGGAAAGAGATTTGGTTGAATTCTTCATTCGGATAAAAAACATTCAACGTTTTTATACTTTTTCCGATGAAAGAAGCGAAATTCTGGACCAAAACACGAAAAATAGTCTTTCCGGTTATTTTTGCTACTAGCTCAGCATAGTTCATACAACTGCGCTCCACCTGAACCCTCTTGAAAATGACTCTTTTTCTCTGAGTCTCTCAATTTCGCACACAATTTTCTTCGGTTTCGGTAGAGCGCGGTTGTAAGAAACATGTCGTGCTAATAGAAAATTTTATAGTTTTTGAGGAAAGGTATCTTCAAGAATAAGATTTTTAAAAATCTAACAAGAAGTCTGATTGGTCCACAAAACTTTTTGAAAAAACATTTCAAATTCTGCCAAAAATACAGTTTTGAATCTGAAAATCTACGAGCACAGCACGATTTTCACAACTGCGCTTTATCGAAATCATTTTAATAAATGCATCTCCCGGCCTCTCTGTTTCCTCACTAACTTAATTCAGCTTCGATCGAGCGCGGTTACAAAATCCTAGCTGTTCTAATAGATTCAGCAATGAAATGTTGGAAAAATTGAATTTTAGAAAATTTGGAATACAGTAAGCTGCCGGAAATCCGGGAAATGTATCACAGAGTTCAAAATTTTACGAGAATTTTTCAAATTTTTGCAGCAAAACATCAAAATTTTCGAAAATCCTTAAAAAATTGAATTTTCATTCTAAATCTGTCTGAATTTGATATTTTTTCTCAATAAATTGAAGAAACTTCAACATTTCCTTCTATTCCTTCTCATCCTCACCAATATGTATGATATGTCCATCCAAATCGATCATAATATTTCCATTATGTCGATCCTTAATTTGCAACAAAAAGCTGAAAACCGAGTAGGCGGCCATACTCCTCACAAAATTGCGTCTCGCCTCTTGAAACGTCTCACTACTCTCATCTCCGTACTGCGTTTTAAAATACTCATACAATCCGAAATCAGTCTGTCGTCCCAACTGATCACGACTCTTCGAATTGGGCACACACTCGATAACTCCACATCCTGGTGACGTGGCGACCACTCTATAGGGGAATACTCTGACTGGAAGACCAAGCCCCGCCCACACGTTCTTCATGAGTTGCATCAATTGAAGAGCCAACATATCCTGACGAACGTCGTCTCCAACTTTGAAAATTGCCGCCTGCCAACACACTCGACTGTCTTGAACTTTTCGAAGTTTCTCCAAATCGGCGTCTGTTGATTTCTCCTCTTTTTCAGATTGAGCTTGTAGTCCGATTCGTTCCAGTTCTCGGACTCCACATCGTTTCACACGGAATCGTGCTGAAATTTTCAAAATTTTTATGAAATTCGGACAAAAAGTAGAAAACAGTGGCAGTTTTTGCGCGTTTTAACGTCAAGTTTTGATCAAAAAAGTTTAAAATTTTCAGTAAATTTAATTCGAAACATGGAATTTCGAAACTGGGAATTTGGACAGATGAAGATTTTCGAATCGGTTTTATGGATTACGCGCCAAAGGTACGCCAGACAACTAGGTTTCTTCCAGATTCACAAAAATGATTTTTGTTGATTTTTCATCTAAAAGTATCAAATTTAAATCGAGAACAAGACGTTTTTCGATTAAAAAAACATGAAACACATTAAATTTTGTTCAAATCGGCCCAAAAATATGATCTTCGTTTTAGGAATTGTGCGTCAAAGGTACACCAGCCAACTAGTCTTCTTCCAGATTCATAAAAATTATTTCTGTCAAATTTTCATTTGAAAGTTTCAAATGAAACTCGACCTTTTTTGGCAAAAAAAATACATTTCGCGCCTAACGCGCGCCAGACTCCTACTTCTTCCTCACCCAAAAACGGCGCCTTTGCTGCCGATTGCATTGGTGTTCCAGATGAATAATCCAAATCCAGTAGGACCGCTTCGGGATTCGACGGCAAGTAGGTAATCGTCTCAATCTTGACATCAGCCAACGCCTTCAGACACGCCTTTTTGCGAGCATCGCCTTTCGGGAAAGGCTTGATAGTTCCAGATATAGCAGTGAGTTGATGGAACAACTTGAACTCTGCCTCGTGGAAACGACGGGCGGCTCCTTCCAATTGAGAGATTATCTTTTGCATGATGTCATTCAACGGGTCGAATAGAGCACTGTCTTTTATCTTGCTCTCCTCGTCGGTGTACATATTCGTTTGCATATTCCAGATGAGTTGATGGGCAAGGAGTTGGGAGTGTCCAGCCAACCAGATCATCAATTCTGAGATGTATCCCATAGTGTCGTATCTGAAATTCAAGTTTTTCATTTAAAAAATTTCAAAATGCAATAATTCCTTATTTTTCACCACGTAGTTAACAACCGCGCCTCGCCGAAATCTGAAAATTATCAGTTTCAGTGGAGCGCGGTTGTCAACCACGGTTCAAACAGAATTAGATCAAAAAGCGCCAAAGGTACGCCAGACTGCGTGTGCCAATCTGGGAAACATCAAAACCTCTTATCTAGCGTGCCTTTGACGCATTTTCAGACAGTATTGGATAAGAAAGCGTCAAAGGTACGCCAGACTGTGACTGCCGACCTGTGAGAATCGAAACCCATTATCTGGCGCACCTTTGACGCATTTTCAGACAGAATTGGATCAGAAAGCGTCAAAGGTGCGCCAGATTCAAGTTCTTGTCCACTTTTTTGATCATGGTTTTTACAATCGCGCTCTACTGAAACTGAAAAAATAGGATTCTGTAGAGCGAAGTTTTCTAGACTTTTACAACCGCGCTCTATAGAAATCTTTGTTTCAGTGGAGCGCGGTTACCCATATGTCTGTATGCCAGTTTGTTTGTCCGGATGTCTCCGATTCTCTATTCTTTTTGTCTGTTTGTCCCCTCCTCACCTAACAGCCTGTACAATCTGCGGTATGTACATCAACAACGCGTCGGCCGGATAACTTCTCAACACTCTCACAGCATACTGCATAGAAATCGGATGAGTCGGGTACTGTCTCGGTGTCAGGAGAGACAACGCCATGACTGGTGAGCAGCGTGCCCAAGTGAGTACATGCGACATGTCTGCTGTCTCAAAAACTGTCGATCCATTTCCAAGAAACAATGGAAGAGCTTCAGGGATATGAGCGACAAGTTCCGGTTGTGATCTAACAAGTCCTTCGACACATTTGATGAGATCTTCAGATCCTCGGAATCTCGATGGCAACTGGATAGCGAGTTCAGGTGAAATACTCCAAGCGAGTTCAGCCTGCTCCCTCCAAATCTTCTTCTTCTTATTCTCCGAACTACTTCCACCAGTTCCCTGAATATCCAGAATCTGAGATCTCAAAAATTGCTCTGATTCCAGTGTGCAATCCTCCTGAGCCAAAGCAAGTGGGTGGAGCCAAGCGGAGAGCCGTTCAATCTCGTTAGCCACTAGAAGCATCAGCATGTTCCTCTGCTTCATCCACGTCTTGATCCTCCGATCCTCCTCAATGGAGAGCTTCGCCTCAATCGATTTTCCACTTCGAATCGACGCCGTCGCAGCGGCCATAGAGTTCTTAGATAGAGTAAGAGTATTCGCGTAGTTTGTAGTCGGGGGTAGCATCAAAGTGGTGGTCGGTGTTCCATTGGTTCCAGTTGATATCGATCCACCAGCAGTCACCAATAAACTCTTCTCAAAAGCGGTTTGCATATGTGACATCGTACTCGACATCACTATATTCTTATCGGTTTTCGCCATCGTCTCCTTGATCATATAATGCTTGTCACTCTTCAAATGATCAAAAAACTTCGCCAGCAATCTAATATCCTCTCTAAGAGCCTCCTCCGCTTGAGTTGGTCCTTGCGGTGCCATTGTGAAATAGTGGAAGGCTGATGAGTAGACACGTTGGCGAATGAGCACATTCGTTGGGCGGAGCAAACACGCATCTTGTTGAACCATTCCGAGTACACAAGATAGTAAACGGAATCTTACTCCGACGGCTTCGATTCCACGTGTCACTTGATTAATCGTCTCTCTTTTGGTAGTTCCAGTAAGGTTAGAGGTGTTGCAGGCGGTTGATCCATGAAGGTGTCCGGTTCCAATTTGAGCGGATAGCGTTTGTGAGAACATCATTTCAAGGACATCCAACTGCTCACGCGATGAGTACGACGCAACGTCACACCGTTCCCCAATGAACTCTATCCACTCACGATGTGGTCGGAAATTCGCTGATGGTGGAGGCCGCTCGACTTGTCTGCATAGCGGAGATAAACTCATATCAACATTTTCTTTCTCGAATAACCCCAAACCAAATCTACACGAGTCGGCGAACGCTCTAGCCTGCTCATGGAGAAACAGACTGTGTGCTTCTGGTCGAGCACTCAACAACCAGTTCCAAGCCATCGTACACAAAGAGATGGTGGATTCAGTGAAGTTGTGGAGGGGTGTACGAACCAGAAGTGTCAGAATCCGTTCGTTTAGGCAGCGAAGACTGACGAAAAGAGCAGTGAGCAACAGCACCGCTTGCTCCATCTCGTTATCTTTTCCACTTTTGCAAGCTCTCTGGAAATCCTTCTCCAGTCTATCAATCAACTTGTTCTCCGCAGTCACTTGATCTATATCTCCACTCAACGTCGTCGCCAACATTCCATTCACTTGTCCCAAATAATTACTTCTTTTGTAGAGAGAAGTCAGATATGATCCACTCTTCCCTTTGCCTTCACTCGTCGCATCTATCGCCAACTGCATCGCCGCATCCCTTTCAGACCCAAATTTCGACACATATTCCAGCAAGTTGCTGTGAGTTGAGGCGGGCGCCCACATCAACGCTTCCTTCAGAATCTGCTTGACTCTCATGGAGAAGTCCTTGACAACAGATCGACGTCCTTCTATAGAATCCTGAAGTTGGATTGTCCATCCCTTCTCGAATCCCTCAATTGTGAACTGTGGCTCTCGGCACGTCGGATCTTTCAGAAGATTGTCTTCAAGTTCCTGAAGAAGACGGAGGATTGTGGTAAGGACCTTGGTATTCCATAGAAGATAAGGAAAGGCTTTGACAAGTTGAGACAAGCAGGCATCCGCCACTTTCCGCACTTCTCTCAAATGATGATTGAATTTGAAGAGAAGAAACTGGGCGTGCCAGACCAACGCCTCCTCAGTCGGCTCATCATTATCCCGTCGTTTCATCATCTTCTCACACCAACTCAGAAATATCCGGGGAGCTGCTGCAAGCATACAAGTCCATAGTCCAGATTTATCCTTTCGAACAGTCTTATCCTCGATATATTTGAAGAATGAGCTGAATGCATCCACGTGGTTTGCGTGGATCAAACGCATGGATTCCATCCGATGAACTGATAAAAGATAAGTGCAATTTGCGAAATCGAATCGATTTATCAATGGAACAGCCTCCGCCTGATGACTCAACTCTGCTAGTACCGTATTTCTCATCTCTTGGAGCTCTTGCGGAGAGATGGAATCCGATCGGATCGCCGCGTTGTCAATCAATTCCGATCTCAAATTCTCCGTCGCAATCAGTACAGGAGTCTTCGTCGCCGTTTCACACACCGCATTATACCACTCTTCAGGCCACAAACTAGACGATTCCACATCGAATCCGAGTACGGTACAGTAGAACCAAAAGTCTCTGAATAGCGATCGAAGCTTCGGTGTCGGCTCGGAAATCGGTTGCATTCGGCGGAGAAGAGACGCGATTTTTGGCATCAAGACTCCAAGATTTCCAGCGCTTGTTGACATCTGAAAATGGGAAACTTTTATAAGGTGGGGATTACTGTAACCAAGAATACAAACTACAGACTACAAATACTACTACAATGCGTTGTTATCGTATAGGGATAGCGGTGTAAGTGAAGGAAGTGATCGGTTTTCTCGCATAAAATGCATATTTTCAGACAAAAAGCTCTAGAAATAAATAAGGAATCACCACAACAGTGAGGTATTAAATGACACAATCACGAGAATAAATGAATGCTGGTTGGATTAAAATAAAATGAAAAATGCAAAATAGCAATATCACACCTTGACGGAGTTTACGGAAGTGGACAGTGCCACTATAGTCAGCTGCAAATTATTAGAGCGGATAGGGAGAAAAATGGAGAGAAAATGAATGGCAATTCAAATGTGATTAGAAAAATATAAATGGGAGATGTGGATGGGGAAAGTACAGTACTTTCGGACTTGCCTGCAGGTCAATCCAAAAAAAAAAAGAGTCTGGGGCGCCTCCGACGCGCATTTTTTGTCAAAATCGCAAAAAAAACGAGCCAGGAGTGCCTTGGACGCGTTTTTTGTTAAAATCGGCAAACATCTGGTCTGAGGTGCCTTGGACGCGTTTTCCAGTACAAGATCCAGAAATATTGTTGAAAATAAGTATATTAACGCGTATTACTCAACAAAATTGCCAAAATCGAATCTGGGGCGCCTTTGACGCGTTTTTCTTGTTAAAATCAGAGAATCTACTATTTTTACAGGAAATGTACACTTTCATACGAAATTCAAAAATTGAGATTTGGACAATTTTGAAAGGAAAACAAAACAAAATCGGCGTGCAAAACACTAAAAATTTGGAATTTTTTAAATTAAAAAAAATGTCAGTTTTCCGGTCTCCAAATGTCAGGATGTCCGCGAAAATCGTCCACTAATCATTGAAAGTTTTAATTCAGCCGATTCCAGATTTGAACTTTATCAGAATATGATTTTCAGGTTCTCAGGATACTGTACTTTCAAAAGCTTTTCAAAAGAAAATCACGATTTTCAGCAATTTCGACATGAAAAATCGTCTAAAAACTGAAAAATTCATGTTTTTTGGCTGATATCTGTTTGTTAGTTTCAGGATTTCAAAATCTAATTTAGACGACAATTTCAGAGGCTCCAAATATACTGCACTTCTCCCCAAAACCCTCATCTCCCTTGTTAGAATTCTCATCAAAACGTTAAAATCCACACAAAACACTGGATCCCTTACCTTCACAGTACTCTTCGAAACCTTCTCTCCAACCCGTCTTCCCTCGATTCCAAGCTGGACAAATAGCTCCAGAAGTCTTAAAAAACTATCTATTTCAAATATTTGAAGCTGAAACTATACCTAACGAGCAACGTCATCTTGTCATCCTCATTCTTAACACCGGCCGCCATTCGACTCATCGCCATATCCACCGCCAGGGAGACGTGTCTGGAAGCACTTTTGAGTTGTATTTTTTTGAGCAAAGAGGTGAATTCAGAATTGAATTAGGAATCCGATTTGCTATGAATACATACGTATATCGCTGATCATTCGAGTCGTTATTCCCCTGACTGTACACTCGATTCGATGATTCTATGCATATCTGGGTGAACAGTTTCCACACGTTCTCGTAGATTGATCTCTGCAATTTTTTTCAGATTTATCTTCAAAAAAAGTTGATTCTTACCGCTCCAGCAATCCACATCTCCGCTAGACACCTGATCATCGTCACATCCAATTGAGACGGTGGATTCGCGAATCGTTGCAAATAGATCTGCACAACCATTTCAGGAACCTCTACAGCTGTCGAATCGACAAGTCCCACACCGATTCCACCGAGTGTTTGAATCGCATTCTCGCATACCAGGGAGACAACACTGAAACGGTTTTTGAGTTTTAAGGAAAGCTAACCAGGGAATGTTCCAGACAAACCTCCGTCTTTCAAATTGGCTCTCACCCAATTATTAGCACGGCTCGCTTCTAAAAACCTCGCTCTACCGAAACCGAAGAAAGATACATTTTTCATGGGCGTTTCGGTGGAGCGCAATTGTAAGAACTGTGCGGAGCTAATAAGTACTTTTCAAAACGCTGATTCCGAATATGTGATCGGGCAGAACGCCTCACTGAACTGAGTTGTAAGTATTTTAAATTATTTCCAGTGCGAAAATTGCATTTAGACCCAATGTTTCCAATTTTTTCTGTGTAATACGTGTAAAGGAAGGTTGAAAAAGCACATTAGGAAGTTTTTTCTTTCTAATAAAGAAATTGTCAAAAAAAATTGAAGAACAACTGTCCAAATGTCAACCTTCCTTTACACGTATTACACAGATAAAATTGCAAAAATTGGGTCTCGAGTCTCTCGAAAAATGCAACTTTTGCACTGAAAATAACTTAAAATGCATATAACTCAGTTCATTGAAGCGTTCTGCAAAATCAGATCCCATATTCGGAATCAGCGTGTTGAGAAGTGCCTAATAGATTATGAGCCAATTTGAAAGTACGCCTGGAACGTTCCCTAGTAAATCTGGAATTAGAGATGAAGCATTATCAATCGCATGCCCACACATTCCTGGGATTACAGAGAACTTCTGTATGTTACAATACCAAGGAACTAAGAACTAAAGGAGGTAAGGGAAAACACTCATTACCTGAAATCGGGGTGGATTGGTCTGAAGGAAATAAAAATTTGAAATTTTTAGACGCCAGAATTCAAAAAACAAAAATCAAAAACTGCACTACCGTAACCTCACCAAAATCTCTCAAACTCACAAATTATTTGCGTTGGAACAAACGAAAAGTTTGGTTGAGAGTCCTGCCAAACACTGTTGTACACTGTCACTTTCCATTCGAATCGATGATTTCAGTGCTCGACAAATTGCTTTTATAGCAGAGTTACGGAGGGAGTCGAGGACTAATTTACGTTTTGAGGTGGCGTCGTTCAGGTTGTTGCTTGATTTTGAGTTCTGGAAAATGGATATATTTTTTTGAATGAGACAGATAAATGTTATGCGGAGTTTCAATGATAAACACTGTCTTCAGTTCTGTACTTTTCAGAAAATGGCAATATTTTGCTCAAAATCTGCTTAAAAATTCAATAAAAGGCTGGGATTTTTGCGCCGGAGGCGCCCCAGCTTCGATTTTTGGCAGTTTTATTGAGTAATACGCGTTAATAGTCTAATTTTCAACAGAATTTCTTGATTTTGTACTGGAAAACGCGTCCAAGGCGCCCCAGTCTCGAGTTTTGAGGATTTGACAAGAACGCGCCGGAGGCACCCCAGACTCGGTTTTCACGATTTCAATAAAAAGCGCGTGCGAGACGCCCCAGATTCGATTTTTGCGATTTTAATAAGAAAAACGCGTCGGAGGCGCCCCAGTTCCGCTTGAAATTGAGATCTCAAAGACCCGGACTTTCTGCTTTTTGACGTTTCAAATCATCTTTTGAGCAATAAATCGACACCAGGGATTTCAGTAATGATTTCAAATTTCTTTAAAAAAAAACTGAATTATCTTTCAGAACCATAGTTATATCATCCTTTTTCCTGTAACCAACATCTCTCAGACTCCTGAAATTCCGCACCTGAATAACATCTCCTGCGGATTTCCCCCTCTCCAGAGTACTATCCGACGCTAACTTGGTCAACATCGGCGCCGGTTCCAACAGAAATCTTTGCAAGTTCTGATTCACCGCCGTCGTCGCAACAGCTGGAAACTTTTCCGCCAGTGTCGCCATGCTTGAAATCGCTTTCAAATACAACGGCAGCTGAGAGATAATCGTTCTTTGTGACTGATTTGCGAATAGTCGAGTGATGATTTCAGTGCATATCGTATCCGCATCAATATCATCAACAGCAGCCCACGCGATCAGTTGGAGGGATACTGTAGCGGATTGGATGTTCAGTTTTTGTCGGGAAACTTCTGAATTCAATGTCATCGTTGGTTCAGAGGAGTGCTGGAGTCCTTGAAGTTCAGAATCCAATCTTTGCAATGCAGACTTTGAAAAAATGCTGATCTCCTTCGCAAACTTCTCGGAAACCGGGCTTTTCTCCTCGTCCTTCGACACTTCATACGGTCCAAGTACATCTTTTAGAAGGGTCAAACAGCACAAATTCACAATTTCCGACATTGATTTGTATGGATTTCTCTTAACTGATCCTCCATTTTGAAATATGTCCCCAGAAATCGCATCAAGAGTTTCGAGAAATTTCGAATCCATGAGTCGTTGAACCGAATCGAATAACTTCTCCAGATCCTGAGCACACATCTCCAGTTTGAGACCTCCAGTGAAATTATGGACAAGGAACGAGGCGCCGAGCTTATTATACATTCGAATGAGACGAGTCTTGTCGAGGAGAATCGCTTCTGAATTCTCTGGAGTGTCGAATGTGAACTCGTCGCTGCTGATTCGATGAAGACTGGAATAATGGGAAGTTTTCAAGATTAGAAAGCTGACGTCGAGAGGATTCTGAATCTGACTTCAGAATTCGATTTTCAGACAAAACCCTCACGACGCCATTCTAACTAGGAAAGGTCAAAGAGTCCGTTTGGAGTTATAGAACATACCTATATCATTGGAAAGCTGTGAAAACGCTTATTCCAAATAGATATTCAGTTTTTGCCCTCGAGATCTGGTATTCGAGAAAAATAAGGTCAAAGTTTGGGAGAATCAGTACTTTTTAGGGCAAAGGCTTCAGGCTCCAAGTTAAGAACTTAGAAATTATATTATTGTCTTTAGATTTGGTTGAGTTTCCAGAGAGTTTGAAAATTTAAAAAAAACGCGAAAATGAGATTTGTACAAAAAATTTCGATGGAAAAACTTATAATTTTGAGCCTAATTCTGCACTAAAACACTAATTTTGTGTCTATCTGTCTGTCGGTGTGTCCGAATGTCGGAATATCCAAAAATCCCGAAATTCGGTTATGTTTCCCGAAAGTTAAAGATTTGAAAATTGCAAAAAAGTGCAAACATTTTTTGACTTTGTTTTTCTCGAATACCATGACTCGAGGGCAAAAACCGAATATATATTTGAAATCAGCGTATTCTCAGCTTTCCAGTGACACGTCTCATAACTTCACGGTCACTCGGAGGCCTTCCCTAGTTAGAGGGCAGACGGAGTATTGATTCTGAATCTGATTTCAGAATTTGATTTTCAGGAAAAACCTTAACGACGCCATTTTAAGTCTGAAAACCTACCAATCCTCTGCTTTACTCCCTTTCAACTTCTTCGTCTCATCCATCGGTAACGGAAAAATCAGCGAGATCAGCGGAGTATCGTAATCTGTCGAAAACCGCCCAATAGATCGAGTCAATCCCAAAACATAGCACATCAGTTTAACCACATGCGAGTAATTGTGCTCCGGATTCTCCTCGTCATCGAACAAATCGTATACAGCTGAAACTGCACACGCGAGAGCATCCGTCTGTGCAGCGATGATTTGCTCTCGGAAGCGTGGAAGATGGGCGGCCAAGTCGGAGAGAGATGTGTTGAAACAGAAGGAGAATTGCTCTTGGATTGGGATTCCTGGAAATGGGAACTGGTTGTTTTTTCTAAATGACTTTAAAAGTGGAATTGTTTTCGAGTTTTTTGTGTTTTTTGTCCAGAAACTTCTGAATTCAGTATCAATTTTTCTTGCTTTTATACTGGAAAACGCGTCCAAGGCACCCCAGACTCGATTTTTGGCGATTCAATCAGAAAAACGCGTCGGAGGCGCCCCAGATTCGATTTTTGCTATTTTGACAAGAAAAACGTGTTTATCGCGTCCCAGGCTCGATTTTTGCGATCTTGACAAGAAAAACGAGTCGGAGGCGCCCCAGACTCAATTTTGCGATTTTGACAAGAAAAACGGGTCGTAGACGCTCCAGACGCGATTTTTTTGGCAATTTCGTTCTGCTGAATCGAATAACTTTTCCAGATCTTCACCAAGCATTTCTTATTTGAGACCTCCTTATAGACCTCGTTTGATTGTTCCTCCTGCTTCTCTAGAGAATTTCACAAACCTTTCCCCAATTTTTTGAATTTTCGAACTGATTTTTTAAAAAACTCTCGTAAAACTCACTATCAGATTTATTCAGCAGCCCATCATCAATCCATTTCATATGCGGAAGAGCACTGAGAGCTCGGAGCAACATTGGAACCAGCTCATCAGCGAATTTTCCATGACTATTCAATAGAAAATTGGTGATTCCTATCAGGGAACATCTGACATTATGGCTGAGTGGCTGAGATTCAAACTGTTCTTCCTTATCATCCAGTGCCAAGAGTTGAAAGATTTGCGAGAGTTTTGTGTTTTCATTCTATAATTAATTATTAAATTTTTTTCAAAATAAAACAAAAAAAAACTCACTTTTGCAATACAAACCGCTAAACACTGTTTATTTGTGAACACAAAATCCTCGATATCCCTCATTTTCCGCCAACAACAGAAACTATAGACGAATTCCAGCACATTTATCGGAAAAAGAACCGGAAAAAAGATGGAAAATTGGTTGATGGATGGAGGAGAGAGCGTGTTGAAAAAGGAGACGCAGAGTGTGTGGCTGGGGGTCGAAGCTTATTAGGAACCTAGTCCACGAGAGGGAATTTTGAGGAAAAAATAATAAAAAATAAGCTCTATAGCTGCTCAGAAGGCGATGACATTCAATAATAAAGGAAAGAAGTTGCAGATCATTTATAATTGTTGAGTATCTTGATAAAATCGAATCGAATAAATGGCAGGAATGTGTCAGACACAGCACAATAGAAAAAATACAGTTAATAGATAAAAAGTACAATTATTTATTCATTCCTCTCATCATACTCTCCAAATCAGCCATACATCGTTGCATCCGTTCCTTGATAACCTCACTGCTCTCCAGAATCGGCGGGGATTCGATACGAACTACAGGCGGTGCAGGCCGAGTTGGCGATGATTGTGTACTTCTAGAAGATGTCGTTCTTCTGGAGAATGTTCTATGATGATTCTCGTAATCCTCATATCCTTCCACGTCATCAATATTTCGGATTTTCTCCAAACTAATCGTCAGCATCGGCACTTGACTCGTATACTTCACAGCCATTCTCGTCACATCCGTCATTTCATACACTGATTTTCGGACATTTGTAGTTGGAAGTGGAATCGTCACATATCCCAACGCACTGTCACCAACGACACCTCGATGATTCACTTTGATCACAAGATTTCGTCGTTCTGAGCTTATTGCGAATCGTGCGATGAAATTCCACCGTGGATCTCGAGAATTCCTGAATACGGGAGACCGAAGATCCCCATCACGTCCCAGAACTGAAACATATGAAGATGGACTCGTTATACGGCCACTCTCATCCTCCACAGGCGGCAATCCAATCGCTTCATGTACCGTCACTTCCATATAATATTTTCCACCGTGACGTGTCACCTCTTCCACCGTATCTCCTACTGTAGACGCTCCATATGACTCGGTTACAGTTCTGGTGATACGTTCTCTGGGTCTCGAAGACTCTGGAATCTCCATATCTTCCAGAACACCTACAGTAGGACGGACGAATACAGAATCCGAGCCGATAGAAGAGCTCGAATTGATTCGAGGGCGCAGATCTTGAGTTGGATTTTGTTGTGATTTCTGTCGATTCAAACCTTGATTTCCATTGAAATTCTCTCCAAAAAACTGTTGTCTTTGAGTCAGAATCGGAGTCTCTACAGGATTTTTAGAAGACGTGCTAGTCGACGACGTCGCAGAATTAGGTCTTCTGGAGCCAACACTCGGAGCATTTGGTGCTCCAGAAGAGCTCGCCGAGGAGTGAGCTCTACAACGACTGGAACTTCTGGACCTCGTCCGTCGTCCAACAGATTTCTCGGTAACCACAAAAGTATCCTCCAGACTTCGGTCTCCTCTCAGATTGTTCAACTTCTCCATTAGTGATTTCACACGACTTCCCAAATCGATTCGAACTTCGGCGGCTCCCTCGAATTCCTCGCCGACAAAGTCGAAATCTCGATGTATGATATACGGTGGGTAGATCAAATCGGAGAGACGTACGTGGCATTTCGCGAGTGGGCGGGTCTGAAAATGAAGGTTTTAGCTTTGAAAAATTAATAAATATCTACCGTATGCCTCCCATTAACAGACATATTGACAAGAAGGTGAATCGTTAGTTGTGATTTCTGCCACTGCTCAATCTGATCCTGGTGCATATCCAGAAGGACTATTCGCTGAAAATGTTTGAAAATTGATAAAAGAAATTCCATTTTTCCAGCTTACCCGATGATTGAACACAATCTTCATCACATCCACCTCTTTTTCTGGAATTCTTACTGTAGTTTTGAGAGATTTCGAGACAACGTCAAGGCATGGGAATGAGTATTCGAGTTGGAATCTGAATACTATTTGGGTTGCAGAGCCTTGAAATTAAAAATGAGACTGAAAAACAAACCCAAAAAATTCTCGAAAATTATGAAGTCTCTGAATAAATGGGTTGATGTCGGGGAGAACGATTTGATCGAGTTTTATTCGGATGAATGAGAGCTCTTTGAGCACTTTATCTAGTTGAATATCGTCGTAGGGGTCTGAAAGCATAATTTCTTCGTTTTCAATTCAAAAAATTGCCTTACCAGTCTCTACGAAAGGTCTCTGAAACCCCTCATCTAGCGCCTTCACAATCACAGGCGCTCTTCTTGGTTTCATCTGAAATTTTACGATAAAAAACTACAAATCATGAGCAAACACAACCAAAAATACCATGGAATCCACAACCACAAGCTACCAATATCACAACATCAATTTTAATGCGGAATTTTATTCCAATAACATGTTTCGGGTCAAAAGAAGACAGCATCGGTAGGGAAAAAACTAGAAACTCATCGGTATTACACCTGAATTATAAATGAAAATTAATAAGGGGGAAGGAAGGTGATTAATGGGATGACTATTGAAAGTTTTTGGTCTTCTTTGAGAATATATTCGACCTGTAACTAGAAGGAGAGGGCACTGACAGAAAGAATGAATCACAGCTACGGCACCATTAGAAATGAGAATTGACAAGGGGGAGAATTTACAGATATACAAAAATACAGAGAGAAATATATATGATTTGAAAGAAATCAAGGCGAGGAACAGCTACAAAAACTAGAACAGAAGAACTAGAACAACAACGAACACCATAACGACATCGAAAACTCAGGAATTAGATGACCTCTTCTTCATCTGAATCTCTTTTCTGCACATCCCATTCGTCAGTTTCATCGGATAAGTAAGCGGTGTTTTCTTCTCCATTTGGAGCGTCTGTACCACCACTTTTTCGTTTGTTCCGGTCGAATCGGATCGTTATGTCTTCGGTGTCTTCGTCATCTGATGGAAGTTTTTCAATGTCGTTACCGTCGATCTGAAAAGAAGTTGAATAAAAACAAAGATTTTTTTAGAAACTAACAGAAGAATTAAAAGAAGGTCGTTGTTGTTTTTGTTGCTGTTCCTCGTCGCACCGTCAGGCGGTTTCAGCGTTTTCTGGAGGATTGATTGGATGCTCATGACCTCCCTCCGTGTCTTGATTAACTGGAATCAACGCATCCATATCATCTGTAGCGTTCTGATGCATCCAGTTGTCCGCAGCTGAAATAAAATACTTTTCAAGTTTCGACATTGAGTTCTCGAACTTACAATCCATCTGGAACAACGCTTCCATACGATCCTCTTCAACGTGGAACGTGGCAAACAGATAGAATGCTCCAGCAAGAACTAGCACGAATGTGGGCAAGTAGAGAGCGGTTTGAAGAGCAAAGAACTTGGAAGAAATCGATTCCGAATCATCTTTCATTCCATCGGAAATTGCTCCAATAAGATAAGGACTGGCTGCATCTCCAAACATATGTCCGATCATAGTTTGTGCCGCCAATGCTGTCGCTCTCCGATTCGCCACAACTACATACATCAATATATCCACGTTTACTGCCCAATTCAAGCACATTGATGTGATAGCGAAGAATACAAGAACTAAAGAGGCGTTCGTCGAGTGTCCAGCGAAGTAAATTGCGCAGTAGAGAAATGGTAGAGCGATGAACATTGAGAGAGCACAAATGTAGACGTCGGCCTTTTCAGAGGCGTGATCTCGGAAGATTGATTTTCCTTCTTTCCAAGCACGGGATACCACGGATCCGATGGAAACACCCACAATTCCTGCACAGCAGGTGATCACTCCAAAGATAAAGTCGATACTGAAAACCTCAGTTTTAAAATGACCTTCACTGTGGAAACTTACGAAGACTTATCATCTTCTGGAAGTTCGGCTAACTTGTGTGTAACTCCATACGAATATTTGATGAAGTCTGGTGTCCACCAACTCATCGCTCCGATTGAGAATAGTGCTGCGGTGGAAGCAACTGTGACGATACAGAACGATTTCCTGTAATCAAATGTTCAGCTACCCGTCGAAAGCTCAAGATTTCAAAGCTTACACAGATAAAAGATACTTCACATCTTCCCACAACGAAGCGTTATCACCACTCTGTCTGGCTCCTTCACATGACCCTCTAACTGGCTCTTCTAGGAAGAAAATCATCAGAAGAAGACAAGCGATTCCAATAATTGGCGAAAATCGAACACCCCACTGCCACGATTCGGTCCATAATGCAATTTTTGAGCCGCCAATGAAACCGAGACCACTTCCCACTGGAATCGCAAAGTAGAACATCATCAGGATACGACTACGCATTCCTCCAACAAACAAATCCGACAGAATCGTTGGAGCGATAGTTGAGTATGAAGCTTCTCCGATTCCAACGATTCCACGGCATAGCATGAAAAGATAGAAGTGCTGAAATTTTTTTAATTTCAATATTTATTCCTTATTCTTTTATTTATTTTATTTTCTTGTGTGGCCATTACTCAATCAATACTATTTATTTGAAAAACGCGCTTTATAGAATCAATAAAATGTGGGTCTCGAAACGATCTGGACGTTAATTGAGCCCGCGGACAGATGTTTCTCATTCGACGACAAGGACCAGGTCCATCAGATTCATTCTATCCAACACATCGTTCACTGTGCAGCGGTTTTCTTTCTTTCTCTCATATTTCCCTAATATAGATTTTTTTCCTTCTTTCACTCACCTCATTCTCACAAAACGACGACGCGAATACTGCCATAATCCAAATTACGATTCCCGTCAGCATCAGCATTTTTCGATTGTATCGATCGCCTAAGTATCCGAACAACGGCGCGAAAATCATGTAGAAGACGATGAAAACCGTCTAGAATACAGCTTTTTTTTTAAAGCTTAAAGACTACATTCAAACCTGTAATAGTCCTTTCTGTTTATCATCTATATTAAAAAACGGTTGAAGTCTAGACATAACTCCGACAATCGTGTATCGATCCATATAATTGAGTAGATTGACTAGTAGAAGAATTCCACAAGTGATCCATTTCTTTTTGCCAGAATCTGCGACCACTGGGCTGCCTAGAACATTTTTATTTCAAATTTTTTAATTTATTGATTCTAAAAAAGTTACCGCTATTATTCCCGATTTCATTGGGCATTTGTGTTGAGCTTGAGAAAGCTGAAAATTAAATTTTTTCAAATTTTTTCACAATAAGCTGCCGAAAAAACAACAAAAACCGCATGACACACTAAACAATTACACTTTAAGCCACCCCGTAAATCCACATAAGTGATGACGAAACGCTCCGCAAGCGCGCCCCATCGGACTTTTTTGAATTTCGCGGGTCCAGGACCGTCGATGCGTAGCGGTTGCGTCGCGTATTTTTGATATTCGAAAAACGAGATGATGTCAGCTCTTTTCAACTCTTTTTCGAATGAAAATGTTGGTTTTCTTTGCTGAAAATTGCGCAATATGGGTGTTTTTTCGAAATAATAACTTCTTTTTCGATGGGTGTTCGGACGATTCGGATTTTTCGCTAGGTTTTAGGCCCACAATGTTGATCACTCGCTATAGGCGGGAAAATTACGAAATCATCGTTCTTTCTAGAGTTTTCAGATTGTTTTCTGCCAGATCTCACCCGAAGCTCTCCGATTTGCGGTCGTAACTATCTGCACTTTCTACTTCTCACTGTTCTGAATTTCTTCGGCTTTTCTCGAAGGAGTTCCTCGCGCTATTTATTTCCGTTTCGATCTCAAGTTACAATTTTTCTAAACATTCTTTTTTCAGCAGAGGAATGCCTCGCGGCGGTGGATCCGAAGACCAAAAGGTCTATGTTGGCAACTTGCCAGGAGATGTCCGTGAGAAGGAAGTCGAAGACATCTTCCACAAGTACGGACGCATCAAGTACATTGACATTAAATCAGGACGCGGACCAGCTTTCGCCTTTGTCGAGTTTGAAGATCACAGGTGAGTCAAATTACAGTTTTGCAGTTAATGTATTCGTTATTTTCAGAGATGCTGAGGACGCTGTACGTGCACGTGATGGCTATGAATTCGACGGTCGTCGTATTCGAGTTGAGTTCACCCGTGGAGTTGGACCACGCGGACCAGGAGGTCGTCCATTGAACGAAGAAGGTGGAGGCTATCGCGGTGGTGGTGACTTCCGTGGTGGACGTGGAGGTGGCCGCGGGGGAGGTGGCCCACAGAGAAGAACCGGATACCGAGTTATCGTTGAAGGACTTCCACCAACTGGTTCGTGGCAAGATCTTAAAGATCATATGCGCGAGGCTGGAGATGTCTGCTATGCTGATGTAGCTCGCGACGGAACTGGAGTCGTCGAGTTCACTCGTTACGATGATGTTAAGTACGCTGTTAGAAAGTTGGATGACACGAAATTCCGTTCTCATGAGGTGAGTTTTTCTTTCAATTAACATTTCTCAGTTTTTAATGTTACTTGTTTCAGGGTGAAACCGCCTACATTCGTGTACGCGAGGATAACTCATCTGGAGGTGGAAGCGGTGGAGGTGGCGGTCGTGACCGCAGCCGTTCTCGTTCACCACGTGCCGAACGTCGTGCATCACCAAAGTATTCTCCACGTCGTTCTCGCTCACGCAGCCGTAGCCGTTCTCGCTCACGCTCTCGTTCGGCTTCTCGCAGCCCATCTCGCTCACCATCTCCACAATAGAGGGGCTCTGCCGGAACGAGCGTCGTGCTCTACGAAACGGTAGCGTTTGCAATTTCAGTCTTCTGACAGAGATTCTTGTCGTCTATTGTCGGTTAAACCGCGAGTCTCTTTGATCTAAACTATTCTTG
This sequence comes from Caenorhabditis latens, assembly GCA_002259235.3. Taxonomy (NCBI): domain Eukaryota; kingdom Metazoa; phylum Nematoda; class Chromadorea; order Rhabditida; family Rhabditidae; genus Caenorhabditis; species Caenorhabditis latens. Next base: position 3,213,074 of record CM056094.1, read on the forward strand.
CTAATAACTTCGTTTCTCTTGAAATTCCACACAAATGTTCTCTCTTGTTCACACATTTTCTTTTATTTTTTATCTTCAAACCACAACCATCGTTTTTATATCACTTATAAGAAACGAGACAACAACCCAATTCTCGATATTATTGTTTCTCCCTGTTATGGATACACTTTTCTCCTATATTTCTCTACTCCATTCAGTATTCTGCCCATCCACACACATTATCTAATAATCGTTTTGTTGGAACCGAGAATAAAAAGTTTTGTTTCAGCCTCCACTCCAACCAAATCAAACTATATGGAGGATAGGAGGATTGCTCTTATCAATCTTATGCGGGGAACACTAGCATCCAGGGAACGATCGCTGGACGATCAAAGGGGAAACCATCGATCAAGGATCGAACCGAGACTTTCAAACTTACGAATCACCTAGGACATCCGGATACCATGAGAAGGTTCAGGGGGTAGAACCGCGGTAGAGTATTCAATGTTAACACTACTCCTGCTTCGTTGAATATTCCAACCGCTTACTTTAGTATTTGTGGGGGCCCTTTTGTGTTCTAGTAGGAAAACGTTCCTGTCAAAAATTCAGATAGTTTCCGCCATGTTCGAATATGTCGGACTTCGTTTTTCGAAGTTCGGCATGTTCTTATGAACCAGCCGGGTAAGTTTCGATCGGATCCTGAAGATTTCGAAGTGATTTTTTTTCAAAGTTAAAAATAAATGTTTTTCTTTGATCAATGCTTTATTTATTATCAGACCATAACAAGAACAAATTAATCAACAGGGAACAATAGAAAATGCAGAAACACAAAAAATTACTACATAGTGAAATCAAAGACACGTAACTTGGCATCACTCGTCGCCATCGCCAGTTTTCTTCCGCACTTTGAAAACCGTAAGCGCAAAACTGCTGCGTCGATTTTGATAGCATTTGATCCGATCTTCTCAATCACTTCCAAGTTATCTCGAGTAAACCGAAGAACAACAAGCTCTCCAGTTTGAAGTCCCGCAACAACCAAATCTCCAGATGCAGCAACAGCAGTTACTGGTTCATCCAACTTCAATTGCGCTTTTGGTGTTCCTTCAGCACTCCAAACAATAACTTTCTGATCTCGAGCCACCGTGACAAAGTGTTGATCATCAATCCAATCGCAAGCCCACAAAATTCGTGTATGTTCTTTACCGGAAGTCCAGACACATTCATAGTCGAAACCATTGACATCTCCCGTCTTCTCCTTATACAACTTCGCAGTTCTGTCTCTGCTAACAGTCAGAAGAATAGTGCCCGATGGATTCCACGCAATCTGTGTAACTGTCAACTGGTGGCCAATGATATCTGCTCTTTTCGACCAGTCCGCGGTGTTCCATAGCATCACAACAGAATGTTCCGTGTGACTCGACTGAAATTCAACAGTTTTTGAATGCAATTTTTCAGAGTTTTTAAGTTTTTACCTTGCAAGCAGTAGCCAAAACCGTTCCGGTGGGGTTGGCTGTAACTGCATAAACCTCATATCCATGTCCATATAACTTGTGTTCTTCCGGCCAAAGCGTGTTCTGTTGGAGGGTGTCTTCGGTAGGAGCAGCTGTCAAAATAGTAGGCGCGGCTCTGAAAGCGTCCTCTTCCCAATGCTCTCCATCCACTGTCTCTCCTTCAACCATTGGCTTATTCGACAGTCCTAAAGCAGGGACACATGCTCCGAATTCAGCTAGTTGACTCGTTCCGAATGATTTTTCCGCCGGAATTCCGGTAATCGATTCCAAACTTTTGACGAAAGATTTCGGAGCACGGAACGCTCTGAACACTTTTTCCTCGGCTCCAGAAACGAAAACAGATGGATTGACGAATGAGAGACACTGCATATCATGTCCATGAACTTGGGGACGAGCGATTTCCAGGTAGACTTGTTGTTTCTCACTCTTCGCGAATGCTCTCGTTGTCTGATCCTGTCCAACTGACATCAAAAACGACTCATGCCAATCGACATCTCTAACTTCTCCAACATGACCACCGGTCATCGGGAGTGAAGACCAGAACGTCTTCTGCTCATCAGAAGACTTCCAGGCGTGGAGACCACCAAAGTAGGAAGAGCTGACAACGACGTCTTCGGAATGGGTTTCGGAATGTTCAACATCTGTATTCAAAAACACCGCTGAAAAGAAGCCAGCCGCCTGTCCTCCAACAATTCCCAATCTCACATCGTCTCTCCATAAATTATCGATTTCTCTCCAGATAATACATGTTTTATCACTCGACGCCGTCAACAGAACTCTTCCATTCTCACTCCAAACCGTCGAATGAACCCAGTCATCGTGTCCCTGCATTACTGCATGCGAACTACAACGGAGTGTGGAGTTATTGAAGGAGAAGAGATTCGCAGAAGACGTCAACTCATCTGGAGTGTCAGTGTCTTCATCGAGCAGGGCTGCTGGAATTTTCGGAGGCTCTGGGTGGGTTGTGGACTCTGGTTCGATAGACCACAGTCTAACATAAGTGTCCTGTCCGGCAGAGGCAACCAATAGATTGTAGGGGTCATCTGCAAATTTTTCTGTAGAAAAAAAATAATTCAGGACTAAAAATCACCATTAAAAGCGATCGAATGAATCCAATCAGTGTGTCCTGCTACCGAAACTAGTCTGGAAAACGATTTTCTATCTTCATTTTCTCCAAATAACTCGACGAATCGTTTCGAAGTTCCCACCGCCAAAAGAACGAAATTCTGAAGGGAAATAGCGTCGAGGCAGAGGGCAAAGGCTTTCTGATCCAATTCGATTTTTGTAGAATTCAAAAGTTCGCCGGTAGGTGAAGTCCACCACGCCTCGAATCCGTTGTTCGGGTAGGAAACCCACGCAGCCGCTACAACTTTTCTGTTCTCTTCTGCCACTCCACAAACGGTTCCAATACTTCCAGAACATCCTAGAAGCTCTGCCACGTATTCCACTCGTTCTCCACTCAATTTCCACAAATTGACACGGGAATTGACGTCTCCTGACACGAATTCATCGACTTTCCCACTGGATTTCAGTCTTTTCAGAACTGTAATCGGTTTTTGGTGACGACGTTCCGAGGTGCTCTTGATTACACCGACTTCTGAGTCATCCTGAACAATTTTATGAGTTTGTAGCAAGAAAGGCACAAGAAAACTCACTTTAGGAACAGTTTGTAGAGCGATTTGAAGGGAAGAAGCATATACGACGAACGGCGCAGATTTGCAAGCAACTAGGCAGTGAGAACGGGGGTTTACACTAGCTGAGATGAATTCTTCTTTGATCTTCATGTTTTTCTGAATTTTTTAATATAACAATGTGAACAATTTGCTTGGAATAGCGTCTCAAAATCTCGAAAAACCTTCTAAAAATTCTCAAAAAGTCGAGATGGCAGAGAAAATTTTGATGCAAAAGTTAGTACTCCCGGCCGTGTACTCCACGTGGACAAGTGTCCTCACTTTAATATATTTCAACTCGAAGAGAAAGTGGGCTATAGGCGTTGTTTTTCGTAGTTTTTCGTTGATATTTTTGCAGTGCCTGTATACTTTTTTAATAGCGTCTACAAAACTTTATTTAAATATTCAAAATTTGCAGATAAAAATGTCAACAACACCAGGCACACGAGCACTAATGAAAAGAGGCCCCAAAGTAAGTGTTTCGTGTGTTTCGCTCAACTTTATATAAAGTTTATTAAGAAAACATTCATTGAAAAATAGAATATTTGTTTGATTTTGGGTTGAAAACTTAATTTGTAGCATTTCTTTTCAAAAGTTGAAATTTCTTTTTTTTTTAAATCTGAATCAAAGAATAAATCCTTTAATCATTCTGCATTATCTGGAAAAAAAACTTAGCCTTCCAGCCCCAATTCTTCGACGATACACCAGTGGCAACGACCGACGATCCACCCGAGTTCGAAAGCCACGTGGTTTTGCGTGTACCTGAAGATTGTGTAAGTCGAATCGAAAAGATCATCAATACGGACGGAAAAGTAGAGGAATTCTCTATCAACCTGAACGCAGACGCCCGGAATACAACGATTCGAATCGGAAATCAGTTATTGAATGGGAAGATTTTGGACTTGCCAACAGTGACCGAAGTGCACAAGACATTGGATAACAAGAGTCTGTATAAAGTGGCCGATGTCTCACAGATTCTCGTTTGCACCCATGATTCCATCAATCCGACGGCTTCAAGCACGTCAGGTAGGTTTTTAAGTTTTTCTCCAACAGTTTTATTTAAAAAAAAAGATTATTTATCTCATTTCAGCACCCACCGATTCCACAGAAGACGCTCAAAAACTTGCAAAAAAAGCGGCAAAACAGTGGCAATACCCGCATGGTCTGACGCCTCCAATGAAGTGCGCTCGAAAGAAGAGATTCCGAAAAACGAAAAAGAAGAAGCTTATGGATGCACCGGAGGTCGAAAAGGAGCTCAAACGTCTTCTTCGTGCAGATTTGGAAGCGGATAGTGTCAAATGGGAGATTGTCGAAGGGAATAAAGGAGATGCTGGTGTCGGGGATGAAGGCGTCACGCAGACACAACGACACGTCACATATCCATCGAGTAGTGAAGAGGATTCTGATGCGGTCGCTGATGACGATGATAAGGATGAATTATAAATTTTATTCTCTTTTTTTTGGCATTTTTTTCACTTTGCATTTATTCTCTACCTGCATTTTTACCTTTACTGATGTAATTTTTCTGGTGCTCCATGTTTTACCCCGAGTTGCAATTGCTTTCTGTATTTAAACGGCTAAAAATTTGTTTTTTTTTTTCAACGTTCTTTCCTCAAAATTGCAGAATCTACCGGGCTTATTCCCTGTCAGATCTCTCTTCCTTTATGAATCTGCAAAAGTGCATCTCCTGAAATGACTGGTTTGTGCTCATCTCTTTCATGCATTCTTAATGAGTTTCTTCGTCTTTATTGAAGGAGACGAAGAACAAATTTAAGAGAAAAAGTAGTTTTTCTTTTTCTTTAGTACATTTTTGAGAAATTTTTCAGTAGTTTCTCAGTAATTTTTCCCCAAAAAGATACCCATCGGTTACATAGTACATCTCACCAAAAGAACCAGAATCCGGTTTCGTTTTTTCCTCTCTTTGCCTTTATGTTGCCTCTCTCACTGTCCTGTCATGTTTCTATTTTTTGTCGTTTCAAAAACGAAACATCCCTTCGAAAACTTGTTCCTTTGCCACTTTTCTTCCGTATTTTTTTTTTGCTTCTTTCGGACAATTGCATTTTCAGTCTTCCCCAGAAACACATATTTGATGACTATATCATGTCAAAGTGAACGCGCACGCGCGCCGTCAAAATGAGAAGTAACAAAAAATTATGTGTTAACTGATAATGTTTGATCCGTTATGATTGACTGCTGGAAGTTCGTGTACTTTGTTTGCTCTTTTGTGCTTTGTGTTGGGACATGACTCCGCCCACTGTCAAGTAAAAATGGGAGGAGAATTGATTTTATTCGGGTAATTTTGAAGTTTAATTTGAGGAATTCGAACTTTTTTTCGTATAAAAGAAAGTTTACTTATTTAATTTTGAAAAAAAAACTGAAACTGGCGCGCCTCCGGCGCGATTTTTGTAGTTTTTCTCGTTGTACCTTGTGAGCGCGCTCTGGCGCACGTTCGGCGCTTTTCCTTCTCTAAAACTTCTCTAAAAACCTACTCCAACCTTTAATTTCCTTTTTTCAGCTATATAATTACAGAATTCCCTTCTCTAAATTTCAATTATCCGCTCTTTTTCCCATAAAAGGTGTATTCTGTAAACAAGATTTGTTTATCACTTTCATGCACATATTCTGCCAGTTTCCTCTATAATGAGGTTTGTGTCTGCTTCCCCTCGTAGAAATTTCTCTTGTTTCTGTTCTGCCTCCCCATTTTCAATTAGTGGAAATTAGTTTCATTTCGAAAATAGAGAAGTGTTCTCTTTTTGGTGGAAATCGGATTCCTTGGAATCTAATGAACTGGAACTCGTTGTTGACCGCTGTCTTTAGATTTTGAGCGATAAGACGAAAAACGTTGGTCAGATGTTGTTGACATAAACAGCTGGAAATAGATAGAATAGGTTATGGGACTGAAATAGTTGAATTCTGAAACTCCGAATAATAGACGTTCTGTCCCGGTGAGATCTTTACCGGATCGACTTGTCGAGTGGTCATTCACAACTATGTGAAATTGTTCAAAGTACTCGGTCAGTTTGTTTGCCCACATAGTTAGTAAGACATGTGAGGTGTCAAACTGCAAAAGATTGTAGGAAGTTAAATATATCTGCTTGAAAAAGGCTCAACCTATTTTAGGGCTCAATCTATTTTCTAGGTTTTCATCACTTCAAAGTCCCAGTTCTAGCACAGAAGTTTTACAAAAGGAAGCTTGAACATTTTGATTTGGATCCCCATCTTCTGATTCTTCGCTAGTGTATTGATATGATAGACAAAAACCACAGTAGACCTTTTATAGAGAATTGGAAATCAATTTTGATACTTTTGCTCCGTGAGATTGATATTTCAGCCACAATAATCCTATCCTCACTCTTAAGTCAGAATCAGAGAATCCTTTCCAACCCAAACCTAGGATTCAGCCAGTTGTAGAATCCTCTTGCTTGAAATAGTAATCCCAGGAATTCACAGTGTAAGACTTTCAGAGTCCTGACTCGAGAAACCGCTATCATAAAATTCATATTTGTTTAACCTTTTCCCGTCCCCCCCGATCCTCTCACCTGTCTCCGATAGACCAATGTTTCTCATTCATTTGACAAGACCCAACCCATCATCACCACCTTCACAAAAAGGACACACACTTTGTCTAATTCTCTTCTTCGTCTTTCACTCTCTCCGTCTCTTTCCCAATCCTACATCTCTCTTTCGTTTAGAATCCACACACTCATTTCCATTCATTTCGTCCGAAATTCTCGCCAATTTCATCTCATTTATTTTTCTCTCGCCCCTTCATCGTCTTGCTGGGATTATGACAGGTCTCTCGTTTAAGTGAGGCGTGTAGATTTAGACAGAAAAGCTTTTCGAAAATAGATATGAGATGGATTTAGGATTCTGGAAAAAGAAAAAAAAATGAAGGATTTAGGTCCCCAAAGAATGGGAAATCCGCATTTTTTTCTTATAAAGCTTCCAAGACTTTCATGATTTATGACAGGTCTTCTTCTTCTTTTTTTTTTGGAAAAAATGAATATATCAAACGCAGTCTTTCCGTCTTTCAACAACTCGTTTCTCTTGGGAATTTCTAAATATGTATAGGGTGGAATCTTTTTTTCTAGAAATATTCCAGTTTTTTTTTTGGAATTTTCATTGCTTCACACAGCTTTGCAGCCCGATTGAGCTTTTTCTGTCTTCTTTCATGTTGAACTGTCAGCAACATTATTCAGTATCATATTGCTGAAAAATTGACGTCGTGGGGATCCAGAATTAGTTTTCAGCGAGGCTTCTTGTCTGAAAGTCTTGTAAATCTGTTCAAATCGGAGTTTGAAAAAATCTGAAAACATATTCAGAAGCTGACATCGTGGGGATTCAGAATCAGTTTTCACCATTTCCGTCTAACCAATACGAACCGAGTTACGAGGCTTCTTGTCTGGATGTCTTGTAACTTGGTTCATTTTGATGCTATGCAAAATCTAAAAGCAAATTCTGAATCCACATGACGTAAGCGTCCCGGGCATCTACAAAAATTTTGGATTTAGAGCTTTTTATGTTTCCTGAACTACCGTAACCTTGTGATACCTCTTTCTCAAAACGCGTTCACCCTCTATTAGCTCGGCACTGTTCCTACAACTGCGCTCCACCGAAATTCCCATGTTTTATTCTCCGAGTCTCTCAATTTCGCACACAATTTTCTTCGGTTTCGGTAGAGCGCGGTTGTATGAGTCGCGTAATACCTCCATCTGTTATTTCCCATCCAACAATATGAGAAATTGCACACTTTCCTCCCATCATCCAACCCGTTCCCATGAATCTCTTCCGTTCCGATCTCCTCTCCATTCAAATGATACATCCCCCTTTATTTTCATCGCTTTGCTCCTTTCACTCCCCTCTAGAAATTGATTTTGTGCAAATATTTGAGCAAGAAAGTAAAAAGAAAAAAGAGAAGAAGGAGAAGATGTAAGTATGTTTACGGGCTATCCCCCTCTCATTTTCGTGTCGACCGATAACATTTTCTCGCGATCAACCAAAATAAGAGATTTGGTCAATTTCTATCCGTGTTCCTCTCAAAAACCACAAAAAAAGAAGTTGTTCACCAGAAGCACAAGAAAAAAAGAAATTGAAAAGAGAAGAAAATTGGAAGCTTGTCCACTTCTCTCGTTTTCTAAGACCTTGTTCCCTTTTTTTCGAGTCTTGATTAGCTCCCGAGCCTTGCTTTTCTTCTTTTTTTTTCCCTTCTAGAATAGACATTACATCTTCTCGGAGATGCGTTGACCCATTCCACTCAAAATAGATCCGATTAATACGAAACGCCCTTTTTGTACGTCAGATGAATGCACTTTATTGGTCACATTGCTTTCCGAGTTGTCAGCAACATGGCCTTTAAAAATGTCAATTCAGACGAGCTTTCTAGAAATCACGTAGTCTTAAAACAATCTCGAAAATCTCGATACAAAATTATTTTTACGATTTTTAAAACTACATTTTCCCTAGAAAGTCCATCTAGAGTGACTTATTTAAAGGTTGCTATAGACAACTCCGAAAGCAATGAGTGACCGATAAAGTGCATTCAGCTGACGTAAATATGAAAGGGCGATTTATATTAGTTGCATCTATTTTGAGTGGAATGGGCCACCTCATCTTCGTTCTCCCTGAAATTCACGTAATCGAGCAAATGCGGTTTTGCAAATCTCATTTTTTCAATCTCTCATTAGTCTCATAATTAGTTATATTTTTCACAAAAATCGACAGTTTTCGGATTCAAATATTGGAAAAATCCCATTTAAAGCTGGAAAAACAGAATTTTCATACGAAAAACGGATTTTTTTTGCTGTAATCGCCAATTTTTTGGCTTAAAATTCAACTTTTCAGCGAAAAACGAAAACGTTGACTTTCTATTAGCTCAGCACAGTTCTTATAACTGCGCTCCATTGAAATCCCTTTTAGAAATGTCTCTTTTTCTCTGAGTCTCTCAGTTTCGCACGCAATTTTCTATAGTTGTAAGAATCGTGCTAATACAGTAACGGACAAAAAGGTATCAACTTTTGGTATTTTCAGTTGAAAATGCCCAACTTTGAGAGTGTGTCATAGGAAAACTAACATTCCCACAAAATAACTTTTTATGAGATCGAATTGATCAAGAATATAACTTTATTTTTGTAGTTGACAACTTTTCTGTACGGACGCTACCTACCAAGTTATGTGTCGACAAAGTAATTCTCCGTCGAATCGACCCATTTCAGTGCAAAATAGTGCGATTTTTGAGCTGTCCACTTAAATTACGTACAGAAAAGTTGTCAACTACAAAAATGGAGTTCTACTCTTGGTCTATTCGATTTCATAAAAAGTTATTTTGTGGGAATGTTAGTTTTCCTATGGCACACTCTCAAAGTTTTGCATTTTTAACTGAAAAAGCCAAAAGTTGATACCTTTTTGTGCGGTACTGTAGATACAAATCAAAAATGTCTCCTTGAATAGAGAAAAAAACGATTCTAGTCTTCCAAAAACCATCTCTAGACATAGCGATTTGATCGAATTCAAATCTACTAACCATTCCTAATTTACTAACTTTTTGACCTTCGGAATCGAAAACGCATATCGTTAATATAGTTAGTCCTTTGAAAGGATGTCCTTAATTCAGTTGTGACCTTCTTCTGAAGTCATTCATTGTGTCCCCCACACACTTTTTCATCCAATCCGTGTCGACGTTTTTGATCACTTTGATGGATTTTGATATGTCTGCGTCTCTCACTTTTTAAAATACACATTGGATCATCCGGAGACTATTCAATCAAATGATCTCAGTCGTTTCATTTATTGATCTCCCAACAAGCTCCGCCCCCTTCAGGAATCTGAATTATCTTTCTACTGATTGGTTATACTATTTATCAGTGCACGTGCCATCGTTCAGAATATCAAAAAATTTGAAAATTGCACGTAGACGCCACCGTAACCTTTGGTGCAATTCTGACACTGCAAGAGGAGGATTGCCTAACGTATCAGCAGAATTTTCACGAGTTTTTTCTCCCTTTTCTGCAAATTTTTGTCTCTTGATTGAGCATTGTGAGACAGATGAGATGGTATAAATAGGTCGAATTGAGTACATTTTTTTCACTTTGGAGTTTTTGAGCTATAGAAAAACGTTTTGGTTTCTCTTTGTTCTCGAAATTCCCAGATTTTTGAATTCTCAAACAATTTTCTTTTTCAAAAAGTAAGCAATGCTGGTAGACAAATGTCTTCTTCCACTTCCAACTGACAGCAACCATTATGTATTCTCTCTCGACAACGGTGAATAAACTTCTCAGTTTACACACCACACCCTATTATTATTTTTTTAGTTAGCTGAATTTTGAATTCAGAAAAAAACTAAAAGCTGACTTACAAATACCTAAACTAAGTTGTTGCAGTCAGTAACTGAACAGGTGCAAAAAATGATTTTTGGTTTTTTAGGCTTCCGTAAGAATTATTTGTGTACTCAGCGGTTGGTTGTCTATATAGGCAGCTTTTGCAACCGGGCTCTACCGAGGCTGAGAAAAATTTGGATATGGAAGATCCTCAATAAGATTTCAGTAGAGCGCAATTGTGAATACCCGGGCTTAACCAATTTTAAACGCCCATATGACTTTTACAAGACTTTTCCGGTTGAAAATTTTCAAAGGGTTCATGCCGATTTAGACCGGAGAAGCAAGCTGAAGACATGGGATTTCCGAGTTTTCTATTAGCACGGTACGATTCTGACAACCGCGCTCTACCGAAACCGATGAAAATGGTGTGCAAAATTGAGAAACTCAGAGGAAAATAGACATTTTTCAAGAGAATTTTTTTTTCTAATCCAAGACTCCTTACACCATAGTTGTACGGAATGTTATTTTTTGATTTCCGGAATCTGGATTCCGGAACCGGAATGAAGTTTTTCATATTCCGGAATCCGGAATCCAGAACCGGAATGACAAAAAAACCTGGAAATCCGGAATCCGGATTCCGGACAACTCTCAATTTCAAAATTTTGAAATTTTGAAAATGAAGTTTTCCCGATGCCAAAACCATCTAAAACTCCCCCAAACCTTCTCTGAATACACCCTTTAGAAGCATGTCGAAAAGCCATAAATCAAAAGAACCTAACAACGTCGTTAATGAAGTCGGCCTGACCTTCTTTCCAAACTACACTCTGTCCCTCTCCCCCCTCTCCTCCAATAGTATCTTTCCATTTATCTCATTCCTATTCCACTTCCAATTCACAAATCATCAATCTCTCCGTCTCTCCGTCTCTTCAAACAGTTTCAATCTCTCCTCTTCGATTCCATTTTCCCACCCACTTTTTGTTTTCCAACACGTGTCAATATTTCATAACGATATAATTTTCCAGGAGTCACAACGCCTTCTGATGCACTTATAACACTGGACAAAATGCGAAAAAATCGAGAGTTTCTGCTCGTTTTATTCCTCGTCGTGTTTATACTCTTCTATTTTATAACATCGAGGTGAGAGATTGGTTTTTTAAAATGAAAATGCGGAAATTTTTTTTGAAAAATTCGTATTTTTCAGTTCAAAAACAGTAAAAACATATAGAAAATAGATGTTTTCACGCCAAATTTCTATCGGCACGATTCCATTTATGTAAGCGCGCTCTACCGAAACAAGATGAATTGTTTTGGTACGGTATTAGCTCGGCACGGTTCTTACAACTGCGCTCTACCGAAATCCCCTTGAAAGATGTATTTTTCTCTGAGTCTCTCAATTTCGCACACAATTTTCTTCGGTGTCGGTAGAGCGCGGTTGAATGAAGCGTGCCGTACTAATAAGATCACAAAAAAACTAGAAAAATCAGCTTTTTTCAATCTCGCTCTACCGAAATCTAGATAAAAATGACGTATTTCGGTAGAGCGCAGTTGCACATTTGCAACTTTGTCTGCAATTCGAGCATTCTTCCTGCCTTGGTGGCGGAGCCTTATATTCAAATCTAATTTTCCACGAATTTCCAGAACTTCCGACGACCCATACTACAGTAATCGAAGGAACAAGTTCAGTGGCGGCGGAGGAGAAGAATACGATCGGCCACCTCCACATCAATTAGCCGTTCAAAGTGACGATGGTTACAATAGGACGTCTCCATTCATATTCATAGGTAATAATAAGAAATTGAATGAATGAATGAGTGGGGGCGACTAATATGGGTCAAGAAGGGAAGGTGTAATTGGGTGAAAGTAAGATGATTGTCGGGACAAAATGCCAGCAGAAAATCGAAAATTTCAGAGGGAATTGAGAACGAAAAATTCAAAATTGTCTAACTGAAAATATTTAAGAAAGTGTCAATTATCAGTAAACTGATAATCATTGATGCTTTAACACTCATCAAAACAAAAAGTTGCTCATTGATCCCTGAAGAAAAGTTACAGTATACCCCTCTTTCTGTCTCTCTGTCTCTCTCCACTCTCTCCCCATTCCTTCCTGTCACAATTCCTTATGCGTAATAGCTGCCAATTCGGGAGGGCGTATTTGGAGCATTGTGGAGTGCTGAAAAGGAGTAAACATGTGGGATGTCAGATAGAAATGGGGGTTGGAAAGACTATTTTGTAGTTATTAGCACTGCGAGCTTCTAGTAACTGCGCTCTATCGAAACTGTGGGAAATGAGGAGACGGGTTTCGGTAGAGCGAAGTTGAATTATCTGGATTTGGAAATAGAGATATGGAAGCTGAAGACATTGGGATTCTGAGTTTGCTATTAGCACGGCATGCTTCTTACAACCGCGCTCTACCGAAACCCAAAAAAATTATACGCGAAATTGAGAGACTCAGAGAAAAATAGACATTTTTCAAGGGAATTACAGTAGAGCGCAGTTGTACGAACTGTACCGAGCTGATAACTTTGGCGACGAATGAAAGTTGAACATGGATTCTGAATCCTCATCACGTCAACGTTCCAATAATATGATACCTAAATGAATTGTCCTAAAAGGAGAAATGTACGCTAAAGTTTTTTGGAAGAAGCTGAGCAGCAGAATTTTGAAAAAGGTTTATTGACTGAAATATCTTTTGGAATCTCTCATTGAGGAATCGGGGAGAAAAACTGTCGAACTCAGGTGAAATTCATGTTTTGAAAAACTAGATGAACGCTGAAGCCGCGAGGATTCTGAATCTGACGGCAAATTATTCCCAACATGGTTTGACCTGAAATCTCGATCCGCTCACTCACTTTACGACTTTGAACAGAACTTTTACAGTAAAAAAAAAAACAGAAAACGCTATAAGTCGGTTAATAAGTCTCATCTGAAATTCGAACATTTTCTCAGAATCCTCACGACTTCTATTAGCTTTGCACAGTTCTTACAACTGCGCTCCACCGAAAAGCCCTTGAAAAATGTTTTTTTTTTCTCTGCGTCTCTCAATTTCGCACGTAATTTTCTTCGGTTTCGGTAGAGCGCGGTTGTAAGAAGCGCTTTGTGCTAAAACTTCGCAGCAAGAAAATTCCATTCTTAGCGATATTATAGTTAAAACTCATCATAAAACACCCAAAGTATCTTCCCTTACCTCTCTAACTATGTATGTCATATTGCTAACTACAGTAGTTCTCCTCTTCCGTCACACTCCCCCTTATCAGTGAATTTTCATGCCTAGGCTGTCAATTATAACACGCTCTTATCAAGAACTTTGAGATCATTTTTGTCTGGAAAAGACGTAAACATGTGTCAAATTGAATTGAAGAAATTATAGTTTGACACGTGGAAAATGAAAAAGAGAATGTAGTTTGTGCTCTCACCACTAATTTTCAGGAGGAGTCCCTCGCTCGGGTACCACTCTGATGCGGGCGATGCTTGACGCTCATCCAGATGTCCGATGTGGAGAGGAGACACGTGTCATTCCACGTATTCTGAATCTGAGATCACAATGGAAGAAGTCGGAAAAGGAATGGAATCGATTACAGCAAGCAGGAGTCACTGGAGAGGTTATTAACAATGCGATCAGCTCGTTTATCATGGAGGTAAGATAAATATTTATGGAAATTTTGCCTTAGAAACCAGATTTTTCGGAAAAATTGTGTCTAAAAACTCGATTAGACACCGTATGATTTAGTCAGAGCTTCTAAAATTGTGCCGTTTTGAAACCAAGACGTTCTGAAACCTAGACATATCGGAACTTAAAATCGGAAAATTCAAAATTTTGTTATTAGAGACAGAAAAACGCGCCAAAGACGCCCCAGTCATTAACAATTTGATACTTGAAAAAAAAAGAGTTTAGAAAAGCGTCGCCCAATCTCGATTTTTGGGATTTTAACGGGAAAAACGCGTCTGAGGCACCCCAGACTCCAAAATCTCATTATTAGCGACAGAAAAACGCGTCTAAGACGCCCCAGACTCGATTTTTGCGATTTTAATGAGAAGTGCTTATTTATAAGTCAAATGTGGTTTGAAACTGATGATTTCGTACGATTTTTCGAGCCAAGAAGGCTATTTCAGTGTTTTTGGTAATTGAAATCTAGTTCTGATTGACTGAAACTCAAGCCAAAACCCACAAAAATCGAATTTTCATCAAGAATTTCCCCGAACTTTATAATAATTATCCGTATAAACCACTAAATTCCAGATCATCGTCGGCCACGGCGACCGTGCTCCTCGTCTCTGTAACAAGGATCCATTCACCATGAAATCAGCCATCTATCTCAAAGAACTGTTCCCAAATGCCAAATATCTTCTGATGATTCGAGACGGAAGAGCCACTGTGAACAGTATAATCTCTCGAAAAGTCACCATTACCGGATTCGATTTGAACGATTTCCGACAGTGTATGACAAAGTGGAATGCGGCGATTCAGATAATGGTAGATCAATGCGAATCCGTCGGTCCAAACTGTCTGAAAGTCTACTACGAACAGTTGGTTCTTCACCCGGAGACTCAAATGCGTCGGATCACTGAATTCCTGGATTTACCGTGGGACGAGAAGGTGTTGCATCACGAACAACTCATTGGAAAGGACATCTCACTATCGAATGTTGAGAGAAGTTCGGATCAAGTCGTGAAACCAGTCAATCTGGATGCTTTGAGTAAATGGGTTGGAACGATTCCAGAAGACGTTGTGAGGGATATGGATTCAGTGGCGCCTATGTTGAGGAGGCTAGGATACGATCCGAATGCGAATCCACCCAATTATGGTGAGTTGGTTTAAAAGACATCAATTTTAAGAAAATATCTTAACATTTTTCGGGCGCGTCAACGGTGCCCCAGACCGTATGTATTTCCGAATGTTCTCAATCTCTCATAACTCTTCCACAAAACGCGTGAGAGGCACGCCAGACAAAAGTCAACCTCATTTAGAAAAAGCGCCAAAGGCGCGCCAGATAGTCGTCTAGATATCCGGTTATGAGATTTCTCAAATTTAGAAAATCCAAAACTCGCCAAAGGTGCCCCAGCCAGACTCTTAAGGTTTCAAATGAATCATTCTGTATGTATACCTGAATGTCCTCAATCTTTCACAGTTCTAAAACGCGTTAAAGGCACGCTAGACAAATCAAAAATCGCATTTTTCGAATACTTGAAAAGGCGCCAAAGATGCGCCAGACTGTCGTCTAGATATCCGGTTGTAATTTTTTTCAAATAAAAATTCCGAAACGCGCCAAACGTGCTCCAATGGTTGATTTTTTTTCCAAAATTTCCCTGTACTTTGTACTGGAAATCGGTTTTCTAAAACTACCTAGATTTACAAAAATTTGAAAACTGACTCTAATATTCTGGAAATTTACCACAAACCCCCTAAAATATACTATTTTTTCCAGGAAAACCCGACGAACTAGTCGCCAAAAAGACAGAAGACGTTCACAAAAACGGAGCCGAGTGGTACAAAAAGGCTGTTCAAGTCGTCAACGACCCGGCACGAGTCGATAAACCAATAGTGGATAGTGACGCGTACGGAAAGAGTTAATAATTATATTTAATTGATTCCTTTTTTTTAATTAGTAGAACTTAATTAACACAACATCTCCAAACGGGTCCCCTCCTCTTCCATCTTCCATTCATCTAGTTGCCTTTTCTCTCTCTTTTTGTGATTTTATGATGTATTGTACCAATTTAATTTATTGTTTTCTGTTTCCCCCCATCTTGTTGCATCCGGGTTTCTATTTTCTATTCTTTTAGTAAAATTACAAATTTCAAGTTCATTGTTAAAAAGTAAGTTCAATCTTCACCGACCGTCGTAGTGGCAGTCGTCTTAGATTTAGAGGCCTTCAAACGAACATCTCGGGCGGTACGAATTGGATCGGATCTCTGGAAGAGAGGACATACGGACACACAGATGGATTTACAGAACTCACCAAATAAACAAATTGCAATGGACTTCTGGCAGCCATTCGAATCTTGGCCGACGACGTCGACGTCTTCACCTCCTTCTTGCCGCCCCCTCCACTCACCGCATCCGCCAACGCACTACTCAATGGACTCATCACATTCACCATCGATCTCACCGTATTCGAGAATATCAAATGGTCGTGGAAATGGAGTTCGTCGCGTTTCCTGAGCTCACTCATCGGTTGGAACGAATTCATTATCACTGGATTCTTGTCGTTGCACGTCTTCAGAGTGATTCGATGCTCGTTGTACGCCTCCAGATGGTCTTGGTCGACGGAAACGGGCTCCTCGATTCCGACCTGGAAATTTGAAAAATTTCAGCCATTTTGCAAAAAAACTTGAAAAAGACTAAATTTTTTGAAGAATTTGGAGGATGACCTATATCATTGGAAAACTGGGAATTCGGGGGTTCTGAATATCAAAATAGTTTATAGGGTGAGGTGCTGGACTCTGAGAAATTCAGCTTTGAAAAGTAAAAATTCAAAAATTGGAACAAAAATTTTTTAGTCATTTTTGCGAAAAACTTCAAAAATGACTGCAATTTTTTGAAGAATATGAAGGATGACCTATACCATTGGAAAACTGAAAATCCGGGGATTCTGAATATCGGAACAGTTTTCAAAGTGGATGGCTGAACATTGAGAAAATAAGCTTTGAAAAGTAAAAATGCAAAAATTTGAACTAAAAAATTGTCAGTTATTTTTTCGAAAAACTTGAACAATGACTGAAGTTTTTTGAAGAATATTACTCTAAAAATAAAGATACTCTAAATAAACGTAGAATTGCAATTTGGCACTGAGCCAAGTCTTTTTTGGATCCGTGCCAACAGTTGTGCGATGGAGCGCCTCGCACTGCTGTACCTCCCTGCCCCCCTCACCTTATCCTTCGGCAACGGTGACATGTACTCTGCCCAAAACGGAGTGACTCCATCCGAAATATAGATATTCTGTCCTTTCATCTTCACAACATCCGCAAACTTGGGATAAGTGTCATAACTATCAGTCTCCCCCACCGCCTGTTGATGTCTCTTCGAATTCGAGGAAAGGGTGGAAGGTTTGAAGAACGAAGACTTCTCGTCCATCAACAATTCCTCCTTACTCTTCGTCACATACTTCAGAGGGTACGGTTTCTTGACGACTCGATCCATCAGTAACTTTGATTTCTCATCTATTGGCAACTGGGGAGCTTTCGGTTCCTTTTTTGCACTTTTCAGCTTTTTCAGAAGTCGTTTCATCTTCTCTTCATCTGGATCCACATTCTTCACTTCCACTTTCTTCGTCTGCTCTGCCTGACTCGAAAGGGCTGAAAATTGAGCAATACTTTCATAAAAATTTGTTAGTGTGTAGATCCGGACACACAGACAAACATACATACAGTACCGCTAAAACTAGGTTTTTCAGTTAAGAAGGTTCAATAGGTAATACTGTTTTTCCTATCAAGTATATTTTTAATGGATCGTAAAAATCAAAAGTAGAGCTTCATTTTTGTAATTGATAACTTTTTTGTACGGACACTCCCTACAGAGCTATGGTCCTTTTAAGACGAAATTGGTCGATTTGAGAGATAAATTACTTTGTCGTTATGTAACTCTCCAGGGAGTGTCCGTACAAAAAAGTTGTCAACTAATAAAATGGAGCTCTACTCTTGATCTGTATGATCCAATAAACATTTACTTGATGGGACATGCAGTATTACCATGACACACTCTCCAAGTTGGGCGTTTTCAACAGAAAAAAGCAAAAGTTGATACCGTTTTTGTCCGGTACTGTACATGATTGTTGGAGTGAGAACCCCCTGATTTATTGAAATTTCGACACTAACCGAGCAAACAAAATATACTGAAAATGAAAGTTTTGAAACAGATAAACAACAATTTTAACTGAAATGCCCTTTTTTCGCAAGTCTTCTTTCAAAACTCAAAAAATCAAAATGATTCAGTTCCGTATTCCGGAAATCGCGAAACTCAAAAGCCGGGATCCTCAAACCGGAACCGGAACGAGAGAAAAAGGAGGGTACATCCGGACACACAGACACACAGACAAACATACAGACCCTCTCTCCCATCTTACCCTGACTTCCCTTGCTCTTCGACGCCGCCGGACACTCCTCCGTTCTTCTTCCCTCCGATTCCGGTTCCTTCTCCGTAAACTCTTTTTCTCTATTGCTCGGTGGCTTCCTCCGTGGAGCCACGCCCTCTTCCGAGTTCTCCTTCGTCGGCGTCACCGTGAAACTCTTCGATCTCGTCTGAGATCGATTCCGGGTCCGGGTCTTCGACTTGGTCACTGCATTCCTCTTCACACTCTGCTTCCTTTTTTTGCTTCTCGTCTGGAAATTGATGGAGGGATCAGATGGGATCTGTCAAGGGGACGACTCACTTGTTTACTGTTCTTCTTTTTCGTTTTTGTTCTCGAACTTTTTTTTGAAAATCCACCCATTTTTGTTTTGTAGCAATTAACTACTGTAGCAGCGATCGTATTCTAACAATGACAAGGAAACGAAAAGAAGTTGAGATGACACATTGAAATGGTTTTGTTTGGAGGTTTTAGAAAAAATATTCGATTTCACGGGAGGGTGCCACGTTTTCAGGTTTTCCACGTGTTCCCTGTGCGCTCTGCCGTAATCGAAAAAGATACGTGGGAAATGGAGAGACGCAGAGAGATAGAGACATTTCGGTAGAGCGCACTTCCAAAAATCATACTTAGCTATTAGCCCGACACAGTTCTTACAACTGCGCTCTACCGAAATGCTCTTGAAAAATTTCTCTAGGTTTCACATTTTTGGGGTGATTCTGCTCTGAATATCGCTTTTTAACCCACTACACCCAAAAAACCGATTATCCTCCCGTTTTCAGCTCAAAAAATGCTTGAAAAATGAAGCTTTCGAGTTATTTCCCCGATTTTTTGTCAAAAAGAGCTCCAAAATCCACTTTTTCTCCGGTTTTCAGCCAAAAATCAAGTTTTTGACTCTGTTTTTAAAGTTTTTCTGTACAACTGACATATTTTTCGTCGAAAATCTGATTTTCTGCCTATTTTCAGCTCAAACGCCATTTGGTTTCGGTAGAGGCTTACCGTGCTGATAACCATGAGGGAAATGGAGAGACGCAGAAATGTAGAGACATTTCGGTGGAGCGCACTTACAAAAATCGTGCTTAGCATGTAACCTGGATAACGTTTTACGTGACCTCACATAGCTATCAAAAAATCACGGTAATTTTGAAATTTTGCATTTAGAATCATTTTCCCAAGAACTTGATCCCATTCTAGCTACAGTAATCTGAACTCTGAAATCCACATTTGTAACTTTGCAGAGTTTGCTCCAAACTCGACAAAAATTAGATATTCAAAATCAGCGAGCTCTCAGCTTTCAGAAAAGTACCCACAAGAATAAGTTTGGTGCAAATTGAGTCCCACCACAAAAACTATAGTAACCCGAAAATCGTGCCGAGACCTGATTTGCTCCAAATCTAGGCTTGCGGGTATTTTTCTGAAAGCTCTTGAGTACCTGAATTCAAAAATTTCAGTTTCATTCATATTCAAGCAAAATTTGCAGAGTTACAGAAGGAAACTTGATTGGACTACTGTAGTTTTCGCCGCGTGACTCATTTTGCTCCAAACCTAGGGATGATTATACTTTTCTGAAAGCTGAATACACGTTGATCTCGAATTTTTTGTTAACTTTTTGAACAATCTATGCTACCACTCACAAGTGCTCATAACAACCTAAATTTTTATTAAAATTCTGAGATCCCAATTTCGACCAAAAGCTTTCCAGCATTTAAGGCATCACCAAATTCATATTTTTCCATTTTTTCAAGTTTTATTCCAAATAAATATATCAGAGATTCGAATAAAAAGACAGAGGCCAAATAAATATGTAGAGATAAAAAATAAATGAGTAGAGTTTGGCCAAAGTCACAGAGAAACCAAGAGATCTCAATTCATCAAGACATCTCCCAACATCTTTGGGTAATGCTCTGGAATCTCATGGAACCGTTTGTTCCAGACGACGAATTGGAAGACGCCAGTGTCACTGTAGTTGATTGTAGCCATCTTTCCATCGTCCCTGACCACATCCCACCCTTCGCAACAGTCGATTGCCACCTGTTTCCACGATTTGAAGTAACGACTTCTGAGCTCATAATTCCATGGGCCGCCGTCGAGTCCCTCATAGATGTTCGTGTCTTTCTCCAACTTGCAGATAGTGATAGTCTTGATGTTACTGGGACGTTGGCATCCGATCCAGAACTTGACGAACTTGTTCAGATCGGACGTCTTCATTTTTGTCTGGAGGATGTTCAAATGCTTACAACTCATGCAAACCAAGTCATCGACCTCGAGATTACTGTCATTCTCAATGCAAGCAGTTCTATACTTCAACGGGAACGCTTCGTATCCCGACGGTGGCGTTGTATGGAAGCACATTAGGCTGAGATCTTTAAACTTCTTTCCGATGAAGTCAAGCTCCTCCGCAGTCACCGATGGCTTGTCGATTTGGATGCTTTTCGCGGAGAAGACCACTGGGAAGTTGCAGAGTTGACGGATGTCACGATGTGGGTCACGGAAGCAGAGGCTGTCGACACATTGGTTGTGGAGGATCTCAAGGAGACGGTCGGCAAGGATTTCGACTCCGTTGAGCTTTATGTCGAAGTAGTAGAAGCCGGTCACGTCGGTTTCCGGGCTGAAAAAAAGAGAGTTTTTGGAAGAGTTGGGAAAAAAGGCTGTGGGTTTCAAAGTGAGTAAATCCGGGATATTTTGAAATCACCGGTTTCAAAATGTCTCAGTTTTGAGATGTCCCTAAGGAACAGCAAACATCTTTGGCTGAAATTTTTGAAGCGCTGAGGCCGCGTCGCGTGCTCCAGTATTGAAAAAGCGGAAGCTGGCACTGGATCCACCAGAACCGTAAAAGGACTTCAGAAGAAAGGTGAAAGTTTTTGGATTCTGAATATTCTCAGTTTTGAGATGTCCCAGTTTCGAAACTAGAGGTTATGAAATGCCCTAGTTTTAAAATGTCTAATTCGAAATTGTCCGCTTCGTGACTCCAGAACGAGGCGCGGCGGTCGCGTCGCGTGCGTCAGTAGTAAGACTTGATTAAAGGTTTTCCGGTTTCAAAGTGTCCCGTTTGAAGATGCCCTAGTGTTCAAAATGTCTCGGTTCTGAAACGTCCCTGAGCTTCAAGTGTCACGTTTCGTGGCTCTAACGTAAAGCGATGCGGTCGCGTCGTGTGCGCCATCACATACGATGCCAACGGCTAACCCTGATAATGACATTTATCAGTAGAGCGCACTTACTAACCTTCACTATGACAAACGCGCTCCACCTTCCTATCCAAACTCACTACAATTTTCCGAAATCCTCCTTCTTGACACTTCCAATCAAGTTGAACGTGAAGTCGTCCTCTCCATACTTGACGACGATCCGATTGAAGCCTGCCTCGTATCGAATCTCAATTCCCGACGCTATCAATCCACACTTCTTGACCAACTTCTCCGATTCTTTGTTCTGATCAGCCATGACAAATCTGGAGATAAAAAAAGAAGTTCATTAGACTCACAATGAGGTGGAAAGTGAAACTTACACTCTGAAGAAGTCATCCTCCTCCATGATATCTTTAGCCGTTTCAGACTGATTTATCGGAATACAACACAGAAGCGACATATTTCTCCGAATGAGAGGTGCTGCTCTCAAAAGAGTAAAGTTGTCGAATGAAAAGAAGAGAGTAGAGCTCTAGATGCGCGGCTCGGAATCCATGGTTACCGGTGACATGTCGTGTGTCACGGATACCCTGGGGAACTGTCTGGAGAGACGTCAGTCAGAGGGAAGGGGCTCGTGATAAGGGAAATTACTCATAGAGAGGGGGTGTTCTTCGAAAATAACATGAAGTTAATACTAATAAGTGATGTCATGAGATTCGAGTGGCTCCACCAAAACTGATAGAGAGTGAGGGGAATGAAGAAAAGCAGAGAAAATTGAGATAATTTTCAAGAAGATTTCGGTGGAGCGCAGTTGTGAAAGCTGTGCCAATATATGGGAAGATGAAATTAGAAATGGTAAAGAAGATTCCGATACTGCAGAGTATTTAAGAAACTTTTATTATAATTCTAACCGCCACAATTCCCGTTCTCCTGACTTAAAAGGAGCCTAGGTGGAAGAGTTTTTCCGCCTAGTCGTGTAGTCCTCTCGGACAAGATGTTTGCTCAATTCCTTGTTTTATCGCTGTTTCCAACATTTACATCGAACATTTCTTGGATAAAAGCGAGGAAACGAGGAACTGAGGGAAAATCTTGTCCGAGAGGACTACACGACCACGTGGAAAAACTAAGCGCCTTTTGAATTAGGGGAACGGGAATTGTGGCGTTTAGAGCGATTTTTAGCACATACTTCAATGATTTCTGAAAACAACTGAAAATCTGAAAAAAAAAACCTTAATCCTCCTTTAAAAAAAAATTCATACACCAATTGGTTGTTTACTATCCTACGAATCCCATATCTATTCTTAAATCTAACGGAACTCTCCATGAAAGCTTTTGAGTTATGACTTAACACTCTTTTTTTTAACCAAAAGAATAATTTATTTCAAATTGAAAAATGGGATAAATGGTTGAGAAGGGTCATAACCCCAACGACGAAAACGAAAGAGAGAGAGCGAAGTGCGTTTCAATTTTATGGACACATTTATTACCAGTATTACCCGTGTCCTTTCTTCTCTTTTTTGGAATACCATGAACTTTTGGAAAGTTCAAATTTTCAAACTTGTCGAGTTTCAACGTTTATGTACAGTAATGGCCATCATTTTTCTGTAAGTTTTTCCTGAACTTCAGTTTATTCTAGTTGAATTTGTCTTACTTCTTTTCACCCACAAAGTCATCACATTCAATGGAGCACACTTGCACAAATTTAATAAGAAACCGTACCATCCCAAGCCCCGCCCCTTTTCCCACAGTATCCCATAGAGGAAGGCGGAACCCGTGAGATGTCAGTCGCATGAGAAGGAGTGCCCTTATAAACGAGACGGGGGTTACTGTGATAGTCATATCCCTCAGTGAGTAGTACATTACGACTAGTACGTCCTGAGGGATTGGATAGATCTCCCTGAGGACAATTTGGGTTTCTCAGGGATCCGTTCAGACATCGGATCGGCATCTCCATTCAATTCGATGTCTGAACGGATAAACGATCTCTGCCTCAGGAATTGGAGTTGGTGTTCCTGAGAACATCGAGCAGGAGGAGGATCGATCGACAACGATTAGGAATGTAATAATAAATACCTGTATGTCATTAATTGTATCTAATTAGGAACGAATAAATACATTTTTTGATATTCCCAAAAGTAGGAAGTGCTAATTTTCCACCGGTTTCAAAGGTATCAAGTTGTCAAAGGTATCAGTAGCTTTCATATCCGGAAGGCAGGAGTAGATTTTATCGCAAATATTCAAAAATCCTAAAAGAAAAGAACATAAAATTGGCGAAAATCTGTGGGAAATTAGTTTAAAACCTATTTTCTGTTCTTTTCAATAATTTTTCCTTGTATTTCTTCGATATGTACTGTACTCGTCCTGAATTACACACTTATGGGATTCCAACGTAAAATTCCTTTTCCGGAAGTCGGAAGTTTTTCTGAATTCCATGCAACTCTGGTCTCGACCAGTAACTCCAAATCGACTCCTTCCTTATACCTAGTCAGACGCGACGCACACGCAACGCAACAGAATATCGAGTGTCGCTTATTGATCTACATTACTACTGTGCTCATTTCCCTCATTCTCATAATCCGGACTCACTTCGAATATGGTTCTACCTCCCAATACAAAACCAATCCCCATTTTGAAACTACCATTTATTCCTTTGAATTATATCATCCAACATTTCTACCCATTTACTATGTAAGTTTCATAATTAACTGTCCGTTTTAACCAGAATATATTTTCAGACTCGATTTATCACTACTTTCGAAAAAAAATTCGAAATATCATAAAATCGACAAACCTTGTGAAATACGACATGGGTTTGAGTTTCAAAGCCGATCAATATCTCATAAGATTTCAGCGAAAAGATACTTTCTTATTCTATTTCTCTATAGATATGCTGCGAGCGAGGAACAAGTATCTTCAGATCAAAATGAGTGCATTCACAGATAATGGAAACGAGATTTCCATCGAATTTGCCAAATTTTGGGTTAATTACGTTTGTGATTTGTTCCGAGCAAAATTCAATATGCTCTTTTTGAATTCGAACGCATCAATCGAGCACATGTCGGCAGTTGCCGAATGGTCGAAATCACTTATTTCTGAATGCTGGTGCTGTTATTTTGCTGGTGATGACGCAAAGAGTGAAAGTATCTCACGATTTTTCGAGATAGCGAATTTCCCCATTCGTTTACTAGTATTTGATCTTAGACACGAATATGAAATCCCTCCAATTAACTGTGGCGCTTTGAATGTAGAAGAGGTTAAGATCTTCACCAAAACCTCAAAGAATCCCGTGAATTGGTTTACAGTCGAGCAGATAATGAGAACAAACTGTTCCAGAATGATACTTGGAGCTTGCACTTTCGATGAAAGCGATTTGAATCAATTCCTAAAAGGATGGATAAACGGAAGTAATTCCACACTGGAGGTTTTCATTACAGTTGTAAAAACCATCGATCTCGGGTTAGTGTTCGATGGAATCGAGCTTGAGTTGAGAGACCCCATGTTGGTACGCCCCTTTCACTCGTGAGTTTTTTTTCCAGGATTTTGGATTTCAATAATTTCGCTTTTTTTCAGTTCAATGCTGACCTACCCAAGAAGCATCCAAATCATAGGAGATCTCGATATTCGGAGGAACGATGGTACTGTAGCTTCAATCCAACGAGGTCTTGAGTTTGCGGGGCCACGGGTCATGAACTATTTCACGATGGTCGTATGGCCACAGGGTTCTTCATAAATTGCTCATTTTCATTATTCCTTCTCACTCATCATCACGTTATATCTTTTTGAAGAATTTGTGATAAAATAAAATTACCGCGAAATTCAAAAAGTTTATCCAAAATGTTTCCTTTTTTTAAATGAATTCAATTTGTTTTGTGCAATGTTTAATCGGAAATAACAAGGAAATGGAAGAAAAGTTAGTTGCTTATTGTTCGACCACGGTTTGAACACGCGATTTCGCTGAGCGGCGACTCAATTGGCAGCGTGCCATTTCATATGCAAACCCGCTTCACTAGACTTCCAGTTTCGCGGGAAAATTATTTGAATTCATATGGATAAAATATGACTCTGTGCTTTGAAAACCGAAATAATGTGTTAAAGTGAATGTGCTTAAAACAAGAGATTATGTCGGAAAATTACCAACGTTGAGAGTTCCTCAAATTGATAATTGTAACAAAATCATATTTTGTCTATTTCCTTTGAAAATGGCCAACTTTGAGAGTGTGTCATGGTAAAACTAACTGTTACACAAACTAAATTTTTAATATATCATACAGATCAAAAGTAGAGCTCCATTTCTGCAGTGGACAGCTTTTTTGTACTGACACTCCCAAGCAAGTTACGTACCGACAAAGTAATTTCTCCCTCAAATCGAACCATATCAGTGCAAAATTGTGCGATTTTTGACCTGTCGTCTTAAAATGATCATAACTCTCTAGAGAGTGTCCGTATAAAAAAAGTTGTCAACTACAAAAATATAGCTCTACTTAAGATCTGTATGATCCATACAGATGTTACTTGGTGAGACAATCAGCGTTACCGTGAAACCCTTTTGAGAAAGTTGAACATTTTCTACTGAAAACGACCAATGTTGTTAGAATTATGACCATTACTGTATGTTAGATCTCTAACACTTCTTTTTTGTAAGTTTCTTGACCGAACTTCAGTTGTTAATTCTAGCTGAATTCGTCTTACTTATTTCCACCCACAAAATTATCACGCTCAATGGAGCGCACTTGCACAAACTTAGTGGGAAACCGTTCCATCCCAAGCCCCGCCCCTTTTCCCACAGTATCCCATAGAGAATGGCGGAACCCGTGAGATGTCTGTCGCAGGAGAAGGAGTGCCCTTATAAACGAGACTGGGGTTACTGTGATAGTCATATCCCTCAGTGAGTAGTACTTTACGACTAGTACGTCCTGAGGGATTCAATAGATCTCCCTGAGGACAATTGGTGTTTCTCAGGGATCCGTTCAGACATCGGATCGGGGGTCCAGCACCTCGAAGATCATTCGATTCGATGTCTGAATGGATAAACGATCTCTGCCTCAGGAATTGGAATTTGTGTTCCTGAGGAATCGAGCAGGAGGAGAATCGATCGACAACGATTAGGAATGTAATAATAATTATCTGTATGTCATTAATTGTATTTAATTAAGAACGAATAAACACAATTTTTAAATTTTTTGGGAGTTCATCATGATGATAGTTGTAACGATACAAAGCGATATCATTTATGACAGTACCAGTCTTTTTAAAACCGAATTCATTGAAAACCCGAGAAACAGAAAAACACTCGAAGAGATATATGACAAAACTAAATTCAACAAAGAATAGCATTCCTCGGAACATCATGAAATTGGTGTTCCCAGACCAAGAAGTCAAAACTAGTTTCCTTTATCAAAACAGTCGCAATCCTTCCATCCTCTCTAACGAGATCAACTCCTTTCGAACAATCGATTGCCATGACTCCATTATCCAGGTAGATCACATAGTACTCACTCCGGTGTCTCGGATCCCATGGGTAAGTCTTAACGTCTTGAAGCATTGAGATATCGCCGCCATTGAGATTGAAAATTCGAATGACTCGAGGGTCGAGTTTCCCCGGAGTCTTGGGAAGTTCCATCCATTTTTTCAGGAATATATTGAGTTCCCAATTCTCGAATCTCGATACTTGTATCAATAGAATATCTGTCTCTATTTTCATAAAATCCGGGAGAGTCATGGCATTCGGTCCCTCCAGATACAGTATCTCGAACTTTCGATTCGTGAATCCTTGATAGAATAGAGGGAGTGCAGGATCCACAAACAGGGAGTTGACTTTCTGGAAATTTTCCAAAATCATATCCATTTCGGGTCTCGTGAGCATATCCGAAGCAATATAAATACTCTTTGCTTCTTCAATCATATCCCAATATTCATTTATGTCTCCCAGAGTGATACTCCGATCGAATCGGAAAGTGTCCACTGATTTCTTGTGAAGGATTCCGAGGATTCGGGAGCATATCGGCTTGAAGCGCATGTCGTTGTGAGGGTTCCTGAAATTTGTATAATTTCGGTAGGGCGTAGTTGCAACACTCATGTTGTTAACGGTATAAAACTGCGCTCTAATGAAAAACTTTTACGTCTCTTTGTTTCTCACGCTATTTTTCAGTTTCGATAGAGCGCGGTTGTTATACCGGTGTTGTGCTAATATTTTCAATTTTTACCACCAATTGTGAGCACGAAGTCTCAAGACCGGGCTCAGCAATTCCGCTCCATTGCTAAATTCCTGATGGACAAGTGGAGCGCGTTTGCATTCAATAAAGGCATCAATTTTACAACTGCGCTCCATCGAAGTCCTCAGATTTTCACAGTTTTTGACTTATTTTTGCAATTTTTCAAAAGTTTTTTTCTTGTTAATTGTTATGAAAAACAGAAAAAATAGGTCAAGAACTGTGAAAATATGTTTCAGTGCGAGAAAAAACTCTGCGTCTCTCGCCGATGTTCTCTCGTTTGCAATGGGGCGCGTTTGTAACTAATTCAAAATTTAAAAACTCACACAAAAACGCCGGCACGATTTGCATTGACAGTTTCAATGACTCCCCACGAGTACTTCTCCCCCTTGAACATCACATTCAACTCATTTGAGAAGCTTTTCTTCAGGTTCAGTTCCACGTCAGTCACTTGCAAAGCACATGATCTCACTTGAGCGTGGGATCTTTTGGAGACAAGACTGAGGTTGAGTCTGGAAAAAGAAACGGGTGAATGTAGTCGTGCTCTAGCGAAACTTCAAAAAGTTTGTCTTTGGTGGAGCGCAGTTGCTACAAATGCGCTACATCAAAATAATTTCCATAAGATTTTTTTCTCTGCGTCTCTGAATTTCAGGCGCAAAATTTTGAGGGTTTGACAACTGCGCTCCACCGAAACCCATTTTTTCTGCATCTCTGCTTCCTTCTGTTAGGCTATTTTTTCAAGTTCAATGGAGCGCACTTGTAGAAATCTTCGAGTATGTTTCCTACCTTGTGTGTGATATAGTGTTGCAACTGCGCTCCACTGAAATTGACAAAATTTGTCGAAAAGAGATTTTTTAAGGAAGGTTTCGGTGGAGCGAGCTTGCAAACCACGTGTCGCATTCATAAAGGCAAAAAAATCAAATGTATTAGCACGGAACGCTTCTTGCAACCACGCTCTACCGAAAGCGAAGAAAATTGTGTTCGAAATTGAGAGACTCAGAGAAAAATAGACATTTTTCAACTGCATTTCGGTGAAGCGCAGTTGTAAGAACTTTGCCGAGCTAATAAAAACTATCGAAACTTCAATGAAGTGCTATTTTTCTCTGCGCCTCTCCATTTCCCATGCTATTTCTTTTGAGATCAATGGAGCGCAGTTGTAAAAAGCGTAAAAAGCTTCTGACTTCTGTCTCCAGTGTTACAACCGCGCTCCATCGAAATCAACAAATTTCATCAAAAAGAACAATTTTTATAAAGATTTCAGTAAAGAGTAGTTGCATAATTTGATAAAATTGAAAAAAAAAAACACTCACATTGTAAAAAACTCCGCCTGATACATAACTTTTCGGAAAGCCACAAATGGAAGTGCCATCAAATTGAACTTTTCTTCCGGTTTTTTCTCCAATTTTTCCTTTTTTTCAGGTTCCATACCGATAAAAAATAAGGAGAAAAATGGAGAAGAAATGGGCAAACGCGTTCCCTCTCTCTCGCCATGAGAGATAGCGAGACGGTGAGAGTAATTAGAGTGGAGACGTAGGAAGACGGGTGGCGAAAAGAATACATTCGAGACGTCGTCTTGCTTCTTTTTTCACGCATTCTAATCTGAAGATCTGTTCTTGGTAGGATTTATGTGAAAATTACAAAAAACCTATCTTTTTAAAATTATTTTATTTGAATTTTAAGTCAAATTGAATAAATTTTATGTTTTCAGAATCAGCGCGCCGAGAGCTTTCAGAAAAGTATAATCGTGCCCATATTCGGAGCAAATTGGGTCCCACCACGAAAACTACAGTAACCCAAATCAGTTTTCGCGTCGAGACCCAACTTGAAGCAAACCTAGTCATGATTATGCTCATTCGAAGCGTCTTGACAAGCTGAATACGAAAAATTGAAAATTTTATGGTTCCGGCCAGATCGGACAAAGATACAGGGTTACAGATATCGTAAAAACTGATGGAGTTTGAATTTTTTTTGAAAAAAAGTGTTTTTTGAAAGGGAAGGTTCTGGGAAACCCCAACACAGGACGGGTGGCGAAAAGAATTCTTCATGTTTGCTTCTTTTTTTTACATGCATTCTAATCTGAAAATCTCTTCTTGGTAGGATTTATGTGAACAATTCAAAGAAATCTATCATTTTTATAATTGGTTTATTTCAATTTCTAAGCAATTAACTAATATCATTTGTACATATACTTGATAATTCGTTGAACACAAGCATCCTGATAATCATGAACCCAATTAACTCTGAGATATTGTTTATCGTAAGGAAGGAGACATAGCGTATCTCTGGTTTCTTCAAAGTCTTTATGGTAGACAGCAACGATATTCTTCTCATTCTGGATAGCAGTTCTCAGCTCTTTATGCAATTGGGTATGGCTGGGAATGTCCTTGGAATATGGGTTGTCGGGGGAGATCACTAGAAGGAAGTTCCTGGCAGCTTGCACGTCACGGAGTAGGGATTCGCTGGAAAATATTGGGATTATGACATGATTTCAGAATTATTTTTTCAAAAGTCCATCAGTTTTTACGATGTATCTTTGTCCATTTTGACCGAAACCACAAAATTTTTAATTTTTCGTATTCCGCTTGTCAAGACGCTTCGAATAAGTATAATCATGACTAGGTTTGCTTCAAGTTGGGTCTCAACGCGAAAACGGTTCTGGGTTACTGTAGTTTTCGTGGTGGGACCCAATTTGCTCGGAATATGGGCATGATTATACTTTTCTGAAAGCTCTCGGTGCGCTGATTCGGAAAATATAGAATTCATTAAATTTGATTCAAAGTTTAGTGGGATACAGCTAATTGAAAATTTTCAGACTTTTGAAAATTTCATGGGAACCACTTTGTCGCGCTGTAACACCAGAAAGATAATTTGTACAAAAAAGTGATCAACTAGTAAAATGAAGCTCTGGGTTTGATCTACACATTCTGTAAATATTGATGTTGTGACGCTATACGTGTTATCGTAAAACGTGTACTAAGTTGGATATTTTCAACAAAAAGACTGCCAACTATTAGCTCGGCACAGTTCCGCGCTCTACTGAAATACCATTGAAAAATGCGTTTTTTTACACTATTTTCTTATAAAAAAAAAACAAAAAAGAAGGTTTTTGAGACGAAATTCTGAATAACAATAATTACCTGATATCCCGCTCCCCATTCTTATCGATATCCATTCTGACTCGATAACCTCGTAACTCCAAATGCATCTTGATGAGACTAGCCAACTCAGCTCCCGTATCTTGTCTATAAGATATGAAGAAATCCAGTCGTATTTTGGGAATAACTTTATGAGGTTCTGGCCACAACTTCCTCAAAGTAGTGGTCAATTGAAGGCGATGTACTTTACTTTTGATTCCACACGTATCCATCAAGTCGTCGGCATTTGGAGAAGCAGTGAGAATATCCAGAGTGATCCCATTCTTGAGCATACTGTAGGTGTAGAGACATAGTTGAGGATCGATACTTTTCAGGAAGACATGCACATGAGAAGGGTCAAGTGATGAGTAATCAGCAGAGATTTTCAAAGAATTCAACTCCCGAAGGAATCTTTTCTGGTGGATATTTTTCATATCCTTTTCGATATCTTCCTGTGTCATTTGAAGCAATAAATCTCCATCGATCAATTTGAATTTTTCGAGGAAACCGTAGAAACCGATAGTGTTAAGCCAAAGATGGACATCTGAGCAGGTCCAGAGATGGACTTGTCTTGACGGTTGATAAGATGTCGAGGGAATGGATGAGGACGGTTTCTGGAACATGGGTCGATGGTAATGTGTTTGGTTATTTTTTCTCTAGAATCTTATTGGATTTATCAAAACTGCTGTCAACTACAAAATTAAAGATCTACAATTAAATTGAACAACAATCAGAGGTTCGAACCGATAAGAGAAATTTGACCACCATCTAATCAAACATGATCACTTTGCACTGATAACAAGACTGGTGAAATAAGAATAAGAACACGTCAGGATTTGAACTGGCAGTCACAACAAACGACTCCAGGAGCTCACAATTCTCTAGGAAGACTTTATACAGAACAGATGTCAATTGTAAAAACGATGCTTTGGTCTGAAACAGTGTTCACAACCAGTACTTGAAACCAGAACCTTTTCACAAAATCTTTCTAGAATAATACGGTAGGTGTGATGAGAACAGGTCATAAGTTTGAAATTTCTACCTTTGGACACCTCCATGACCTTCCCTTGTCCACTGAAAACAGTAAAATGGTTTTGTACGCCTCCACCCAAACTGTACTGTTTCAGTAAAATTATTATTATAAATTGTATTATTATAAATTCACGGTCTGCTGCCGGCAGGGTGGTAACGGCGCATGGAATTTATTGGAAACATCGCGGAATATTGAAAAGGTGAAATATCGTGTTTTCGAGCTTTGCAGGTCTGAAAAAACTGTATTTCGCTTCGAGACCATTTCGAACAAACTAGATACGCCTTTAACATCCTCCGGCAGCAGACCGTGAATTTATAATAGCGCAAGCACTGTTTCTACAACTACCGAATCCTCTAAATAATAGTGTGGGGAATCTAGAGACACAGAGAAAAAAGCGTAATTTCTCAAATGGATTTCAGTGAAGCAAAGTTGAAAACATTGTGGTACGTTTATATTTTGAATGCAATCGATTATAATTAGTCCGAGCAAAAAAAGTTTCAAAAAATCCATTTTTCCTAAAATAAATCTAAATTCCTAATACTTGGAGCCCCATTGCTAATAATATCGATTTTAATAAAATATATAATTAAAAATAATTACCGTCTCCTCGTCTTTACAACAGTCTGCTAATTTCATTCCTCATTTAATTCAGAGGATTTTAGAAAGAAGAAGCAAGTTACAACCGACAATAATAGGTGTCACTAGAATAAACAAATGACATCATTCAGGCGAAGGCCCTCTCTTTTCAACAGAGAAACCCGGTTGCCGCGGGGCGATGGTCGCGTGCGGCAATGCGGTCACATGGGGACCATACACTTGGCGAATGGGGGGAATGAATTCGGATAAAAATGTATTAAATCAGCTAACACTCATCACAAGAACAGAACGAAAAGAGGTATTAAATTGAACCGTAAAAATACAATTGTCAGAAAAGAAACAAAGAAAAAATAAATGATTAGTCGTCTTCTATCGAGTCTATCGCCTGGTACGCATCCGTCGGAAGGATCGAATACTCGCTGATACAATCCAGAACCCATTCCGTCGTCACCACTTGACATTTATACAAATTCTCCATATTCCGTGACTCGGCAATCGATTTCGAGTGTTTCGAGAAGATCATGTAGAGGTTG
Organism: Caenorhabditis latens; assembly: GCA_002259235.3. Classification (NCBI taxonomy): domain Eukaryota; kingdom Metazoa; phylum Nematoda; class Chromadorea; order Rhabditida; family Rhabditidae; genus Caenorhabditis; species Caenorhabditis latens. Next base: position 3,246,235 of record CM056094.1, read on the forward strand.
ACGGGCGACTGATTCTCGTAGTTGCTCAGTATTTCACCGCCGCACAGTTGAACCAATTCTATGATATGCTAGAAACAAATTGAAATTAAATGAGTTAATATCGATAATTATAATACCTTATAATCAAAATATGGACTCATTGTGAACCTTCGAAGTATCATAAATCGAAGTCCGGCAAATAACTTCCCATCGACGTCGCTTCTCGCTCGAATCCATCCGATTTCAGCGCCACTTTTCGGGACGATGTCAGCAGTTATCGATGATGAGCATGATGTGATTGTGTAGTCGGACTGGAAAAATAGGATTGTTCAGAAACAATTTGGCTAGAAATTGGCGAATTTTGGGAATTTCAAAGTTTTCCTAGAACACGTCGCGCTTTTCTAGATTCAGAGGTTTCCCGACATCTGGATTTTTAGAAACACAGACAGACAGTGTTTTCTGGATAAAAACTCTGATTAGACCCTCGAAAATTTGACAGTTTTTGAAACTATTGGTGTTATCTGGCGCACTTTAAACGCGAAAATCTTCTAGTTTTCAAAATTAGTATCAATTTTTTTCTCGTTCTGCATGAAGAATCTGGATTTTCAAGCTTCAAGTCACTGATTTACATCATTTTTTGTTTTTAGAGGGTCTTCACATGTCAGAGCGAGTTCTGAAAATCGAAGAACTTTCTATCCGAGCACTTCTACCACAGAAACAGGTGAATTCGTGCAAAAAAGATGATCAGAAACTGAAAATTCTGAAAACTGGATGATTTTCCTGAAATTTTCACGAAAATCTTACAAATATTCCAGTCGAAATGATCATCTAGCTTATAGTCTCCACACTAACATTAACCCCGTCACCCCATATTCCTTTCTCCATTTTTCTAAACTCCTATTTGGAATTTTCAAGAATTGGTCGTTCTCCAAGTTCTGTTCTCTTCCAAAAACCATTCTGCCCATTATCGTTACCCTGGAGCAAACAAGACAAACAGCTCCAGAGAACATGTCGATTAAATTATTTCTGAATGTTTCTTGAGTTCTTCCAAAGAATAGACGATCACGTGAATACGAAAAGGTGCGATTAGAATCAGAGATCGCACAAACTTATCAGCACACACTCTAATAATGCACAATTCTCTAAACACAACAATCAGACCATTGCATCGGAACATTTGTGGAGAGAGACAAGAGAGAACTGAAGGTTTTTGGATTGAGTGAGAAGAAAAGTGGATCCGGTCGATGTTTCCGGTTGAAAATTGAGGAAATTGGACAGTTTCAAATGCTGAAATTGAGTTCCACGGACCAAAAAAGTTAGATTTATAGTGTCCCGTATTCCGAGAAGAACTGAAAGAAAACTCCAATCTTCCAGTTTCTAATCTCAACTTTTCTGACTTCTAGCCGTTAGAAAAGTAGAAAAGCACAGACACTTGGGCCAAAAGGAAATGTCATTTTTCACTACAGAAAACGAGTTTTCAGACCAAAATATGGGTCGGACAGTAAAAAGTCAGTCAAAATCTAATTTTTCACGTTTTTAGACTCTTTTTTTCAGAATTTCATGAAAATCGTGAACTTCTGTAATTTCTTTCAAATTTGCAAAATTTTTGTCTTGTTTTTCTTCCCTGAAATCCTCTGAAAATCGTATATCTCCATGCAACACACAAGTCTTATTAGCTTCGTTACCTCTTCACAAAGACATCCCGTCTTTATACACTCCACGAACCAATCCCTTCCAACGACCACACATTTTCGAGCGATCGCTTGTAAATAGGCGATGGACTTCTGTGGGATGTTACGGCCTTCTAGAAAAAGAATTAATTTTTGAGTTTCGAATTCCAACAATGAGCCTACCACTATTCATCATGACCAAATGAGTGGTGTGCTCATTGACGTCTTCCGAGAATCTGCACGAATTCGACAAGAATTTGTGATAAAAGTCGCTGAGGAGTTCCTGAAAACTGGGGTTAGGTTTCGTCCAAAGTACTAAATAAGGCCCACTACTTCGTCCTCATCGTTATGAATTCTGGAGCAAACGATGTACTTGGCGGGTCGTGCGAGTTCCTCGTCGAGTCGATCCGCCTCGCTTTGAATCGCTTTGTCGGTTCGATCAGCGTCCAGTGTTGTTGACTGAAAACTACAGTAGGGTCTCACTACTACAGTAACCATTCCTACCTGTGTAGCATTACTCAAATCATTCAAATTCTCCTGATTCATCTCCTGGGTGTCTTCTTGTGCTTCTCCTTCTGAATCCTCCACAACTTCATCGTCATCATCCACCATCGTCGCCGTCAATGTCTGTTTTGGAGGTTCAATTTGCTCAATTTTCACTGGTTTGAGTACTTCTGGAGCGTCATCAAGAGGTACACTTTGAGTCGGATATCGATGAGCTTCCAGATTTTGACTATTCGCGAAGGAAACTCGTCTATCAGATTTCCGTCTTTCGGGCGATGTGATCGGAATATCCAGTTTGTTCATGAGAAGAGTCGCATTCTGGAAAAAGGAGAAATGCAAGAGTTTATAAGGGTTTTCTGGCTCAATTTTTCTAAAATTATAGATTTGGCCTAATATAGGTATCGATAGAGTTCAAAAAGCGTCTACACCATATAAAAACTGTCCCTGGAACTCAAATTTCCCAAAATTTCCTTCAAAATCTATGTACTTATTCAGAATATTCAGATTTTCCGCGTATTGCGAAATGGTGAGCTCGCTGAAAAAGGATCGGAGACACTGGGAATTGGAATGAAACGATTGGAAGCGATAATAAAACGACTTTTTGAATCGAAAATTTCAGAAAAATGAGCTATTCTAGCCAAAACTGGACAGTTTCCAGATGTTGCGAAATACCGGATAAAAAGTTAAAGTGCTGTCGGAAAAACTGGAATCCGCATGAAAACTATTTCTTTTTGGAAATATGGTAGAGCATAATGGGGACTATATTTTTGCAAGAAATCAGGAAATTTTATTGCTCCGTGTTGAAAATAAGTGGCTTTGAATGTTTTGGAGCTCAAAAATGGTTTTGAATGTTCCAAAAATAGCTGGAAATGGTCTAAGCACGCAGATATGGGAGATTTAAAAATCAGATAGTTATATGTGGGCTTAAAACTTTTGAATGTTCAAAATGAGCATTTTCAGAGTTTCCTAAGATTTTGTGATCCTTTTCATGGTGTTTTCCATTGGAGAATTTAATTGTTCTCGTAATTCTCTTATTTGCAACTGTCCTCCGCGCCAAGGATGATGTTTCCAGACGAGTCGTCTCATAAATTAGCTGAAATTTGATACATAATTTGCACCTTTTGAAGAAACTCTCTCATCGATGGAATCAAGTAGAAAAGTGCATCAATCTCATCCTCTCCATTTTCTGCAATAATTAACTGAAATTATCGAGAAAAATTTCGAATATAAAACTGACGACAAACGGCGTTTATGTGCTCTTGTATGTCGACGTTTTGCAGTTCCGAAGGTAGGATTCGACACGGATCCGTCATTATTTCCGCATCTATTTTTGTCTGTTGTTTGTCTGTTAATGGCGCTGCTTTTTTGCCTTTTGAGCTCAAATTTGGAGCAGAAAATACGGGAATTTCTGGAGGTTCTGGAGCTGGACCTTCAGATGTTGACGGCTCGGAGCTGGGAGGAGGCCGACTTGCTCTTTTCCGTCGCACAGGTAACAGGGGGATCGCAAAATCAGGCGCACATCTCTTTCCGTCATTCTCCGGAATAATAGTGACATCTAACGGCATTTGACTCTCCATGAACGCTTTTTCAGGTGGTAACGTTCGAAACGTGTTGATATTCTCAATATCTTGTTTGAACGCTGCCGACAGCTTCAAATAGTTCTGTACGGCCATTGTGATTTGATACGAATCCCGACAACTTCGCTTATCCAGCACAGTCCGACATATCGGGCACTCGACTTTTCGTTTTCTCTCGAAACAAGTGTTGATGCAGGTCCGGCAGAAAATGTGATGACATGTTGAGAGAATGGGGTCTTTGAATGTTGAGCAGCTGAAATTTTGAATTGAATTGAATTTTTTGAGCATCTTCAAGCTAATTTCTTACCAAATTCCACATCTCAACTCTTTTTGTAGCCTTGCGATTGTATCTGTGATTTGGAGAGCTATACTTGCTGACATCTGAAAAATACAAAAGGCTTCAATAACGAATTTTCATTAACGTTCACCAAAATCAAAGCTTTTCACAGTTTGTTTCATTCAAAACGGTGGAAAAAAGTTAAAAATCAAAACCTCCAATTTGAATCACCCGCGCTGCGGCATCAAAGAACACACACCACACAAACGCGCTCTATTGACAAAGTGGGCGTGCCGATTTCGGGGGGAGAAGTCGCCCCGCCTCCCATTCGGTGCCTATATTTCAGTCGGTGCCTCCGGCCGTCCCCAAGCAGCCATCTTCTCCGCTTTTCCCCTCTATTCTCTCTTGTTTTTCTATGATCTCTCGCACTTGGGTTTCACTTTGAAATCCAGGGAGACTTCAGAAAGAGAAAGAAAAGAAGGGACTTTTTGGAAAGAAGAAGAAGAATAAAAGGAGGAGTGCGCGAAAACGGCTTTCTTTTTTATTCTTTCTCTTTTTTTTTGTGTGTGGGAATATTTTTCTGCTTGAAAGCTTCCTTTTCATAGAAAGAGAGTGAACTCCGATTTCTTTTTGGATATTCTTTTGGGAAAAAGTTTTTTTGCACTGTTTTTTTTTCAATAAAGCTCTAGCTCTTTTTGTATGTTTAGCTGAATTTGTGAACTGCAAGATTTTTGCAAAAGATTTATACAGCTTCTGTTAATAGTTTTTCAGCTTTTTTTGCAAAAATAAAATACATTTTCGGGCATAAATCAAGTTAAGAATTACAGAAAAATCAATTTTTTCAATTCTCCAAATTGTGCATTTTGACGTGGTAGTGGTTGCGTCTCGTGCATTTTATCTCACGACAAATACAGTAATCCTCCGGGCGGTAAATTTCGGTTTTTGATTAATTTTGTTCTCTGAAAACGGTCATTTTGAGGATTTGCTGAAAAAAGTGTCGAAATAAATTTGTTTTGAATGTAAATCTAATTAAAATAGCTATACAGCAACAAAAATTCAAATGAAAACTCAGAAATATGTGGTTTTTGTTGGAAAAGAAGCTCAGAAACGTTTTTAAAAACTAATTCTTACAATTTTTTTCAATGTTCCCACCTATTTTTCTCCTTAATTGATTGAAAAACTTCGAGTTCTCATGTAATTCAGTGTTTCTGTCTTGTTTCGTTGCTCAATTCCATTTTGACCTATCAAACCGCCAAATGCAAATTACACCAATAAAACCAGCACTATCAAAAAACCATCACCACCACCAGCAAAACTCTCTGCCCTTGAAGTCCATTCCTATTTATTTTCTTCTCTTTTTTCTCTCTCTCCCTTTCCAAACCGCCTCTGTGTGTCCCTCGTTTGACCCCATTGATCACAAACTGCCGACCTGATTTCTGATCGTTCTCCGGCATAGGGTTCGTCGACGTCTCGTACCAAAGAACAGTCCAATTCGTTTTTTTTGCTGATAAAAAAAAAGAAAAAAATAGGAAGACGTGACTTTACTGGGAACCAGTAGCCAAGAAAACCAAATAAAACAGAAGTTTTGTAGAAAAAAGAGAACAGAACAAAATTAAATTTCCTGCGTGTTATTCCGTTTATTATTGAGTTTCTTCTCTTCTTTTTTTTCCCACGCGGCTCCCATTTTCTCACTTTTTCTTCTTTCTTCTTCCCTTGTTCTTTGTCCCTTCTCCTATTATGGCGCCATAGTTTTTCTCGTCGTTTTCACGCCTATTTCCCGCATTTCTTATCAATGTGTGCACTATTGACCTAAAAATGATTCATCTTGCAGATTCTCACATCTCGAAATGTCGGACGTTCGCGTCAAATTCAACCTCGCTAATGACGGTGATGGCCAGGATGAGGATGTAAGTGACAATTCAAAGATTTATATATGTTCACTTTTTTTCCACAAAAACGTTTAATTTTTCCAGACCTTCCTCCCACCAGCCCCACTTCTCGCCGGTGCTCATTGCTCTGGTCTTCAATCCTATCACGACTTGTACCGATCCTCCATCAATGATTCTGATGAGTTCTGGCGTACTGTCTCCTCTGAACTTCACTTTGAACAAGGAACATCCAAAGGACTCGAATACAACTTCGACGCGAAAGCTGGAAATGTTTTCTGCAAATTCATGGACGGTGCCAAGACTAACATCTCGTACAATTGCCTGGAACGGAATATCAAGAAAGGACTCGGAGACAAAATCGCATATATTTTCGAAGGAAACGAGCCAACTGATGTGACAACATGGACCTATCGGGAACTACTCGCACAAGTTGTTCAATTCTCCGCTGTCCTCCGTTCCCATGGAGTGAAACGAGGAGACGTCGTTGCTCTGTACCTTCCGATGATTCCGGAACTCGCTGTTGCCATGTTGGCTTGCGCGAGAATTGGAGCAATGCACTCTGTTGTGTTCGCCGGCTTCTCTGCCGAATCTCTCGCTGCCCGTGTGGTCGATGCTCGCTGTCGAGTTCTCGTGACAGCGGATGGAGTGTTCCGGGGTGCTAAACCAATTGGACTGAAGTCAATTGCTGATGCGGCTGTCGCTCTCGCAGCTCAAGAAGACGTCAAAGTGGAAGCTGTCGTAATGGTGGAACACTTGAAGCGAGTGACGAAGCCTGATGGTGTTGAGCTTCCCAAGGTGATTATTAGTGGGCGCTAGATAGTGATTAGGACGATTTCGTCTTGAAAAACTCTTGATTTGCATAATCCTCCTATTCCAGGCCGACTATACGGAAATCACATTTGTGTACGAGACGGAGATGCAGAAGTGCGCTGGCGTGGACTCTCCGGTTGAATGGATGGATTCAGAATCGCCTCTATTCCTACTCTACACGTCTGGTTCAACGGGAAAGCCAAAAGGAATTCAACACACGACGGCTGGATACATGACATATGCATACGCCACGACAAAATACACATTCGACGCTCAAGATGATGATGTTTATTGGTGTACTGCCGATTGCGGATGGATCACCGGCCACTCGTACCTTCTCTACGGCCCTCTTATGAATGGTCTGAAGGGAATCTGGTATGAAGGTGTTCCAACTTATCCAACGCCTTCTCGAATGTGGGATGTCACGGACAAGTATGGAGTCACCAAATTGTACACATCTCCAACAGCCGCTCGTGCTCTTATGGCTCTTGGAAATAAGTGGCTTGAAAGGTAATAGATTCCTGAAGATGTTCAATAGACTCAAATATAAATTTCCAGCACCTCCCGCCAAACTCTCAAAGTCATTGGAACCGTTGGAGAGCCAATCAACCCAGCTGCCTGGATGTGGTTGTACAAGAAGGTTGGACTCTCAAACGTCTCCATTGTCGACACCTACTGGCAAACTGAAACCGGTGGACACATGATCACATGCCTCCCAGGAGCAACTCCAATGAAGCCAGGAGCCGCCGCGATGCCATTCTTCGGTGCATCTCCAGTCCTCTTGGACGGTGAAGGTCGTGTCATTGAAGGTCCAGGAGAAGGATCCCTGTGCTTTGATCGTGCGTGGCCAGGAATGATGAGAGGAATCTATGGAGATGAGCAGAGATTCGTTAAGACCTATTTCGCCCCATTCAACGGATACTATTTCACTGGAGATGGTGCCCGACGTGATGAGGATGGATATTTGTGGATTACCGGACGTGTCGATGATCTTATGAATGTCAGTGGACATCTCCTGTCTACTGCTGAAATCGAGTCTGCCCTTGTGGCTCACGAGAAGGTTGCTGAGGCTGCGGTTGTCGCCGCACCACACGATATCAAGGGATCGTTCCCATACGCTTTTGTCACTTTGAATGTTGGAGAAAAGATCAACGACAAGCTGGTTGCTGAACTGAAGAAGATGGTTCGTGAGAAGATTGGAGCGTTGGCCGTTCCAGATATCATTCAAGAGGCACCAGGACTCCCGAAGACTCGTTCCGGAAAGGTTACCCGACGAATTTTGAGAAAAATCGCTGAAGGATCGGAGAGCGGAATCGGTGACACCACCACATTGGTCGATGAATCCGTCATCAAGCAACTTATCTCTGGACGTTCCGCTAGAGCTTGAATTCTTGAAACAATGAGCTTTTTTATTTCTCTGTGAAAGTTTTAGCTGTAATAATTAATTTCTTCTTTTCCTGTTTTTTCATCTGTAACTGTCAGCATTAACTCGACTTATTTACATGACCTTTTCCCCCCATTTCTTTGTAATTAGAAATCCACTTTTCTCGCCTGTGTAGAATTAAATTCCAGTGTTTGTTTCCAGCCCAGTAATTTATTTGAATCCGAAAGAAGTAAATGATTCAGCATCGCAATTCCGGTTTTTTGTCGTTCTCGTCTTCCAGAATGGTAATTATATATACGGGAATCGAATAGTTTCCAGCTGAAATTGACTAAAATTGTGCGAAAATTTCTCCGATTTTTTCAAATTTTCCCGTACATTTGGAATTAATGTCACTTTTTTTTTTTTGAAAAAAGCAGGAATTCATTTCCAGGAGCCTCCATAATGAAGTTCGTGTTGAAGCACGTCTTCGCAAACGTTCCAAAACTACTGAATGGCGAAATCAATCAGATCGATAGCGAGCAAGAGGAACATTTCAACGTGATTTGGTGAATATTTAATAAATTTTCGACGGATTTTTCACTGAAAACCCAGTATTCAGCAGTCTGGTTGCCAGAAATGAGCCAGAAAGGTTAATTTTGGTCGGAAAACGACACTAAACTTGCTGAAATGTAGTTTTTCTGCATCGAAAATGACTTTTTTCTCACCACAATTGTTGTTTTTCGGCTCTGTAATTGATGGAAAAAACATGAAGTACTTGATTTTCGGGGAAAAATGTAAACAATTTGAGTGACAGTGCAGAATCTGGGTACAATTCAAGCATGTTGCAGGGGAATTGGTGAATATTTATAAGCTTCGACCGATTTTTCACCGAAAATCCTATTTCCAACAGTCTGGTTGCCAGAAATGAGCCAAAAACGTTAATTTTGGTCAGAAAAAGACACTGAAATCGCTGAAAATTAGTTTTCCTGTATCGAAATGACTGTAAGTGATGGAACCTTTTATTCCATTGAGACTGCTGAAAAGCATAAGTTACTAGATTTTTGATGAAAAATGTAAAAATTTGAGTGACAATGGAGAATTTGGGTACAATTCAAGCACGTTTCAGGGGCATGTCTCTGAAAAAAGCGGGAAAAACGGTTTGTCTCTGTTTGAGTATGACCAATCCAAATGACAACGACGATTGCTCGATTCAAACGGTGGTCGATGTGAAAGCAATCGCATCGAATGGCAAAACTTGTGATCAGACAAAAGAGCACGTCTTCAAGTATTGGGATGGCGCTGACGTGGGGATCGAGTTGATGAGTTGTGGAAAGATGTCAAAGAACTATGTGATTGATGGGAAATTGACTATTGAGGCTCGTGTGAAAATTCTGGAAATGACTGGAATCAAGAAGAGGAAATTGAGAAATTTCGATGAAACTACAAAGGGGTATTCAGATATCGCATTGGTTGTCGGTGAACAGAAATTCTACGTTTCGAAACTGTACTTGGCTTCCCATTCCAAGTATTTCGACTCTCTGCTTCTCGGGAAATTCCAAGAATCGAAGGAATCGGAGGTAGTTCTCAGAAATATCCAACCGGAAGATTTCCAGAACTTCCTCGAAGTTCTTCATGGAGAAGACGCAATCAGTGGTGACTTTTTTCAACTTGAAATAGCAATAAACTTCTTTTTTGAACTTCAGATGATACGATCAAAGGAATTCTCTTTCTTGTCGATATGTACGATGCTCCGACTGCTCACCGTCGATGCGAACAGTTTCTGATTAATGAATCTAAAATGTCACTGAAGGAGAAGTTGGAAATTTCTGCGAGATACAAAATGAAGCGTGTCAAGGTAACATAAAGTCTGGAGAAATCTCGTTTCAAATCATTAATTTCCAGACTAAGTGTCTCTCCAAGATCAAAACAATCGAGGATATCCGAGCAGTTCTTCCAGGAAACATCGAGGATATGGATCATTCTCTCCTGGCGACGGTTCTTCAAAAAACATTGTCTTACATCGAATAGTGTTATCCAAGTGTTAATATTTATTGCATAATTAAATAGTTTTAATATATGTTTTTTTGTTTCTAGGTCATAAATAGACGTGTTTTATCTTTATGCATTCTCGGGTTTTGATTAATTATTGAAATTTCAATTGAAATGAACGGTTCACAAGCAGCAATTGAGCAATAAGTTCGAATTTTACACACAGTATACCTTATTATACTAAAATCCGCATACTTACTTGTTTTTTGTTTGATTTTTCATCATTCGTATTCAATTCAGCCTTGAATTTGAATTTTAAAATTAATTTTGAAAGTTTCGAAAAAAAAACTATTTTTTGAAATTCCGCGCATGTTGTACACTCGCACACTCCGCTGGTATACGGTGAAAGCGTGTGGAGCGTGTCGCCGACGCACAAGTGTATGTCGAAGTGTTTGCGGAGTCAGCCGACATTTTTTTAGGCCCAAACTTCATTTCAATTCTTTTCTGTCCTAAATTTATCAGTTTTTGACCAATTTTTTCGAATTTTTAACGAAAATCTTCGTTAAATTCGTAAAGTGTTCAATTTTCATATATTTTCAATGCAAAAGTCACTGTTTCATTGAAATTTGAAGTAGAGTCCACTTATTATTATTGTTTTTAGGACTTTAAGAATATTCTCTACGTTTTCTTAAAATTTCAATTTTGTTAACAATAGAAACAAATCGTTCAGCGAAAGATGCTATTGAAATTTCAATGCAAAAGTAGCTTCATTTTCAGATGTTTCGTTAACTACCGCTTTTATTTCATTTTTCACTTCAACCAGTTAATTAAATTTCTCATTTTTTCAGGGTACAACAATGTCTCACCGAAAGTTCTCGGCTCCGAGACATGGACACATGGGATTCACCCCAAAGAAGCGCTCACGCACTTACCGCGGAAGAATAAAGGCTTTCCCAAAGGATGACAAGAGCAAGCCAATTCACTTGACTGCTTTCCTCGGATACAAGGCCGGTATGACCCATATCGTCCGTGATGTCGACAAGCCAGGATCCAAGGTTAACAAGAAGGAGGTCGTCGAGGCTGTTTCCATCATCGAGACCCCACCAATGGTCATCGCTGGAGTTACCGGATACATCGACACCCCACAAGGACCACGTGCTCTTACCACCATCTGGGCCGAGCACTTGTCCGAGGAGGCTCGCCGTCGCTTCTACAGCAACTGGTTAGTTTATTTTACAGATATTTTCATGTTTTATGGTGTATTGGTGCTGGCCCTACTCATTCAATGGTTCCGTGATTCCAAGTCTGTATTTGCAGTCGCGTTTCTGAATCGGTTGCCTTCCGCTGTGCTTATGCATATGAAGGACAACGAACAGAGTGGCTAAGGCGTCCTATACGCTAAAAGGCACTTCGTTCGTAATCGTAGAAACTACAGGGCCAAGTCTAAGAAGAAGGCTTTCACCAAGTACGCCAAGAAGTGGCAAGACGAGGACGGAAAGAAGCTCATCGAGGCCGATTTCGCCAAGCTGAAGAAGTACTGCTCTTCCATCCGTGTGATCGCTCACACTCAGGTACATAACATTTTTCAAAGATGATCGTTCATCAATTATTTCATTACAGATGAAGATCCTTCGCCGTCGCCAAAAGAAGGCTCACCTCGTTGAAATCCAAGTCAACGGAGGAACCATCGAGCAGAAGGTTGACTGGGCTCGCGAGCACCTCGAGAAGCAAATCCAAGTTGACACCGTCTTCTCCCAAGACGAGATGATTGATACCATCGGAGTCACCAAGGGACACGGATTCAAGGGAGTCACCTCCAGATGGCACACCAAGAAGCTTCCTCGCAAGACCCACAAGGGTCTCCGCAAGGTTGCCTGTATTGGAGCCTGGCATCCATCCCGTGTCGCCTTCACCGTCGCTCGCGCCGGACAGAAGGGATTCCATCACAGAACCATCATCAACAACAAGATCTACAAGATTGGAAAGTCTGCTCTAACCGAGGAAGGAAAGAACAACGGATCCACCGAGTTCGATCTTACCCAGAAGACCATCAACCCAATGGTTAGTCTGTTTTTGTTATTAATAAGCTGTTCTATGAAGAGAATGTCTGCAATTCGTACTCTGTATGGCGACAATTTTGTATCTGAGAACAACATAATTACATTAATTTCTTAATTGACTGAAAACTAAATGTTCTATTTACAGGGAGGATTCCCAAGATATGGTATCGTCAACCAGGATTACATCATGCTCCGTGGTGCCATTCTTGGACCAAAGAAGCGTCTTATCACCCTCCGCAAGTCCCTCATCACCCAAACCAAGAGAGTCGCCCACGAGAAGATCAACCTCAAGTGGATCGATACCTCTTCGAAGACCGGACACGGTCGCTTCCAGACCACCGCCGAGAAGCGTGCTTTCATGGGAAAACTCAAGCGCGACTTCCTTGCCGAGGCTGAGGCTAAGGCTTAAATTTGTATTTGTTACAAATAATAAATTGTTATTGTTATCAATGCGTTTTGTTATGTTTTTTTTCAGATCTAAAGCTTCCGTCTGATGTTCCCTGCTTTTGATTTTTCGCAAGTCTTGTTTTCATTTCTTCTCTAGGTCAAGATAGTTATTCCAATTCTTTTATTAAGAAACAAGTGCAATAGAAATCTGGAGAGGGTAGGTAGTGACCCGAGAACAAAGATAGAAATTTCAGTGTTAAAGAATTGAATGATTGTGGGTGGGTTTTGTTTCCTGAGTTGGGTTTGATCGATTATTACACGTGGTAGAAATATAAAGTTTGGGGAGAAAAGAGAGAAGGGAATAGTTCAGAAAGTGAAACAATGGGTGGAAGAAAGAGATCAGATTAATAAAAGAAGTGAAAGAAAATAAGAGAAAACATTGGAATTGTAACATTTTTTGGTCGTATTTATATAACACACATAACTTATTCAGGGATTATTACAATTATTATCGTGGAGGAATAACGTGGTGGGGAAAGGGTTGAAATCACAGATTCTACGATTTGATTTTCCAGTTTTGTTTGGAACATTTTCAGAAGAAATTAAAACTTTTTTGGGAGAGAAAAGAGACATTTTTTGAAAGACTTTTGGGATGATGATGTTTTTTTTTGAATGATGATGAGTGGTGGGTTGAGGACTAATAAAAACCGGCATATTATATATAGATAGATTAAATAAATACATGAAGAGTACCAACAGCAGCTAGAAGACATCTCAATTGTTGTTTCTGACATGATCGGAGACTGTCGACACGGACGATTGGATTTTCCTCCTCGTGGATTGAGCACGTTCTTGTGAGCCGCTGGGTGTGACTGAAAAGACTAAACAAAAATTATTGATTTGAAATAATTCCATTGCTATAGCAACTTACAAGTCGGTGTAGGTGGCTCCATTCGGCTATTGATGCTTCGCGACGAGGTGCCGGTACGGATGACGTTTGTCGTTTGCCATCTTTGTTGTTGAGTGGTTTTACGGGAGAGTGCTGGCATCTGAAATTGAAGAAAATTAAAATTTGAAATTAAAGAAAAGGAGGGAAACTCACTTCTTTAGTGGTCGGTGTGGTTCTATTAAGTTCTCCTGAGATGAACCTGACGACCTTCTGCATACAAGCATCCTGATAATCGTGCACCCATTTGACACCATTATACTTTGTGATCATTCGAATATCATTCGGAATTTGATCCTCTTTCGATGGGAATTCGAACGCTTGATCGAAGATTGGAATGATGTTCTTCTGATGTTCGAATGCGCATTTCAACTCCTTATGCACCCAATCCTCGCAGTTATCGTCATTCAATAGACGGTCCAAACTGTTGGGAGTGAGCACCAGAATGAAGTGTTTTGCCGCTTGGATATTCTTGAGAAGTGAGCTATCGAACTTTCCGGCGTACAACTTATCCACGTCGATGAATACTCGGTATCCACGAAGTTGAAGGAGTACCTTGATGAGACTGGCAAGTTGGTTTCCAGTACTTCTTCTGTACGAGATGAAGACATCAATCTGTTTTGAGAGCATGGCGACTTCAACGTCATCTGGATGTTTAGCATTCTCGAATGCTTGAGTCAACTTCAGCCGATGGATTGGGTTCGTGATTCCACAAGCGTTTTGCATCATTTCATCGGTCAGCGATGAGAGAAGTGATCTATTGACTCCATTTGTAAGCATTTGGTATGTGTAGACAGACAGTTCGGGACTTAGACCCATCAGGAAGTTATCGAGATTTGACTCGTCGACAGATGAGTAATCAGCAGCCACTTTCAACGTCTGGAGCTCTCTCAAGAATCTCTTCCGATGCAGCCCAGAAACCATTCCAACGTCGTGTTTCAAATCGTTCTCAGTCAACTGGAGCAGCAGATCTCCGTCGACCATCTGCTTGGCGAACTTCTCAACGTATTCCTCGAAACCGATCTTCTTCACCCAGTACTGCACATCGGCACACGTCCAACCGGGTACTTGTTGAGCCAACTTGTAGGGCACCTCTTCTCCGATTACTGTAAGCGCTTCTGATGCGTTCTTGGCGGCGACCTCGTCGGGTGAGGAGGCCACTTCTTTAAGTGCTTGGATTGCACCGATTTCCTGCAAGAAAGGGAATAATTATTATTTTGGATTCTTACTTGATTTGGTGGAAGGTTATAAGTAAAAACTAAGGAAATAGGAAATACCTTAAGCCTCTCAAGAATAAACTTGGCATTTTGGAAAAACCGCATAGTAAAGGAGAGTACAAGACAGGTCACCACCAGGTATGATGACAAACAGAACGTAATGGCTGGTACCAAAAATGTAACGTGGACCACTATTCTCATAGGCTCCGCCCACTGACCTATTGCGTTGTCAAGGTGAATCTCGTTCGAAAACTATATTGCGCCATAGTAAGCCGGGTGTCTTCTAAGATATAATTGACCTAGTTGCGCCATTTCTCTTCTTTAGAACTTATTACGTCATCTAGGGCTTTATGGTTTGTCCCAAAAATTTCAAATGGTGAACTCGGACCATCTGGGTCAAATGGGAGATGGCGCAACTTTCTGTTTGAGCAAAAGAAGATTGCGTGAAGATAACGCAATCGGGGTCAAGACACTTATGCACTACATTTGAATTCGAATGTAATGGTCGTGGGGAGGCGGAGCTTACAAGCTATGTAGTAAAAGGGGGAGATGATTACTCATTTCATTGTATGCTTCAGAGAAGGTCACCCTTTTTGAACACGGAATGGGAAAGGAATTTGAATTTTAGAATTTTGGAACGAGGACGAAAAGCTTGTTACTTTTTCTTATTCGTTGGGGTTTTTTGTTGATAAGAGATACTATCAGAGAGGGTTGGGCGTTGTCTCCGATATGTAATCGGGTTTTTTCTTAAAAAGTGCGGTGTGATGATAAATAAACCCCAACAAAAACTCGTAAAAATTACGTAAACCCCGGGAATCGAGTGAGTCGGTTACCGGGTCTAGCCGGTAGTGGTGACTTTTACGTGAGTTGACCTACAACTGATCTAGAGGGCGGAATTTTATTAAAATATAAAAAATTGTGAATTCCACCGGAAGCCGGTGCTGCTCAAACTTGCCCACGGGCTCCGCAACAAAATTTATGGAATATAAATGAGACAGTTTTTGGGGAAGAGGGGAGGGGATGACTCATATGAAACTCAAATAATAGAGAGAGAGAGCCCTGATCCGGTTTTGATTGTGATGGGAGCAAGATGGAGAAGAGGTGTGAAAAAGGAAGAGTGAGGTCCTTCGTGTGTTTGCACGAGCACTATGTCCAGCACCACCGAGACCAAAACAAGACCACAGGTATACGGTTTCGCAACGTTTCGAAATATTTGTGGTCTGGTAGGAGGGCTACAAAATACTAGAACTGTGGAGTATGGAAACAAGGCCAAAGAATTAGTCAGAGAATTATGAAGAACCAGGCGGCAAGGAGTGATAAGACAACAGCTGATAGAGTGAAAAAGGAGACTTAAGTTGGAAAAGAGAGAGCTATTTTCAGAAAGAAACTCACTTGTGCATACGGATGAAAGAATCGGCGGGTCTTTGACCGTCTGAATCTCTCCAACTGAACTGTATTCTCCTTGGCAACGAATTGGGGTCGGATGACTAGTGCCGTTTTCAGGGGGAGTTTTTTCAGTGGAGTCTTCAGAGGGGTTCTTAGTAGAGAGTGGAATGGTAGTTTAGCGAGAATAGAAGAGGAAGAGGGATTGTGAGTCGATGTGGATGGAGTGTCAACTGATCTACATGGAAGGATAGTCGGCGTTTCATCGTCATCGAATTCTGGATTCTCGAATTTCACCTCTTCCTTAACCTCCTCCTTTGCCAGAAGCATCGGAAGATCCGTAAGGCTTGATGGCCGAGATGGAATACTGGAGGAGCAGGTGGTAGAGGAATTCGAGAGAGCCGGACTAGAAGACCGGACGAATGGGGTGACTGCGGCACGTGGCCGTGGGGAAGCCGCTGCAAAGCTCGGAAGTAGATTCCGCCTGCATTCAGGTGCGACGTTCTCATTAAAAGGTAGGGGGACCATTGGTGATGATGATACAACGGCAGACATAAAGACGGTATGAAGTGAGTGACACAAACTGACAAGAAGGGTGGTCTCTTCCTCTCGCCCGCCCTTTCACCACGAAGCTCCGCCCCCTTCCCGTCGCATGGTCTCTGCGTCTCTGTTGTCTTCCCGGCGGGAGAGGGAATCAGATGGAGAGAGTGGAGGGGGATGAAGAGACCCAGAGAATTAGAGAGACTAGATGAGCACGTTGTTGTTGAGAAGGAGTTGAGGAATTGTGGAAAGATGCGCCGAAAAAAAAGAGTTGCTCATGAAATATGAGGAAAGAGACTTCCATATGTTTGTATGTAGTGTCAAGAACTGTTTGAGACCAAATACAAACATGCTCCGAGAGCCATACAGGAAGAGATCATGTCGAAAAAAAAGAAGCAAAACATATTTAAACGATTGTAAACATTCAACTAAAACCTCTATCAAGATGAGAAACACACACATATTGTTGTTCTTGACCTGATCTATGAGAGGGTTGTCCCCTAGGGTTGCCACGGGGCTGGTGTCTGCTTTTGATGTCTTCTTTTTCTTTCTATCATCGGAAAGTTTATCGACCAGAAAATAATAGAAAAGCAAAATCAGGGGACCACGTTAGTCGACCACCCCTGGGTACTTTTTGAAGAGAGCGTTCGCCAGTTGCTCATCAGCTGTGATCTCTTAATTTTCGTTTTTTTTTTCTCGCTGAGATCTAGGGAATCTAGGTGGCGGGGAGCTAGTTGATGGTGTAAGATTGAAATCTAGTTGACCGCAAGGTGCAAGACCTGATGGATCGGGTGTCCTAAGCGAAGTGCCCTATCTTCAAGCTTACATAGAATCCAGGTCTAACTCTCCCGACCGTCGCTCTGAAAGTTAGTCTCTCGTTGAACTCTGAATTCCAAATTCCAGACAAATAGTTTACGGGTGACCTCTACTACGCCCATGCCGCATAGTTTTGGGCGTTTCAGACCTAGAGGCTCATGATGCAACAAGGTCACCACCATCTCTCTAGAAAAGTGATGCAAACACAACAATAAACAAAAGTGTTTTATTTGTGATCTTCGTCTCATCTCTTTATTCTTATCAACCTAAATAGAGAGGGGTGTCTAAACCTGTTTCTGATCTTTAAAAGATGTATATATTTATTGACAGATTGATAGCCCCCCTTCTCCTGCGGCGGGGTGGGTAAAAACCTGTGGGGGAGGGTACAAAGTACAAAAACTAGAGTGGTCCTTTTATCAGTCCCCGATATTCTAGAAAGATCACTCGGAGACCAGTCCAGTTCGAAATCCAAAATACTATTCCTATTCCTATTCCCCGTGGCTGCAAACGATAAGCTCCTTAGCCTAGCAGATTTGGCTACGACGCCGTAAATCCTCTCGCCGTTTGGTCTCCGATCTCATGATAGTGTTCTTTTTGATCGTCTGAATCTGTCGAATCAAACCTCCAAAACGTTGGGGTGGATTCGACAACATGATGCAATAAATTGAATACCATCCACGTGGTCTTAGTCAACGTCTTGTAACTTTTCCGCGCGGAATCTACTCTCCCTTATTGCCAAATGGTTACAAGAATACGAAATGTTTCGCAATTATTTCTCTTTTCCGCAACGTCGATTAACGCGGAGAGGACCGCGCGCTTCCGCAAAAGGTCATATAGGAAGTGGCGGACCGGTTTAGTTCGGGTTCTTCCGGGGGGATTGATGGACAAAAGAGGGGAAGAGCTTGCTCACTTTCCTATCCAAATATTTGCTCTTTTTTTGGAACGAAGCCCAAAAAGCCCAAAAAAAGTTTTGGAAATCTTGATACTTAGGCATAGGAGACTGCGTGAGTAATCATGTTAATGTGTATGGTACAAAAGAAATTGAAAAAGTGTGTTTGTGTTCCAGTCACAAAACACAGTCTTAAGGTGTATAGAGTGCAAACTGGGTGAAAAATGAAACATCTGGTTGTGAATCCTAGCTAGAACCTAGAACCTTCAAGCCAGCCTCCAAATGAACCCTCCTGTCAGTCAACATTGGAATTTCCAACATTTGTCTACAAAACACAAAAAACAATTTCGTAGTACAACCGCATGAAAAGAATAAAAAACGGATTGTTTCGAGTCGGGTCGTAAATATGAAAAAACTGTAGATCATCTCCCTCTCAGCTGTCACTGTTTTTTTGATCTATGATACTTTGTCAAAAATAGGAGACACAGACATTTTGAGGAAGCTTCCCCCCTCCTCTCCCTCTCTCCATTTTCAACCAGTTTCATCTATTTTCGGTCTATAACTGCGAGGTATTGAGGCAGCACACACACAATACGCCAATGGCCTAAACTTCTTTCTCAGCATCCTGTTTGCGGTCGTTGGTTGATGGTATTTAACATGGTTAAGTCACTATATACAAACACAACACAAAAACAGTCAATGTCTAGGAAGAAGATGGAAACAGTGTGTGTGTGTGTGACTCCGCGTCGCGGATGGAGGTGATTGGTCACATGTGTTGATCTGATCGGAGTGGGTGAAGAAGCACAGGAACACCATATGATTGGGAGGGTATTAGCATTTTTAGACACGAATGGTCAAGCTCTCCTCGCGACAGGGACAAATGTTTGTATAGTGGTGGGCAGAGGCATTTTTTCCATTTTTTCAGAGATGGTGACACAGATCTCGGGATGTGTCTACCATACTTATGATTCTGGGAATTTTTCAGGGACGTCAGGAGGTAGCTGACATGGGGGGGCGGGAGACTAGACTACTATTATCGGTTCACGAACACTTGTCGGGGGTGTACGGGACCCATCCGAACAAATTCCATGCGCCTTTAACACCCTCCGGTCAGTGTTCGCGAACCGATAATACCAAGTGTATGTAGCCTCCGAATCTCAGATCTCAGATCAAAAGTCGTCGGATTTCATAACCTCTAATCCTTACGCATACCCAGGTACCACTCATCCATCTCTCTCCGCCAAAAACCGTGTCTCCTCCTTATTCAAATATGCGGGACCACCACCACCACGGTACGTAATATGTGTAATTAGGGGTGGTGCGAAGAGATGGGTGGTTCGAGGAGGTGACAATAATAGAGACAGATGGGAAGCGGAGGAGGAACATTTGAAAGGTGGGAATCGTAAACTTTCCAGGGCTCTTCCTAATCTTGTGGACCGTAACCATCCACTTGTCAAGGCCCGGAGAGTCCCGGAGAGCCGGCTCGAAAAGGTGAACCAATTTTTTGGAAATTTGAACTTTGGCGCAAGTACCCAGGCCTTGATTTTGCTGACAAGGCCCGGCCCGGCCTATCCCGGGGCTTGACAAGTATGCCTAACATCAATTATCACCTCTTCTTGCACACATAGCACGCATTACCCCATCTAGGCACCCCACTGTCTTCAACTATTTGACCCGAATCTCCCGGACACTTACATAATTACCCCCTGGGTGTCATATTAACAAAAAGTGGTGCACCACCTGATGCACACCCAACTGATATTGCGTAACTCCGTATGCTAAGCCTGTTCGTCTTCAACGTCGGTTGTCAACGACACATTCAGCGAAGATGTTACGGTGGTTTTAGAAAGGGAGGAAAAGCGAAAGTAATTGGTCTTCACAATACGACGAAGCTTGTCGGTCGTTTTGCAAATGCAGCAGCAACAGACATTAGAATTGAATGGGTCTCTGTGTGTGTGAGTGATTCAGAATCATCTACGTCATCAACCGTATTTGGCCGAATGCCAATTATTTATGGACCGGATTACCGTACGGTTTTTGTACTCTTCTCTGTCTCGCGGTCTCCTCTGCCTACGTCATCAGGTAGCGGGTCATACCGGGTGATGACGTAGAACTGGGTTGGGTGGGTCCAGATCAAATTTGAGTCATTCTTGACGGTGTAAGGGTTGGTTTACGAGAAACGATGGTTTACGAGAAAAGTACTGATAAGATTATTTCTAGAGTGTGGCTCGGCTGATAAGAGAGAATATTTCTTGCAAGAATGGCGCCATGATGGTCATGTTGATGGTTATGTACGATGATGATGATGATGATGATCGTGCGGAGCAGCATCAACACATTTATGTGATGGCGCCATGATGTTAATCAGTTTGGTTCCGGGAGAGAGAGGGGGAAATAATAAAAGTGTTAGTTGTTGAAGTTTCTGAATAAGGGGACACTAGAAATATCTGAGATTTTCTTACCATGGGACGTTTCGAAACCATATTATCCTTTTACTTGAAATTTGTCAAATGGTATTGAGATTGGAAGTTGAGAAGGTTGAGTTTTTGAGCTAACTATTGTGCAATTTGTAATTGTTAGACTGAGAAACATTTCGAAACCATGACTTTTTCTCGGAACTCAGGAAACGCGGCTCAAAATTTTCGAGATGTCCCAGGTTCGGAATGTTCCAGAAATCCTTAATAATGCGGTGTTCTCAGAACTTTCTAATGTTGTTGAGGTAACTCGTGTGCTCGAAATCCCGAACGATTTGAAACCAAGACTTTTTCCTAGAACTTAGGAAACCTGAGGAAACCCCTCTTTCATGCAGCACTCAAAAATTGGTATCCCAGGTTCGGATCATCCCAAAAATCCTCGTATTCCCAAAACCTTATACCTATATTTTCAAATTTTCTACGTTTTTTGTTTCTGACCGCTGTAGTGGTGGCTGGCGACGCGAATTCTTCTCATATGCGTCACTTTCCCCGTATTGTTTCATGCAGAAGCAGAGAGTGATGATTCATCGCATTTTCTTTCTTAAAAGGAGAAGGTATCTCTTAGTATCCGTTCGCTCCTCTCGTTTCCGCGCGGACAACCCGATAATGATTTGATAAATGATAGAGAGATAGAGATAGAGATAGAGAGATATTATGAAATTCTCAGGTACATTGGAATGCCGACAATGCGAAGAAGCTGAGAGAAACATTTGAGTCACACGAGAGATGGAGAGAGAAAAGGAAAAACAGTAGGAGCCAG
Source organism: Caenorhabditis latens (assembly GCA_002259235.3). Classification (NCBI taxonomy): domain Eukaryota; kingdom Metazoa; phylum Nematoda; class Chromadorea; order Rhabditida; family Rhabditidae; genus Caenorhabditis; species Caenorhabditis latens. The sequence continues at coordinate 3,267,765 of CM056094.1, forward strand.
GGGAAGTATTAGTTTGTTTGAGAGAGATGATAAGAATAAAGAGAAACAAGAAGCCTCCTACTCATTGAACGACAATATCTAACTAGTTGGTTGGAACACACATACACAAAAGGGTGCTATGATTCATATAACGGAACTTTTAGTAAAGGTTTTATGACTCGCGGTAAGCTAGCAGGAAGTTATGCTGCGGCAGAGAGAATTCATTTCACAAATTGGGGTCGTTTATAGGGGGTTGTTGAGTAAGGGAGATGAAGGACGAAGATTCTAGATTCAACACTTGTAAACAAAACTTTTTTCGGGTGAATTCTGTCCGGGATTCTATAAAAATTAGGGCTAGAGATGCTCGTAAACAATTTTGGATATTTCAGAAATTTTGTGAGCGTACTATTTACAAATCCAAAAATTGTCTCACAGCAACAATAGCAAATTTTTTTAAACTAGTTTTTCATGGAAGTTGTCGTCCTAGCTTCGGGTACCTTGCTATATCTGCTTAAGGAGGATCCGTACAAAAAAGTCGTCAAATACAAAAATGTAGCCCTTGGTTTGTTCTATACACCCTGCAAAAATGGGAACTATCCGACAGTCTATGACTCCATAGCGTTCTCTCGAACCCAAAAGAACCCAAAAGTCGCCCAATGGAGGTACTTCCACTCAATCGTGAAATACCTACTTATGGAGAGCCCATACAAAAAAGTGGTCTACTACAAAAATGTAGCTTTTGGTTTCTTCTATGTATTTTCAAAAAATGGAAACTATCGGACAATTTATGACTCCTCAGCGTTCTCTCGAAGACAAGAGTCGCCAAGAGGGGTACCCCCACTAAATCGTGGTATAACTGCTTAAGAAAACTCCGTATGAAAAAGTTGTCAACTACAAAAATGTAGCTCTTGTTTTTTTTTCTATATATCTTTTAAAAATTGCAACCGTTGGACAGCTGGAAAATCCGTGACATGCTCCCAAAGACTGCTGACCAACTTCCATCAATAGAACCTTCTAGACCTTCCATACCAGAGATCCTTCCGAATTTCAGAACCAAATAGAGCGAAATCGAGAAAAAAACAAAAATGTTGCACCCGGTGTAAACGTCAAACACCGCTCCGAACAACACCGGTCGACTATCGTTCTTCAGTTTTATTACGCAAGGCGAAACTCAACTTTATCTATCTCCAGAAAGTTTTTTTCCCGAAATGTTCAAGTTTAATGATCGACCTTCATATCGATCATCATCACTGATCAAAATATGTTTTTCGACTTATTTATTGGTTGACCTAGATTCAGCATAGCCCTGCAGACATGTTTAAGGCTGGGGGGACCTAGACCTAATTGACTACGATATTAGTTTGTTGTGGTCGACAATCGTTGTTTACAGTCATTTTGTAGTTTCCCCTTTTTACAAAGACTTTTAGACTTAAAGGTCAGGGTACTTGATCTTTGACGATATTGTTCTATTGCCTGCGGGGTGTAGACATAGTATATTTGCTAAAGGGTTATCAGCTCATTGATACGAAATGAATTGAAATAGAATGGATAGTTCGTCAGATTCAAAAGATCGGATTCCATGTTGTGGGTCACTATTTAGCAACCAGCAAATCAATGGTATTACAGATTCGAATTCGATGTAGTCAAATGTAGATTCACTGTTTGTCGGATAGTTGTAGTAATGTCCTATTCGCTAGACATTGTGTGAGGGATGCGTTCTTTGGTTGATTTGATTTGCAAATAAAATGTTGGGCGATGGGAAAGTTTGGGAGGGGGGATGGCATTTTTAAGGGGGATGTATCTGTAATTTTCAAAGACAATCTCCATGACCGGAAAGTTAAAATCACGGAGATTCGAAATGTGTCTTGAAATTTTGGCTAGGAGAAAAATGAGCAGAGTTACTAGACTTTAAAGTTGAAACGGTGTCCCTCAACTTAACAAAATCTCTACACTACAGGCTCCAAGACGTTTTAATTCCGCGACAGTTTGAAACCGGGATATTTTTTGGCCTTGGGAGGTCTTAACTGCTCAAAGTTGTTCAAATCGTACTGTAGGGTTCTAGTTCTTACATTAAATAAGGGACATCTCGCAACCAGACGTTTCAAAACTAAAACATTTAAAAATTAGAAAATCTGGAAACCTTGACTTTAGGAGACCAAATAGTCTCAGTTTTAAGATTTTTCCAAAACCAACACCGTTTGGAAACCGGAAAAAAAGGGCAAGAAAAACATAACTTGGCACGGTGCCAGCCTCCTTTTCAGTCTTCTTAAAACCGTTCCACCTCCACGTGGCCCTATTATTCTATTATTCTATTAAAAAAAGGAACATTGCGAAACCTATTATTATCATTATTTCCGGTCAGTCGTGCAAACATACTTGCCCTAGTGTCGAAGATGAAATACAAGCAAAACAATAAAAACACATAGTCACAAACCATACGTTCCCCTTTTTTCATTTCTTATCACAATGAACTTTATCAAGGAAAAGACGTGAGTCCTGACGAATCTTGATGTAATTTCATGTAATTTCGAAATATTTCAAAAAAAGACGTTTTCTTAATTTGCTCTTTTCTATAAAATGGGCAATTGCACAATCTCAACTAGTACAAAAAAGAAGGGGGCTGAAATTCGAAATCTAGGTTTTCGAAGAAGAGGAGGTCTAAGTTAGAGGTACTGTAGGGATACTGTGGGATACTATAGGGTACTATAGGTGTATTGTAGGGGTACTGTAGAGGTATTGTAGGGATACTTTAGAGTACTGTACAGATACTGTAAGGCGACTGTAGAGATAATATGGGGTACTGTAGAGATACTGTAGAGTACTTTAGGATACTGTAGAGTCCACAGACCACAAAATCCTAGAAAAAGAAGCCCAAACACACCTGAAAAACGTCCAACTTATTCTGCTCTTTCTTTATCACGGCTTCAAGTGTGAAATGGAACGCGGCGACACTTCGAGCCTCCCGACGACTGGATTGCAGCATTGGTAGAAGTCTGAAACAAACATTTTTGAAATATTTGAATGATGAATGACTAGTTCCTTTCTCTTATCAGTGGTTTCGGTAACCCACATGTTTGTTAAAAAAGGAAAAATAAGAGCAGTTTCAGTCGTATCACTTGATTATAATATGTGCAATGTATCTAACTCACTTCTCCAACCATTCCTTTGGTCTTCCTTGTGCATATTTATGATGCTCAACTGCAAATGTCGCTGGGTCATGAACTTGCAAGAATGGTTCCACTAGCTTCAATGTTCCAGATTTAATCACAGCAGGCTCGAATTCTTTGACACTTGCAATAGTGCAGACTGCCAGACACGCATAGTATCGTGTCACATCGTCTGATTGACTGGCTAGGAAGAACAACCAATCTGGGACTTTCTTCTGGATAATCTTCTTTTTTCCTTCGAAACATGAGTAGAGAGCAAGGTTGGCGAGTCCGAGAGCAGCGTGGCGGAGTATGTCAGGGCAACCGGTGGCTCGTTTGAAGGTGAGGATGATGTGCTCGATGACGTCGGATTCGATGAGGCTGGAAAAATGAAAATATAGAAAAGAGCCGGCCAGAGTCGAACAAGACCTAGCCAAATTTAGACCTATTTCTCTCAAATAGCAGACCTCGAGGGCGAAAAGTAAGTATATATTAGAATTCAGCGTGGTTTAAGCTTTCCAATGATATACATATAACCAGGTTTTGTCGTTGAAGCTCATTAAAAGCTTTTGCCAGCAAAAATACAACAAAAACGGAGTTTTGAGTGGCGTCGATTATCCGAAATTTTCCGAAATCTCCGATTTTTTTTTCGGAGAATCGGAGAATTATCCGTCGGAAAAAATCTGCGAAAAAAGTCGGAGAATCGGATAAGTCGGATATCCGATTCTCCGACTCCTTCCAAACCTTTATATGACTCATCCCATATCTCTTCACTGATTTCATGACCTCCCCTAGTGAACCCCGTGTCCCTATAAACTTGTCACAAAAGTGGAGTGGCACAGGACGACAATGTCACAGGTGAAGGGTTAAGTAAACTCTCTAAAATTTCAGTTAGAAGTTTCTCGAGCTCTCAAGTACCATGTCCGTGGAAACGACAACGTTCGCCCCTCCATACGCTGATGTAAGTTTTTATACAACCGTTATTTACAAATCTGTTTTTTTTTCGGTGTATCGAAGATGATCGCATAAAGCAGTGCAGATGGCGTGTGACTCCCTCAACGTCTTCTTCCGGCGGCGGCGGATTCCTCCTAATAATTATACTTAGTTCGATTTTCTGTTGTTTGGTAATTGCTGGACTCATCGTCGCTGCTATTTTAATGACTCGTAAACCAGCTCAACCGATTATTATCCAGTGTAAATTATAGTACATTTTGAAAAGTTCCCGACTGATTTTAATTCCAGCTAACAGTGCAAGCGCTCCGAGGAAAAGGCGATCCAGGGATAGTAGAATGAGTGGAAGAAGCGGAAGAAGTAGCTTGAAATCTGGAGGAGAGGATGATCCGGGAGTTGGTGCCTAACTTGATGAACTCTACTTGTTCGACATTACTAGTGAATGATAAATTTGTTTCTGTAGATCTCAAATTTTGTAGTTGACAACTTTTTTCTACTAATCCTCCATGAGCAGATATACGAGGCACTTGGAGTGATAGCTCGCACCTCACGACTTTAAAATTCCATAGCTTGCTAAAGAAAACCTTTGGTGACAAGTGTTTCAAAGTTCACTAAACCAGTCCAGTCAACGAAAGTACTAAATTTCTTTTTTTTCTAAACATTATCTCCCAAAATGACTACCATAAGCCAAACCACTGCCGTCGGAATCCTTCTACTCATTATCTTCGGTGCAATCTGTTGTTGTGTCATAGGAATCGGTATTCTGGTTACTGTATATTTTGTGACTCGGAAAAAGAATAACAATCAGCAAGCGGTTATGCAAGGTAACCTATCATAGCGGGGGTTATCTTAAAATAAAAATTTTAGCAGGTGCTCCAGCTCAATCCGTTTCAACTCCGATTATTATTCGTCAAGTTTAAACTTCATCCCATCAAAATCAAACTATTTTTACCTAGATTTTTTCCCAATAAAGTGTTTTTAATTCATATACAAAAAAATTTTGCTCTCATAGTCCGGTCAATGGGAAAAAGTTCACTAAACCAGTGCAGGCGTTGACAAGAAAAACCACAGATTATTACTCTCAGCAAGACAAAAATCTACGAGAAATGTCAATGAGTGTGAGTTGATTTTGGCAACTGCGCTCTACTGAAACTGAGTTCTTCCAGTGTGAGGACATCCCTGGAGCTAGAGTTTGTACTTGGACGAGATCTTCTACAACCACCAAAGAATCGGCTACACTCAATAATACGGCTTTGGGGTTTCTGTTTTTTATGATTGTCGGTGGAATATGCGTTTGTCTGAGTATCATTGGTGCTGTTGTGGCTGTTGTGATGATGCGGAATAGAAGAACAGCTCAGCCGGTGGTTTTGCAAGGTAAGAGATAGCAGAGATTGGTGCAAGCGTGCTCTACCGGAATTCTGAAGTTCGGTGGAGCGCGGTTGTTAAATCCCGGTTAAATTGTCGAAATCTAAATTTCAGGCGGTGCTGCTCCAACCCCAGTCGTCGTTAAGCAAGTTTAGATCTTCGAAATTTACTTGTTTGTAATTAATTGATAATTAATAAATAATTTTTTCCACTTCTGACAAGCTATCTCAGAAAAATTTTGTGTAGGTTTACGTAGCCTAGTGTAGATTTACGAACCAGACCAGTTCACCAAACCAGGGTGCCCTACCCCAGGGGCTAAACCGAAACCATCCTCCTAATCAGTGCAGATTTTCGAAAAAAATCTCAAAAATGGTCAAAACCACGACTCTGGATGTAACCATCGGTGCCGTCTTCATCGTTTTCATCATCATCGGAGCGATTTGTTGCTGTTTGAGTTTTATTGGAGCACTTGTGGCAATTATCATGTGTAATAAGAATAAGAGTAATCCGCAGCCAGTTCAGGGTAAGTGGCTTTGGAAAACTGAAAAGTTTTAGATTCGTTTTTTCAGCAGCTCCATCAGCTATGAGCAGTCCGATCATTGTTCATCAAGTGTAGATCAAAATGGAGATCATAATGTGATACCTTACTTGATACGATTTTTAATAAATGTTTAGTTTTCACTAGATTAGATGAACTATGCAAACGCGCTCCATTGCAAAACCGAGGTTTATCATACGCTTAGTGTGCTCCACCGAAATCGCAGTTTTCTTCAGTTTCAGTGGAGCGCGTTTGAAACAACTGTACACCACTGACACAAAATCCAAAAATGCGCTCTACCGTAACAGATCATGATTCAATTTCTATGGAGCGAATTTGCACTATTTCGATGCTGAAAATCTTTCCAAAAGTGACGTGTCAATTCTCAAAGGTTACTGTACTTCCAAAAGTTCCCCTAGGTTTTTGGAACCGGTTCAAAAAAAGGGCTAAACCAAAAATTCACTTTTTTCATTCAAGCAAAAACTTGTTTGCAAGAATGGCGGTAAGTTCTTTTCCTTTTCTCAAAAGTTACTAAAATCTTTTTTTCAGAAAACATCGACCGTTTTGACTCATATGGGAGCAGCGGTCCTTTGGATGTTAATATGTATAGGAATCTGCCTTTGTCTCAGTTCAATTACCGCAATTGTTATGATTTTCGTGTGTCGTCGGAAAAATGATCAACCGATTGTAGTTAATGGTAAGGCATTCAAATTTTAAGTTCAAATTGGATAACGGAAATTTCAGCCAACGGCCCTGCACCGGCACCAAGTCCAGTAGTGATTCATAAGGCTGCTCCAAAGAAGAAAAAGGGGAAAACTACAACAAGTACTGGTGGGACAACTGGAAAAAGTGGAATGAGCACTGCAGCGTCTACTGTGAAACCAGCTAAAACGACAGGCGATGACGATGAGGATCCGGGACTTGGTGCATAACTCGTTTTTTAGGATTTTAAAAGATTTTAAAACTAATTTTTTAATAGAAATAAATGTTTTTTGTGAAAATGGCTGTACTGTTCTATAGCGCAGGCTAAGCTGGGGCAAATAGCTTAAGTTGGAAAAGTTGGTATTCAGAATTTGAAGAGCGATCTACACAAAATGTCTTAAGAGCCCTCAAAATGACGGTAAGTTACAACCACGGTACTTATAACCGCGCTCTATCGAAATTTAGGAAAATCTCGTAAAAAAAGAAACTGAAAGAACCAGAGACCTAGCCTAGGACAGGGCACCAAACCGTGGTAGACAATTTCAGTTTCTGTATTTTTTTTCAATTTCGAATAATTGAATAGCTAAGATGGTGAGCAAGACGGTAAGCTCCCCTATCCAACAATTACAGAATCCCCTTCAAAAATTACAGCCATCCTCCTCTACAATAGACATCAAAGCGGCCACTAACACGCTAATCCTCGCCATCTGTGTGTCAATTGGATTGTGCTGTCTGATTAGTTTCGTTGCAATTCTTATCACTGTTCTCATTACTCGAAATAGAAAACCTCAACCTGTTGCTATGAATAGTAAGGAGGCTAAAGATTGAAGAATATAAATTTGATATTTTCAGCTTCAGCAGGATCTATCATGGTTGGAAGTCCAGTGGAAGCTCGTAACTCTGTTGAGAAGAAGAATAATGGGAAGAGTGGAATGAGTGGAGCACCAAAAGGAGAAGATGAAGGGATTGGTGCATGAATAGATTCTAATAAAGATTTGTAATATTGATCAAATATTTTTTGTGGAATTTCAGTTTAGTAAGTCTAATAGAGCGCATTAGCTCAACTGAAAATGAACAACTTTGAGCTCTTGTAACCCTGCCTCCTATTGTCACATAAGCTCAACTTTTTGTAGAATATGTAGATCAACTTTAGGGCTTTTTTTGTAGTTGACAACTTCTTAGTACGGGCACTCCTTAGAGAGTTTCATACCGACAAAGTAATTTCTCCCTCAAATTGACCATTTTCAGTGCAAAATATAGTGATTTTTGAGCTCAAAAAGGCCATAACTCTCTAGGGAGTGTCCGTACAAAAAAGTTGTCAACTACAAAAATGTAGCCCTAGTTGTTATTTATAAGCTTAATTAATAATCAAAATCGTGTGACAATAACTGGCTTGTGACACCTTCTAAAAGTTAAACACTTTCAACTGAAAACTGCAAGTGCCGCAACCTTTATGGAGGGTACCGTACCTTGCAAAGTTTTTTTGTTAAATTATCACCAAATTTTCTAGATTTTTTTTAGATTTCCTTAAAACTTGTGAACTCTCTATACTTCAAGATGACCGGTACACACCCAGGCTACTAAACCATTCTGCCGACTTTCGGTTGAAAAATTTTAATCCTCAACAACATCAAGATGGCAGTAAGTTTTTTCAGCAACGAAAAAAATTGTTATACTTCTAAAATTTTTTCAGAAGTCCACAACAATTAGCAATGAGCAGTGGGCTGCTGCTAATCTTATTGTATGGATCTCAATAATAACAGGAGTATGCTGTTGTCTCAGTGTTATTGCGATCATTGTTGCCGTTATCCTGAATCGGAGAGAGCGACAGACGATTGTTGTTGGTTTGTGATCTACCGAGATACTAGGCCCTCTGAAGTTTAATATTTTTCAGCCGGGAGCCCTGCACAGGCCCCAAGCCCCGTAGTGATTCATAAGGCTGCACCAAAGAAGAAAAAGGGGAAAACTACAACAAGTACTGGTGGGACAACTGGAAAAAGTGGAATGAGCACTGCAGCGTCCACTGTGAAACCAGCTACTAAGACCGGCGATGACGATGAGGATCCGGGACTTGGTGCATAACTCGTTTTTTGATTTTAAAAGTTTTTAAAATTAATATTTTTAATAGAAATAAATGTTTTTGTAAAAATGGCTTTGTAGTTCTATAGCGCAGGTCTAGGCTGGGGCAAATGGTTTGAGTTGGAAAAGTTGGTATTCGGAATTCGAAGAGAGTTCTACACAAATTGTCCACGGAGTTCTCAATATGGCGGTGACGGTAAGTTATTAGCAAGACACGCTTCTTGCAACCGCGCTCTACCGAACCCGATGAAGATAGTGTGCGCGAAACTGAGAGACGCAGAGAAAAAGTGACATTTCTCAAGGGCATTTTCGTCGAGCGTAGTTGTAAAAACTGTGCCGAGCTTACCGCGCTCTACCGAAGATTATGAAAGTCGCGTGAGAAACCCAGAAGAGACATTTCTGTTCCAGTAGAGCGCAGTTGCTAAAACCTATAGTTAGAATTTACTGCAGTGATATCGTTTTCAGGTTGGATTCCTTATTTTCTTCATTATCGTACCAATTACTTGCTCTTGTTGCCTAATCGGAGGAGCCATCGCCCTCTACTTTATGCGGAGAAGAAACGATCAAGCCATCATTGTGACGAACCCGGGACAGCCAGTTATTGTTGCGAGTTGATGATTTTTTAATAAAATAAATAAAACTAACCTCAAAGAAACGGCGTTACTGTGCTTGAAGAGACTCTCCATCAAACTCAAGCTAAGCCTCTGTTGATCTGGTGTCTTTGTCAGCTTCATCGCCACAGTCATTATTTTTTTCACGTAGTTCTGGAAGATACATTTGATGTGCGCTCCACTGCTAATTATAAAACTGACCTTATTCACAACAAAGTCTCGATTCGCACTACTCATACATTCCTCCAATACTTTTCCACAAGAGAGCTTCACTTGATCACAAGAGGTTGAATTTGTACTCGTAAACATTTTGATGAGTTTATCGAAATAGTCTCGATCTCGAAGATAATCACAGAGGGCGTTGGCCAAGTCGGACGACACTTTCGGTGTGGTCCAAGCCTTCTTCATAGTTTTTATGCATATTGTGCAGCCCTGGAATGTTTATTTGTGTATGTACAGAATCGGCCCAAAATCTATCATACTTTGCCTTTTTCAGTTGAAAATGATCAACTTCGAGAGGGTATTACGGTATCACTGATTGCCCCACAAAGTAAATTATGTATAAACCGTACAGAACAAAAGTAGAGCTTTATTTTTGTAGTTGACAACTTTTTTGTACGGATACTCCCTAGCAAGTTACATATCGACCAAGTAAATTCTCCCTCAAAATAGAGTGATTTTTGAGCTGACGCCTTAAAATGACCATAACTCATTAGGGGAGTGCTTGTACAAAAAAGTTGTCAACTACAAAAATGAAGCTCTATCTTTGTTCTGTATGGTCCATACAAAATGTATTTTGTGGGTCAATCAGTGATACCGTAATACCCTCCCAAAATTTTCAGTCATTTTCAACTGAAAAAGTCTGAATTCCAGAAAGTCTGACTACTCACCTCAATAATGTTCTCATCAGAATTCTTGGCGATCAACTCGAATGCTTTATCCAAAAAGTCCTGATACTTTGACAGTTTCGTTTTCAACGTATGCATCATTGCCACTTGTTCCGTATTCGACATTTTCGTGATAACTGACGGATTCACGACCGAATCCTGTTGCATCAGAGCGAATCGGGTGGTACCTGATGTTGAGCGTTGATCTACCGGGGACAACTCGTCCATATGGGTTTTCTCGGCGGCAGGGAGATTGGCTCCAGCTGTTGAGCCTTCTGATTTGAATCGCCGGTATTCTGAATCCTTTCGTTGTTGACCGTGCATTTCCTCTTCTGATCCGTTGCAAGGTGTGGAGAGACTTTGTTGTAGCCGCGATTCATTAATCTGGAATAATTTGGAATGGTCCTCGGTGGTTACAGGCTCCGTCCCCAATTCAAAACTAGTTTTGAACAGTAAGTGGGCGGAGTCAGAAACGTCATTTTACAATGCATCACAGTTTTCACAAATGCGCTCTACCAAGATTGTTTTCTCAATTTTAGTAGAGCGCGGTTGTAAACACTAGAATCGCAACAGACCGGTCCGATCCGGTCGGCCAGCAAGTTCAGTACTGAAAAAATGTCTTTTTTCGAGAATTTTTTAGTTTTTTTTGGAATATAAGGGTCTTAAGAACGAATTTTTGTAGGTTTCAAAGGTTTTTGAGTGATATATGTGATTAAAAAAAGAAAAACTTAAGAATTTTTTTGCAAAACCGGGCCAAGCCGACCCGAAAATTTTCAAATCTGCTACTTTTTCTAAACTTCAGTAGAGCGCGGTTGCAAATACCGTTATGTACGAACACCTTGGAAATAAAACAACCGCGCTCTACAGAAAACAAAAAACTTCAAGGCGATTTCGATGGAGCGAAGTTGCATACATAAAAAACTCACGAGATTAGACGCTGAATGTGCAGGTGACATTCTTCCAGGTGCCAGAGGAGTCCCGTTCGACAGTATCGTAGGCGTACCTGTCCCCGAGGCGGGGTAGATGTCTCCATTTATCGTTGGGGCGGGCTGAAAAATTTTGGCTTGAGGTTTGAGGAAAATTTTCGATTTTGAAACTTTCCAAAAAAAAACTATGTTACAAACAATTTTTTTTGTGAAAAAAAAACAGTTTTTTCCTCCGTATATTCAGAATTCCTCTCTCAGAAAAATGTTCTCTCAATTTTCATTTTCATCGGATCTTTTCACCTGATAACTAGATTCCAAAGCTAGATTCCTAATTGCTCCCCTTCGAACATACCTGTGTGGGGAAGGGCGGTGCAGACTTTGGTGGCAGGGGTACTGTAATCGAAGGTGGATCCACAGAAGAGGGTGACGGTGGCGAACTTGGACTGGAGAACTCATCGTCGTCTTCGATTTCGAAGAATGCGTCGTCAGTTCTGAAATTTGAAAGGGGGTAATTATAGATAATTGCAGGGTCTATTCGTTTTTTTTCTCTAATTGGTAGGTTTCATATTCTTAGTTGCCCCTCCGTTCTCCATATTCCCGCCTACTTGATAATCAAATTGTGGATATTTCGAATTTTCTTGGGCGGCGATGTTCCAGCGGTCCCAACGCCGCCACGTTGGCCAGCAGTGGCGATCTCCAGGATTCTTGAATTTCAGAAATTTCAGATTTTTTCAAAAAAGAAAAAGAAGAGAAAGTAATAAGTAAAAAGATGGGGAAGAAGAAAACAAGTCGAAAATAGCAAAAACGAGAATGAAAAAGGGGGAAAAAGGAGGAGAAAGAAAACGAGAAGGGTCCTCTTGTCCTCCTCCCCTTCTCTCTGTTTTTCTCTCCTTATTTTCTCTCTCATTAGGCATTCATGAGCGGTGTACGTACGTAAAAAGAAGCAAGAAGAAGAAGCATCAAGTAGATCCAATGAAGAAATTAAAAGATGGAGAGACACAGGCAGTTCAAGTGGAACAAAAACAGGAGCGAGATGCACAATTTCGGGGATATTTAATCCAAATGTTTTCGCACCCCCATACCCCCCTCTTGCTCATCATCTCTCTTCTCTCTCCCCCCAGCTGAAAAAGGAAATCTCCTATTGCGTGCCGCCGGAATCATGCCAATTTTGACGAAAGAGAAGAAGAAGAGAAGAAGAAATGAGTGTTTTTGCTGCTTTTGATTCTAGTAGTCTTGTTAGAAGAGTAACCTATCATTTGTATGAACGCGTTTCGTTTTTTTTGTAGAAATTTAGAGAAATTCAAAACTTTAACTTTTTTGTATTTTTCTTCTGGAAAATCAAGCATAATTGCAAACCGGGCCGGCTTGAAACGCAATCTTATGAGCTGAAAAATATACCAAAACATAGATCTCAATAAGTTCTAGATCTGTGATCTGCTACGGGCAGGATGGTTATTCGTAAATATGCGGCAAACTGTCAAAAACGCAAAAATGGCTTAAAACTATTCTTGCTTGTTCAGACAAAAGACCCCCAATAAACTCCGGAACTTAATTTTTGCTAAAAATTTGTGAGAATACTAATCCGACCGCAAGGATCTCATTTTTGCAATCAGAATTGTCAAAATCCTGCTAGGGACAGAGACCATTAATACTTTCGACCCTGCTGATTCCAGAACTGCAAGAGAAATCGACGTCAAACTTTTACTGTTGAAAAACTATTTACGCGTGTACCGAAAAGTTTACCTCCTCAATCCCCGGATATTTCTGTGAAGGATTGTAAGACAAAGTCTCTAATTGACCGCTCGATTCAGTTTTTACGAAGTGTCTAGATCTTCATTTTTGTAGTTGACAACTGTTTTGTATGAGCCCACCATAGAGAGTTATAGTTCAAAAAAGGGGCGGGGCTTGAGTACTACCTTCAATTCTGGTCTGAAACCTGGCATACGGTAAGTTTTTAGGGTGGCATTGTATAAAGCCCTCAAAACGCAAAATCTCCAAAATGGGTCTTTTCAGGACACTGTTACATCTGAATTTGCAAAAAAAAAAAACGGAAAAGTGAGACTGTAGTACAAAGGACAAAGTCTTACAAGTGTTCTCAGAACCTAGAACTTTTAGAAAACATATGTTAACACAAAAAGTCATAAAAAATCGAGTCACTCCCTCCCTCACTTTTCTCCTTTTATTGCGTTCACATAATTGCCAGTTATGGTGGGGGTGTTATCTTGACAACTTTTGCTTTTCCAGATCAAATGATTTCACTTTTTCCTCATCACGACATCACTATATATTCGGTTGTACCTATTTTTGTGTTGCACATCAGATCGCTAAAAAAGTGACGATATCTTTTAGATGTTTCTTTGTTTTTTGAAAATCTAACAAATCGTCATCTTTTGGATCCCTTAAGATATTTAGTTTAGTTTAGTTCAGTCACTGGAGGTAGAGATGTGTTAGTGAAGCCCCAATTATATTATATATGTATATGTATGCTTTAGTCGGTTCAGAACACGGGAGATCCAAAAATGGAAAAGGGGAAGAAAGCCCTCAAAAGTGTTAAAAAGGTCACTGAGTTTTGTTCTTCTTGTGAAATGGATGAAAATCTTTTGTGAAGATATATTATACTATAGGTCTTCTGGAATTGGTGGCAGGGCTGAAATGTTGTAATTGAAACCTCAGATTGTTAGAAAAATCGTAAACCAGAAAGTTTCTCCTGGTAGAAGAACTAAAAAATAAAAAATGAAAATCACTAAAAATCAAAAATACAATTTTTTCAATTTTCGGACCAGCTCGGATTCAAGGAAAGGATTTTTTATTTTTCTTCAAAAAATAGAATTATTTGATGCTTAACTACATAGCTTTTGATTGAATTTTGAAGTAAAGTAAAAAATTTGGTATTTTCGAAAAAATATTCAAATTTTTTTCAAAACATTTTTGAAGTTTAAACCCGGCCCGGTTTATATGTATATCCTGATCACAGAAAAGCTCAAGCTCATTTTTAATCGACTCCGTATCATCTACAAAAGTTATTCTTATCTGGGAGTCGCTACGCAGCGAATTTGTGATAATTGAACGGAGCTCGAGCAGTGGGGTTCGAAATTGTCAGAAGATTTTTTATTGACAAACTCATTCGATTCCCTGAGAAATTATCTCCGTTTTAAGGTATATAGTACTTTTAGGAAAAAAGTTGTGATTGATCAAATTTAAAGCTTTTTCACATTCGTACGGACCTCAGGAATAACCGTTTCTGACTCATAAAACTAGTAGAATTTCAGCTTTCAAAAAAAACTAGAAAACCTAGATGAAGTTTTTGTTTTTGAGTTTTTAGCTTTCAAGAAGAGAAGATAGTGATCAGAAGATTTTCAGCCAAAAAAAACACGACAATTAACATGAAAACAGGCACAAACACTTGTCAAAACTAGACGGCGAATTCTCAGTTTTCCAATATTCCAATAAATTCATCGAGTTTTCCAATTCCACCCCAAAAAGGACATGCCTGAATGCTCAAAACCATAAAAAAGTTGCTCCGCCATGAAATGTGTCTGGGTCTCCAAGAGTTTCAGTGCTATTTCTCACGCAAAAAAAGTCATTTCGCATAAAATGGTGTAGAAGGGAAAGAAAATGAGAAGAATCGGTTGGAGAGGGAATTGAAAAATAATGGAAAACAAATTATTTGAGGATTAGGCGCCGGAAATTGACGTCTTTTAAGATTTGTAACATGAAAAATGATTTCTTTTCGAATTTCTTTCGGTAAAAAAATCGAAAAATGTTTCGTCCGAATACATAATGATTCTCTTTTGACGATTCTTCGACACGGATTAGACGCCAATGGATTAGTGCATTTCTAGGAACGAAAATTGATGGTGGTCGTTGTGAAGAGAGTGTGTACCGCCCACTTTCTTCAGAGGAAACGAATATTAAGGGATGGTCTTTGGTAGATCAGAAACTATTCAAAAAGAGAGGAATTAGGTACAGTAATGATGTCAACATCAAGGTACAGACAAATGAGAATTCACAAAGAAAATCAAATTTTGAAAAAATGAAGACTCAGGGATCTGAGGAAAATTTAACAGACACTGAAATTAATAGGGTTAAAAATAACTGCGCCCTACTGAAAACCTCTTGAAAAATTTTCAGTTTCGATAGAGCGCGGTTGTAAAAACCGTAATAGCTCTCAACACATTTTAAAGAGCACCGGGCGGGTACTGTGGCAGATCTCAATTACAAAAAATTCCAGTTGACTGAAAAATGTGAAAATCTGGATCTTCAGAGAGTTTAGACAAAAAAATATGGGACATCTGGGAAATTGGAAACACAGACAGACATTTTCATGTTATTTTAAATGGATAAGATTGAAAGATTCTTCGAAAATCTGACATCCGGATATTCGGACACACAGACCGACCAGTTTATTGGAATTCTGGATACCCGGAAACACAGACAGACAAAATATGAAAATCGAAATTTTCACCGAATTACAACTCTCGGACATCCGGAGATCTGAACACGAGGAAAGACATTTATCATGGGTGGAAAACTGTGAAAAACGGAATAAGGACATCCCGACTAACAGACTCAAGAACAGACAGTTGAAAAAAAACCGGCCATCCGGATATCCAGAGTCACAGACAGACGGCTCAGCATTAGAAACTGGATTTCAGAAACTAGAGACGCAGAAAAATAGACAAGAAATAGAAAGTTTCTCGGAATTATTAGCTCGTCACAGTACTTAAAATTGCGCCGCTCTACCGAAATCCCATTGAGAAATGTCTCTTTTTCTCTGAGTCTCACAATTTTGCACACAATTTTCTATTGTTATGGTAGAGCGCGGTTGTAGGAAGCGTACCGTCCTAATAGAACTATCCCAAACTTCTTTGAGATATTAGGGATCTTTATAATTATCTTTATAATAGGCTTCTAGGATTTTCAGAAAAAAAACTTTTAAAGATATATATGATGGAAAACTTCAAAATGGTAACAGTACCAACAATTTTTGGAAAAAATCCAAACTTTGAAGGACAAAAGCCCGAAATAGGAACCAAGTTCTCTTTAAAAATGGGAATAAGCAAATATGGGGAAGAAGAGGAGACGAGAACAAATAACACACCCGGCGTTTTTAAATCAATCCAGTTGGATCTTTTTCAAAAAATTTGAATTTCAAATTACGTTCTCTCTCTCTCTCTTCTACTTTTTCTCCATCAGCTGGTTGACTGAAAAAAGAAGAGAAAAGGGAACGAAAATCTTTTGTTGTCGTACGCCAAGTTAGAGAGAAAACATTATTTATCATAAGGGGGCAGATACATACAGTCTGGAAAAGTATAAATATATCTATAGAGAGAGAAATTCCTGAAATTTCATTCCGGGGGCGGAGCAAGAATTTCTCACTTGTTGTTTAAAGAACCAAATGAAAAATAGATTGTTTGCTTGGTTCTGTACTTTTTATCAAAAAGTTGATTCATATTTTATAACACTTTTTCAAAAAGTTTAAGTTTATTTGAGTTTGAGTTTATAGGTATTTCAAATTTTTGTATCATTCCTAAAGTGTATTTTGGGAGAAAAATTTATTCAAAAACCGATGGAAAACTATTTTGCGACTATTCTCTCCTAACAAGGAAGAGGAAGTATTAAAATGGTGTTTTGTGAGGGTCACTTTACCAATTTGATTTGGGAATTCGCATAAATACATTATGAGTATTAGCACGGCTTACAACCGCGCTCTACCAAAACCTAAGAAAATTGTGTGCAAAATTGAAAGACTCAGAGAAAAAGAGACATTTTTCCAGGGAATTTCGGTGGAGCGCAGTTGTAAGAACTGTGCCGAGCTATATTCAAAATAAAATTTGAAGGATTTTCTTGTGTTACTGTCTATTTCTTTAACTTTCCAGGTTTCATTTTTCAAGAAATTAATGTTTTATACCCCAATAGATGTTCCAAAATTAGTTTTTAATTGGAAAATTTCTGAATAGCTTACGATAATCAAAATTTCGTTCAAAAACGGAGATTATTTTTCACTACAAACGCGCCAGAGACACCCCAGCCGACAGATGAGACATGAAAAATTGGATTCCCTATTGTAAAAAACGCGCCCAAGTCACGCCCGATATAGAAATTTCCCTAAAAATGCCCCAAAAACACTTTTTTATGTCATTTTTAGTCAGTTTTTAATGAATGAATAAAATTATAATGCAGTTTTGTTGCAAAGTTTTTTTTTAATCAGAGAAAATGCTTGGAACTTTTTTGAAATTACATCAAATGTTATTTCTTCTTCAAGTCGAATCAATTTTGTTCAGTCTACAAAAAATCGCCACAGAAATTAAATAGTAAAAAATGTCTTACAAGAAATGATATATCCCCATATGAATAGACGATACTACTAAATTTAGAAAAAAAAACTCAAGTAGCACTAGAAAAAATCAGATAAAGCTGGAGTGTCTCCAAAAGAATATACATAAATCAAGTACTTGAAGAGTATATCTTTTTCGAAAATTCTTAAACATATTCCAGATTTTTGACAC
The DNA here is from genome assembly GCA_002259235.3 of Caenorhabditis latens. NCBI lineage: Eukaryota > Metazoa > Nematoda > Chromadorea > Rhabditida > Rhabditidae > Caenorhabditis > Caenorhabditis latens. The sequence goes on from CM056094.1 coordinate 3,285,458, forward strand.
AACATTATAAATAACAGGGTGTGACTCAGAGTTTGTTGACCATAAAATGGTCAGACAGACAGTTTTTGAAAAAAAAACATTTGAAACCCAAAAGAGAAAAAACTCACGAAACAGTGCCATCATTTTTCTCACTCTGCTCCTCCTCATTATGCAGAGCCATCAAATATCTATGCTGCACCTCTCGAAAATCAAAATCCTGAGATTGTACCGGTGTGATCAGCTCATCATCCTTCCCATCTTCCGATGGTACAGTAGGCAGTGAATGGGCTTGAGAGATCTTCGGAAACCGCCGCAATTCGCCACGTTTATTGTGGTGACGATGGTTATTGATGGTATTGTTATTGTTGTGGCTGCTTGTGATAGAGGGACTCGGTCTCGGCGGTTTTCGGTTTTGGTGCATTGTAAGAAAGAAGGCCAAAAGGGGGGATGGACAGAGAGAGAGAGTTCTTCTCTTCCTATTTCTCTATACACTCCTATGTGTGTGTGTCCACAGTTTTTCGTTTTTCTCCACAAAAGACAGGTACAAAGAGGTGGAGTCTCTCTCCGTGTGTCTTCTTCTTTGTGTCTAGTCCTCTCTTCATTTAACAACTTTCCATCTCTCTCTCTTCCTGCTTCTTCCTCCCCATTTACCCATTTTATGAGGAGATGATAAGAGAGGTAATTTGAGGAAAGAGAGAGTACGATCCATGGGAGATTCAGACACATTGAAACAACTTTTCCCTTGGAGGGGGCGACGGCGGCCACCCTCTTTAAGTGACCCTGAGAACGGTCTGAAGCATTTCGCAATTTTACCGCATTGCAGGTTTTGACTTGATGAGATTAGAATCAAGAAGTCAGCAAATAAGATGAAAAAATCGTCTAAAGGTCGTAAAGTTCCAGTTGGCAAACATGTAGTGATGTAGATCAAATCGGTGGGAAAGAATATTCTCAGTTCCTCAGATTTGAACTTTCCTAGTCGGTTCGTTGAAAAATTTGGTCAATATTCAGAAGTTTAGCAGGATGTTTCAAGTCATATCAAATTTCGATGGAGCGCATTTGGTACGTCTGGATCATCCTCAATTCAAGTCTCAGGGTGACATCTCTAACATGGGAATGACCCAAGGTGAAACGCGGGGATTTCTTAGATATTTTGGGAAATGATAGCCCTCACCCCAACTAGAACAAAACAAAAATATTACGTGCCCCTTTTCAGTTACCAGAGAATGGCAGGCACAATTCGATTTTTTCGACTTTTTTGAGTTGAACCACTTTGGGACATCATAACTCGGTCAATTCAAGAGCAATCTCCCCAAACTAAAGTGTAATCGCAAGATATAGACTAAGGCTACAATAATAATAATTGACCCATGTTTCTAGCTGTGACTCCCGAATTACTACAAATCAAAATGTGAAAATTTGCACTTCTCATGACATCAGAAAGTGGTCATTTTCGAAAAAAGGTATTTGGGAGACTATGTCTATCCGATTGCCAGTGACCAATAAGGTGTATATATGTATTCAAATATATGTCTCACCTTTCATTCCGGAGACTTATTTTCATTTTTTCAATTTTTCAGCCCAATCTCATGTATAGGGATACGCCAATTCTTTAAAAATAAATTCAACGTTATTCCAGTGAATTTTGACTTCTCATGTAAGACGGCAATCACAATGTTTCAAAAACTATATTACGCTGAAATATCAGTATACCATTTGCTAGGAACGTTCGATCAACTTTACAGTAGAAAAATCACACGTATCCCTATACATGGAGTTGAACTTAAAAACTGAAAAAATGAAAATAAGTCTCTGGAATGAAAGGTGAGACATATATTTGAATACATATATACACCTTATTGGTCACTGGCAATCGGATAGACATAGTCTCCCAAATACCTTTTTTCGAAAATGACCACTTTCTGATGTCATGAGAAGTGCAAATTTTCACATTTTGATTTGTAGTAATTCGGGAGTCACAGCTAGAAACATGGGTCAATTATTATTATTGTAGCCTTAGTCTATATCTTGCGATTACACTTTAGTTTGGGGAGATTGCTCTTGAATTGACCGAGTTATGATGTCCCAAAGTGGTTCAACTCAAAAAAGTCGAAAAAATCGAATTGTGCCTGCCATTCTCTGGTAACTGAAAAGGGGCACGTAATATTTTTGTTTTGTTCTAGTTGGGGTGAGGGCTATCATTTCCCAAAATATCTAAGAAATCCCCGCGTTTCACCTTGGGTCATTCCCATGTAAGTTCTTTCAGATCAATGAAACTTTTTGTGTTTCATGGTCCCAATCATCCTTACAATATTGATCAGAATTATCCGTTGGGGACAATAATTTCCACCCAGGATTTTCTGTAGATCAAGTTTTGCTATGATTAGACTCCAGAAACGTGTTATTTGAATAGAAGAGGTGTTCAAATATGGTTCGAGCCCTCCACGGTTCAAGACCCGGCTATTTACAGTACCGTGCAGGAAAACCCACAATTTGGCCTTTTTCAATGAAAATGACAAACTTTGAGATGGCATTACGGTACCACTGATTGTCCCACATTAAAAATTATGCACATACCTTACAGAACAAAGGTAGAGCTTCATTTTTGTAGTTGACAACTTTTTTATACGGACACTCCCTAGAGAGTTATGGTCATTTCAAGGGGACAGGTGAAAAATCACTCTATTTTGCACGGACGATTTATGGGAGAATGGGAAAACAACTCGATCTATCATTTGGACACTTTACTCAACTCTAGATTCCAGTCCGTTGCTCATAAGATCAGCTTCAGAATCCACGTTATCTTTGATCGTTCAAAGCGATGGCAGCCTCCGACCTATATTCAGGTTTTTCCCGAGACAACCCGCTGTGAAATATCGCACCGAGAAATTAGAAATTTGTATATCACATCCTATGAAATGAATATTCAAGATCTTATCAGACCTGTCTTACCCTGCACGGATTCCCGCATAAAGACACAATTCAGGGATTCTAAGTGCAAGCAAGAATCTGGTCTGTGCCTAATGGGATTACCTCTTTCGTTTTTTTTGTCTAATACGGAACGAAAACGAATTGAATTGAAACGCATCAGAACACGAGGAGGTCAAATGACGTGATGGTAGTCTACAGGTCACTTTTCAATCTAGATCAGGTTTTTTTAAGGGAAAATCAAAAATGGACGATTCAAAAAAAAGAGAAAAAACCGAGTTGATCAGCTAGACGAGATTTTTCTGGAAAAAGTATATTCTTAGAAATCCGGAAATCGAAACGGACATGCATAATATGAACGGAAATTGCAGATATAACTGACCTATGGAGTCTTGGAGTCTTTAGTTACGTCATCTGGAGACTATTTGATATGATTAGTTCTGATTAGTCGCCCAAGACGCGGCAGTTCATTAGTCTCCCAGTGCTCCATAAGAAATCTGCAGAGACAGAACACAGATGAGCCAATAATAATCTCGTTTTCTTCCAGAATGGACTCTTATCTTTTCATCCGGATACAAACTTCAAATATCACTTTCAAAAAGCGGAGAAAAGTTTGAGATAAGCTGGGGAAATCAGGAAATCAAGAAATCCCTAAAAACGAAAACTCAATCTATTTGAGTAGTGAGTCCACCACCTAGACACGTCATGGAATTGGATATGCAACATGGGCATTTTGGGGAGGTTGGGACTTTTTCGGTCATGTAGTTAAAAATTGGTGTTGCGCTGAAATGTGACAATCCCATAAAATTTGTATCATGGAATGTTTTGAGCCACTTTTTTTTTGACAGCTGGATAGTTTTAAACAGATCGTTTCTACATTTTGTACAAGCTGGTCTAGGACGTTTCTGAAAAACAAAATTTTTCAGATTGCCTTCAGATTTTAGCATGCCGTATCGAGCTTCTCACTGAACCGGTTTTTGTGAAACTTGGACAGATCGGCAGAGAATTTTCTCCTGGTTTTGCACAACCATGCGACTTTGAAAATGTTGAATTCTGGGGCATCTAGGGTCCTCGGAAAAACATACGGCTCAGTAACTGATGAAAAGTCCATTCTAGAGCCCAGGATTTCATAAATTTATGAATTTCGCTCAGAACTTTGTCCCTATTATAGGGATAGACCTAAAAATGCTGCCAAGTACAAAAGTCTCAAAGACATTTTTGAAAATTTTGGTCTTTTTGGGTATTTTTCGAAATTTTGGTGCTTTTTGGAATTTCTGAACACGGTGACGATTCAAAAATGTTCCCTAATATTTGATTACCAGAACTGCGGCTAAGCTTGGATGCCACAAATTCTCCACCCTACAATCTCCACTTCTCAACACACAGACAGACATTCCTATGATTCCTCATCTTCCTCACTTGTTTCCTTGATCTCCACCTGATCTTTTTTCTGACTATACTTCTCATATATTGTGCTCCGTACCTGTCTTCATGCTCTCGTTTTTCTGACTCATCATAGATGATGATGACAAACAAAGTGAAGACAAGTACAGTTTTGCGGTCTCTGCGCGGCGGCGGGGACGAAAAAGAGTACATAAAACATCTCGTCTCGCTCAATTGAGATGGTGGCTACCTGTTGTCCTGCCTGTTTCTACAGAGGGACAGAATGTTCCACATGAATTCGTATGGTTCTGACGTCATCTGAAGTCGTGTAGACCAATTGACATCATTCGTTTTGCAGAAAGTGTTTTTTATAGGTTTCTTTCTCTATGAGTCATCTAGTGAGGGGAACACACTTGCTCTTTCTTTCAAGCACACATCACACAGGTACTTCAAAAATGATTCCGACGCTTTTTTGTCTCTTTTCAGATAGATTCGATACGTCGCGACGAGAAAAAATTCTAACAAAAGAGGGGAGTACAAAGGGGTCGAAAAGGATGAGAAGTTGAGCAAACTTCGGTTCTTTTTTGGGGAAGAAGAGCGAGAAGGACTGTATTATAATCGAGTCTCCGGGGGGAGGGTGGGAGGATTTCGATTTAGATTTCGAAAAGAAGGAGAAGCGTGGGAGTTTTTGGGATCTTTGAGTTGACATTGCTCGGTGGGTGTTTGTGTTGGCGGGAAATTCGAATATGGTTTTTTAGAGTTCAGAGCGGAAATGGAAGAAACTGGAGATGGAGGGTTCATGAATGAGATCAAGCTAAAGTTACGCATAGTTGTCAAGGCCAGGCCCGAAAGCCCGGACAAATTGGCGCGAAAGTCAAAATTTCAAATTTTTTGAAATTTTTTGAAATTTTTTGAAATTTTTCGCGAAAATGTCAAATTTTTGAGTATCCTTCAGAATTAGAAGAAATTCATAAAAATAGTATAAAATTGACACATTTTCGATGAAAAATTGAGAAAATGTCGGAAAAAAATGTGGAAAAAAGGATAATTTTTTGAAGCCGGGCCTTGACAACTATGAAGTTACGCACCTGCGAAAATCGGAAGTATTTCTTCCAGCTTCGAAAAGTTTTTTCGTATTATACAACACTGACCAGTAACTACAACATCTCTTATTTTCAGTCGAACAACAAGGAATGTTTAGAGACTCTCACATTGCTACTATTTCTGCCAAAAACTCAAAATTTATGTGGTACGTAGGTCAAGTCTAGAGCCTAAAATTTCTAGTTGACCACTTTATCGTATAAGCTGACCCTGAGCATTTACAGCCGCTTGTTGTAAAAATGTTCTATCATTTAGGGCCACAGGTTGCCTTTTTGAGCTGTGCCTCTCTTGGAACCGCCCGTACTAAAAAGTTCCCAACAATGAAAGTGAAGCGCTAGGCTTGATCTACAATCCCTATAAAAATGGATGTTATGGAGGAATGGTGTCACACTAGGGTCTACTTCTACTGAAAACTAGAAAGTAACATCCCGAACTTTGAGAAGTGTTGTAGCTTATGGCACTAAAATCAACTGGGCTCCTCTGAAACCAACGAAATTTTTAGCGCATGATTCAAGCAAAAACACTTTTATTAAAAATGTCTTTTTTTTAATACAATGATCTCGAAAAGACGCGCGACAGTCGAAAAACTGACATAAATCGGCTCAAAAAGTGTTCGATTAAGCTGCGTATCAAAATGCCACAACAGCGAATTGGAAACAGTTAAAATGGGAATTTGCCTCAATGTCTAGTGAAGCGCGTTTAATATTCAAGCTCAGAGCCCCGTGGTACCTTGATGATTATAGCAAAAATTCAAAAAGATGGAGATTACATTAAGACCGGACAGTAGCTTTTTGCATCCCTCTCTTCTCATGCAATTATTTTTTTCTTAAAATTACCATTTTGCACTTCCTATACTATTTGTTCATTGATCACATCATTTAATATTTACAATATTTATCTTCTAACACATTTAAATGTTATCAAGTTTGTATAAAACAGACTCTGATAAAAAGCTTTAAAAGACCAAAAGTACATTTTCCTGAACTGTGTGTGGGAGAGAGGTGGTCACTGAAGGAAGAAACTATCAAGAATTGAGATTCCTTGAATAAAAAAAATAGAACAACAGGTGGCAGAATTCAAGGAATTGACATATGAATATAATATAATGACGTGAACATATTATGTTTATGGTTTTACGGTCCCACGAGAGTTTTTGAAAATAGTATGCAAAATGAAAAGACGCAGAGAAAAAGTTTTAATTTAAATCAAGAGTAATTGAGAGCTTTCTTTTTCAAGTCAGAAAAAACTAAACACAAATTTTTTCAAGAACCCAACCACTTCACTTAGAATCCTGGTTTTTTTCCTTTTCCATTTCAAAATATCCACAATTTTTTTGTTTTGTTGAAAAAAACCTAAAAGCGTACCTTCCAAGGGGACTTCTGGGGCTGCGAAAACACGAAGCGTCCTGTCGGGATAGTTGATTTCGTTCCGTTAAGATTTCCTCACCCATCATCGTTCGAGCTTTTCCATTCTGAAAAAAAGGTTTATAGAAAGTAGATTTTGAGATTTTGTAACTGCGCTCTACTGCTCTACAAGCTAGTTTTTTAGTTTCGGTGGAGCGCCGTTACTAATGAAGTTTTTTGGATACAAAACACTTTTTTAATGCAGAACATTTTCGTTTATTTTACAACCGCGCTCTACCGAACTCTCCGTGCCTATTTTTCAGAATGTACGGTAGAGCGCAGTTGTAAAAACCACCTAGCAACTGTGCTCTACCGAAACTGAAAGAAATGGCGCGAAACACCTTTTTCAAGAAGAGTTCGGTCGAGCGCAGTTGCAAGAACAGTGTTGCGACTGCGCTCCACCGAAATTTCGTTACGGCTCGTTACGGTTCTCACAATCGCGCTCTGCCGAAACTCGAGAAAAATAACTTTTTCAAGCTGACTTCGGTGGAGCGCAGTTGTAAGACCTTATTTATTTTTGCATTTTTTCTTCATATTTCAAGAAAAACTCACTTTAAGCGATTGTCGCCGTGCGCCCACATCCTGGGAGACGAGGCTATTCGAGTGAGTTAGATTATGATCGGAGGGAATGATTGGTCTGAAAAAATTTTAATAAGGTAAAAATCTAGCCGACGATTTTTATAATTCTGGAACTTCTAGTCACCTTCTCCACGACATTCTCAGATTACAATAAAAAATTAGAGATTTAGACTCAACGAGACGCAGAGAAGCAGAGTAATTAATATATTCGTGCGGGGCGGAAAACAGATTTCAAATCGTCTCCCCTACTTTTAATCCTGACCTCGAAAACTATTCACAAAAAAGTCGAAAATTGTTGGGGGGAGGCGGAGATTACGAACCAACCGAAGTAATCCGGGCGGTTTTTATTTTATTGAGAAGGAGAAGATGTACAGTTTTTGAAATTAAAAAACTATATTTTGCTGGTCAGGGACTCCAAAAAGACAATTTTCCGAAACCATTACCGCATAGTATGGACGACAGAGAATAAGAAGAGAAAAACGAGAATAAATTCATAAATCGATCAATAGTAGGTTGGAGTTATAGAGTGAAGGGAAGTTATCTATATGTTTCACTTTTTTTTGAGGTGTTAAGAACTTGATTACGTAAGACGTATTTATGTATTTAAGGGTGGTAGACGAGACGGGAATAAGGAGGAGGAAGTGTAGGGAGTACAATATTTTTTGGAATTTTTCTCGGGTGAAAATTTCAAAAAAAGATGACTTGTCAAAAATCGAGCCGCCCTGTCAGCCCGGATTCAAAAATGGGTAGTCATTCTTACTTTTTGAAGTGCTCAAATTACCATACATATACTTTTGATAGAATTTTAAAGTTTTAGTCGAAAACTAGACTTTTTTCAGAAAAACACTTTTAGAAAATGTCAAATTCCGATTCAAAACGGGCCGGGCCATGCCGAAAATAGTTATGATTTCGGCCCGGCCCCTGACAAGTCTGGAAAAAAGTTTTAAAGAAAGTTGCGTTGAAGCGAGGTTGTAAAAATTGTACCGTGCTAGTAGAAAAGTTTTTACAAGACTTAAAACAATTTATTCAAAATATGAATTTCTATAACATGAATTATTTGAGTGGTTTTAAAGCTATACATTTTAAAACCGGACGTTTTGAAACTGAGAGGAGTTTCGAAACTGTGCAGACGTCAGTGAAAAAGGAAAAAACAGCAATTTTTACATTAGCGGAGCACGGATTGTGCAACTGCGCTCCACCGAAATCCTCTATACATATGTATCTTTTTTGCGAAACCAGACGTATTAGAACTGACTCAGCGTTTTCTCAGCTTTCTAATGATATAGGTCACGTCCCGTAACTCCACGGTCACCTGGAGGCTATCCCTAGTGAGTGCTTGAAAACCGGACTGACTGATATGGAGATGTATATGTTCCGCAATTTTTCTATTGTATAGTCATTGGTTAGGAAAGGTGCTCCACTGCCAATTTGATAACTTTACAACTCCGACCTCAACAGTGTTTCCATTTAAACTTTCCGATCGAAATTTCGATCTCTGTTTTCCAACTTTTTTCTAAAAACTGACCATGACACATTGGCGACTGGTCAAAAGACAGTAAGATCAGATATGGTACAGTCCATCACGTCACCAAAACAAAATACAAAAATGACATTTGTCAGGCAGTCAGGTAGTAAAACTTGATGACGTTTGATACACAAGATGTTTGATGACAATATATGTCACTAGGGATTTAAGTTTTATTGTTGTTAACGAGTTGGCAACTCAATGACCGCCGGTGAGGGGGGAGGGATTACGGATTGAATGAGAAGGTAGAGAAGTCGAAGTTAGTCAGTAATGGAGGGATGAGTGGAGCAAGAGGCTTACCGGATGAATAATGGCAGCATTTTAGAGAGATTAATAGCTATAAGCAGTAGAGTAGGAGAAGGCAATGGAGGTCAGTAGTTATGATAATCTAATGAATGGGAGAGCGGACGTACTTCACAAGTACTTGTTTGCCTAGGTACGACTAGTACAGTACTTGAATAAGAAGTTGATTAGTGGAGGTTCAGAACTGTTGTTCAAAACATTTGATTCTAGAAAGTAAATGAGGATGATAGTAAGAGGGACTTAACGGACAACACTGATTTAGAAACTGGGTCTAATGAGAGTACTGTAAGGGTGACGTCGTTTTACGATTGCCTAACAAAAACCCACAAAATTTTCAGAAATGTGACTCACTCCGACTCAAAGTTATAAACAAAGACTCCCACTCATCACAACTTTAATTTTTCTAGAAGATCAGATTTCAGTGGTATATACAAATGGAGTTCAGGGATGATAGGGTTCACAACCGAAGCTTAGTTAATTAACCTGACGAAAGATAATTAGGGATAATTTGAAGGTATGAAAATCTTAAAAAACAAAAATTCAGCTTGAAGTCAGTGGCCACAAAGTATCAGATTACAGAATTTATTTATTTCTTGCACAATTTCGCTCGTAGTCTCTCATTAAGACCTGACGTATATTGGGTTGAGCATCACTGTACCAGAGCTGGAGCACTTTGAACCGTCTTACAATCAAAAAATGCGTAGTTGCCAAAGCCCGGATAATTGACGTCAAAAGTTTTCGAATTTTTCGTGAAATTTCTTAAAAATCATCAGAAAATGTTCACATTTTCGATGAAAAATTGAAAAAATGTCAAAAATGTAGAAAATTGGTGCTTTTAGACCGGCATGCCGGATTATTAGAGGAAACAGTGTACTGGCTCAAAATAAGATTCTCTCAGGGATTTTACAATGCCTCGATTTTTTTTAAGTGTTGTAAAATTCAAGTCTAAAAAACAAGATAACTGCAAATTCAGAGTCCTGAACTCCCAGTTTGGAGCCTATGCTAAAAATCTCTCTAACCCCGTTCTTCTGACTCAATGGAGCCTAGGTGGCAGAGTTTTTCAGCATGGCCGTGTAGTCCTCTCGGACAAGATTTTTGCTCGATTCTTCCTTTTCTCACTATTTTACTAAACTTTCGTACTTCGTTTAAAAAAGTGAAACTGAGCCAAAATCTTCTCCGAGAGGACTACACGGCTCGTCCTTAAAAAAATCAAGTAAACTCCGCCTACGTTTTGTTATCGGCACGTTGCTCGTCTATCGTTGATAATCTATCAGACATCCCTCCGGAGATAAGTTGTGGGTGCAAAAGTTAGAGTTACCTCCTCCTCTTTGGAAAAGTGTCAATCTTAAGTACAATACCACTTATCAAGAAAGGCGTGAATGATTAAGCCGTTACATGTGATTACTCACACCTCCTTCTTCCCAGACCCGACTATTTCCTGATTCGGTTACTTCAAGTCCTTGTCTCTTGGACAGTGGATGACGTGATTCGGGTCATTTGCTCTCTTATCAGTACAAACTTTTTCTGATAAAATATATTTCTTCCAATTGTTATGGTTAACGATGACATCAGGGATAGGAAAACTAAAGAAAAGAACGAAAATGTAACGCAAAGTGACGGAATACCGGAAATGAGAAAGACCGGGAAGAGGAGTCCCCTGATTTCGACATTTTCACTTTTTGATAGTTTAACGGACGGAAGTTTCCGTTTGAGGGATTCTGGACGCATTACGAATTGATAAGGAAATACATACAGTTATCAATAAAAATAGAGGGTCTTGTTTCGTAACTACAGTTTTTTCCTTGAAAAATTGGGTGTGATGGTATAAAAAGGTGTTTGGTTGTGAGGAATTTTTAATAGTTCGGAGCTTAAAATAACTTTGAAACATTCCAAATACAAGTCATTGTGTAGTAGTTGTATGTAGAAACTGAAAATATTAATCGTGAGATGAGATTGCGCTACAATTTCTCACAAGGAAAGTCTTTGGATTAGAGAAAAAAGCTTTCAGACGGTCTATAAATTTGGTTACAGGTATTTTCGACTACGGGGAGTCCATTTCTGGAGTCAAAATCAGCTAAATATCTCTGCGAGCCAAGTTATATGAGCTTTCAAACGTTTCATATTGTATATGAAGAGTTCTCATTTTTGCAACTTACGAGCACAGGTAAACCGGTGGGTAACAAACATTTGAATAATTTCAAAAATTGAAAAAAAAAACGTTTTAATTTCGAAAACGACTTTTTCTGTATGGACACTTCCTAGAGAGTTATGGTCATTTTAGGAGACAGCTCGAAAACTACATTTCGCACTGAAATGGGACGATTTGAGAGAAAAATTACTTTGTCGATATGTACCTTGCTAGGGAGTGTCCGAACAGAAAAGTTGTCAACTACAAAAATGAAGCTCTATCTTTGTTCTGTATGGTTTATTTATAATTTGCTTAGTGGGACAATTAGGAATACCGTAACACTCTCACAAAATTAGACATTTTCAACTGAAAAACGCAAAATTGTAAATCTTACTGCACGGTACTGTACCAAATTCATGGCAATAGAACTAAGTTTTAAAGAAATCTCAATTTAAGGTTTCCAGTTCGGAAGCACATTTCATAGTAATAAATCAAATCCTCACGTTCATTTTTTAATGAGTTACTTTTGAGTCTCAGAGAACTCAGACGGTGTGTGAGTTTTGGATTTTCATGAAAAACTAAGAGACGCAGATACAACAAAAAAGTGGAATGAGGTGGTAGGTATATGAGCAGAAAAAGGAGAATACGAGGAGAAAACAAACACAGAAATGGAATATTTAATACACTTTTCAGTGTTGGAGGTATCTAAAAACTCTAAAACTTATATAATGACAAAAAACTGGAACATATTTTATTGAGAAAGATGGAGAAAAGATGAAGATGATGTTGTTGTATCAAAAAGAAAAGAGACGGAGAAAATCCATTCATTTTTGATTTGAAGCATAGATTAGGGTAACAAGAAGAGCGGAGAGGGGGCGGGGTTTGAGGAGGGATGGGGGAGATGAAGAGGAGCAGAGATTTAGACTAGTTATAGTTAGATTAGGAAAAGGGTTTTGGAAAGTTTAGAAACTTTAAAAGAGGCTCAATTGACTGCAACCACGCTCCATCGAAATTAGGAAAAAGGGGCTCGAAGGAGATTTCGGTAGAGCGTAGATGCATTCTGATGGATTTTCAGTATAACGGATTTTATGTATAATGGATAGTATAATGGTTTTTGATAAATTTTCAGTTTTTTCAGTGTAATAAGAGATAACACATCTGAAATGAAAAAAATGAAAAAAATCTTGATAATTTTATATTCCCAAATGGGATTAAGTATGAAAATCCACATATCGGACGTGATGCACTTATATCTTTTCCGGTTTTTTTTCGAGACTTGATCTACTTTTTTCTTGAAAATTAATCTTTATATAAATCTTTTTTTGGCTAGATTGAGTCACAAAGAACAGAAAGAAAAGGGGCAGGTTCATTTTTCTAATCTGATTGTGAAAAGAGTGCTAAAAATAGAAAATGAAGGGGAACTTTTTGAATAAAAAAGCGGGTTAAGCTGTGAAAACTTCTTTCAAAGCAATTTTTCAAAAATAGAAGACAACAGTTTTACAACTGCGCTCCACCGAAACTGAATTAAATAGTGTGGAGAATAGAGAGACGCAGAGAGAGTCAAAAAGTTTTTGATGAGGATTCCGGTAGAGCGAAGTTGCAAAAGATGTGCAGCGTTAATATGAAAAGAACAAAATACTCATTAAACTAATTTTGTGGCGAAAATTTGCCATTTCTCGAAGTTTATGAGCAAAATTTTAAATTTCCGAAAAAATATTCGAAAAAAAATCACCAATTATGCGAAAAAACGCGAAAAAGTGCTTTCAAACGCGTTTTTTTTTTCAAAACACACAGAAATCTATTGAAATTTGAATGTTCCAACGATTGGCTCTTTAAAAATGCAAGTTTTTGATAATTTTCGAAAAAAAAATTTGTGCTAGCTCATCCCCTTCAAAAAAAGTTCATCTGACTCTCTTGTGCTCTCAACCAGAAATAAAAATTCAAGCTCAAAATAACAAAAAGATTCCAAAAAAAAACCAATAAACCAACTATGCTCTCTGATAAAGATCAATGAGCACACTAGTTAGCCACTAAAAAAAATTCGAAAAAATAAAAAATCCAGAAAAAAAAGGGGGTGTGTATATGTGTGAGTGTGTGTTGGCTCGTTGCCAACAACTTATCTCTTCTTCTCTTTTTCTCTCTCTCTCTTTCCCTTTTTCAATTCCCCCGACCAAACAAGAAGACGTCCGACGACTACATATTCAGAAGGGAGTGAGAGCCCCTCGGCGGGGTTTTTTTCTCTATTTCTCGCTCGCTGTTTCTTTTTCTGCCATTTTTCCGTTTTTGAGAAGTGGGGGAAAAAGTGGAAAAAACGAAAGGAGGAGGGAGAAAAATAGAAGAAAAAGAAAGTGAAAAAATATATATCCATGTATAAAAGCTGAAGAAGTTGAAGAAGAAGAAGAACTTTTCTTCCGTTGGAGAAGAAGAAGAAGTCTTCTTCTTTCTTCCAGAAGACGTGCCATCGTGTCTTCTATCCACACAGAAAAAGCAACACAAATAGAGTCAGAATCGATAGAGAAGCGACTAGGAAAGAAGGCAAAAAGGCGACACGAAAGGTCTCGGATGGAAATAGAAGGTGTTTGGAGGAATAGAAAAAGAAGGATCTCGTGGGATGATAGAGCTCTCAGATTAGATGAGACGAGGGGGGATTAACTTTTGAAATTAGCTTGGTCATTCACTGATCCAGCACGGAACGTGCAGAAAATGAATGGATTTATGTTAGGAACGCTCTTGGTTTTTATTGAGAAAGTTATTACTTTTGAGTAGGGATTCACTAGGAACCTCAATGGAATATGTAATAGAGGCGCACCTAGCAGTGTCTTTTCGCGCCGGTATATCTCGGTTCCCAAAGAAAATATCAAAAAGTTGTTAAGTAACAAAATATAGCTTAATATTCACAGAATATTTCCTCAGTTGAAAACAGTTTTATATCTTTAAAGGTAGCCGAGATAGGAGGCTCCAAACTTTTGCTAGCAGGTGCACCTCTATTACAGGTTCTATGGTAATGTTGGAATTGTAAGAAACTTCTGCCAGGTTTCGAGGTGAGACTAAATATATCAGATAAGATCCCGGGCTGAAGTTTTAGGACCGTTTTTCTCACAATAAAATTCCGCAGCCCCCAAATCCGGAGAACATTGAGAATGTATTATTAGAAAAAATTTAATCAACAAAGTGCGTCAACCGGAACAATAGTTCGTGTGAACGCTCATGAAGTTTATATTTCTTGGAAAATTTAGTAGGCTCTTCAGTTTTGAGAAGAGGGGCCGATTAACATAATACATATATTGTAAAATCTGTAACAAAGAAAGGTCAGTCAGTCCCTAGAAAGATTTAACTGATTTTGTTTGCAGAAGTATTATAGATTCCTTTTAGGCATTAGTGGTAGCTGAAAACCTGCTGGAAAGGTCGTAAGTGATAAAAATTATCCCCAAAGATTCTGGGTTACATTTTTTAAATAACCGTGTTGAAATTAAGAAGCGGAACATTGTATCATTTTAGCGGTTCAATCTCGGTCCAGAAAAACTCAAGATTTTCAATTTTTGGACAAAACCCCAGCTCGGCTCGACCCCAGAAGTAGAGCTTCCGCGATTCAGCTATGACTCTATCCTGACAAAAACTACCTAGGCGAAAAACTCATTTTCACTTTATACTACTGAAAATATCAACGTCATCCTGAGATTTTCAAGAAAAACACCTTCTGCTTATACCTCTGAAACTCATACCTGTTAAAATCGTCAAATTGGAAAGCCATAGCGGAATAAATATGTGCTCCGAGTGGTTCTTCTTCTTCTCAAGATTATTGTTCTGCTTTACGAAAGAGAGCAGAAACAGAATATGAATGAATCTTGGTGGAAGTCAGAGCCATGGGTGTATGTGTACAACTACAGAAATTGTATTGTATCTGGAGCAGGATGGCACGGTGATGGGGGTGATAGAATACAATGTTGAATTCAGGAAGAAGTAGGAACAGGAGGGCCACTATGTTGAGATGTTCAAAAGCGTGCTCCTCAGATCTTTTTGAAAATGTTGATAGGACCCAAGAGAATTGGAGAACTCTTTTTAGGTTTAAGAAGGGGGAGAGAAAGTTTGCAAAACTTTTTTCTTGATTCAATTTCCTTTTAACAGTTTTTTCGAACACCAAACCGAAAATCAGAAAGGAGAATTGAAATTCCAAGAATCTCTCAGAAGGTCTCTCTAAGATAATAGGATGGGTAGGGATTAGTGAACATGGGAAAGGAATAAGATGAGTAAGATATTTGTATATTCCCGAAGAAAATGGATTAGGTGGTGGTGGTGGTTGAATGCGAAATGTGTGAAATGTTAGTTTTCAAACTAGACATTTTATTTATTATTAGTAGTGGAATGATGTGGAGAAGATATTTGTAGTTTAACTGGTCAAGATCTTATTCATAGACTTGCAATGGGTGGGGCTGGGCCGGACCGAAAAATTCAAATTTTGCAAAAGTAATTGTTGTGATAAAAGTTCAACATTCAGGATCAGGGATACTGTAAATGTGTTTATATGTACTTATGTTTTTTACCCCATAAAAGAATCTGGAAGGTTGAAAAAGCGGATTTTACGGATTTTACAAACGCGCTCTACTAGAATCGGAAGAAATGAGTGGGAAATTGAGAGACGTAGAGAAAACGAAGAGGATTTCGGTAGAGCGGCGTTGTAAAAACAGGACATCACTAATGTTATTACGACACGTGATCTCAAAGAGTTCCGGAATTCTCACTCAAATTAATACTGGTATGTTCTGACGCTTGCAATGTTTAATTGAAGTTCACGACTTTTGAGATCGTGCCCCTGAGTCCCAAATTATTCACTTGACTTAATTTTTCTGTTGTGTGTAGATCAAACCTAGCTTCAGTTTTGTAGTTGATAACTTTTTTGTGAAGCCACTCCCAGAAAAGTTATAGCTCGGTGAAGTAAATTCGCCTTGAATCGGTTCTTTGATCCAATTTCGATAACTTTCCAAGGTGTGCCCGTACCAAAAAATTGTCAACTGCAAAAATTAAGTTCCAGATTTGATCTACATATCCTAAGAAAATTGAAAACATTGCATTTACTATTTTCTTAATCAAAAGTATACATTCTTTGCTGCAAATTGAGGTGAGTGCACAGATTCCTCACGCGACAAAACTATCAGAGTGAAATAAAATACAGTAACCGATGTACTACTGTAAATAACAAACATAAATACATGAAAGTGTCAAAACAGAGTTTTGCAGAGTTGTGTTAATATTTGTCTTCACTTAATTTTGTTTACAAAAATAGGAATTCCTGAAAGTTCAGCTGGCGGTCAAGTTTGTCTAGAGCAATGATTATGAAGGAAGGTCAATAGTTTTTAAAGAAAGCATTTTGAAAATTGCGTGTTGAACTTGGTTTTTGCACTCGCGCTCTGCCGAAACATAGGAAAATTCTAGGATTTCGGTGGAGCGCAGTTGTATAAATCATTAGTGGCGTGAAACATCTGAAAACAGCTGAAAGTTAGAGTACAAAATATGCAAACTACGTTGTATTTGGGTTCCGCTTGTTGTTGATAAGAGAAAAAGCAAGAATACTCGAAATAACTAAAAACAGGTGGATTTCAGAAAATAGAAATCTTTTGGTTTCAGAAAAAATGATGTAATGTAAAGACAGGGATTTCAGAAATGTAGGTTTAAACCTTTTCAACTGCGCTCTACCGAAGCCGGAAAATAGTGTCAAAAATAGAGCGACTCAAAGAAAGAGACGATTTCGGTAGAGCGCAGTTGTGAGAAAAACCGATATTTTATTTAGAAGACGTGAAAAAGTAGGCATTACTGGCCTAACTTGTTCTGATAGTTTTCTAAGCTAAGGTTCTCGATGATTCTTTCATGTTACTCAGGGAATTTTGAGCAATTCGCCCGCCGTTTGGGCGATTTGCCCACCAATTGGGCGGTCGTGCCCAGCCGGGTTGGGCACTACCGCCCAAATCGAGGGCGAATCGCCCGACGTGTGATGTTTTTAGCGCTTGCTTTCTTTGCCGAATCTCATATATTTTACTTTAATCAACAGAAGGCAGTTCTTGTTTTCATCAATGTTTATTAATTCGTTTAAAATAGAAAAAAATTATAAAGTCTCTGGTACTTGTTGTTGTTGTTGGCTGAGGGAGGAGTTGGTAATTGAGAGAAAACTATCGATTCACAATTCGGTGCGGGAGTAGAAGACGTGTTTGGTTTCATGATCATCCATAGCCATAGGAGAGAAATCTGTAATATGAATTATGAAAGGATGAAGAGTTAGAATCATATGACACATGCTCCTCTTTGAAACTTTTATTCAAATCAACCAGCGGAGCACTTGCAGAAAGAGACGATTTAGCAGATCGGACATCGAAAAAAAACACATGTTTCTAAAATTCGCGATCGTTTTCACTCTATCAAAGAGCACTAACCTCAATAATCAAAATCCATCCTAATCAAAATCCATTCTCGGGACAGTAGTTGCAAATTGAGCAAATTACGCAGGAGTTGTTCACGATGCGAAAATGACCCACTATCCTTTCCGACGAACAATTTTCCGAAGTCTTAATCATGTTTTTAAGATTAATTTGGGTAATTTTTCACTTTCAAACCTCTCTCCTTCTGTCGAACAGTGGCCTTTATTCATATTCATAACAGAGTAGTATACTTGAAACAAAGAATTAATACAGAATAATAATGAAAAATATGAAAAATTGAAATGATTTTCCAGTACGATAGAGCGCGTGTTTATAAACTGGGCGAATTGCCCTACAAATGGGCACTTCGCTCTTGCCCACCACTCTTCCTTTCTCAAATCTCCGACCAACTCTTGCCCAACCCTCGCCCAGTGGGCAATTCGCCCAAAACGCAGGCAAATTGCCCATACTGTAGGCAATTCGCCTACCTGATGCCCACGTGAAGCCCAACCCTTGCCGAAAATTCCCTGAGTAGTTTAACTCCAATTCCCAAATTTTAGATAGTTTTTAAAATTTTCAATTAAAAGATAAAGCGATAAATTTTATCAAAAAATTATGAGAAATTGGGAAAACGTTTCCACGGTGGCCTAGGAACATATTAGAAAAACTCGGCCAGCTTGAGGTTTTGAGCACGTTTCAGGGCAATAATGTTCTGCACAGTTATAAAATTGCTCTCGAATCAGAAGAGCCAAAATTTTTGACTAAAAAGAAAATTTGAAAGAAACTGACCGTAAGTTACCAAGCAAGATTTCTGCTAGCTTCAAATGTATAATATCCATTTTGAGTCAATCATAAAAAACAACTTTTCCGTTTTATATATCAACCTTTATCTGATTACTCCCATGTCACAAAAGTTATTCTATTATTAAGTTCTGCTGCCGACCAAGTCAAATTTCGAATAGATTTTTGTAGTGTACGGGTTTGAAATCATATTGGGTCTGCTATCACAAACTTCAGATCTGATAGGATTATGAAGTAGATCAAAATGAAATTATGGATTTGAAGTGTACGATTTAGAGATCTATGAAACATTGACCAACATTTCATGATTTCGTTTTTGCAACTGCGCTCCACCGAAATCCAAAAATGAAAAACAGTTAAAATTTTACCTGTTGCAGTCCAAATCGTTATGCATTTCTGACTCAGAAGAATACTCACACTGATTTCTTCTTCTTTGAACAAAGCTACCGACAGAAATGTACCAGCTTAAGTGTTTTTGTACTCGAAATCTATCGGAATAATACAAAAAATGTTCGTCTTCTTCCCATGAGAATTTGTTAGATGTATACATACATGAATATGTGATTAACGATCAAACTGAAAACAAAGAGGTAAGAAGAAGAAGAGGACAGGAGATAAATAATGTTCCCGTTGGGAAATGAACACGGAAAGAGACGGGAAAACGCATAAATAGTAGGTGTTAGTTGGGGAACAAGTGCATCTGATTTTTATGGAAATTTTGAATCCAGAGCCTTTTAGGGTCTTAGAACACAAAGATTTGAAATTTTCCCGTTTCGCGTTGCGTGCGCGTCGCGGTTTATACGTTAAACTTAAATTTGACACTCAGCAAAGTCTTTTTTGGCACCGCGCCAACCGTTGTGCGACGAAGCTGTGTTAGAACAAAAGTTCGAGTTGGCTAGTTTGGGCTACTCTGGGAAACCGAGAATTTCAAAACCGCGACATTTAGACCAGGAATGGGCAAATTATTTGCCCACGTTCTCAGTTCACGGTGACCAGACAACCTTGTTCCTTGAATTTGGTCACCCATTCTAAGAATTGGTCTTTAAAAACATCCGAGAAAGTTTTGAATAGATTGGGCAACTTTTATCCAAGATATCAAACATTCAAATTAAGAATTCAAATTATTTGCCCAGACCTGATTTAGACACAAGTAACAAACATACGCGACATACTCTCAAAGTTCATCATATCGCACGGAAGACATCCTATACGTACCGTAATCCTAATCTGACAGTAGAGTTTATACGGTATAATGATCCTACAATAACGGTTGCAATAAGGTCTTATCAAATATTGAAAAAAAAGATTGTATAAAGTTTTTTAGATGTAGCTCAATACTAAAAGAGACCAAGGTACTTAAATTACTGAAAACAACACCTGCAAACTAAATCCTAGTTCCTCCAGACGTAGATCAAACTCCACACCACTGGAGCACGTTTGCATACTACTCTCGATTAACATGTTTGTATACACTAACATCATCACTAAATCGTTTTGACATTTACATCCGGATGTATAGATAAACATTCCGAATTTCCGGTTTTGAGAAGATTCTTGATGAACATTTTTTCAGTAGTTTATATCCATTTGTGTAATCTCAAAAGACAAAAAGAAGTCTATATTTAGAAAAACGAGAGAACAAATCTCGTCTAGATATTTGACCATTTGCGTCAGAGGTGGGTACAATTGGTTATTGATACATATATATATAGTGGGAAGGAGAGAGAAAATTGTATTGGAAAAGGGGTACGTGAGATTTTCGAGGGAACATTTTTTTGCAATGGTTACTAAGGTATAGAGGGGGGATTCTGTGTTCATGGATTTTGGAACAGCAGTCTATTGGAAAAAAGGGAACGAGTTCGGTAGAGCAAGGTAGCATCGGTCGATGGGAATTTTACCAAAAATTAACTTTTTTTTCAAGTGGGATTCAAGTGGGTGCTCATTTTTAAACAAAATTTTTTGAAAATTTTCGAAAATTTAAAGTAAAAGTGCTTAATACATAATCACTTTTCGATTAAATTTTAAAATTTGAGCAGAAAACTATACTTTTTCAAAGAAGTCAAAAATTTCAAATTTTTTCAAAACGGGCCGAGAAAGATTTTGAACTTCTCCCGGCCCGTGACAAGTCTACCTAATGTCAATGCATGTTTTTTAAACCTTCGCTCCATCGAAACTGAAAAAAAAGCATTGCAAACGATTAGACACAGAGAAACCCTTGGAGACACCTATTTTCTATAGTTTCGGTAAAGCGCGTTTGAGAGAACCGTGAATTTCTTTAGAGCGCGGTTGTAATAAGAACAAATCTTATATAAGTGCACATTTCTTACAACTGCGCTCTACCGTAACTGAAGCAGATTGGGTGATCACTCGAGAGATGCAGAGAAAAATGAGAAGCGCCGTTGTGGACAAGAAAACTCTAAGAATTATAATTCTAGACCAGCAAAATAATGTACAATTTAACTGTTTCTATTTAAACAATGTTCAACCATGTATTAGCTCAACACGCGCCTTACAACCGCGCTCTACCGGAAACCGAAGAAAATTGTGTGCAAAATTGAGAGACTGAGGGAAAAAGAGACATTTTCAAGGGCATTTCGGTCGAGCGCAGTTGTAAGAACTGTGTCAAGTAAATAGTACAGGACTTTAAAAAGAAAAGACCGTGACACAAATTAGAGAAACAGAAAGAATTAATGTGTACAACGGTAGAGAGCGTGGCCGAATTTTTCATTCTTCGAATCCTCGGTCACCAGTCAAAATTTAACAAAACAATCAACTTACCACACTTTTCCTGTGACCTTCTTTTGCTTCTTCTTCTTCTGATTCTTCTTTTTTTCAGTCGACTTCTTATCCAGAGTCCAATCCAAATAGAAACTAGATTAGAATACTGGCACCTTCTGTTTTTGACGTGAAGTCTCTTCTCTTCACTGCCTTTTATTTATTTCCAAAAAGAATATTTCGAATTGAAATTTGAAATTCTTTTCGCTTTTGTCCCCTTTCTATCTGAAATATCTAATTTCAATGTGAGTGACTGGACAATGGACATTAAAACAAGGGGAGAGAGAGAGAGCACATGAACAAAAAACAGAATGGAATGGAATTTTATATTGGAATAAAATGCTTATAAATTCGTATAATTTTAATGTCAGAAAATGGGAAAAAATGAGAAAATTGGGTTCAGAATGTTATATTAAAGCGTTCGTCTCAAGCTTTGGAAATTGAAATGTACAATTTTTTAAATTTCAGATTCCGATACTTTAGACAATTCCAAAAAACATTCATTAGCGGAGCATAAGGTAAAAAAAATCGTTCTAAACGCCACCATTCTCTTCACCCAAAAGAGCCTACGTGGAAGAGTTTTTCAGCGCGACCGTGTAGTCCTCTCGGACAAGATTTTTGTTCGATTCCTCGTTTTCTGGCTTTTTCTAGCAAATCTTCGTAGTTTTTCTTCTATTTTTTTGCGATATAAATAGAAAAAAACACATTGGGAAAAGTGAAAAAGGAAGAATTAAAGATTAATCTTGTCCGAGAGGACTACACGGCTGCGTGGAAAAAATCTTCCACCAAAGGTCATTTGGAGTTGGGAGATCGGGAATTGTGGTGTTTAGAGCGATGTTTAGCATATTAGTCGGTGACAAAAATTTCTTGTCTAAAGTATCGGAATCTGAAATAAAAAATATGAATTCAGTCTTTATAAGGATTTAGATGGAGCGCAGTTACAAGATGTGCTCTGCTAATAGAAAAGTGTTAATGTTAATAATGAAACCTCTCTTTATATAAAGATCAGATCTAGATGAGCTAGGCTATAGACAGGATATGAACCGACATTCAAAACAGGTACAGACTTCTACAGGAAATTGACTAGTTTAATCATTCCCTTGTCAGTTCGGTTGGTGGATGAGTAAATGTCAATCACACTCAATTTCCTTTCAAAGGATGTATCTCGTATTTTGAATTATTAAAAAAAGGAAAATTTAAAATTATTTGTTCAAAAAAATTTTCAAGGCACGGTTCCTTTAAGCTCCGCCCATTTAGATTGAAAAATCATTTGAACATTCCAGTTTCATGTATAATACTAATCCGACACGTTTACTACAACCGCGCTCTACCGAAACTAGTAGAAATTGCGCGGGAAACAGAGAGACAAAGATTTTGGTAGAGCACGGTTGTGAGCACTGTGTTGTCCTAAAAAGATACCTTCTTTAGGGGAAACGAGGGAAAACGTTGAAAGTGTATTAGCTTCACAGTTTTTACAACTGCGCTCCACCGAAATCCTTTTGAAAAATGAGTCTTTTTCTCTGAGCCTCTCAATTTCGCACACTATTTTCTTCGGTATCGGTAGAGCGCGGTTGTAAGAAGCGTGCCGTGCTAATATGAACTGACACTTTCAAAATAGAAAAAAAACAATAAATTTGTTGAAAAAATGCAGAAAAAGTGCTACTGTCTTCCCCCGATTAGTTCCCAGAAATGATGATCTCCACCAAATATTTTTGTGTCTATTTTTTCTCATTTTTCTTATTTTTCCACTAACTCATTAGTATTCAAACGGGAGTCTTCCCCCACGAAAATAGGGAGTAACAGGTCGCGTGAGAAGAAAAAATAAAGAGAGAGAAAGCACTCAAAGTAATTACTAAAAGAGGTCAAAACGGGGAATTGGCGGGGTCCAATGGAAAGAAAAGGTTAAGAAGTGATCCATTGAACAAGTGGTTTTTGGAAAGAGTATGTTGAAATTTATTAGAAGATTAGTCTGGATCTGTCTGGTTGGAAGACGAAAATTGAAACTGTATAACTAATAGAAAATAGATTTGTTTAGTTCAGTCAACAGTTTGTGAAAACAGGATAACAGCTGCATGTCTATTGATAATGTTTTTCTGAAATTTGAGGGTCATGTAAAAAAAAAAATTAAGGGAAAACTTTTTAAAGAGGACTGAAGTCATATTCTTATTTCAGATCATGATACTTCAGACAATAAGAAACTTTTACGAGGTGGTATTATCAATAAAGGACGGCTTAAAAAGTGACTTTTTGGTGGTTCGCTTCTAGGGAAAGTGGTAGAATCATAAAAACGTGGCGCCGGGGGTTTCTTTGTACCCTGAATCGAATGGGCATCACAGATTTCTTGTATCTGTACTGGTTCGGAACCCCAAAATCTAGGAGGGACCTATCATTATTTGACGCATTGTATACGTCGAGATTCACTCTAAACTTGTATTCAATCATGTTGGTTTTTGGCAGTACGAGAAACTGAATAAGTTCAATCTGTCTGTAGTTTTTTGCAAAAAACCCTGAACGATAACAGATTGCCAAAAAATCTCAACTTTTGGCTTAAAATCCCGCAAGACTACAAAAAATTTGTTAGAAGTCGCTCTAAACGCCATAAATCCCGTTTCTGGAGCCTTCGCGGAAGAGTTTGTAGTGTAGTCCTCTCGGACAAGATTTTTCTTCATTTCCTCGTTTTCTGACTTTTTAAACAAACTTCCGTTGTTTTTTTTTCTATCTTTTACGATATAAATTGAAAGTTTGTTGGAAAAAGTGAAAATAACTAGGAATTGGACAAAAATCTTGTCCGAGAGGACTACACGGCCGCGCTGAAAAATTCTTCCACCAAAGCTCCTTTGAAGTCAGGAGAACGCGAATTGTGGCGTTTAGAGTAATTTTTCGCATATGCGTCAACGATAAAAGTTTCTTAGAATTTTCTGAAGTATCATAATCTGAAAAAACAAAAAAAAATGCGAGTTATTCCAGGTCGGAATGAATATCATTTGCAAAAAGTCATCAAAAATCCAACACCAAAAAAAGACCAAACAATAGACTAAAAGCAAAAACTCTCTGAGTGGAGCTGTTATTGGATAGAGAGTGCCCACATCTCCATTTCCATATCCTCTCCCACTCCACTCTCACACTAAAAACATTTCCGGTTATTCCCTCTAGTCTTTTCTATTTAGTTTTTTACATCTTCCTTTTAGCAGCTACCATTATCATAATGAACTTTCGGCACTAAACAACTAATAATATCAGTCAAAAAGGGGCGAGATACTGCTAAACTTATTACATTATGAATATGTATACTAGTTATAACATTGAGTGGGAAAAAAGTTGGGGGACATGTGAGAAAAATTTAATAAAAAACGCATGTTTATTGGTGTTTTTACGGGGGCAATATTCAGGAATTTCGCAGGGATTTTGTGGATTTTCAGAGACAGGGGAATCTAAAACTACGAAGGGGTGTGCAAAAAGTGAGAATATAATGGCACATGAATACAAAATGAAAATCTATAGAATCGACCGGTTAGTCTTTGCACATAATATTATACATTATAAAAACATGAACAATTTCAAGTGGGGGGACAAAATGCAATAAAAATGAGAAATTAACGAGCAGCCGCCTTTCCTGGAGCCTCTGGAAGAGCCTTCTCGAGTTTATCAAGAATTTGATTGGCGCATGCAGGGAGACGGGTTCCTGGACCGAAGACGAGAGCGACTCCGGCGTCGTAGAGCTCTTTGTAGTCTTGTGGTGGAATGACACCTCCGGCGACGACGAGAATGTCTCTGGAATAAAAAATTGTAAATCGAATCTCGACTTACTAGCACTTCACCTCTCTTACAACTGCGCCCCACCGCAAACGAGAGAGTATCAGGGAGAGACGCAGAGTTTTTTTTCGCGCCGACTCAAATTTTCACAGTTTTTGACATATTTTCCAAAAGTTTTTCAGTAAATTTTCATGAAAAACAGCAAAAATATGTCAAAACTGTGAAAATCTGTGTTGGCGCGAAAAAAAACTCTGCGTCTCTCACCACTGCTCTCTCTTGTGCGGTGGGGCGCAGTTGTAAGAGGGGTGAACTGGTAATAAGTAACTCACGGTCTTCCAAGTTTCTTCAGCTCGCCAATCAATTGTGGAATGAGTGTCAAGTGTCCGGCAGCCAAACTGGATGCTCCGATAACGTGAACATCAGCATCAACAGCCTGTTGAGCAGCTTCTTGTGGTGTCTGGAAGAGTGGTCCGACGTCGACGTCGAAACCGAGATCGGCGAATCCGGTGGCGATGACCTTCGCTCCACGATCGTGTCCGTCTTGCCCCATTTTTGCGACCATAATACGTGGCTGACGTCCGTCACGATCGGCGAACGATTTGACACGGTCGAGGACCTGGAAATTTGAATTATTTGGATCTGAATGAAGAAGAGGGAAAATTATGAAAATAAGTTACCGAAAAAATTTTTTCTGGATTTTTAAGCCAGAAAAATGGAAAAACTGCAATGCTGGCAGAGTTTCTCTGTGAAGTTTCTAGGCCAGCGGTTTTGGGGGCTGGCCTGAGAACCCAGAAAACCAGTTCGGCCACCATGGACAGATTCGAAATTTTCGGCAGTTTTCGGGGATTTTCCCAGTTTTTGAATAGTTTTGAGAAATTTTCTCAGATTTTTCTCAGAAAATTCAAAAACTGAGAAAACTCCCCGAATTTCCAACCCGAAAACTGCTGAAACTCCAGGAGCGGTCAGTGTTGGCCGAACTGATCTTTTGGGTTCTTAGGCCAGCCTCCAAAACCGCTGCCCTAGAAGCTTCAGAGAAAAGGGCAATTAATTTTGAGGGTACAACAATTCTAGGGTACAACAGGGTACAACATTTTTAGGGTACAACTTTTTCAATTCTAGGGCACAACTTTCTCAATTCTAGGGTACAACAATTCTAGGGTACATTAATTCTAGGGCGCAACTTTTCTAGGGTACAACTTCTCTATAATTCTAGGGTACAACTCGAATTAATTTAAGGGTACAACAAATATAATTCGAGGGTACAACTTTTTCTGCTAGAATTTTAACAGTTCGCAACCAAAATTATGATAAAACGCTTAGTATAAATGAGCGAGAGAGATGAGGTTATGAATGGAAACTGAACAGAGCGGTTTTGACAAATTAAATACGCAACGTCACTAATATGGCAGCGAATTGCTTGAATTCTACATTCTAAAAATTCAGCATACAACATCTGGGCGAAACTGTAATTCTTGTCATTAACAGTTTTTTTCCCGGCAAACACTCTTTGACTCCTATGTCTCTTTGACTTAACTTTCCTAGTAGTGTCTATTTGAATACCCATTCTTCTATATAGTTGGAAGATCTCTGAACATCCTATACTGACTAGAGCCTCATAAAATTAGTCAAACAACTTGCATGTGTATGGATAGTCAATTTTGCTAATGAAAAACTTTCCAACTTCAGAGTAAACAATGTTCATTTCCATGCAATTCTGATCTGGATCTAGTCGAAAAAGTGTTCTTATTAGAAAGTTGAAAATTCTACAGTTCAAACTTGAATAGTATCTCTCATTTTCCAATATCTCAAGCAACTTAGATTTTTGACTTTAGTAGATTACCATGAGTTGTTAATTTATCATAATTTTGGTTGCGAACTGTTAAAATTCTAGCAGAAAAAGTTGTACCCTCGAATTATATTTGTTGTACCCTTAAATTAATTCGAGTTGTACCCTAGAATTATAGAGAAGTTGTACCCTAGAAAAGTTGCGCCCTAGAATTAATGTACCCTAGAATTGTTGTACCCTAGAATTGAGAAAGTTGTGCCCTAGAATTGAAAAAGTTGTACCCTAAAAATGTTGTACCCTGTTGTACCCTAGAATTGTTGTACCCTCAAAATTAAATGCCAGAGAAAAGTTCGGCCCGCGCGGGTCGCTTTGCTATTTTGCGATAACTGTGCCTTTCCTCCTACCTGTGACATTTCCGAAGTCTCTCCGAACTCTGACTTATAAGCTCCCGAAACAAGTCTATTAACAGCTGCGTGTCTATTGAACACCTTCTCCATCGCATCTGAAATCTCTCCGACTGTGCAACGAGCACGGGCGGCCTCCACAGCGAGAGCCATAAGATTTCCATTTCCCTTGGCTCCCTCTGTAATGTCATCCAATGCTTTCTTAGCCTTTGCAGCGTCTCTCGTTTCTCTAATATGATTCAATTTGGCGCATTGTTCCTCTCTAACTCTAGCGTTATCAATCTTCAACACATCTACTCTCTGCTCTTCATCCAATCGATATTTGTTGACTCCAACGATAATATCCTTTCCAGCATCGATTCTCGCTTGTTTCTTTGCAGCAGCCTCCTCGATTTTCAGTTTAGTCATTCCAGAAGCGACAGCCTTGGCCATTCCTCCCAACTCGTCGATCTCCTTGATGACTGTCATCGCCTTCTCGTAAATCTCATCAGTCAATGATTCCATCATATAAGATCCACCCCATGGATCGGCGACTTTGCAGATTCCTGACTCCTCTTGGATGATGATTTGAGTGTTACGGGCGATTCTTGCGGAGAATTTGGTTGGGAGACCGAGAGCCTCGTCGAATGAGTTGGTGTGAAGAGATTGAGTTCCTCCGAAGACTGATGCCATCGCTTCGATTGTCGTACGGATGATGTTGTTGTATGGATCCTGGAAATGAGTAAGGTTATAATGTTGTAGCACTTGAAAAACTTTTTTGGTTCGATTTTCGGTCATTTTTCTCAAAGAAAGAAAAGTTTCGTTAGGAAAAAGTAAGAAGATTATCTTTTTCCGGAAAATTGTCCTCTGAAATCGAAAATCAGAGGATTTTTCTGAACCGAGGATGTAAATAATATTTTCTACCAGCCTGGCTGCCGCGCCTTCGGCGCTTCATCCGGCCGGCCTCTTCTTATTTTCCTAATCACCCTCTCACGAAAGCGTTCATTTGGCGGAGTGGTTAACGCTCACGCCTGTCGCTGAAAGGGCGAGGGTTCGACTTTTGCCTGTGGCGCGCTCTCCCCTTTATTTCTCAAAAATCGTGCGGACATCCTGAAAAACAGACAGACAAATCCACAAACAGAGTCCACATGCGTTTTATATATAAGAATGATGATAGAATAGAGAAAAATTGCGAAAAATCTATCCAAAACCATTCCAAATTAAGACTGGTGCGCTTTTGACGCGTTGTTAATGTAATTTTTTTTTCGATTTTAACTCTTATAAGAATGCAAAAAATTCGACCCAGTACCCACCAGACTGGCGCACCTTCAACGCGTTTTGCAGAATTAGTTGGCTGGAACGCGCCGAAGGTGCGCCAGAATCTCACCAAAATTTCATTGAAAATTCAGAAAATTCGACCCAAAACCCATCCAGATCGAGTCAGGCGCGCGTTTGCCGCGCTTTCTAACCAGAACTGGTCGAAATGCGTCAAAGGTGCGCCAGGATACAAAAAATTTCAATTATTTCATGTTTTTCGAAGCAGAAAGTCAAAAACAGCCTAGTGCAAATCGGAAATCAAAAAAATTCTAAAAAGAAAAGGTCAGTTTTTCCGAAAAAAAATTTTCAATTTCAGTAAAAAATTCCAAAAAAAAACTGTGAAATAGCACGTTTTTCCATAGAAAACTCTCTCACCTGCTCAGTCAATGACCATCCAGAAGTCTGTGAATGAGTTCTCAACATCATACTCTTGTCACTCTTTGGATGAAATCTCTCCTTGATCAAATTAGCCCAAAGACGACGGGCGGCACGCATCTTTGCAATTTCCATATAGAAATTCATGGAGATTCCCCAGAAGAAACTAAGCCTCGGAGCGAATGCATCAATAGTCAATCCAGCGTTGATTCCAGTCTCACAGTACTGAATTCCATCGGCAATTGTGAATGCCATTTCGAGAACCGCGTCGGCACCGGCCTCTTGCATATGGTAACCGGAAATCGAGATAGAGTTGAATTTTGGCATTTCACGAGAGGTGTACGCGAAGATGTCTCCAATGATACGCATCGATGGCTCCGGTGGGTAAATGTAGGTGTTACGGACCATGAATTCCTTGAGAATATCGTTTTGAATGGTTCCGGCGAGAAGTTTTCGGTTGACTCCGGCTTCCTCGGCGGCGACGACGTACATTGCAAGAACTGGGATGACAGCGCCATTCATTGTCATTGAAACTGACATTTTTTCAAGATTGATACCGTCGAATAGCTGACGCATGTCTTCTACAGAGTCCACGGCGACTCCAGCCATTCCGACGTCTCCGAATACACGCGGGTTGTCGGAATCGTATCTGAAACATATTTTTATAGATGTTGTTTCTCAATTCCATACTTGCAAACCGGGCCGGCGCATAACTCGCCTAAAGCGCATTGTCAAGGGCTGAAAAATATACCAAAATGCAGATCTCGGCGAGTAATATGTCAATAACCTCATACGGTCTAGATATCGAATCGTTAATGTGCCGCGGGTCGGGCTAGAATAGCTTTTCGGCAATTTTGACTCTTTTTCCCGGCCCGCGGTACACACTAACGATCCGATATCCGGCCCATTGTAGGTTACAGACATAGAACTCGTCGAGATCTACATTTTGGTATGTTTTTCAGCTCATTTGGTCGCGTTTTAAGCGAGTTACGAGTCGACCCAGTTTGCAAGTATGCTCAATTCCCTGCGACTAACCCTCTGTGAGTTGCCAAATCGAATGCAACCGACAATCCCTGTTGTCCTGCTTTAATATTCTCTTTATAGAATTTATTCGACTCCTCTACAGTTGAAAATCCGGCATATTGTCGAATAGTCCATGGTCTCTGAGTATACATAGTTGGATACGGTCCCCTGGTGAACGGGAATTGTCCGGGAAGCTCGACATTTCTCTGTGCATCACACTCTCTGTCGCTTCTCAAATAGAGTGGTTTGATTGGAATTCCTTCTGGAGTATTCCACATCAATGTGTCCGCTTCACGCCCTTTCATCGCCTTCTTCGCCATCGCTGCCCATTTTTCGTCGATCGGGAATCGAGAGTAGGCGCCGCCCGAGGAGGATGGACGAGTTGAGCATCGGACGAGTGTGGGTTTTAGTAGGTGATGATACATCTTGCCCAGGTGAGCCGATGATCTGGAAAATGGGAAAAATTGATAGAGAGTCGGGAGATAATTTCGAGAAAGTTCGAGAAAGTAGAAATAAGGAAACAAAGAGGATATCTGGCATAATTAGGGGAAACTTCTCAAAATGATGATTTTATCGAATGTTCTGGGAAAATTTTATAATTTTCTATGTAATAACTAGAAGAAGTTTTGTGAGACTAGCCTCTTTCGAAAAATCGATAATAAATTGAATAACTTCAATTAATCTTATCGGACAACTGACCGGTCCCTCCAGGTGTATTCCGGCACAATTTCGATCAATTTCAAGTTTTTTGGGTTTTTTCTCCAAAATTATTTTTTTACGAGTCGGTCCCAATGGCCATGTGGTTTTAAGCATCACAATTATATTTTTGTATTTTTGGTGGTTTCCAACTCAAAAACGCTGAAAAATCGGAAAAAACTAATGATTTTGTGTTTTAATTCTTGGTGTAAAAACCAAAAAACTTGCAGAAATTTTCAAAAATAAAAACATTCAAAGTCACGAAAATCACAAGAATCGAATGAACTTTCTCTCCTCTCCGATCACTGATTCGTTGTGTCGAGTTGAGTTCTTGTCAAAAACAAAGGGGAAACCGAGATGTGATACATGAAACGTTTACTGCACGTAAGCAGTTATTTAATTTTTGAGAAAAATTAGATGAAAAATAGATTTATGAGGGGGGAAATGAAGGATTTTCTAGAAGTTTATACTGAAATTTTAAGTTTTTCGAACGAAAAATCACTTTTTTCAGCAAAAAACATTATTTTCTCTCAAAGTCTTTAAATTTATACATGGAAATGCAGATTTTGCACTGCTTTTCATCGCCAAAAGAAGCAAAGCTACCCTTTTTCATTCTGAATAGATTTTTCTATCTCTCTTCACTACATTTTTCTCGTAGCTTGACCAATGAACATTAGTCACTCAGAGAAACAAGTGAAGGGAGTCGTGGCTTCAAGAGAAAATCGGAAATTTGCTGAAAAATACATATTTTCAGAGAGAAAATGAGTTTTTGGAACAGGAATTTGGCTAGGAAATTCTGTAATTTGAAACTTTTCGGGTGGTTTTTCGAAAAATTATGAGAAAACTCTTTTTTTGCTAAAAAATGAGTTTTTCAACATTTTGATTAAAAATAATTACTTCGTCACTAAAAATTATGCTAGAAACCACTGTCAACTGCCAATCTTTACAACATAAAACAAAAAAGTCGACTGCAACAGTGAATCGCATGATTCTTATCTTGTAAACAACATGCGGGCGTCAAAGAAACAAGTTCAGATGGGCGGTTCATTTCGAAAAATTTTAAGAATTTTAAAAATATGTTGTTTTTTTAAGAATCTATTCAGTTTTCAAAGAGTTTTATTGGGAAATTGGTCTCAAACGAATACTAGTAGCCGCCGAAAATCTGAAAAAACTGAAAATTATAATTTTCGACTGGAAAATAAATGAATAAATGATTTTTCGACATAAATCAGAGCATTTTTCATTAAAATTCGCAGAAAACGTGGAATTTGTGACAATTGAATGTGGGGATAGGACAAGAAAGTAGTGGACACAACAACTGACACTATATGTCTGCGTGCAAAACCAAAATTCGCATTTTTCTCGGCGGCCTCTTGTTATATAATAGTGTCTAAAGGAGTTGAGTCTCTTCTCTATCTTCTTTTATTTAGTTTTTGGTTCACGTGAAGAAAAACGGAAAAAATTGAAGAAAACTTGTTTATTCTTTAGAGTGAAGGGTTCAGTTTGGTGATTAGCGGTGAAAATTAAAGAGAAAAGGGAAAATATTAGTAAATTAGCAGTATTTTTCTAGATATTTGTTTTTAAAAAAACTGCACTTTTTACCCAAGTTTTAATTATTTTAATTTTGCAAAATTCAAAATAATAAAAATATAAATTTGTCGTCAAATCTAATGCAAATTGTGCAGTTGTACGCAAACACTTCCTTCCCGATACTAAGAAGAAACACTTGATTTTACGCACAATTAGGAAGAAAAAGAGATTAAAATTGCATAAAAATAGAAAAAACTTCATTCGAACACTAAAAATCAACAAATATTATTAAATTTCTTAATAACATTATCCCAAATATCACAATACGTCTGAATGACACCAAACACCCAAGCTTCATCGGATTTCGCCACTTTAATCAATTCCTTAACGGTGAGATCAACTTCTGTAGTTCCAATTTGTTCTAGCTGAAACAAAAACAAAGAGGATTAAAAGAAAATGAAGCTGCTTACCTTATCCTCACACGCTCTCAAAATATGGAATTGAAGGTGATGCATTTTGTGAAGAAAGTCAATTGACATGTAACATTTTTCACATGAAATCACATTCACTACTAGCGGATCTTGGTTTTCCGATCTATCCATTGAAGAATCAACTATTAAATTGAGATCATACTCGGTTTTGTCGAAAAAACTAAGAACATTTTGGGATGTTTCAAGGTTACAGATCTGACACATGGTTAGGCAATGGTAGGAAGACTTTGAAATGGCAAGTCTCGTGTACGTTCCAATCCATGTTTTGAGTTTCAGATCAACCCGAATTTTCTTCTGAATCAGAGCTTCGCATCGTTTGTTGTTCTTCTCAATTTCAGCTGTGGCATGGGTGTAACTCCAGTCTGGAATTAGAAATGAAAAAACTTGTACATAGATTAAAAAATAGATGAATTGAAACTTACCATTACTGTCACGAAGACTCTTCACATGATTTCTTGTCAAGGCCTGTACAAGACAGATATTGAGAAGCGTATGGAGAGCTTTTTGCCTGGGTTCTTTGAGAAAATCCGAGTCGGTATTTTTGATGATGGGTTCTGGAAAGAAATTTTGATAACTTTTGAGGGATCTCCACATAACTTGCATGGTTGAAAACTATATAGCGAGAATCAAAAATTCGACTTTTTTTGCATCAAATTTTCAAATTTCTGTACTGAGACCCGGTTCATGTTATTTGCTGTTCTAGATAACGAACATATTCAGAATCCACCACGTCGACTCTTCAACCGTATAGGTCCCCAGAAAGAAGAAGGAAAATCCCCTCGAGAACAAACCTTCCGTCCAGAAACATCTTGGATTCTTGAACCACTCCATCGCAGATGCGCAAAAAACTTCATTCAGTGGAATCTCCGGTTCCAGCAGCACCCCATAACGCGAACTCTTCACAACTCGAACTGAGACTCGGAAGTATTGATGTTTAACCTTCTCGCACCATCCGGAATACTGCAAATTTTTCATTGTAGGATTAGCACGGCACGCTTCTTACAACCACGCTCTACCGAAACCGAAAAAAATTGTGTGGGAAATTGAGAGACACAGAGAAAAATAGACAATTTTTCAAGGAGATTTCGGTGGGGCGCAGTTGTGAAAGCTAATTGCTCTTTTTCAAAAAAAAAAAACTAACCGTGGTAGTGCTCGTATAGACCAATTTTCCAGTGTTCTTTGCTCTCAATGGTGTAAACTTTCGTAGAAGTGTCTGATTGTCCACCTTCCAAATCGGGCAGTCCCATTTCAAAATGTCTGATTGCAAGACCAGATATGCTTCTTTCTGAAAACATTGTTATTGGTTTCGGTAGAGCGAATTATCAAACTCACAGGTAGAATTCCATCAGCTGGTCCAAACATATCTAATCGTCTCCTCTCCTCTCCAGAAACCCCTGGCCCTACTGGAAAATTCAAAGCAGATGAACGGGATGGGTTTTCTGGTGTTCTCAGGATGGAATACACTTTCTCAACAACCTCCACAGCCTTCTTACTGTATCTCACATCCTCATCATCTGAGATACTATCCGCACTTTTCCGTTTCTTGCTCTTTATCTTTCGCTTCTTATTCACCCCTTTCAACTGCTCAATTTTAATAGTGAACTTTGGGAGTAACGGTTCCTCTGCAGTGACTTTTCTCATGTTTTTCGCACAATCCGTGTCAGAAAGTTCCATGATTTTGAGTAATGAGCAACTCATTTGAATGTCTCGCTCGACACGGATGTTATCAGCAAGAGAAAATTCAGGGTGATATAAATTTGGTATGACTTCAGTCTGATCCTTAGACCTTGTCACCGTCTTCCTGACATTTCTATCCTTTTCA
Source organism: Caenorhabditis latens (assembly GCA_002259235.3). Lineage (NCBI taxonomy): Eukaryota > Metazoa > Nematoda > Chromadorea > Rhabditida > Rhabditidae > Caenorhabditis > Caenorhabditis latens. The sequence goes on from CM056094.1 coordinate 3,319,943, forward strand.
TTCTTCAATTCAAAGCCAACTCCAGGTATGTATACACTTTTCGCTACCGTCTCAGATTTTCCTTCAACAAATCGGTCTTCCTCGTCAGCCATATCAAAATCAAACACATCGTAACTCGAGTCCTTCTTCTTATTCGAATCTTCAAGTAACAGTAACGCTGCTTTTTGTTTGTAGATTGGAACCTTCTTCGGTTGAACGTAGTTCTTGATGAGCTCTTCCTCATCCATCTTCGAGTAGTTCGTGGGAATTTTAGGAGAAGAAGATTTTGGGGGGCTCGGAGCTGAAAAAGAAAATCATTTTGAAATCTAACTTGCTAAAAAAAACTTACTTTTCACTTTAGATACCTCTTTGGGCTTGACAGTTGAGCCAATTCCAATGATTTCGTCGAAAGATAAGTGGTGCTGTGGAGAGTCTGGTGGTGTGAACTGAAAGAAAAACTCTTTGAAAAAATGTTTTGTCAGGAATGCACTTGGAGATGTGGTCGTTAAGTAATTCGAAAACTTAAATTATCGAAATCTTTATTTACTTAAATTGGCACGCTGTCAGCGCCTACCGAAATCCTAATGGTTGCGCTTAACAATAGAGCGCAGTAGTTTAACAGTATTCTTGAACACACCACCGGAATAGTTCGAGCGTAACTAACTAGAAAACGCTCGTACCAGATAGGTGTCAACAACAAAAATTTAGTTATATGAATGCTCTATCTACCTTCCAAAATTGGAAGTTTCGGACTATACCTAATGAAGTGAGACGCTCCCAAAGGTAGCCACTTTCCAGTTCTTAAAGAGGTTATTCTCAAAGTAAAACCACGTGATCTACAGTACAGATCAAAAGGTTATCAACTTTGGATGTTTTCCGTGGAAAATGGCCAACTTTGAAAGTGTGTCACGGTATTATCAATTGTTTTACAAAATAACTTTTTTACGTAGTGATAAAGTATTTTCTCTCTCAAAATTTGGCCAATTTCAGTGTGAAATAGAGTGATTTTCGAGCTGTTGTCTTAAAATGACCATCACTCTTTAGGGAGTGTCCGTATAAAAAAGTTGTCAACTACAAAAATAGAGCTCTACTTTTGAGCTGTATGACCCACAAAAAATTTGCATGGTGTAACAATTAGTGATACCGTGACACACTCTCAAGTTGGCCGATTTCAACGGAAAACGGCCAAAGTTTACAATCTTTTGACCGGTACTGTATGGTTTTGATTTGCACTGATTCTGAATCAACATAGCCTTATCCCAAACTCTACAACTCACAGCAATCGGACTGAGGCACCTCTCCTCTCGAGACCCGTCGGAACTCGGGCTCAACTCCTTTTCTGAAAACGATATGCCAAACATGTTATCCACGTCATCATTCCCTTCATCATAATCAAATCTTGAAGTTGCACTCTCCACCGATCTCTCACGATCAGCTGAAGATTTCCCTTCCGGGGAGACAGAGACGACGTCCACTGGTGGTGTGGATTCTCTCTTTGTCTCTTTGACAACTTCCATTGATTCTGGCTCTGCCAGCTTGGGAGATGATGGTGACTTGGTAGGGATAGGTGGGCTGTTGGCTACTGACGGGGAGACTGTAGGTTCGGATTCCTTCGGAGCGTCGGTTGGTGGTGCGATAGGAATAGTGGGGTTCCAGAGACCAGGTTGTGGTAACATCATATTCATTGCCTTCTGGTTCAGCATTGCAAAATTTTGAAAGACCGCCGGATTCCAGAAAGCTCCCATCCCATTTGGATATACCGCCTGTAACATGAAAATGGTACATATATTTAAAAAAGTTAAACTTACATTCTGCAGGAATTGAAATGGAGTGGCTGAGGTAGAGGGTCCGGTTCCAGGAATAAACATTGGCATGGGGAAATTTGGATGAGGGAATTGGAGAGGATTTGTGTTCCCATTCTGGTTATTATTATTATTTTGCATTTGGAATGATCTGAAAATTGATTCGATTAGCAAAAATCATAAGTTGGGGTGGTCAGTGGAGGCATCGATCAATAATATGCAAAAATATTTTTTGGAACGTTACAGACGACTGGTAGAACTACGGAAGACGCAGAATATTTGTGTTCTCATGCGATATGACTTATATCGATCGTGCCATAAAGAGAATACACATCTTGTTTGTAAATAAAAATGTAAATGAAGAGATAGACCCGTTGCACAGAAGAAAAAGAAGACAACAGTTATTTTGTCGGTATGACGTAACGTGTACATCATACTCACACCTTAATTGCCGAGACTCTGCGCAACCCGTTGGCTCTCGATGCACCTGCCAGATGTATGGTTAGATAGATAAGGATCTATGTACTAGGGGGAGTTGGTCCTGATGGGAAGTTGTGGTTGGGTTGAGAGTTATTATAAAATTTTGGGGCATGGGAAGTTTTCAAAGTGTCCTCTTTCAAACGACTTTGTCCCAACATACCGTAAAACCTGTAAAACCGCTAGGTGCCTGTTCGTAGCAGTATATCTCGGTTCCCAAAGGAGATATCAAAAAGCTGCTAACTGACAAAATATAGCTGAATACTCATAGAATATTTCTTCAGTTGGAACAATTTTCATATCTTCAAAGACAGCCGAGATAGGATGCTACAAACTCCTCATAGCTCTATTACAAGTTTTACGGTATTGTGCATCTAACATGGGAAGTCCTCTAACCATAAGTCCCATTTTTCTAACAACTCAAGAATTTGGCCCACGATACTTTCGAGTCCGTAGATTCCGAATATGAAATAAAACTCTGTCAAATCCTTCTGTGAAAAAGTTATCATCCCTAAAACTTTTGCAATGATTGAACTCTCAAGAGTAATTGCCGAATCGTCTACTGAAACATAACGTAACACCTGTAATAGAGGCGCACCTGTTTGCAGCGGTACATCTCGGTTCCCAAAGGAAATATCAAAAAGCTGCAAACTGACAAAATATAGATTAATATTCATAGAATATTTCTTCAGTTGAAAAATGTTTCATATCTTTAATGACAGCCGAGATAGGATGCACTAAACTCTTGCTCGCGGGAGCGCCTCTAACAAGGAAAGTCCTCGAAGTCTTCTCTTTCAAACGACTCAAGAATTTGGCACTGATACTTTCGAGTCCGTAGATTCCGAATATAAAATCAAATTTTCTTAAATCCTTCCATGAGCAAAGTTATGATCCGTCAAACTTTTCCTATGGTTAAGCTTTTCCGCGTGACAATTGTCTACCGGGCCCTAACTCGGTTCACAAAAGGCCTTAGAGCAGAATTTTGTTTCAAATTCGGGTTCTACGGACTCGAAAGTATCATGGGCCAAATGTTTGAGTCGTTTGAAAGAACACTCCTTTGTATGTTTTTGAAAAAACATTTAGTCTCATTAATTCTCACGTAACCTCGGTCTAGAAAAACTCTTATCCGTATCCCCGTGAACCAAGATATCTGATCAAAACTAGTGTAAAATTCTGATATTTTCAAAATTTCGATCAGTTTATCAAAGTTCAGAATAATCATCTGAACAATTCATTTAGTAGAAGCAGTTTGGAATAAAACGTAAATCGGTATGACGACACTGGCTGCGTTACCGTATTATCACGGATCCATTGATATGTGAGTTCATCAAAATGTCTCCAAACGAATATCCCGCCAATTTTCAGCCGTGAATGTCGAGAAATGTTGCCAGATCTCGGTGATTTTCTAATACGGAATGTGGGACAAGAAGTAGAAAAAAGTGATGGTACAGGAAACGTGTATTGTATATTAACGACGGCAGTGACACCGGAACAGGCATCGGATAATTCGAAAATGCTACCAAAGGAATACTCGTTAAGGGTTAGTTTGGGAAGAGTATGAGAATTGGTTCATGATTTTTTTCGAATTATGAACTAGACAATCTGAAACAAGGTGGAATCACAGTGTCAGCTGTGTCTGTATTCCGTAGTTATGAGACCTCCGTTGGTTTTGCAACTATGACATTCTGCAACTCGTCGTTTTGTTATCGCATCGCACTTATATTTGTCACCATTTAGGTCTTTTGAGTTGCGAAATCTTTTAAGTTGCGAAATTACTAGATCCGGAATGCCGCAGGAGCCTCTGTACGTCTGTAACATCTGCCAAAAATTTGGGAAAAAGGAGAATCTTGAATGCTCGAAGTGTTTATTAACAAAGAAATCAGAGAGCCAACTTAGATTGGAATGCATACGTACGGAAGGAAACATATCCTGCTTTCCACCTCCTCCCGGTGGACGGTTGCCTCCCGGCGTGCACGATTGACTGGTGAACGGTCGATGGTTGGTTCCTCCGATGGCTCGGTCGATGGCTGGTTGGACATTGGCCAATCGCGGGCCTCCAGCCCTTCAGCGGCTCCGACGGTCAGGAAAGCGATGATGATCTGAAAATCTTGAATTCAGTTGAAATCCAAAGAAAGGAGAAACTCACGAGAACCAAGAATTTCGAAGAGAACATTTTTCTCCGACAAAGAATGATGGTATTCTCTGCCTGTGAGGCCTGATATTTATAGTGTTATGCTAATCGAATAAGAAAAAATGCGGGGGAGCAGGTCGTAAATTTTTATGGGATGTTCCAGAAAAATGAAGAAATGGGGGAGGGGGTTGGTGATTCATCTGGGAGATCAACCATCAAGAAATCAAAAGAATCGTTGTCACAGTTTTCTGCGGAGAAAGTGCGCTCTACTGATAAACTCGGTCATAAGGGTTACGATAGGTGTTGGCACAGAGCCAAAGTTTTATCAAGAATCTGTTTGCAAAACTATACAGGTACCTATTAGTGCAGTACAGTTGCGCTCCATTGAAATCATCAACCTGTATGTTTTCTCTGCGCGTCTTGCGATTCCCTCCGGTTTCGGTCGGGCGCGGTTGCTAGTGCCGGGACCTGCTAATAAAACGTGAACTGGATCCTGCTAGATAAAAGGCACTACCGTATACCCAGCCAATTTTCTCTGGCGAAATTACACGAAACCTACAAAATTCGCAGTACTTTTAACGGAAAAATGGGTTTTTTTGGTTTTTTTCCACGAACTTTGAAAAAGAATGATTGAAAACTGGAAAAATAATTCCTTTGAAAACATTTTTATTGAAGGTGCGCCTCTATTGGAGACGAGCCTCTAATACAGGGGCGCTTATATTACAGTATTTACGGTATATTTATGACCAATAGATCTTCCTGCAGAGAAAGGGGATACCACAAATATGAATCCTTCTACCATCACTGCGTCGTCGATGGGCACGGCGTGGGCGATTGTGGGGTTGGCCGATGGCTGGTGGTCCCTCGACGTGTCCTTTGAAATCGTCGGTCTTTGGCCAAGTTCGGCTCTCCAGACCCTGAACGAGTCCAACGGCGAAGAAGGCAATGACGACCTAAAAATGTAGATTGTAGTTGAAATCCAAAGAAAGGAGAAACTCACGAGAACCAAGAATTTCGAAGAGAACATTTTCTTCTGATAAAGAATAATGGTATTCTCTGCCTATGATGCCTGATATTTATAGATTGTGTTTTGCTATTCGAACCAACAAAAAATGCGGAGCAGCAGGTCGTGAAATGTTTTGGGATATGACAGAAAATCAACAAAGGGGGGTTGGTGATTCATCTAGCAGATATTCCATCAAGAAATCCCCCGCGAGAGCATGATGACGTTTTCCAAAATCAAAAATTTCAACAAAAACCTCTTGTAAAACTGAGCAGAAAGCTCTGATTTTTGAGCCAATGTATCAAACGAGGAATATGAGCTGGTTCTGGCTCAGGACGCAAAATGAAAACTTTTGATATTGAGTAGAATACAAGAGCAAAATCTTTAAGACTTGACTTCTAATCATTTCAGTAATCAATTTCCCTGTCCTTCTTTCTATTTAGTTCAAGTTCTGAAACCTAACTTTTTCTTTTTCCAGCTAGAATGTACAACTCGTCTAAAATCCTACGCCATCAATCTCAACGGAGGCATCTACTCAGTCCAAGGAAGTGCCACAGACGCCTTTCCGACACTCGAAGCTCTCTGTGAATCCTATATCCAAACGAAACAACCTCTCCCAGCTGGTGGAATGCTTCTGAAAGGAGTCATCCGTAGACCATGGCAACTGTTTCTCTGTGATGTTGAACTTCCAGAGCCAGAGATTCTGTTGGGAAGTGGAGAGTTTGGAAAAGTTGTGAAAGGGAAGTTTCTAAAACCTGGAGTAGGTCCGATTGACGTGGCAATCAAGATGGCGACAGATTTGAAAAATGCTGAAATTGTGAGTTGATTCATGTCTCTGAGAAGCTATAAATTCATATTTCCAGACGTCTGAAATCTACACGGAAGCACGTGCGATGCGTGCACTCATTCACCCGAATATCATCCGTTTGGAGGGTGTTGTCGTCGAGAAGATTCCAGTGATGCTTGTGATTGAGTTCATGGAAGGAAGTAGCCTTTTGGATGCTCTTCAGAAGAAACGAGTTCCAAATGAGATGCGTTTTCCAATTTGTATGGCAATCTTGTACGCGGTTCTACACATGCACATCAATTCGTATATCCATCGAGATATTGCAGCACGGAATGTGATGGTCTCTCATGATTGTCGGACTGTGAAACTGATAGATTTCGGTCTGGCAAAACATGGAAGGCAGTTTATTGTGAGTTTTTCTAGTCCCTATTTCTCTAGAATTCCATTATCGTCAAGTCCCGGGCATTAAGCCAGGCCAGAAGTCCCGGGTACTTCGCGCCAAAATTCAAAATTCACATTTTTTCGAATTTTTTGAAATTTTCTGAATTTTTACGCGAAAAAGTCAATTTTCGACTACATTTTTCAGAGTTAAAAGAACTTTTGAAAAATCATCAAAAAACGCTTTCGATGAAAAGTTGAAAAAAATGATCATTTTTTGACGCCGGACCTTCAGGCTTTTTCAGGCTTTGCGAGGCGGGCCTGTTTAAGTATGTAGAAATCTGATTTCCAGCTCAACAATATCGGAAAGATACCTGTCAAACGGCTAGCTCCAGAAGTGTTGAGAACCAAGATGTTCTCTACGAAAAGTGACACTTGGGCACTTGCGATTTGCTTCTGGGAGATATTCCACGACGGGGCCGAAATCTTCTCCAACGTTGTCCCATCTAGCGATTCGAAACCAGAGACCACCCCCGTTGAAAAAGAGCTGGAAAAAGAGCCATCAAAAACGTCGACAAGTAAGAACACGAAGGTCTCGATGACTCGGAAGAGAATCAAGATGGTTGCTAAGCCAGCCTCTCCGGCTACTCCCGTCGCGGCGACCCCTGTCAAACCGAAAAAAGACAAAAACGACCAGCCACTTCTTGTGATCACTCAAAATGTGGAGTTTCTTCCGAAAGAATTTATTCCAATGTTCAATCTGATGACCGAGAAAAAGGGTAGAAAACGGATTGAGTTGGCTGCGATGGCTCATAATGTGGAGACGTTCATCATGCCGACACTTCCACCAGCAGTTCAGGCTGAGTTGAAAATTCATGTTGATGTGAGTTGGATCTTTTAAGAAATGAGCTAACTAGGGAAGGCCTCCAGGTGACCGTGGAGTAATGAGACGTGACCTATATCATCGGAAAGCTGAAGTCACGCTGATTTCAAATATATATTCAGTTTTTGCCCTCGAGGCCTGGTATTCAAGAAAAACGAGATCAAAGTTTGGACCACATGTCGGCAACGTGGTGTTGTAGTTAGGCGGTGTGGCAGATGTCTAAACTTTGATCTTGTTTTTCTTGAATACCAGTCCTCAAGAGCAAAAACTGAATATCTATTTGAAGTCAGCGTGATTTCAGCTTTCCCATGATATAGGTCACGTCCCATAACTCCGCGGTCACTCGGAGGCTTTTTCTAGTTAAATGAACTATATCTAAACTTCAATTACTCTAGAAACGTGTTGCATTCGACAAGAATTTCAAAGTCGACATGCACGGTACCGACTCGGTCATCACTATGCCCACAACTTCTCCTGCTGCCTCCGCCGCCGTCGCTAATCCATCCACTCCGACGGCTGGAAGTGCACGTACTCCAGCCAGTGCTCGAACTCCTGCAACAGCCAAGTCGAAGACAGTAACAAGACGAAGAAACAAGGGAATGAAGAGTGATCCGGGGAAGAGTAATGCGCAGAGTAGTGAGAGTGTTCCGGAGAAGAAGACGGATAAGAATAAGACGGCGAGAAGGAAAAAGTAGAGATCTGAAAATCTATCTGAAAATCTATCTGAAAATGAAGATTTTGGAGAGCACAGGCTAACACCGGTTTCTGTCATTCATTTTTTGAAATTGAGATCCAACACGGGTTGCGCAACCGCGCTCTACCGAAACTGAAAAATTGCACGAGGATATTCTCAAAGCTTGTCCGTAGGGCGCAGTTGCACAAACCATTTTGTGAAAGTAGAAACTATAGCAACTGCGCTCTAACGTACAGCTTTTCTACCTGTATTAGAAGAGCATTGTTTCTACAACTGCGCCCTACCGAATCCCCCTCGAAATTTTTTCATGTTCGGTAGAGCGCACTTGCCTGCGTATCTCCCCCTGAAGCGCTTTTCAAACAAATTTATCAGTTTTTTTGAAAATTTTTATATAAAAAAACAAATTGATTATTAAAAAATGAAGAAAAAGATCCATAAGAAGCACCAAAAGAATAGTACAAGAATTGGTCAAAAAGGCAAATTGAAATGAGAAAAGAAAACAATTATAAAGCAAGTATTGTGAGGGGTGTCAAAATTTCTTCGACTTTTTGAAAAAGTCAAAAAAATTGAATTAAAAAGAATCCGTATGAAAAATGGGGTGTGTAAAAGTAGTAGAAGAGAGAGGGAGAAATAAAAAACAGAGATTTTTGAGAAGGAAAAATGAGAAAAAAACAGAAAATTATTGCTAAATACTCGTTTCGAGCAGTGGTTTAAGGTCAGTTTCAATGGTATTGAGCATAATTAATTAGCTTTTCCAGCGTACACTGGATTTTTGAATGTTGTCGTGGCTTGCTTGTAGATTGGGTTCTCGTTCTGAAATAAGGATTTTTCAGTTTTCAAGACTTGAAGAAAAATGCCACTTACCGTATCCCACTTGGCCAGGAGCCTATCGTTATCAAACTTGGCGAACTCTGCTCTATCATGAAGTACAGTAAGAAGTTTCCAGAGCAACAAGAGAAGAATTCCGAGGATGACGATTCCAGCGATGACACCCAGAACGATGGCAAGGACTGGGACTGGTGGAGGACAGTCTTTGTGTCTTCTCACCCAGACCGTCGCGTTGTCGGTGGCCTCGTCATAATAGTAGAGGTAGTAGAATGTGCAGTCATCGGCAGGGTCAACGAATTGGCAAGGTGTTGTTTCGTTGAGTGCTGGAAATGTTCACGATGAAACTTTCATATCAGGATGTTCAACTCACTTGGAAGCTCGTCCACTGGAATCGCCTTGAATTCACACTTGTCGCATTCTGTCTCATTATGTGGTCCGGTTTGCCATTGCTGACACATCACACAATTCTTGTACTCCACACACTTTGTTGGACAAGTTGGGCAGATCTCACACTTGGCTCCAGAATATCTGTTACCATCTGGAGAGTCGAAGCAGCGACATCGTCCACAAATACATTCTCCTTTTCCGTTGCAGATTTTTCCGTTTGCCGAGAGGCAGGAGTCAGTGGAGATTGGGCACTCGCATGCTCTTCCAGTCCATCCGGGGGCGCAGATACACTTTCCACAGTTGCATTCTCCGTGTTCCGCACAGATCTTACGGTCGTGACGTGGGCAATTGAAGTTGTCACACTCGCAGAATTCTCCGGAAATTTGTTCTTCTGGGTTGGCACGTGGATTGCATTCGCATCGACCACAGTTACAGACTCCACGGCCCTCGCAGATAGCGGATTCGTTGGTTCTGGAAAAATAAAGGATTGGTTAGGGTGGTGGGTACTGTAGAGTAACATAACAATAGCAATTGATTTGCTGGTAAAATCATCATCAGAGTTCAAAATGGTAACAGTATCAACCGTGCTCTCTCGCACTAGCTTTGTGTTTAGAGTCCGTTTGGTGATATGAGACTTGACCTAGGTATATTGTTGGAAAGCTGAGAAAACGCTGATTCCAAATATATATTAAGTTTTTGCCCACGAGGCCTGTTATTCGAGAAAAAAGGTCAAAGTTCAGACTGCTAGCAAGTCATTACCCTCTTGGCGCGTGAAACTTGCCAGCGGTCCAAACTTTGGCCTTGTTTTTCAAGAATACCAGGTCACGAGGGCGAAAACTAAACATATATTTGGAATCAGCATTTTCTCAGCTTTCCAATGATATAGGTCACGTCCCATATCTTCAGCCTGACTCCATGATCTTCCCTAGTCAGTCAAAAAAACGTCCGATTCTGTTCCGGACTTATCAAACAAGACGTTTCAAAACCAGACAATTGGCAAACTTGATTTTGGAATAATGACACACCAAAAGTGAGAAAAATGCTTCATTTGTTCTCATTTTTAAGAAGTTTCTTTAGCGCCGAAAAGTAATGGTTTCAAAATGTCTGATGTCGAAATCTAAAAGTTTCCAAGTGTCTCGGTTTCCAAACTTTTGGTGTCATAACGTCACAAAACACTATGCTTTTGGAGAACCTTGTTAAACACGGTATCGTATACTATGAAGTTCCTGGGCACTAGCTTCACGAACCCTTGCCGGGGGTGTTAAAGGCGCATGGAATTTGTTCGGATAGGAATCGTAGTTGAAAGCATGAAAAACTGTAGTAAAATACACCTTCCGAACAAATTTCATGCGCCTTTAACACCCCCGGAAAGAATCCGTGAAATGATAATAACTTCCCTCAAACTCCCAAAAAATCAAAACCTCACCTCTTGCACTTCTCATTCAACGCAGCCGTCGACATTCCAGGTCGATTGCATTCACAATACTTTCCAACATTTCCTCCCTTGCATCGACACACTCCACAAACCATATCTCCTCCATGACACTCTGCGGCATTCGTCACTATTCTGTCTTGTCGTTCACAGTCACAATCACAAAGTACTTTCACGTTGACAATCAGTGTCTCATCTAGTCCAGATGGTCCGATACGAAGGACAAAGTCACGCTTATCGATACAATGGGTGTTTTCGAGAGTGACTTCGAATTGAACCTCGTCTCCAACTCGGATTCCCTCACAGACATTGGTGTCTTTAAGTGTGGTTCCGCTGGAAAAATTACACAATTCGTCTGAAATCTTTAAAGAAAAACTCACTCAAGGCACATGGATCTATAGGTCAATTTGAGTCCCTCCGAAGCGTTTGCATTATCAACCATAATAATCTTCTCACTAATCTTCAAGTACTCCTTTTCAATCAAATCTACAATATTTCTCGAGTCATTCGCCAACACTCCAACAGAAGACGAAACATCTGGAAGAGCATTCGACAATTGAGTATAGAGATCTTGGTTGTTCTTGGTGACGGCGAAGATGACATTCGCCTTTCTGTCCTTGATCATTTGATGGAGAAGAGCAATTGAGGGGTAGTCCTGGTTGAGGGTTTCAGTGTAGTATCCTTCTCTATCCAAGTGACATGAACCGTCGTTTGGTTCGACGACTCCTGCCAGACGACCGTCTCCGGCGAAATGGAATCCGGCGTCAGTAGAGAAGACGATCATTTTACGAGCACGTTCACGCCATCCGATGGTTTTCTGGAAAATGATGAACTCAGTAACTTTTGTACTAGTCTTCTATTAGCACGTCAATACTTTATAGCATCGCTATACTATAAGCATAACAAATGGAACCTCAGGCAGTCGCGAGTATGGAATCGTTCCAATTTGCTACCAGCCATTGAGAACAACTTGATTAGGAATATCCCAAATTTTTGTTTTGTGCTCGTCACATGCCTCCGCCCCCGGCTTTGGAAGCCATTCTTGGGCTTTGACAGGGTTTAACCAGATGGGTGAAACTTCGAAGCGGTTTTTCTCAGTGGCAAGTGACGAGCACAAAACACAAATTTGGGATCTGCCTAACCAAGTTGTCCTTAATACCTGGTAGCAATTTGAAATGATTCCAAACTTGAGGTTTCCTTGTAAGAGCTTCAATGAAGCAAACCCCAAAAAAACTCACATTACAAGCCAACGCCTGAACAACAGCATCAAATCCTCCCTCCGGTGCATCCAAGTTTCCAGAAATCTCAGCCTTATCGACCTCTGCCTTGAACTTTGCCGTGTTCGTTGTCAACGACATTTGATGCTTGAACCCGTATGGTTCAGCACATGGAGTTGGGCATGGAGACAACTGTTTCTCGATTCTTGGGTCGATGAATGGCATCAACTTCTTGTCAATGAAGGAACCGAATCCAAGGCGGAAATTTTTGGTGACAGTTCTCATTCGTTCAGCCAACAAATCTCCCAACTCGGAGAGCTTCTGTTTGTCGTCTTTCATGGAATAGGACAAGTCCATCAAGTAGTAAAGATCGACTGGATAGTCGACGGCTTGGCGGTAGGTCACATTGAAACGCACACGGGATTCTGGAAATGGTCACGCTATCTTTGTCAGTTTCGGTAGAGCGCAGTTACTACAAAAATAAATTAAATACTCACTTGGTCTAATCTCGACATACATCTGCTGTGGCTTGATTTGAACAGCTTCTTCCTCGGACTCAACTTCTCCTTGGTCGGATAATTTACTATCTTCCGTAATATCCAATTTGGTAGTTGGGTCCTCGATATAACTGTCTGGGCATCCATGTTCCATCAATTTCGATCGACTGTCACATCGGGCGTATGGTTTCTTCTCATCGAACATCTAGAGGAAAACTGATTATTTCAGCAGGATCCCACATACAAAAACTCACCGGTGCACCACACCACGCGCATGACTCATGGAACTGAATACAGGCGGAGCATGTGTAATTGTCACGTGACAGACTGTAGCATGGGAATTCGGACTTTTCGACAACTTTTCCGGTGACTTCGCCAGTTTTCCAATCGCCAGCTGCCAGGGCGAGAGGGATTAGGAGAGCTGCAAAGAGCAGCAGAGATGTTGAAGGTGGCATTGAATGCCGGATGGTCGGTGTAGGTATTACTGGAAACAAAGAAGGGATTGGAATAGGGTAGATCATATGAAAAGAAGAGATGAGGGAGAAAGAATCTTAAGAACTCGGAAAGAACAGAAAAACGGAATTGCCGAAGAGAGAAATCTACGCAAATTTATGAAATTCTTTAAAAATTTGACAGTCTGGTCAGAAATTAGAATATGTAGAATACGGTATGTAAACACAACCTATCGGAACTGGAGTGAAAGTTTTTTTAGGGGCGAGGCTTTAAACTCAGCTCAAATAGTTTTAAGCTGCTAAACAGAGCCTGGTCTCACTTCCTCTCAATTCGTCAAATGAACTTAAAAATTACAAAAAAAAACTTGCGAAATTTAGATTGTCACAGTCAAGCTTGTGGTATTTATGTTTACAGTACCAATTAATAACTCAAGTTACCTTAAAACGTGTAATTGAGGCGCCCGCGGATTTTGGAGCTGCATATCTCAACTGGGCTCAAATGTATAAACTTTTTTTCAACAAATGTAATATGTAATGAAAATCGATTAATATTTTGATACATAGTTAGCAATTTTTGAATATCTGTTCTAGAAACCCAGACATACAGATTTGAGCTAAGACATTTTTCACAAGATTCAGAGTAACAGCATAACCGCGCTCTACCGCAAATCTTTTCTGAGTTCGCATTAGAGCGAAGTTGGTAAAAAATTTTTACTATTAGAAGGAGGTGATACTAACAAGGGAATGGCTTACGGTTGGAGAAAATGGTTGAAGAAACATAACAAAACCTATGTTTCTGGAAAGCTGACATTTTCCTGATTCCGAATCTATATTCAGATTTTGCAATAGTCTTCTCAGTTTTGAGAAATTCCGCTCCAAAGTTTGGGTAAATTTTAGTCAAAGAGTTTTCAAAAACAAGTTATTCGAGAAACTGAACTAAATAATTCCTAATTAAAATTCCTTGCATTACAGGTTTTTTTTCAGCAGGATCAAGAACCCACGTTAAAAACGAGTGTAATGTTCTAATTGTACACCCGTCTTCAATATTTGCTCAGAAACTGAGCAGGGTGTCAATGAACGTGTGAGAAAGAGTCTAATGGTAGGGAGGTTGAGTATTAGTCATTCAGAAGCGAGCCGAGAAAAAAGAAAAAAGTTCCAAAACTGCCAATTTTTTATTCATGAGCTTGGGGACTACTGCTACTGGATGTCTGTTTGTAAGGTGGTGAGTCCGGATGTCCTGGATCAAAAAGTTCTAGTGGCTTCAAAAAAACATATGCAAATCTACAAAAAATCGATAAAAGTAACAAGGTTACCCCTGGGGCTGGAGGAATGGGTTCGGAACGTGGGCGGATCTGCCAAGTGCTCCTTCCCGCGGACTCTTCTGCTCCAACACAACTGCCAATAGTCTTCTCCTCTTCTAACTGAGAAGAGAAAGAAAAGAGATAGTGTAGGCGATTGGAAAACGAGTGGAGAAGTGTAAAAGAGAGAGGGTTACACCTGCTGGGAGCATCTTCAAGAAACAGAAAGAGTAAAAAGATGAGGCAGCCCAGCAGACATCAGAGACCGATGTGGAGAGAGGAGATGGATTACGAAATGGACGGGATGGAGATGAATTCAGATGTCGAAATTCTGGAGACCATGGGACGTGTGGGAATAAGTTTTCAGATTTACTACCAACATGAATTTACGGTTTGAGGTACAGTACTCATTGTTCTCATTTCAGAAATTGTGAAAATGAGCAGCATCAGACACTAGAGGAGAACTTTAGAAATCACGGATTCAGAAGACAAACTTCAAATTTTTTCGTCGTGAAACATAAAAAAACGATTCTGAAATGACCAGATTATGATCTTTCTATGTTATCAGTTGGAGACTTTTGTGCAAACTGAAAAAATCTAATTCTGATTTAAAAATATGCAATACAGGAAGAATCGCATGAAAACTTCGAGTAATGGTGCAAAAAAATTATGTAGAAAATATTACAGTTTCTACAACTGTGATCCACCGAAATGCCCATGAGAAATGTCTCTTTTTTCTGAGTCTCTTAATTTCGCACACAATTTTCTTCGATTTCGGTAGAGCGCGGTGTTAGAAGCGTGGCGTATTAAGTTATCTAGTGTTAAAAATTTTCGAGCCAGACACACTTCAGTACTCAATTTTAGTATAATCTTTGATGATAACAGCTCCTGTCTGATTCAGATTGATTCAGTATTAAGACTGTGATAATTCAAAAACTCGTAAATTAATTGAAATTGGTGAAAAAATTCAAAACTTGACTTGAAAAAACTGGTAAACTAGGCCGATTCTCAATTTCAAACTTATGATGTTATTACCATAACACGATTTTTACAACCGCGCTCCACTGAACCATTCTGTGGAAAATTTAAATACGGAGAAAGATTTCGGTTAAGCGCAATTGCAAAAACCTTGATATGTTTTTAGAAAAAATTGGAAAGCTAAATGAAATTAAAACAGAAAGTCAAACTTTAAAAAACACGAAAATGCGATTTTCCACATTATTATCCAAAAAAAGCTTCGAGTCTCAGACAATTCACAGTCCCCTAAAACACCCAAACTAAAAGAACGATGACAAAAAGGAATTTCCAATTTCAAAACCTCTCTTCAACCAAAAATAAAACAAAATGACTCATAGACACATTTCCTTACTACATTCACCGCCCCCTCCCCCCACCCGGCGTCCATCAATTCATCCATCAAATCGATAACAATCTGATAAACCGAATTGGCCTGGCATAGAATTGAAAAGCCAAAACCAAAAAGAACACCAATTGAAGAAAATAAAAAGGAAGAAAGGGATCGGAGTGAGATGACAAGGAGACATCTGGTGCATACATATACTAGTACCCTCTCTTTCTCTCTCCTTCCAACTGCCCTTGTGTGTTTAATAGCGGAATGGGAACAGAGAGAGTGTGCAATCGGATGAGAATCAGACACAATGAGAAAAGAAGGGGTCGACTGTGTTGGGAGGGGATGGATGGACGGAAGGGGGCTGGTACTTTTGTTAGGGAGAGAGAAGAAGTTGGGTGGAGAGAGAGAGGGATATAGAGAGATCTTGGTTACCGGTAACTTTCGATTTAGCCATGAGGCAGCTACCAGGCTAGAAAGCACGCTCCAGTTCGATGTTATCTAGTTCCCGACCACACCCTTCCAGATCCTTGGAGAAGATAAGAATCTTTTGAAAGTTGACTTTCTTGGGTAGTAATGGATCATTCTAGTTAAAATCAGCCAAGATGAGCCATAGTCGGGGAGATGACCACATTTTTGTAGTCGATTACTTTCTTGTTCCAACTTAAAAGATATGATAACTAACGGTTTTCAGCTAGAGAGATGAAATTTCACTTCAACTGATCGTAACTTTCATATAATGTGCAGGATCTAGCTGTAACTTCTCATTTTGCTGGTTTCGGGTCAGGTTAAGGAGAATTCCAAGTTTTTACCTCCTAGATTCTAGCCGTTTTCGAGATATACGCATTCAAAAAGGCTGGTTCTTTGTGCATTTATCCATTGCCATGGCAATGGGAACTTTTTGAAAGATATATCTTGAAAAAAGCTGAAATCTTCCAGCTTTAAACTTTAAAAAACATTTTCTTGACTAGATTCGAAGGTACCAATTTACAACTCAAAATAGTTTCCTAGTAAAGGGAATTTTCTATTTTAGGCTTGCAATTTTTAGTTCCTAACTTTTCGAAACTTGAGACAGCTCGCTCCACTGAAACTTTTCTAAATGAAGCGCAGATTCTGACTGGTGAACATAATTTTTGAACGATTATTAGAGGAATTTTTCTTCAAGACTTTTCAATCTTACTTTTTCAAAACTTGAGAAAGCTCGCTCCACTGAAACTTTTCTCAATGAAGCGCAGATTCTGACCGGACCACACACACCCCTTCAAACATCTACTAAACAACTATACATCAGAATCCACAAAAAATATTTGAAAATGTCAGAGAAGGAGAGAAAAGTCTCTGGAGAGTTATCATCACTCAACATACATATTTTGATGGGGCTTGGTTGAATAAAAGGGAAAAATGCCGACTTTTGGTGGTTTTTTATGGGTGGGAAGGGAGGGAGGAGAATGATGAAATGTTTCTTTTCTGAAAAAGCTGAGGAAGATGGAAGTTAATTAGAAAAAGGATTAGAGAAATGGAAAGATCGGAAACTAAGTTCTAGTTGATTTGAAATTTCATCGAAAATTTAAAAAAAATCATTTTAACGAAATTTCTAGATAAAACGCTATAGAATTTCCACCCATAACGAAACAATCAATTCGTGTCGATTTCACCTCCAAAACCTGGCGTTATTAGCTAATATATCATAACTTTCACCTCTTTTTCACTTTTCTCCGTTGATTTCCACTCTAATCGGTGGATTTCTGGTTTTTTCGAATGATATGCGATGAGAATTACTGTTTCCTTGATAAGTACACATAAATTTTCGGGAAAAGGATCGAAATGCTGGTAAAAACCCTATTATTAGATGGTAATTTATTCATGTTCAATAAATATGAAAACCCCGAAACCATGCGGCTCTTTTGCAAAAACCACGCGCGCGCGTTGCAAAAGGGGGCGTGGCCACGGAAAACCGATTATTTTTGCAGTTCTTTTACCACATTTTAACTCAATTTTGGTCTTTTGCTCGAAATTTTTTGATTTTTTCACACTCCAAGTGTTAATTTTCTCCAAAATTACAGATAAATCACTCAATATCGGGTCATTTTAACCGCTTTCATCATGAAAATCACCTGGATTTTCGTACTACTGGCCATTTTGTGCTGCGGGTTTGCGACGGCGGCGACCGATGACAACGAGTTTGCCGAGTTTGAAGATGAATTCATTGAGAATTCTGTGACGGATGCTCCACAGGCGCAACAGGAGGATAGACGACCGGTGCCACCAATTGTTGAACAGGTAAAAAAGGAAAATTTTAAAAAACGGGTGACAAGAGATGGGAAACACCCTGTTTTATCAGTTTTCTAAGTGTTTTGTGCAATATATCTGGGAAAAAGTCCAATTTTATAGCTTTTTGTACACTAGTAAATTAAATGTTGCACAATTCCTTGCTCATAATCATCTAAAATCCATTTTTCAGAGAGACGACTTTGATGACGATGATTTCGGAGTTGTCGACGAAGAAGACCACGAAGAAGTTGAGAAAGTGAAGGAGACAGATCCTGACGAGCCAACTCCAGTTCAATCTCTGAAATTCACTGACGTGCCAGCTCATTTCCGTTCAAACTGGGCATCATATCAGGTCGAAGGACTCGTTGTACTTGTTATTCTCATCTATCTTGTCAATTATATCATCGGAAAGACTACAAACTCTTCTATCGCTCACGTCGTTTTTGAAATGTGTCGGCCGACTCTGGAGGAGCAATTCTCTGTGGTAAGCTTTTGAATTCATCGAAAAACCTCCTGTAACTACTTTTTCTCAGGTAGGAGACGATGGAATCACCGAATTGGACAAACACGAGACCCAATTGAGAAGAGACACCGACTCCATGTTCTCCGCATGGTGCAGTGGACGTATCAATGTCAACTCGATGTTTTTGCAGGTAATTTGATTGAAATAATGAGAAAAATGGAAAATTCTCGAATTTTTCTTGAACTATACTAATTCCTCTGTTCCAGATGAAAATGCTGAAACGCCAAGATCTCGTCTCCCGTGTCATGGACATTTTCGATCCATCTTACGACAAAATGACGATTAAAATCCAGTTGGAAGGTGGAAACGACGTCGATCCACTGATTTTCGCTCTCGGAGAGAAGAAAATCGCCTCGAAGAACTTCAAAGAGATGTTCGACCTGAACAGTTATGTATCCGAGAGGAAACAGGCGGCTCAACAATTGAATCTTCCTGCCACGTGGCAACTTTACGCCGATCAGAATGAGGTTCTCTTCTCGATTCTGGAGCCAGGAGTGGTGTCACTGTTGAAGAAACACGAGGAGGCCATCGAGTTCATTCACATCTCCGATCAATACACAGGACCAAAGCCAGCGGAGGGAGAGAGTTACACGAGACTTCCAGATCCACAACGATTCATGTTTGTTTCATTGAATTTGAAGAATTTGGGACAGGATGAAGAGTCGGCAACGGAGATTTTGAATTTGGTATTCTATTTGATTGATAAGGTGAAGAAAATGAAGTTGAGTAAAGATGCCAAACAGAAAGCGGAGAAGAGAAGAAAGGACTTTGAAGAGGCATTCTTGAAGCAGACTCATCAATTCAGACAAGAAGCTGCTCAGGCTAGAAGAGAGGAGAAGACGAGAGAAAGAAAACAGAAATTGATGGATGAGAACGATCCGGATAGACAGAAACGTCTGGAAGCGAAGGAAATCAAGAGAGAAGCGAAGGCCAAACAGCCAAAGATGAAGCAGCTCAAAGTGAAGTAAATGACGGATTTTGTGAAGGAATTGTGCTGGAAATTTGTTTTTTAATTCGAAAATCTAGTCAAACACTTTTCTTTCGGTTTTCACTTCCATATTCTCACTTTTCTTTCAAATTTTCTGTCTCTATAGTCTATAGTCAGTTCCTCCTGCTTCCACTTTCTTTAATTCATATAAATTGAATTTATGTAACTTGATAATCATCTCAATGGTTTTAGTTTCTTAATTTTCCACATTCCTTTCCATTATACTTCCCAATATTCTCCCCAACAAGCTCAATTAGGTCTTTTTTGTCTTTATTATTATCTTCTCAAGTCATCATCATTGTTACCATTTCTTTCTCCACAAAATTCGATCTTTATTCAAATTGTTTCTCTGTGAATTGTTTCTTGTATATATTTGCATGTATTCCACCGAGGAATTATGCAAAATAGCAGGGAGGAATCCACTCGAAAAGTGAATATATTTGATAGTATATATACATGTTCTCTTTTAATAAATTCAATAAGTTATTTTTACTCGAAACAGGGATTTCACAAGATATTAGCTTCGAACTGAACGATAATTACCCTCCTTCATTTGAATTTTACTCGAATTCTTAAACTTTTAGTGAAAAAATGTCGAAAGTGAACAACTTTCGACGTTACAATCCGCTCATCGATGAGTGGATTATTGTAGCGGTGAATCGGATCAATCGACCATGGCAGGGAGCGAAGACAACGGTCTCTAAAAATTCAGAAGACACGACGTCTTCTGAATTGAGAACACCACCGGAAAAGAACCAACTGGCTCCTGGAGGTGTGCGGTCTTCTGGAGCAGTGAATGAGAATTATCAGAGCACTTTTGTGTTCGAAAACGATTTTCCGTCGTTTACGGAGTTTGAGAAGTGTGCCGGGGAGGAGGGTTTGTTAGGACTTTTTGAAAAGGGATCAGAGTTTTTCAATTTTTAGAAAATGATGATTTATTCAAACAACAAGAAGTTCGAGGTGTTTGTAAAGTGATTTGTTATCATCCGGATAGTAAATTGACGTTGGCAAAGATGGATTTAAAAGAGGTAAAGGGTGGAAACGCGCTCCGTTGAGAAAAAAGTGTAAAGTAGAGCACACTTTCACCGTTTTTTATTCCAGGTCCGAACCGTGATCGACATCTGGAACCAGCAATACGTGGAGCTTTGCCCAAAATACGATTGGGTTCAAATATTCGAAAACCGTGGTGCAGTCGTCGGTTGTTCGAACATGCATCCCCATGGCCAGCTCTGGGCGTCCAATTATCTTCCGAGCATTCCGTTGAAAAAACATGAAAGTCAGAAAGTAAGAAAATGAAAAAAAAAGTTTTTTTCAAAAAATCTCTCCCAGAAATACTTTGAAAAACACGGCGGAAAAGTGATGCTAATGGATTATTTGGATCAGGAAATTTCGAAAAATGAGCGAATTATAATGAGAAATGAGCACTGGACATGGTTGGTTCCGTATTGGGCGTTCTGGCCGTATGAGACGATGCTCCTGCCGAATCGACACGTGGAACGGTTTACTGATTTGGAGGAGGTAGGTAAAGTGATAAACTCACTTGGTTCCTCAAATGAGAGACACTGCTTAGCTCACCCGGTAAAGCTTTTGACCCTCGCGCGAACATTCTCGAGTTCGGTACCTCTCCGCTTTCTTACGTTTTTTAAAACTTTTTTTCTCGATTTCCAGACCGAAAAGCAATCGCTCTCTTCAATTCTCCGTGATCTTCTCATCAAATACGACAACATCTTCGAATGCTCATTCCCCTACATGATGGGTTGGTCAGGAGCACCAACTGGCTCATTTCTTCAGGAAGATTGCTCATTTTGGCAGATTCATTTGTCATTCTTCCCACCTCTGCTCCGTTCGGCAACTGTTCCGAAATTCCTCGCTGGTTATGAAGTGTTCGCGGAGAAACAGAGGGATATCTCACCGGAAATCGCGGCGAAAACGTTGAGAGAGATGGATGGGGTGCATTATTCGAAGAGGAATTGAATTTTTTTAAATTTAAGAGAAATGTGAATATAAATGAAAATTTGAGAAAAGTAGCAACAACAAGAACAAAAACAACTACAAACATGAAAAACCATTCAATTCTCCCTAATAAACCGTGCTTGCACAAAAATCCGTGGCGCCTTCAAATTCTTCTGATGATTGATCGTCATTCGGTGTAAATACTCCTTCCGAACACATCTGAATCCAGAATTTTCGAAAAATCCGGTCAACTCGTCCAAATCGAAATAATAGGCTCGAGTGCCGTCTTGTCGAACATAAAATCGATCGGAAATCCGGGCTTCTCGACCGAAACGAATCATTGCGTGGTCGTTGATACCGTAGTCTCGGACTACAACTGAGCCACCGATCTGGAAAAACAATTGTTGCTGAAAGTAGAATTGAACATTTTTATTGGAAAAAAATACTCAAATTTTCGAGAAAAGGTACCGATTTTGAGCATTTTTGTGCTTAAAGAATACTAACCTTCACCAAATTTCTCATATTTTCAGCAGCAATCTGCATTTTGTCCGGATGAATTGCAGATAAAACAAAAATTAGTGTAGCCAGATCGACTTGCTCGTCAAATGGAGATGAGACTGATGGGATCGACAAATCTACGACAGAAGTGGCGACGGGCAGCTAAAAAAAGTTTTATAAATCGATTCTACCGAAAAAATCTGAAAAATGTGGATTTTTTACTCACTCCCAGCTCTTTCGCCCTCTCCTCCAACAACCTCACTGCATTATCCGAAAAATCGAATGCAAACAATTTAAGTTTTGGAATTTCAGCAACTAATGGGAACAACATGTTGCCGACACCACATCCTGCTTCCAAATATGAGATTTCTTGCTGAAAAAAAGAAAATTTAGAGTGAAATCTTTATAAAAACAAGAAAGAAACCTCGAAATCAATATCGGGACAGATGATTTTCAAATCTTCTGCACTCCAATTCCGGTCTTTGAAGAAGTTATTCTTGTTTCGATTATAGAATTTATCCCAATTCTTTCGTGCTTCAATCTCCAACTTTTTCTGCTTGAAATCGCTTATATTTGTCTGAAAAATCAAAAAGTTATAGATTTTGCACATTTTACTGATAAGTTTACCTGTTTCGCCAACTTTTCATGATCATCTTCAGTTAATTCTCTTGAATTTTGACTAGAAAAACTGTAGAATCCTTCTTCCGTCATTTTAGATGAATGGGAGAGCTGAAAAGAGGTAAATTATAATTTCAATAGAATGATTACATTATTAAACGTGTTTAAGGCACAAAAATGCAATATTTTAGTGGGAAATTCATAAGAAACAAGGGAAAAATTAAATAAAAATTGGTTGAAAATAAAATAAAAACAACGATACTCCGATATTCCGCCGCTTTTTTGCGCGGGAGTTTGAATTTTAGATTTCGAGAAAAACCTTTAATAGAAGCTTTTTTTTGACGGTTTTAGCTGAAAGAAACCGTTAAATTGATGCCTAATTTATGTAAGAGTTGAGTACAAACCTGAAGAATCGAAAAAACATCAACGGAACCTTCCAAATGATATAATGCAATAATGTTTTTCTTTGTACATATAGAAGGGTACAAAACATGCTATAGTATCAGCTTACATAAAATAAATAGAAATTACATCATTTCAACCTCCCCCAACGACACTCCGGTATCCCTAATTATCTTATCCCACTCCACAGTAACCACAGTACACCCCACTATCTCTCATGATATTTTGATCTCGCAGACTACGTGACTTTTAACACTTTCCGTACTAACCTACAAGAATAAAAAACACTATCTTATCATATCAGAGGCACTAATTGTCATCATTTTCATCAGCCGTTTTAGAAAGGAGGAGTGGTGGTCAGTATATATATTTGGATTGTTTTGGTTTTGTTCTTGTGCTCTGTTTGTATTTTTTTCTTGACACTTTTCAGTTCTAACAGAGATTTTTCCAGAAAAAATGCCAAAAATAGCTATCGTCCAGGCTGGAACAGTCCTTTATGACAAAGTGGCAACCCTTGAAAAAGTCAAGAAATACGTCGTAGAGGCATCTGAAAACGGAGCTGAACTTGTCCTCTTCCCAGAAGCTTTCATTGGTGGATACCCGAAATGGAACAATTTTGGAATCACAATGGGAACGAGGACACCGGAAGGGAGGAAGGAATTTAAGAGGTTCGATTTTTACTTGAGTTCTTTATTTACAGTTTTTGTCTTCTAGATACTTTGAAAACGCGATTGAAGAGCACGGTGAGGAATCCAAGTCGATTGAATCTCTTGCCTCCCAGAAAAACATTCACATCGTGATAGGAGTAGTCGAACGAGAGGCGTCAACTCTCTACTGTTCTGTATTCTTCTACTCACCTGAAGGTTATCTTGGAAAACACAGAAAACTACTACCAACTGCTCTGGAAAGATGTGTTTGGGGACAGGGAGATGGGTCGACTATGCCAGTTTTCAATACAAGTGTTGGAAAGATTGGAAGTGCGATTTGTTGGGAGAATTACATGCCATTGTATAGAATGACACTGTATAATAAAGGTGAGTTTTGGGAAGATAAAGGTTGATTGTTTAGAGAAAGTTTTCAGAAGTTCAAATCTACTTGGCTCCAACTGTTGATGATAGAGATGTATGGTTATCCACTATGAGAACGATTGCATTGGAAGGAAGGTGAGGTTTTGGATTGAGAGTATGAAAGTGGTAGCTATCTGATTGTGAGATTCATAGATAATTCTACACTTTTCGAGTTTTCTGTCGAAAGTGCAAAATTTTCTTGAGTGTGCAGTATTTTGATTTTCCATACCGTTGATTTTTGTAAGGATCAAACCCAGAGCTTCATTTTTCTAAGTTGATAAAATTTTTGTACGGGCTTTCTTTGAAAAGGTAAATCTTGTCCAAATGTGTTATTCCTTTGAGAATATAATTTCAGTGGAAGTACTCTTACAAAAAAGGGAAGTTTTGACTGAATCTAGACAAAACTGCTAGATAGTGTGAAAACGGGACTCAGTCTCCACATCCGCCATCTCTATCTGAAAACTACAAAGTCTACTTGCCAGTTTGATATCAAGCTGTAGTTTTAAGATCAAACACGTTCAGAATTAGTCCAGCAGTAAGAATTTTAGGTTCCTGAGATACTCTAACTAGATTTGATTTCTCAAATTTTTGATGGGCTTTGGATCTTACGTTTGTAGCAATCTGATAATTATCAACCTTTTGTGTCAAGGATTGTACAACAGGGAACAAACCAATTTGGTTTTATGACGTATCAAAAATCGCACATCCCAATTTCCAGATGCTTCGTTGTCTCTGCCTGTCAATATCTCAAAAGCTCCGCCTACCCATCCGACCACCTCCTCCGCAAAGAACATGGAGATGATACTGTCTTGATTCGTGGTGGATCTTGTGCAGTGGACCCCCTCGGAACAGTCCTTGTTGAACCCGATTTCACTCAAGAAACCATTCGATACACAGAATTCGATCTCTCAGACATTGCACTTGGAAAGATGGACTTGGATGTAGTTGGTCACTACAGTAGGCCAGATGTCTTCCAGTTGACAGTCAACGAAAATCAGATGAGTACAGTAACCAATAAGAAGGAATGAACTTTTGGAAAAATTGCAAATTTATTAACCATATAACTCTATAGTCTTGGAGTGAATGCACAATTCTGACTTTTTACAAATAAATCTTTGATCTTATTTTTTTTGTTGTTGAAAATTTGTTAGTTGGTGGGAGGCACTTCTTTTTTAGGTTTTTTGTCGATCGCGAGAAAAGTAAAATTGAAGAAATTATAAAGGAAAGGAGAGAAGATAAGAGAAAAAGAAGCGATGACGTGGCAGGGGAAAGGGGAAAGCAAGGATCGATCGAAATTAGATGTGAAAAAGAGAAAAAGAAATGAAGAAGGACTTAATAATAGCGTGACCAGCTGGCAGTAGAGCTCGTATAATTGTGTGGACGATAGCTGTTGAAGTGGCGAAGATTGCTGTTACCGTAGTACGACCAGTACCATGGAGCGGATCTGAGAATTGGAGGAGGTTTTAGTCAAAGTTTGAATTTTTTTTTAAATTTTCTTAGTTTTCTTCAAGTTTGAAATCTCCATTTGCTTAACCAGTAATGTGATGACATCGAACAAAAAAAAACTCACGTTGTTCCCAGATACTTTGTGTTGTACATGTACGAGCTCAAACTTTTCGGACGACTTGCGATGTCGAAGTGGGTCTCGCTGGCAAGATAGGAGTAGCCGGAGTATCTGAAACAGGCAGATGTATGGGGATGTTTTGGAAGGTGGTCAAATTGGAGCTGACCCGCTTCAGAGCTACACTAATGAGATCCGGTTAAACCGGTTGAAAGATGTGTTAACTTTATATTTAAGTCATTAAACTTAGATAAGACGGTTATGAACTGTACCAGGTCTTATCAGTGTAGTTGCAATTTGGGTAGCTCTGATTAGGAACATCGCCGTTGTATTTTCATGCCTCTAATAATCTTCAGCTCGTTCGTCAAGACGCTTGAAACGACTATAATCATGTCTATTTTCGACAATTTCCCAAAACATCTTGGGTCCCACCACGAAATTCACCAGTTTTAAGGTGCATGGACTAAATTTTGCTGTCGAATTTGAAATCTCTGTGTGTTAATTAAATAGTCTATACACCAATTTTCAGCTAGAAATCTCTTAATGCCGTAAAATATAGCTATCGGTGAATGCGTACTCGGTGTTTGCACACATTCGGCGCTACCGTAGTCCGAAAATTTGAATTTTGAGTCTAAGAAACTCCAAGAAAGAGCTTGAAGGGGTATTTAGATGTACTGAATCTAAAAAGGCGGGATGGCTTGTCCATTTCGAGTAACTACGCGGCAGTTACCCTTTGAAACCTCTGTTTTTCAAGTTTCAGACTTTCATAATTCCCACTCACCCTCTTCTCGTCGTAATCGGTCGTGATTCTGCAGCTAACTGTGGTGGTGTGTAGACTGGTGTGACTCCGTAATTTCTATCGAATGAGTATGGTCGTCTGTAGTCTCCCTCTCGGCCGTATACATATCTGAAATTCAAAAAAATGTGTTGTTCCCTTTCCTTTCAAAACATCTTTCTCTCATATTCTTTATGTTCCAACAACATGCCATTTGACATGACACCTCACAACGGCCCGAATTGTTACACAAAGTTTAGAGGGTCGGGGACAGAGGGCGATGGGGATTACGAACAGAAAAAAGAAGAAGATGAGAAGATGAACTTGTCAAAAAGAGGATGGCAGAAACCGAATGGCATGTAGCATCTGAGAAACTGAATAGATCAAAACTCACTTATAAATCGGGTAGCTCCAAGTTCTGAGTCCAAAAGTGTCATATTTTCGGAACGGTTCGATTTCCGATCGATAATGAATATTTGTGTGATACGGAGCGGTGACGGCGGCCAATGGAGTTCTCGAACGATGAAGATTCCCATCGTTGACGTGTTCGACAGAGGCGATGTCACGGACTGGAGTGTAACTACGACGGACGTGAGACGCGTAACGCTTCTCGTTGTCCACTGGCGTGTTCTCTCTGGACCATCTTGACAGGTATTTTTCCCTGGAAAGCGGGGATTGGAAAAGACTGAGTGAGTCGAGACAAACCTAGAAATCGAGCTGAGATCGACAGATCTGCTGCGGTTGAAACGGTAATTGTGATATTCTGGCATGACTTCCAAACTTTCGTCGAGTTCTTCTTCGGTCAATCTGGAAATTGGAGAAATGTTGAGAATTGTCGGGAGAGTAAAAAGATTTTTCAAAAAGAAAAAAAACTTATTAGATCAGCTTTAGAGTTTGGGTCTACAATGACATTTCTTAATTTCAGAAGTTGCATCTGGCCTCACATAGGTTATCGTTTGAATTCAGTGAGAGTTCATAACTCAATCTATTCTAGTCAGTATCAAAGCTTTTTACAACCGCGATCTACTGAAACTGAGAAACTGATAGTGAGAGACGCAGAGAAAAAGTTTTCCAGAGGCTTTTAGTAGAGCGCACTTGTAAGCCCACTGCGGCGCTAATACTAAAGAATCTTTCAATTTGAAAACGTTCTCAATATGGCATGACATCCCAAACTCAATTTGAAACCTTCAGAAAAAGCTAAAACTAATAAAATGACCAATGCTGACCTTTTCGGGTTTCTAGGCCAGTGTTCTCTGAAGCTGAAAACTCTCTTATATTCTTTTTATTTATTAATAGATCGGCTAAATTCAAAACAAATTCACAGAAAAGATTACAGTCCAGGACCACTGACCTAGAAACATTTTCAGTAAAGTTCGGTCAGCACTGATCACTTTTTGATTTCTAGTATTTTCCTTTCTAGCCTAAAATCGGAGTTTTCAGAATAAGTTTTTACAGTTATGTCATAACTTCGTTCGCTAATGATGCTGTTTTCCATCTTTATCCGGTCATTTTGGGATTCCTAGGTGACTTATTATCGGTTTACCAGCCCTGGCCAGAGGGTGTTAAAGACACATCTAATTTGTTCGAAATGGTCTCGTAGCGGAAAACGTTGTTTCCAGTCATTTTCAGATTTTCGAAGCTCAAAAATTCGACGTTTGACCTTTTTCAACTACGAAACCATTCTGCGAAGTTTCCAATGAAATCCATGCGCCGTTCACACCCTCCGGCAGCAGACTGTGAATTTATAATATATGACTTATTACATTGTTTCAAAAACAATTCTTTTTCATTCTCAATGTCTTCCAATCCACTTCTAACTTAATTGTCTAGCTCTATCAATTAATCCCATCTCCTCAATCTCCTCAATCTCCAATCCAATATATATATATTTATCAATAAGTCTTGTGTTGTTATCTTTATCCTCCAGCCAGTCAACTGAAGAGACACAAACTCTCTCCCACTCTTCACTTGTTTACCACCCCCCCTTTACTTTCTTCTATCCCTTATCCCTTATCTCATTACCTCTCAACACAAGGTGCCGCTGCAAGACCTAACGTGTACTTTCGGGCTAACTGCTCCCACGATTGTCCACGTGAATCGTCAAGAAGCCGTTTCGCCGCCGCAAGTGCGTTGGCTCTGAAATTGTTAAATTCAGGTGTTTGAGAGTTTTAAGAAAAGTAAAATTTCAAGTACCACAGAAATCAGAAATGTGACAAGAAATGCCAATTCAAACCGCCCGTATTATTACCTAGTTGGTTCCGATTCAAACCGATGACCAATCGGATTTTTATCTTCTGGTAAAGGCGGTAATAGAGGAGCATCTTCGAATATTGGATCTAGTTTTACAGATGATGCCACCATTATTTTTGTGAAGTTATTGGATTAAAATGACCAGGAATAAAGTGAGGGAATATGGTTTTTATCTCAAGATTTCTTTGAGTAACAGAGTAACTTTTCTGGGGTGGATGGTATTGAGAGGAGGGTTTGAGACACTCTCAAATAAAGAGCTCTTTTTTCTGTTTGCGGATAGAAGGAGAGAGATAGTGCTGGGAAGATAGGAGACAAGGTCATTGTATGTGTTGTATGTACTTTTTTTGCAACAAATGAGGTTTCGAAATTGAAATTGAAACGACGGATAACAAAAGAAATCGGATGTAATATCACTTGTCTGCGGGGGATGTTTATCTGGTCATTACGATTTTTAACATCTCGTTGGCGGAGCAATGAGTCAGGGAGATAGGAGATGTATGGCATAGTAATGACAACTTTCTAGAGAACGCAGTCCTACAGTTCTACTCAGAGCTTTTCCGGCCGTCAATTAATGTTCTATTATTCGAAGGACCTAAGTTTTATAGGGTTTTTCTAAAAAATCTGTTTTTTTTGTAAGTGACATTTACTTTGAGAACGTTCTCTCTGGAGGAAAGGTTGATCCAGGTCCCTCATCTGTAGACCATTTTCATTCTGTATGAAAACAAGTGGACTCGTTGACATAATTGTCCTTCAGGGTAAGTAAATTCAAAAAATTGGTTAAATACTATAAGAAAGATCGAAACGTTTTCTAAATACCGTACAAAACACCATGACTACCGGACAATAAACTTTTTGAGTTTGTCACTTTTCACAAAAACTGGGTGAAAAATAATTTCATCTAAGCCTAGTACAGTAACCGCGAAGAGATTACAATTACAATTTTGACTTTAACAGAAACATTAATCAATTTGGGAAGCAAGGGACTACTACTACCTACTAAGTCCTTGGAATTACGGTATCTTCAGTATAGTCGTTTGTAAAGTTACAGTAACCAAGGGAGAGGGTAAAACAAGCAGTTCTCAATATCGGTTTGTTGAAAAGCATAAAGCTAGGAACATTAAAGGTCTAGAAATAGTCCACGAGACCATTTCAAGCAAATACATTGATCCCTTAAACTCCACTAACAGGATTGATATTTCTGTTAAAGACTCACAGGACAAAATAATTATCAAAATAGCGAAGAAAAATCTAGAAACTTATATAAAACGAAAGAAAAAGGAAAAGAGCCGGGCATTGCGTCTATCGAAAGTTGGCACACCGGGGCACATGGCTGATAATGGATCAACAACAACAGGGGCTATCTGAGCACCAGAATCCCCCCGTCGCTTCTCTTCTCTTCCTCCTTCTTCTTGTCCCCTTCCTCCCCTCCAACCAACACAACACAAAAACGCCTGAAATTCTGTGGATAAGAGAGCATTAAGATCAGAGAGACTGCCGACGAAACGCAGACGGAGAAATTCTTTAAACTCTCGCTTGAAGCCTTCGCATCCCCCGCGTTTGGTCGATGGAAGTGGAGGAGAAGGAGACAATGATGAAGGGGGATAGAAGGAAGAGAAAAGGAAGATTTTGATAGGTTCTCAGGTGCCAATGCGATTAGTAGTGCCGAGATCATTCGGGTGCCAATTTGAAGAGAAGATGATGAAGAATAAAAAAAATAAGAAGGGGAAGCATGGAGAAACAGATGTGGGTAGTATATGCAAAGTGGGTGCACACAGATGCTTGGTTGGAATCTGAATCCCTGAATCCGGGTTATGAGTTTCGAGGGGAGTCCGAATATTTAGACACGAATAAGAAAGAAGATGATGTTTGAATCTTCAATGTTGTAACAATGATCTCAAAACTGATGTCCATTGATGTTGTGATAGCCAGGGTGTCCAAAAATTAAGTTTGAATTTTGGAAAACCTTCAGGTTTGCTAAAACCAGTCTTGCAAAATATGGGCCCTGAGGCAAAAAAAATGTGCACGATTTTTTCACAAAAATTTTCACAATTTTTTGATTTCTCATCAAAAATAGTCAAAATCCTGTGTACGCTTGTGTTTCATTGATAAGTAAAATAAAAATTTCCATAAAAATTTCAAAAAATTCAAACTTTCAAAGGGCCGATCGGGTCGGGCGGAGGAAAATTTCTCGGTCCGCCCTGCTCGGCCCGGAATTTCTCAGAACTGCCAAAAATCGTTCTAGAAAAACACCAATCAATGAATCAATCTCGCTCTTTCTTGTGATAAAATCCACCATAGTGACCTTTTCGTGTCGATGTGTGGATAATAGTTTTGAAAAAAATCAATCTCGAAATTCATCTAGCTACAACTAACAATCTCTACATCTACTAATATTTCTTTGCCGACTACAGGGATGTTAAAAATGCGTTTGTTCTTCTCCTGCTGCTGGCACTCCAATACCCGAAGCAATCCTTCTCGATTAGAGGAAACCACGAAATGAGGAACATCAACTACGCCTATGGATTCCTCGACTACATTCAGCGGAGATTCGGAGTCCAGAGCAACATAGTCTGGATGATCTGCGAAAAGTAAGTTTAATAATTTATCGTGGCTCAGAACTTTTGTGACAATCGATTTCTGTTGAAGGTAGATCCGTAAACGGATTCGCTATTTTTGATAGAGGAGTAGAAATAATTTTCGTCAATCGAAATTTGAATTTAAAATTTTTTGAAAATAATGACATCCTTCTTCATATAAATCGCCCGATTCACTCTGTTGAGGAGAATTCACTTGTTACCGATTTTCTATGGGCTGATCCGGATCCCGGAAAATCGATTTCTACAATCTCCAAGTAAGAATTGTGTTTTAAGTTAAATTTGGATGGTATAAGGACTGTGATTCGCGGTGGTTTTTTCACAAGAAATGCAATTTGTTTCATTTTCAGCACAGAACAATTCCTCCCAAAGTGCGCGGACTGTCATTTACTTTCAACAATGCGGCAATCGGAGGGAAATTAGAAAGACTTGAGATTGTATTCATAATCAGAGGACATAAAGTAAAATCATGTTAGTTAGATATATTCAATTTAATTACTTTTATCAGCTAGTTCCGGACAATGACAATTTTCTCGGCAAGCCACTATATGGCAGAAAGCACTGTTAGTTACTCAGAAAATCTGTATCAGAAACTTGATAAAGTTGTGGTTTAAAATTTAATTGAATCATTACAGAACAGAGGATGTGTTCTCTATATTCGGATGGATGAGAGTTACTCGCTGATACAATTGAAAGGAAGAACAAAGTTTGAAGGAGAAGAAGACGAAGAGGAGGACACTCGAGACGACAACAAGTACTCGGAACACGACGAGAAGTCAACGAGTCGTAAGCAGACTTCAAAGGAGCCAAAACTTTATGAAACACGGTGCATCGACCGGGAAAAACAATGGTGACGAGAGGAGCAGAAGCTGAAAGCTACAACTAACTTAACCTTGGCTCCGAACGTATGTAGAACTGCAGTTGGACAGCGTCTCACCAAATACATCGGCCTGTAACAAGTACCATCCGTGGGTTTACCAATAGGCCATAAAAATCTCGTTTCTGCATGGATAGTAGTCAAGGAAGAACAGAGACAGGTCACCGACAAAAAAAAACAAGTTGAAAGCATACAATAACACTTTTTTAAACGATTTATTGGTGTGCTAGTTTTAATGAAGATATTTCGAATGGATTCCGCTTTCAGACATCGATACATCTTATCGCGATACTGTGATAGTTCATGAAAGACACCTCGTGATTCACCTGGGCATGCGTAGGAGTCATTTTTGTGAACCA
The DNA here is from genome assembly GCA_002259235.3 of Caenorhabditis latens. NCBI lineage: Eukaryota > Metazoa > Nematoda > Chromadorea > Rhabditida > Rhabditidae > Caenorhabditis > Caenorhabditis latens. Next base: position 3,352,272 of record CM056094.1, read on the forward strand.
TACTCGCGCGAGTGTTCCATGAGCGAGTGTTCCTTTTTCTCAAAACAATTTAGAATGAAAACCGTTCTCATTTCCAGAACTAACCATATTCAATATTTTTGAAAAAAAAAGTGCATCAACTAAGTCAATTTTCCAGTCTATCTGTCCAGGTCTCATAAAGGTGCACTATGGAGTTAAGAATCTCCGTGAATATCCTCATTAAGCTGCTGCAAGAGAACGAAAGATCTAACTTTTCAGTTTGTCATACATTTCCGAGAAAATTCGAAAATTTCTGAACTTTCAGACATACCAATCAATGTCATCACATGCTCTAAAGATGACCTGTTAAATAATGACTGTTCAAAATGATCTTTCGCCAAAAATGAGCCTCCAGAAATATTCTTCTTTCAGTATACGTGTTCTTGTTGATTTCCAGATTTGGAATGTGAATTCCATTTGGAAAAGTCACCCAAAAATCAAAAAGAAATCAAAATTTATAAAATTTATAAACCAGAAATTCATAGAAATTCTTATTGCCTAAGTGAAACATAAGTAGTCGGGAATCTTCCAGATCTCGGATCAATCGATGAGTTATCCGGTTGACTTATGACATGCCCTATCAACCAATCCTCTCCAATACGGTCTTCAACAAGTACACATTGTCCTTCTCGAATCTGAAAAAAGGTTCTTTTTTATTTTTCCTTAAAAAAGACAAAGATACCTGAATTTCATCAGAATGCTTTGGCTCAAAATCATAGAGCACTCGACAAATCGTCGGGCTATTCGAAGTGGACTCATTGAATGTCGTAGTAGTTCTGGCACCGCCACTTGATGACGTGTTGGTGGTAGCAGTGGAGTAGAAGCCGTCGTCAGAAATCTAAAGGATTCGTTTGACAAAGTTTGGCATAAAATCTGCTGAGCAATACCTTCTCATACTCCTCATAATCATTGCTTCCATGTGGCGACGGGTAGGCAGTTGATGCTTCGAGTGATAGACTTGGCGGTGGCAGACTATTGTTTTCACCGGTTAGTGGAATTGTCAGAATTGTCATAGCCAAACCCGACTTGTCTTTTATCTTGTGCTGAAATCTTGCCAATCTATGGAACCCTCGATTTTGACCACCATCCACTATATTTATGGAGTCGTTGATTTTGTAGTAGAGGTACTCGATGAATTCCAGCACGCTCTGAAATTCAGTAGATAAGAACTCGAAGCTTCTATGAAAATGTTTTTCTGAAAATCCCTCACAATCTGTTTTGAATTTGAAACCATCACATCTGCCGTCTGATTGTTGTACATCCGTTTCAGCTCTGAATCCAAGACACCCGACACTCGTTCCAGATTCTGACGACGTCGAGTGGAAGACATCACCTCTCCGAAGTTTTCAGCCTGGAAAAGTTTGATGATATTGTTGTATTTCTCATTTATTGCCGCCCTCTGTTGGGGTCCTACAGTTTTTTTTGGCTCAAAATGTTATCATGTGATCCCGGAAAGACCATTCCCCGAAAGTCCGATGAGTCATGATTTTTTTTGAAAACATTCGATTTTTGTTTTTTGATTTTCGAAAAATGTTTTTTTATTTTATTTTCTGAATCATTTTCATGATTCTTTTCCATGATTCTTTATTTCTTTCATTTCCTGTTAATGATCCTTCATTCCACCAGGCTCTCAGGGTAATTGCGTTTATCTTCTCCGGGCTCCACAAGCTATCTCGGTCTTACAGTATCTCGTGATCAAAAGTCTATCAAAGCGGAATCTGCCTTCATTCCTTCTCCACCAACAGAAGCCATCCCTCTCACATGGAACACTCTCTCAACAAGTGCACCGACCATACACCTCATCAGACTCCGCCTCAAAATTTTGCAACCTCCAATAAAAGCCCTCAATTTTTGTTCTCGTAGCTTAGCCTCGCACTTCTACCCCATCCTTCATTGAACCTTTTTTTCAATCTAATCGACTAAATATCTTCTTCTTTTTTTTGAGTCTCATGCTCCAGCCGTGCTTCAAGTTGGATACAAGTTCATCGGGCGCTTGCGTCTTAATCCGTAGTCATTTGTGAAAATCCCACGCAGCAATACTCATAAATATTGAGTGCGTGACAAAAAACGGCTCTGTGATGAGAGGAGCTCTGTCGCTCAGACTCTGTCGCTGTGCAATACGACAAAATCCAAAGAAAAACTCATTCAAGTTCAATCGATTAGAGAACCCTAGTTACCTTAAAACACCGAGAATTAAACGGCACCCCTATCGATGTTCAACCGTAATAAGTCAACTCTTGATAAGCGAAACGAACAATTCAGAGTTTCCCAAGATTACAGTTAGAAAACAGATCGACATGCCGTTATATCACAGGTTTCACAGGTTTCATAGGTTTCGTACACAATCAAAAGTGGAAAAACTATCTTTACACATTCTAAAACTTCCAGAAGTCATTGTTCCCCTCTAGGTGACCGCGCAATGTACGCATTACACTTTTCCACTCATTTTTGTCCAGCTGTTCATTGATGAACTTCCTTGACCCCTTCCTTATGTTTTACTTTTCTTCAAAGGGCGTCAGATGTTCGGAAGACCAGATTTCATGGCACGAGTTACTGAACCGATAATATGAAGAACGGAAAGGAAAGTTGCAACTGTAGAGTTGGCTGGTTTATAAAAAATGATTTGTCAACCAAGCACAAAGTTGCGGTCTCGTGATTTTGAAGAGTCTTTTTTTCCCAAATTTGAACTTTTTTCTTGAAAACAAATAAAGAAGATGGAAACCGAGCAAACGCTCTGGAGCTTTTTAGCAAACGGTCATGATACTATGGTGAGTTCTTAGCTATGCTTCAGTATCCAAGGAATGAAACGGGGGAAGTGTGCAAAAACCGGCCGTTTCAAACAATGCGTACAAGAAATCGTTATGGTTTTTGAACTCATAAGAACTACAGTAATGCCCTCAGTTCGAGTTGATTTTCAAACAACTTTCACTTTTCGTTACTCCGAAAAACTGTTCTTCTCTGCAACTTCATTTTTTTAAACAAAATAACCTGTCAACCCTTGTAATATTGTCTCAACTCTCACTTTCACCCCTTCCTTGAAATGTAATCGCCTCTTTTTTTGCACTTTTTCCCTTTCCTTCTTTCAGAATAGTCGTCCTTTGAAACTGCTGCCATCTCTCTCCGCATGACAGACGTTCTTTTTCATGCAAAAGAAGAAAACTGAGAGAAGAAGAGTTTTCGGGAGCCGCCTGTCCAAAAAAAACGAATGCTTCTTCTTTTCTCTGAACCTCTTATGAGGTCCACGGCTTTCCTTCAAATGTTTCAAGTCAACGTGGACTAGCCCTTTTTTATGCACTATGATCTCTTAAAAGACGGCATTCTCAATTCTGGCGAGCGGAGGCAACCGAGAACATGCCAAAGTGAGCAGAGCTAGATGAGCTCCAACTACTGGGAATGTTTCGAGCCAGTCTGTAACTTTTTGCTGAGTTTCGCCAGTGATGAAAACCTTGAAACGTTTCTGATCGAAGTCTTATGGTATTAGAGACTTTTGAGAATCAGCACTGGTAAATATCCAATTTAGGCTTTGCTTTACGGATCTGATTAGTCCCAGTTGTAAGATGGGCTGTTCTAAATCGGTGAGCTCTAAACACCTCCTCAAAAACGTTAGGCTTCACCTAGCTTTTTTCAATGTGTTTTATTTTTCTGCTTACTTGATAAGACCGTGTTCTATACTGTCAGTTTCAGCAACGAAGCCAACAATACTTCCAAATCATGTCAATCAGAGGAGTTGCGTAAAAAGACGGATTTATATTCGAACTGTCGACTCAACGTCATTTTCACGATTTTTGGAACTTTGACCGATTTATCTGTTTTTGCATTCTAAACGTAGTTAAGGGGAATGTGGCTTTTGAAATGGTATAAATGGGAATTCTTCTCAACCCACGTTCTGAAGCAACCCCGCCCTCGGTCATCTGCATCTAACTTTTGTATTCACACCACTATTTCCTATGAGCTCGTTATTTTCTAAAAACTGGAGGTTATTTCAAAGAACGGAACACCAAGCACTCATCTTCCGCATGCAAATTTTCCTAACAGTCGACGTATCACAATTATTTTTTTTGAATTATAATCTCCTGGCAAAGGTCTTGTTACTAACGGTTCGTGGAGATGTGAATGAGGTAATAAAAAACGTGCCAAAATAGGCGGAGTCTCATAGAATAGGCGGAGCCTAATAGAAAGAATGATAAGTCTCAAATGTGATACGTGGGTGGTTTCTAACCTAAAAGGTTTTTTTAAATTTCGATATCACAAAGTTTCATTGCTAGAAAACATTGTGCTGAGAATGTGTGGTGTCAGCTACATTCTCCTCGGTTTTTTTCGAGCGATCCTTTTTTCACCTTTTCTTTTTGTACCTTCTCGACCATCACTCTCACTTTACACTCAAATTTTTCAGCAAACTAGAGGTAATTTCTGTGTCTTGTACACCCCAAAGTCTACTACCAACCACTTGTAAGTTTTGGAATAAATTTTTGGAAATTCTTAGCTAAAGTATTTCAGCGCCACCATGCTCTCCTACAGTAAAATCGAACCGAAGCACATGGAAGAGATCGTCAAAAAGAGAGACTGCGGGTTAGTTGATAAATGGGAACTCACATGTAAATCTATCAATGTGATATGATTGACGGCAGAAGTGGAGGGTTGGATAGTTTGGATGTAGTCTTCGGGGACTGAGTCAACAGCTAGCTCCAAGTTATTTGAGTGTCGTTCGAACATCTGAAATTTTTGGGGAATGTGTTGAGTTGTTAACAAATAAGGGCTCCGGGACATTTCAAACTAAAACGTTTATCAACTCGGCACTTGGAAATTCAGACGTTTCGAAACCGGACGTATGGAAACCATGACTTTCCCTCTTTAAACGTGAAAACGTATAGAGTCATTTTTCAGTAATTCACGTTTTTGTGTCGAAATGTCATGGTTGCCAAATGTCATGGTTCTGAAACATTCCGAAGCCTAAGATGATTTCTCAAGAGCTCGCCCAAAAGTGGTTAGCTACAAAAGTTCAGATGGTCATTAACCTTCTAACAAAATTTAACACGATAGGACTACCGGTGAAATGGTTGTAAGCTTTGACCGTTTTCAGTTGAGTTTATCCAACTTTGAGACCATGTTAATACTGATTGTCGCACCCAGTAGATTTTTAATGAACCATACAGATCGGAAGTAGAGTTTCATTTTTGTAGTTGACAACTTTTTTGTTCAAGCACTCACTAAAGTGTTATGGTCATTTCAAATGAAACTCTCTTTATGATGGTTATGATCTATTAAAATCTACTTGATGGGACAATCAGTGTTACAATGACTCACTCTCAAAGTCAGCTTTCAACTGAAAATACCCAAAGTTTACTACTTTTTGACCGGTGATGTACCTGACTTGTGACACCCCATACTCGGTGACAAAACACTAACCTGTCTCAAATTTGGTCCCAAGTTCTCAATCTTCCTCTTATACCTTCCCAACGCCGTCTGACAATGAGCCAATCTCTGTCTCTCCACCGATTCCATACTCTCAACTCCTTTCCTCAAAACATTCTCTGTCATTCGTCTCTGCTTCTCCAAATCCACAGTTTGCCACACATAATCATCCTCACTTCGAATCATTTGCTCCTTGTACTTCTTCCTGCGGAGCGCGTACTTCTCCGGCGCCATTTTCTCTCGTTCCGCCGCATTCTCCGTCTTTTCCAGTTCTTTCGACAGAACATAGAGACTCCTCTTCATTTTCTGAGTCTCTTCTTTCTTATCCTTCAATTTTCTGATCTCTCTTTCCACAAAGTTGTCAGCTGCCCGAATGGTTTTTTGCTGACTTGTATGGATGGATCGAAGGGGTTGAATGATGTCTTCAGTGAGGGCCGAGCCGAGATTACTGTGGATTGTGGCATGGATATCGAATTGCTCAGCAACATTTGTCCACCCTTTGTCGATTCCGCTGAAAATTTGGGATTTATGTTTTCCAAGTTTTCAGAATGCCAACTTTCGGTTCAGATTTTCAGTCTGGAGGCCCAAAATGTCTCGTTTTCACATTCGAATTGTTTTTTTTTTTTTTCTGTGTGGAATTCCCAAAAAGTGTGTACCGAAAATTTCAGTTCTATTTTGAGGGAGGACCTTAAAAACCACATACTTGTCCAGCCCGGAAGGCCCGGGATTTCGGTGCCAAGTTTAAAAATTCTAATTTCTTCGAATTTTTGGAATTTTTTCGCGAAAAATTCAACTTTTCGACTGTAATTCAGAATTAGAGGAAATTCTGAAAAATCATGAAATATTTTCACATTTATTGAAAAATTTCAAAAATGTTGAAAAAATTTAGGCATTTTTTTGAAGCAGGGCCTTCCCGGGCCTTCCCGGGCCCTAACAAGTACATTTTTTTCATTTTTTGTTCAAAATAGAAGTTAAGGGTCATTTTTCATGCATGGTCTCTCAACAAATCTGTGTGGATCGCACAAAAAGTATGTATCGGAAATTTCTGCTCTATTTTGGCAGCAGACCTTAAAAATCACAAAAAATGGAATATCTCTCTATTGTGAATACTTTGAACTGGAATTCTGACCATTCAGACCTCCCAGACCGAACCCTCTAGCATAACCCCAAAAACTATCACTCACGACTCAACACTCTGTGTCAACTTGTGCAATCGAATCGAGATCTTTTTCAACGTCTTCGAATAGTGAAAGTCGAGAGCCGCCTTCTCCTCGAAAGCCGCCACAACCTCGGCCAATAACTCGTTATTGTTGCGAATCACATCTCTCAATTGACGGAAATTCGTCGGGGTCTGCAATAAAAGAATTACTTGTTTTATGTCTGTGCATGTTTACTGTCTGTTAGAGCCGGCGGTGGCAGTTGTTGTTTGCTTGTTTGTCAGTGACAAACATTAGTAGGGCAAGTGTGCTCTATTGAGAATAGGTGAAGGTTGGATTAGGTTGGAAGTTTCTGACTGAATTGTCTCATTGCTCCAGAGACACTGTACCATCCAAAACGTTGTAAAATTTTAAGTTTTTGAAGAAAGCTTGAAACTTTTAAAAACGATCAAATCTTGAACGGTATGTATACAAAATTCCTAATTTTGTTTTTGTATAATAGTTGACATTTTTTGTAAATGTTCTAGCTTAAAGTTATAGCAGAAAAATCTCACTATTTCGAACTGAAGCTGGAATTTTCTGCACTTCTTCGCAACGAAATTTTTTGAGTCCAAAAACTTCAAAAACTCACCGCAAACTTGTCGACCAGCGTAGTATTCGACATCGTCGGGAGGTCAACCAATCCATTTAAACTATTCTGTCGACTCAATGAGCTATTCAGTTGGAATACACTTCGAGATATACTCCTCCTCAGTTTTGACATGCGGGCATTCATTTTGGTTGATCTGGAAATAAAAAGGGGTATAAGTAAAGGTAGGAATATGATTCTAATAGTAGAGAACACAAGTAGGTAATTGGTTATTCATATGGTGTGTATAATTATAATTACATAGTAACCAGTATATTTTCAAGTAAGGAACCTTATAAGGAGGCCAAGTGTAAAAGTTGTAAACCGGAAACAGATCGAAGGCTCTCACAATTCACAAGAAAACGAAAAAATGAAGTTAGAGAGAATTTTAGTGCATTACTTTACACAACGTATAAGTTTTCATGGGGGCTTGCCACCTGCTGGACGAAACGACGACGCGGCGAAAAAAAATATGAGAACTCTTTTTTTGAAACGATTTTCATAGAGTTTTTCTGATTTCTATTAAAAAAAGAGCCGTCGGATAATACAAATGCGCCCAATTGTACACTAAACTTTTGTAACAATTATTACAACTGCGCTCCACCGAAACATTTATCGAATTTCAATGGAGCGCAGTTGCGAAAACTGTGTTGCGCTAACAGAAGAATTCTAGGACAGCGCAAATGCGCTCCATTGTTCACTTCAAATTTTATAATAAGAAAGAACCTAGGAACATCCTTTACATATACATAATTTTGAGATAAAATCAGTATGTAGAAAATTAATTTCAATCGGAGAGAGGTCATTGCTATCGGACACATCGATTAAGGTCACAACAAGGAGAGAAGAAAAAGAGAGAAATAGAAGATAAATTGTTGAAAAATTTGTGGGAAATTAGAAAAAGGAAGACAAATGGTAGGAAATAGCAAGTAGGAATTTAACTGGCTGCAAAAAGAAAACAGACAATAAGAAAACTAGAAAAATCAATTCGGTAAGCATGAGTCAGTCACAATAATTTCTTTTCTTTATCAACCTTTCCCCCCTCCCACTGCCATACTTTTGTTGATAAAAAAGTAGAATGGTCGATATAAAAAAAGTCATAAGTTTGATGGAAGGGAGACAAAGTTTCCGACGACGAGATGAGATATGACATGTTTGTTCACTTATATAAATGTATCTTCTACCAGTGAAAACCAAACAACGCATGATGATGATTGTTAGTAGGAATTGGCAGGGAGATAGAAGGAAGTAGGAATCGGAATTTTCGGATTCAAAAGTTTTAGGTTAAAATGGGAAATGCTGAATTTGAGCTTTTACAACTGCACTCCACCGTAACCCTTTTGTAATTTTTTTCGTCTCCCTATTTCAGACACTATTTCTCATAGTTCTTTTGGAGCACGGTTTCAAAAACCTTCCAGAGCTAGTAATGACTTTGATAAAAGGGGGGAAAGTGTAGTTTTTTCAAAACAAATTTTGAACTTTTCTCAAAAATTTGAAAATGTACATTTATCCAATGATAGGCATTTAGTATCTGAACTGGTGAACTTTTATATAGCTTCTGTGAAAAAAAATTTTATGAAATAAGCTCAAAAATATGAGATCGGTATCAGCACTGTAATTCTTTTGTAACTGCGCTCCGCCGGAATTTTTTTTTAACTTCGGGATCAAGAGACGCATAGAAAAACACCAGTTCCTGAAAACATGAAAAAGCAGATCTAATAAATTTGGAATATGTTATTACATGACGGTTTTTCTGCTCTACCGAAACTTTTTAAAAAAATGCGAGGAAAATAAAGAGACGCAGAGATACTTGACAGTTTTGAGAGGATTTCTGAAAAGCGCAGTTGTAAAACCCCCCTGTAGCTATCGGTCCCGTTTCTTTAAAATCTGTAAACTCACATTTCTCTACAAAACTTTAAAAAACCAATCCTAATTCATTTTACAACCATAAATTCCACAAACTTTCTAGAACCAAGTACTACAACTATTGCACAACATAATCACTTTCCCGGTAACAAAAACTAATTTCAACAGAATTCTCTTTCTTCTGTTCTGTCATCTACCTAGCAGAATCTAGTACGACGTAAAAAAAGTTCCGAAGCTAGTTCAGTGATACAACAATGGAACAAACATTCATGACTAACATATCGTACTACGACTTGAAAAGGAAAATAGGAATGAAAAACTGTGTATTCAGAAGATAGATTCGGAATAGATCAACAAAACATATTAGGACATAGAATTCCACCAAAAATTTAAAACTGTTCCAAATTTGACCTCGATAGCGGTATTATATAAGTTTGATGGCATTTCAAAGTGCGGTAAACCGGGTATAATAACAGCAGACGGGTGTAAACAAAATGCGAAAAAGAGAGAGAGATGATCTCGTTCTCCTCCAAAAATTCCCGTTCAAAATCCTCAAAAGCTGCTCCGATAAAAAGGAACCGTCTGATTCGAAACACGGAAATTGGAAATTGGAAACCCTGGGTGTCTTGGGTTGGCGCTGACTTGATGAATAGTAAGTGTATGGTCGGAGAGGGGGGTTGTCGCAAGAGAGTGCGTTCTTCTAAACACGTCTGAGTCTCTGCACCGATTCACACTCTCTCTATCCTCATTTCATTTTCCTTCTCTCTCTCCGGCAAAGAATAGCGGCTTGAGCGGTGGTTGACGGACCGGGGGCCACCGCCCGTCGTCTCTCATGAAATAACTGTTAGTTAATTCGGGGTGGAGAGAGAAAGAGGGGCGGTTCAATCGGAAACTGTTCACGATGATCTTCTTTGTCAACAACATCATCAGTCGCCTCTCCGTTATTATTATTGTTAAACGGTCATTATCTGTACAATCTGTTCATGAGATAGGCATTGCTAATGGAATGATAAAAAAAAATGAAGACGTGTAATTGGATCATTGTTCTGAGAAATAGCTAATTGGATCATTTTCCGATCATCAAAAGTACAAAGTCATTGTTCACATAAAACATCCGGCAAGAGAATCAACTGTTATCGCGTCACGAGGGACTGACAGTAAAGGAGGAACAGCTGTCAAAAAAATGTTAAAAATGATACTTGATTTTACTGAAAACCAATTTTCAACTTTTCAATATGAATCACAGGAGAATTTTCGCCACAATTTAGAGTACAGAGGGTTTATAATTCAGTTTTTAGAGTATTACCTCTGGCACCCCACGATTCCGACTTGCCTCAAAACATGAGGAATGACCTTAAGAAAAACTTCTCCTTAAAAAAAAACCGCGCCCCATTTCAGCTGTCTCGGCTACAATACTGGACAAATTAAGCCACATCTCTAGTGTATTTCGACAGTAGTAATCTAGAAGAGATTTGAGACAGTTGATTGATAATGACTCCCAAAAAAATTTGCTTGTGAATCATACCTGACAGCCGTTCGTCATCAGCAATCAGAACTACCGTTATTATAACAGTGAGACATTATTATTAACCGTTCATTCACTTTCTTAGTCAACTAATATTCATGTGGTATAAGATGCGACTATGAATGTCCGGCAGAAGTATAATATAGAGATAGGGGGAGAGCTTTCTACTATGAACAGATGGTCAGAGGGGATGTGTGGGGGAATAAATAATAAGAATGGGGATTAGGGTTTGGATAGACTTTGTTAAGATACGTTACAATAGGATTGAAAAATCGTGAAAAAATAATCTAATCAAATACAACCGAGTGTAGTTCAGAATAATTGGGTTGTGGTATCATGATAAAAGTGGTATCAGTGAGTTTACAATAGAGGAATGCTGGTAATGTGGTTGTGAACCTTATACAAATGAGGTAAAGATGGAATGGACCGGGAAAGTGGAACCAATCAGAAACAGCCTATGTGTCTTATTTGTTAATTGTTGTTAAAGCACGATTTGTGAAAAAAATGCCTCATCACTCCAGTTTTACATTTCGCCCAGATGAACTTTGATTTGCTTCGGGACTTATTCTTTGTGTCGAGTTGGAAAAACCCCTTTGCGTTTATATCAACTTTCACGACCAGTATTTTGGAGACGAACTTATGGTCTATCAAAGGTCTTCGCGATTCGAGGGAAGAGAGACCCAATATTTCGTTGCGTTCTGATGTTTAGAAACGCTTATTTACTCAGCATCTTCTCTGTTTTTCTTTTACAAAAAAAATTCGAGCAAAACTCTTGGAAGAAGATACTTTAAAATCACAAGACTGCAACTTTCTGCTCGGTTGCCAAATCACTTCTCATCTTTCTATCATTCGCTTTTTAGTTCTCCCTTAAAGTTATCTAACTTCTTCCTTTTTTGATGATTACTTACTTCTGAAAAGTTTTTGCCATCTGGGGCGTAAATGGAGAGGTATCAAAAAGACGTTTATCATAGGAAAGCTAAAAACGTGGGATTCTAAACATGTGTTCAAATTTGGCTTAAAATTAGAAAGGAACTAGTTACAAGATTTTTAGTACCTAACCTAGTGTAAACTACTACTTTTAATTTGAGTGCTAATTAGTATTTGAATTTTTGATACGATTCTTATACCTACCCCCACTCATCTATATAGAAAAATAGCTGGATGCTGGATCTTAGCGGAATCAATGTTCGAGTTACATAGGTCACGACAACGGATCTTCTTTTCAAGCCTAAAGCATTTCCTAGCCCGATTATTAAGACCGGGACACACACACACACACACACAAAAAAACTAAAACTTTCAACATCGGCTCTAATCGCACTGATCTATCCAATGAACAATAAATATACTCATTTTCAGAACAAACTATAATAAGAACAAACAATACTATATGTGCAATTTCAACACTGGCGGAAAAGAGAAGCGTTGCACTTTTGTCGGAACATATTCCGAAATCAGCGAGCACTTCTGTATTCATACGTAAGGTTCTATAATTCTCTCCATTTTCTAATACCTAGTTTTTCAGGGGTGTCTTCCTATACCACTGCTGGGCTTGTGAGAGTTACTTCAGTGAGAGACGTAACTTGATAAAACATTTGAGCATAAAGCGATGCGACATTCGGGTGAGTCATGTCTAATGTGAGCCGATAGTTACAAAAATTATTATTCCAGGACTCCTACTTGATTGAGAACAAATATGAAGACGAACGGTTTCACATGATGGCACGGGACGTCTACATCAAAGCCATACCCAAAGAGGAGCACGATGAAAAAAAGAGAAATCCTCAGAAAAAGGATGAATTTGCCCCTTCGTATTCTGACATGGTACCTCCGTACAAAACATCAAAAAGAGCTCATTATCCGGACTTCGTGAGAAGATCCCAGCTCCGGTCACGTTCAACAGATCTGGCTCAAGCTGTGACTCTTTCTCGCCACCGTGAGAAAGAGCTTGCAGAGCATCGGAGTGTCTATCAAGACCAGCAGCCAATGGACACGTCTCCAATTGAACAGGATTCCCCGGAACACGGACTTCAACCTCCAGACTACCACCCTGCTAATAGAAATGTGTCGACCGGTTCCGTTTCTAGTGAGCAAACTGTTCAATTGGATTTCATTCAACACAACTTGCACCATTCCCAATCTGTCACTTGGAATCAATCGGTGATAGAAGAAGTTTCATTGGCAGTTCACTTGGATAAGAGCGCAACAAGATTCCAAATTCCACAGGCACCGACTGCTCAGAATCAGAATTCTAGTCAAGAACCATTTGAGCAAGCGACTCTAATCAACAATGGGATCACATCTCAGGCTCAAAATCAAGATTGTGTTTCCAACTCAAACGAAATTGGCCCTGAACTGCGTGAAATAGTGAAAAAACTTGTAAGGGAAGAAGTCGATCAAATAATTAAAAAAGTTCACGACCAGGATAAAAGTTTGGTAGAAGACCGTCCACCACCAAATGCAACTTCAGTTCAACCGGTTTCTGTTGTGACTCCGCCACCCGCTCGAAGTGTTCAACCGAATCCAACGACTATCCAACAATACTCTGATGAGCATCTTGTATCAGCTCAAAACATTGCTCAGATACCACTTCCCACTCCAAACCCTGTTCAACAGCAACCAGCTCAGAACCATCAAAACACCCATCTAACTCAACCACCGCTGATCTATTCTCAAGACCCGATTCCAGCTTCTCAGCAACAGGCTACAGGACACCTCACCCCTTTCCATCCTCTTCGTATTATGGAAAGAGCTCAACAGCTTCAATACACGCAACCTGCTTCAGTTGGCTCTTCCCTCCCTAATGTTGCTAGGCTACCAGTGTCCGCTCAAAGTCATCAAAACTTCCATTCAACTCAACCACCAGGTATTTTCCCTATTAGAGTCACAGTTACTGTTCCAACAATTGATATGATTTCAGCGCCACTACCGGCAAACTCGTTCGTTCCAGTTCAACCTGTTCCTGTTGAGCTTCCTTTGACACCTCAAAATGTTGCAAAACCTGTTCCACAGCAATCAGCTCAGAATCATCAAAACCCGCACTCAACAGACCTCCCTATCTATTCTCAGTCCCCGATTCCTGTCTCTCAGGAGCCTGCTACAACAGTACGCTCACCTGCTCCAGCTGCTGCTCCTCTCCCTCGTGCACCAGGTACTTTGTTTGTCACATTTCCTGTCCTAACAATTGATATAATTTCAGCACCACCACCGACAAACTCGTCCGTTGCAGTTCAACCTGTTTCTGCGATGATTCCGCCACCAGCTCAAAGTGTTCAACCGAATCAAACTTCTGTTCAACAAAATTCTTCTGAGCTTCCTGTATCAGCTCAAAGGATTGCTCAGATAACACTCCCCGCTCCTAAACCTGTTCCACAGCCACCCGCTCAGAATAATCAAACCTCCCATTCAACTCAACCACCAGGTACTTTTTCTGTTAGAGTCACAGTTCATATCCTAACAATTGACATGATTTCAGCCTCACCGCCGACTAACTCTGCCATTTCCTGCAGTACTAATCAATCTGCAATTGCATTTAACCCATGTGCTCCTCCCTCAACCACTTTTCATGTTCCTCCGCCTCCAGAAACCGTTGAGGAAATCCCACTACCACAGAGTCCCCAGAGATTTTCTCCACGACCATTTTCTCCAATACCAGTGCGACCGTTCAGTCCATCATTGTATTATGTTCCACTAGATCTCTTGAGCCAAGTTCCTGCGCCAACATCCCCGCCGTCGAGTGACCATTCTACTCAACAAGCTCAATCTCCTCCCCCTATACAGTCTCCACAATATTCTTCAGAAGACGACGCTACCGACTCTGTTGACGAAGAAATCGCTGAGAGCTTCAAAAGAGCTTCAAGAAAGAGAAACCGGAGCTACGGGAGCTACGACGACGATCCAAGAGATCCAACGTGGTCCCCGAGCCAGGAGAGACCCCAAAGATCACGTTCACGATCTGAAAGAACCTCTGGTCGCGAGAGAAGCAAGAGTCGTCAGGATTATGAACACGATCCGCCCTATATTCCACGTGAAGGAGAATCTCAAATACCAAGGAAAGTCCACCGAACTCGTTCGAACCCTAGACATGGAGAGCGGGTAGTGGGACGATTCGTCCGTCAACCTACTCCAGAAGTTATGGACCAGATAGACTTGTTAACGGAGCCGGATCAAGTTTATGGCTTACTCGGATCAAGGGAAAATCCAGTGGTGTTAAGTGACGATGAAGAGAGTATTCGAGATTCCTCACCAGATACGAACATCGTTCACGAACATGACGAAGACCAACTAGGATCAAGAGAAATGTCAATTGATTCTAGATCAGGTGAATCGTCGCCAGAACCTGAGCAAGATCCCGTTCGATCATCACGTGAACATTCAGTCGATTCAGAACTTTCGGTTTGCCCCGAAACACCGCAAGCATCTCCAAAACCATGGCTAGATCGCTATTCTCGTCCTTCTCCTCTGCCCCCTCCCCCGTCACAGAGAAGTGACAGACCAGGTTAGTTATCTTTTGTATAAAAGGTCGTTGGGTAAGACTGCAAAAAGCATGTGTAATATTAGATCAGTCTTAGATGATAGGCGCCTTCTCTAAAATTCCTATAACATGGGTTCACAAGATATGGACTTTTGAGCAACATCGCTCTGATGAACTGTGTGCAAATCATTTTAAATATCATTTTTAACGCCTGTTGAGTAACTGACTTAAAACTTTTACTACGTAAAGTGCCTATCTAATGTCCGAGACAAGAGAAAATCCTAACCTAGCATTACTTATTTCAAGGACCCCTGCAACCGTAATCTCCATTTCAGCAAGAAACCTCCACATAGAAAGCGGCGGAACCGCTCATGCCTACAACTCGAATACGTACAGACAGGGTTTAATGCAAACCAACCCTCAAGACTACCTTCAGATGAATTGAGCCCAGAGAAACATTCAACAATAATCTACCAAGATGTTCCCTTCACACTGTATCATACCTAACTCACAAATGGCCGCCTGAAAAATCTATCAACCTCATTTCTCCGTCTCCGTTCCCTCTCGGGAAACTCTTTTTTTTTGAAATCCCTCACCTCATTTCAGTCCACTCTGTGCACTAGTTTTTTTCTTTTTTCGTTTTGCGAGAGAAAATTCTCTCACCCTCATTTCTCCTCCTCCTAGGCCCTTCTGAAAACTAATTTTCAGAATCTCTCACCTCATTTCAATCCACTCTGTGCACTTTTCAAACTCTTATTTCAGTTTCGAATGTTCAAAACCCTTTGAAAGACCCACCTTTTTATTACATTTATTTTCATACCTATTGGAACCGTCCTGACTTCCTGTATGTCCCTGCTGGCTATCAAATTATGGATTAACTTAGTTCCCGTTCAAAAATAATTCATGTACCATTTGCTTACTTTGTGTCCTTAGAATAAAACTTGAAACAGAAAATGTCTAATGTATGTTTTTAATTCATTTCAAAGGGAAATATCCCTCTTATCCTATCTATGTATGCACTGTATTTTTTTTATTTTTGCTGATTCTTCTCAACTGAAACGGTGAGTGTATTTCCTGCTCACTTCCCAAAAATATATTTTTTTCAGATCAGCTGGTATTCGTACTGTATGGAGCTGCGGACTGAACTTGAGGTAAATTTTTAGACTGAACTTGAGGTAAATTTTCTCCATGTGAGGAAGTCACGCTTTGAATGGACTACGAGTCATATAAACCGGTTTTTCAGGTAAAAAAAAACAAAAATTAATGAGGACTCCGCTTGAAGAAATCATGAAGCAAATTACTTTATTGAAAGAGAGAATTGTATCAGGGAGGTTTAATAACATATCAAATAGATATTCTAACAATAACAGAAAAATCTAACTTGCATAACAAAACAAAATAGACGCTCACTTGTTTTTACTATTTTTGTGGTCTAGACTACTCCATTATACGTTTTTCGTTCCACAATCCACCAACTGATAAACTCATCGTTGAAAAAAAGAGTGGCTCTCTTGTTTCACTGATAAGAAACAAAAAAGTTGCACTGGCACAACCTCGCACCGGTTCTCTATTCCTCTTCTTCTCTTTACTTTTTTTCACTTCTCTTCTAGACCCGACGAGGACACCAACTGACGCAAGGTATAGGGAGATAGGGAACGGATGGAACATCATTTTAATCTGCATCATTTTTCAATTGCACTTTTCTGGAAGTCAAGTTTTTCCCACCGTTTGGTATAAGACGGTAGATTTTCGGTGTCAAGCATCTATCAATTTCTTTGATACTGTTATGTCCTCTGGTGGCGGGAGAAGGGACTTATAAACCATTTATTTACATGGTGAGAATCAATAACTAAGAGTTCTCTTCATCTTATATAGGCAGATCTTCTTGCCACGTGTGACCTCAGGGTTAGCCGTTCACTAGGCTAGGCCATTGCTAGTTCACGCCACAACACCTCCCTTTCTTTAATGAAAGTCCAATTGTCTACTGTCTTGAATCTTCGATTCTTCCACGACAGCCGCTGCCTAGACTCCACAGCCTTTTCTTCGGGACCCATGTCCGCATCATTGCTTCGATCCTCTGATCTTCGGCCAACGATCTTCAGCAGATGACATTTCCTTATGCATCTCTCAGCTTCCACACGAAATCTACCATTCGAAATCGGTGCACGAGTACCTCGATCCATCTTCACTCGGCGCTGCTGCTGGTTCTTCTACTACTACTGCTACTGCTACTTCTACGGTTTCTTCCTTCTGGGCGATCCGATGATCCTGAGCTCCTCGCTCTCCTACCCTTCTTACCGCTTCTCTTTTTTAACGATGTTGTCCATCGGGATCTCTTCGCCTCTTCCTTCTCCAAGACGCACCAGCCAACGGTCCCGTCCAGCATGCCAAGCTCCCGGGCGTCGGTTCGTTGATCTCATCCTGATCGCCAATTGTTATGTCTTCTGGTGGCGGGAGAAGGGACTTATAAACCATTTATTTACATGGTGAGAATCAATAACTAAGAGTTCTCTTCATCTTATATAGGCAGATCTTCTTGCCACGTGTGACCTCAGGGTTAGCCGTTCACTAGGCTAGGCCATTGCTAGTTCACGCCACAACAGATACTTACTACCGTAACCAGAAGCCGGAGTTTAATTTTCGCTTATGTTTCGAACTAGGTTTAAATCTAAACTACCGTAAGACCTGTATGGTCCACTGTTGCTCTTATACACCAACATCAAAATATGAGTTTTTACTTCATTTTTTAAAATCTTATAACTTGTTGTCTTTAGAACTTTCTTTTTTTATGTTTAACGAATCTAGGCTCATTCAGCTTTCAAATTAGTTAAAAAAGGAAAGAGATGTTCTGATTATTGAAAAAGGTTGATTTTGGAGAATCAAGAGGATGCCTTTTTATGAAACCTGAGATTAAAAATATTTTATAGTTTCTAAGCGAAATTATCATAGGTGAGAAGTGATAATACGCTAATGAAAAATTTTCAAAAATTGTTGTCAGAGAAAACTAAATTTTAATCTTATTAACTTTTATTACTACTCCGTTTTCACTGAACACAATAAATACTGATAAGAATATTTCATAGTTTGATTTGGTAGTCTCACCGTTGAAGTCGAGCAACTGACGCTAGGAATGGGAGAGAACTCGGGGGATCAGATTTTTTTTTTCAACTTTACAACGATATGGAACCGAACGAACATAATTCAAAAAAATTCAGATTATCGAAATCTCACAAACAAAATAATTTCTAAGTCATCGGAATTACTGTAAAGTCTTGCCGTTTTATACAATCTTCTGTTTCCAGTTTCCCATTCCATTTGAATCTTTCTTCGACCATAAAAACTCTGTGTCGGTGGTCTATTTCTTGTGAATTTATGAATATCGTTTTACGATTCACATAAACATTATTTTCGAAGGAGCAATACATTTCTCCCTTTTCCTTTTTTTTCAATTGATGAATTGATATGAACATTCTATGGAGTCGTACATTGTTTCGATTTTAATAGCGGCTTTTTGGTTTGGCCATGGGTACTTTCAACCCTGAAAATTTCAACTCTGCAAGAATATTTTATGAAATGGTCACGCGGACCGAGATATGAGCCATAAAAAAAAAAATTTTAAAAAAATCTGCCTCAATTGTTTCCAAACATCAGTAGGGATAGGCAAATTTATAGTGAAAAAATTGCACTCAGTTCGTCGTATACTTTTCTTGTGAAACACTTGTCCTTTGTCAATTCTAGATGTACTGTATTTGTCTTGTCTTTTTTGGAGCAGCAAATAATGCCTTTGGTCTTCACTGGGGTTCCAAAAGCTCATTTGAGCTGTACTTACATCCTAATTACACTTTTTTCTTTCTTGAAATTATTCTCCTGATCTCACAATATTTACATTCCGATATAATTCCCTCTTTTGGTTCTCTGCATTTCCCTCTTTGGTTCCATATAACTCCGTCCCTCTCCTATTCCAGTAATTGATGAGATCTATTCCTCAAAACTATTCTTTTCAATTCTCAGTCCCTACTTATTCTCTTATTTCATCATGCACCACTCCATCCCCTTTGTCCTTCCAGCAACCGTACTCCTCCCCATTCCTCTGATTCATCCATGTCTCACTCTCTGCCTATCACCATGATTCTTCGAAAAAGAGGAGGAGTCACCGTCCTCTCCTCTATAGCTGACGTGTCCCTACAGAGAGTCGACTTTTCCTTGACTTCACTCCCTCTCTTTCTCTCTCTCTGGTATTCTGTCCTCGTTGTTTTGTTGCTTTTTGGAGTTGAAACCCAAGGACATCAAATGCAATGGACACCTGTCACATACTTTCTCAAAACATTTTATAACTTTTCTCTGTGGTTACAGTAATCTTATGTTTTTACAAGGTACAGGGGCAGGTTCACCAGCAAAAAGTTCTCAAGTGGGGTGGTTGGCGATTGCTTTTTAACCACACCCACTCCTGACTCTCTGCCCTAACTTATGTATGTGCGGCATGGTTTCTCCGGAAACTCCGCCCACTTGCATAGATTTGCTTAACGCTGCCGCAGAAAACAGAAAGGGAGTAAGTGGTTGGGGCATGCTTTCTTGCATGTACTTGCGGCGCGGTTTCTCCAAATCTCCGCCCACTTACTACCGCATAGATTTGATTGACGGTGCCGCAGAGAATATCACATGGATATTTTGCACAAAACATTTTTTTTGGACTTGTCACTGAAACACTCCCTTGCGGATTTTCTAAGTTTCAACTCGTTTGATTTTGTCGTCTTGGCTCCAAATATTATTAATATGTGTGGTAAGCTAAATGAGCCCATAACCAACTTACTTTTAACGACACAATAAATTTACGATGCCCCCGATCAATCGACTTTTTATACTCTTCTTTTCTCTCCGCTCCTCTTTCTTCTCTTTCTTCTTCTTCTTTTTGCATAATTTTTCTCTGTGAATCGATGCTCACAGTTGTATATCATAGCAAACAAATGTATTGCCTTCAATGTAGAACGTGGGAACTTTCGTTCGAGGACATCTCTCTTTTTACATTTTTTACTTTCTCCATACCACAAATCATGTGATGTAATTCAGGTCAAACTCAATTCGTCTTCTTTGTCAATCAGAGCAGATCTTCGCAAGATGGCCAGCTGGACAGATACGATGAACTACAATAATAATTTGGTGGAGATGAAAAAGTGAGTGTAATAACATACTTGTCATCCGGGTCGTCTTGAATAACTATTTTCAAAAAACTGTACCAAGTTAATTGATAGCTCAAAAGATAGATATTTTGAATTATTCTCAAACGGTCACCCAACCAATACAGCCTTCGGATATAGAAGCGCGCACACTTAGCTGAGTTAAAGGTATCACATCTCGACTGACTTCGTAGCTAGGAAAATTTTTCTATTATTCAAATATGAAGTAATAATTTATTAATATTTTGTCAGTTGAAAAATTTTTGATATCTCTTCTAGGAACCGAGATATAACGTTTTGAACTGACACCTCTGGTTGCGCCATTTGCGTTTACTGTTTTATTTGAAACGTACCAGTGGCTTTTGTATAAATGCTTCTAAATACAGCATTTACAGTCTAGTTTTTCTTTCAGAGACAGATTTCATTATATGAAAAAATGGTTCATCTGCTCATATGAGATACCACACGGGCGCAGAGAATGTGGATTCTATGGAACTCTGCCAGCAATAACGGAGCATTTTGCTGAGCACACGTGAGTGCATACTGATCTGCTTATTGTTAAAATTTATTTACAGGTTGTGTTACGAGTTTCGCTGTCGTGTGTGCGACAACTTCTTCGTCGGGCAGACGGAGTTCTCCAAACACAAAGGAAAAGAAAAGTGTACCGCGGTAAGGAATTATCAGAGTCCAATGAACATACATAGGTATATGGAATAATTACAGCAACAGACCGATCTGATCATTGTGGAAAATGATTACCGGCTGAAAAAAACAGATGCTTTTCTTCGCAGTATTCATATAAGAGCTGCGAATGAAGAGGAGAAGACGAAGATTGGGCCGAGCAAAGACAGCCAATTCTATGATTGGACGCTAGGTCCGAAGAATAGATTTGGACTCAGTTGGGAGCAGTTTCGAATCCATCAAGCAAGAGCTGCTTATGATCAATTTTCAAATGGCTACTACCCGTACTTCCCAGCTCCAACGCAATCAAACAATGATCACTTCACATTCCCGATTCTTCCCCCTCCACCCCCACCTTCAGCTGTACCATCAACGGAGAATGATCACTCGTCACGAGATCAATCCACAGGAATTGATCCAACATATCTGGCAGATGAATGGCATGTGTATCCAGAACCACCATCGGAGCCTTCAGAGACACTCCCAATATCATCAGCTGCCACCAAGAATTCTGTGGAGTCGACACCACGATACGGTACTCGAAACGACAGTCCACTTTGCTCGGAACACCAAAACTCACCGCCCGCAACCAATGATGATGTAAACGTGCTCGAGAAACGAACATTATCGAGTTCTCAAATGGGTACCTCCGAGACTGCACTGGAACAGAAGAGAAAGCGAACAGCTCCCGGAGACATCGGGTTATCCTCTTCAACGGAACCGAGACCGCAGTCACCTATGGATCCGAAACACGGGACAGTACGCCCCTTGCCGATTCAACGTTTTCAGTGAGTGATAGTGTCTTCAATTTTTACTATTAGATTGTTAATTAATCTTAACAGCTCCTAGAACTTTGGAGCAAAGTTGCTCTCAGTGCCGATATTTAGCGCTTCTTCTTGGGCAAATCACTTCCGGGCTAGTAATCCATGACGGTGATCACAGTCTCAAATAGTAAAAACTTTGTTTTCAGAGAACCTGCTGCATCCCCTACAAGAAAACGAATTCGTGGCACTACCAGCTATGACGATTGAAAATTCTTTTAATTTTTTTGAGATCTTTTTTCAATTCTCCTATTTTTCCACTCTCTTCATTTTTTCTTCTTCATCTTCAAACTCTTCACACCTATCTTAACTGATTCTCCATAGTCGATCCGTTCTTTGCTCATCTGGTGTGGGCGCAGCTATCCATTTTTTTGATCTTCGGCAATTGTTCTCCAAGTTTCGATTAGTTGATTTCTTAAGACATTCATTTTCTTACTCTCTTCGTTTCTTCTTCTTCAAACTCTTCACACCTTTCTTATATGACTCTTCTACTCATTCATTTTCTAAACACTTCACAACTCTCCTGCCAAGCAGGACCATCTGGTATTAACGCGTTCCTTTGATTCTCAATGAGACTATTATTTTCGCAACCTAAGCATTTCGTCTTGCCTTCTTCCACTGCCGTGATTTCTTCTTCCATTTCCGTGATCTTTTTCCTACATTTCGAAATTTCCAAATCCCCTGTTTTCTATGTCTTTTATTTTTTCTTTTCCGTTTTTATGCATCGTCTTTCACTGTTCTCTAATAATAATACAACAAATTTCAGAACTGGTTCGCAACTTCCCTTCTTTTCTGTGTTGCTCTTGAGCACTGGAGCTGTCACGTCATCATTGCAGACCTCAGGATCAGCAGAGAATCGGTGAGTTCTATTTAATTTAAATGTTAGGTTTCTAAAAGGGAAACTTTCACATTTTCAGATAACTCGATTACATACATCAACACCCCATCTTCGTCTGGTAGCTAGGGAAAAATGAGTACTCAAAACGGAAACATGCAGTGAGTGTTCCTTATTCTTGTTCATCGGTAGGCACTGTCGCGTCTCGAGCGCGTTTTCATGACTTTGCCACTTTAGTAGTTAGCCCTCCTGTTGTTTCTTTTATGAAAATAGTTAGAGTCATTTTTGAAACAAAAATCAAAATCAATCATTTTTCAGAAGTTCCCATCAAGAAACCCTCCTCCAGTGCACCATACCTTTTGGAACCAAAGAGAAAATATGCGAATTCATCGGGAACACCTCTGAAATGGGATATCATAGGAGTAGAGAGTAAGAAACGATTAACTCTTTTTGTGTAATGTATAGGGTTTCAGAATGC
The DNA here is from genome assembly GCA_002259235.3 of Caenorhabditis latens. NCBI lineage: Eukaryota > Metazoa > Nematoda > Chromadorea > Rhabditida > Rhabditidae > Caenorhabditis > Caenorhabditis latens. The sequence goes on from CM056094.1 coordinate 3,375,341, forward strand.
ATTCTGTATTTGAGTGTATGCAATGTCGGGAGAAGTTTTGCTTAAAAGAGGACGTTAAAAACCACCAGTTGAAATGGACGGACTGTTACAGGGTTAGTGTGGAACTTGAATACATTCTAACTGTAGAAATTTTATAACTGCAGGGACAGTGGACCGCTTGGTTTGTAACAAGTGTAGATGGCATTGATAATTACCCGGCTGTGAAGGAATTGTACATGCAAAAGTATGAAGGACCAAGAGCTATTTGGAGAGGACCAGTTGATGAAAGGGATAATAAACCATGGCAAAAAAAGAGTGGTGAAATGGATTTCAATAGTTCCCGTGACAATGGAATGAGAACCGAGAACACATACCCCGCATCGAAAAGAAAAGTTCTTCTCCCAACTCCACCGGCTCTTCCACAAGTTTCTCAAGCTTCCCCAACACCACAAACCACCGACGTCGCCCCAGAAGCTCTTCAAGCTCCACCTCTTTCATTAGATGATGCAATGGAAATCTCCCCGGAACAACCTGATAATTATGAGATGTCTCCTGAGTACGATCCCGGAACTTACGACCCGATACCGGAGTCGCCAACGTACGACAGTCCTATGGATATCGTCGTATCTCCCGCTCCAACTCACGAAGATGCAAGAGATGATCTTCCGCCGATAGCGTCATCTCAACTCTACACACCATCTCGTTCGAGCTCCCCGGAGAGCGTCAAAAAAGATTCGGCACCCTCGTCATCCCCTCCCAAAAAAACTGGTGTTATGAACAAACCAATTTCTAAGAGACAAGTTGACATGCCTCCTGCCAAGAAGCCTCGTCAGGAAGTGGACAGGACCGATATACTGGGTTCTATCATGAAGAGCATCACACGTACTCAGAGCACAGAAAAGCCAATAGCTATGAAGAAGACATATGAGCAAAAGGAGCCAAAGTGAGTTGTAGAAAATTACGCCTAATCTTTAAAAAACGAATTTCAGAAACTTGCCAAGACCGATCTGCCCGAGTGAAAAGATGCTCAAGAGAAGTATTTCTAATTCAAGTGCATTCGCTTCGATGTAAGAAGTTTTGATTGAATTTATGCATTAGACTCTGTTCTTTTTCAGGAATCTCTCTGATGCAAGAGAAACTCCATCGACGTCGTGTGCTAGTCGTTGCCAAAACATGGAGAGGTGAGATTCTTTTTTGTAGATAGATATCTTACTGGGGAGGAATAAAAGGCCCACATCGACAAAACGTGCCTTCTTTAGACAAACTCCATTGACTGGTCCATCCACCTTGACCACTCCACCAACTCCAGCTCCAACAATGCAAGTGACTTCCAAGGAACTATCACCGTGAGTAATGTAGAAAGTGACACTTCCTCGAAGAGGCTTGCCTTACTATTAGTCGAATAAAAAATTCAACTAATAAATTACAGAGCTCCTGGAAGCAACCTCACCCTCGACATAGCATCTTCTCCAAATACTTCAGAATCTCCTATTTCACCATCAAAAAAACTGACATCTAGGCTGGAATTACCGTGAGTAATGTAGAAAGTAGCGGGCTCTTTTCAAAATATTTTGTAATACCCCTCATGAGAACTACCGGTATTTTAACTTGAAGGAGAACCACCAAAATTGCTTTGATGACTTTAAACCAACGTTTAGTTGTAGTTTGGTAGATTCCAGTTTTGAGTATTTTCCTAAGTTATAACTCGTTCCTCTAATGACATTACTCTAACTTTTTTCAGACAATCCACGAATGGTGACCAAACCCCGTCTACTTCAAGTTCTTCACAAAAAAGTGCAGCTCCATCTAAGAAACTCAAAAGGAGAAAACTACCACCGTTAGTAATACTGATGTAAACTAGAATTAAAATCAATTGTTTTTTTTTCAGGTTAGACATGAGTCGGAGGGCGTACAGGACAGGAGAACCAGTTCCCTACGAAAGTGGAAGTGATGAAAGTGATGATGAGGAATACATCACCCTCAGTGACTAGTGGCAATCGGTAAATTTGCTTCCCTACTCAGTAATTCTATCAATAGACTTTAATCTCTCCCTGTTAAATTTCTCCCCCCCTCTCCCCATCTCGGTTATTTTATACATTTACTGCTCTCCTTCTTCTAATTATTTCTTAACTTCATCAATTCTCCCGATTTTCCCCTACTATTTCTTCCATACTATTTCCTTTGTCTCGTGCGGCGCTTGATCCTTTCTCTTGTGTAATTTTTATAGTGTTTTAAATCACGTTCTATGAACTCTCCGGCAACTTTTTTCATCGATCTATGTCGTTTTCCGTCTCAACTCAGACTTTTTTCGTTTCTCGAATATTCATGTTCATTCAGTGCTAAATCACAGATTTTCCCTTCCATAGTTTTCTTAATCCAGTTCTTTAATACCTGTCTTAGATTTAAAACTGCTAGTTCTCTCATTGTGGCAGCTGGTCTGTTTCATATAGTTTTCAAGAGATGGAAATTAATTTCTTGTTGTCATATTAACTGCCAACTTTGTATTCGCATTTCGTTTTTCTTGTACAAATTGTTTATGAAATTGTGCTCAACTGTTCCATTTTGCACGGCTTCCATGGTTTTTAATAAATAAATAAATTGATTTCTGAAAAAATATATTTTTTAAATCACTAGTAGAAATCTTATAATACTTCGCGTAATTGCAAGTTTCCTTCTTTTACAATTGCATATGTTTCAGATTTAAAATGAATTGTTTGTCTATTTTTCATTGTGTAAGCCTGATTATTTTGTGAAACTTCCATTCACATGTTTCATTTCGGGTGAAATTATATTTACTTCTGCTAATCAACTTCAGGGCACTGTAAAAACGCTGCAGCGTGTCTTCAGAGGGACAGCGTTTTTAACAGTTCCCTGAAGTTGATCTTTCAAATAACGGTAAAATGGTTACACAAGATCAAAAATAGTGTACAAAGCGGAAATTGAGCATTTTTCAGTAAGTTTTCTATAATTTTTTGCACATTTTTATTTTTATTAGCAGAAGTATAATTTCACCCGAAATGAGACATGTGTATGGAATTTTCACAAAATAGACTTGCACACATCACAAAGAATTTGTGGCTTTTATTGGATGTACATGTTTTTCACAATTGTTTTATCACATTTAAAGTGAGAATGAAACAAATAAATGTATTTATTTGTTTAATTAGTTATGAGGTTCCAGAACCGACTGAAATCACTCGAGTCTTATGACAGAAACCAAATACTTGAGATCGGAGTTGTTTCGAATAAATAAGCAAAATCAATGGAGTTCTGGAATAATTTCGAAGATTTTGGCGGTGACTTTAACAACAAAAAAACTCACGCCAAAATCAAAACATCGAATGCAATATACTGAAATGCATACACGGTTTTGAAGTTTTTGTCGCGGACAAAGACGAAATAGATTTGAAAGCATGAATTGAGAATAAAACATATTGATATGCAAATGGAAGTAGAGCAAAGAGTTCTTTCGATTGACTTGATTCTTTCGGAAAGACGGCAGAGGTAAGTAAGAGTAATTGCAGTGGATATCAGAGTTATCAAGATAGTAACGAAGTGAATTATAAGGAAGAATAAGGAGAGACTCGCCTGGAAACATTAGCGAATCAAGTACGAAAAACTTGCTGTTTTGGAGGCGGAGTCTATGTGCTCTGTCCCATTATGACGACATGCTTTTCTGACTTTTTTGGATACAAACGTGCAAAAACGAAGTTTTTCTTTTCCCGGAAGCTTACAAGGAACAAACGTACATATAAATAAGAACACTTCAGGATTTTTTGTTTCAATGATTTCAGACAGGTGCTTCCTTCATAAACGAACCCATTCAAACCGCCTCATGTATCCAAACGAAATACCCCCATATATATATTTACAGCAAAAGGACGAGATATCAATATATTCCAGATAACAGTGAAAGGAGACAATACGACTATGACAACCATGAAAGGGGTGAAACCATTGGAACTCACTCTACTATACCCAAGTGGTGACAAGACACAAGTCATGCGATTGATAGTTGCGAAGATTTGAATGCATAGTTTTGCTACTCGGAGATAATACGGCTGGACGAATAAGTATTGTAGGAAAATGGAAGGAACAGAAAAGAGGTTGACGAATGTGGGGCATAGTGAAGTTATGTAGATTATAGGGCGGTCGAATAACGTAGAAGCAAGTAATAAAATAGTGTTCTAAAAATGTGTTGAAACATGAAGACCTCAGCTCTCCCCTGTTCTGATGTTTTCCTATTGCAACGTATGTTTAGGTATTGAGCTGGTTATAAAAATTTCTAAAACTTTTATTTTGTTGTTATCGGTTCAGGAACTCGTGCCATGGGGCGGTTAAAGGCGCATCTAAATTATTCGGAATTTCGCCTGAACGGTCGTACGTGAAAATATCAAATGTAACAATTTTGAGTTTCGCATATCTGAAAAGAACGGCGTTTGCCAACGTTTTCCGGTTCGAGACCACTTTGAACAATATACAGTACTGGTCAAAAAGGATGCGAGACTCGCAGTTTTTAGTTAAAAATGGTCAACTTTGAGAGTGTGAAACGGTCTCACTGATAGTCTCACAGTATCGGTTGTGCATAGAGTGTATATATCACAAGTGGAGCTTTATTTTTGTAATTCACAAATTTTTCGTACGGGGACATTCCAAGAAGCTATAGGCAGTCTAAGTAAACAGCTCAAAAATCTCTCCTTTTAACACTGAATAAAGGCAAAAGTTCCGAGAAATAACTTTGACGATTGATAACTTTTTAGGGTGTGCCCGTACAAAAAAGTTGTCAATCACAAAATTGAAGCTTTACTTGTGATCTATACATTCCATACACAACCGATACTGTGAGATAATCAGAAAATCCGTGTCAAAGTCACAAAGTTGACCATTTTCAACTAAAAACTGCAAGTGTCGCATTCTTTATGGCCAGTACTGTAGATGCGCCCGTCACACTCCCTGGCAAGTATTCGTAAACCGATAATAATGACTGTTTCTTCTTTTGCTATTTATATGAAAACCTCAGAACAAACTATAATAAACCTTCGCAAACTTACCACCACACAATCCATCGAGAAAATGAAAAAATAAGAGTTATCTAAATACTCTTTTCTATGAGTATACAACAAAACTCTTAGTAAAGCCAAGTGAAGAATCAAAGCAGGGACTAGATAGATAACTTGGCATATGTACTTTAAGAACTCTATTGAAGAATCATAATTTGTATCGCAATCTATAAAAAACGGTGCGTCGACTGAAGCAGGTTTCAGAATATCTGGCGAATCCATGGCTTTGAATGAGGAATTTTTGGTTTGAAACAGAGAAGAAAGAGACAGGTGTAAATTACAGACATGTTCAAAGAATAATTCATTATTATCACTGAAAAATGAAGGAAACTTGTCATTATGCAAAGTATTACATTTGAAAATATTGAAAATGCTAAAAGAGAAAAAAACCCAAGTAAAGTCATTATACAAGCTCTCTAGAAACATTGCAAAACAATTATTATACTGGGGGAAAGAAACATGTAAAGTATTTTTGTAGATTGGGGTTGGGAGATCAATTCGTTAAGAAGCAGAAGAAAAATTAGAGTTGTGATAAAGTTTGATGGACAGGTCACCAGTGGTCAACTCGTGTTTTTAAAGAATTTAAAAAAGAAGTTCAAAAAATAAAAAAGGAAGACTGATTAGAAATGAGGCGTCTACATATGAACGGATGCACTGTAACGGACGTGGCTATTTGGAACGTGCCAGCGGGATGGGCGGTACTGAAAATAAGAAAAATATTAATTGTTGGATTATGGAAATTATCTGAAGGGATACTCGGAATCATCTATCTCAGGATACCTGTTTCGTGGGAATCAAAGTGTACGCTCCGTTTTTGCGGGCTTTAAAGTTTACTTATGGACCTACCCTACCCACGAAGAGCACTTTTTTCTATTCACGAATGCAATTTTATGCTTTTTTTTGCATTTTATTGTCACATTTAGTCCAAACGAATTCAAATTATTTTCTCGTGGAATCGGAAGTCTAATGTAGCGCGTTTGCACACCACTTTACAGGCTGCCAAATGAGTCGCTGCTCAGCCAAATCGCGTGTTAGCGTGAACGAACAATAGGGAGTTAAATGTGTCGAATGAAGCTCACTGTTCTTCTACTTTTCTTGATATTTTCAAATTCATCAAATAGAGAAAAATACACATTTTCAACACACACAAAACATTTTTTGGGTGAATTTTTTGAATTTTGCGATGTCACTTGTTCAAAACGCTATCCTAGATAGAATGATTCCAATTCCCCAATGATCACATGACCACTCATTGATAAAAATCTCCATCAACCACCAACTCACCTTAATCAACAACTGTCCACTTGTTGTATGTGGATAATAATAAGCATATGCTAACCAGGCAACAAAGCATAACAATACCAAAACAATCATTGTCAACGTGGCGACTCCTCCCTTCGCTTCCTTCTCGTCCTTCACTTTCTTCTTCCATTCATCAAGCATTGCTGACTTCGTTCCCTTATCCGATGTTTTCGTCTTCTCAACGTCTACATTCGATTCACCGTTAGCATTGTTCTTATCATCCGGGAATAGTTGCGCCTTCACATAATCCTCATCGTCATAAGTCTCATTCTCATCATCCGCATCACAATACAATGCCTTGCTTCGTTGATAACAGTTTCCTTCAAACCATTGTTGACGGCGACGATGGAGTCCAGATTCATCGGTACAGAATGGTCCACCATGTGATTTTTTGGCGTGACACCAAAGGCAGTTGAAGTGTGGAAGAGTGGCGTTGGTACAGGAATCACAGGTGTCGAAGGAGATGCAGGCTAAAAATATATTCAGATGAAAACTGGATAATCTGGATTATGACTCACTCGGAAGCGCTTTCAAAATGACAACTGTATTCGATACAATTTTGTCAGCAGCCAACTCGATTCTATGGTACTCGTAGATGACACGTTTTGGAGCTGCTGATTGGTGCAAGTTGTGTTTGAACATGTAGGCGTCAGAGATTCCAAGTTTGACGGGATGGTTGGCATCGGAGATGTTGGAGATGTCATATGGAACATCCTTATAGATGAACACAATATCTCCATTTTTGTGAAGAATTGTTTGGAAGGTGAATGCATCTAAATTCGATAATTCTTATATATTTCTAGATTAAAAATTCCACTCACTCTTCTCCTTATCCTCTTTCAATTGCACATTTCTCCACTCAACCACAAATGACTCTCCGTCATCAGCATACACGATATTCGAGTTCTGAATGTGTCATAATTGGGTTGTATAATACAAAACTACAATAAAGATCTTACATTAAGATACGTGTGGAAGTTGGCCATCAGTGGCGCAATGTATTGTGTAGCTGCCAACCAATTATGAGTGTGATCTCCAATGTAGATAAATCCCCCAGTGGCTATTGTGAGATTTGCCATTTTGTGACCGTAGAATGGGAATTTGAATTGGAGACGGGCGCCCTGGAATTGAGAGATATTTGTTGAGATTTGGTGTAGGTTGTAGACATTTCTTTCGGTTTTTGATTCCTAGAGCAAAGTGTCTAAAAGTCTGTAGACGTAATTTAAAAACAAGAACTTAGGATAGCGATACGTTTATAGATTCTTGTGTGTAGGCTACTACGTCTTCACAAAGTTTCTGTGAGTACGTCGCCACATTGTTTTGAACTAATATGCATTAGAACTGCAGTCGAATCAAAGCTTGCCAGAGTCAGAACCGCCCGAGTTATAACCGTAGCTATATAGTTCTGCCTCTTTTCAAAAAAGTCAGAAGCAACACTTGTCCAAATAAGAACTGCCTGAGTTACAACCGTTGCAAGACTGTTCTGGGTCAAATCAAAGCTTTCCGTTTCATAACTAATGGACGACCTACCAAACAGTAAGTTCACGTTGTTCTAAACCGTGACACCTATATTGAGGTGGTTCTGATTTGTACCAGTTCAAAAAATGTATCTTATAAGTGCCGCTCATCATCTAAACTATGGTTTCATTTTTGAATAAATTCTTAAACTTTCTTTCTTTCAATTTCCACCAGAATAGTTAAAAACTCGCTTTGTTCCTACTTATAACTACCCGAATCAAAACTGTTACAAATCAGAACTACCACATGGAGATCTGATTGCTCCAAAGTGAAAACTCCTCAATGTACAGTAGGTTATGATAAGTGGGCATCACCCTACCTTTTCTTTTTTCTAGTCAAAAACTAGCTTGAGAACTTATAAAATAACACGAGATTTCTATCGCACGCCATCTGACTTTTGTACTAGTGTGAGAACCTTAGCAAGTTTTTTTAGATGTGTTTTCTTGTTTTGTTGGACTTTCAGAAATGAATTTCAGACTTTGTATCCCCGAAGTATTTTTCCCCAAACGGACCACAGCTCGTCTATAACTCTGACTCAACAACGGATGACTTGTATTCCCAATTGTCTTTGGTTTCTTCATGAATTGCTCCACATTGACCCAATACTTTTTGAGTTTCTCCACGTCTCCAACATATGTTTCCGCTTGGTAATAGTGATGGTCAACCTAGAAAAATGGGGATGAGATGAACAAGTGTAAAATGATGAAGCGGGGGGAGCCATCCATATTGTTCATGCAGCATGCAGAGAGGGAAGAGAGAAGCTCATAAATCAAAAAGTGTGTCATGCAGGAGGGGGAGAGAGTAGCATTTGCGGTTCGAACATAACAAAACATGCGTTGGTAGAAAAGACAGAAAAAAAAAACAATTTATTACAAAAAGGCAACAAAATTTAGAAATCATGCAAATCAGACAACTTCACGCTCTTCTCTCTTACCGAATCCTGTTTCACTTCAACATCTGATGGTACTGTAGCTGTTGCCGGGTCGATTTCCTCCTCATCTTCCGCCGTCCACCTCTCATCGTCTGTCGGGGAAGCAGGTTTTGGGATGGGTGCCGCACGAACTTTTCTGACTGGTGCCAATGGAACGAATTCCTCTTCTGTGTTTGGACCGGCTGTGGAGGGTTCCGAATATCGGATTTGTTCAGGCACACGCTCTTGGGAGATGTCGATGTTTTGGGCTGGAAAAGTGAGAGTTGTATACACAAACCTTTTAATTAGAGGAGGACTGAAGTCATATTGTTATTGAAAAAGTATTGGAATACTTCATAAAATTCTAAGAAGCTTCTATCATCGGAGTATATGCTAAAAATGGCTCTAATTGCCACAATTCCCGTTCTCCTGACTCAAAGGAGCTTCGGTGGAGTAGTTTTTCACGCGGCCGTGTAGTCCTCTCGGACAAGATTTTTTCTCTATTCCTCATTCTCGTGTTTTTTCAATGTATATCTTCAAAAAATAGAAAAAAAACCACGAAAATTTGATGGAAAAAGTGAGGAATTTATGAATTGAGCAAAAATCTTGTCCGAGAGGACTACACGGCCGCGGAAAAACTCTTCCACCAAAGCTTCTTTTGAATTTTTTGATGTATCGAAATCTATTTGCAATTTAAATATGACTCCCGTCTACTTTTCAATTAGTGAAATTTTTAGACACTACTTCGATCGAGGGGTGGCTTTTTATTAGAGGAGATTTTTTTAATAGAGTACAAATACTAACCTTCGCTTATCCTCCACACCAGAAAAACTACCAGTAATAATATTGATGTACTCCTCATGTCTGAAATAAAAAGTGTAAGGAATTGAGAGATCAAATGAAAACAAGATTATACAAGTCAGAAGAAATGTTAGTAAAAAAGAAGGATGACTTTTCAAGGGTGTTTTTTAGTTTAGCTGATTAAATTCAGTCATGTGTCAAAAAGATTAATTCGCTTCGCTTGATTCGATGATTATGAATAACATATTTATCAAAAGTTGATGAAGTTCTGTACCAATATTCTGATATGATAGCAAAAGTTTTTGGGAAAGGGGGGGGGCGTGAGAAAATCTAGATCATGTGTGCTGAAACTTTTTCTCACACTCTTTGGTAACGCTCGTTTTGTAGTCTTCTTGATTCGTAACAACACACTACATATTTTTGAATCAGACTGAATACATTTTATTGCGAGCGGGGTAGCCAGGATACAGTAGTCAGAGACAAAGATTCGGAGCTCTTTTGCAAGAAAATGAATACGTGAAGTAGAAGAAAAATTGAATGGAGAAGACGGCGGGAAGAAAAAATGATTATAGGGACTAGTTGGCATACCGGAAATTAGGAAGAGGGAAATTTTAATGAAAATGATGCAGATGCAGTTTTGCTTTTTTGACTGGCGGTTATCAAGATTTGAATGAATGTAGCTATTTGGCTCGAGATAAGTCACTGCAATACTTTTTATAATGTTTTACAACGAAGCTCGACCAACAGATAAACACTTGTTATCAGTTAGCAAAAGTCTGCAGAACCTGATGGATTCAGAGATCAGATAATGAAAAACTTCACTAGTCAAATGAGCCTATTCATAAGATAGCAAAAAGAGCAAGAACTATTTTTTTTCCTTTTTTAATACTCTGTGAATAGGCTTATAAGTTCAAAATCGGAACAAGGATGAGACATGTTGATTATAGCTAAACCTATCTGAAATGCAACATTCTTACAAATAGCGATCATTAGAAAATTTCTAGTTTCCGTAAAATCTAATCATGAAATTCGTGACAGCGTTTTAGATCCTGCTTGCAAATCGGGCCGGTGCGTAAATCGCTTGAAACTGAGTTTTATATACCAAAATTATACCAAAATTGAGATCTCGGCGAGTTCTATTTCTGTGACCTACTTCAGGCCGGATGGCAATTCGTTAACATGCCGCGGGCCGAGAAAAAGTGCCAACAAAACTTGAAAACGGCCGAAAAAGCCATTCTAGCCCGGCCCGCGGCACATTACCGAACATTCATCCGGTCCATAGTAAGTCACAGACATAGAACACACCGAGATCTACATTTTGGTACATTTTTCATCTCATAAGTTTACGATTTAAGCGAGTTACGCTCCGGCCCGGTTTGCATGTATGTTTTAGATAAAATACTTTCTTCAAAAACTCATTTTGGGATAAGCAGTAACGAAAATGAGAGGAATTTGGAATTTTCAATACACAACTTGGTAACAGACGTCGGTTGAAACTGCAGTCGGCCCGAAAATTTTAAACACGCTAGGTCTTATTTTTTCTGATAATAACTTCAAGTACTTATCAATCAAGTTTTACAGAGAACATTGTTCCATAAGACTTATTGGCTAGTCAGGTGCCAGACTCCACGAAAATGTTCATCAAAATGTAAATTTCATTAGAAATTGAATTACTATGTAAATCTACTTCCTACAACTACTTTTTTTACGAACTCTAAGATCTTTGTGAAGTCGAAAGTAACAGAAAAAAGACGAACAAAACTATGAATAATTGATGGTGGGTAGTCTTTTTCTCAAGCTTGCCTTTTGTGCGACCGTGAAGAATTGTAAACAAAAAAACTAATCGACGGAGTCATCAAAAAGTCGAAGTGCGTTTGAAAAAGAAGAAAAAAGAAGTGGCGTCCCAAAAGGAGAGAAGAGTGCTCTTGGAGCTCAAGAAAGGATATAAACGAGGGCGGGGAAGGGAAGATGAAGAAAAGAAAACGGACGGGGAGGGTAATTGGCTTGACACACACTAAAAGAGACACAGACTACTGGATTGGTACAAGAGAAGAAAAGAGTCGGAGTAGAGGGGTTCATGTTTCCCTCTTCTTGTCGGTGGGGACGGATAATTATTGGAAGAGACCCCAATCAAGTGATTTATTGAAAGTGTTGTGGTGGTGTGTTGGCTGGGAAGGAAAGGGATACATCGTCACTTCGAGAGAAACGAAAAAAAATTGTACACTTTTTCGTGTCAAATGACTGATATTTATTGATCTTGATGAGCGGTCGAGGTGAAGTTTTTGTTTGGTTCGGGTAAGAGTGAGAGACAAACTTTGGTCAGTGTACGATGATAGGTGTACACTGTGATTCTAGAGGAACGGGGAGAGAAGACGTCATGAAGATAGTCACTGTAACTTGAGTTTGGAACCGGTATGAAAAAAAACATAGTTATCAAATGACGGACCGGGCCTGGAAAGCTGGGCCCTTGTCAGGGATATAGGATTTTTGAGAAAAAAATTACTTTCCAATTTTTCATGCGTACAAATTTCCTACTTTACTCGTTTTTTCATACTTTCTTCATGATATTTTTGAATACTTTTCGAAAGACTGTCTGAATTTTTCACCACGACGACTCCGGCGATAATAAACTTACTGAAGTTTTGAAAAAAATTTCTCTAGAAAATCCTATTTTTTACTATCAAAAACTCCTAGATTTTTGATTTTTTTTCCTTCGAAAAATGTGAGTAAAACTTTTGAAAAATTCAAAATTTTCTCAAATTCTACAATTCTGAAATTTCATACTATAGTCCCACACGTCGTAACACAGAAATAACGAGAGCTCTCATAACAAAATTTAAAAATTGAAATAAGTACACCACCTTCTTTCAGCATCGAATTAAATAGTCGAAAAAATCAAAACGGGTTTTGATATTTACGTTTATCGTTTCGACGACACGTTATATTAGTAAAAATCGATAACAATCTCATTAGTACTTGTGATTTATTGACCTAATATCCTGCCATTACCTCTTTTTTCTTTTTTTCGCAAAGATCTAGATTTTTAGAAACTTTGAACTTATTAATTCGAGAAAGTCTAACATTTTATATGGAAACCAATCTAATTAGCAAATTAATAGTATATTGATCCTAATTATCCAGGTCCTTGGAGCAAGTAATTGCTCTTTTTGCTCCATAACTTGTAATTAGCCATAATAAGCTGGTCTACACAATTTCATGCACTTGTGTGTATAAAAGAAGAAACTTGAAGGTTCAAAGAACACATAAACTACAAAAAACTGATAAAAGTGCAAAAATTGTGTATTTCTCGACCTGAACAAATAGAGGTTATTCGAATGGCCACTCGTCGAGTATCGCGCCTGCTTTCTCACGAGTAATGCGCCAACCGGGCGGTTAGCGCATTACTCGTGCCTCTGAAATAAACAGATTCAGGTTTTCATGATTTTATTTATTTCCGAGCCGCAGAATTTGATTGAATTTGTGTAATTCGAGTAGAGAAAATTATTTGGAACATTTTGATATATTAAACGTCTGAAAATTCTCATAAATTATTCCTTAAATTCATTTTTTCCCGTTTCGAAACTCTTTTGAACTTTGATTTTCTGAAAAACATGAAGTAAAATTTCGCAATTTTCAGCAACTTGGGATTTTGGCAATGACCGCATAAGCGCCAAGGAACCCCGCTTTCTTCGAAATTCAATCTTCGACGGAAAGCGTCCTCGTTGTTGTGTACAGGTCTTGTTATTGTGAGTTTTGGTTACAAATCGATACTTTTTTGTTTTCAAATCGAACAGAACTGGTTTATTCATTGTGTCCTTTCTTTCAGCATTTGTTGCATACTCTTGTTGAATTTTCTTGGTTTTCAATTCTCAATTTATAATAATCGTGTCTCGGAAGACGTATCATCATTATCGCCATGAAGAGATCCACCGCCAGCGCACCCAGCTTGTCGCCAAAGCATGGTAAGTGATAAAATATCGGAATTACGGTAAAGAAATGTAAAAATCGAACAAAAAATCAAATTACAGCTAGAAAATCTAAGTTTTAACTTATATTTTGTACTGCAAATATAGTTTTTTCTGCTTTGAAACTTTCGAAATTCCATTTTTATCACGGAAAAAGCGTCTTTTTCACCCAAAACTTTAATTTTCCAGAAAGCGATGTGAAGAAGGTGAAATTGGAAGACGCCCCTTCCAACCCACCAAATGCCCCCACTGGACGTGAAATCATCGAAAATTATCTGAAAGGAGACGTCACTTCGGCTGTTCTTTACCGAAAAATCTGTAATGCACTGGAAACATTCGATCAATGGGAGTCGGAAGCGCCAAAACTACAACTATTGGAACAATTTCTCGGTATCGCTGATGCAATGGAAGCGAGAACTGATGTACTCGTGAAGAGACTTCTCAATCTTCGTTGGGACAAAATCCCGTCGTCTGTCATCGAAAAATTCCGTACATTCCTGTGTGAACTTGCCATTCGACATCTCTGTTTCACTGAAGACGTGTATAACTCTGTGATCGAACGTCTCGTTCCCCAGATTTCTGTCAACGACGAGTCTGGAATCGTCACTTTCGTTTTGACAGAAGAGAAACAGAATGAGCACTTCGAAATGGCTCATTATATCATTTCAAGTGTTCTCAGATGTTTCCCGTTATCCGCCAAGACTTTGTTGAAATGTGCGAAGAAAGCGATGCCACATTTCACTCGTCCAGCGGTTACTGTTTCTGGTTATATGAGAAATTTGATTTTGATGCAAAAGTATATTCCGTCGAGTATTTCAAAGGATTTATGGGAGACAATGTTCGACAGATTGGCTAGAGATGATGTAAGGACTTGGAAGTTATATTTGAATTCATGTAAATTTCCTATTAAATGAAATAGAAGAGTTTCTGAAATCGATTGGGACAAAAATTTGCCTCCGGGACATTTCGCAGTCAGACGTTTCGCATGGATGAGCTCCTCGGCCTCTGATTTCCCGTTTTTTCAATGATAACTTGACTTTTTCAGATAATTAATTGTTTGAGAAGTCAAAAAGAACTTTTTTGTGATTTCGATAAAGCGACAACAAGAAATTTTGTCCAAAAAGCAACAAAATGTTTTTTTTTGAAAAACCTAAAAACAGGGATGTGCGTATGGAAGCGCTTTGAGCGCTGAAAGATTTTAAAGTGGGCGAAAATGCGACTCGAGAGAGTGTGTAAAATCGAGAGCGTGTGTCTGCGTCTCTCCATTTCGCACACTCTTTCTCGTCGCATTTTCAAATTTCGGCTGAAAATGCGAGGCGCTCAACGCCACCTGGGCTAAAAACTGTTTTTCTCGCAGAAGTAGCGGTCTTGTCATTTTCTGAACCACCTCCCAACTTTTTGGTTGTACGCACGTTGATTCAATCTTAACCTATGCAAACGCGCTTTGTTGAGACTACATTTTAGTAATATTATTTGACGCCTAAATTGAAAATTTTAAATATTTTTTGTTTTTTCAAAAAATTGGCCTTTCTCGATTATATTTCTCCTTAAAACTATTTCTTGTCAAAGTTTTTCAGTTTGAACAAAAGAATTTAGGTAAGCGATTTATCTCAAAAGAGCGCGTTTGCATAGGTTCACTTTGAATTATCGTGTGTACGGCTAGTTCTACGAGAAAAACAGTTTTCAGCTTTTTCAAAAGACACATTTTGTTTCAAAATCACAAAAAAAGTTCTTTTTGACTTCTCAAACTATTAACTATCTGAAAAAGTCAAGTTATCTCTAAAAAACGGGAAAATTGAGGCTGTGAAGCCCATTGCTGCGAAACGTCCCGGAGTCGAGAATTTCAGATTTCCGGAATTCTCTCATTCAAGTCTTTTTTCCAGGCTCACAACTGGAGATGCGAACAAAACGAAGAAGATAACAAGAGCCCACGCCTGTTCGCTCTCAACGATGACATCCTTATTGAAGAGATCGTTGAAAGTACCAACAATTCAGAAGACGTCACTCCACAAGTTCTAGAACAAAGGAAAGGAGAGCAAATGCTTCAGTATCTTGATGCAGTCTGCACTGACGTCATCGCTTTCATCCGGGATTCAGAAGGCATCGATAGACAAGAATCAGAGGAGAAAGGAGAGAAGATCGATGAGAAATGGTTGACTTCATTCAAGTTTAGCGGAGACAAAGTGCTGGCGGCGGACAAATTATTCGATACATTTTTGGAGGTTTTGGAATCGACAATGCTCAATGCCACTCATGTACAATATATTTCATTCGTTTGGCTCTATTTCGGATCATTGAAAGCAGAATATGAAGAGAAAATTCTCGAACACTTGTGGCAAGTCACTATTCGAATGCCGAGGGCGCCGGCTGATGCGAGAAAAAGTCAGGGAGCCGCATCGTATTTGGCAGCGTTTTTGGCACGGGCTAAATATGTTAAGAAGAAGTGAGTTTGTTACTAAATCTAAAAATTTCTAATGAATTTTCACATCGAAAGTTTGGTGCACCTTTGACGCTTTTTTATCTAATTATGGCTGAAATCGCGTCAAAGGCGCGCCAGATTATGGCTTTCAATGATCAGAAGACTTAAAATGGCAACTGGCGTACCTTTGGCGCATTCCGATTTAATTTTGGCTGAAATTGTATATGGTGGACTGAAAACCGCTTAAAATACGCGATTTTTCGCATTTTCCAATCGAAACTTCTAGGAAAATGGTGTAATTTGGCCCAATTTATTTGGGGTAAAACCGTGCGGTATCGCTTTCAAATTCGAATTCTACTCAAATGAAACGCGTCAAAGGCGCGCCAGTTTATGTTTTCTAACCATAAGACGATTAAAAGTGTGAATCTGGCGCACCTTTGGCGCTTTCTGATCTAATTGTGGTTGAAATGCGTCAAAGGCGCGCCAGATACAGGAACCACCGTCTGGCGCACCTTTTCCGCTTTTCGACCTAATTCTGGCGGAAATCCGAAATTTGACCTGTTGGACATCTGGATACATAGAAAGATCGACAGACATCAATCTCATATTTTCAGTACCGCGTTCACCTGGCTCGAAGAAGTCTACACTTGGCTCCGTCACTACGTCGATCAATTCGGATCGGGAAGCTCTCAAATCCTCCCGGGACTTCAACGACACGGAACATTCTACGCCGTCTCTCAAGCATTTTTCCTCGTTTTTGCATTTAGATACAAGGAATTCGTTAAGAATCAAGGTAACCTTTTCCTTATTTTTTATCCAAATTATTGTTTTTTTTTTCTAGAAATGCTCGAAACAATACGTCGTTGGGGTGTCGGTCGTGTTGTTCACTCTCCATTGGAACCACTCAGATTCGTTTCGAAACCTGTCGCCAGATGCTTCTCTGCTATCACAAGGTACTTATAAAATAGCTGAAATCTGATAAAATCACTGAAAAAGTTCCAGATCACTTCAATTGGTTTACTGTAACCACGTGATTCCAATAGAAGAAGTGCAGAGACCATTCGATGACATGTTCCCGTTCGATGGGTTCCATTTGAAAGTGTGAGTTGTTTTTGTGGCAAGACACTGATGTTTTAGGTTCTTGAATTGCATATTTTCTAGCTAAAAGTGTGCAGCAAAAAACAAAGTTTTTTCTCAATTCTTCTTGAAAATTGCTGCAAATTCATAGAAATCCCGTGGTTTTGATCCCGGATTCTCAATTAAATTTGTAATTAAAACCAAACTTGTCGAAATTCGGCCTGGTCGGGCTGAGATTTTGCTCTGTCTGTCTTCAAGAAAAGCTGTATTGAAACCTATTTTTGATCAAATTTTTTGAATTTTAAAAAAAAAATTTCATTAGAAAAAACCAAGATTTTGATGCAAAACCAGCTTTTAAGTGAATTCTGAAGTATAGTCAAAAATTCGACGTTTTCGGAAAAAAAATTCGAACAATTTCAAATTTTCGTTCTTTTGGGCGGGCCAGAGCGGTCCGGGCCGTGAAAATTCTCGTCATGGACCGGCCCGGCCCGTTCCAAGTATGCTTCTTTCCAATTTCTCCAATACCATCATTACCATAATCATACAATTTCCAGAAGCAGCCAATTCATGACTCCACTGATGCGAAAGTTCTCTCCACTCGCTGAAGACTTGTCGACTCTCACCAAAGCGTTGTGCTGGAATGCAGTCGCCGGTGCCACTGCTGAAAAGTCGGAAAAGTCGGCAGAAACTGTGTCAAGCTCGGAGGGTCTCGACTTTTTGGATGAGGACGATATTGTGATGAGTACAGGTAAATGGATGTAAGATTAATTAGATGAGCTCAAAGAAATCCGATGGCAGAGTAGTTTAGAACAAAATTTTTGAAGATTAAATCAAAAAAATCTAATTTTCTTTGCAAGTTTCTCATTTTTCGATATTCCAGGTTTCCGTGAGCGCACCTTCTCGTGTGGCCAAAGTTCCCTTATCAACTACTCGGCGACTCCTGGATTGAAAACTTTCAATGTCTAAATTTATTCATCTTGTCTCTTTATTTTCTCTATATTTAATCGTTTTCGTTGTTTTCCTTTACATTTTCAGTCATTTTTTGCTCTTATCCCCTCGTTGATTTACTTCCTTTTATATATTTTTAGTTACATAATTTTTGTGTATTATATTTAATTTTATAATGTTTTTTTGTCCTTTGTGTTTGTCATTTTCTTTCAATTCTTTCCCAATGTGCGTGCTCTCCCCACCCAACTTCTCAGTCCAGTCAACCCGAAACTATTCATTTTTATCTTCCCTGTACCCATCTCTTTCCCCCAGAAAATTCTTCATAAAATTAGTAACGTTGAAATCTATTTTCAGAAATTTTTAGTTTTCAGCCAGTCATTTTCAGCTCGACTTGCGTCATTCAGAACGTTCTGACACGAAGGATGACGAAAACGGAACTCCAATTTTTGGCGAAGCGAAAATAGAAAAGAAGAGATTACACATGTTGTCATGGGAATTTGGATTTCCTATTTTTGGTTTCGAGCTTTCTCGAAATTGGAAGTATTAATTAAAAGTTGAGAATCAAAGAACTTTTTTCTTTGAATTGAATTTCGGAAAAGAAAATTTCAGTTTGTGTGCATTCTGACGTGGCGGTGTTTGCACAACTGATAATGTCTACCGTAGTGGATTTCAGAAATGAAATTAAATAGTTCAGAGCATTTCCAGCAAAAAGGTCTTTTTTGTTGCAAGATACAGCATTTTCGAAAAAAATTGTCATTGGAGCGCACTTTCAACGATCAGAAACTCACTATCAGACTTGTCGCGTGTATTTTCCAGAAAATGTCAAAAACATTGATTTTAAAATTTCTTCAGAATTTTATTAATTTTTTATGAATAAATCTGGAAAATTCAGATAATTTCGAAAAAAACAAAGTTTTCTTATTTTTTTCAAAATATGTTAACAACTGCGCTCCATCGAAATCCTCTGGATATTCGTCTGTTTTCTTTAAGTCTCTCTATTCCCTCACACTGTTTTTGGCAAATAACATGTCAGTAGCAAATGCGCTCCCCTAGACTTGCTAGGGAATTCAGGATTTCGTTGGAGCGCGTTTGTAAAAACCATCTTTGACAAATAACTTGACACAATGCTAAATCATCTCTGTAGCAAACGTGCTCCCTTAGACTTTGCGGGAAATTGAGAACAGAGCACAGTTGCAGACACCGTGCACAGTTCTTACAACTGCGCTTCACCGAAATCCCGTTGAGAAATGTCTCTTTTTCTCTGAGTCTCTCAGTTTCGCATGTACTTTCTTCAATTTCGGTAGAGCGTAGTTGCAACAACCGTGCAACGGTAATACAATTCCTCTTCCTTATTGTTAGAATCCCTTCGTTTTGCTGAAATTTATTTCCCTGCACAACAAAACACCTAATCCGTTTTCCCCTCATGTTTATCATCCCGTTTTTTCACATTTTTCCCGTGAGCATAATATCTCAAATCACACGTAAAAGGCACATGTTTCCTGTCTTTTTATCTGAAAATTCCTCTTTTTTTTTGGCACACCGACTGAAAATGTCACTTCTCATCCTTTTTTGCTTCTTTTCCCCCTGCAATTCAAGAGATGGCCCTAATCCAATCTTCTAATAATATCGGATTAAAAATGGGGAAGAATATCAAGAAAAAGATTCAGATGATGATGATGACGTGCCTTCGTTTGTCCCCTCGTCTACAAAAAGCTTGCATCTACTATTTCCGCCGAAAAATCCCTCTGAAGAATTCTGACGGAAATATGCATATTCTGATGATGACGTTGTAGTTTGTATTCTGCTGATTTTCGGAAGGACCCTCTCCAAGGGGGGGGGTGTCAATATTCATATCCACACCACACGTACCAAATCTCATAATAATTGTGCATAAATCATTAGGCAGCCGAAAAGACGGAGTGGAGGAGACTAGTTTGGGGGGAAAGTGGAAGAGAAGGCGAGGAAAAACCATTAGAATATGGGAGAATATACCAAAAAGAGATTGATTTCCACGGTTCATAAGAGTATATGACCGATGGCCGAGGTTCTTGAAATTTTGGGATTCTAGACCATCAACTTCAACGCGCCATAACTTTGTCAGATTTCACTCAAACTGGTTGAAAACTGGATTTTCAGATTTGCAAGGTCAAGACGGTTCGAACGAGTATAATCATGACCAGTGGCCGAGTCTTTCGAAAATTTGGGAATCTAGGCCACCAACTTTGAGCCATCATAACTCTGTCAGAAATCAACTTTTTCATGATCTGAAAACTCATAGTAGTTGTGAAGATTTTTATGATTTTTGAGAATTTCTTCTAATTCTGAACCGTCTGAATTTTGAAGCCAATATAGACCTGTGGGTCGGGCTTTGACAGGTATGGCAAAATTTACAGATCTATTATTGCAAAACTAAACATGTGGAATTATGCAAAAAACTATGATATTCAGAGGACGGACTCTCAAAATACGTAAAATTTCAACTATATCTTCATGCCCATTAAAATGACGTATTTTCTGGTGATAGGTCAAATACCAATAGAGAAAAACACGTCCTTTAACCTCCCCCCCTCCGAAAATGAGATAAACCTATGATAAATAAGAACGATCGATTGAAAATTCGGGTCATTGCGAAGGTTAGACCATTCCAGAACTAGTAAATACCTCTTTTGAGCAGAGCCCTGATTCTATGGTACGGGCTGTGAACATATACGCACGACACGCTTCTTACAACCGCGCTCTACCGAAACCGAAGAAAATTGTGTGGAAAATTGAGAGACTCAGAGAAAAAGAGACATTTTTCAAGGGCATTTCGGTGGAGCGCAGTTGTAAGAACTGCACTGAGCTGATATGCACTCTCATAAGTATTTCTCTTCTCTGGACTTTCGAAAAAAGATTATATCAAAAACTGAACCAGTCCGAGACCCCTTGACATTGGTTCTGAACAAAATTTCAAAAGTTCTGATACCGCCACTGGAGCATGTTTGCATCATCCAACTCTTTCAAGATACATCTCAAAGTTGTCTCCCTCCTCATTACAAATATTCAATTCGATACACTTTCTCTCTCTCTCTCTTCAATTCTTTTTTATCCATCCGAAATCTCTTTTCTCGCCGGGAAGTGCTTGTATATCCGGAGTGGACCAATTGTTCTTCTCTCTTCTTCCCGGGGAGAACTCTCCATTGATTTCAACACTATTTCCGATATATTCTGTTCGTATTTTCGTTGTTTTTCCCCCCTCCTTCTTTTCCCTTTGTCGCTCAACGACCCATCATTTTCGTGTCTTCCCCGCCGTCGAAGAGCGCATAAAAATGTGATGCTCTTTTTATGTTTTGTATACTGATTAACAGGCCACGCCCCCTTCCGCTACGTCACGGAGAAGAGAGAAAGTTCAAGGGGGTGGTCCCAGTCTTCTTTTGTCTTTCTTCTTTTTTGTGAAATGACTCAAACTAATCACCTCGTTCCAGGAAGACCCTAATTAGAGTCCAAAAAATATAATTAGAGAAACAAGTACCAATTGCTGCAAAGTAGGTTAGTTTTTGATCTTACAGCTGCATAAAAAGACCGCTATACCCTCCAGGCTGCTATCTTCCCACACAAGATTTATAATCGGTTACACATACCGGCTACTCCGGGAACAACTGTCTTTTAGTAGTCTTGATTTATGTTTCTGATTCTCTTACAAATTGTACAAGTGGCTTGATTTTATATTTATTTTTTACTCACAACCAGATTATGTCAACTATGATAAAGGTCACAACGGCTTCCGGTTTTATCCATTTCCTTTTTTATTGCGTTTTTCAGCTTATCATATTTTCTCAACAAACTAAAAATAACCTTATGAATCATCATTGCTTCAAGGACTTCCAGGTTTCTGTTGACCTCGGGGTTGGGAAATTTCAAACCGGGGCGGGTCGAGCCGACTTGAAAATTTTCCTCAGTCCGGACCGGCCCGGCCCGGCTAGAAATTTGAAATTCTGGGGTAGGCCGGGATTTCCCAACTCTTGACCTTTAATGGGATAAATACAGATAAATGGTCAACTGCATAAACGATGTGCTATTTTTGCTCCGCCCAACCCATACAAAATAAAATTCGTCGGACAATCAGGTGACGAAGGTTATGCTGAGATATTTCTCAGAACTTTATCCTAAACTCCCCTCAAATAACAAACTTATAACCTTCTAGAATCTAATAGATAATCAGTAATCACATAGATCCAATCCACCAACCTATTATCATCATACCTTCATATTTTCGTGTACTCTAATTTCTGAACGCTTTGTCTCAAGTCTTCTCTTCACCAAAAACGTAATCCCCTTCAGAGAGCGTCTAGACACTCACATCTGTTGAAGCGTATCCAAAACCGTATCGTCTGGAACGTTTTCAGTCACCCTCTCTAAAGGAAAAAGTACATGCAAATATGAATAACAAGCATACTTCCTCATCTATAATCAATTACGTAATGCCTCTAGACGGATGTCAAGTACAATTAGAGTTACCCTATAATCAGAACGACTCATGACTAAAAGAGCTCTCAAGGTACACGCACGTATTCGGTTTGAGTCATTTAGTCTGCCTTTCAACTAGGATAATTTTAGATTTTTCTCTATCCTATTTACTTGATTTGAGCTTTCTAATGTACAAAAGGTCGGCAGTCCTGGAAAGATCAACGACAACTAAATCCCTTCTGGAACTCGACCTTATCAAATCAAAGTGACATTCCAGGCTTAACGTTTTGATGGTTTGATTTTTGCCTAATCTGGAAGGATGAAGAGCTTACGGGGTAGCGGAGCCCGTAGTTAACAACATGTTGTGAACATAGGAGATTGATACGTAGGCATCATAATTGAGCCCAAAAACGAGTTCAGATTTGTCTTTGACGTTTTAAAATTGCTTTTCGAATGTTTGAATTGTTTGAATTTGTCTCATGAATAAGTCAAATTTTCGACTATGATTCAGAAATAGGAATTTCTGAAACATCATCAAAAAATTTCACATTTTTGATGAAAAATTGAAAAAATTAGTTCTTCTTTTGATGGCAGGCCGTTTTGAGGCTTCCCGGGCTGGATCTTGACAAGTATGATATAAAACTTCAAGAACGAATAGTTTTTCAGCTTCCTGCTATTCGCACGGCACGTTTCTTACAAAATCGCGCTCTAACGAAACCAAAGAAAATAGTGTGCGAAATTGAGGGACTCAGAGAAAAAGAGACAATTTTCAAGATTTCGGTGGGGCGCGCTTGTAAGAACTGTGCCGATCTACCACTTTGAAAATTTACGGTTCCTCAAAAAACTAAACGTGAAGATGTTTATTGAGAATTGCTTCAGGTTTACTAACGAAGGTCATGGAGTCGGTCTGGAGATATGGGTCGTGATCTATATCGTTGGAAAGCTGAGAACACACTGATTCCAGATATATATTCAATTTTTGCCCTGGAGGCCTGATAGTCGAGAAAAACGGGGTCAAAGTTTCGACCGTTAACAAGTCGTTACCTTCCTGTCGTGATAAAAATATCGGCGGCTTGGGGTGGTGTTTAGAAATGTCATTGTTTTAAAACGTCACAATTTTGAAATGTTTCGGTTTCGAAACTTCCCAAAGTCAGAAGTTTTACTTTCAAAAAAAAAACTTCACTTTCACAACGTCCTATTTCAAAATTGAGTTTAACAGAACCATACAATCTTATTGTAGCACCGTGTGACACTCTCAAGCACACTTTCTGACACTTGAGTCCAATCCGATCACCTCCGTCCCTTGTAATTAGATTTCCAGGAACACAAGTTCCAACAACTCCCTTCAAATCCATACACACCTCTATTTCTCAATATTTTCGTCTCCTCTTCTTTCCGTTTTCCTTGTTTTCACTTCACCCTCACTCCTATATTTATCCACTCAATCCCCGTTTCCCTGTGACGTCGTCGTCATCGAGTTGGCAGTTTCCTTTCTGATTATAGGCTTCATCTTTTTTCGCATCGCCACGCCCATTGACGTGGAAGTAAGAAGCGAGGGGAGAGCCTCCCAGTTTTTGACAATTTTGTTCCACATATAGCGAGCGAGCATCTTGTTAGCAGTCATTTATTTTTTCTCTGCGGCCAGAAGACGTCACGCCTTCAGATCTTCTGAACAAGTGGCCACTGATTGTGTATCCATTGACACTTATGTGTTTTTGCTTCCTCTGTGTCCCGCCCCGAGGCGCTATGTGTGTTGAAAATAGAAATTGCTCTTTTGCTCACTATATCTCTTTCTTCTTTTTTTCATTTTCTTCTGAGACATTTTGCAACGGATGATCGGATGGGAATCCCCTTTCAATGTATAGTGTCGTTATCTTTCTCGTCAGAGCCACCTTGTTGCACAGAGGTTATATTTCGTAAAGCGAAGATTACTACACAGATCGAAAGTCCAGAAATACCGCCCAGTAGATCCATTTTTTGTCACTACTCTATCCTGATTAGATGAATCCGTACGTATTAGTCGCCTGGATTTTCAGATTTGAAATTTCACATTTCGAGGTGAGCAAGTTAAAATGTCTAGACGTATTTTAGGAAACCTTTAAATTGACATGACACTTGAATCATTCAAAGTTCATTCCCCCAACATGTTCAAGCATTCCACGAATTGAGATGAATAGTTTATGAGGGTTTTATGTGAGTTCTGAGATTTTTTGAGACTATTTGAGAAGTTGATGTTGGAGTTCTATGGACTGGTACGCAGCTTTAGATCCTTTTCAAACTTTTTCATAGTTCCCGACTTTCGACATGCAGTTTTATTCAAATGTGAGTTTTTGTTACGAAAATCTGAAAATTCTCAAATTCAGAAAGTTTTCATTTAAAAAACCAACAACTGGGTAATTTTTGGTTTTTTATCTTGATGATTTTGAAACCTTCTATTCAAGAGCATTTACCCTTCCTCGTAAAAAAGTTTAAGAATAGCCTGTGAAGAGCTTGGAATTCGCCGATTGTCAGAATTCTGGAATTTGAATATTTCGGCAGCGGAGCGCATTTGCATAGCACTCTTCTAAGAAATTAGTCGAATTTTGACGGTGGTCCACTATGGGGTTTGATGCGAGAGCACAACTAAGTGCTTTTCTGGAACTCCTGTAAAGCGCGAACCCGTGAAAACGACCAACCCGTGTAAAACCCACTGATTGAACAGCCCCCTGAAATAGATCTACCTCACTACCAGGTTTCTACCAGAGTTGAGCGGAATGCCATTTTTGAAATGGTGGAATGAAACATAGCATCAATTTTAACAGAAAATTTTGCCCTTATTTTGTTGTACAAGCTCCTAAAAAACTAACCCATTCTTCAAGCTGATATCGGCTAGGCGGAAAGAATGAAAAATCTTTAAATGGCAGAAAGCCGAAGGTGAAAAACGGAATTCCGCTCAATTCTGGTTTCTACTCCACATTTTCTGACTCATCACCAACACTTGCCTCTACGCCTTCCTCTATTCCCCACATCGCCCATATCGAAGCCTTACTCCTTACCTTCCTGGGCTTCTATCTCAGACCACCCCTATCTTCTCCCCGGAGATGTTTTTTTTTCTTCCTGGAAAACCCCATTTTTTGTCATTTGTCTCTTTATCTCCTGCAAATTCAAACTCTCCTTTGTTTCCCCTCTGATCCCTTCTGTTCTGTCAGCTGTTATCCCGCATGGCTCATTGAAAAAAGAGACGGATCGGTTCACCCTTCCACTGATTAAAAGATATCTCTTCCGGAAGAGAATCTCTCCTCCAGACATCACTAAGTTGTTTTTCCGGAGAAAAAGGTGCAAAGGTTTCTTCTTTTTTATTTTTCCATGATATTTTCTGTTATTTTCTGCTACAAGCGGCCACGTAGATCACAAGAACGTGTGTGTGTCATTTGGCGGTTCTAATGATAAATAGAGCTCAGAGCTCATTTTGTCGAGTTTCTTTTCGAAAACAAACATAGGTTTAACGAGTTGGTATTTAAACTGATTGGTGGGAAGGGAAAAGGTGTGTCACATGAAGAGTTTGCGACGTGTAGAACACGAAAATATTGAGTTTCAAGTTGAGTGGAGTTGAGTTCTAAAGAGTTTTCTAGATTCAGACATTTTGAAACCTTCAAAAAACTGGATTGGGACGTTTGGAAACCAAAATTTTTGATAGTTTATTTCGGTTTCGAAATGTGGTATCAGAACGTTCTTTTGACCGAAATACAACTATATTTTCTCGAAAATTGTTGTAAGAATTGTTCTCGAATCTGAGATGAAATCCCATTGAATAAGACTCTCGTGACTTGGTTTCGAAATGATGCGGTTTCAAAACGTCTGATTTTCCTGCTTCTACTGAATCTTTCAGACGGTCAGTTGTTCCCTACTATGATTCCTGAACCTTCCCCAATTGATGATTTATGATATTTTTATATTTTGAGGGATTTCGACAATTGGCATCAAACCCAAAAACCCAAAAACATGATCAGAAACCACCTCACAAGATTGTAGATTATAAGTTCCCCAACAAGCCCCGCCTCTTTTTCCCTACGTCACAATCCCTCCCCTTGCTGTACTACACTTGTATATATGTATGTACACCACCCCGTCCGCATGTGTCTCATTTTCAATTCTCTCCTCCCTCCCACAGCAAATTTTTTATCGTGTTCACAGACTCCACCCCCTAGCTCACTGAGCTCCTCCCTCTGCTTACGTCACAGATTTATCTCTCCTCTCGCAACTTTTCAATTCTTGATTCACTTCATCATGTTCCCTCCGCCCTCGTCACAATCGGATATCTCAAAGCAGATTTCTAGAATTGTTCTAGATGATTCAGAATCCAAAACACGTCGAGCCTCTTTTCTGATTAATAATTCCTCTTTGTTTGCTTGTGATCGTGTACTTTTTCCCTTTTTCTGGTCACTTGCCAAAAGAAAAGAATATCCAATATGAAATGCATTCGGGTGGGCCTCCGGTTACCGGGTTTTCTTCTAGTCATTCATTCCTGATTATTTTTTATTTCTCTTCTCTTTTTGTCCTATTTTTGTTGCTTTTTATTCTTTTCGTAGATAGAGAGGTAAAGTTTGCTTTCAGTTGTTGAGCATTTAAGTTGGTTAAAACGAGCATTATAAAACCCGGGACATTTCAAAACTGGGACGTTTTGAAACTGAAAAAAATGTTGTCAAAAACTCAAAATTTTTGTTTTAAAACTTGTATAGTTAACATTTCAGGTTTAGAATTGTTTTAACACGTCGGAAAGGTAACGACTTATTAGGGGTCCAAACTTTGACCTTGTTTTTCTTGAATATGAGGCATTGAGGGCAAAAACTGAACATAGATTTGGAATCAGCGTTTTTCCAGCTTTCCAATGATATAGGTCACGTCGCATAACTCCACGGTCACGGGCCTTCCCTAATAAGTTCCTTTTTTACCCCTCATTCACATCTGTATGGTTTTGAAATGTCTGGTTTAGAACCGTCTCAGTACCGAGATTTCTCTATTTCGAAATATCAGTATAGGGACATTTTAGACAACTCAAATGAATCTGAAGAACGGACCTAAGCCTTTCCAGTTTTAAACCGTCCCGGTTCCAAAATGACTCAAACTTCCCGTAACTTTTTTGTTATTTCTTCATCTTCAAAAAATAACTCCGTTTTATCTACTTTGCTCTCTCTCACTTCCCTTCTAATCCCATATCCCCATTACTGTAGGATATCCGTAAATCCATCTGGATATTGCAGTTACAAAAAGGTGTGACGAATGCCTGCCTCGACCAAAAAGATTATTTCTAGCCTAATCCCTAACCCTTACATTTTCAGCAGCGCAACATTTCCGGCAAAAAGTTTTGAAAATAACTTTCCTAGAAAGAAAAAGGTGTGACGTTGTGACTATGAATAAGCGATGACTGGGGATAAAAAAGAGAAAAGTTCGTGTAAATGACTCACACGGTCTTGTTTCATAACAAGGGTAAACACACAAGACTATCTCTTCTAGGCTCCGCCCACTTTTCGGTGTGAAGTTGTTTCTGAGGAAAAGTACTTCTCTTTTGAGAATATATCGTCTGAGGTTGCGATTCCGGATTTTATGCAAGCGCGCTCCACCGTAATTGAATTGTTCGGTAGAGCAAAGTTACCTGTGCACTGTCTGAAATGTAGCACGTTTGCATTGTTGCATGGACAAGGCCCGGGCTTGGCCGCGCCTTAAGCAAAAGCCTGAAAGCCCGAGAGCCCAAATTTTTTCGCGAAAAAATCAAATTTTCGACTTTCATTCAGAATTAGAAGAAATTCTGAAAAACTATCAAAAATGTTCACATTTTAGATGAAAAATTTCAAAAATTTCAAAAAAAAATTCAAAAAAATTGGTTCATTTTTTGACGCAGGGCCGAAGTTATGTACTGTCTGAAATATGACACGCTTGCATTTTTGAGCCAAATTTTCAATTATCACGTTCTTTCCTTTTTTGATGATTTGGGCTCCAAATGGCTCAAAATACATTTCTACCGATTGTCAATACTCACCAAATTTCCCATTTATCACGTTTCAAGCTCCGCCCCTTTATGTTTGAAATCTGAAATCCCTTCTCTCAAACCTAGCAATTTGTCCCTTCTCATATCATCATATCAGCTGTTATTGTTGTTTCATAATAATCATAATAATTGCTCAAGACAGAGTAAACACTCCTCCCCTCTCCCCTCTTCCTCTCCCCTGTCGCCTTTATCTAAGCCCCGCCCCCTTTGCTCAATCATCAAGTATAAACCAGAGAGTTATCACGTGTGACGAGATTTAGCACCTCTAGATGTGCCGCGTTGTTATTCCCTTCCCCGTATTATCCTCTACTTCATTCATTTCGTCTTCGTCTTCTTCTTTTATTTCCTCCTCGTTGCCCTCCAATTGTTTTTGAGCCGTATTTTTTTCTTCTTCCGCTTCTTCTGTGTTTTATTTTTTCGTTATTTTTTCAGCTATTCTTTCTGGATCCAATTTCCTCTTAGAAAAGAGATTCTTTCAGACAAAGAACTTCACTCTACTTCCTCTCGGCAATCATGGGAAACACAAAGTCCACTGAGTCGATTCCGAAGAAGTCGACGCGCAGAAAGTCAGCCACCACACCGAGTACCAGGTAATAATTCTAGTTTTTTGGGTTGTTACAAAACGGAATGTTGTGAGCCTAAGTTTTGGTTTACTGTAGGTCTACTGGTGGTCACTAAGGTTGTAGTAGAATGTTTGAATATGTACTGTAGTTCTCATAAAAACTATATTTTTTGAAAACTGATATTGTGAGAAGATACTTTCGACTACAGGGAGTCCATTTCTGATATCAAAACCAGATAAATGCTTCTGTGAGCCGAGTTATGAGCTCTCAAACTTTAGGTCATTTGAAAGCCGCTTCTCCATAGACTTCCCTTGAGAGCATTTTCTCAAATTACGTCATACTTCGGTCCATTTTGGAAATTGGACTGAAAAAACTGACAGTCTAAGACGGGGTCTCAAACGAGGTAACAAAATTCAAAAACGAACATTTCGAGGGTTCATTATCTGTTCTCAAATTGTTTCTAGCAAAACTAACCAAGGCTTTCAAGTTTAAGGGATCTCCTAGTGACGTCTGTAACTAGGTCCAGCAAGTGACGGTCTGAAATAAGCACCCAAATAGACTACCATGGTTTGAAAGCTGCTAGAAGAATTAGCCGAGTTCCATGATTTGAAAGATTCAGCAATTTTTATAACGAGCCGATTCTTGAAACAAGGATCACATAACCTAGTTCCTCGATCTTTAGTATACTAACTTCAAATGTCCACTAGATAATTTGTCGGACCTTTACACTTACTCTCTCTACCTAATGATATCATCTTTAACTTTAATGACTCCCGCCGTTCCTCTTCCTCGCATCGCTTCGAATTTCATGTTGTATGACCTCTCTCTCTCACTCGGAATTGAATTTTATTACAAAGTGCCTCTGGTCCATCTCCACCCCAGGGTGCCCCCATGTTATTTTTATATATCTGTGACGTAGGCAGATTACAATTGTGTGGAAGAAGCCGGTGTCTGTTGGGAGAGTGAGTGGGCTCATCAATGATGAAGGGCGAAAAAATGAGAGATGTGAACTTTGAAAGGTTATGGGGGATTGCGGGATCTTTACTAAAATTACTACTTTGTTCTCCCCTTTCTAACATCTCCTCTAACACTTCCCTCATCTTCAGATCTTCCAGCAGCAGCAGCCGTCCGTCCGTGTCATCCCAAGGAAATCGTAAACCACTACTCTCGATCAGTCAGCGACAGATTATCAAAGGATGTGTGGATAATTCGAAAGATGATCTCGGAGAGAGAATCTTCCGAAGAGTTCTCGAGAAACGAGACGACTTCAAGCAGTTTATTGATAATTTGAGCAAGGCGCAGAGATATGAAAACTCGAATTATTTGAAACAATTCTTGTTGGGCATTGTTGAGAGTTTGACAGATATTGATGAGATCAACAGGTACCTTGAGTCTTAAAGAGAACTATTTCCAACCCCTATGTTTCCAGAATCTCCGAGGAGTACGGTTGCAATCACGTCCAATTCCGTCTCTACGGTTTCAAACCCGACTTCTTTGCTGCCACAGCCGACGCCGTCGCCACAGAATGCACATTCTTGGATCAGGCCGCCCATTTGACAAGTGAAACTGCGACGGCATGGTATCTGCTGACAACTCATGTATTCTCGGCGGTCAGAGATGGGTGAGTTGGCGAGGGGGAGATTAGGGATTCAGATGAAGATAAGATCAGAAGTTGTTGGGGGAGATGATATGAATTAAAGATGTATGGGAGTTGATCACTTACATTTTTAATTGTGGTGTGACTAAGAATTTTGAGAAAAGTCAGGCATCCTATTTCGGGGAGAGAGTTTCGCCATGTACTTAAAATTTTGATAGTATCTGAACACATAAAATAGTTGGTCCGAGAGTTCTAGAAACATTTTGAGTTGTCCATTATGGGGATCACCACGAGTCCTTCTCTCCTTATCGGCTCTTATATGAGGATCAGGAACTTAAGAAATGGTGTTACGAAAACTTCTGAAAATTTCAACGATTCTGATCTAAATGCTGGAACTGAGCGAGTCTGAAATCATGCCCTATTTTCAATTTCTAGAACTTCTCGAAAATCTATTACTTGGCCTTTTCTAGAGGCCTTCAATGACAAAGAAGAAACGATTTTAAGAAATTTTCTGAAAAAAATCAAAGCTTCATTTTTAAAGCCTTACTAGAAAAAGCACCCGAGTGACCCTGAAGTTACGTGACCTATATCATTAGAAAGCTAAGAAAAACGCTGATTCCAAATATATATTTCGTTTTTGCCCTCGAGGTCTAGTTTGCGAGAAAACGAGTTCAACGTTTGGACTGGTCAAGTCAAAACATACTTTTCCATTATGTAGTAGACCAAAGGTAAAGCTTCTGCTCCCAAATCGAAAAAACCAAATTCTACAAAAAATTATGTCCATTCTTCCAGCTACTACGCCGAACTCCGTCGCCAACGAAAGTGCAGCAACGCGTTCCGCGCGCGCGTCTCCGTCGACGTCGTCTCCACCGGCACCGACGACGGAACCAGTCTTTCCAGTGCCACCAGAAGGTCTTTACCTATCCTCCCCTGTAATTCACTAATCCAAACCTAGTTTATAGATCTAACTCGCCACAAGAGGAAATTGCCGAAAAGTTCGAGCAGAAGTCGAACCAGACGGATGATAATGATAACGAGCCATCCGGCAATTTTCTTTCGCCGCCGCAGATTTATTAAACATTTCTTACCTTTTGAACCTAATCTTTTTCTCTTTTTCTTTCTTCCACCGTCTGTACAATTTCCCACCTTTCATCCGAGCCCCCGCACTTCACTTCCAGAAATTGTCTTGCTTCTTCCCTTCCCATCTAGTTTCTTCCCCCCAGTATTTATTTGGTCCCCCCCCATTCATTTCTTGTGCTCCCTGTGTTTGTTTCTCCAGAAAAACCCCCTTTTGTCCCAAGTATGGGTACGAAATTATATGTTATTTTTCTTCCCTCCAATTCCTCTTATTCCGAAAAACAATTCTTTGAATAATTTTGATTTATTCCGTACAATTATTTGTCTTTTCCCCGTTTTTCTGTCTCGTGAGAACAGAAATGGTTTTTTTTTTCAAATGAAGAGAAGTTCCGGGTTCTTCGAGGGTACACAGACCGCGTCTCAGGCACGCCAGACCACCAAAATTTCCGAATTTCAGATTAAAAATACGTCGAAGGCACGCCAAATACGTCAAAATTAGCAAAAATCAGAGTCCAAGCGCGCCCAAGGTGCGCCAGCCACATAAAACTTGCTAATCTCAAAATCAATGTCAAAAGATTCAAATTTTGACTCTGACTCTGAAAAAATGTAAAAATTTAACGTGACCCTTTCCGTAAGCATCGAATATTCCCGCGACACCCTGTATCCATTTTTTTTTGTTTCTTTTTGCCAACACACACACACACTTCCACGTCACCCCGAATGTCAACGTGTCAAGTTCCCCTCACCAAATCATCAGTTATTCCTGTCTCATCGGATCTCCCGATTCCAATTGAAAAAAATGGACAGAAGCATCGATCGTCGTCAATGTGGACAGTGTCATCAATCTATTGGAAGTGAGGCTCTTGTTGCCATGAACCGTCTCTGGCATCCGGATCATTTCACTTGCTCCTCGTGCAAACGTCCGATCAAGCAGACTTTCCAGGTGAGAAATTGGGTAAATCGGCTGGAACATGTGGCAAAAACAGGAGCCGTGTTTTGTATCGGGAAAAAGTTTATACATTTACGCTGTTTTCAGTTGAAAATTAGCAATTTTGAGAGGGTGTCTCGGTATTCCAGATTAACCCTCCATGAAAACTTTGAATGGACTACACAGATAAAAACTAGAATTTTATTTTTGTAGTTGACAACTTTTTTGTGCAAGCACTCCCTAGCAAGTTACATACAGTACCGGACAAAAAGGTATCAACTTTTGCCTTTTTCAATTGAAAATGTCCAATTTTGAGAGGGTATTACGGTATCACTGATTGTCCCACAACGTAAATTTGGTATGGTCCATACAGAACAAAAATAGAGCTTCATTTTTGTAGTTGACAACTTTTTTTTACGGTCACCCCTAGCAAGTTACATCGCGACAAAATGAATTCTCCCTCGAATCGACCTATTTCAGTGCAAAATAGAGTGAGTTTTGAGCTGTCCCCTTCAAATGACCATAACCTAGAGAGCTTGGGGTTGAAAATGACCATAACTCTCTAGAGAGTGTCCGTACAAAAAAATTGTCAACTACAAAAATGAAGTTCTATTTTTGTTCTATATGATCCATTACGAATTAAATCTATAAAATAATTTTTACCCCTGTTTCAACTAGCCAAAATTACATTTTTGCACTGAAAATAGCAAACGTTGATAATTCAGTGGCCGTACCGTACCTCTTCCAGATTTAAAGTATATTAGTAAACTGGAATAAGACCAACATTTAAATTTGCCAACGGCAGTTCTGTTCAAAATCAAAATTTGTTGAAACATTTAACTTTAAGAATGGTGTATGTGAAAATAGTACAGTAGCGGATACAGAAATCGCATCTTCTGTTTTCAGGGAAAAATCTGTAACTTTGGTTACTTGGCTCGACGATAAAACTTTTCTTAAAGCCTGAACTCGATTAGTCCAATTCTCGAACTCCATTTTTGTAATTGACACCTTTTTTATAGGATGTCTTCCAAGTCAGGTATCTCTTGTTGAAAAAAAACGAAATTTTCACAATCTCAGCGTTTTTTCCAAATCTCGCAAGAATCCTCTTTAAATGAAAGGGTTTTTTCGGGGATCCTGTGTCCCAGTTTTTCCTGCTAAACCTAGATTTGTTTCTGATTAATATGTTAAAAGACTGCACCCAGAAATCTAGTATTCTGTACTTTTTTCAAACAACAACTTTCCATTTTCTTGATTTCCAGGCCGCCGACAACCACGCCTACTGTGTCCAATGCTTCGCCCAAAAGTACAATCCGAAGTGTGCTGGATGCATGGAAACTCTCGTCGACACTTGCCTTCTGGCTCTGGATCGTCACTGGCACCCCCGCTGCTTCACTTGCTCGTCGTGTAACCGTCCACTCCCAAATGGAGAGTTCTATCTGGTGGATGATAAGCCTTATGATTTGGATTGTCATTGGGCGAAACGTCTCGAGAAGAGAGAGCACATGGAGAAAGGAGAGCGTTAGAGAGGAATGAATCCGAGAAATGCTCCAAGAAATGTCAAAAACGTCGTCTGCAAATCATCTGTTTGGTCTTTTTTTTGAAAGTTTTGTGATTTGGGAACTTGTTCTCAACACTGCTTTCGGTAATGTGAATGTGTAATAAAATAGTTTTTAGTGATCCTCTTGTACTCTTGAGAGGCTATTTAAAAAAGTGCACAAATATTAATGAGCAAGAACTTCAGACAACGGATAAAAAAAGAATTTCAATAATATGTCAAGAAAGAGGAACGATAATTCCCAGACAACGGAATTGGCAGGTGATTAGAGTTCACATTTTCTCAGAAATCTGTCTCAAGATTATATGAATGTTACTCGAAGGTTGTCTATTCAAGCATGTCTATGTTCGTGTTTGCTTCACTTGGCGCAATCAGAACGTAGGCGCCCACAAAATTTGCTATTTTCATTTGAAAATAAGCAATTTTAGCTACTTCTACTGTGGTGAAAGCATTTCGATGAGATCCAATCTTTTTTGATTTTATTGACCTTTTTCTGTTGAAAATTACCAAGTTTGAGATATCAATGATCGTCCCACAAAGTAAGTAATGTAAAAACCATACAAAACAAAGGAAGAGCTTCATTTTTGTAGTTGACAACTTTTTTGTACGAGCGCTCCCGAAAATTTTACAGATCATCAAAGGCATCTCCACTCGAATTGGCATATTTCAGTACGGAAAAGTGAGATTTTTAACTTTTCAGTGAGGCCTTGTTCAAAAAAATTGTCAAGAACAAAAATGAAGATCTAGGGTTGATCTACATTCTCTATGAAATTTGACATAATGCAACAATGAGTGAGATCGAAAGGCCTTCTCGAAGCTGTCTATCTTGGACTGAAAATAACCGACCTAGAATTTTTCAAACCAGAAGTCGTCAAAACAGATACATCTGAAAGCTAGACAATCGTACCAACAGTTATAATTGACTTTGCGAAAATAGGTTAATATAATTCCTGCAATTTATCCCAGTTATGAATTGAAAAACGAGAATTTTTGACGGTTTATCTAACTAAGGAAAGTCACGGCATCAGTTTGGAGATATAGAACGTTACCTATATCGTTGGAAAGCTGGGAAAACGCTGATTTCAAGCATATATTCAGTTTTTGCTGTCCAGTCCTGGTGTTCGAGAAAAAACGGGATCAAATTTTGGACCCTTAACAAGTCATTATCCTCTTGGGGTGCGAAAAATGTCGGCAGTGTGTTGCACACCGGAAGTTTGACCTTGTTTTTCTCGGTTACCAGACCTCGAGGGCAAAAACCGAATATATATTTGGAATCAGCGTTTTCTCAGCTTTCCAATGATATAGGTCGCGAAACTGACTCCATGACCTTCTCTAGTAATCTTTCATATTTTGTTAGGTTTTCAAATGTCTCATTTCAAGTTATCCTGAAGTTTGTTACTTGGCATATTCTTGCTCTACCGTACTCTTCTCTAAATATCCCTCCCTCCTACTCCAAGTTCACTCCCACACATCGTCCCTTGTCCTATTCATATTGAAATCGTGCTCGCCCATCTGCTCTTTCCGTTTTCACAAGGGAACCCCAAGACCATGCAAATGCTTTTTTGGCTGAAACTTCCAGGATAGGTTAAGAATGGTCTGAAAAGACGTTCCTGAGATTTTTGAAATCCGCCCGACACTTTCAGCCGAGTTATGAGCTCTCAAAGTTTGGCTCAGATTTAACACAGGAAACCTCATTTTCTCGCTTGGAAACAGTTCCCAAAATGTCACTTCCCTCCCTTTGCCACGTTTTCGTCTAGCCGCACAGGTGGTTGGCCAGCGACGAAATACGGACCATATACGCGCTCGCGCGCGGATTCTATAGGAATTAGGAATGGGCGATATGTGTGCGTCATATACGGTCCGTCTCGAGTCCGCGCGCGAACAAAGTTGCGTCCCTTGCTCCCACTGCCAGCCCCCTCCCTACTTTGTTTCCCGGTTGAGATCGTTATTGAACAAGAAGAAGTAGTGATGAACTTACAATTTTATTTGAAGTAATATAAAAGGAATATTACAAATAATGAAACTATGAATAATGAAACATAACAAATAAAACTTATAAATCACAAGTTTGTCCGGCAGTCATGTCCTTGAAATCCATCGAAATCCAATTGTGGTAGAAGCATTTTCAGTCGTTGACTTCTGTTTTCCCTTTGTATTTCTGAAAAGAAAATCAATTAATTGCGGAATAAAATATAATTGTTAAGTTAACTTACTTTCGAAAATAGATCCCTCCCTCCGGAAAAATACAATGTTGTGCTTGAGAAGTAGTGCAGGCAGATTTTATCGAATCTCCTCACTGAAAAAAACTTTATTTTGAATAGAAAATGCTGAATACTATTACAAACCTTTGAGAAAATGGATGGATTGATTCCATTGTAGCTGTCGCCGCTGCTTCTCTTTTTGAGATTATCGGACTGACTGAAAACACAATAATTGTTTGATCATTCACGGTAAAATGTGAGAATTTTTCACGAAAAAATTAATTAAGAGAAAATTCGGTAGAAAAAACATAAAGAAATGCGAAACTTTCGAAAAATAGGGAAAGAAACGTAAAAGCTCCGTAAATGATAAAAAAATTATCATTATCCGAGAGAAGTCCGAGAGTTTCGGAAGAGCTGCTGCGTGCCGCGGCCGCGGCCAGCGCGTCCATATACGGTCCGCGCGCGGATGCCTGCCGCCGACTTCCCTCTCTTTTCCCGAAGACCACACTGCGTCCATATAGAGTCCGTTGCGGGTCATATTGCCGCCGCGGACTCTATACGGACGGAAAATGGGACTGAATCCGCATGCGGTCCGCACGCCAACCACCTGTGCGGTTGGCCGAGGGGATGTGCGTTGGAATGGTGATCAAAGTGTTGGGGGTTCGTTCCCCCTTTTGGTTTGAATTTTTTTGATTTTCTTGATAACACTTTTACCACCGTTTTCGACATTTTTTTGACTTCTTTTCTTTGTTTTCTAGTTCAAAATATCATAAAAACTCATATTTCGAAATTTCAAAAAATTTCATTTTTCCACCAAAAACTAAAATTTGGCTATCTATCTGGCCGCAAGATGAAGATTTTATGAAAAAATAAAAATTTTTGAAACTTTGAAATATGAGTTTTTGTGATATTTTGAACTAGAAAACAAAGAAAAGAAGTCAGAAAATGTCGAAAACGGTGGTAAAAGTGTTATCAAGAAAATCAAAAAAATTCAAACCAAAAGGTGGAACGAACCCCCAACACTTTGATCACCATTCCAACGCACATCCCCTCGGCCAACCGGCTAGACGAAAACGTGGCAAAGGGAGGGAAGTGACATTTTGGGAACTGTTTCCAAGCGAGAAAATGAGGTTTCCTGTGTTAAATCTGAGCCAAACTTTGAGAGCTCATAACTCGGCTGAAAGTGTCGGGCGGATTTCAAAAATCTCAGGAACGTCTTTTCAGACCATTCTTAACCTATCCTGGAAGTTTCAGCCAAAAAAGCATTTGCATGGTCTTGGGGTTCCCTTGTCAGTTAACACCTGCATCCCACCTGTCGTTGAGTTTTTTTCTCATTACACCGCAACAATCTTTAATTTTTTACTCTGATCATCTTCTTTTTCTCTATCTAGAAAAAACCTGGGTTACGGTAGCTGGGAAGCTCTTTGTTCCCCATTTCCCCTTTCGAATAAAAAATGTTCTGTTGATGATACCTTTGTTCCTGTGAGCATCTGGAGAATTGGCTTGCCAATGACCTCTTCCTTGGCGCCTCTTTTCTTTGTTCTTTTTTCGTTCCCCCGACTCCTCGCCAGATGTCTTCTTCTTCACCCCCCCCCCCTTTCCACACGTTTTCCAGCACACACACGTCGGTTGCATTCGAAACGTAATTCGAGAAGTGTATATGAGCGAGGGGGGGCTCCGCGACTCTTGTTGTGTTGCATCCATCGGACGACGCACGGTGCCACCCGTGTTCATCGAAAACAAGTGAGAACATACACGGGGGTTCTTGACTAGCCATAAACATTCCCTCACTCTACCAGTAGGCGCCAGCCCGTTCTTTCTTTGAATCTCTAGATCTCACAGCAGTTTTTTGTTGCGCCTTCCTTCCTCCCCACGCGCGTCTATTTGATCTCGTTTTTCGAAAAATGCGCGATGCCCGCGAACTGGAGGAGGAGGGCAGCGCCCCAGAGAAGTCATAGACAAACACGGCTTGGCACCCGGCGCCCCGCGCACAGGCCCATGGCAACAAGTAAACAAACCGCTCTGAATCTCTATTCGTTTCTCTATTCCAGGTCATATATACGTGAGCAGCAGTCCAGTG
Organism: Caenorhabditis latens; assembly: GCA_002259235.3. Lineage (NCBI taxonomy): Eukaryota > Metazoa > Nematoda > Chromadorea > Rhabditida > Rhabditidae > Caenorhabditis > Caenorhabditis latens. Next base: position 3,413,792 of record CM056094.1, read on the forward strand.
GAACAGAGCAGTGGAAGAGACAGAAAAGAGCCAGTGTTGCACAGGCGTTGAAATATTATGGGAGAGCATCTTCTTCTTTTTTTGTGCTCTGCGGAGTGGCTTGCGCAGTTGGAGAGAAAATGGAAAATGGAGATGATGGGAGGAAGAGAAAGGGACAGAGAGAGATCCGATGAATGGACACTCATTCTGTTTTTTTTTCTCATTTTTCTGGATATTAATGTTTTTGCATTGAGAACTCAGACCCCATTTCGATGCTTCGTATCTGAAAAACCTCAACAATTTACCCCAGCAAATGCTCTATAATGACAATTTTCTAAAAATAAAAAATCGAGGAAACGGTATGGAGATCAGAGGAGACTTTTAGAGTTTTGAAATTTCCTTGTTGAAACTTATTAGCTCTCGGCACCGTTCTTACAACTGCGCTCCACCGAAATTATCTTGAAAAATGTCTCTTTTTCTCTAAGTCTCTCAATTTCGCACACAATTTTCTTTTGTTTCGGTGGAGCGCACTTGTAAGAAAATTGCCGTCCTAATGTGAGAGCTTTCAAGTTGTCTATAAACTAGGTACTTTTGACCCAGGAGATTCCTAATTTTGGCGGATTATAGCTTTTCCAAGTTTTTGCCCAAAAAGATTCTCCAGTGTCCAAAGACCTATGACCCATCAGATTTAGAATCCGCGCCCTCTTGTTAGGCCACACCCACCAGAACCAACTTCTGTGAGACTTTTTTAGAAGACTCATTTATTTTCGCCTTAAAAAAATCACTGAAAAATTTGCTTTTTTTTCACAGTTTTTCACAGAATCTTGACCCTCCACCATTCCGCCTTATCCATTGCCACGTCATTCACTTATGCATCACCGAATACACAAACTCTTCTCCCCGTCTTCTTCTTGTTGTTCTCTCTTCCTTTTTCTTTTCTTATTCTTCCCCAGGAATTTCGAGGAACTCCCCTTTTCCCTTTTTTCTTTGGCGCCTTTTTGTGTCATCTGCAGGTTTTTTTTATTATTGGTTGTCGCTTTTTTGTGGCTAATCTGAGTGAATCAGAGGTAAATAATATATACACTGGTGGTAGGTAGTAGTGACGGAAGGTGTTGCATAAACTTTATTAAAACTTGAATGGTGAGATTGTCACCAGAAGCTTTATGATTTTTCAATATTTCCTACTGTAGTTCATTGTCAGACGTTCACAAGGCTCCGATTAAAAACAAGTAGTTTCAGAAAGCTCATGGAAAATGTAAAATCGTTAAAACAAGTCTCGAGTGGAAGATCTTTGAAGCATGCATGTAGAGCATAAGTAGAAAGTTGTCTATAATCCGGATAAGTGTTCTAACGCTAGTACTTGTTCAGGAAGAAGGTCTGGGCGATCAGAAAAAGTTTTTCAAGCGGAGATTCCAAAGTTCGGAAACTAAGCAAAAGATATTACCCATTCGCCGGTGGCCGACAGCTCGCTCAAAGTTCGGCCCGGATGGGAGTTTGCGGGAATTCCGATCAACAATCCTATTTTTGAAATTTTTTGTGGAAAAGTACGGTAGAGAGACGGTGTAAATCAAAATTCCGCAACTAGACCCACACCTCGTGAACTTTGAGCGAGCAGTCAGCCATCGACGAATAGGCAATATTTACAACATGAACCGAAAACCGAATATTGATGGGTATTTATTGTCTAAAAAATCTGACTGAAAACCTGCCACGTGGACTGGTGAGTTATCTAATCGTGAACTATCTAATCGTGATGTCGATTAAGTTTTTTTTCTTAGTGGTCCGAAAATATTGAGTCATATCGCACCAAAATACTTTTTTTTAATGTCAAGTATACTCTTCCCAGTTCTTGATCTGCTGGGACTTCGAAAACAAAGAATGGTGCCTGTTTGGCAAGAAAAGGTGTTCAGTTCTCATCCGAAACGACTGACTTTGATAGTGTTCCGATGTCTCTCGATATTTATAGTTTATGCAGATAAAGGGCGGAGCTTTGATTTTTCAGTTGATAACTTTTTTGTTCGTGCTCCCATGATACTTTTCAATAATCTCCTTACTTTGCACTCTCGATTCGAGAGAGAAAGTACTTTACCGATTTGTAACTCTGTAGGGAGCGTCCGCACAAAAAATTTGTCGACTAGAAAAATGGAGCTCTACTTTTGATCTACATACTCTAATTACGGTGGACAATGTGGGATAATCTGGGGCACGGGGACACACTTTAAAGTCAATCGAAGTTTTTCAACTTTAAACAGCAAGGTTTCTTGGTTAACGTTAATACTGCTACGTTTTTGAGCATTTTGTCATGTTTTGGTGCATTTTTTCCAGATTAGAAAGAAAAACTTAAACTTGAGCCATTATAGCTATAGCACTAGGCTATCAGCCGGATCACTTTTCTAGCTTTTTATTAGGACGGCACGCTTCTTCCAAACGCGCTCTACCAAAACCGAAGAAAATTGATTGCGAAATTGAGAGACTCAGAGAAAAAGAGACATTTTTCAAGAGGATTTCGATGGAGCACAGTTGTAAGAACTGTGTCGAGCTAATAACTCTTCCGTAGTTTCTCTTCATGAATTACATGAACACCCCTTCCAACCCTTTCCTATCTTCTAGCTCCCGGGTACATCCTCTCCTCAGCTCAAGCAACTCGAAATCATCAAAAAAAAGAATATGGCTCCTTTTCACTTTTATCTCTTTTCACAGCTGCGAAAAAGGTTTTTTTTGAAAAATCGACGTCACCGAAGGCAGCCGAAACACCTGCTCTTCATCGCCGGCATGAAAAGAGAAACGGAAAAGAGAGGAAGAAGAAGATGGGTGTTATGATGATGGGTCTCGACAGGATTTCGAAATGAGTCAAGACTAGTAGTGACAGAAATAGTACAGTAGAACATCTCTGCTGATACAATCTCTTCCTTAAGTTCCCTTGAACCATCTAGCAAATAACAAATCTAAAATTTCTGTTTTCGCGCAAAACGATCAAAAAGGGAGATGTTATCGAATGAATCGCTATAAAATGTTCGTGTTAGTCGGAAGGTGTGCGCCTTTAATTAGCTAATTTTGAAGAAATTTTTCGTTAATTTTATGGGGGAGGAGACTATATGAAGGTCGCATCGGGTATATAAGGGGTAGATGGGATAGGAAAGTAAGGAAACACATTGTTCTTTTTTTGGTGTGCAACTCCGCTCTACCGAAATCTTTTTTTCTTTGCGTCTCTCGATTTCTCACGCTGCTTACGAAGTTTCTTTCCTTCGAAGCTCCGCATACTTTTCAAGATGGGCGGGTCCTAAAGGAACTTATGTTTTTCTGAATATTCATATACTAGTAAACGCGCTCCACCAAATACCGAGGAAGGATGTTTCCCTAGAGCGCATTTGTTACATTTTCAGGTTGATCTACTTCTCAGTAGAGCGCGGTTGTAGAACATATAGGGTATCATTAGAAAGCTGAGATTATGAGAATTCTGTAACTGGTCTCACTTTTTGACTGGTGCTGAAATGGGCGGAGTTACGTGGCGTTGAATAAAACTCACTTATCCAACGGAAACCCTCGTAACTCGGCTGTTTTTGGAGCTATTAAAACATAGGAACAGATTTAGAATTCCTATTATTTCAGCTTTCCAACCATGTGTAATTATTCGAACGTTTTCATTTTTAAATGAAGATGTTTTATAGTTACAGTAGCCAACACCGCCTTTTCTTAGTTTTTCTCCTTTTTTATTTTCACCCCCCCCCTTTTTCCCACCCGCCAAACGAAAAGACGACATCAAAGAAATCCAATCCAAGCAAATTTGTACATACTAGTTTTTTCACTCTCTCTCTCTCTTTCTCTCCTGGATTTCCTATTTTTCTCATTTTGCTGAGAGCTTAACATGGAGTTGAACTTGTGATCTACATATGCATGTCAGTAATGATTTTTTAAGATAGGAGACACATCAAATATCTCTTTTTTTAGATTTTGATCTACTTCATCGCTCTACTGAAACTGATTAGGAGACCGTTAAGGAGTGTTCGGTGGAGCTCGTTTACAATTAGCTCGACACAGTGTTTACAACTGCACTCCACCGAAATGCCCTTGGCGAATGTCTCTTTTTCTCTGCGTCTCTCAATTTCGCAAAAAAAATTTCGATTTCGGTAGAGCGCGGTTGTAAGAAGCGTGCAATGCGAATAAAATTTCGCACGAAAACAAAAAAAACTTCCTGAACTTGAAAAGTGGGCGGAGCCTCTGGAAATCGCATAGATTGGATTTTGAGGAACATATTGACGGGTTTTGCAACCGCGCTCTACCGAAAACGAAAAAAAAAGGAATTTTCTCTCACTGGGGCGAATTTGTAAATACCGTTTTAAGCTTGTAGAGGAGCGAATTTTTGGGGGTTCTGCAACTGCGCTCCACTGAAATTTTCCTGCGGTTTTTCTCAGTTTCGATGGAGCGCAATTGCAACATCATAACCTACAATCTCAGTTCTAGAGTCACCTAAACCCCGCCCCTTTTCCTCTCTACTACCCCACAATTAATCTAAAAGCCAACGTAAAGGGAACACTCTTACTCCCAGGCGTCTTTTCGCATTTTTTTTCAAACACGTATGTCTCTTTTTTTGTCTCCGCTTTTTCTCTATTCCTCTCTCTCTCTCTCGGATTCTTTCAGAAAACCACCAACAACTCAGTGAAAAAGAGTGAGAGAGAGCGCCGCAGTCGCCGCGCCTCTCTCTCTTTTTTCCTCTATGTCCCTTTAACTTTTCTCTTTCTCTCTCTCCCTCTTTTTCTCTCGCCACCCTCTCATTTACAACATACAAACTTGACAGTTTATGTACCACACACCAGAACATTTTTTGCTGTCCCTCCCCGTGTTGTGCTCCTCCATTGAAATGAAATCAGGGGGATATTATTGATTTTTGCTTTTGATCTCTTATCTCTTTTTAGCTCTTTTTCTAAAGATCTAATCAAGTATGCAAGTACGCTCCATCGAACTTCTCAATTTTCAGCTTCCAACCAAAAGTTGTTGACCTCTATTCCGTTTTGTTGTGTCTATCAATTCCTTATCAATTTTCACCCCTATTTTTGACTCTCTCTCTCTCAAGGGAGTTTTGGTTGGAGTCAGAAGAAAAAAAGCGAAAAAAGAAAAGAGAAATTGATGCGAAAGGTAAACTTTTCGCTTGGTTTCTGACTCGAACGTTTTCCATTCTTTCCCCACTTTTAACTACCTGGCGCGCCGTTTCCGCGTTCTTCAACTTTCGAAATGTTGCGCAAAAATCATTTTGTTTCGCAACGTTTTACTTCCTATACCAATCACAAGTATTTCCGATTTTAATGTAAATAAACAAGTGAGGAAATTCAGGTACCCATGAGATATTACTGTAGTTTTTTTCAGTTTGAGCCCCGTCATGATCTCTTGCCTTCAACTTGAGAAGCTATTTTAGTTGGCAAGAGAATTTAGACTCCGCACGTCAGTGGTCTGGGAAGAGTTCGATTAGGAAGAGAGAAATCAAGAGTCTAGACGTGTTTTCATCAAAATTTCTAGGATTTTTGAGAAATTCAAATTTGAAATGTTTCAAATGTTTGTTGAATTTTTTCGCAAAAAAATCAAGTTTTCGACTTAGATTCAAAATTAAGAGATATTCTAGAACATCATAAAATGTTCAGATTTTCGAAGAAATATTGAAAAAAAATGTTTTGAAAATAATAGTTTTTTTTAATCTGGTAGATCCGAAATTTACATAGATTTTTGAATTTAGCTTGCCGAGACGCTTCGAATTAGTATAATCATGACTAGGCTTGGGTCTCACCACGGAAAAATACGATATGCGCCTTCTCAGACAACTCGATATTAATCTAATTAGACAGCCGAAGTCTAATTAGACAGAACACCAATCTAAAAGCAATCTAATTAGAATTGCTCGAATTCCAAGGCGCGATCGCTGTGCGCGCAATTACAATCGTTTGCGCACAGTATTTTTTATTACATAAATAAATTTTTATTTATTTATTGAGCCTAAATAATCTTTCCAAGCATTTATTCCTGTTTTTTTCTCGTTTCTTTTTTCCCAGAAAGTATCGAAAGCGATGAGGAGACAACTAATCTGAACAATGTCATGATTGAAAAGCGAAAACCGTCGAATCTCCATTCAAAATCAAAGAATTATGTAAAGAATTTCTGACAGAAACGAAGACGACGCTCACAATCAATAGTTTGAGTAAAATGTAAGAATAAATCAGGACGATGGCATAAAATCTACTAATTATTTGTTACAGAAACATCGAATATCGTGTAAAATTCATGAACTCGAAAGAATGGGCGAAGAGACGAAAATCTTAATGTTATTCGCTTCGAGCACTACGGTCGACAGTGATTTTCTTATTAATATTAAGTAATCTGGAGACGCTCAAACAGATGATCCACGGAAAATCACTAAGTACAAAAAGAGAGGAGGCGGTTTCGAATTGAGAGGAACTCATGTAAGTGCACCAGTATATATTGAGTATATATTGGTAACAATTCGTGCATTTTCAGCTGATTGTTTGAGTCAAGAAAGTGAGAAGAGAACGCTGGAGTTTCTGGCAAGAAAATCAAAGACCACCGATTATGTGTTGACTGACTCTGCATTTACAACCTATCTTCAAAACTACACTAAGACTTCAGTCTCCCTCTCGACATTAGAACAGAGGTTTTAGAAAGTTTGCAACACCAAATGAAATCATCATCACATTCAGATATCGGACCATCAAAAGACATTTGCATTCGTCTTCCAATAACCACGCCCGTTCTACAGACACCAAAACACCAACAGCCTGGACAACCGCCAATCAAAATGACAAAGGACTAACAATTTCGAAAAAATGTATCTTGGAGATTTTTCATACTTTTTTCTGAAAAACTCAGTTAAAGAATCAATATTCAATAGTTCACTTTCAAAACTTTAAGTTTTTCGGAAAATGGCAAAAAATTCTCCAAGATACTGACATTTCACTTGTACCGATTTTTAATTTTTCTTTCTCAAAATTCTCTGGTTTTGTTGTTTTTCCAATTTATTTTTCTTTTTCTGTTGATTTTTCCGTATTTTTCAATAAAATTTTATACGAAAATCCAGCAAAGTTCAAAATCAATAAAACTATAATAATTAGATTGAAACGTAATCTAGCTAGATTGTTTGTGAGTCGCATTAGACGAAATGCTAGTCTAATTAGACGGTGGGTCAATCTAACTGGGTTGCGTTAGTCTCGCGTTTTACTACAATTAGATTGCGATTTTGTCTAATTAGACTAATATCGAGTTGTCTGAGTTTAAAATGTGGAATTTCGTGCAAAGACCCAAAAATGGTCATGATTATACTCATTCGAAGCGTCTTGACGAGCTGAATCTGAATGTATAATCAAAAATTCCCGGTCCTTGACAAGTATGAGTTTTTCAATAGTTACAATGCAGCCCGAATCACAAGTATGCCATTTTGACTCTAAAGTTTTAGATTCTCGCATTTTATTGGTCGGAAACCCCGCCGCTGGCTCAAACTTCAGATTTGAGATTTTCAGAACCCAAAGTCTCTGGGTGATCTGAAATGGGAGAACCTCATCTTCTCTCCTGAAGACTCTCCAAATGCACTATTCCCTCTCTCTCTCCCTTCCCACTATCCTACAGTACACCGCTCCCTCCGTGTCACTTTAATTAACCCCTCTCCACAAAAAAGACCTCACATGGTGTTTCTCCAATTTCATTCTCTCATTTTGCCATTTCATTCCATCCACTCCGACTACCATAAATTGACCGTTCCCCCTCTTCTCTCCCCTATCTATCCTCTACCAAATCGCTTCGACGCATCGCATCGTCACACAAAAATGTTAATGTTCATTGTTTATGCATGTGTGTTCCCTCTCCCCGTCTTTTTCTCTTTTTTTCATTCTTTTTCTTCTCCTTTTCTCCTACCTCCTTCGGTTCAACAACGTGTGCCCCCTCTAGAGGTACCTCCTCGGAAAAAAGGAGAAAAAGACCTTGAAAATCGAAAATACTGAATCAGTTTCGTTCCCGCCAACCCCCATTTTTCCTACCCAACACTGTCCGACCACACCGGCGCACACAGAGAACCGTCTCTTTCTCTGTATTTATATGGCTTGCTTGCAAAACAGTTTTTACCTTTTTTACATGCCAACGATCAATCTTCGAAAGAGATTCGCACTTTGAAATTGTTTGAACGTTTTGTATATCTCTTCATCTCCTACAATTTGTCAATTAGAGCGTATTTGCACTCTCCCTTGCAAAATTGCTCATCGAAAACCAAGATACATATTTTTCTCGTGATTTCCTAACTTTTTTTTTGAAAATCAGCTGATAATCACCTTACCTAACTCATCCTAATTTATTGTTCCAGTTCTTAAAAATTTACTTATTTTCTTAATACAAAAATCACATGATCCCCTACGATGTGCATCATTCGTCTCTCTTGGGACATTATTTTTCTTCCTTTCAAAAATGATATTTTTCAATGACGTAAATGATGAGATTGAAGAGGGAAGAAAACATAGAATCGGCAGCTTAGCAACGACTCTTTTTAGATGATTTCGTATCCGGATATGAGAAGAGAAGAGATGAGAAGATGAAAAATGGAGGAGGGGATTTGAGCTATTTATCAATGCACCTTTTTTCTCTCTTTTTTTTGGACTTTTCACTTTCAGACCATTTTTATCTGAAAAATTTCGAAAGAACTGGTTTATTTGTTTTCTCTAACAATTTCTGATAAAAAGAAAACCAATATTTTGCCTGAATTCCCTTCGGAAATCGCTGAAAACCATCTGAAAATCGCTGAAAATGTCAGAAATTTTGTTTCGAAAGTACACCATGACGCAATCATGCACAAAGTACGCAATCCTCTCGTTGGCGCTAAAGTTTGATTTTCAAATTATTAAACTGATTTTCAGAATTTTCAGCGATTTTCTTCGATTTTCTTCGATTTTACCCAAAATTAAATCGATTTTCTCAATTCGGTTTATGTTTGTTCGTCAAATCATCGCGTTCTCCCTGCTCTCACATGTTCTTTTCACATGACAATCGTCTCGTGTCCTCCGAACCCTTCACTCACTTTTTTTTTCATTCTATTCTTCTAAAAAAGTGTATTTCTTATCTCTCGCAAATAAATTTTTTATTTTAATTCCAGATTTCCGCTCATCGATTTTCTTTTATCCGACTCTTCATCTGCCTTCTCCTTCCTCTTGTTTTTCTTCCCATTTTTTGCTTTTTCGCGTTCCGTCTCGAGGCTCCGCCCACTTTTTTCTTCTCAGTTTTTTTGTTATTCTCGTTGGCACTGGCTTTGACTCTTTCTCTGAAATTTTCCCTTTCTTTTTGTTATTCCAATTTTTTTTCATCTAAAATTTTAATTCAGTTCCTGTTTTCTTTTCAGAATCTCGACGCTCGAACCTGCACGGATCGCTCGCGCCTTCTAGACCGTGTAAGTCATTCGATATGCATTTTTTCGTATCAAACCCCGAAAAAAGGATATCTCTCTCTTTTGTTTTCCTTTGAACTTCTCCTCTTTTTCTCTCACTCATCCCTCTCAACTTCACAACAAAACAACTGAATCGGGCCCGGGCGCCGCGGCGAAATAGAGACGAGAGATAGGACGAGAGTGTGTCGAAGCGCGGAGACGCAGACAGTCAGAGAAAGAAAGTAGTTATCATTGTAGGGGCCGATGGGGACCGCCGGGGACGCGATACACCCGCACTGCAAAAACATGTTTTTGTGTTCTGAACGAGACTCATCTGAAAACACTTTTTCTCTTCTTTTCTCTTCTCCGCCATGGCTGAAAATCTAATTCTGAATTCCGAGTCGGGATTTCAGAATAAGATTTTTTTTTTCGGATTTTACAACTTTTGAGATTTTTTGCTATCCTTAGTCAATTCTGAAACTTTTCTCATCTGAAAATCGAAAATTTCTATGTAAAATCAGGATTTTTCTGGAAAAAATGAAATTTTTTCGATTTTTGTTCAAAAAATCTTATAAATTAGCAATTTTTCATCGGATTTCTCCAAAAATTTAATTTTTTCTTCAATTTTAATCTAATATAACACTGTTCTTACAACCACGCTCCACCGAAACGCCCTTGAAAAATGTCTCTTTTTCTCTGAGTCTCTCGATTTCGCACACTATTTTCCTCGCTTTCGGTAGAGCGCGGTTGTAAAAAGCGTTCCGCGCTAATAGGAAATCTGAAAATTTTCACTAAAAACATATTTTTCCCACGAAAATTCTAGGAAATCTTTGTCTCGAATTACATAAATTAACATTCTGCTGATACTTTTCCTTCCTCTTCGAACACATCAAAATCGGATTTCCGCCTCCCAAAATCGGGTTTCGGGCGGCTCGTTGTATCCGGAGGAACACCCCAGCACCAAACACCTGATAAACAACCGGCGAGTGTTTATTTACACACAATTTCCACCTGTTTTTGGTGCCTGGTCACTCAACCCCACCACACACTTTCCATTTTTTTATCACTTGTTTACCATAAGAGTTTTCGAAACTTGTTCTAATAGTTACAGTTTTTCAAAAATTGAAATTTCCCTAATTAGAAGAAAAACAAAAAGAATTTTGGAAAAAAACAATATTTAAAACGTCATAAGTACGGATATGGATACCTAGAAAGGCTGACTCCACCCACTTTTTAGGGGAGTTCCAATTAGATGTACCTGGCACCCTAGCTCCGCCCACTTTTTTCGTTTCGTCGATGACTTTCGACTTCCTTCTACCTTTTCATACATTATTCACAAAGTGTCACCACCACCGCGCCACCTCTACACACAAGTAAACAAAAAACAATGGCTCCGACGCCGCCCTGGGGGTGCCGGTCACCAATAAGCCACGCCCACCGGGTCTGCGTGTCTTTTCAATAAGATCACACCATATACTTTGTCTCTGTTTATTGTTATAAATGTGGTGTAATTGACGGAAAAACAAGAAGAAGAAGAAGAAGAACGATGCAACCCTTTTTCCCCTAGTGACTGACTACCAGTTTAGTCGCCTGGGGGAGGGCAGGGTCGTCGGTTTTTTTTTTCGTTTTGGTCGTCGCCCAGCCATCCCTCTCTCTTCCTCTATTCTGTGTTCTTCGTTCGTTTTGATGTATGAATGAGTGGAAGAAAAAAAAGAGGAACGATAGATGATGATGATGTGATGGTGTTGTTGACGGAGATGGTGGAGGACACACCATCCCCATCGCTCAGATGATTTATTGATTTATTCCATATATTGATTCCTCATTTGGAGCTATGGTGTCGTTCGAGTCGCTGGTGCTAGAGGAACTTTCAGCCTGGCTACCTGTGTGCTCTTTCTGAGATTTTCGCTTTTCAGCTCTGCCGACACGGTCCGGCGCGTAACTCGCTTAAAACTCGATATTATAAGTTGAAAAATATAGCAAAATGTAGATCTCGGTGAGTTATATGTCCGTGACCTTACTACTGGCCGGATAGCGGGTCGTTAATGTGTCGCGGGTAGGAAAAAGAGCAAAAAAACGCAAAATTTCCAAAAAGCCGTTCTTGCCCGGCCCGCGGCACATTAACAGTCTGCCATCCGGCCCGTTGTAGGCCACGAATATAGAACTCGCCGAGAGCTACATTTTGGTATATTTTTCAGATCTTAAAAATGAGTTTTAAGCGAGTTACGTGCCGACTCGGTTTGCAAGTATGATCTTTTTCTATTATATATCATCATAGTTTTGTGTTTATGGAAGTTCCGTCTGTCGGTGTGTCGGTGCATCCTCTCTCCTCCTTCTTCCAGCACTAGCCATCACTTAGTTGCATCATCCTCCCGACTAAAAATCACTTGTTTTCCACTAGAGCTTAATCTCACAGACACATCCAATAAATCACTGATCTCTCTCTGTCCAGAACGTTCCGATTGTTTTTGTTTTGACTGGATGCTACATATACATTGTGTTCTGCAAAAATAACAAAAATCAATCGTTTATTTTCTCTACGTCTCTCCAGTTAGGTATATTGTGCCTATGGGAATCTATTCGCTTCTGGATGGTTTTGAGATTTTCATAGATGCGTTCCGGAAAACTCGCATTCCAAAAGTCAGAGTCTACCTATCGGTAATCTTAATCTTAGGTAATCTTAGTTACCGAATTTTGTGAAAATTTTGATCTTTTCAGACTGACGTGATTTTCAGTCTGAAAATGCTCAAAATGTCCTAGTGCTCTGTGCTGGCCGAACTTTATTTATTAGTGTTTCTAGGCCTGCAATAGCAAAAAATGACCTTTTTTCCAAATTTTTGAAAATTTTCATCCGAAATGTGACTATTTTTGTTGATTTTTCAGAATTTCTTCAAATTCTGAGTGAGAGGCAAAAATTTGACTTTTTCGCGAAAAAATTTCAAAAAATTCAAAAAAATTTTAAATTTTAACTTTGGCGCCAATTTCCCGGGCCTTGACAAGTATGGAATTTTTTCAAAGCATAACTGCGATTTTTGGATTTTGCATCTTCGGAAGCATCTATGTACAAATTTCTAGAAATTCTAGCCCCTCATCCCCTCCTCGTTCAAATTCCCTACACAAAAATTGCGTTTCTATACAACTATAACTAATTCGTTCCCTTTTTTTCAGAGGTGTAGTGGTCGAATCGCAGTGTCAGTCAGAATCAGAAGCAGCCTACATTTACAACTACAAATACTAATTCAGCAGAATCAGAGAAACCAGTTAATCCAGTTCCCCTTCCTCTTCTTTTTCTTTTTCTTCCCAAACTTTGTACAAATTACTGAAAATCGATCAACTATCTATATATATATAAATAACGCACAATATGACAACGACATCAACGGGAGTCTCACTTCGTGAGCAAAGTCCTCAGGACGTCGACGGACACGAAGAGGCACGTCTCAATGCGGATTCGGATGACGGGTCACACGGATCACAGGATCCGGGAAAGATGTTCATCGGGGGATTGAGTTGGCAGACTACCGCAGGTAAGATAACATTTTTGAATTCGGAAAATCTATGATTTCTTCAGAATTCTACTGAAAATCCCATTCATTTTGTTATTTTTCAGAAAACCTCCGCGACTACTTCGGACGATTTGGTGAGGTGAACGAGTGTATGGTGATGCGAGATCCGGCGACAAAACGGGCTCGCGGATTCGGATTCATCACTTTCGTCGATCCGTCCAGTGTTGATAAGGTGAAATTTTGATGAATTAGGTGCTTAGAAAATAGTGTGAAAAGGGAGGAGACGCATAGAAAAACGGGTTAAAAATGAGGGTTTTTGGCTGAAAATATGCGAAAACGTTGGGAAACTCCTGTAGATTAAAACATTTATTTTAGTTTTTTGAAAATTCTGTGAGTTCTCACTTTTTTACCCGAGATTTCATGTTGATTGGCTTCTATGGTACTGATTTCTTGGGACTCCGCCCATATTTTGTATCAGAGTGGGCGGAGTCTACAGTTTGGCACAGCTCGCCATATTTATAAAAATCAACTCAATTTTTCAATTTTGCTCCAAATTTTCGCTTTTTACCTGTTTTTTTTTCTTGAAAAATGCTCAAATCCGCTCAAAAATGGAAACCTTTACTGGAGTGGCTCGTTCCAGTTCTTACAACTGCGCTCCACCGAAATACCCTTGAAAAATGTCTCTTTTTCTCTGCGTCTCTCAATTTCGCACACAATTTTCTTCGGTTTCGGTAGAGCGCGGTTGTAAGAAGTGTGTCGTGCTAATAAGAAATTCTTACCTTCTCGAAGCTCCGCCCACATTTTCCTCATCACTTCAACATGTCTGGAACGGTGGGCGGAGCCTCGAGGTTTTGAAACCGGGAAAATTTTGAATCCAAAATGCGTTAATCAGCTGTTTTTTTTTGGAAATCTCGATACACATAATCACTAAAATCTTCTTTTTTTCTGCAGTTTTTTCAGTCCGAATCCAAATTTTATCTGAAGAAAACTAACTCATTTCTAATTTTGCAGGTGCTGAATGCGCGGGAACACGAGCTCGATGGCAAAAAAATCGACCCAAAGGTTGCGTTCCCGAAAAGAACACAAGCCAAGGTTGGTGAGGAAAAAGAACACAGGGATAACCGCAATTCACAGAATGAGTATCATTCGAATCATGATGAGTTCATGAGTAATTTGATGAAAATGATGAACGAGATGACCGCAACTGAAGAACAGGTCATGTACTACGAACAGTCACAGCCACGCCCATCGCGAAACCGAAACGAGTACAGATCCAAGGTTTAGATATTAAGTTTTATTTGTGGGCGATTTAAGACATGCAAGTGCGCTCTATTGGACATTGTTCGATGGAGCGCAGTTGCTCTCTATTAATTTTTTAGGAGGCTGTTTGGGAGATGCTGGCCTAAAATTTTCCAAAGATCTCTATTTTTATTCTTTATTCCCTCACGCCTCTTTCCCAAAACTTTTACACTTTCTTTCTGTGTGAAAATTGTTAGGTGCTCTCCGCCGAGATAATTGAGGGGCAATTAGAATCTCGTGAAGAAGAAGGCGTTCGAACGAAAAGAAAAGGCGGAAGCCTCTCTGAGAAATAGGAATTGAAGGCTTGATGAAAAGTGGCGGAAAATGGTGTGAAAGCGTTTTGATTTAGTGGCGAGAAGTGCGAGATTTTATGGTTTCGAGTTCACAGATCTTACAACTGCGCTCCACCGAAATCCCCTTGAAAATGTCTCTTTTTCTCTGAATCTCTCAATTTCGTACACAATTTTCTTCGGTTTCAGTAGAGCGCGGTTCTAAGAAGTGTGCCGCTGCTGACTGACTTATCGGATCTCAGAGAGATTCTTGCTTATTTTCTATTCTTCCCCCCGAAAATATCGCCACTCGAATTCAAGTTTTTCTACCAGAAATCTCGGAAGAAAAATAAGTAAATGTATATTTATTTATATGCAAATACGATTGTCACCACACACGACACAGACGAAAAGAGAAGAGGAGGCGCTAATTCGATTTGTGACTCCGTCGTGCCTTCGTCGTCGGCACCGACTTCTTTTCTCTCTTTTGCCAATCTGTCTGTAGATTTGGTTATTCCTTATTTTCCCCCGGATTTCCGTTCTGTTTTTCTTATCGGCCAAGGAGAAATTGATGTGGGAAACTAGGTTAACTCGGATTTGGTTAGATTGAAGTCAGAAAAATATGATTACTATGAGTTCTATCAGATTCTAGAAATCGATGTCTTGGAAATCAGAGAATCGGAATTCAGAAGTACAGTTTTCAATACTTTTTCTGAATTTGACCTACCTGGAATCCTCCAAACCTTAGCTGAAACTTTGCTCAGGTATTCCTTGACTACCATTCCTCTGCTGTCTGTGAAATAGGGACTTTTCTTACATTTTTGAGTCGGAAAAGCAGTTTCGATGATTTTTAGTGATTTTCAGCGGACTTTAGTCTAAAAATCAACGTTTTCCTCATTTTCGAGCTGGAATTCGAGAGAACCGATTCCACCTGTCTGAAGCGCGTTTGGCGCGTTTTTGAAATTTTGAAAACGGGTTCAGAATCCCCATAACGTCACCGTTAGACTCTTGGGAGCTATACTCACTCCGAGCTCTCCTGGGTGGAAGGCGGAGACTCCTGTAAGCAGGGAATCCGGATTCTCACCTGAAGGTCCCCCAGCTACCGTAGACCCTACGACTTGAAAGTTTTGCCTCCTAGTCTAGGAGTCCTAGATCTTAAAACAAAAAACAAGGTGTTCACCGGAGCGCGAATGCTTTCTCTCTCTCTGTGTCCCGGACGATTTGTCCCCCCGCTTTCCAGCAAAAAAGGGGGAAGTCGCGCGGGAAACGCATCAAAGAGGGCTATTTAACGTGAGTGATGTGGCACACACATACACACTCAGGCATACGACAACAACGAAGAAGTATTTGAAGAAGTGTATAGACACACATACACAACTATTGAATGGGTCCCTCTACCTAATTGCAGGCTTATTTTATGAAAATACTCCCCGTTTTTTTTCTCCTCGGCCAGGCCCTTCTTCTAGCTTTCCTCCCTTTTCTTTTAAGCTCTCTGTTTTTTTTGTGCGCCCCGATTTTCGTATTTTCTTAGTTTCCATCTAGTATTCTAGGCAGCTCCTTATGTTCAGAATGATGATGATTTGAAGAAAAAAGAAGACGTGTGCTCTTCAATTCGGCAATCCTTTAAACCCTCGCTTCTTCTTCTGCCCCCTACTTGGAAGGAAGTAAGGAAGGAGAAAGAAAAAGTAGGAAGGCTCTAAAGAAATATTGGTTTTGAATTGGCACACGACGACGATGAATGCGTTGTTTGAAGGGTCTTCTCTCCTGCTTCTGGAGCATGAAACTCGAAGAAAAGAAGTGGAAACTCACTAAACCTCCTAATTCGCCCTGATTCGTCGCTTGTCTCAAGTTGATAGATGATGGTGGATTAGGAGGCATTCTGGTTTTGGCTTCTTTGGAAAACTCAACTCCTTGTAGTCATGAGCAGGATTCTGAGGCTAAAGTGCGAGACCTCCTCTGAAAATTTCTTCCTTCCTTCCCAACGACTTCCTTTTCTATACTGCCAAACGTGAGTGGCTCGTTATCGTTCTCCGTTCCACCACTTCTCTTCCGACTTCTTCTTCTCCTCACCGCCACCATCATCATCATTTTCCTCCTTCTCCTCCTCGCCAATCCATCCATCCACTTTGACGACGACCTCGATTCCGTCACATCATCTCGAATTACATGCCCATCACACCCCGTTTTGGGTCGTCGGGAGCAGGAAGAATATGGGAGAAAGTGGAGGGCATGTCAACTTTTGTTTCCTGATTTGTGTTGAGTGTGTGAATTGGAAAGGTAGAGGCTTACCTGTGGGCCTCGAATTCTGAAGGCGTTGCCACGGCGCAATTCGATTCGGATGGGTCTACATCGGCCTGACACCAATCGTCGAGCTTAGATCACAGATATTACTCCTTGTCCAACTTTCGAAGGTTACTGTAGTCTTCTGGAAAAACATAGGCTCCGCCCACAAAGTGGTCCGACCCATAAACCAAAGACGTTTCCGAAGGTATACCAAACCCACTCAATATATATTCAAAAAGTGAGTGGGCGTGGTCTTCACATCAGGTTGAGAAAAAGGAAGCGGGGACCCATGGCAAATAGAGTGGTCCCTCCTCCTCCCTCCCCGTTTTTCGTCGTGCTTCTTTGAAAAGCTCAAACCACTTTTCATTCGAGCATACACACACACTCTGCTTCTTTTTGGATGAAGAGAGAGAGAGAGAGAGCACACATATTCACGCCCCGTGTGTGCTCTTCCTTACTTACTTTTAATCGGTCCTCCCCTTTTTTGCACATGGACACTTTTCCCTCTTTGGAAACTTTGGCCGGTCAAAATTGAATCTAGGTCTCTACTGACTCATGTCATTTCCGTTATCCCTTGGCATTTGTTTTCTGCCGTTCTGGCTTAGCTTTTCATTCGAAAAGCAATCCGTTTATTCGCCTCCTCCGCGTTTTTATACTATAATCTTTACCTAAATATCATCGTATATCTAGGCGTACAGGACTACATCCAGCAGCTCACACACTGAAAATGGCATACGTGGCATACGGTATCCCTCAGTTGCCAGTGGCCATACCATCGGTGGCCGGTATTGGAGTAGGTTGGGTAAACTTAGTTATCTTTAGATTTGTATGGATAAGGGGATGCGCAAACCTGGTGGCCTAGATTTCAGGTTGGAGGCCAAGAAATGAAAAACTAGTCCCTCTCACCACCCTTCCCATCAAACATCCCCATATATTCCAGCTTGTCACCAAAACCAAGAAAGTGTTCATCGGAGGACTGTCGGCCACGTCGACACTCGAAGATTTGAAGCAGTATTTTGAGACTTATGGAAAGGTGGAGGACGCGATGCTCATGTATGATAAGGCCACACAAAGGCATCGAGGTAAGTGATATACATTGGGTTACTGTAGGTCTTCTGTACTAGGATTCTGAATATGTATGCAGTTTTTGTAGATTCTATCTGTGAAAAAAGTTAATCGCAGTTTGCCTATGACGCGATTCCTAACACCCCGAAGGCGCGCCAGACAAATAAACTAATGATTTTGAAGTCTGGCGTGCCTGTGACGCGATTCTTTTGATCTAAGAACACGTCAGAGGCGCGCCAGACTCATACATTTTAGCAATTTTGTGTTTTTTGAACGATTTTTTGCGATAAAAAGTTGAAAAATGTGCACAAATGTAGTTCTAGACCCACTTCGAAGTGTCTGGTTTTGAAAATTCTGATTTTGAAATGTGAAAGTTACCAAATTTCTCAGTTTCCAAACGTCTCGATGCCCAGGAAACTGCTTATTTTAATACTAGAAACTGAAAACAATGAATAACTTTTCTTACAAGCGGAATTTTCAAAATCTCAGCACAGATTCAGAATCAGCGTGAAATTTGCTATAGGATCCGCTCAAAATTCGTAATTTCCTTCAAAACAGTTTTCTTACTTCTTGTAATTCCAGGATTCGGGTTTGTAACATTCGACAGTGACGAGGTTGCCGACAAAGTTTGTGAGATTCACTTCCACGAGATCAACGGAAAAATGGTGGAATGCAAGAAGGCGCAACCGAAAGAGGTGAGTATACTGTAGGGGAGGAGGGGGTCTTCTGGAAATTCAGAAGGCGTCCTCCTCCCTACGTCTCCCATCAAAAGAACAAAGCATCACACCCGATTGAGCCTCTATTTCAGGTGATGCTCCCGGTGCAATTGAACAAATCGCGTGCCGCCGCCGCTCGTAACTTGTACGGAATGCCACCAGAGACACTTCTCGCCTATGCTCAATACTTGCCACGATTCGGAGGAAATTTGATGTATCCAGGATTCGGAAACGGTGAGTTTTGGGGGGGAGGAAAGAGCGCTCTAATCCAAAAGTTCAGTGGAGCGAGAATGCTCCCTTGGGAGTCGTTTCAGGGGAGTAGGGGAATGGAATCAGGTTGATTGACTGGTTTATGAGCTCTCGGTATATCTTCGAGACCGGAATTCTGGTGGCCAAGATTTCTTGAAATTTTGATGGCCTAGAAAAATCGGTGAAGTGGAATTCTGGGTCATTGAAACCCTTGAAATCTCAAAATAACAAAATCAGTCTCGAACCGCCCGTTTTAGAACTAGGATGAATAAGAACCGTGTGAGTTGAAACTAAAGGTGGCCTAGATCGAAAAATTTGACTTTTTAATAAAAATAGCTTTCAAATTCAGTTTTCCGACTTCATTTTCGATTTTTGAGACTTCTAGACATCCAGAAACCCAAAAATTAGGACTGCAAAAAAGATTTGGTGGAGGCGGGGATCGAACCCTGGTCGTTTTTGTGTCACTGTCTACCTTAACCACTCGGCCACCACTTTTTGAGAAAATTGGGTTTTTGGCTAAATGTGTATTCAGTACGAATTCTCATAGATTTCACGGTCTCATAAGTTTCAATAGAAGTGGTACGAGTTAGAACCGCATGAGCTGCAGTTCTGATTTGTGCCGATTTCACCTCTTCAGAATTCCCACATAATCCTCCTGAAGACATTTCAGTATTCAACAACATGCCGGGCGGCTATTCGGGTCTCTCAACTCCCGGTGGCTCCACCAACCGTCCCCCACACCAATTCGACACCGCCAGTCTCTACAGTCTGAACAACGGAGCACAACACATGACACTCGACGCGCAGACACAAATGTTCATGAATCCACAATCGTATCACAACAAGTATTAAACGAGGAGAGGATTCTGGCTGCTCCGTCTGTCTCGAAATCAGAAATTTCTATAACTTTTCTAATTTTTTTCATTTATAATTTTGCACCCATCCACCTTCCATCTTTTTCTTCGTCTTCTCTTCTTCCCCACCCCATCATCAATCGCGTCTGTTGTATAACAAAATGTAAAAAGTGTGAATAAGTACATTTGTGAGATTGTCCGAGACTTTCGGGATTTTCAGAGAATCTGGGTTTTTGTAGGGATTTTCTAGGCCATGGCCTAACTTTACCACCAGTGGCCTAGAAAATCTGTAGCTTAAAAACCAAGATTTTTCTCTGAAACTTCTGGAATTTCTCTGACAAAAATTAGACCATGCTAGACTACTCGCTTTTTTGCTCCCATTGTGTTTTTCTCTTTTTTGTTGCTCCATCCACCATCCATCAATTTCCCCCCATGCATCCCAACTCACCACCAATCAATTTTCACATCAATACAAAAAGTAGAAAAGTGTCGTGATTTTGTGTCGTGTTCTCAACGCAAATCGCTTCTAGATGGTTTCATTTCAGTAGACGCCCCGCCCCTTTTTTGTGCACTCATCACCCAATTTACTCAAGTTTTTTCGTCGAAAGCAAGCTCTTTATTTTAGCGATAGAGCGTTTTTGCTTTAGTCCCTTTTTTCTCTTCGGTGAAATTGGGCGGAGTTTAGCATTTTGGCAACTTTGTTTTTTCCAACTTTCCCCGTGCCTTCAGAAGCCCCGCCCATTTTCCCGATATCTCGAGGCCCCGCCCCTTTTCGTCGTGTCACAAGTCTCGAATGGACCAAACTCTCCATTTGCTCAATTCGAATCATTCAGACTTTTGACAGTTCCTCATCATTTTACCCAATCATTTGCTAGATAGTCCTTTAACATTTTAGCCCCGCCCCCATTTTTTCAGAACCCGGTGTTCGTAAACTGATACTTTTTTGTTCATTTTCCCTGTGTGTCTTATTAATTTTTAATGTCATCCAATTGGTTTTTTGCCCCCTTCAAAGTAGATTCATAGATTCATGTAATCTTGCCGATTCTCCACCACCCACCACCCCGAAATCTGAATCCTTTTTAGCATTTTCGGTGCGGCATCATATGTTTAATCATCTCCGTAATTTGTCTATACTACTACCATAATCTCTTCGATTTCTTTTACTTTTTTCTTTCTCGTGGCCCGATTTATGTATTTTCCCCTCCTCAATCACCCATTTTTTGTTCTCCTTCTCTGTGAATCTACTTTTTTTTCTTCTCGATTGTCTTCTCCTTCCTCACCCCGACTAACTTTTTTTTTGATTATTTATAAAATACACACAGCGTCGAGCGCGCAACTCTCGAAAAATCCCCCCAATCCTGTCAAATGTTAAAATTTTTTCCCGATCACTTTTAATCAGAATTCCCCCTCTCCACTCATTTCGTGTATCACTAGTTGCTAAAGTGACACTCGAAATGAGTCCCCCGTCTGAAAAATGATTTTGAATCTTGATATAAACCCAATAAATTTCTTCAGTTTTAAATTACAACCTTTTATACAATACTTTATTTTTCCCTATTTTTCCTTGTGTTAACCCTTTTCAGATGAGATTTCATTCCTCCGATTCAGGTGATCTATGTCTGAATCGTGGAGCCACCACACGGAGTCGCCTCAAGACACACATTGACTTCTTTGCTCTTCTTGCGTGATGCCTGAGTACGACAGCTCTTTGCAGATCCGCCACTTCTCGACGCAGAACGACGAGATCTCATCGACTGCTTCTCCAGTGGTTTCTCGGATCCACCGCACACATAGTTTGTCAGCCAGCATCCCTTGTTCTGTTGTTGTCCACGTTTGTATTCCTCAACGAATCCAGTCATCGAACCAATTGGAGCGGCGGTGACCACGTCTGGAAGAAATAAATGATGAAGTTTGGGGAGCGTTCAGCGTATATCTTATGATCTACAGAACATAAAGCTATACTATTTTGGGAATAGACTTTTAGAACGTGTGGAAAATGGAGAGATTTAGACAAAAACGGGGTCTCGAGAAGATTACGGTAGAGCGTAGTTGTTAAGGACCTCCAGAGCTAATACGGTTTCACAGTCTTTCAAAATATTGGCTCGGTCGGCCCGGAGTAAAAAAATGTACGCGATTTGTTTACGTTTTTTTTGAAATCCAACAAATATTCAAAAGGAAAAGTCGAAAATTCTACTTTTTTGCAAAAAAAAAATTCGAAAAATTCTCTGATTTCACAGGATTTCCTCGTAAGGTTTGTATCTAGTTCTGGTGCCATTCAAATTTTGAAAACTGATTCAGAACTCTCAAAATTCTCATTCTAACTGGAAAACTATGGTTACGACGATTCTCTTTTCAGATTTTAATTAGCGTCCTAATGAAACGAGTTACCGTCTAGTGAGGTATCGTTTTGATGATTGTGAAACTTTGAAAACAGATTCAGAATCTGTGCGACTTCAGCTTTCCGGCGAACTAATAATTGAACTCATTAAGGAAATTGTATGTCCGGAAAGCTGACGATTTGAGAATTCTGAATCTAGTTTCAAATTTCGATTAGAGCCATTTTGAACCGAGTTGCAAGTTTTTTTCTAACTGCACTTATAGCTTAACATGTTATGATCTTTCAGAGTTTGTATCTCAGCTTACTAGGGAAGGTCCCAGAGTCAGTCTGGAGATATGGGACGTGACCTCTATCGTTGGAAAACTGGGAAAACGCTGATTTCAAATATATATTCAGTTCTTACCCTCGAAGCCGGGTGTTCGAGAAAAAATAGGTCACAGTTCGGACCTACACCACGCGGCCGACATTTTACAAATGTCAGGAAGGCAATGACTTGCAAGGGGGGCCCAAAGTTTGAACTCGTTTTTCTCGAATACCAGGCATCGAGGGCAAAAAGTGAATATACTTGGAATCAGCGTTTTTTCAGCTTTCCAATGATATAGGTCACGCCCCATATCTACAAACTGACTCGGGGACCTTCCCTAGTTAGTTTTCCACAATCTGAAAAACAATCTCACCTTTTTCAATATTAATGGCAGTGAGTGTATCCAACTCCTCCACATCAACCGGATGATCAGACGACTCGATACACGTGGCACTTCCCGGCAGATTGATGATCGTCTGTGGAGCCGAGAACTGCTCCGTGAACAAGACGGAAAGAGAGAACGCCTCCTGACACGAGGTGCCTGCCACCGTCTTCTGATCGATGAACTGTTTCAGATTCTTCGCATAGATTGGCAAGACGAATCCCTTGATCGTCAACTTGGTTCTGTCCCATTGAGAGATTTTCGACGAGTTGACACGAAACTGGATGACTCGATGAGAAGACGGAGGGAAACGGAACACGTTCGTTGGGAACGAGACGGCCTCGTTCGAGGAGATCAACTTGAGAATAAAGTCCTTGCCGGTCGTGTTGCGGAGAACGAGAGTGCGTTGGACAAGATCACGACTTGTTGATATGTGCACTTCCGTTGGATTCGATTTCTTCAGTCTGCAAAGATTCTGGGGGATTCAGATGGGACGTCAGGAGGAAACTCACGAAGTCATCGTAGTTACTTGGAGAGAGGGAGAACTGGTGATTCGAGTTGTCCTAAGTGTCGAGAATAACTGATTTTGTGATCGATCGATCCTTTTATGGCATTTTGATTTTTTGCAGAGGTCAAGAAAAGAGGGCACTGGGGTTGGAATATCAGAGAGAGGCTAGTTCACGTTTAAAGGGGACTGCGGTATTCCAAAACTGAGATTTTTGATTTGAATCGATTCAGAATTTTGAAGAAAAATAATAAAAGTCTCTTGGAGCCAGGTCCGAAAATAAGTCTAAAACGAGTTATGAGGCCTCAAAGTGTCAAAAAAAGCCTCTCGCATGGAATTTTTCATTATATTTCAACGTAAAATTCTCTCGCCGTGCACGTGAAAAAGTGTTGAAATATAATGAAAAATTCCATGCGAGAGGTCTTTTTTTTTGACAATTTGAGTCCTCATAACTCGTTTTAGACTAATTTTTGGACCTCGCTCCAAGAGACTTTTATTTTTCCCGCAAAATTCTGAATCGATCCATATAAAAAATCTCAGTTTTTGGAATACCGCAGTCCCCCTTTAAAGTTTTCGCGGATCGTTGAGAAATGCCGGAACTTTAAAAAGATCAAAAATATGTCTATTCGTACCTTATTAGATACAATTAATGACATACAGGTATTTATTACATTCCTAATTGTTCTCGATCGATCCTTCTCCTGCTCGATTCCTCAGGAACACCAATTCTTCCTGAGGAGGCAGAGATCGTTTATCCATTCAGACATCGAATCGAATGGCTCAATCCTCGGATCCCCGATGCATATCCGATGGCTGAACTGATCCCAGAGAAACACCAATGTTCCTCAGGGGGAGAGATCTATCCAATCCCTCAGGACGTACTAGTCGTAAAGTACTACTCACTGAGGGATATGACTATCACAGTAACCCCCGTCTCGTTTATAAGGGCACTCCTTCTCATGCGACAGACATCTCACGGGTTCCGCCATCCGCTATGGGATACTGTGGGAAAAGGGGCGGGGCTTGAGATGGTACGGTCTCTGCTGAACTATATTTGTCATGTGGAAAAACAGTTTGGATTACTGTCACTTTAATAGCAATTCTGACTATTCCGCTCCACCATAATCCTCGTGAGAAATATCTAATTTTTCTTTGATACTGTGGAAAGGGGCGGGGTTGGAATAGGTTGGAAAGATGATACTATTTTTTTTTCCTTTTTTCCGTTTTGATCCAATTTTAATCTGTGGAGCTCTACAATTATCAAAATATGAAAGAATTTTTAAAATTTCAGAAATGCACTTTTTTCAGTTCATGTTCATCAATCTCCACCCGAACTTTGTTCATAAGGGCACGTTCGTTTCCCACGACAATCGATCAACCATTAGTTCATAGTCATTCACAGTTTCCCACGACCATTATCCAAACAGAAAAATCACAGAGTCGCCTACGCGTTACAGTATGAGAAGAATGCATATTCATGTCATTCCGTGATGTTCTCACACCACAGTGACAGGGTATATTGTGGATCGATTTCACCAATATTATAATACAGTTATTTTGTTTTTTTGTTAGATACAATCGTTCATCTAGCCTTATTTTTTTATTTTAGAACACACCTAGCCAATATGAAACCCTGGAACGCAATTCACGTCCCAGTGTGCAAAATATGCCCTTGGGTAAGTGTTTCATAACATTTTCCATTCTTAACTTCAATAAATTCCAGAATATTCACAATCGAGAGGAATGCACGGAGCACTTCGAAGAAAACGAGAAAGAAAGGGCTCGTCTGGAAGATATCGAAGAGATTCGATATGTTATAACATTCGAAGATTGGAGGAACGCCCTATGGGGGGAACCATTGGCAGTTCCAAAAGAAGAGAGCAAGACGAACAAGAAGTTTGGCAAGCTTTGGGGGAAGATCAAGACCAAGTGCAAGAAGATCATAAATAAACTTTACCTTGTTTTTCATCATCTTCTCGTGACCGTACAGACTCGATTGTTATTATGTTGAAAATGTTTTTTTCCTGATGCTCAATACTTACCCAACCGGTTGGAATTAATTGCCTGCCGTAGCTTTCCCTGCCAAAATCTCCTCTTTAGCTTTTAAGTCAAACTTACTTCTAGCTTATCATGATTCATGTATCTTTCCTTCCCCCCTTATAATTACTAAACCTCCTTTTATTCACTTATTTTCGTATTGTGTCATTGATAATTTGTTCTTTTATTTTAATGTTAATAAAAATTAGTACATATACTTCTTCTCCTTTTTTCTGTACACCCTCCTGTGAGCATTATAACTCTAATGAATTTCGTGCTGGCTCGGTTCCAACGCCTACCGTAACCCTGATGATTGCTTTTATCAGTGGAAAGCATCAGATCAAATCCATTCTTGGTTATTCTGTGTTATAAAACCTGAATGATGTGCTACGGATTGTTGAATTAATAGACATCTTGTCAGATTCTCATGGTTGCTCATCACAGAACGCGTGGGAAAAAACAGGGGAGACCATGGGAACCCGTGAAATGTGGAGACAGTGTTATGCAAATGACCTGTGAGAATATAAGAGTGGATGACTGGAAGTCGAAGAATGATAGTCTGTCGAGAAAGCTAGATTGATGGCGTTATAAGGTTTAAAGAGTTCGTGGAATATATGCGTCAGGGTTAAACGCTTAGGAAATAACTTACAGTACCGTGCAATAAGATATAAAATTTTGGTATTTTTAGTTGAAAATGTTCAACTTTGAGAGTGTGTCTCGGTATCACTGATTGTCCCAGTAAGTAATTTTTTGTGGACCATACAGTTCGAAAGTAGAGCTTTATTTTTGTAGTTGACAACGTTTTTTTATGGATACTCCCTAAAGAGTTGGTCATTTTAAGACGACGGCTCGAAAATCACACTATTTTGCACCGACGATTATGGGCAACACTATTGACTACGCTCAGTAAACAGCAAATTTCAAAACCTGGTACTAACTCTTACAGTACCCCAATTACCGCACCAGCCCAACACCACCCCCAAACACCCTGCATTTGTCTAAAACCTGTTTTATTACAAGAACAAAAAGAACACGATCGAATTTGCGTAAAATCATAATTATCTGTTTGAATTCATCCCGTTTTCACTCGTTTCCTATTTCATGATTTCATCTAGAAGAGATACTCGTCGCCCATCTCGAATTCGTGCATTTGTGGCGAGTTCTAGAAAACAGAAAATGATAATAGTCACAATAAAAGAAACACATACCGCAATGGTGAGAAGAGCAGTGAGACCATCGGCAAAAGCGGTGAAGAGAATGAAAAAGAAAAGACCAAATCGCTCTCTGACTGAGATGTTCATTATGGAACACGGGTGGTCTCTGGAAATGGTACTTGGATTACAACAAGAAATCATATCTGTCTTTCTGTATGTCCTGATGTCCGAGCATATAAAAGTTTTCTTCTGAATTTAGGTTTGCTAACAGAAAACAAGCAACACGTCAAGTGACTTTTCTAAAAGACTCAGCTTTTGAAATCCGGGATTCTCCACACAGAAAGTCCACTGAAGTATCTGGGCTCCAGTAAAATCAGTGCGAAATTCAAAAAAATGTATCCAAATTTTTTTGTGAGAAAAAGGGGCCAGCTTCATTCAAAAAACATTTACTCCCTATTGTTCGTCCACGTTTTAAACACGCCATTTGGCTGAGCGGCGACTCAAAAGGCAGCTTGCCATGTGGTATGCAAACGCGCTTCACTAGACTCCCAATTTCACGGGAAAGTAATTTGAATTCATGTGGACTAAATATGATCCTGTGTGCACAGTTTTTGTGCAATTCGTGGGAATTACCCCCCACTGGCGTTTCCCCGTGAGATGTCGGCTGCTTGGATTTGCTCTAACTGATAAGCAACGCGGAGAATCCCCAATAGTGGGCAATCTCACGTGACGATCCTTTGACTCATTAATTTTACAAATGTTTTGATGTCTGTTTGTCTATATTTCCAGGAGACATCAGCGGCTTTCATAAAATGTCTGTCTACAGACATCCGGGTGTCCAAAGTTCCAAAATATTCAGAATTAGGATATTTAGAACCTTCTGGATCGTTTCATAAACGCGTCTATCCTGATACTTCTTGTCTCAAGGCTCCAGATTTGTCTGTCTGTGTGTCTGTCAAAACAACAACTCACACTGAACAATCCTCTCCACCATCCTTCGCCATCAAAACTATCGCGAAGACCAGTTTGACAAGTGATAGTGTTAGCTCGAATCCAAGCATTGCGAATACCACTTCTGTAATTTTTCTATCTAAATTTTACCAAGTCCTCTAAAACAAAACTCACTAAGCGTCGGCTTGATCCCATGATAAATCGTGATGATAATGAGCACCAACTCAGCACATCCAAATGCTAATATTGTGAAGAAGAATGAGTTGTCGAGGAGGATTACTGAAAATTTTGAACATCTAAAGTTTTAAAGATATTC
Source organism: Caenorhabditis latens (assembly GCA_002259235.3). Classification (NCBI taxonomy): domain Eukaryota; kingdom Metazoa; phylum Nematoda; class Chromadorea; order Rhabditida; family Rhabditidae; genus Caenorhabditis; species Caenorhabditis latens. The sequence continues at coordinate 3,441,399 of CM056094.1, forward strand.
TCAATAGAGCGCATTTGCAGTTTTTCAATTTGAAAGTGCGCTCTAATGTAGTTTTACAGCATTTTTGAGCAGTTGCGCTCCATTGCGCCCACACGATTAACCTGCGTATCAAGAATGTATTAGCACGGCACGCTTGTTACAACCGCGCTCTACCGAAACCGAAAACATTGTGTGCAAAATTGAGAGACTAAGAGAAAAAGAGACATTTTTCAAAGGTTTTTCGGTGGAGCGCACTTGTAAGAACTGTGTTTTGCATATACAATGACGCAGAAAATTGAAAAGAACTTAATTTGAAGTTGGGCGCGGTTGCTACTTCGATTCATAAACTCGTAAATCTATCCTCTTTTTGACGGTTGCTTTGCAGTGGAGCGCACTTTCATTCAAGTTGCAAATGCGCTCTTTTGCAAAAGATTTTGCGGAAATTCAAAACCTCAAAAAACTCACTGGAAACAATAAGAAGCACGAGATAAACAATGAGTGTCACCGACTTGATCCCAATCAAAAACGCACTGAAACCCATCAACGTCGACGTCCGAACCTCCTCCTCGATTGTGGACTCCGGTACATGCTCGATTTGCTCCAGAATATTTGACGTCGATGGTGTCCATCTGAAACAGAATATGTATACATGGAAGGAAGGCGGTATCGAGTTTCGTGTCGAAAGGTGAAAAGTGCTGGCTGAGAAGGAGAGACACTTACTCAACACTCCCGTAATCTCCTCTTTCTCTACAAGAAAATTTTCTATGCCAATTGGATTTTTTTGTTGAAAACTCACTCATTATCAATCAAATTTAAAGTTGACATATCGTAGAAAATTCCAGAATAATAGTAATAAATTCGCGAGAAAAAAGAGTTTCTCTAGGCAAACAGTGTTTCCTCCAGTTCAAATAATAATAAATGGCTGACCGACTCTTCGATTATTTGTCTTCCACTCTCCCTCTCTTTCTCTCTTTCTAACCTACCTCTTATCTCATTTGCCCTCTCTCTCTCCCTCACTCATTACAGGTTTTTCCGTCGCTAGTCGACAAGAAAGAGTGTCACGTACTCATACTCATTTATCATAGTGTTACAACCAGTTGCAACCCTCAATACTATGTTGCATGTGATGTATTACTGGGCTACAGTACCGCTCAAAAGTGTTTTATGTTTTGCCTTTTCAGTTAGAATTCCCAACTTTGAGAGTGTGTCATGGTAAAACTAACTGTCTCACAAAATAACTTTTTATGGAATCAAACAGACCAAGAGTAACGCTTCATTTTTGTAGCTGACAACTTCCCTTGAGAGTTACATATCGTCAAAGTAATTTCTCCCTCAAATCGATCCATTTCAAAAAATTACCATAAATCTCTAGGAACTGTCCGTACAAAATAGTTGTCAACTACTTAAATGAAGCTCTACTCTTGGTCTGTTTGATTCCATAAAAAGTTATTTTGTGGGACAATTAGTTTTACTATGACACACACTCAAAGTTGGGCATTTTTAACTGAAAAGGCAAAACGTAAAACACTTTTGAGCGGTACTGTATTTGTGAGTTCATTAGGTAGGCTAACGGTCAGAAATGATCTATCCTATTAAATTAAGATCCAACTCATTGAAACTGGCAAAAATTGCAAACGTAATATTTTGAACCGCATTTGGGTTCTGATACGGATTTATTGTAACCAGAGAGTTCTACTGTCTTACTACATGTATGGGACCTCGCCGTTCTCGAACTTTTTTTTTGATGGCGTCACATTTTCACATTTTTATGTTTCCTATTTTTTCAAAACTACATAAAATTTGCTACAATCATGCGTAAAGCCCATATTTTTATCGAACCAGGAAAGTTATAGAAAAAATTACATTTTTTGAAAAATCTCAAAAAAATGTTCAAAAACCATGTCACAGTAATGGGGGAGAGGACAGTAAATGTAAATCTTAATTTGAAACTCAGCTAGGACACCTTACGTTTTTAGAGCAGGATTGCGTTGATACAAACTAGAAAATGAGGGGAAACATGTCAAAAACAATCAGAGACCACTCAAAACATATGGTCAAAATTACATCATCAACAAACGTGACAGTTTTTTGATCTATAGATGAATTTGGAACATTCAAGGCTATTAATAGCATTTGAACTTTTTCTATTTCTCTCAATCTTGGAAAACCGTATCACTTCTTCTCTATTTACCACTAGATCAATCAACTCACTTTCCAAGTTCAACTTCCTCTTCTTTTGATTTGGATCCACTGATTGACCCACTAGTTGTCGTTGAGATCTTCGTCATCAGTGTCTTTTTGTTCTTTGGATCCATTTTCTGTCTGTCGGAAAATTCAATTCAAGAAATGATAGATTTTAAGAAGAAAATGTTTATTTTTAACTTGTTTCCACGTATTTTCAAAAAGTTCGTCGATTCGTCGGAATGGGGGGAACAAAGGGAATTCGGAGGACATTGAAATTGTAGAAAATGGGAAAAAATCAATAAATTGCCACGAATTTCAGAAAAACCGAATGGCTAAAAGAAGAGGAGAGTCAAAACCGTTGAAGAGAAAAGTACCTATAGTGAAAGGGAGTGAGAGAGATAGATTGGGAAACAGAAATTCGGGGAGGGATCGCGTGATTGTTTTTTTTAGTTGAAAAGTAGAAAAGAAGGAAATGAACAAATTGTGTAGAGTGAATGATTTTTGAGGTTAGAGGGGTAGGGGGATGTTTTCATTTTCATCGATTAGCCGGTGGTTGACGGAAGATGAAAATGATGTAGCCTTGTAGTCGGGAAGGCTAGTGGTCACAGCGGTTAAATTTTGGTCTGACATCACAGAGTGGTTACGGTTCGCGCATTCTTCAAATTCGCTGAGTAGCGACTCCCAGATGGTGACGATACACAGTCAAATTTGAAAAGTGACACCATAGCTGTACGACGTAATGCAAATTGTTGAGTTTTTGGTCTTTTTTTAAAACATTGAGACCACATAAGCCCCACATCGTCGAGTGGTTACGGATCGCGCATTCTTCGAATTCGCTGAGTATCGACTCCCAGTTGGCGACGATACTCAGTTAAATTTGAAAAAGAATAGGAATCCGGAATTCGTACAACTCTGGCGAGAAGACTTCTCAACCTCAAATTATCATTCCAAAATTATCTGTGCTCAAAATGCAAGTGGGCGGAGCTTTAGGCACAAATAATTTTGAATAATTGAAAAAAAAACGATTATATCAGAGATGTGAGTGGCCAAAAGTGGGTAAAGCGAGTGTCTGGAGGGGTGAACGGAATGAAAGGCGTTTTCAGGTCAATGCCTATTCAAAGTATGGACAACATATGTACAAAGACAGTGGGGGGAAAGGGAGGGAATTGAGATCTGAACTTGTTATTATTCGGTTCGTCTGGAATCTTCTAGAAACTAAACGAAACGAATAAAATGAAAGAAAGAAAAAATGTGATAGAATAGACAGGGTGTTATGAGTCGTGTTGCTCATCCCATCCGTTGTCTTTCACCATGTGTGCCAGCTCGATTATAAACTTTCCCTCTTTGTACTTTTGACTCGATTCGAAGGCGTGTTCCTGAAAAATAATGAAATGAGATGAAGAAGAGAAGAACATCTGTGGACATCGTGCTAGGTGTGTGCGGTCTCGAACAACAGATGTCGCTAGAAAAAAGTCTGCAGGGCCGTCTGGAGAACTTTCTAGCGTTTTTGGCAGTAGGGTAGAAAATCCACATACGAGGGATATAGACACACTACAAAATGACCAGAACACTTTTAACTTCTGAAACTCTTTTAGAAACCGAGGAGATATAGGCAGTTGAAAAGACGCAGACACCTAGACGTTCTCGCCTCACTGCGTCTCTCCCTTTCTTTTTTGAGACTTCCACTGCCCATATCTCCTTAGGGGGCAAAGCTATCAAAAAGTTCTCAATTAATACAGTGTGTAGAATTTTAAGCTCTACATTTGATTAGTAAACAACTTTTTGCAGGCTAATAAGCCTACAGAGATGTAGACGAGGAGATGCAAAAAGTTCAAACGATTGTATCCTAAGAATGGGTGGTGCTATCAAAAAGTTGTCAACAACTAACAAAATACGCAAAGTTTTGCGATTTACACGCACCAATAGAAACTAAAAATTCATTACCATGTCCCATGTGATCAATTTCGAAAAATCTTTAATGAAATGTGTAGTAAAAGCTTCAGTTTTCAATGTTGTAGTTGACCGTTTTCCTTTATTAACAATTCAGGAAAAGTTATACACGTTTGAAAACAACTTCGTATGACTACAATTCTTCATTGGAGTACTGTCTATAGACATTTGGCTAACACATACCTCGAAAATGTGAACATTTCTGAATCATAGTTGAAAACGTGACAACTTTCAAAAATTTGGAAATGTTCGAAAAGTTTGACTTTGAATTTTGTGGTCAATTATCCGGACCTTGGTGCCGAGCCTTGACAAGAATGTTGTTTTCCATTTTAACACTTTATTAGTGTTTCCAAAGAATCAACCCCTCGTGTGCTATCTTTACTCTTGAAAAATGTTCCCTCCTAAATCATAACGACCTTCCCTCCGCTCCCTTCCCAACCCACACTCCTTCCTCTTCCCCTCCCCGTGGTGCCCCTGAAAATTCCCCTCATTACTCACATATTTCCATCCCAACGTCGTCTTGCAGATCTCACAATAAATATCGGCGACCGCATGAAGACCGGTCAAAAGGACACGCTCCTCGGCTGGCCCGCATCCAATGTTCACACTGAAAACCGGAAATGAGTTTTTGAAAAGAATTGGGAGTAGGAGAGGAGTGAAGAAAGAGACAATGAGAAAGAAGAGCTGGTCACAAAAAGAAGATAAGTTTATGAGTTTTAATGAGAGATTGGGAAATCAAGAGCGTCAAGAGATTTGGAGATATGAAATCAAGCTTGATAACAATGGGAAAATAATGTGCGCGGGTATCAGAACGCTGAAAAAAACGCGTGAGCTAAAAGTCTGGATAGAGCAGTGACGCAAAATCTGTTTTGGCATAATGATCGTATGAATCAAGGGATGGAAAACGCTGACTTTAGTTGATGAGCAGTGGATGCTTCTAGAGAAATCGCATATTTAACTTGACTTGAAAAATATTGAAATGGCTTACTAGGGAAGGTCATAGAGTCAGCTTGGAGATATGGGACATGACCTACATCAATGGAGAGCTGAGAAAACGCTGATTCCAAATATCTATTCAGTTTTTGTCCTCGAGGTCTGGTGTGCGAGAAAAAATGGGTCAAAGTTCCTGTGTACGCCAGGCTGCCGACCCGTACTTCAGAGAGTAATTACTTGTTAAGGGTTGGAACTTTGACCCAATTTTTCTCGAACATCAGGCCTCAAGGGCAAGAACTAAATATATATTTGGAATCAGAGAATTCTCAGCTTTCCAATGGTATAGGTCACGTCTCATAACTCCACGGTCACTCAGAGGCCTTCCCAGTGAGTTTAGTAGATGGGCAGAAGATGTTTGGAAGATCGTCGATATCAATCAGAGGAATTGCATATTTTAACGTTATCATAGCTAATCAAGATTCAAAAAACTCATATCGTCCACTACAGTCAAACTTCTATTCCCCAACTTACACTGCGTTGAACAAGTACGCCTTCCCTTGACTGCCCTGAAAACTCTTCGAGATCAATTCGGAGTGGGCTGCCAAGTTGGCCCGACAGTGTATGCAGCTGTAGCACCGATCACCGGCTGGGAGGTAGTGCTGAAAACGAATCTTTCAAAGATTCCAGACGTCTGAAACTCACTTGAAACGTTTTCTGTTTCTTCGGTGTGTTGTGTTTACTCGAGTTCTCAAGAACCTTCATCATTTCTGCAAAAACGAGGGAAATTTGAATAGGAAATAATTTGAAATTGTGTGAAAAGAAAAGTGAAAGAAAGAACTGAAAACAGGAGAAGGGAAGGGGGGAGACAGGAGAAGAAGAAAAAATAATTATAGACTATTTTCTTTCTTCTCATCTTCTAGAGCCTGAGCACGGAATGAGTCAGCTTTTCAGCCGAAGAAGACGAAGACGTGAAAATGAGGAAAAAAGAAGAGAAAGAAGACAAAAGGATAGGAGACATGGAGAATACGATTATTTTGAATTCTGCAAAAGGAGAAGAACAAGGAGTTCATCTAATTATGGACAGGGATCGGGGGCGTTCTGGGAAGTAGTTTTTTGAACTTTTTGGTGGTCTCACTAGACTTGGTCTCATTCTGAAATTGACAGCAAGAAAAGTGAATAAACATTAGGAATTTTCGAAAGTTCACGTCTTGAAAAACTGAAATCCATATTAATCCGGAAGTTAGACGGAAATGTGATTTTTTTGACAGTCTGAAACTGACAGTAATAATGAAATAAGGAAAAGCTAGGTTGTTGTATTGTAGGTTTTACTACAATCCGTGCATGGAAAATTCCAAAATTTTACTTATATGGTACCAGCAGTTTGACACACGGACATCGGAAGCAGAGTTACATTTTTGGGGGAAAAGCAGAATGCGGAAGACGGAATCCCGCTCAATCCTAGTCGGAAGTCGGAAGTGGAGCCCTTTTCCGGTCCACTAGTACCAGATAAGTGAAATGTTTAATTTTTTATACGCGGGGGTAGTAATACCTTCAGTACAACAAACGAACATTTTTTATCGCCGTCAGATGCATACTGACCAAAAATTTCGTTTCCGTGATTCCTGATTCCGGAACTTCCGAATTTACTTCCGCGCAACTCTTCTGACCCATAATTAACGATAATTTTTGAAAATTTTCGATAGTCCTAGTCAGAACCACCCGGATTAGAACTGTAAGGGATAGGAACCACTGAATGTAGGTAATTGATATAATCTTGAACCATAATTAGCTCTGAATAGTATTTTCAGAAATCTGAAAATTTTTAGCTACCACTTCCCAGTAAACTGATATTTATATTCTTTCCATTCCTTATAATAACATTGCCTAGTTACCAAACCACAACAACAAGCTTCTCATGAATAACAAACTTTGTGTTCTGTTCTTTGACTGATGGTTTGGTGAGCCGACACTGATAACGAGCTGACTATGAGAAATTTTGTCTAGACCAGAACCTGACACCTGATTATGATAAATCAAAGTACCAAATTAATATAAGAAAGGAAAACACTACATGGATTCTACTGTACCGGATAAAAAAACTTAAGAAAAAAGGACTTGAGAGCCTTCGAAAGATGTTTCAACGAGGGCTAAAAAGGGAAAAAGAGAAAAGCCTTCGAATGTGTCTCTCTCAACCATTTTCATTCGAAGAATGGCCGTGTCTGACAACCAAGTCTACAACCCTCCGAGATAGCGAGAGACGCAGAGAGTGAACACGCGCCCGGCTGGTGGTGGCTCGCACTTGCCAAATGCACTAAAAGGACACCTTCAGATAGAGAAGACATCGACACGTACCAATGAATCGTTAAACGAGAAATGACTTTGTCAGACGACGGGTAGATCAGAGGATTGGGGGAATGGGCGGGGATGAAGGACAGCGACACTTTGATATATGAGGGTTGTAAGTACAGGTGACTGACGGAAGGACACCTGTGATTTTCAAAAAAAGAAAGATTTTGCAGAACAGGAGTGTGAAGGGATATTGGCGCGAAACTTTTTGGTCCCAGATTTCTAAAAGCGCTGCACGGTTTTTGTAACCGCGCTCTACTGCAATTCTCTCCAACACGACAGAAACGTTTTTCAGTAGAACGCACTTGCCGTACACTCATAAGGTCAAAATGGTCAACAAGGTTTCTGGTCATACTTGGAAGCCGTCTAACTGCACGTAGCCCTGGTCTAGGCTCCCAAAAATAGAAAGATCTTGCTTGGAATTCAAAGGCGCATGATATTCTTTTCACGATAGCTCTTAAAATTTCATTCACGAAATTAAAGAGTACAAGACGACACCTGGCGCGTCAGAATTTTTTTCCGAAAAACGAGATAAACGCGAGAGACTCGAGATAAAGGGCAAAATCGTTTGGATGCATTTTGATGAACGATGTCAGTTGGTTTGAGACTTTGTAAGAGAAAAAAGAGGAAAGCCTTCATCGTTCAAAAAGATGAAATGTGCAGAATAAGTGCGTTGGACTATAGCTATAGGGCAGTAGGGTTCGTGTGCAGAGTTCGTTTCGAAGGGATCACAAATTAAGGATATTAGTCCGAAGTTCTGAACAAACTTTTCGATTTTGGGAAAGAGCAATCCTGGGAAAATCTAAATAGAGTTAATCTATTGTTAGGGGCTCCATGATTCCAATAAAAAAATCAAAATGATATGCAGAAAACTTATCAGAATGTGGACATGGGCAAGCTGCATGCCTGTGACTTACAACGATTCGGGATTTTATAGATTTTTGACAAAAGTTTCTTAAATCCGGCTCGTAAAAAACTGCGCCACTTTTGGCGCTTCTCAAATGTTAGGTAGATAATTAAGAAGGTTGCTTCTGCCTGTTTGTCCTAGGCTTGTGTCTGGGGCGCCTTCGGCGTTTCCTGTGAAATGTTTAGTTACAGAAGCTATAAAAACAAACCTAGAGAAATAGTAGTCATACCTATTAGCTAGGCACAGTTCTTTCAACTGCGCTCCACCAAAACGCCGTTGAAAATGTCTCTTTTTCTTTGAGTCTCTCAACTTCGCACACAATTTTCTTCGGTTTCGGTAGAGCGCGGTTGTAAGAAGCGTACCGTGCTAATACAAACATAAACAAACCGATTTATCGGCACTTTTCTCGTAACAGGTCGACACCGGGTCGGGTGCAAACGGGTTTATAATTATTGACCGGGATTTGAAGGTTTACGATAAAAGTACAGTGTACGAACCCCATACCGGGCAGGGCATTGCAAAACTTCGATTCCAGTCCTGTTTAGTCTAGCGATTCTTAGAAAACAACAATAATTTGTAAATAAATATTTCTGCAAGTCCTCTGATGTTTCATGTTTTCCCTTATATGTGATCATCACTTGCATACATAAAAACCATGAAAGAAATCAACGATACTATCTCAAACATCATGTCACATGCTCTGATGCTTATCACCATATCCTCCCCCCCTTTGCGTGTTTTCTTGTTCATCAGAAGGTCTCTTCTAATCTTTCCGTCATCTTCTTCCCTTCCATGAATACATTAACAAAATGGAGATAAATGAGGGAGAAGAAGATAAAGGCTATTTCTGGAAGTAGAGATGGAGGAAGAGAGAAGAGAGAGTTAGATGAAGAAAATGAGGCATGTGATGTGAGAATTCCCAATGGAAATGGACAGAGATAGAGAGAAGAAGAAGGGAAGGAAGGAACTCGGTTCTTTGGATGTTTCTTGTGGAATGTATAATTTGAGTAGGACGAGGATGTGTAGTGATGCTTGGGTTTTTTGGTTTCCGAATTGCTCAGGCACTCAACTTTTTCAGATTCATAATGAACTAAAAACTAACTCAAATTCTAGATTAAAGGTCAATACTTGCAAAAAACAATTCCAGCCATCATTAATGCAACTAGAGTATCGCTAAATCAGAGATAGGTGTCACTTTGAATAGCGTGTAGCAGTGTCAGGTAGAGCCCAAATTTCACAAATTTTGTTGGAACAGATAGAAAAAATGAAGGGCTTTAATTTTGTTGTTAACCGTTTTTTGTAAGGAGCATACGTGCAAAGTTATATCATGCTAAACTTGAAGTTCTATAGTTTTTTGAATAGGATCGGTGAAATCCAGATAATGTTTGTACAAGAATACTGCTTACTAGAAAAATGAAGGTTTTTTTTTCAAAAATCGTAAATATTCGAAAGAGACCACAATTTCTTGGCTCCACGGCATGGTAGTTTCACTTACAATCACATTTTCGAAAACTATTTGCCCAGATGTGCTGTTTTATAGTATTCTAACATGGTGGTTGAAAAAATGTTCACAAATCATAAAATTTGGACATCCGGACAAACCAAATCACAACAAAAGCAAGTGTGAAGACTAAGTTCCTAGCATGCAGATACATGGGACGTCTGGACAAACCTACACATCAAAATACACCCAAAATGTCATTCGACAAACCTCATTCAACTGATAGTTGATCAAATGACCCTCAATAAACCCACAAGTGAAACAGGAAATGAGATAACTGGACCGGTTTGAGGAGGTCATCGGGATGAATCTACAACACTGAAGAGACTTTTGAAAATTGGTCAATGTGTTTTTAGTAATCAAAGCCCCATTTTTAAGACAAAAAGAACAGGATTACCAGTAGGTCATGCCTTTACAATCACACGTTTATGTTCTCCTCCCTTCCCCTAAAGTATGTGCTACTAGACGTACTCAGTGCGGACGAAACGGCTGCACACGTGACAAACAAGAAAAGTGTCTGCTGACAAAACAAAGATCAAGACTGGAAGATCGTATTCCTCTCAGTGTAGTCACACCAATTCTAGCTGATTGACTATACGAATATGAATTTGGAAAAGTGGGTCTAAGGGGAGGTCATAAAGTGGTCAATATATTCTCTCCTTTCATGTTTTTCGAAGGAGTGTGTGCTGCGTCTTCGAAAAGTCGTGAAAGAGACAGAGGACACTTAGGGAGAGAAATGGGGAAAAGTTGTCGAGACGCAGAATGAAAAAGTTGAAAACCCTGCAGACAGCTGATTGATTCAATCCCGGGACGCTCTCCTGGCGGCCACAGGCCAGCACGTCCGGTGGAGACAGAGAGGGAGAGAGGACACTTCTCGTACCTGGAACCGGGTAACTTTTTGGAGAGAGAGATGGGTCATTTTTGACGACGAATTTAAGAGAGGAGGGGGAGGAAAACAAAGTTAGTTTGGAGTGGAGTTTTTCGAAATTAGGGTCGTAAACGCTTTGGAAAAGTTTTCTGATTTGAACTGAATTTAAAGGGTGTTTCTCTTATAGACCAGCGAGAAAATTACTATGAACATTTTAACAACGGAACACGGATTATGGTTAGGTAGGGAGAGTAAGTAGGAACTCGGAACTAGTGCCAAAAGATGAGACACCTACTTATAACTCGTACTTGGTTCGGCCAAAATAGAACCGACGCGATTAGAACTGGTAATCAGGACACACTAATCAGGACCGTCAACTCTAACCATTTTTTCGTTGGTTTTTATTAGTACCGATTCGGATTTGAGTTGTTTTAATTAAGGCAGTTTTGATCCTGGCGGTTCTGATATGAAAAAAGCGCGCCAAAGACACCCCAGGCTCAATTTTTGTTGAATGGCTGGCGCGCCTTTGACGCTTTTATAACAAAAAACAACAAAAAATAGAGCCGGATGCGCGCCCGACATGCCTTGTGTAAAACATAAGAGAGAAATCAAAAAAGAAAAGTACCGGTCCTCATGCTAATTAGGCCCAGCATCTTTCTAGGTACAAATCTCTGTATTTTAAAGCTCTGTCTCCAATTCTGAAATTCGGATTTCCGAGTTTAGCTTTTCAAATAAATCTGGGAAACAAGTTAACCAGGTTTTTTGTAAAATTTCTATCATGTGTCCCAAATTTTGAACTTAAAATTCTGATTTCTCTAAACCACCCATTTCCCCTTTTTGCAAGATTTCCTCTATAACAAATGATCAATTTCCTATCCCTCTCTGCAACTCCCTCCCCCTGTACCCTAGGGGTGTACCGGGTGATCAACAGGTCACCCCCTTCCACCAGTCAGCTGAAAAAGCAGCGGAAATATCATGCGGTGTTGGAAAAGAGGGAAAGATGAATGAGGGTAGATTGGAACAGATGGACACCCCCTTCCAAACATATACGCACACTTGTGACTTTTCGGACGGATCGCCGTGAGGTGTCAGAGAATTGATACATCACATGGGAAAACTGGAAAAAGGAAAGATAGATTGGGACGAGAAGGGGGGGAGAACATTTTGGTGTAAGTCTATGTTTTTTGGTGTAGAGGGAAGAAATGGAAGGGAGGTCTAAGAATGGAAGGGGTTGCAGGAGTTAGAGAACATAAATTAGGTTTTTGGTTACTTCTATGGGAAAAGAAATTCCGATTTGAGCAAATCAGTTTTTAATCAGCTAGAGTACAAAGTTCAGTTCAGGAACATAAAAACCTGATTTGAAGAGGAAAAGTGGATCTGAATCTGAGCTTGTTGGGAATGAACTAAGCTGTTTAGAATTGGTAGTTTGGAATTCTCGAGTTATGGAAGGTAGTTTGAAATATTTTATGTTCCGAACCAAGCTGGCACTTTCGGAAACACAAAGTCTCAACAAGAGTATCTAGTAGAAACTTGCAACTATTAAAAAACTCAACAGAAACTTGAAACTATTAAAAAACTTAAAGGGGGACTGCGCTATTCGAAATGAAAATTTATTTTTACATGAAACGACGCAGAATTTAGGCTGGACAAAAAAATTCTCTTGGAGGTAGGTCAGGAAATTTGATTCAAGAGAGTTATGAGCTGTCAAAGTTGTCAAATCGCCTCTTTATGGTACACTTTTCTGTTGAGTTTTTCATTGAATTTTTCCATGGTGCACGTGAAAAAGTAATAAATTTTTAGTAAAAACGTCATTCTTTTTTATAAATATAGTTTTATTGGAGGAACTGAAAAATCTAATTATGTTTTCTCGATATTTGACCTGGATGTAGCCTTCTGAGAAACCCTTACCAGTTTGATTTACTGTGAGACTCCAGAGATTATGCAGTAGAGAGCATAAAATCTCGATTCTCTCAACTTTTTCGGTTTTCTTTTTTCCCGAACTCGATTGTGACCCACTGATTTGTATACAAAAGAATATGGTCTATGAATTGAAAAACTGAAAAAAAAGTTCGGGAAAAAGAAAACCGAAAAAGTTGAGAGAATCGAGATTTTATGCTCTCTACTGCATAATCTCTGGAGTCTCACAGTAAATCAAACTGGTAAGGGTTTCTCAGAAGGCTACATCCAGGTCAAATATCGAGAAAACATAATAAGATTTTTCAGTTCCTCCAATAAAACTATATTTATAAAAAAAAATGACGTTTTTACTAAAAATTTATTACTTTTTCACGTGCACCATGGAAAAATTCAATGAAAAATTCAACAGAAAAGTGTACCATAAAGAGGCGATTTGACAACTTTGACAGCTCATAACTCTCTTGAATCAAATTTCCTGACCTACCTCCAAGAGAATTTTTTTGTCCAGCCTAAATTCTGCGTCGTTTCATGTAAAAATAAATTTTCATTTCGAATAGCGCAGTCCCCCTTTAACGTGAATTTTCAATTCACCGAATAGCCTATCGAAACGTTTGACGGGTCATAACTCGGTTCACGTGAACATTTAGCAGATTTTTATTGCAGTTTTCGAATCCGCAAGGTCCAAATTATCTGCAGTCAAATTTATAGAAAAAGTTCAACTCGGTCCGTCATATATTCCCCTTGTAAGCTCTGTTAGTACCGAAGTGATTAAGGAAATTTCCAGGACTCAAAAACTGTAACAACGAGATTATAGGTCAGCCTGTGCTCTGCCAACGTTTGAAAAGATTTGAAAGTGAACTTTTTTTCTGCCAAACATATATAGTGTAAACGGGAACGTATTTAGTATAACCTTTCGTTTCCTAAACAACATCAGAAAAACAATAAAACAACTCAACAGAACCTCCACCAACTAATCCGTTCCTCCTAGACAATCATCCTACTGACCTGCCCCTCCCTCTGTAACCGGTTACTCCCAAAACCATATCACATTAGAAAACTGGACACACAGACACACGAATATCATCATTTGTTCACTTATCAGTTTTGAAAAAGAAGAGAGATGGAAACGTTTGTTGCAATCATGTGTTGTTGTTTGTAGGGAGGGAAAAGTGAAAAGTTGAAATGGAGAGAGAGGGAGAGAGAAAGAGAAACCCAAACAATTTTCGATCGACAAGAGGACAATCGGGTAGAAAAAAGGGGGAGAGAGTCAATATTAAAGGGGAGAGGATCAGTTGGTTCGAAATTGGAAAAGTCGGGGTGTCTGATAAAAAAAACAAATAACCCTCTATTTTATGACCACTAGATTCTTGGTTTTTGGATTCCACTGATCTGAATAGACATGAGATTTACTCGAGTTTCAGAAATTTGAAAAGTGAAAACAAGAATCAGCTGAATTTTTTTGATAGGATGTGGTGGAAATGGGGGAAATCAGGGATTTGCAATTTTGTCTGGTGTGTCTTTGGCGCTTTTCCAATAAGTTAGTTAATTAGAGAGAATTAGTTTCTGATTATGTGTCTGTAGGCCTTCATTTTGCGGCTGGGGCACTTTCGGCGCGTCTCAAAAGTTGGGTTGATTCTGTCTCTGGATCTATTTGTCCTAAGTTGACGGCTGGTGCGCCATTGCCGTTTTCTCAAAAGTTAGAGAGAAAGTATACTGCTTCTGTCTGTATGTTTGTTTGTCGTCAGAATGTGGCTGGGGTACCTTTGGCGCGTTTCAAAAAGACAGTTTTGAGAAACAAAATCTATAAAAAGGAATCACGAGAAATAGTAAAGTCACCTTTCCCCCAAAAAAACAAAAAAAAACCGCCAGTTTTCCATTCCACTTCCAACAAAAAAACAATAACTTCCTGAATTTATACCCGCTACCAAATGTGCACACAAACACACCTGGAGGGCCAGGAAATCAAATAATACGAAATCGTATCAACTGATTTTTTTCTTATTTTGCAACTGGAATTTTGTTGTATTTACACATGCACACACATACACAAACACACGGCCTGAATTATATCAGTCTGTTGGCATTACGGTTGTTTTTGTTGTGATTGGAGGGATGAAAGTTATTGTAGAGCAAATAGAGATTTTTCTATTTTTGATGTAACTGAGAATTAGCGAAAATCCGGGGAAGGAAGAATTTTGGAAAGCAAAATCTGTAGAACTATGAATCTGGGAGAACTGAGAATCTGAAGAAGGAAGAGTTTGAAAAATAAGAAATCAGGTAAATAAAGTTTCAGGGAAAAAGAAAAACCTAAAAAAAAAAGAAAATCCGAGAAAGAGAAAATATGGGGAAGCGAAAAAAAGGAAAATCCGAGGAAGGAAAAATCTAGAGAAGGAAAATTCGAAGAAGGGAAAGTCCTATAGAGATAAATATAGAGAAAATAAAATCTGAAGAATCGAATAATCGGAATAAAAAAAGATCTGCAACAACCACCAAAACATTTCAGTCGACCTCCGTTTTTCTATTCTTTTAATACTTTGTTCGAAATTCTGCCTCATGACAGCAATAAAACTTCTCATAACACAGAAAAGCTAACTATAAAACTGAATTTTAATGTTTTCCCTCAATAAACTTTTACTCGTTTTTATGACATTATGCTTTCAAAGATGCTTTCAAAGTTTTCAGGGGGTTTCCTGGAATGAAATGGAAAAATTCTGTTCCAAAACTTTATGCATTTTTTTACTTCAGGTTATAAATGTCTTGAATCACTGAAACTAAAAAAGAGTTACAGAACGGCACCAGAGATATGAAGTGTGCAGAAAAGAGTTTTTCTATAAATAATAAAAATCACTATACATTTTCTACCTCCCAACGCTATTACTACTACAAAGTTAATAGAGAAACTCAACGGATATATCAACTCGGCACAGTTCTCAACTGCGCTCCACCAAAATCCCCTTGAAAAATGTCTCTTTTTCTCTGAGTCTCTCAATTTCGTGCACAATTTTCTTCGGATTCGGTAGAGCGCGGTTATAAGAAGCGTGCCGTGCTAATACTTCAACTCGGAAAATTTAAAATTCATATTTGATTCTCCCATGACATCCAGACATCAGACGTCTCATTCTCTTTTGTTATGCAAGATAACAAATGAAGTCAAATGCGAAAATAACCTCCCATATTGCTCAGAAAAAAAAGAGAAAGCTGTGTGGCTCTTTTTCCAAAACTCGTGGTCATGAGACACAAATAACAACTCCCTTTTTGCACTCACCACTTCCTCTATTCTCTACTTTTTTCTAAAGAGCCTTATTCCACAAAAAAATTATACCAGTCGGTGCAAAAGTAAGGAATGGAACCAGGAAAAGGTGGAGGAAAACAAGAATTTTCAAAGAGGGGAACGTTCTGGAAAATATAAGGTATTACGAGGAGGAGCAGACAGGGAAATGGAATAGAATAGTGGGAAAATGGAGATGAAAAGGAATAGAAGAAGCAGACGGAGGAAGAGGGGGAATGCTTTTCTTTTTGTGTTTTGGTAAACAATTGAATACGAAATAGAGGATGATGAGACTAGACTTCACTAAAACTATGGTCGGAAATTGTATTGTAGTAGAATATTAAAATATTGGAATTCTATAGTATGCAAGAGCAAAATTATGATGGACTGTGAAGGATAGAAGTCGCAGTCAAAACCGCTGTCAAAAACGCAGTCGCAGTCAAAACCTGCTAAATGTCTATGAGAGCCGAGTTATGAGCTCTCTAACTTTTCAATATGGCCAGGTAATATCCAGCAAAACTACCATACGTTCAAAGTGATCGCTGATTTTGTCGAGTATTGACTTATCCTGATCTTGATCTTCTTGAAGTTAAAATACTTCTGTGCATCATGAGCACCGTGCTATAACTCCAGATGTGCACATAAGTGTTTTTTCACTAAATAAGTTGTGATTTTTTCAATAAATGTTTTCTTGTTTTATGGTCATAAAACAGACGCAACTCTTCTACATCTATTGTTTTTTTAAAATGAAAAACAATTTTAAACCTTTTGGTTAATTACCGTTGCTTTACAGCCATAAAATATGAAAATTTAAGGACAACGAAAATTCTACAGAGCCCTCTAAAAATGAGATGGAGCAGGTTTGCAACAAGAAACAAAGTATTAAAAGTTAACTGGTCGCCTAACCGCCAAAAAAGGTTTTTCTAAACAATGTTATTGCCAAAAGCTAAAGTTTCAAAAATTTACAGAAACATCCCAAAAACCACGTAAAATTCAAAAAAACTCGCGGTTTCTTTTTGAAAAAAAACAAAAAGAGTGTGAAGAGACGGTAATTTGATATTCTCGCTCCAAGGGCCCATACTCCCAGGGGGCATTGGGACAGGGGGCATCGTGCTCATAGGGGGCATTCACTCAGAGGGGTCATTAAATTTTAGGGGGCATTTCACTGATACTCTTAGGGGTCATTTCTCATATGCTCATAGGGGACATTGACCTTCATTCTCAGAGGGGTCATCGAAACTCTCAGAGGGGGCATCAATATTTTCAGAAGAGGCATCAGAAAAATTGCTATAAAAGTTGAATAAGGTTAGTTTCCGGTAATTGGATGACCAGATAAATCTGATTTAGCGTGCTTTGAGAAATTTGGCTGAAACTCAATGACAACAAAGACTCATTGATTTCACATTTGTTTTAGCGTAATGATTTGACGCTAGATATTAGAGATTCTGAAATGCCACCAAAAATCCTTTGCAGCATTCCCCATCTTTCTAATAAGTTAAGAATGTCGCGAGCTTTTAATCTATGAAAAGCATTTTGAAATGTTTTGAAAAGTCAGCATTTTGAAAAGTCATAAGTAGACGATATCTAATGGCATTTTGACGGAGTTCGTTTTGGAGAGTACTGTAGATATAGTCAATGAGAGATTTTCTATGAGTATTTGCCGATAAATTTCACAATGATTAGATGTTATTTTTGAAAAAGTTTACTAATCGCACTGTTCAATACATCTTCTACGAAAAGATTATCCCAATAGAAGCTTTCTGACAAATAAACAAAAATCTGTTAAGAGAAAGAAACAGCAAAAGAGCCTTCGATATTGGGGTTGTACAGAAATCTCCTTGAAGGAAACAAGAATCTCTTCGAAGAAAAACTTTTTGGAGGAAAATATCATTTAATCATTGTGAAATTTCTCAAGGAACATTAAATCAAGTTTATCTGGCCATTCAATTATCGAAAACTAACTTTGTTCAACTTTTATCTGATGGCACTTCTGAAAATATTGATGCCCCCTCTGAGAGTTTCGATGACCCCTCTGAGAATGAAGGTCAATGTCCCCTATGAGCATATGAGAAATGACCCCTAAGAGTATCAGTGAAATGCCCCCTGAAATTTAGTGACCCCTCTGAGTGAATGCCCCCTATGAGCACGATGCCCCCTGTCCCAATGCCCCCTGGGAGTATGGGCCCGCTCCAAGTGGTTCATTTTTGGTGTCGACTCTTCGTTTTTTGGATTTTCTGCAAATCAGAAAACACTCGGAAATTCAAACTCCCGCCAATTTTCAGATGGATCAATTATTTGGAAGAACTCCAAAAAACATTAGAATTCATAATGATGAGAACGTCAAGTCAACCTTTTTCAGAATAGCCAACTGTATTATTTTTAACGTCTTCTGAATCAAAAATTCCGATTTTCTGAACCAATAAATCAGAATTCCGCATCAGAAGACGTCTCAGACATCATGTGCTCATATTTTGTCTTCTCCAGTCTTCCTCTTCTCCACTTTGTTTTTATCATGATTTTCCTGAAAAAATAATTAAATGCTTCATGTCTGAAAATACGGATTTCTCAGGAGACTTTGAACGAAATTTGCTTCTTTTTTGCTGTTAGTAGTTGATGAATTTTTACGAAAAAGCCCGTTATCTTTTGATAATGAACTGTGTTCTTATATTTTTAGCAAGCTAGTTTTCCACTAAACTCAAATCTGAAATTCGATTTGGAAAATTGTTAGAGTATGCACCGAATTGTACATATCCAGGTCAAAACGTATTTCAGCTGAGAACTCAGTTACAGTCTAACATTAACATCATAAAATGCTCATATTGTTACTATAATTATTGGTCAGTCCCTAGTATGCTGATGATAAAAAATCTGAAATCCGATTTTTCATTTCATGTTTCTGATACACCTTTCTTAGAATTTCTCTTCAAAACAATTCTACTACTAGTGAGAACAGCCCAAATCAGAATTTCACAATCTGAATGAGTTCGGAAGAAAATTGGTGTGAAACTCGTTGTTTGTAATTTTTTTGAGTCAAATACAAAACTAATTGAAAATTTTTCTTTGTATTATAGACCTAACATCGTGTGGGTGCCTGCTTTGGGGGAAATTTTATATTGGAGTTCCCAGTCATGGAAAATTTTCGCTTCCTCATTCGGCCTTATAAAAAACCAAAAGATTAATCGATGTTCAAAAATGCAGTTGATTTGGTTAATCCGCGGGCTCGGCGATCTAAAAAGCGGCCCAACGTACGACAGTCTTTGTTTTAAGGTTAATGGCAAACTGAAAGCTATTCCATGTTAGCTGCAAACTTTACCCTCCTTCCAGTGCAGTAAATTCATTGATATCATATTGTCCAGACCCGGCTTCAAAAAATGAACAAATTTTTTCAAAATTTTCTTTCACACTTTTTTCAATTTTTTATCGAAGGTGTGAACATTCCTGTAGGTTTTTCGGAAACATTTGAACTTTGAAGTTTGGCGCCAGCTACCAGTCCCGGACGTAGACAAGTATGTTTTTATGAATGTTTTGAATATAGGCTTCAAATGCATTACAAGAAAAATTAACGTTCTAATGGAAAACATTTTCTTCGGAGTTTCGATAACTTTCTAAGCTGAGAATCTGAAAAATTACAGAAGATTAGTAACTTAACAACTTTGATTTAGTAGACACCCTTGAACCTTCGAACCCATGACCTGATTGATTCTCCCTCTTTTCCCAGAAACCTCTCCCTGAACCTCTGGTCTTTCAACTGTCAGAAACTAATACCCATGATGTAACGTCTTGCCAATTAATGACTAATCCTCTCCTTCTCAGTTGTTTTTACTCTTTTCTAGATAACTCTCTGTATTTTTCGCCATTTCGTTTAGTTTTTACAGGTGGAATATCAAAAAATACTATGTCACCAAAAACATATCTTTGATTTATGTTGTCAGTTTTCTTTAAGGTTCCAAGAAATCATGAATTTATATCTCAAAACCAAAAATATTTATTTTACTCCCTCTGAAGAGAAAAAATAGTTCAAGCTTTCTGTTCAGTTGGATGAATTAAAGCATGCAACTGCTTGTCTTCTTCCTTTGGAATCGGAGCCAACAGAGGTGAAAATGCAATGTCTTGCATCTCACTGTCCACTTCTTCCACAGTGTCCTAGAATTTTCTTATCTTTAATTATCAGATCTTAGGCCCAAACATACCTGACAATTCGGATCATCCCCATTCTCTCCCGGCGCCATTTGTCCATTCATCAACGCCTTCATATCGGCGTGAGACATCAGTTTGGTGAGTTGCGCGTTCTCTAGGAATTCGGTCTTGTCGTTGTTGATCTGAAATTGTCTTAGTTTTTAGAGGTTTTTAATTCAAACTTACCGATAACTCCTCCCGATCGATTTGTCCAAACTTGTACTTGTTGCCCTTCTTTTTCGCGGCGCCGCTCAGACTGAAAATCAGGATTTTTTGGGTTTCATAGCTGGATGGGTTTATATATAAATAAATTATATATAAATGAAGCTATATTTGTCAAGGCCGGGCCCGGGCCGGCAAGGGGCCAATTTTTTTCAATAATTTTCATCAAAAATGTTAACATTTTTAATGAATTTCCAGATTTTTTTCAAATTCTGAAATGATGAAAATTCGAAAAAGTTTGAAATTGATTTTGGCGCTAATTGTAAGTTCCCGGGCCTTGACAAGTATAAATGAAACAGGCCATGTTCAGTGTTTCTTGACTTTAAATTCAAAATTAGGCTTTTGGCTCCGCCCCCAAAGCAACACCGGTGAACTTTTTGTGTCAACTCCATCAAAAGGCTCGGTACTTTCGTCTAGCGCCGAAACTGTGAACCGTCTAACGTTGTTCTTACTAGGGATGTCATAGAGTCAGAAAGGAAAAGAAAGCTCAGAAAACGCTGTTTCCAAATATAGATTCATATTTTGCCCTCGAGGTCAGGTTTTCGAGAGAAACATTGTCAAAGTTCGGAAACATCCCGAAAATTCCCAAAATAAAATAGCCTATCTTTGATCTTGTTATTCTTGGATACCAGGTCTTTAAGGCAAAAATTGAATATATATTTGAAATCAGCATTCTCTCCGCTTTCTAATGATATAGATCACGTCCCATATCTTCAAGCTGACTCCATGACCTGATTCCAAGTCATGGTTCCAAAAACGTCATAGTTTCAGAACAGCCTGATTAGGACAGCATGCTACGAGTTGAAAAAAAAAAGTACACTCACTTAGCACAATTAGGGCGGAAGACACTTGGTCGTTTCGGTTTCACTTCCACATTCGCCTGATCCAGACCTTTCGCATCTTCCTCTCTCTTATCCACCTCTTGCTCCTCTTCTTTCACAGATTTCGGTGGCTCCTCTGGCTCCTCTGGCTTCTCAACTTTCTGCTCCTCCACCTTTGGCTCTGCGGACTTTTTCTTTTTTGCAAACATCGGCATCTTAAACTTTTTGGTCGGTTTCTTCTGAGCTGCCTTCTTTTTCGCATCTTCTGATGAATCCTTGTGTTCCGTTGTCTTCTTGGTTGCCTTCTTTGTGATACACATCCTTTTTGGCTTTTGCTCTCGTTGATACCTTTTTTGAAATTTGACGAAGATGATTCTTTTATTTTTGAAAACTAATTTTTTGACAGTTTTGGAAAAGAGGGGGAAAGAAAAAGGCACGTGGAGAAGTCGGATGGATCACGCTGAAATTTACTTTTCTCGGTTTTTGAAAGAACATTTTTAATGAAGTGTTATTACTGCTAATGTCCCCCATCCAAGTTTGAAACTTTCCTCAATAACCCATTCGCCGGCGGCTGACCGTTCGCTCAAAGTTCGGCCCGGAGACGAGGAGTGGGTCTCATTGCGACTACCGTAGTATAAAACTTTTTAATGGGTAAAGGTAAGGGGAAAACTTTTTAATGGGTTAGAGAACCGCTGTAAATCGAAATTCCGCAACGAGACCCGCTCCTGTTAACGGGCCGAACTTTGGGTGAGCTGTCAGCTACCGGCGAATGGGCAATAAATATGCTGGGCTAATATTAACTCGGCACAGTTCTTACAACTGCGCTCCACCGAAATGCTCAATTTCGCACACAATTGTCTTCGATTTAGGTAGAGCGTGGTTGTAAGATACGTGTCGTGCTTATATAAAAGTTTCAAAACTGGACATTTGGAAATTGAGACACTTGGCAACCATACCATTCAGACATTTCTAAACAATACACTTCGAAACCATCTCGAAATCAAATATTCATTATTCAGTGTACTTTTTCACGTTTAGTTTTGAAATGTCTTTTTTCCAAACGTCCCAGCGCTGACATTCCACTGACTTTCCAGCTACTCCGTGCTTCTTTGTTATTAATCTTGCACGCCAAATCCATTAATCTTGGAGAAAAAAAAAACGAACACATCATTAGAAATTTCCGGACCGGGGGTCCAAAAACATTTCCTCCATTTCCTATTTTTCGATCCCTCCGTTTCCCTGAAAATCAAACATTTCGTTTCGTTCCGTTTCGCTTTTTCCATGAATGTCTAAGCCACGAAACACACCATCAAGATAAGAAAAGTATAAAGTCACGTGTAGGAGAAGAAGCAGAAGGATTCTGAATCCAGGAGGAAATTAGAAATTCCAGTGTGTGATTCATGAATTGTTTACACGCCTACTCTCGAGTTTTCTTATCTTTTGGGAAGATCTATTCATTTGAGCCGAGCTTCCTTTAGCTACTAGACTATATTTTTTGTGTCGTGAGTTTTGCTCTACAAGTTTTCATTTTGGATCTCTATTTTGCTATCACCAATTGATTTTAAAGGGGATTTCGGGAATCTGGGAATACGTATGGATTCAAGAACCCTGAAAAAATTCCAAAGTGATCAGTGATGACCGAAGTTTTGCTTTTGGGTTACTAGGCCATGTATAGCAACCTGAAGGATCTTTGCCGTTAGTCTCATCTGAATAATACTTTAGGGAAGTTTAATCATTTTTTATAGACTGACAGCAGTTAAAATCCAGGAATCGTTTGAGAATTTGAAAATTACGGAAAGAACTTTCGATGGCTGGCCTAGAAAAACTATAGAAAAGTTTGGCCAGCACTCACCAATTTCTCGTTTTTAGCATTTTTGAGCTGAAAATCCCAAAATCCGCTTGAGAATTATTTTCCACATTTTGAAACATACTCTTTTTTGATTAATCTCGATAAACCTGGAATCATTTCGTTATGATTTTTTAAACTACTTGCTCAGCATCATTATTTATTTAAGGGATTCAAATGAGATCACAGTTCTCGATTTGCGTTTTCCACACAATCTGGATGATTATCGTCCGACTGGGACCAAATCTGACCTTTTTGTATGACGCCTTTTCTTCCAAATCATCCTTTTCTTTTTCGAAATTGTTCCAACGTGCATCACTCAATAGAACATCGAAGTAATACGTCTGATCTCCCCAGGATTTCGTGGGTCTGAAATGCTTTTGACTGCAAAGTTTTGTTTATGACGTGAGGTCTCATCTGGAAATCACGGAGATCAGAAAATGGAGGTATACCGCCTAGATCAGACTTTTTTCGAGGTGTGTGTCATTCATTTTTTGTTTCCTGTCTGTCTATTAGAACGGGTCGATCTGTCTACATGTTCCATCTAGATCGTTTTTACTTTTTTCAGACTAGCAAAATTAGGGGTCGGCCCGGCCCCGTCATCTCGGAATTGAATTTTTGAATTTTTATCACTACAATTTTCACAAAAATGTCCATATTTTTCAGATGTGTGTTCCTCAAAAACCTTACAATGCTACCAAAAATAAATCTAACCATTTCGTAACTACTTTCCACCAACAAGGGTGAAAATTCTTTTTTTCTCGTTTTCTTACAATTCTCTCTTTCTAAGCTCAAGAATCATATTTTATAGTTGCAAAATGACTAGCTGCGAAGTTACGTTTTCTGAAACTTTTAAATCGAACAATGTAACAAAACTAATAGAAACTCAAGTATCCCTTTCACCCTCCCATAACTCATGTCAGAGACATCCATACCCACCGACACACAGACCGACACAAACACAATAGTTGTACTTCTACTCTCCATACGTATAATCCCAGTACCCCCCTATTTATCGCTCTAATCCAACTGATCATTCGCTCATATCGAAATAGAAAACTAGAAATCATCAAATCTGACACCGGAAGTACATGCGTTTTTTGAAAATGTTAAACATCTCAGAGGGCGGATGATTTGATCTACAAATAAAGTAATGTGGGAGGATAAATATTCGTTTTTGCAGTTATTTGTAGCTCGAGTGGATATTCGTTGAAAAACTAGTAAAGAGAAAAAATCTGAGATTATCTGGAAGTAATTTGAGAATTTAGTAGGATTTTAACACAAACCCGGATTTTGTATTTGACATTTTTTCGTTTATTCCATCCCTTGGTAACTATATTTTCTGGCTACAAACCATCTGAAAAATCCCTTCCAAAACGAAAAGATGATGTTTCAGATAAGAGTGCGGGTGGAGGAGTCCCGAGTCAATTAATTAACTTCCGTTCTGAAATGCCCCTTTTTTCGTGAAAACACACACTCGGGACCTCCACGAGATTGATCTACTATTTTTCGTGACTAATGTACATACACTCTGTTTTTGAATCAAATGGATTCCAAGGGGCTTTCTCGTTTTTGAATCTATTAGCGCTTCACTATTTCAGCAACAGCGCTCTGTCGAAATCCTTACACCGTGAAAACTGCGCTCCACCGTACTTGAAGAAACTAAATCGGAAGAATATTTCATATTTGTTATTTTTCTAATCATAAGTTATAACATACTGTATCCCAAGCTTTCAGTGTTTATTGCCTCTCAAACTAGAAGAAAAAGACAACATCTCAAAAATTCGAGTCTTCCGATTCGGGTTAGTGACGCATGTTTTTCCCTAATATCTTCATTTCACCAGCTGAATTTCACCTGTTTTTGGTCAGGTCTGTTATGAATGCTGGCCCGGGACAAGTCTGCACCAATTCTTCGTCTGACACTTTTCCCAAGAACCATCTAGAATTCCTCACGTGTGAACCCAAAACACAAATTGGTCTTACCCAAAAATACCATTCATCACTGTCTCTCCCCACACACCCACTGTCATCTACTATTCATGGATCTTTTTCACCTTTCCTTTCATTGTTCCTTCCTTCTTCACGATTATCAATCAATATGTTTCTACCTACGCAGAATTGTGGTAGGTGTTGAAAGGGTAAAGTCGTTTATCAGAAATTTTTAGTGAGGTGGGCGGATTTTTGTGTTTTCGTTTCCATGAATTTTCCTGAGCTCAGTTCAACGTTTTAACTGTGAATCGGTGCTTATTTTTCTTCACAATTGATTTGTATTTTAACTTCAGATTAAAGTTTTCCTGGAATATAAGAAGTGGCCTTTGGTATCTTGGGTTATTACACAGTCCCAGATGCTTATGAGGTTTGAAGATATAATTTATTTCTTTTTTTTCGCGATTGACAATTTTTTTACGGGAATTCCCTATAGAGTTGTAACCAATTAATGCGCACATATCAAAAGTTCTAATCAAGCATACTTGCAAATTTTCGGACTTGGCCGGGCCGGGCCGGAAATCTCATTTTTTGATGCGTAACTAACTTTTTATTGAATTCTGAAGCATAGTCAAAAATTAGACGTTTTCGGAAAAAAATTCAAAAACTTTCGTTCAAAATTTAGAAATTACATTGTATCCGGGCCATCCGGGCTTTCCAGCAAAGCCTTCCGGGTCTTCTGGAATTGCCTTCCGGGTCTTCGGCCTGGGGGGCTTTCGGGCCGTTCGGCTGGGCCTTGAAAACTTTCGTCATGGCACGGCCCGGCCCGTTGTAAGTATGTAATCAAGGATGTCAGAAACAGGACCAACATCACAAAATGCAATTCAGAATCAACTCTATTCAAAAATGTCACCTCAAAGTTCACAAATGTATAAAATTTCGTTCTCTCTCTCTTTGAACCCCCAAACCCCACCGTTTTTCCATATTCTCATATTTCTGTGATGTATGTTCATCGTCTTTTTTTCCCTGGTCTCCTTTCCAAAAATTGTTTCCCGTTGGTTCCTTCCCTCCCGACTAAATTGAGTGTGCTCTTTGAGACTCTTTTCTTGTTTTTTGGCACCTCAGAATAGGAACAACAGGAAATTGACAAATGTTTTTTTTGTTTCTTCAGGGTTAATTGGCATAGAAAAAAATAAAAAATCTTAGATTTAATTGGATTCTGATTCTGGTTTCCATGATTCATGTTTTTTCTCTATAACCTGTTATTTTTCTACCTATGATCAATTCCTAAAGTTTGGCTCGACATTTCCCGGATTTTCTTTTCTTTTTTTCAAAGTTTTCACCTGTTTCCAGATTCTTTTTCCATGTACACCCCCTTCCTTCGTTACTCATGTTTCCTGATTTTATTTCTGGAGTTCCTATTTTCAATTTCAGAATCATGTTTGGTGTTGTTGCCAATACATCTGGCACATTTTATTTCTCGCAGTTTGAGGTTGCGTATTTAGAACTGCGCTCTGCAGACATCCTCTCGAAAAATTATCCCGTTTCGGTAGAGCGCGGTTTTAAAAACCATACTCTGCTTATTACAAGGTTATCCACGGTGCTTTAATTTAGTATCACAGTCGGCGCGGTAGTTATCACAGTGAGTCGCTACTAAGTGAGTTTCTGACGCAAACCCATAGATAACCTCCGCATGCACTCTCAGAAAACAATATTATATCTTCCAGATAACAAAATTAAAAATTCCGAAACCAGCATGTCAAGGGGGTTCAAATAACTCTAATAGGACATATTTTCTTCGGAAAGAGAGAGAGAGACGCAGAGAAGCTAGAGTGTCTCTTTTCTCTGCGTCTCTCTTATCTTTAAAGGCGCATATCTCAAAAGTGGGCGGAGCTATCAAAAGTCTGTCAACTACAAAAATGTAGCCCTGATTTTCGTCTACAAGATAAACATAAAGTAAATTTTGAAAAACATCACATCTCCAGTCCAAGTCGTTCACTTCAGTCTAAAAAAGTGACCTCTTGAAATATTGTATACTGTCAAATTAGATTAATTACATTTTGCATTTTTTTGATGTTTGCAAGTTTTTTTGAACCCTCACCCGCTTTTGGAGCACTGTGTTAAAAAATGACTAGACCAAAAACACTTCATATGTCTTCTGTCTTTTCTTTGTCATCAATCGTTCCATAGATCTCCTCGAACCACTCCATTAAAGTCAAACTTCAAGTGTTTTTCTTCTCTGACACTCCAATCTGACACCTCTTAAAATCCGGAAGTTGATTTTTCAAAAAGCAAAACAACAATAATGAATCGAAAAAGATACAAATATCTATGTCTGATTTCTGACATAATTTTCATTTTTCTAGTCCCCAGGACCACTTATCAAACTAGAGTTAGAGGAGGGTCCGAAGCGGGGGTCTCTGGTCATTTCTCCAATCAAAAAATGTATTCTGCATCATCTATGTAGATCTTCCTGCATCATCTCTGCCTTTCATCACTTTTCATTTGTAATTCCGCCTTCTGTGTCTAATATGATGTGTTTTGAATGGAGGAGTAGAGCTCACAGATCCGATGCGTCCAACTTTTTTTTGTAATGCACACGGAGTAGTCCGGATGATTTGGAAAGATGAACTTTTGGTCTCGTTGTGTTCGGTTAACTGATAACTTTTACTTATTGAAATCTTAAATTCATCATAGCTAAGTACCTCCATGTAATCTATACATCTTAAAGTCCAATCTTTCAATCTTTTACCATAACCTAACTTTCTTATGGTCCAATCTTTTTCAGTCGCAGTTTGACTAAACTGCATTCCGTAATTTATAAGAACTTTGATAGGGCTCCAAGGCGCAAGGCCCGCAACAAACAGATTTTTATTTTTTCGACTCGTGTTGCGGGCGTGTTGCGGTTTTCATTGAAAGATACGACAAATAATCGGTTAGTTTAAATTTAGCACTCAGCCAAGTCTTTTTTGGCCCCGTGCCAATTGTTGTGCGACGAAGCGCTCTTCCGCGAACTTATGATTCGCGTTGCTGTGTCATTTTTGTCTGACTACAAATATATATGTTCCTTAATCTTGTAATAGTGAAGTACCTTGAATTTGGCGCATTATGTTCCAGCTGGCTAAAAACTATGATACTTCACTCAACTTTTGAAATTTTCTGTGAATATTGAATAATGTTTAAGTTAGCTCGCCACATTACAACATCGGGTGCTTTTTCTACAGTAACTAAAGCAGTTCAAGTTCATTAGGTTATCGATAGTTCGGGCAAGTCCGCCATGACAGTCTTGGTCTTTGCACACTAATAGGAGCAAAAGGTCTACGAGGACCCGTTCTCTGCTCTTGCCCAGATAAGTGACCTCCCAATGTTTGTCCCTTCAATTCGCACCGATTTATCAATGTCATAAAAGATATAAAAAATTCTGGCTAACGACACCCCACATCTTTTTCCGAGCCGTAATCGAGACCAGTGTGAGGTGTTCGGGAGGATTCGGTAAATTTACCTGTGAACTACCGATAAACTGCCAAAAACTGCATTCACTGGGTGTTTTTTACCGAATACCTCACATTGCTCGAGACCCACCTTTGCCTATAAAGCCAATCTTTCTCCCAGCTCCATTTTTCCTCCCCATCCCATCCAATACTCTTCTCAACGTTTTATCATCATTCAATAAACTCCACGAAAACCTTTTGAAACTTTTCCGCCCTTCCTGATGAGAATGAGCCATGGTGGTGCACGCATAAAACATGAGCTTCCCTGAAAATATATGCTCTTTCGGCTCATCCATCATTCGGCCCCATGAATAGAATGGTTAGATTGGAAAGAAGAAGAAGAGGAGATGACAAATTTCCTCCAAAATTTGTGGGAGGAGAGAGAGATTCTTTGAAGAAGACTATTCATTTATTAATAATGCATTCATACAGAAATTTCTGGGGTAGTAATTGAGTTAAGTTGAGAAGAAGAGGGAAAGTCTTATCTCGTCGCCCACACAAGACTGCTTACTCATTTTCCTCTTTTTGGACTTGTCTAGTCTCGTATTGTTACTACCACGGCAATGTTCTTACAACCGCGCTCTACCGAAACTGAGAAACATTGCGTGGGAAAGTGAGAGACGCAGAGAAAAAGATACTTTTCTCAATGTGATTACGGTGGGCAAAGTTGTAAGAACTCTGCTCCGCTAATACTGTCAGTAGTCTATTTCTGGAATCCATGATTTTTTGATAACTTTTTCATGTCCTCTACCACATCATTTCATTACGTTTTTTAATTAAGTTTCCTTCTTCCAACTTTCGATGACACAGTGTAGTAGTATGTGCATACATAAATTACCATGACTTCATTCTTCCTCTTCCACCACTCCCCCACCCCATCCATTCCTAGTTCCTTCTCTTCTTTTTCCCTTCCAACTTATTTTAATTACACTTGGTAAACAATGGGGACGAAAAGAGGTGCCACAAAGTATTAAATGTCTTTTGAATTCACACTGAAAAGGAATGAGAAGCAGCACGAGCCTCACACACAAACTTTCAGAAGTCATCAGCGTCACTTTTTGGAGAAGCTGAAGGTTGGAGTAGTAGTTCCGTGTTAGCAATGCCATTTGGTATGTATATCGGAGTTTTGGTCATTATGATAGAATTAGTTTAACTTTTACTGTGAAGTCTCTTATCTTTTAAGTCGCTTAGACTAAGAGTTGGGGCACAAGCGTTTACTCACGAAGGGCCTGAACCGGTAAGACATGAAAACGAGAGTGGTTTCTTTCCGGGTTTTCTTGAACCGTTCAACCAAAATAGGTCGGCACGAGCCTGCACGTAACTCGCTTAAAACGCAATATAATGGTCTGAAAAATATACCAAAATGTAGATCTCGGCGAGTTCTATGTCACTGACCTGCTACGGTCCGGATAGCGAATCGTTAATGTGCCGCGAGCCGAGCTAGAATGGTTTTTAAACCATTTTCGGTTTTCGACACTTGCTGCCGGCCCGCAGCACATTAAAAAATTGTTTTTCGCTGCTTTTTCCTATTCACGAGAGAAGGAAATCAGCGAAAAACTATTTTTCGCTGGCACATGCCTTTTTCGACACCGCAGGTCTCGAAGCGAACGGTAAAAACACCAGCGAAAAACGTTCAAAAAGCAGCGAAAAATTGAGAGTTTTTCGCTGATTTTCTGGTTCCGTGAATCGAAAAAAAAGCAGCGAAAAACGTTTTTCGCTTGCCAAGAATAGGCCCATAACAAATAGACATCCGGCCCGTAGTATGAAGACATAAAACTCGCCGAGATCTACATTTTGGTAAATTTTTCAGCTCTTAACATTCCGTTTTAAGCGAGTTACGCGCCGGCCCGGTTTCCAAGAACGTTGACTCACTGTCCATCTTGAGCTATTTTTCAACGTGAGGGACATTTCCTCAGAAATACGCTACCTAATAAACCATCTACCTTCTAATAATTACTTTCCTTTTCAAGTGTTATTCCTGTCAGCATAATACCAATTCTGGGTCCCTATGGAATTTATAGGATTTTCCAGTACTTTTTCTTGAGTGGAGGCTTGATTTGTAGGTCAAAATGTGAAATTCATGCAAAATCTGATACTTCGAAAGTTAGAAGTACAGTGCTAGCTTTCATACAAGTGGTTGTTCTGGAACTGTCGCTGTGAAAAACATGCCTGATAAATGTGTCATTACTCTGTTAGTTCTCTACCTGTTCCCAATCTGATTATTCATTCTGAAAAAAACGGAACTGGCAGCTGAAAATTGTCTGGATAGGTGAACTTTTTTCAAACTCCTATTCTCCTTAGCCTGTCTAGAGGTGGGTTTTCAAGAATATGTTGGTTTGAGCTTGAATAAATATTCCAGATTTTCTATTAGGTTGTCCGGTACATAGATTTTCATATGGAGTAAGATAGAGACTTTTGTTTTTTCTAAACTTCCTATCAAGTCAGAACTGAAATCAGAATCTCGAGGGGGTGTCGGAAATGTGAGTTATACGATTTTCTTATTTTTCAACAAAATATTTCATTTCCTTTCATTCTGCAAAAATAGATCCCTCAATGCAACACCTCTGACCTTTTGATTTCTTTTTCTTCCCTCTCTTTCAACAATTTAATCCGTGTTGTCTTCACGAACATCACGACACGAAATTAGTACTCCGAGTACTCCACGTCATTCGTATTCTTTGGACGAGAGCACCTCCCTGTGTTTTATTTTGTTCTTCGGGCACAACTTGGACAATAAAAAAAGTGGGGACAATAATTTTTAATTGCTCCGAAAAATTTTTTTTTGAGGTTTTGATGAATGCTGAGAACTTGAAATTTCGAGAAATTGTCGGTGAATGTTGAGTATAATCTTCAAATGGCAAAATGTCTACAACGTTTGCCTGAAAGTTTTTGTATATCGCAGACCGCCCGTGATCACGGAATGCTCCACGTGGAAGAGAATACGGGGTGGCCGACGGTCTGAAACGACGTGCCTCGCTGAGCCATAACCCGGTGCTTAACAGGAGTTAAGTGGTTTTGATGTCAGATAAGGAGTCCTCATAGTCGAAACAGTATTGTTCTTGATTTGGAGCAAATGTTAGTTCAGTGACATAACGGAATTATATTTTTCCTATCAATTTTTGATGATCAGGACCACACATTTCTTAAAAAGATCCCCTCCATTACTAGAAGTTTTAGATTCTACTCGTGACCTTGATTAATCTATTTTACAACTCAGGCCCCACTAATTTCCCCTGTCTTCCCCACCCACACATCTACCGATAGTATCTAGACTACCGGTAATGACGTCACTCTGACTCAAGCCAGCGTAGGCAATGAATGACACAAACATTTTAGTTTCCACCTCACTTTAACTCAATTAAAACATCGCCGTCTAGTTTTTAGGTCCTGTGTTTTTCTATCTGTTCCTCGGTTACTTCGTCCCAAACCTAATTAGTCAGTGGAGATCGAAATTCTTACGGTGTCTGTGATAGTTACTGATCGGCTAAGGAGGAAGTGAGTGTCGTGGCTGAGTTTAATAATAGTCAATAGCGTAATTAGTTACGTTTTCAGAGACTGTTTCTAAATAGATTGTTCGAAATCCTTACTTTAAAATGGGTCTAAATGTTTGGAAAGCTGACGATTCTGGGATCTGGTGGCCAAGTTGTAAAGCTTTTTTCTTATTTTCTTGCGTATTTTTTAAGGTAAATAAGCAGGAAATGCGCAATTTTCGTTAGTTGTTCAAATCCATTCTCGAAAACTATTATCTGGAAACTTCGAACATTCATAGTAATTTTCAAAAACTGACAATCAGGCTTGTACCTGAAAATCCGCCCACTATTTTTGTATAGTTATCCGTTCCTTTCCCTTTACATCTTTTCCCTTTTTTCAACATCTAATTAGCCTGAACCCTAACTTGTGACCCCTTAGTTATGACCCCACCTCCTCCCCCACCGTTAAAATGAAATGGCTCTTTCTCAACTTTCTCCAAACGACTTGTTAGTCATCTTCCTCCTACTCTTCCTTCAAACTATACAATTTTTGACATTTTCCATTTTCTTAAAACTATAAAAAGTGGTCACTCCGAACACTTCTAATAAATATTCGAGTACTTTGCAACATTTCCAAAAAGTGGAAAAAATTGGTTCCGCTATTAAAAAGAAAATTGGAAATGTTTCTTATTTGTACACTCTTTTATGACTAGTCAACCGACTATAAATTCAATTTATATAAGCTGAAGAAGGCGTCATTTTCCTCTTCTCTTTATCTTCTTTTCCCTTCAAAAAAAGTACCCCGAGGGTGGTAGATCTGGATGTTTTTTTGTTGGTTTGTCACGTGATGATCATGTCATTTTACTTAGGGTAGAAACAGGGAGAAAAGCTGGATTTATGTACGGGTGGTCTGAAAATACAGGTCCCCAGGCAAGGGATCCTACTCTGGCGCACCGTGAGCATAAGCTAGTAAATGGTTTATGTATCAAAGAAAGATATTGTTAGAGACTTCCCAACCAGTCATTTTGCAACTTTCCTGTTTGGAACTTGAACATTTCCCAACATCCTCAAATGTACAATGACAAGAGTGCCTCTGAGACACTTTACAACCGGTCATTTCGCAACTTTTCCGCTTTGTAACTAAGACATGTTAGTCCTGACATAAGATACCATCAGATCTAAAAATTCTGATGGTTTCTTCCCGTCACGACTCCCCTTGTACATTCGAATTTGTCAAATGTTTATTTTGAGAGGCCATCACGGAGCTCAAACTAATTTGAGCAAATAAAAAATTAAATGTCTGTATAGAACATGTCCAGAGCTTCATTTTTGTAGTTTATAACTTTTTGATAGCTCCTCCCACTTTTGAGATACGCGTCTTTGAAGATAGCCTACTGAGGAGAATGGAGGCACAACCCTCAAGACTTCTCCTAAATTTGAAACACTTCCTCAACTTTTTTTTCGAATTTTTCATAACTGAAGTTCCATCATAAAAGCTCCCCATGTCTACCAAAAACCTATATTTCAAAAATTGAAGCAAAAAATTAATTAAATTATCTCTTGACGAACCTCATTAACTATGTTAGAACACCCCATTCTTCTCGCAAAGATCACTTTCAGAACAGCCTTGACGCAGACTTCTGCCTTTCTCATTTTCTGCAAATGAACAACAAAATAATCAAAAATCTTTAATTTTTGATATCTAGATCAAGTTGGGCGGGAGTAGATTATAAACATGACGCACTTTTGATTTCGTTAATCCCATCCATCAGTTTTAAAATATATAAATGAGGAGGTAATCCCTGATTTGTGAAGTTTTGAAGTTTTCATTCAAAATGGGAAATCTCTCATTCTTGATATCATTTTGAGTTTTTTTGACTTCCCTCTGGAAACGTTTGATATAAAAAATATATTTCTGGATACTCCCAATTGATGTCATTCTTTCTCTCCCATGATTTCCGTCTTGTTGCATTATTTCCGAAAGAATACAAATCTGTTCTCTGATTCTTGCTCCGATTCTCTTTTTGCAGCACCACCGAAATGTCACATTTCATTTATGTTCTCTTTTTGCGGAATACACTGAATATTCAAAACGTTTCTTTCTCTCTACTGAACTCTTCCCCATAAATATGCAAGGGGTGAAACAAAGAGAACCGTTTTTTTTGCTGGTTTCGAAAACGATGACGCTCGTGGATTTTTTTTGAGCCATCGGGCGGGATGGATGGAGAAAAGGACCAAAGTTTCGGAATCTATTTTATTTCGAGTTTTCTGCAGTTAGAAACTTTGACGTTTCGTAACCAGGACGTTTCGCAACTATGATTTTTATTAGTCCTGAGTGAGCTGTTCAAGTTTATACACTTTTAGAAAAAATAGGCACTGTCTTTGTTGGTGTCCCCTCAGAGTCAAGTTTTTGAGCTGTCCCGTAAAGTATCCACCGGCATGAATTTTCAGACCAAATCAAGGCTGTCGTACGGCCGGCCGCGGTCGGCCGCGGCTTTTTTTTGTTGAAAATCTCAAACAGGCGCACCCAAAAAGTGCTGTGGGGGTCGAACCCTGGTTGTCAAATTGGTACCCAAAAGTCAAGTTATGTTTCTCTTGAAACCCTAGAAAACCGCGGCCGGCCGCGATTTCTGACAGCCCTGGACCAAATGAAGGAAATTCACATCTTCACAGGTTTTCAAAAAACAAATTCAGCAATTTTTCGATCAAAAGTCAAGAATACATTAAAAATTGACTAATTCTTTAAAGATGTTAACAACAAAGTAAGAATTTTTAATCTGACTCTGAGTATGCGAAATAAAGCTCAAAAAAGCGCGCCTCAGTCGCGCCAGCCTCTAATTTTTCTAGCTCCCCCCCATCTGTCTGTGCATCTGTTTATCCACGTACTTTGACCTCCTCCTCCCTAGCATCAGACCCTTTCTTCCATCTCATCACATCCGGAGAGCAGAATGTGTCTTGATCGGAAATAGTCAGAGAGGATTGAATGGATAATTGTAGTGAGAAAAAGAGAGGCGGCTGAAGTTTGAGACAAAACTTTTTGGATCACACTTTTTTGGAAATGTCTGAGGAAAATAGACAAATATTTTGAGTAGTTTCTTTGAAGGCTTATAAAATAAAAAACACGCCTGAGGTGCCCCAGCCAAGCGAAAACAAAGTCGTCGAAGAAGTTGTCATAGATTTATTGCACTTTCTGTCTCCTTCCAAGCTCAGATAGACAATTACATCTAGACACGCCATTTGATTCCTCCTCTACACTCCTCCTTTGTTTCAATTCCACTGGTTTCGGTATTTCGAAAAAAGAAGGGAATCCATTGTAAATAATATACACTAGGGATAACTCGATATTTGAAGGTACCTTATTCAATTTGTGATCTGAAATCATATCACTTTATTTACCTTTTATTTGTAAAGGGGGTTCTGTGTTCTGAGAACGAACCAGTGTACACTTTACTATTTGAGAGACACCCACTCAAGTTCAAACTCGTATTTTCTTTTAAAATTTTCTTAATATTGATAGCTGTCATTGCTATATAAAGTGATCTAGCATGCTTGTCCGGTATTCTGAGTTTTGAACTTTAGGGTTCTTGTTTTTCTGTTTCTCTCTATGCGTAAGATTATCCGAATTTTTGATTATCAGGGTTCTTGATGGTTATTTTTAAACAAAAACTTAAGCTCTGTTGAAATCAAATGAAAAAATGAACCGTTGAGTTGTAAAACTCGTTTTTAGGTAAATTCCGGTGGGGCGCGCTTGTGAAAGTTATATCGCGTTAATACTAATTCTTTAAGCTGGTACGAATTTTCACATTCAAATCACCGCACTTTTTTAAAGGAGGACAGAAGTCAATTTTTTATCTTAGGGATCTTAGAAGCATATGCTAAAAACCACTCTGAACGCTACAAATCCCATTCTCATGACTCAAAAAAAGCGTTGATGGAGGAGCTTTTCCTCGCAACCGTGTAGTCCTCTCGGACAAGATTTTTTGTTCAATTCCTCGTTTTCTCGCTTTTTCAACAAACTTTCGTGTTTTTTTTTCAGTTTATATCGCAGAAGAAAAACTACGAATCTTTGTTGGAAAAAGTGAGAAAACGTGGAATTGAACAGAAATCTTGTCCGTGAAGACTACACGACACAGTAGTGATAACTCAGAGTCGATACTCAGCGAATGATAAAAAAACACGGCTTTTTCGTTTTTTGTGGAAATCGTGTTTGCATACCATTTTTGTTATCCTTGTGATCGGTTGGTTGTAACCTGGTTTACTGTAACCAATTCTTTTGAGGGGCGTGACCAATTTTTCAAAATGTCAAAAATAAAAAAAGTTCAAAAACTTACGAGTACAGTATGTCCTACAAGACATGTCGCTTTCTGCATACCTAAAGAACGTCTATCAATAAAGTGAGCCTACTCACAAGGTAGCAGGAAAACAAAAAACTATTT
The DNA here is from genome assembly GCA_002259235.3 of Caenorhabditis latens. Lineage (NCBI taxonomy): Eukaryota > Metazoa > Nematoda > Chromadorea > Rhabditida > Rhabditidae > Caenorhabditis > Caenorhabditis latens. The sequence continues at coordinate 3,477,640 of CM056094.1, forward strand.
TTTTACTACTAGCAAAAAAAGTTTCCTGCTGTTTTTGCTACCTTGTGAATAGGTCCAAAAGTTATTTTTCTGAGATATCTATTCTCGTTTTTAATTTCTCACTCTGAAACTTTGTGTATTGCTCTCTCTTCATTCTTCATTTTTTCACCCGCTTCATAACCTATTTTCAGTTTTTTCATACTCTTTCTATTTATTTCTTGCCTACTTTTTTTTCCAACCCCTTCTAGCAATCACCTGCTTCTAGCTCTAACAAATCCCAATAAAATTTCCAATTTGCCTAAATCTGCCTACAAATTGCTCCGATTATCCTCCAATTTTCAATTCCGAATTTTACGAGTTTTCCAAGTAATTTCAATGCAAATTTCCAAATCTCCCAAATCCCACCCTATTGCAAAACTCTTTATTTTTTCTTTGCTCGTATCCTCCCTGATTGAATAACGTCATTGTTTGCTCTTTTTGTCTTCTTGCTTCTTCATCTTCACCGCCCGTTTTTAGGCCACGCCCCCCACTCTTCTCTCCACCTTCTGGCCTCCTCATCGTTTTCATTAAGTTTTCGTTTTTGTCTATTCTCATGAGGACGAAGAAGAAGAAGACGTGCACAATATGAAGGCGTCAAATGTTTTATTGGAATCAGTGGTATTCTGGGTGTGATCTATACTTAGAATCACTTTAATCAAGAGTTGAGGGGCGGGGTTAGAAGAGGATCACGTTTTATTTTGGGTTAGGTCAAGGTCTGAAGAGAGGTTCAGTCCCCTTAGGCAGGTATCTCTGACGGAATTCGTCCTGTATCTCCCAGAACGAATTCAGAAGACTATTTTGTCTAGGCCGTCATATAACTTTAGGCCTTTATTGTCGAAATAAAAAAAGTGATACCCCGGTGTTTGCGGACTTAGTGCTAATTTTTAAAATTTTGCACTAAGTCCGCAAACACCGGGTATCACTTTTTTTATTTCGACAATATGTTATTCAAAAACGGGTTACTAGCAGGCCTGTAAACGGTTAAACCCTTAGTTTTCGAAAATCCTGAATATTTTAAGAGGGAAAGCCTCCGAGTGACCATGGAGCCCAAACTTTGACCTCAAATTTCTCGAATACCAGGCCTCTAGGTCGAAAACAGAATATATCGTTGGAATCAGCGTTTTCTCAGCTTTCCAATGATATATGTCATGTCTAATAACTCCAGATTGACTTGGAGACCTTCCCTAGTTAGTTCGGTAGTCAGTCAACGGCATACAACCTCTGTGCAAGGTCAAAAAACTGACAGGTTTATCAGAAAGAGCCCTGACAGTCCGGGTCTTCAGACTCTCTTCCACCAAACGCTTATATTTTTTCAACCGCCCATGACCCAGCCCCATCAGAGACTCACTCTAAGTTGGAGTTATGAAATGTGCCCTATTCAATTCCAAACGGGAATTCCAAAAGTTTCTTTAAAACTTGCATATTTCTTGAGCTGACTTAGTTACAGAGCTTTAAGAACTAATTGCAATGTAAAATTTGGTACTAAAAATCGCATAACTCCGCCCAGTTATACCTATCCTCCACATGTTTCAAAAATCAACCCTAACACAACACCACAATCATCAAACTATACCTCACTTCCCTCTCCGCATCAATCTGAAAAACTTGAGTGCAGCAGCTGAAAATGGGTGACTTGATCACGCACTCATTCATTAAGCAACCACCAGTTTTTACGTAGTTCCTCGGTCTACGTATTCACCCTCAAACTTTGCTCATTTTCCATTCATTTTTGTTTCCTATTCATTTGCTCCATTTCATTCTTCTCTTCACGCCTTCTGAATCATTCTTTTGCAAATAATTGTCTTCTGATTTTTCTCATCTTGTGACTTTTCGATTCTGATTTGAATCACTTCATTGACGTCGTCGTGTTTCTGATTCTCTTTTTTTCTTTTCTGGATTCACATATTCATTTCTCAATGTCAATAATTTCAGGTAAAAACAGAAAGCAGGCGCGGCTCCCCATTCCGTGCGGAAAATGTGGTACATCGCTCTTTTGTTGGTCGTTGTCGCCACCTCGGTTAACGCACAGAAAGGTATGTGTCTGTTTGTCCGGATGTCCTCGGAGAATTGTTTTGGAATAGCTTGAAAAATAGCTTATTGACGAACAATGTTCGGCTCCCAAGTGTCTTCAACAGTAGTACGTCACACGCTGCACTTTTTGTAACTATTCTTTGAAAAAAAGACCCCAGGAGACATTTGGATTTACAGAAATACAGATTCATGTACATATAATTGATGGATGTTTTTCAGCAGACGACGAGTCGATTGTATTCCTGGTGCGAGTCCCCATGGAAGAGATTGAAGATAATTCGAGTGTCGAGTCATACTACCATCCTAGAGGTTAGTTTTCGGGTCACTTGATTCACAAAAAACAGAGGAAATTAGAAGGGAAATGAAACTGAAACTTTGTTTAGTTTGCTCCTTTCCCCTTTGCAAAGAAGGAAACGTGGTGGGCGGCCATATCGGGTTGCTAAATGTTTCAGTTGAGCTCAAAAATTTAAGACTAAATTTCCAGATATATTCAATAAACGAGCGATCCCATTCAACGGAGGTATGTACGGCAAACGATCGACGATGCCGTTCTCCGGTGGAATGTATGGAAAACGATCGGGACCCATTTTCGCTGAACGAAGAGCCGCTATCCCGTTTTCTGGAGGTAAGATTTCCTACTAGCGCGGCACGATTCTTACAACTGCGCTCCACCGAAGTTTCGATAGAGCGCGATTGACATGGGTTGTGCAGACGGGTGCCAAGATTACACATCCGGACATCCGTACACACAGATACTCAGACAGACAGAGCTTCCGAGCACACGTATATGTTTTGAATGGACATCCGGACATCGGACACATGTCTGGACATCCGAATGGTCAAGGATGTTGTTCAGTTCCGATCCGGACATCCGGAGTCTCGGACAAACAAACGGATACACTGACCCCAAAGTTGATGACGTCACAGCATTGCGAGGCGTAGGATTCTGGAAACGCGCTCCGTCGCACAACGATTGACACGGTGCCAAAAAATACTTGGCCGAGCGCCAATTTTAAATTTAACGGTCATTTGGCGTACCTTTCAATATCAACCGAGACGCGCACGCTACGCGACTCGAAAAATATTCAAATATGTTCGTTGCGGACCTTACGCTTCTCACCCCTGTGGGGCGTCTTCCTGGGAGAGATCTATTAGCACGGCACACTTCTTACAACCGCGCTCTACCGAAACCGAAGAAAAGTGTGCGCAAAATTTAGAGACTCAGAGAAAAAGAGACATTTTTCAAAGGGATTTCGGTGGACCGCATTTCTAAGACCTGTGCCGAGCTAAGAACCAAAATTTTGAAAAAATATAAATTCTTATGGAATTTGTTTCCAGGAATGTACGGAAAACGATCATTATCCTCGGCGACACAAAGCTACGCTAACAACGAGAACCAGATCAAACGAGGAGCGATGCCGTTCTCGGGCGGTATGTACGGACGATGATTTCTCTTCTTGTGGACTCTATTCAACCCCTTTTGACTGCAAAACGCGACTCTTCTTCTTCTTCAACACACTTCTTGTTTCAATCTCTCTCTCTTTTCACCCAAAAAATCTCCTTATGTTTCTCTGTTTCTCTTTGAATCTCACACACACTCACCTACGATCTCGCTGATCTTTTGATCTTCCGAACTGGGGATATATGATGACAATGGCTTTTTTGTATTCCAATAAAAAGTGCGTTAGGATCGTTTTTAAAAATCGAACTATTGTTGTTGGAGGAGGGTTTTAAGCAGATTTGTCATAAATCGACACGGTCTGGATTCGAAAATTGGCACTCAACCACCAAATGATTGAGGTTCAGGGTCATTTGTACTCAAGAACTGCGAAAGTAAAGAGGGAAATGTTAATTGGTTTGAAAAATAAAGACAAATGAATAGTCATACATACCCAAAAGCATAAAAAAATATGGTTAACAATAATGATAATACTGGGAATTTGAGTAGTAATTCTCTCATTTTGCATCAATGAGGAAATGGGAAGAATAAATACATGAAAATAAATTATGCTCCAGGTAACAGTCGAATTGAATTATAGTTCTTCGCTCAGCTCGCGCGATTCTGCAGCCTTCTCCGCGTCGTTCTCTTCATCGCCTCCCTCTTCTTCTTCGCTTTCACCGTCACCTTCACCGTCACCTTCACCTTCAACTTCAGCTTCAGCATCGCCTGCTCCTTCTCCTTGATCTTCTCCTTGACCTTCTCCTTCACCTTCCCCTTCAGCTTCACCTTGATCTTCTCCTTCTCCCTCCGGCTCCTCTTCCTCTTCATCCTCTTCGAGAGCTCCTTCCTCTCCATCATCATCCTCGTCATCAACACTTTCACCTTCAATCTCGCCTGCCTCCTCGTCCTCATCATCTCCACCTTCCACTTCTTCATCCTCTACTTTCTCCTCATCATCCATCTCTTCGACTGCTTCCTCTCCCAATTCTTCCGCCATGATAGTAGACAGATCGACTCGTCTCGGGAAGACCGGTTGGCCATTCTGAAGAAATGTTTTCTTAATTGTATTAGTCTGAAAGCTCACCTCATCCACGCCAGTATTCTCATTCAAAAAACTCTCAACTTCGTCCACATCCACATCTTGCATATCGGGCATCATGTAATATTGGAGTGGGTTGACGAACAAGTCATCCTTAATAACCTCGGCAATCTCGTCGCTGTCTGGTGGTGCAGCGTAGCTGAGCCATTCGAGGAACGTGATGGCTGACTCGTCTTCCGGCTTCTGGAAGATTGGAAGATTTACATTGAGGAAATGAGGTATCTTTTCGCGAAAAAGGGGTCTACAAAGTACAATTCTTACCGGCGGCGGCTTCTTATTCTCCCTCCATTTGATTTCAGTGATTTGTGTGCTTGGCGTCTCTGATTGCAAATGATACTCCTTGGTGATGACTGTATTTTCAAAATACTCATTTTGGTCGAATGTCATGATGATTCGGAATCCACTGCGGAGATCTTCGAACTCTTGCACCTCGAGATCTCTCAGAGCACCCAGCAGATCTTCTTGCTCTTCTGGAATGGCGGTCGAGAGCAAGTGATGATTAAGGAAAGCGGTCTGCCAGAATTGGTCGATCTTCGTCGTCAATGTCTTTCGCTTCTCATAAATCGGCTGTCGCTTCTTATTGAAACTCTTCTCGACTCGCAGAACCTCTTCAGCCGCCTTCTCGCTCATCACGTCCAACGTGTGTTGAACGGCGTCTAGCTCGATCAACTTCTCCTTTACAGCGCCAACAACTTCCGAACGGAGATTTGGAAATTCGTCCGCATTTTTCGCACGCTCCGCAGCTGGTTCATCGCCAATTCTCGAACGCTTCGCAGCTGGTTCGTCACTCATTTTAGCTGAAAATAGATGATTTGATAGAAAGATTCCAAATCCATAAGCAAGTTTCGATAGAACGATAAAATAAACGGTTGGGAAGAGGTAAGAAGGCATCAAATTTATGATAAATGATGACTGAACTGGCAATAACACTTCTTGAATTCGGTACCCGGCAGATTTTACAAACGCCAGACTTTCTTCATCACAGGCGTCGGTGCCCAATGTTAGGAGGGCGCCTGGATTCAAGAAGAGAAGAATATAAAGTAAATGGTGACGAGGTAACCGAATAAAAAAGAAAGAAGAACGAATTTCAGAGGACATTTGATAAAGTTTATTCATGCGGGAAGACTGGGTTAGTAAGGAGTGCATAGTAGTATACGGACGGGGAGGCGAATGAGAATACATGCAATGATATTCGAAATATTACAAATACATCACAAGATTCGAGATTAGTTGGGGGCAAAAAAAATGGCACTTGAAAAACGAGGGGAAGTGAACTATCAATGTGACAAGAACACTGAAACCTCCGGGTCTTGGTTTTACATCATGACAACAGAAAATGATTAAAACGGGTGTGAGACTTATTATATTCACAAACTGCACACATTATTAGTTAGTATGGGTAACAAGAATGGTGGGGGTGTTTAAAAATTTGACAAAACCGTAAATTGGGTAAATGAAAGAGGGAAACGGGTAAAGTCTTGGTGATTCACCACAATTCGAATTGTTTCGCCATCTCCTCCGCAAGTTTGTCGAATCCGGGCATTGGAGAGTATAACTCTTCACGTTGTGGAATCAACAACGGATTAATGACAGATTTCGCAAGAAGAGACTCAGGCGACGTGTCGGAATCCTGATATGGAGTTGATCCAGCAGACGAGTAACCCGATACTCCTCCTGGTGTTGACTGCTTTCCAATCATCGTGAATGGCAAGACTCCGGCTGTGGCTGCAGCTTCGATGAGCATCGACTCGAATGGACTGACTGGTCGACTCGCCATGTTCAGGTTGTCCAGTGAGAAGAATGAAGATGGGTCGAGCGGCCAGCTTGAAGGTGGGAGACTTCCCGCTTCTGGAATATGAAGATTAGAATGATAACCAATAATTTATCACTCCTTACCTTCCTCCGGGACATTCTTCGGTGGCAACTCGTATCTCGGTCCGCGGGTGCTCACTGGCGTCGGTCCCAATGGCATCTTCGCAGCCGGCTCATCCGGTGTCGATGGTCTCGCGAGCAAATCTAACGGCTGTGTGGCCTTGGAGAGATCTGGAACAGTGCTTTGGCCTCCAGTCATGATATGATGCTCCATTTGATCACGAAGATCCGCAAGAGCGTGGCGCTGCGAAACCTGGAAGAGTTCAGATTAATTTTAATCACTTAGAAGACAATAATTACCTCGTACAGCTTGTCAGAGCGGATGTACGCGTTCGGCCCGTTATCCGGATGGATGAAGAGGCACCGCTTGCCGTAAGGGCACAATCCAGTGGTGGTGTACTTATCGCACAGCTTCGTCTTGTACTTGTTGTTCTGGCGCGGCTCGATACTGAAAAATAAACAGTAGAATAGAGTTTTACTCAGTTTTCTGAAACTTACAAAGATGGACGGAGCTCTTCCTCGCCGTGCGCAAAACGGCAGTTCTCCGCGAACGTGCACGTTTTCGATTCAAGCCAAGCCTGACAGATGACAGTCTTGTACGACTCTGGCTTCTGCATGCGGCGCTCTCCACGACGTCTTGGATCCATATATGGAGTCACGTGGTTGCTCGGCGGCAGTGTGCTCAGAGCAAGCTTATTACTGAAATAAGTTGATGAGAACTTTGTTTGAATGCAAATTGATCTTACTCCGCGATTTCCTTGCGTTGCTGCTCTCTTACAGCCAACAAGCTGGCGGTCTGGGCCATCAATTCATTCAAATTGACCGCCGAGCTCTGTGGCACTGATTTTTCAATCATTGTTAGTGTTTGGAACCCTGAAAATAAAATGAAAAATTGAGTAAAGGTTACGAAGGCGAAGCGGGAAAAATAGATAAATACATTGCTCAGCGAAATAAAATTTTATGAAAAACATCGTTTTTATCGACAAGTGGGTAGCGAAAAGTGTTTCAGTTGTGCGGAACGCGGTGAGTGAGCTCAAAAAGTGGTGGAAATCGGAAAGCGGGCGGTGAATGTATTCAGAACAGAAAAATGCAGAATTTTGATAAAAAACAAAGATTCGACAGAAGAAATTCAGTTTTCGCGGACTAAAAGTTTGGTGACGACGCGGAAGATCTTAAAAACAAAGTTTTAATACAAAAAAGCTTGTCTGTTAACAAAAAAATGACAAAACATTTCGAAAACAATGTTTCCCACACAGGTTTCGCAACGAAAAGTTACGGTTTCACTCATGTCAGCTGTGGGGAGAAATTTCGTGAAGCTGCGCCTTTAAATTGGAGTACGGTAGGTAAAATTATTTTCGAAGCATTCTTTGACGAATAATGAGCATTTTCATGGGTTTTGGATGATTCCTATAAAAATATAAGATTTTTTCTCATAAAAGTCGCAAAATATTTATTTTATAATTGCAGAATAACCAATGATTTCGGAAAACATGAATTACAGACAAAAGACTGGGAAGAAGTAAAAAAATCGAGCAGGACGTTTTTTCGCAAGATTCAGTATTCGAAAGGAAAAAAATTCAATAATTTTCTTATAAGTTATTCAGCTTATTAATGCTGTGTTTTCATGTTTTTGAGCTGATTTTACGAAAAATTTATGCGTTCTTCCCGATTCGTCACTTCCCGATTTGTATGGTCTGAAACGAGAAATACCTAAGTTGTTACCTCATATTCTCGAGTCAGAAGATTCCGAACGTTTTTGACAAGATGTCCGAGCGGAATTCAGAATACTGAGAAGGAATTGAGTTTCTTTTATTCACAAGAAATTAAATATATTTATTTATTATTGAATTAGAAGTGGAGTCGTCAAGCATCACAACGTTTTCAATCGTCTGCAAGAATATGAAAGAAGCATCGAGAGCATAAGAGATCTGTCTGAAACAGAATGAGATAATCTGATTTTTTGTAAAATGTCTGTAACCTTCCCTGAATCTTCTGTAACCTTCCCTGAAACTATGAAAACTAGTGGAAAATCTGATTCGTTAAATTTTGACTCCCAACTTCCAGATTCACGAAAAAACACTCCAGGAACATGTTCCTTATTGCCCTTAACCTAAGACACCTGTCAATCATTCATGTTTTAGAATTCATGAATTCGTGTTCATTCCTGGAAATGAGTTCCTTCAATCAACAAATGTTTTTTTTTTCATCTCAAAATATTGAACCCTACACTTCATCCAAAGTTCAAAACAGTTAGTTCTACATACTATTAATCTGAATGCCTTCTTAATCCCTCCCGATTTTTCTCTATTCTCCCTCATTCTTCCTCTCACCCCCACTCTCTTTCCGATAAGTTTTCCATGTTTCTTTTCTATTCAGAAAAACCAAGAGACCGGATCCATGTCCTTCTTCAAAATGTATTTATCAGATAGTTCTCTTCGGAAAACCCTTTTTTCTCTCTTTTTTTTCATAGTTTTCTCGAGAAAATACAAAGATGTCCACTTGAAAAATATGAACATACCCTCTTATGAGAAAGGAGGGAAACAAGGACAAATGTGTCAAGTCTCGAACATTTTTTCTTTGGCAATTCATTTTTAACTTCGATGAAGGAACACTTTTCGGATAGTTTATCTGTGATCCAAAAGTTTTCGATTCAAAATCAAAACTTTGAAAGTGCCCCGATTTCCATTACTTTTCAAAAGCGTTCTCTTTCACAAGGGATGTAGAAAAAATCCAGGACATCATTTTTTTGTAATTTTCAGCTGGAATCTACAAAAGGCGGAGCGAAAGTACTGTAGTTTGTTGTTTTTTCTGTAGTTTGATTTCTGCTCAGAGATACGGTCAGTGAAACCATGCTGGAAAAGTCGTTATCATTGTTTTTCTATATCTTTTTTCAGAGTCGTGGTTTTCAGTGTAGATTGTACTTACCACCTACATTGAAAATTGTGACAAAATGACACTGTGACCAAAAGTGTGATCAAACAGAATATGCCGTAAAACCTTAAATAGAGGCGCACCCGTTAGCAAGAGTTTGGAGCACCTTATCTCGGCTGTCTTTATAGATATGAAAATTTTTTCAACTGAAGAAATATTCTATGAATATTAAGGAATATTTTATCAGTTAACAATTCTTTGACATACCCTGTGGGAACCAAGATATACCGCAGCGAACATGCACCACTATTACAGGTTTTTATGGTGAGTTAGTTATGTACCAGCAGAGCTGGCGCGGCTTCGCCGCGTTTTTCTCACGCTTTTCGGTATTCAGATATGTTCCGAAATTTCTGAAAGGTTTTGGCATTTTTTGGAAGTGTCTATAAATTTCTCAAACTTTCTGGAAGTTTCCAAATCTATTTTTCTAGAAATTTCTGGAACATTCTGGAAACTTCTGGGAATTTCAGGATCCTGCGGCTAAACTGTCTAAAATGTTTTGAAGGTTTGTTTTAAAGTGCCAAGGGTGTCACTACCAAAGTCAAGGCCCAGTATTTTCAGTTTGAACCTGCTTTTCCGATTTTTGGGTTACTGTAGCTACAGTACCCCTTTAGGGCTATGACAGTAGAAAATCTGCAAAGTGTTCCAATGAAAAGTACGGGGCTACAGAGTTAACAAATTTATCAACGTACTTCATCAGTGGGGATCTGAACCTTTCAAAATATTCAGGTTCGACTGTTAATGTTCAAAACTCTGTAACTACCGTAATCTTACAGTAACCGGCCCAATTTTTTTCGGATGTCATACTAAGGTGTCCAGGTTGTTACCACCCCAGTCTCGTCTCCCCTCGTTCTGTTTGGAACACTTTTCCATTTTTTGGGTTACAGTAGCTACAGTAATCCTACAGTAATTCGACACCCGGGGTCCAAAAAATTGAAGCGCTCGGAGGTTCATGGGTGTACCCCCAGACATCTTTGGAAACGGTTCAGAGAGAAAAAAGTTATTGAGGGAGAAGCGTCGGACGGACACACAGAACTATTCCATTAGTAGGAAGAAGATACAAACGTGGCTCTATGCTGCTCTTCATCAGAACTGGTACGAATTGCAACTGAGACATATCAAAATTCTTTCGAGTCAGAATCACCCGATTTTTTGGTACGAAAAATCAAATTAAAATTTTATTTCGAATTGCGATTTTTGGAAAAAAACTTCTTAGGACTGAACAAATGTTTGTAGGTTCAAAAGGTTTTTGAGGAACATGACTGAGAAAAAAACTTTGTTCAAAAAAATTCAAAAATTCAAATCCGGGCCGCTATTTTTTCGGCCCGGCCCGAAAATTTCCATGTCTGGCTCATAGCTGAATAAGAACCCACTAGAACTCCTTTGGATCTTGATAAGGTTTTTCTGATTTGTACCAGTTTTAATTCGTAACAGCCCATAGGAACTTCTCACAATTTTCCGTAAGTTTAAAATCCTTTAGCCTCTTCCAATACCAGATGCCCTTTCAACCTTGTAAACTAACACACAGTTTCTAGTTCAATAAATCTACAGTTATGAGGAAAAACAAATCGGAAAATGTGTCAAGTTGCAAAGTATGATGGTTTCATCCCCCTCCCTTTCCCATTTCTTTTTCTCCTCCGATCCGTCCTAATACGGTCTCTTTTTCCCTCTATTGCCTTGTTTGGAGACCCCCCTTCGTCTTCCTCTTTTCACTCCAAAAGTCAATAGACGGACAAGCTATAGTCACTCTTTTTATGTCAAATAGTCAACGACTGATTTCATGATTTCTGCGTCCTCCCCTATTTTATCTCTCTCTTCTTCATGCTCTTATCACACTCATTATTATCATTTTCAATTTTCAGTCGTTTTGGCAGGCAGAGAGCAAGTTGTTTGTGGGTTTAGGTACACTATCGAATTGATGTCATTTCATATAGTAGTGGTGGAGAGCAAAAAATGCTCTGAAATACTGAAATTTGAAACTTTCTTAGTGTAGAGTTTGTGGGAAGGTCTACTGTAGCTGTTCGAAAATAGATCACAAATTTTTGGTTTCCCTCTGGTTTGTGAGTTGGTAGATCGGATTCATCATGTCATATCAAGAGTTGATAATTTTTCGATCCGGCTTCAAGAAAATTTACCCCGACTCGTGACAAGTTTAGATAAAAGTAATAGTTTCTGAAAACTGGACACTCTCATTTGTAGGAAACGCTTAACATTAGATCCCAGGTTTTTGCGATTTTTCCCGACAAGCAGTTAAATTTTGGCAAGAGTTACCAGAATCAAGTTTTTGTTATGAATCATTAGTGTAGTCCATTGCGACAACAACCCACTTCTTTTTCCACTTCTGTCAAAATTGTGCATATTTCTCTTGAATTCCGGGTGTGGATACTGGAAATGTGAAGTAATTCAAAAATCTGAAATAATCAGAAGTCTTCCAGTCATTTCCAGTTAAAGGAAGACTTCCGACTCAAAAAGAGCCTAGGTGGAAGAGTTTTTGTCGCGCGGCCGTGTAGTCCTCTCGGACAAAAATATTTCTCAATTTCTCGTTTCCTTTCAACAAACTTTCGTGTTTTTCCAATTTGAATCGCTAAAAAAGGAAGAAAAACTGCGAAAGCGAGGAATTAAGCAAAAATCTTATCCGAGAGGACTACACGACCGCTCGGAAAAGCTCTTCCATCTAGGTTCTTTTTGAGTCAGGAAACCGGGAATTGTGGCGATTGGAGCGATTTTAAGCATTTGCTCCAATAATGAAAGTTTCTTAAAATTGTCTGAAGTATCGGAACCTGAAATAAGAAACATGATTTCAGTCCTCCTCTAACAGTCCATTCACTATAAGATTCCAACCCTTCGCTTCTCGCACAAATCGTGAGAGCAATGCTTGAAGTGCTCCTGTAATAGAAGGACATCTTTCGATGCTCGAAATTGTTTATTATTTTTGAAGTTTGAAATTATGGAGCTAAAGGAGGTCAGCTTTGAATCACAGAGCAAGGCGTCTAATACAGTTTTTGTTATATATTTTTTGAAGTTTATAAGCTTCTGTCTGTATATCGTTTCCCTTTATACATTAATCCATCATCTTCATTCCGATCCACCAAGCCATACTCAAGTTAAGCACTCTCTCTCTCTCTCCCTACATTAGCAGTATAGTCACCAAACAAAGTTTTCCCTCTTATCTTTCCCCTCTCCTACCATATACATACATTCAAAAACCACGCCTTTTTTAAACACCGAAACATTTTTTCTTGTTGTCGAGAATGAAATTCTTTTTTTCGGAGAGAGAGAATTGCTCTTTATAATCCTACTATGCCTATCAATCCTTTTTTTCCGAAAGAAAAGGTTTAGGCCATATTTCAACGACCAAAAATGGAGAATAAACACAATAATTGAAAGCATTTCAAGTAGTTTTTGAGACCTTTTTTGATGGAATACAAGGGGTTGGGAAGCAGGAGAATAGGTAGGTGAGTCATATTCACCTTTTGTTTGCTTTTTTCTATACCTTTTGGCAAATTTCTGTTTTCTGGGTTGCCCCCTTTTTTCTCGGTTTCGGTTTCATTTCTAACCGTTTCCTGTCAAATAGAATTTTCTCAGCTCTGGTAACAGGGTATTCATTCTATTGCCGCTGAAACTGAATTCAGATTTCAGGCACCGCAAGAGTAGGTTCTGTAAATCACAAAAATAGGTTTTCCCTGATTTTTTTCTAAAAGAGATACCAAACTTATGTACTTTAACAGACCGACTTCCCCATGTTCAAATTTGGACGAAGAGGTACTAGTTTATTTTTTATCGGCGATTTTCGAAAGTTTTCAGACTCAATTTTCCAGCCAACAAGCCGTTTTGCGCAGTTTTTGAAAACGGCATGTGATAGAGCAGGGTCGAAAATATATACGTTCAAATTTTCAGCCAATTCTCAACCGTGATATGAGCACAGTTCTCTTGTTAAATCTGATCTTGTTGTAGAGGACCTTGATACTTTCAATTTCAAGGATCAGTTCCTAAAAAGTTCTTGCTTCAAAAACTCCTGAATAGGTCCGAACCTAGACCATCCAATGGCAAATCAGATCTTACTCGTTTTTCTCGAATCGCAGGCCTATAGGGCAAAAATTGAATCTACATTTGGAATCAGTGTTTTCTCAGCTTTCCAATGATATAGATCACGTCCCATAACTCCAAACTGACTCGGGGACCTTCCCTAGTTAACTGGCCGGTGTACCACCAAATTTGTAGATAAACTGGAATAACGGGCTATGAGCTAATTGAGCTCTGACTTTATCCATCAATAGGTTTTCCTTGCCAAAACACAAACTCATACATAGACATCCAACCTCTTGAGACACTTATCACATATCCTGAGTGCATCCTAAAGAACACTTCCTGGCTAGACAAACCCCCGTATTCCACGTGAAAAATATTTGCACAGCTTGAGCCCCTCTCTTCAAAACTGATACACTCTCCACACTTCATTCAAAATGTGCTAGTTTGCTCACACTTCTGCCGCCGCCGCGGCTCGGGAAACCGTTCCGCATCTGCCTTTTGCACACAGTTCCCCCTTTCTCTAAATCTCTTCGACTCTCTCTTCTCCCTCTGGCGCCATCGTCGTCGACGTCGCAGAATTAATGAGGCTGTTCTTCGCGCGCACCACCAGAGAGTGACCGGTTGAACTGTCTGCGTCTCACTTCCCAACCACACTGTCTAGCTCCACCCCTCGTTCGGAAATGAGGCGGGTTCGGGTTACCCCCCGGGAGAATTGAGGCAAAAGCCTAGGAGTGGGCGGAGCCTCCTGTCTGCGTCTCCATGGGGACAATGGTCTCTAGCTTGGATGGGAAGAGAGTGAAGATGGCAGTTTTGTTTCGTCTCACTACAATGCACAACCACTCCGTTACACAACTGATCTTATGATTCTTAGTTTGATGTGCAGGTGTGAATTGATTATGGGGTTACTGTATTTGGTGGATTCTATCTGGATTATATAAATATCCAATCTTTTCAACTTCCATCTAGCCATCTATGACCCTACTAGAGAATTTCGAAATCTAGTTTATGTGTGTATTGACTCCTAGCTCTTTCACAATGGCAACTGAACTCTGAGCATTTATTTTTTGGGATGCTAGTGACACATTTGTTGGCAGAAACAGTCCAAAGTCCTGAATTTTTTGAGTATAAAAGTTCCAAACGCTAGTTTTTTTTTAACTTCCACGTTTAGACTCCGAGGTACCGCTTACCAATCATGTAACTTTCCAAATTATTGTATTTCCTCTAACTGCCTTTTCTCCGATTTTAAATTAATTGATCAATTAAGAGGTGTCGGACATTCAGATGGGTCTGTCATTCCGGATGTCCCACAGATGTCAATTCTTGAAAAGTTGCAACAAATCAGCTATTCGTTCCTGTGTCTGTCTGTCCGGATATCCGCTATACCAAATTTTTTTCACATATCACATTTTGACAAGATTTTCCACATTGGGGGAATCACAAACTGTACTTCCGTTTGTCCAGAATTCCAGAATTTTATAAAAATTTTTAAGCTTTTTCATGTATACAGTAGTTCAAATTTTGAATTTGTTTTTCAATTTTGAGATCTTTTCTACATTTTAGAATTCCACTGATTTTTCAAATTAAAATTCTTATTGTGTAATTTCTGAATTTCCTTGTTCTATCCATGAATCTATCTTTTTTCCAAATTTCCAAGTCTTTAATTTCAGCCAACAATGTCATACGGCGGCCACGACCCGAAAGGGTACGGAGTCGAAGACTTGGTACTTTTATCGACGATCGACTTGAGAAATGTGGTGCAGAATTTGCAGTTGAGGTGAGTTTTTTTTTTACTTTAAAATTCGAAAAAACAAGTCTTCGAAATTTCAAAAAATTTCCATAATCTTTGAACCCTTCTCTCTTCCTTCCGTTGTTCTCTCTTCGTTCTTGACCTTCTCATCCGTCACGCCATCTGTTTCCTTCCGATGACGTGGCATCATTAATCCCCTCCTCTTCCGTTCTTTATGTTCGAAGGCATCCCTTCGGGGCGCCAGCGACCGGGACAGACCTAATGAATAAATCAGTGTTTTCATTTGAAATGGTGTCTTCTTTGTTAGTTAAATGAGACGAGACAGTAAGAGAAAAGAAACACGGGCGGTCCTCTATCCCCCGCTTTATACAGCCGGATAATGGGAGTTGTAGAAGTAAAAGTAGCGGATGAAGGGAGGGAAAAACGGAAAGTTGGAGTGGTGGGGATCTTTAAAAGTTTTGGGTTTATGGGTTAGGGATATTTGGGAGATGGAAACATAGAAGGTTCAGAAAATTATTATGTGACATCTAGATTCCACAGTGTCTTCCAATGTTTAGGTTTCAAAATTATATGGTTCAAAACATCCCAGTTGCCAAACGTCCAGTTTCTAAATGTCCCGGAGCCTTTTTTGTAAAACTTTTTAGTTTATAGACTGCGAACTTTGAACCGTCTTTTTTCAATATGTATTAGCTCGGCACCGTTCTTACAACTTCGCTCCACCGAAATGCCCTTGAGAAATGTCTATTTTTCTCCGAGTCTCTCAACAATCTTCTTTGGTTTCGGTAGAGCGCGGTTGTCTTATTCAAAATACTGAAACGTTTCTCACGCTTTATCTCAGTTTCAAGTTAAAATAAACTTAATGATTGTAGTTCTTTACCTTTCTCGAACTACGGAAAGGTAAAAACCAAACTTCTCACGGCCCGGCCCCATTTTGAAATTGTACAATTTTCTGAAATTTTTCGAAACAAGTATAGTTTTCGACAAAAAATTTAAAATTCAACCAAAAGGCGAACGATAAATTTAGGCACTCCAAATTATCGAAAATTTTCAAAAAAAAAAAGAGAATCCTCTTTTGAAGGACCGGCCCTGCTCGATTTTTTACAGGTCTGGTAAAAACCCAAGGCAAATTATCTGGGAATGGGCCCAACTTTCTAATAATTTCCCGAATGACTTTTCCCCCTTTTACCCCTATCCTAATAATCGTAAATCTACATGATTAGTACATAAAACCCGCGTCACTTCTGATGGCTGAACATCTGCTCACCCATCATTAGACCCTCTCTTTCTTCCTGAATCTTCCTTGCTTTCTCTCTCTTTCTCCCATAGAGACACTCTTATAGAGAGAGAGAGACATTAGTCTCATTTTGACAAATCGACTCATCAAAATCTTTCTCTTCTTTTGGCAACATGTTCCATTTTGGGAGAAGAAGACGTGCCGCCCGTTTTCTAATTCAATTCTGGAGAGGGGGAGACTCCCGATTGCTTTGAGACCAAAATTATTTCGAAATGCGAGAAAATGGAGCAAGAGAGAGGAGTGAACATAAGAATATCCGATTTCGAAATTTCGTATGGAAATGGGAAATTGGATGACACATTTAGAAGTAGTAAAGGATTTCGAAATATGTACAACTAGGCAGAAGAAAAAAGAAAAAGGGACCTGGCGCACCGTAGACGCTTTCTCAGAAATCGTTTCAGAAAACGCTATTGACTTTTCGAATCATTGTGGCAAAAGTGTTTGTCAAACGGTTTAGGAGTGACTATTCACAGACCTTGCAAAAAAAAGCAAATGAAAAAAAAGTAAAAAATTTGGGAACATTTTCAGATTCCAAAAAGGACGAATCTATACGTATATTGGAGAAGTGTTGGTGGCTGTGAATCCATACAGACAACTTGGGATTTATGAAAAGAATACGGTGGATCAGTATAAGGTATGGGGTTGGAGAAAATTCAAATTTTACAATATAGTCCCTCGGAACTGCTCGAGTTGAAGTTTTAGGCAAGATTTAAGAAGTTATATTAAAAACCATATTTACAATTTGAATCGATTCAATAAGCAGAGGAAAAAAACACTTTTTCAGTTCTTTTTTATGGAAAACTCCCTCGTCGAGCACGTGACCCCTGACTTTCTAAATCGATTCAAATCAAAAAGTCTTAAATTTGGAAATAGTGGTGTCTCCCTTTATCCGAAATTTTAGGCTTAACTTCCTGGAAAGGTTATGAAGGTACTTGGGCTTAGGCTTAATTATCTCCTAATTGCGGAATCTGAAAATTTCAAACTTTGGACTCCTCGGATGTTCGGAAACCTTAGACCTAGGCTTAACCGGCTTTTCCGGTTTTTGAGATTGTTTAGGCTTAAGCAGAATCTTAGGCTTAAGCTCAGTGTTATTCAAGTTTTTAGGTTCAGG
Organism: Caenorhabditis latens; assembly: GCA_002259235.3. Classification (NCBI taxonomy): domain Eukaryota; kingdom Metazoa; phylum Nematoda; class Chromadorea; order Rhabditida; family Rhabditidae; genus Caenorhabditis; species Caenorhabditis latens. The sequence continues at coordinate 3,495,210 of CM056094.1, forward strand.
CTTAAGAGTCTCTTCTAAAAAGTCTAATTTCTAGAAACTCTTTTTTTTAACCTCTGGAATGCTTTGACATTTTTTGATAATAATATTGTAGATTAAGATACTTGAATATTCTGTCCCGGCGTAAATCACTATCAAAGTTTCATTTTTCGATTCCACCCAAACATTCCAAATTTTGTACAGGGACGCGAAATCTATGAACGTGCCCCACACGTATTCGCTATCGCTGATGCCGCCTACCGATCCATGAAACGATTCGGCCGTGACTCGTGTATCGTCATCTCTGGAGAATCTGGTGCTGGAAAAACGGAGACTAGCAAGATCATTATGAAATATCTTGCTGCTATCACAAACGTCCGACAACAGGGAGAAATCGAGAGAGTCAAGAATGTGCTACTGAGATCGAATTGTATTCTGGAGGCGTTCGGATGTGCGAAGACGAACAGAAATGATAATTCGTCTAGATTCGGAAAGTACATGCATATCAATTTTGATTATGACGGCGATCCGGTTGGAGGAAATATCTCGAATTATTTGTTGGAAAAGTCCCGAGTAGTCCGTCAACAAGAGGGTGAACGTAATTTCCACGTATTCTACCAGCTGGTTAATGGAGGAGATGATGGCTTGTTGAGACAGTTTGGAGTGGCTAAGGATGCCAAGCAATACTACTTTTTGAATCAAGGAAAATCTCAGAAGGTGAGGTCGAGTCTGTCTGTGTGTCCAGAAATTTTATCTCGATGTTTCAGGTCGCGTCTATCAATGATTCCAGAGATTTTGCAGAAGTTCAGACTGCACTCCGATCGATTCACACTTTTGATAAGCAAGATGTTGAGAGTGTAAGTTCCTGAAAGTTGTGTAGCCTCTAAAATTCTGTTTCCAGATGTGGTCTGTCATCGCCGCTCTTATCCATCTCGGTAACGTCCGTTTCATCGACGCCAACAACTCATCCGGAGCAGTCCATATCTCTGAAAAGGCCGCGCTTCAAAATGCGGCACGATGTCTGAATGTCACCCCGGAGGAGCTTTCAAAAAGTTTGAGTTCTCAAGTTGTGGCGGCTCATGGAGATATTGTGAAGAAGCAGCATGATGTGAATGCTGCTTATTATACAAGGGATGCGTTGGCTAAGGTGAGGGTAGGGTTATGTGTATTGAATGAAATTCAAGAAAAGCAGGTTTCGGTAAAAAAGGAATCGAAAAGAATCCCGCGTAACATTGATTGACAAAACTTGATTTCACTCGAAAATGAGCAACGTTGAGCCCGTGTCACAATGTAACATAAGTTGAGTTGTTTTTCAGGCTTGCAGATAAAAAACAGGGCTTCATTTTTTAGTTCACAATTTTTTTGTACATTGACAAAAGTAATTTCATCCTTACACGATTTGATGAGGTTTTTTAGTTGTTCATGTTTAACTTACTAACTAGTGAATGTCATGGATTCAGTTTGGAGATATGAAAAGTGACTTATATCATCGAAAAGCTGAGTACACGCTGGTTTCCAATTCATATTCAGTTTTTGCCCTCGAAGTCTGGTGTTCGAGAAAAAAAGAGTCAACGTTCCGGCTCCCGTTACCGTCATCGACAATGTGACACATGCTCAACTTTGCTCATTTTCTACCTAAAACTGAAGTGTCGTAACCTTTATGGAGTTTTGTTAAGTCATACTTCTAGTTCTGAAATGGACCGATCTAATAAGCGGAAATGTTTCATAATTTTCACATCTTCAAGGCTCTCTACGAACGTCTGTTCTCCTGGGTTGTCTCCAAAATCAACGAAGCAATCAGTGTCCAGAACAACTCTCGATACAGCAAATCCCACGTCATCGGAGTCCTCGATATCTATGGTTTTGAGATCTTTGGTACTAATAGGTATCTATCTGAACCCCTTTCCCTAAGCTGCTTATGAGATACCTTATTTTTCAGTTTCGAACAATTATGCATCAACTACTGCAATGAGAAATTGCAACAATTGTTTATCGAATTGGTGTTGAAGCAGGAGCAAGAGGAATACGAGAGAGAAGGAATTAAATGGGTCAAAATAGATTATTTCAATAATAAGGTAGTGAATAATATATGAGTGTGACATAGAGGGGATAATTGAAATGAGACTGAAGAATGTTTGAGTGCGTGCGTGTGACGAGACGAGATCAAAAATACAAAATGTGTATTCTTCCAGATCATCTGTGACCTCGTGGAAGTTCCCCGCACAGGAATCCTGTCGATTCTCGATGAAGCATGCGCTAGTATTGGAAATGTCACTGATAAAGTTTTCCTTGGAGAACTCGACAAAAAACTGAAAGGACATCAACATTACACCAGCAGAAACCTCAAACAAAGTGACAAATCAATGGGATTCGAGGAGTTTAGAATCACTCATTATGCTGGAGACGTGACGTATTCTGTGATGGGATTCATGGATAAGAATAAGGATACGTTGTTCCAGGACTTGAAGAGATTACTGTATCATAGCAAGAATCGACTCATCAAGTCTTTGTTCCCTGATGGATCGAAGTCTATGGCGGAAGTCAATAGACGCCCTCCAACTGCTGGATTCCTTTTCAAGAATTCAATGAGTGAATTGGTGAAACAACTGGCTCAAAAAGAGCCACATTATATCAGATGTATCAAACCGAATGAGGAGAAGAGCTCGAATATCTTCGATCTGGAGCGAGTCGAGCATCAAGTCCGTTATCTCGGTCTCCTTGAAAATGTTCGTGTACGTCGTGCCGGTTTTGCCCATCGTATGCCATATGATCGTTTTGTAAATCGATATAAATTGATCTGCCAACAAACATGGCCAAATCCACGCAGAGGACAACACCTTCGAGATAGTTGTATGCAGATTTTGGAGTCGGCTGGAATGGCTCAGGATTGTGTACAAGGAAAGACGAAGATATTCATTAGGAGCCCCCAGACAGTGTTCAGAATGGAAGAGTTGAGAACAGAGCAGTTGCCGAATGTGGTCACTTTCTTGCAAAAGGTAGGTCAGGTTTTTATTATAACATCAAGACAGTTATGGTTGGAAAACTCAAGTTCTGAAAATTCTGAATTTAATCACTCACTAGTGCCAAAATGGATGAAGTTATAACAATCTATGGATTATGTATAAGGAAGTACCTAAAAAATTCATGTTAATGTCGTAAATATCCTGTTACTTCTATTTCATTTTGGAGCAAAAAACATTATGATCGCGCCCACTTATGTAATAGGCGAAATTTCAAACGTTATCATAATCTCCAAAGAATCAGATTTCGATTGAATGAAGGTCACATCGGATAAGTTTACCAACCCCAAGTCAGTGGTATTAAAGAGGGACACCACTATTACAAAATTTAAGATTATTTATATGAATCGATTCAGAAAGTTAGAGAAAAGAGAATATTCTCTTGAAGCCATGTCCGAAAAAATCCGTTTGAAGCGAATTATGAGCCCGAAAGAAATATTTTCAAAAATTTTTAAGAAAAAAATGTGAAAAATGAACATTCACGTGCACGACGAGGAGAATTTCTATTGAAATGTATTAAAAATTGCACGACGAGGAGCGATTTTTCGCACTTGGAGGTCTCAGAACTCGCTTCTAGCGGATTTTCGGACATTGCTCCAAGATAATTTGCTTTTTTCCCTGGCGTTCTGAATCGATTCATATAAAAAATTTTCAACTTTGGAATATTGGCGTACCCCTTTTAAAGAAAAGTATATTTGTTTCTATTTTAATCCAATATGATCCTCATGATCTGCTCCTTAGTTCATGATCACCTCTCTGCAAAGCTTCTCATATGTTTATGACACTTCTCTGATTACGTCTTTCAACTTCTTCTTTTTTGTTGTTTCAAACCAAAATAGACTTTTTTTCAAAGTTGCTAATTTCCTAGAAATCTCGAATTGAAGTACCTGTCATTTTCAGATGGTCCGCGGAGTCCAAGCACGTGAACGATATCGACGAATGGTGGCTGTACGAAGAATTATTGGAGCATACAGAAGATATAAATTGAAATCTTATATTTGGCAATTGATCAACGCGTTCAGGTGTGGAAAGACATGATTTTCAGATTCTAGATTCCTTTTCCAGAGATGTCCGCCGAATGAAGGACCTTGGAAAGGCGATCCGTTGGCCGGCACCACCTCTAGTACTTGCACAATTCGTATCCCGTCTTCGAGTGATGCATCAAAGATGGCGTGCTGCCACTATTCTTGCTAGAATCCCACCTCATCTACGAGCGAGTCTTACACAGAAAATCGCTGCTTTCGAAGTGTTCAACAACAAAAAAGAGAATTGGGGATACCCAAGAATGTGGAGAGGAGACTACCTCTTACAGGTACACTCATCCCATTGAAAGAACCTAAAAACCCCATTTTTGCAGCAAGAAGAACTCGACCTCCCAACTTCGGTGTCCACGTACCAAGACGGTATCCAAGCCCTCCGACAGAGTCACCCATTCGGAAAAGTGTTATTTTCCACGTATATTCAAAAGTACAACAAGTTTAATAAGAGCTCGTTGAGAGTTCTTATTGTGACTGATCGATTCGTGGCGAAGTTAGAGACGAAGAAGTTCAAGTTGCTCAAAGAGCCCATTCCATTGCAATCGGTGAGTTGATTTGAGTAATTTTTCTGCAAAGGAATCGAGCCCATCATTGTGAAATTTTGCTGTTCAAATGGCTCACTTTGATTACAATCGCGTTTTCAAAGGGGTACACCACTATTCTAGAAAAAAATAAATCAGTCTGAAGCGAGTTCTGAGGCCTTTGGCACCTTTGGCACATAAGGTCTCATAACTCGCTTCAGACTGATTTTCGGACCAAGGTCCAATACAAATTTCCCTTTTCCCCTGGTTTCATATTAAAACATCTTGGAATATGGGTGTCCCCTTTCACTCCAGTCTGCAGATTGTTCATATTTTCCTGGAACGAGCTTCAAATCAAGATTCTAACATTCTACTACCTATAAACAATAACAGGAAGTCTAATCAACATTCTCTAGGGATTGGTGTTCTGCGAAAGTTACCTAGACATATTTATGGTTTTATTTTTGCTTATTGGCTGGTCAAAAGTAATGATCAAAAATGAAAAATAGGAAAATAATTGATAAGCATTGGGAGAATAAATGATCGACTCTCAATGCTTGCACTCACATACAATCAGAAAATCTAACTAGGTAATTTGAGCAAGGTTGTCAAAAAAGCAGTATGGAAATTTTACATTGGAGTTGCCACATTTTCGCTGACCTTGTGGAGGACCAGAAGATTAGTCGATGTTCAAAATGCAGCCCATTTGGTCTATCCAAAGTCTCAGCCGCGATCGGCCGTACAACAGTCTTGAACTTGAGATATGGTCTACCGTTTTCTTGGAGTTAAGGCATATTTTATTTCAAGATTTAGAATTAGTCGAATGTTCTCAACTTGGCTTGAAACTAGATTCAAGTTATTGTTGCATCTTGCAGAAACAAAATCATGATAGTCGAAGTATTTTACAATTCAATTCACAGAAAAAGTTAAATCGGTGACATAAATTATATTCCGACTATCAAGATCCCATGTCTGAGGTCAGAACCTTCTCGGAAATGTGCACTTTTTAAGACAATGAGCTTCAAAAAAAGAATGAACACTCATCTGAGCTACAATCTAGTTTCTAGCAGATTTTACCTGATTCTGATGGTAGAAATAAAATCCAGATGGTCGAGGTGGTATTCTTCCAAATTTTGGGGCAAAACTTCATTCCGTGAGCTCATGAAGCTCTCTCGTTAAAAAGAAACATTCCAATTTCTAACATCCTGATGTCTGTTCTGATGCCTTTTCTCACAAAATTTCAAAATTGAAACAATTTCCTCCGTTATTTGAGCCCCCCATTTCTCAAACACCACTTCCATTTGTTTCGTGTTATTTCAGATATCTCGTATTTCCGTAAGCGCCGAATCGAATGGCCTATTCGTGATTCATGTCGGAGATAACGATATTGTCGGATGTGCAAAGAACACGAAGAACGAGGAGAGAGTGGGCGAAATGATTGGCACTTTGTTGGCTCATTATGACAAGTGAGAAATAGAGAGATTTTTACGTTTTTTTAGTTGTTTGGAGGGATTGTTTATTGTTTGAGGTGATGATCTACTAGAATGGTGGAAAGATAACAACTGTGCTTCACGGATAAACAATAATATACTTTTGTTGTCTGCGTCTCTCATCTTGAAATTCAGAGTTACGATAGAGCGCATTTACCTCAGTTACAGTACCGCACAGAAGGTTTTGGCTGTTTCCAGTGGAAAGTGATGAACTTTGACAGTGTATTTCGGTGTCACCAGATTTTCCAATAAACTCTTTTTTGTATGGGCTGAACACAACAAAAATAGCGCATAATTTTTGTAGTTGACTATTTTTTTGTAGGGACACTATCTGGAAAGTTACAGGTTGTCAAAGTGAAAAACTCGAAAATTTCGCTGATATTCACTGAAATTAGTCAATTTCAGGGATAAATTATTTTCCTGACCTATAACTTTTAAGGTAGTGTCCCTACAAAAAAACTGTCAACTACAAAAATGATGTTCTATTTTTGCTCTCTCCAACCCATGCAAAATAAAATTTGTCGGACACTCAGGTGACACCGAAATACACTGTCAAAGTTGCTCTTTTTCCACTAAAAACAGCCGAATTCGATAATTTTTTGAGCGGTACTGTACTTCCTTGTCAAGGCCTAAGATTTGAGTTTAAGTTTTCTAGACCACGAGGTTTTCCCAACTAACAATCATTTTCCAGAATCACAATGCGCCGTCCGCCCATCATCATCCAATCGGCAGTCGTCTGTATCCTTGGTGGAAAAACTAAAACGATTCGAGTCTTCGACGCTGAAAACAACAATGTACCGCCCGTTTTCAAGAAAAATGGAAATGATGTCGATTTGATCTGCCATCAATTAACCGCAGTTGCCTAATTAATGTTTCATTTTTTAAGAAAAAATATTATTGCCAGTTTTATATTGACGGTTAGTACACTCATCCCACCTCGTTTCTTTTAAAATTTCTTTTGTTTATTAAAATTATCTCAATTATCTCAAATATCAACACATTCTAGTCCGAAATATGCTTTTAATGTTAAATTCATTTTTAAAATGAAAATTTTTTTGAATTTTCAAGTCCTAGAAAAGTACACAATGCTATTTTGGAAGCAATGTTGTTTGGTTTGCCTCCAAAAAACGAAAATGTAACAAGGTTATGAATTGTCTTCAGATGACGTCAGCTATACATTCAGAATTCAAAAATTTTTCAAAATACGTAAGGTCATGCAGTTTCCGGGGCTCCACTTTCTAATTAGACTCCTTCCTTCTTACATCTTTCTTCATCGTCATGCGCCTTCGTCTTCTTTAAACAACTCTATCCTCCCCCACCTAACAATTCAATTATCCGCCCGCCTCCTTTCTTTGCTCACGGAGCAATTCTTTGGGGGGAGGCCCCGCCCACTTTTTTAGTTTTCCCCTAGTTTCATTATTTTGTTACTTCCGACTTTTGGTACTACTGAAAAGATGTCTGTCGCCGTGAAATGCTTCTATCTACTGGTCTTATTGGCTGTGATGACAGTTGCCACGTGGCAAAATGAGGAAGGTGAGTCAGGATACTGTATGGGGTACTGTACTTGTCCAGGAAAATTTTGCTCTAGAGTTGTAGGTTAGTCATAACATAATCTGATTTTGACAATTTTACAATTAACCTATGATTCTTATAGCTGTTGCAAAGTAAGATTTGTGACAAACAGGAAAATTGAATCTAGACGTAGGGGTTTCAGACTTACAAAAGTTGTGTTCAACGTTTTTATTACCTGAATGACAAGTGGTGCTCAAAATATCGAGGTACCATAAGTTCGAATAGTTCAAACTCGATTTCTGACGGTTTTAAGACGATTATGATGTCGAAAACCGGTTCCAAATTGTCAAAACCCTCACTATATTACCGGGTCCAGGATGTTTTGACATTAGGCAAAAAAATATAATGAAAATTGTTTAGTGCCGGAACATTGGGGTTTTGAAGCGTCTGGTTTTAAAATGTCAAGGTTGCCAAACGTCCAGTTGTGTTTAAAGGCACATGCCTTTGCCATTTTAAAACCAGACGCTTCGAAACCACAATTTTCCGACACTAAAGAAATTTTTTTTCATTTTATTTTTTTTCTTAATGTCGGTATGTTTAGCCACTGGTTTTGGACATCAGAATCGACTTAAAACCGTCAGGGACAAACCGATAAATTTCAGTGTAAAATAGTGTTTTTTATGAGCTGTCGTCTTAAAATGACCATAACTTTCTAGAAAATTTTTGTACAAAAAAGTTTTTAACGACAAAAAGGAAGCTCTACCTTTGTTATGTATGATTCATCAAAAATCTATTTGATAGGATCGTCAGTATTACCATGACACACTCTCAAAGTTGGCCAATTTCCACTGAAAACGGCCAAAGTTTACAACCTTTTGGACGGTACTGTAACTCGATTCCTGTGTAATTTTTGCTCGTTTTGACATCAGAAATGACATCTTCATGATCGAAAACCCCCATCTGAAAAGAATCCAAGCGCTTCCACAAAGTCATGTTTTGTTTTGTGTCAGGTCCATAATAGGTCAAACGAAAAATAATGTTAACGAGATTAAATGAGGATTCTTAATCCACGACAATGTTATTATTACCAACTTGGATTAGTGGGTGGGGGATCATGAAGAATGGACCTTTTTGGGAAATGTCAGTACGACATCTCCTATGTCACATTGGAAATTATATGGTTAAGCTTGTTTGGAGAAGCTCATTTGACCTAGTGTTCTAATCCTTTTTGGATCTAACGAATCTTTTTATGGAGGACACGGATAGATTAGTACAAATGTCACGAAAGATGTCACATGTTCCCAAACGTTTTGAAAAATTTACAGCTTTTCTAAAAAAAGAGACTAAGATCAAAACAATTTATAGGGCAAAGGTTAGAAATTAATTGGAGATTCTAACGAGGATTGTTTCGGCTCTGAGATGAGACTAGAGATTGGGATGGCGAGGAAATTGAAGAATCGTTGGTCAGTCGGGGGTTGAGATAGTGTCTAGGTAGAAGTTCGGTTTTGAATAAACATGCAAAGTTGGCTCTGTGCCAAGAATATCTTCTGAATTTGAAACTTGGCATTTTCCACCGTAACCCGAATGATCGGATACACCAGTAGAGAGCACGGGATCAACATCATCTGTGAGAAATCGGATGATCTGGAACTTTTGAACATATTTGATTATGAGATATGAGACGAAACCTATATGGCTGAGGATTCTAAATATGCTATCACTTACTGTTCGGCACCTAAATGAACAAATGAACAAAACTGTTTATCCTTAATAGTGTTCCCGTAGTGGTCAACAGGTCTTCAAATAGCTTGCTTCAAAGTGAAGAATTCGAGTCGATAGACCTCTCAAGAGCCTTATGAAAGCCGGGTCTCGAAGCAAGGTTCAGCCACTTAACCTAGCGGTTCTCACCGGAATTTCGAATCATATTCGTATCATCGAAATTTTCTGTTCTAGCGGTTTCAATTATCCAGTTGAAGCAAATTATCTCGGGGTCCGTTTAAGATCCGGTAACAAATACGGAAACGCTAGTCAAAACGAGAAGTATCGTACCTTTGTTTATTTTAGTGATAAGCGGAATCCCAAAAACAAATTTTGAATCCTCACGATGTCTGATTTCAGACCATAAAAGAAGTTTTGTTGTTGTGTAGACTCAGCAGAGTTGCATGGATTCCGACGGTCGTCATTCCATAACTGTAGAACTCGGGAAGAGTACGGTACCGTGCAGTAAGATATACAATTTGGCTTTTTTCAGTTGACACTGACCAACTTTGAGAGGGTGCACTCCCTAGCAAGTTACATATCGCCAAAGTTTCAGTGCCAAATTGAGTCATTTTTGAGCTGCCTCTTAAAATGACCATAACTCTCTGGGGACGGCCCGTACAAAAAATTTGTCAACTACAAAAATAAAGCTCTATCTTTGTTCTCTCAAAGGTGGACATTCTAAGCTGAAAAAGGCTAAATTGTGTATCTTACTGTATAGTATGGTACTGTAATGAATTCATTCTTGAAACTCTATACATATCTAGACCAAACCTAATTATCAGATCATATTCGGTTTACGCAGAATCCAATATGCCACGAATGTCGTCTAGACGATTAACAAATTACGTAGACGCGATAATCCTCACATACGTAACATATTCTCAAAACCATTCAGCCTATTCTTAACCCATTTTCTCAAAATAATATACTCCTTAACGAAAACATCTCTATTTTCAGACACTGGTTGCGCTGGTGCCGAGGGATGTGACGAGGAGACAAACAACAAGTTCGCCCTGCTCTTCCGCCAAATGTTAGCCAAACAAAGAGGTAATTCAGATAAGAGGAATGGTGACTAATGCAATAAAACTTCCAGAAGCCAACGTGGACTGCACCGTCACCGAGGACTGCCCAGAATCCTTCGATTGTGTCTCTGGAAAGTGTCGATCGATGGGACCACGAAGAACCAAAATGTTCAATTTGTATAGTCGGTGGTGATTAATGATGAATATGTATCTGTGAATTTGATATTGAAGGGGGACGAGAAATGTGAGAATCTGATCTGCGAATAAATTTTGTGAATAAAAATGAGATTAATTATTGTAGAAAGAGCATTCAATAAAGGGAAGAGAGCAATGTTAATGTTCAAAAACAGTAGAAAAGGGGAATAAGTAGGATGTAAAAATGAGATTCGATGAGAGGAAAATTGAGAAAATCGGAGGAAAACGGTTAGGTCCATACTTGTCAAGGCCTGACCCGGCTTCAAAAAGGAACCAATTTTTTCAAAATGTTTTTCAATTTCGCAAAATTTGTGAAATTTAATGGTTTTTTAGAATTTCTTCTAATTCTGAAAAAAATTCGAAACATTTTGAATTTTGGCCGGGCCTTGACAAATAGGGACAGGTCCGTATGGAACGCCATGTGACTTTTTCTGATGGCTCACTGATTAGTTTGAAATCGAAAAAAAAAATCAAATTGCTATTAAAAAAAAGTGAAATTGAAACTCAAAACTCAACAAAATTATACAAAACAGAACAAGAAAAGAGCAAATTTAAATGAAATCCTCCTCTCCATGCATTGACATTGACCCTTCCAACTCTTTCGACGTCTTCGCCACGTCCTCCTTGATCAAATCACGTATTCTATCCAAAAGATTCGGTGGGAGCCATCCCTTTTCTCGTACTTCCTCTTCAGTTGGCATCGCTTGTGTCTCCACCATTCCGACGAGTTCCTCGACGGCTTTCGGCAGTTGAACGTCCATTACACAGTACCACATCTGACGGACACGTGGCAGTTTTCCTTCTTCGTACGTGTAGGAGACGGGTTCTGGAACGGTAATTTTCAATTTAACGGCGAAAAAAGCGATTGGTCTCCGGAACATTTCTCAGCCAGACTTTTCGCAGTCATGAGCTCCTCTCAATTTTCCAGTTTTAGTGATTACTTGACTTTTGAGAAGTCCTAAAGAACATTTTTTGAAATTTTGATATTAGCAGTCCACACCTGTTACAACTGCGCTCTATCGCAAACAAGAGAGTATCAGCCAGAGACGCAGTTTTTTCACGCGCCAACACAAAATTTCAAAGTTTTTGACCTATTCTCGCATTTTTCACAGTACTTTTATAAATTGTTAAGAAAAATGCGAGAATAGGTCGAAAAGTGTGAGAATCTGTGTTCGCGCCAGAAAAAACTCTGCGTCTCTCGCCGATACTCTCTGGTTTGCGGTGGGGCGCAGTTGTAACAGGTGTGGACTGCTAATAAAGAGTTCCACAAAGAGTTCCAAAATAAACTACTTCTACGAGAAAAAACGTGAATTTTTTCAACAAAAATATGTTTTGTTGTTTTTTTGACAAAATATATTGTGGTCCTCTTTATCAAAATTGAAAAAGTTCTTTTTGACTTCTCAAACTATTAATAATCTGAAAAAGTCAATTTATCTCTGAAAAAACTGGAAAATTGAGACAGTGGAGCTCATGGCTGCGAAACGTCTGGCTCCGAAATGTCCCGGAGCCAGCGATTCAATCTTACCATTAGCATCTCCATTCTGATTAATCGTCTGTGCTCTATCAGAAGAGACCTTCAATCTCTGTCTCTCTGGAATACTTCCGTGTTGTCTGAATGAAACCATCAGTGTCTGATACAATCCACCCTCTTTATCCTTCCTCGGATCGTATCCAAATCGACACCATAACCGTCCCCATGGACCACTTTGAATATAGAATGCATATTTTTGAAGGATACTTCTCAATAAGCTATCATCTATTCTTGTACGATACAGTAGTCCTATTCGAGTCCACATTGGTCGTTCGTTGAATAGTTCCTTCAGAAGACGATGAGGTTCTTCGTGTTTGCAACGGAAATGTGCTTCTTCGACTGCTTCAGTGGAGGGTTCCAGGGGAAACTCGTCGTTCGCCATGACAGTGACAGAGAGCGCTTTTCGTTCGACGCGCAGATCTGGAAATGGGGTTTTGTCACGAAATTATGTTAATTTGATTTCAAAAACAATTCCAGGATACTTGCAAACCGGATAACTCGCTTCAAACTCAAAGGTATAGGCTGAAAAGTATACCGAAATGTAGATCTCGGCCAGTTCTATAAGTACGGTGTACTCCCGGACAAATGACAGATCATTATTGTGCTACGGGCTGAGCTAAAATTTTGAAGCGGTCTAAGTGTATTCCCAGAAACACAACTCGGCTAGATCTACAATTAAACTTATCTATTTTCAGATCATAGCGTTGGACTTGAAGATAATTATGCAGTATCCCGTTTCAGGCTCCGCGACATTTCTTAACTGCGACATTTCACAACTCACGTATGTTTCGCAACTACGACACTTCGCAACTGAAAAAGTTGTCTGACCCATTTTCGGACAAAACTAGGGTGAACTATTGCTAGTTCTATGGTTGCGAAACGTTACAGTTGCGAAATGCCGCAGTTGTGAATTCTGCGGATCCCCGCTTCACCCCGGTTTGCATATACACTTTTCAAGATATATCTCCTCAAAACCTCGATCTACATGTCCACTCACTCTGTCCATATCCACTTCGAACCGCCCTTCGCGTCTTCTCCGTGTGATCAGTCTCTCGTCCCAAAATCTTCATCGACGGTGTCAAATAACGACTGAACTGATATGGCGGAAGGAACAACGGAGTGGGTAGTGACTGTGTTTGATCCCACCAACTTAATGCAGATGACATGTCAGTTGGAATGAGTCTTGGAATCAAATCGTCGAAACCGTCGGTTCCGATTCGTTTTTTGAGTGGAAGGTACTGGAAATCACACATCACGTCGAAGGAGTAGACTGTGTTGATCTGGAAGAAACTTTCGAGAAGATTAATTTTAAAACCCATTCGCAACTAACCAATCCCAAAAACTTTGTCTTCATTTTCTTCGGATTCGACTTCTTCCTTCTCACTTTCATCACCAAATGAAGTGTTCCAGATGAGACGTTATCCTGCGTCTTCCTTTCGGCCATAATACGAGATGTATATGGGTTATTAGGAGTGTGACTCAATTCTAGAGAATGATTGTTCAGGTGGGATTGACTGATCAATTGGAGACCGCCCATTGTTTGAAGCGCCTTATCCACATCCTTCACGATTCCTGGATACTTGATAAGGATGAATTGTTTCGGCTCCTCCTTTTTAGGTTGAGCGAAATTTAGGAAATCCTCCATTTTCTTGTCCATCGTGACTTCTGAAAGCAGAGAAATGTTTTGAAAAAGCAAATCTGGTGCGCCTTGGACGCGTTCTTGAGCCGGAAAATAACAAAAATCCGAAATCTGGGGCGCTTGGGACGCGTTTTTCGTCCAAAAAGTATCAAAAATAAACAAAATTCCAACAAACCTCTATTGGGCTTCTAGAAAAAAGAAAATAATAGTTTTTACACAGATACTTTTCAGGTCGAAACCTTTGATAGCAAAACAAAGTCTGATATAAATAAATCAAATAAAGAATAAAACGATTTTCTTTTTCAAAATTCAGATCAATATGAGACAGGATATGTTGTGATAAAACCGGTATAGCATTTAAAAGTCAAAAATTATACATAAAAAGTGATATCAAGAGTCCTCCATCTCATTCTGCTCCTCAAACGACCATCCATTCTGTACACACTCCACTTTCTTCAACTCAGTGTATGGCCATGCGTTGAACGAGTGAGTTTTGACACCATGCACGAAATTGAACTCTTGGAAGCAACTACGGCAGAAGTAGGTGTAGGTGTTGGGAAGGAGTTCGTGACGTTCGACGACGAATCTGGAAATTGGGGAGAATATTTGGTATTTGCTCGGCACATTGCTTACAACTGCGCTCCACCGAAATGCCCTTAAAAATATGTTCTTTCTCTGAGTCTCTCAATTTCGTACACTTTTCTTCGGTTTCGGTAGAGCGCAGTTGTAAGATGCGTGCCGTGCTAGTAGTGATTTTCAGCGATTTCTATTGGATTTTTGAGAAAGTTTCGTTGGTTTCTACGATTTTTGATTGTTAATGATTTTCAGTCAGAAACCTTTTCTAGATCAGTTTCGGGTCTTTTTTATTCAAAAATCGTCTTTTTTTTTTTTCGATTTTTAGTGAAGTTTTAGTTTTTTTTTCAAATTTTTAGCCAATTCTCAGACAAAAAAACAGGATTTTAGGCGTCCTATAGCAATTTTCCTTCCGAAAACCTTTTTTTTTCTAAATTTTCAACCGATTTTCAGCAGATTTTAGTCTGAAATCATCAGTTTTCCTTCAGTTTTCAGCCAAAATCATTGTATTCTTATTTCATATCTCGAAGATTCTTCCTCGTTCAATTTTTCATTTCTTCCCGTGAAACCCTCAATTGATTAATCCCATTATTCCCGTGATACCATAAAAACCCACTAGCCCAGAGATCTCTAAAATAGATAAGAAATCGCGTATAAAGGAGGCTCGAAAACTCCAAGAAACCACAATTTTGTTGCTCATTCCCCTGTGTGTGACAAAAGAGACAAGTCCGTCTGACATGCCGAACCCACCGCCGAAAGAAGATACTTGGGCCTTCCAACCAATCGGAGCACCATTCCCACCAAGTCCAGTCAAATGTATGGGGGAGCAGAACATGTACGTGGCTTTGTGGTACAAACACGGAAAGCCAATTCATGGACGTTCGTGGAACAATGGAGGAGTTGTCGAGTGCTCGTTCCCGTACAAGGAGGCTGAGTTGACCACCAAGGCGCAGTTGGAGGGACAGATTCAGGTTCTCCAATATCTCGGAGACCACAACAATCAAGGTAAGCGTATGGTGGCGTCGAGTTCCTTCTAACTTCCTTATTTCAGGATTCTGGTACGAGTGGATCAAGTACAAGGACCGTATTGAGAAGCTCGATGACAAGCATCAACTCGTTCGTTGTGGAGACTCGTTCCCAATCTTCTGGAAACGTGCCGAGGGAAACCTTCTCGGATACGTTGACAACAAGACCGAGGACGCCTGGTTCTCGTTCAACGGAAAGGTGATCAAGCAAACTGGACCACAACTCAGTGACATGTACATCATCACTCGTAACTGTGTTGGTGGACCACCACATTGTCCGTGCGCTGCTTGCGGAGCCGCTCCACCACCACCGAAACCAGTGCCACGTGTTGAGAGAGACGAATGGATGGATATTCGTGAGGGAGATCCATGGCCGACTCGTACCTTGGTCAAGGCGCTGGACAAAACTTTGGACACATTGCCAGGAGTCAATCCAGATCAATACGTTGCTCTCTGGTACATGCAAGGAGAGCCAGTCATGGGACGTGTCTGGAATGAGGGAGGAAAGGTGAGAGGCATCACATCGGGATCCCGATTCTAATATCTCGGTTTTCAGATCGCCGCCAACTTCTCTTGGTTCAACAACGAGTACTGCAAGAATGTCGGATCTATCCAACTTCTTGTCCATCTTCCGGATAGCGTCCGTGGTTACGACTATGGCTGGATTCCATTCCCAGAGGCTGCCAAGTTCGGAGACAAGGTCTGGCACCCAGTCCACGTTAACAACCACAAGGGAGATATCTCTGTGGGAGTTGTCAATGTCGCTGGAGGAAAGCAGATCTTGGCCAAGGTTGACGTCCGTAACGAGAAGTATGGATACGGATACCAAGGAAAGGAACACTCTGCCACTGCCAAGAACTGTGCCGACAACACTATCGTCCTCTGCCGTAAGGCTAAGGCCGGATACAAGTTGGACGGTTAATTTGAAATCCCTCCGTGAACAGCACCCCCTACCACAAACGCCAACAGCACTGCATGCACAAGAAACGAGAGATGGATGGTATCCTTTTATTGTCCTTTTCTTATTTTTAAATGAATGTGAAAAATTTGATTTCTTGTTCCTTTTAAGGGTTTTCAGGTCTTCTATTTAATCGAGTTGACTGAATTTTGCACATTTAGCATCTAGGAAGGGAGCTTTGATCGAAATCATACAATCTTTGAGAGAAAGTGGGGTACTGGGGCGCTTTCGACGTTTTTGAGTCGGACAATGTCAAAAATCCGAAATCTGGGGCGCTCGAGACGCTTTTTTTTTCTAAAAGGTCAAAAATTGACAAAATTCCAAATCGGGAGCGCCCGAGACGCGTTTTTTCTTTAAAAAAGTATCAAAAATTGACGAAATTCCATGGCTTGGGAGCCGTGGATGCGCCTTTTGTGTAAAAAGTATCGAAAATTGGAAAAATTCCAAAGTCTGGGGTGCCTTTGACGCGTTTTTGAGCAGAAAAATGTCAAACATTGAAAATCTGGGCGCCTTAGACGCGTTTATAAGCCGAAAAATGTCAAAAATAGCAATTTTTCTGACCGCATATATCCTTTTAATTCATATTCAACCTGAAACTGGATATATCCACTCACTCAACATGTCCTTTCCTACACATCTCGCACTTTCTCTCGTTTCCCTTCTCGAATAACACGAACGGATACTTTTCAATTCCACGTGGATCTGTTTCGTGAAGAAGTCTCAAATCGTGAAAAATCAATAGATGTTCACAGTTTCCCGAGTGTTGAAAGATGTACGGTTGTCCGAGACGAAGTTTCAAATCGATGATTTTGACGCCTTCCATGTGTTTCGCATCCACTGGATCGAAGATTTCTTTTTGTTCCATAAATCTGCGGATTGGGCTGGAAATGGGAAATTATTGGGGGTTTTATTAATTTCATATTAGCTAGGCACAGTTCTTACAACAGCGCTCCACCGAAAAACCCTTCGGTTTAGACAGAGCGCGGTTGTAAGAAGCGACCTAATAACTGACAATGAAATGTCCTTTGCATTCTCTGCAGACGAATCGACATAAAATGTGTCATGGATGAAAATGAAAGAGGATGGAAACCGTTCGGCAGTTGAGTTGTCGAAATTCTGAGGCTCCAACTCGGCTCCGTTCTCTAATGGGACGATTGTGTCGCTTTGGCAAGACTGAAAATATATAGAAGGTTGCAATTCCAACAACTAGACTCACCAATCTCTGCCTCAAATCTGACAAGAGGGAGTCACCACGAACTAGTAATTTCATCTGGGGCTTTAGAAGACGTGAGCTTCGGAGCTCATTGGATAGAAGCATCCGGTTGTAGGGTGTCATCGCGTCGACGATCATCACGATGTCGTCTTCGCATTTTTCGGTTAATGAGCATTGCGGACTGTATACCTAGGAGGGTTTTGAGTAGAAATAGAGAGGAAAACTGTGGAAAATATTGGAAATTTTAAATTCTGCTTCAAAAAAAACATATTTTTACTGATTTTCAGAGCTACTAACATTGGTATTCGGTCCTCCTTTCATCAAATATTTATCGTATTTCAGTGATGTCACATATTGCGATTTCCTCTGTCTCGACGTCTTCAGAAACTCGTCTCGTTTTATCACCGATCTAAAGTTCAAAAATTTTATCATCAGAAGCTTGCTTTTAAAGCTAACTTGTGTGTAAAAAGTGGAGATTTTTCCAGAAACTGTTGATCTCCTTTCATATCTTCCAGTCGTCGAGTCGAAACATCTACAGGACGGACGAGGAACATGTCGAGGCTGTAATGAATCGATTTCGCTATTCAAATTTCTCAATTTTTGGTCATTTTCACAAAAAAACACACTTTGAAACTTCTTCAATCGCTGCAGCAGCTTCTTCCTCTGTCACTCCTTCTACACAGGCCATACTGGTCTGCCACATTTCCATTTCCAAGTCTTTTTCGCTTTTTCCTTCTTTCTCCTCGACTTCTCTATCGATTGTGACTGTAAAAATTGATTTAATAGAATTAAATTAACAATTGTACCTTCTCCAGCCTCCCGAACATCTAATAGATCTTCTTTCACATTTTTTAATTCCAGTAGCGGCGAAATATACCATTGTTCATCGGAATTGAATTTTCGATCCATTAATCTTCTCAATTCGAATGAGCGCTTTTTTCCGCAGGGGTACGGTGTACATTCGGTGTTCACACAGATTTAGCGTTCACCGTGACGCGCAACTGCAGACTGGCGCGAAATTTTTAGGGGCGCCACTTTTTGAATTCAGGAGCGGGAACCTCCTCCTTTCACTTGTCCGATTCATTCATTTTCTCCAGCTGCTCTAGTCATTCTTCGCTTTTTTTTTCAATTTTCGCAACATTTTCCTTCAATTTTCCTCTCTTCAGCTCTCAAAAGGCGCATTTCCACTTGCTTATCGAATCTTGTTTGTTCGGCCTAAAAACATCCCCTTTTCATTATTTTTCGATTTTCTATCAGTTTCCGAAGTCATTTTTAGCTTTTATTATTATATAATCATCAGTTCTTCGCGCTTTTCCATCTACTTGTCAAATCCTACCCGGAACCCGTTCAAACCGCCCATTTGACGCGTTGGCCTAAAAAATATCGAACGTTTGTTAGTGAATGAGTCAGCATCCGTTTCTCCTCTTTTCACCATTTCTATATTGATTGTGACCACACTGACATTATTTTCGGAGTGATAAGCAGAGAACAGGAGGAAAACTCGCCTCTTCTTTTTCAGTTTTCCCTAGTTTTCAAATTATCGAAAATCGTTTCTTCTTACTAACTATCTGCTTGTATTATAATGAAATCATTCACCGAAAGAAATCGGCCTAAATCCTCGCCGAAGGCCAGCGCACACTTTTATCTCGACTACACGATTATTATGTGTCCTTGCGGGTCAGCTCAGCCGGATACACAGACGGATACGATCAATCACTCGCTGGCCGACGGTCTCTTATACTAGTACTAACCTATTTGCACAGCTTGCCACTTGGTTCTGTTCACTAGTTTTCCCTGTTGCTTGTTGCATTTTGCTAGTCGAAAATAGTTATTTGCTGTTTGCTTCATCCTTATCAATTTCTGGTTTTTTTGCGTCTTATCAGTGAAAATTCTTCGAGTTCTAGAGTTCCAGGTCATCAACGATTATGACTCGATTTTTCTCTAGCATGTAAGAGGTTAGGTTCAACCAGCCGCATCGAAATGTTAGATGGATGGGACACATTTTCAAATGCGTTGGGCTGCTAACTGAAGGGACATCCATCGTTGACGGCCGATGGTCAAGGCCGTCACAAAGCATTTGCCGGGGGCCCGAAACATAGAGGGCGCGAGAGAGAAATGACGAGGAGACGGGCGGCGCCAGTGTCTCCCTCTATGTTTCTCGCTCTTGGTATAATGTGTCTCATCGACAACGGAGCGATGAGATGGGAGTGGAAACGAAGGGAGAGAGCTCTTTTCGTCCCGATGCCCAGTGCCGACACACACGACCCCTTAACTCGTCGGTTTTTTCTTTTCTCTTCAATTTTGAGTCTTGCAAACAAGCTGGTTCGGACAACTCAGTTCAAACGTTCTTAGCGGAATCTGATACTCATCTTGCCGGCTATCAAGACGCGCCGCATGCATATGGACTACGGTAATTGACCTTTGTTTAGTGTCGAATGCTAGACTGGTGCCCAGTTGTATAGTCGACCCCACAAAGTCAGTCGATTGCCACGTCACCTCCGTTTCTCTTCTCAATTTCGCAGTTTTCCGCAATCCTTCTCCGCGTCAATCGTCGGGTACGATTTCCATCGCATTGAACTAGTTTTTCCTCTCTTCTCCCCTCATCCATTTCCCATTTCGCTCCACGTTTTTTCTCCTTTTTCTCCTGATGCAGCCTAACCACAAGAAAACAGAAATCTAGGCACATTTCATTCGGTTCCCATAGGATTACTGCGCCAATCGCACCAAATTGCACCCGATGAAAAGCCATCTGTGTCTCTGTGTCTTTCGCCTCCTTCTGCCAATTGTAGTGGTGACATACTGGCAAAACAAATGGATTAAGCCCCTAGAATTGATGGTATTTCGCAATAGACTTGTCTTCCCATGTCTGCGTGTGCTCCCCTACCCATATCTACATATTTCGCAATCGGTTTCACCCCAGCCCACCCCTCTGGACACAGCCTGCATTCCCAGTTGAGAGAGTAGTGGCCACTGCGGTTTTTTAATGCTAGCGGGCGCCGCGCGCCCCGTGTTCTCGCGATTATCGATCCGAGTGCACACAGCGCCGGACGCCGCCCTATACTTCGTCTCTATTCCATCCTAGAGGGTAGTATGTCCGCTAAACGCCCTTTTTGTTTCCTTTTTTGAGCGATTATGAGAAGTGGCTGCTCCGAACTGCATAAAACTGCAAGGGTTGTTTACCAAAATTTCGCAACGTGCAGTAGGTGATGTTTATGATCAACGTATCCGAATTCAAGTTCAGTTTTTAAAATCTCTTTCTGATATTTTTCTACAACACTCGTTTCCCTTCCCTCCTATACTAGAACAAAAATCACAGCTCATCAATATTGTCCCTGACGTGTTCTATCTCTTTTTGAGTCTCTTTTTTCTTTTTTCCGATCTCTCATTCTCTGAATTTTGCAGCAAAAATGAGAGAGATCGTCCACGTTCAAGCCGGACAGTGCGGAAACCAAATCGGATCCAAATTCTGGGAAGTCATCTCCGACGAGCACGGAATCCAGCCCGATGGAACCTTCAAAGGAGAGACCGATCTTCAGTTGGAGCGCATCGATGTCTACTACAACGAGGCCAACAGTGAGTTTCGATGGAATCGATTGTTGTCTACTAATGATTAACTTTTCCAGACGGCAAGTATGTTCCACGCGCAGTTTTGGTCGATCTCGAACCAGGAACCATGGATTCTGTCCGTTCCGGTCCATTCGGACAGTTGTTCCGCCCTGATAACTTTGTGTTCGGACAAAGCGGAGCCGGAAACAACTGGGCCAAGGGACATTACACAGAGGGAGCTGAGCTCGTCGACAACGTTCTCGACGTTATCCGTAAGGAGGCTGAGGGATGCGACTGTCTCCAAGGATTCCAGCTCACCCACTCCCTCGGAGGAGGTACGGGATCAGGAATGGGAACCCTTCTCATCTCCAAGATCCGCGAGGAGTACCCAGACAGAATCATGAGCTCATTCTCGGTTGTACCATCACCAAAGGTCTCTGACACCGTCGTCGAGCCATACAACGCCACCCTCTCCGTCCACCAGCTCGTTGAGAACACCGATGAGACCTACTGTATCGATAACGAGGCCCTCTACGACATCTGCTACAGAACACTCAAGCTCACCAACCCAACATACGGAGACTTGAACCATCTCGTTTCGCTCACGATGTCCGGAGTTACCACCTGCCTCCGATTCCCAGGACAGCTCAACGCCGATCTCCGCAAGTTGGCCGTCAACATGGTGCCATTCCCACGGCTCCACTTCTTCATGCCAGGATTCGCCCCATTGTCCGCCAAGGGAACTCAAGCCTACCGTGCTCTCACCGTCGCCGAGCTCACCCAACAAATGTTCGATGCCAAGAACATGATGGCTGCTTGCGACCCAAGACACGGACGTTACCTCACCGTTGCCGCCATGTTCCGTGGACGCATGTCGATGAGAGTGAGTTCATTTTCCGCCCTAATTTCTTTTATAAATCCATTATCTTCCAGGAAGTCGACGAGCAAATGCTCAACGTTCAAAACAAGAACTCCTCGTACTTCGTCGAATGGATTCCAAACAATGTCAAGACCGCCGTTTGCGACATCCCACCACGTGGACTCAAGATGGCCGCCACCTTCGTCGGAAACTCCACCGCCATCCAAGAGCTCTTCAAGCGTATCTCGGAGCAATTCACCGGTAAGAACTTTCCCATATCGACAAAGATTTGCTGTCAAAAGCAAGTTTCACCTAAAAATATGTGATTTCACTTCTAAAACTCGTATTTTCCAGCTATGTTCCGCCGTAAGGCCTTCCTCCATTGGTACACTGGTGAGGGAATGGACGAGATGGAGTTCACCGAGGCCGAGAGCAACATGAACGATCTCATCTCCGAGTACCAACAGTACCAGGAGGCCACCGCCGAAGACGACGCCGAGGGATACGCCGATGGAGAGGCCGGAGAGACGTACGAGGAGCAATAAACTGATTCTTTCTTTTTCGCTCCTAAGCATTCTATTCCACCCAATCCACTCCCCCTTTTCAAATTCTTCTTTTCTCACTTGTCAAATGAGTCCCACTCTCACACTCCCCACCTTCCTTCGACCCGTTCTCTAATTTATTTGCTTTTTTGTTTTTTGGAGACTTTCAGTCTCGTTTTATCTCTGAAAATTTGCGTCTGAGTGAAGTGAATGCTATGAAAGTGGATCAACCTTTTTTTGTCTTCCTCTCTGTTCTGATGTTCTCAAGAGCTTTGTGCATTAAAAACCCGAAAAGTGCGCCCAAATATTTGTATTGTGTTCGTTTTCGGTTTCTTTCTCAGGCCCACCTCGCGCGACCTCTTGCAAAGTAAATTGTGACCTCAAATGGGTTTCAAATTGCTCTAAATTCTGGAGGAAAAAAGTAATAGGCGATTCAATAGAAGTTGTCAGTACGAATTAGGTCTGGCGCTGAAAGGAAACTGGCATCTTTTAGAAACGGAACAAAAAGTTAAAATTAATATTTATGAAGTGAAAACAATATAAATGAGTGATCTAGGAAAAAGAAAATGATATGTTGACATAAATAGCGCATAAAGATAAAACAAATGACTAAAACATAAATTACATTCCCCCAATCGTCATGTCAAATCAGCAGCCTTCACGAATCCATTTTGTTCAATCGCTGTATTCGTATAGTGGAACGGCGCGTTCTTCATCGTGAGCTTCTTGATTTCGGCGAGCTGAAGAGAAAAATTGATTGTCTGATTTTCCAAATCTAGAAATACCTTATGCCCACACTTGTTTTTATAGGTCGTCTCGTTTTTCGAAATCGAGTACATTCCATATTCCAACTGTTCGGCGCACTGTTTGATGGTAGTGCCGGCGGGTGGTCCAGCGACTATCCAGTTGGATTCAAGAGCTCGGAACAAGAAGCGAACCCAGTTTTCGCGGGACTGAACGGAAGTTAATTTGGAACATCCTAGTAATCGCTCACCTCTAATGTAACATTCTTTATCACGCTCTGCTCTGGTTTAATCACCGAAACATCCGTCGCCGGCTCGACTCTTCTCGATGCTCCAGCTCTCGCAGCAGCCGGTACCGATGGTGCTTGTCTCCTTCGTTTCGCGAATTCACTATCGATAACTCCTCGTACTCGTCTCGCCTCTTCTCTCTCCATCCGCTCCATCGCATCTTTCGAAGACGTCGACGATGAGAGCAACTCGTCTTCTGTCTCTCCGCCACGCTTTCCTCCTCCGTAAATCGTGTCGAACCCTGATTCGCCGGATGATGTTCCTGGTCTTCGGAACATGCTTCGTCCAGTCGATTCTTCGCTATTCTGGAAAATGAAACTTCTTGTTTAGTTGCAAAACAATTCGAGGGAACACTCACAACAAAAGCTTCGGCATTTCGAGTAGTTTTCGTCGGGTCTCTACAATAGTCACAGTTGGTTTTACATGGCCGACAATCGGTGTCATCGAAGAAAGTAGCAATTGACACGTGGCGACATCTGGAAATGTAAGATTGGGGTTGTGTCAATAGATCTTGGAGACGACAAAACGAACAATTTTGTTGAGAATCGTGAGATTTTCTGTCAAAAATCAACAAACGGGAGCAAAAAAATAAGGATTTAGCCCGAATCTAATCATTTTTCTGAACATTTTTCAGAAATATATCATCTTTTTTCTAAAAATGTGTCTATTTCGGACATCCGGACATTCCACGACACACAGACAGATTTTTTCCAAAATTGGGAGATTTTCTGTCAAAACTCAACAAACGGGCTCATAAAAAATTGGATTGAGTCCGAATCTGATCATTTTTCAGTAATTTTTACCAAAAATGTGTTTATTTCGGACATCCGGACATTCCAAGTCAGACATACAGACATCTTGTTAACATTGTTAACATTGAGTTTCAGAATGATCGCATTTCAGCTGATTTTATGCTAAATTCTAAACAAAACGATAACTTTTAGTCGGAAATGTTTAAAAATGTTATTCTCCGGAGCTTCAGATCATGTTGCAAATCAGATGTTGCATTTTAAAAAAAGATTCCATTTTTCGAAATTGGAGCTTTTTCTAAAAAATTGTGCCTATTTTGGACATTCGGACATCCAAATACACACAGACATCCCTACTTACTTTGCACTCTCACAATAATCCAACATTTTCTGCAATCCCGTCTGTATCGATTTGATTTGCATCGCCGCTTTTTCTCCTTCCGCATTGTTCTTTTTCGCTTTCTCTCTCAACTTGGCCAACTCTCCGGAAACCAAAAAGTTCAACGCATTCTTGTCTTGTTTCGAATAGTAAATCCGGCAGTAACTTCGTTTTCCGTCTCTCCCAGCTCTACCGGCTTCCTGGTAGTATCCAGCGAGATTTTGAGATGGGGACCAGTGAATGACAGCTCTAAAAACATAGGTATAAGCAGAGTTTCAGAGTTGTCATTAAGTCATTCCAACCTCACATCCGGTTTATCGATTCCCATTCCGAACGCCACCGTCGCCGCCACCACCGGAATCTCATTGCTCATCCACTGCTCCTGCACCTCATTTCTATCTTTTTTCCCTAATCCAGCGTGATATGCCATCGCTGGTATTCCAGCTATCACCAACATCTTCGCCACTTGTTCACACTCATTTCTGGATCTACAGTAGACGATGGCGGATCCGACGAACGTTTTCTTGTTCTGTGATCTTCCCGATTTCTCATTTTTCGTCAGACTTGGCGTGCTGGTTTTGGCATCAACGGTGAGGCATTTAGTGATGAACGAAGCCATGTGATTCTCCGGTGCCGACGGAAGATGATCTCTCATACAAACATCATAAAATAAGTTGTCTCGATATGTTCCTGCTTTGAAGCTCTCCGGATTTCTCAGTTTCAGCTGGAAGGCGATGTCGTCTTGTGCTTTTGCATTAGCAGTGGCGGTGAGTGCAACCCACGGAACGCCTGGACACACATCACGGAGAGAGCCGAGAGTCAGGTAGTCGGGTCTGAAAATGGGGAGATTTGGATTCTAAAAATCGTGAAATGTAACTTCTGGAGTTCTCAGAAGCTCGGTGATTTTCATTGATGGTTTTCAGAGGGTTCTCGGTTTTTCTCATGCGAAACACTCGAAGAAAAATGCTAGAAAATTTAGTTTTTGAAAGAAAACTTAAGCTTTTCCGTGCAGAATGGCCAACTTTAAAGTTTTTTTTCTGAAAATAGACGGACATCAGCGAAAGACTTCTTCAAAATCCGTTAAATTTCCTATTTAGCAGTCAAGTACAAGACAATTTCAGTGAAACAATTATGGTCGCGGGGGGTGGATTTCGCCTCGTTTGATGACTTCGGGTACTGAAAATAGCGTCAAAGGCACGCCAGATGGTGGTTTTCAGAGGAAATCTGATGTTTCTGGTGCAATTTTTCCTAATTTTCCTCACTTTTTCGGTCGAAAATCATGTTTCAATGGGATTTTTCGACATTTTTCTCAAAGACCAGAAAGTTCGTAGACTTTGTGTGGAAATGATAGAAAAACGCGATTTTCATGCTTGTTCAGCAGATTTTCAGTCATTTTCAGCCGCAACTTTCTCTTTCCTTTTCCAAAAATTGATACTCTTTGAGATCTTCTTTCTATTGTTATGTTTGTCGGATGTCCGAGTTTTCTGTTTTTAGGAATTTCCTCTGATTGCAAGATTCATATTCCCACCCAGATCTTACCTAAAATCATGTCCCCACTGCGTGACACAATGTGCTTCATCCACCACAATATATCTCAAAACATCTCGTTTCGTCAAGTCCCCCAACAACTTTTTAATTCCCTCCGTCGCACACCCTTCAGCCGTAATATACAACATTCGAATCGTCGGTTTCTCCTTTCCCAATTCCCTCCAAATCCTGCTTCTCTCCACAGTTGTCAACGTGGAATTCAGTGTTTCACAAGGGATTCCTTTCCTTCTCAACGATGAAATCTGATCTTTCATCAATGCAATCAATGGGGACACCACTACAGTAACTCCTCCGTGCACAATCGATGGCAGCTGATAGCAAAGCGATTTTCCAGCACCAGTTGGAAGTGACACGTAGACATCGCATTTTCGTTTGAGGATACAGTTGATTGCTTGCATTTGGAGCCGACTACGGTACTTTTTGTGGAGAAATAGTTCGAGGAACACTTTATCTCGTCGTTCTATGATGTCCTGACCACGAATGAGACGCTCGCCAGTTCCGATAGCAAGGGGGTTGGCTGGAAATTTAAAATTCAGGTTGGAGTGAAAAACTTGTTTGTTTTCAGTTTACTCTCGTATGATTTGAAGCAAAATTATAGAAATTTTGAAACTTTTTGGCCAATTTTTGTTTTTTTTAATAACGATTTTTCCTAATTCTTACCAACAAAATCCGACGAATCTTGAGAATCCTGTGTATCCGTCGGCTGACTATACGAGGGTCCAGGTGAATCAGATTTTTCAAATTTCTCTTCTTTTCTCACTGGTTTTTCAGTTTTTATCACTTTCGGCGATTCTTGTTTTGCCTTTTTTGAGTTTTCTAGCAACGCTTCTCTTCGTTTTCTTTCATTAATCGCATCTTTCAATTTTTGA
The DNA here is from genome assembly GCA_002259235.3 of Caenorhabditis latens. NCBI lineage: Eukaryota > Metazoa > Nematoda > Chromadorea > Rhabditida > Rhabditidae > Caenorhabditis > Caenorhabditis latens. Next base: position 3,522,206 of record CM056094.1, read on the forward strand.
CGTTGGCTCTCTTTTTCTGCATCTTTTTTCGCTTTTTCTGCGGCTGAAACTACTGATGCTTCTGCTTTTTTCTGTAATTTAGATATCAATTTTCTTGAAAATCCACGAAATAACTCACTTTATTGAATATTTCAGCCCATGCAGAGTAGTTTGAAGTGGTTGGTTTCTTTGCAATCGGCTCTTTCTGGTCTTCTTCATCTGAATCATCGATTGTGATAGTCTCCAAGTTTCGTTTATTACTCGTCATTTCTGAAAATGTGATTTTTTTATATAAATATTCATAATTTGAAAGAAATACACATGGTTTTATTGAAAAGTTGCATAAAAATCGCGAAATAATTCGCTTAAGAATACAAGTGCGCTCTATCGTGAGCACATTCAATCGGCGGACGTTCAAATAAAGTTTTTGTTAGGAAGTTTGTTGGTACTGGAATCCCATGTTTGTTCCAGGTAAATTAATGAAAAACTATTGGAAAATGTAGTGAAAACAATGAAAATCATATTGAACCTTTCGAAGAATTTTTCTTGTTGGAACTAGCGAGTTATTTACGTTTTCTGTGTATATCGCTGTATCTATGTCTTCATCAATCATACCGAATATTCATGCTGGAATTTTGTAACTGGTAAACTCCTTATCTTTTTGATGCTAATCATATTGAATCGCAATTTTTCAGTCATGAATGAAAATGACAATGCCTGTAGATGACGAAAATGACTGTGAAAGTTCGGAACGGTTATTTTCGAGATAGGTACCAACGTAAATGAAATGTGTTCTCCAAATCTAGGAAGTTATAACTCGAAAAAGTATCTTCAGCCCGAACCGTTTCGGAATCCCGAGCTTGCATACTCCAAACGGGTGTAACTTTAGTGTGAATTACTGTACCAAAAAGTTGACAATTACAAAAATAAAGCTATAGGTTTGATCTATACAAAACAATTACACTTGAAGCAACTTAATCGTCAATAATGAAGATATGTATTCTCAAAGTTGAAAGCTACCTTTTCTGAAGGGAAACATTTCCTTAAGTGTCTGAAAATTCTGTAATTGATGAACTTCGGAACATCCAATGCTCTTTAGATGAGCCGGAGCAAGATGGAGTCCCTGTTTGGTAATTGAGTGATGACATAACTTGATGTTTTTTTCAATGATAGAATTCTGTAACAAAATGATTTATGTATTTCACAGTGCCGTTTGAAAGGTTGTGATTTTTTTGGTTTTCAGTGAAAAAAAACTGAACTTTGAGGAGATGTAATGGTGTTGAGGAGATGTAATGGGTCGTCACATAGCACATAATTTTGACAGTTTTTGTTGTGTATGAATCTAGCTATCATAGTTTATCATTGACAACATTTAAGACAGTGTGTTTTTCAGTGGAAATTGACCAAATATTAAAGTATGTCATGAGGGAATCAGGAGATCCACAGAGTAATTATTTAAAGAATCAATCAGATCAAAAGTAGAACTTCATTTTTGTAGTTGACACTTTTTCTGTGCTGGGACTCCCTAGAGAGTTATGATCATTTTAAGGGGACTGCTCAAAAATCGCAATATTGATATTTGTCGATTCGAGAGAGAAATCACTCTGTCGATACGTAACTTGCTAGGGAGTGTCAGTACAAAAAAGTTGTCAACTACAAAAATGAAGATCTACTTTTGATCTGTATGCTTAAAAAAATTAACTTGGTATCATGACATACTCTCAAAGTTGGGCTTTGTCAACTGAGAAAAACAAAATATTATATGTATCTTATTGTCGACACTGTAGTATTTATAAAAAGTGAACTATGTATGTAATTTGAAAAAAATATGTCACTATAGGAAAGATATTTGAAAAACACTGATTCTTCTAACATCAACTCTTCCATGCCAGACGTATCAATTTCCAGTGTTCTCCAACACCAAATACTAGTTTTCCAAAGTGTTCCAGATTGTATCCATCACTCTTCATCTACTTCTTTTCTCTTCCAGTTTCTTCTTCAACTTCAACAACTTGTCTTCTTCTTCTTCTTCATCCAAACAATGATTCCCAGGGGAGCTTACTTACTTGCCGCCTTTCCTCCCCTCCCAATTCTTTTCCGCCACCCGCCTGCACTTTGTGTCCGATGGCTCCCCAGACCCCCCTCCGGGTTACGATATAGTATATTCAACTGGTGAGACGTAGAGTGTGTCGAAAAAGGCTCGGAGCCCTCTCTCTCTCTTCTCATTCTCTTTTTTGCTCCCCCCTATAGCCAAGAGAATTCTCGTATTGATTGGTCCCTCTCGTTCTTTCTTCGTTGCTTCTGCTTCTTCGTGTCTTCTTTTTCTTTCTCCATCCCCATCGTCGTCGTGTTTTCTTCAAAAACCCACTCTTCATCTTCTCCTTCTCTCCGTTTTCCCTCTTCTCTCACTCTCTCTTATTTGTATACCAATCGTGGTGGTCCCACCACTAGATTTTTGCTGGAATTCTCTATTCAGATTGCTGCTAAAATTGTTTTGTCCTCCTGGATTGTTGCAGTTTTGATCCGCTCTGATGGTTTCTTCAGAGCATTCCGATTTCAAACTATTTCCAATCAAAAGGTTTTCAATTAGAATCCCGCTTTTGCTAACTATAAGTACCACATGTAAATGAATGGAAAAAATTCGAACTAAAGAAACTATCTATTATAGTTTTGTAAATGTTAACCAGCTTTGTGAAGCAATCTTTTTTTCTTTAAAATTATTTTCATCAAATGAGAATTTTCACCTCGTCACCGGGTTATCAGTTTCAAGCTACCGGAAAACCTCTTTATTGTTCAAACTCCCCAAAATTGAATTGTGAGTTTCCAAAAAACTTCTCATAACTTGCTTTCAATTAAACATTAAGTGTTTCATTGATATAATTTGGATTTATTTGGCTTTTTAGATATACAAAAACAATTTTTCGAAAAATTTAGAAATTCTGAGCTTTGAAAGAGTGCTCTTCTGCATGACTTTTGAATTACTCCCAAAAAAAATCACTTGATAGAATCTTCTAGAGTTTTTATCTGGTTCCAATTGGTTTTGACTGGCTGAAGTAGCTCTCACTACCGGCTTAGCTGAAATATTTCACATATATTTTCCCGCTTCAAGAAGTGGAAAAGTTTCAATTTCAGTGTATTCCTAAAACTTAGTTTATAATATAATTTCTTCTGTTTTTTTTTTGCAAAACTAGTTCAGACATCCAAAACAGTTTATTTTCTGAAACCCCTTTCTATCAGAATTTTTTTTACTTCTTGTCAAACGGGGTCCCTGAGAGATAATAATTGAATATTAATTGAAACCATCAATTTTCCTTTAATACGTTTCCAGTCTCCTGATTTAGTTTTTTTTTTCATTCTCTCTCCTTCTCCGCCTACAAAAATTGCTAGGAAAACTCACGAAATGCAAATGAACTCTTCTGTTAGTGCACACATTCCTCACTAATTACCACCAATCAGTGGCATGTGACGTCTGGAAAAAAGACTAGAAGAAACGAATTAACTAATTGAGATGGAGTTCTGGTGGTTCAGAAGAGTTCAGAACAACTTTTCATTGTTCCTTTTTTCTCACTTCAAATTGTTGGAATTCTTTGGATTTCCAGAAAAAAAAACGTAAAATAAGAAGAAACATAATCTATAACAAATCTGTAACTCCGTTAGAATTTTTCTTGGAAAGTAAAACTGAAAGAAACTAACTCTGGAGATACTATTTTTCTGACGATCAAGCCCCAACTAATTGTTGATTCCCTCAAGGCGAGGAGTCTGAAACTTACATTGAGAACAATCAAATTGTTCGTAAAAGTCAAATTTTTTAAAACTTTTCCTAGTTTGATTCTTTTTTTTCATGGCCTAGATTTAATCCTCCCAACTATTCAAGAACCTGCCTATTCCAACAAGTTTTATGAGGTTTGTATCATCTTTGATTTTGAAGGTTTCGATTAGCAGAAGAATCCAATGAAAGAGTTTTTCTGTTTCTTTCCATTATGATCTTTCAAAATCAAATTTGAACATGTCAAAATATGGTACTTGTCAAGCCCCGGGCCCGGCTACTAAAATTCAAAATTTTCGATTTTTTTTTGCGAAAAAGTAAAATATTTGACTATCATTCATTAGGAGAAATTCTGAAGAATCATCAAAAAACTTTCATTTTCGATAAAAGCATGAACAATTTTGAAAAAAATTGGTCTTGACAAGTATGAAAAATATTGATTCGACCTAAATCTTTTTATCAAAATACTTATCTTTTGTGTATCAAAAGTTGATTGACAGTTCTAACTTCCCAGTTGGAACCGTTTAAAAAAGTACGAGAAAGCTGAAAACTATTTCTAGCAGTAAACCACCAAACTGCACGTAAAATCTTGGTAAATTGACTGAAATTCAAATCAATCCGAGAGTAGTTTTTATGTCGTAAATCAGTGACAGATTCTCAAAACTTTCGGTTTGGTTCAAGAACTGATAATTTGTGTTGAAGATAAACTTTTTCAAAACTTCTAATTGTCTCTATTTCTGACTAATCAACTTCAATATCAGGGTGACTGGAAGCTTTTAAATTTGCTTCTTGGTGCTTCTAAGATTTCGTTCTCTCCCCCAAACATGTTCCAAAACGTTTTCGTATTTTTGCCTACCCCGTTTTCCCGTTTTCTCACCTCCTTTGATCCACACATCTCTTATCGAATTAGGCTCTCCGCGGTTCGGAAACACTTGAAATTCCGTCGTTTTTGATACTTCCCCTCGTTCTTCTTCTTCTTCTCCTTCGAAAATATACTCGAATTGGAACGGAAACTGATTTCAAGTATCCTTCTTCATCTGAAGTATGTTTTCTTGCAGAGAGAGGCTGCTCCCAAATGCCACGTTGATGTGTGAGAAACGAGTAGAAAACATTATAGAGGAAGAAGAAGTATGGCGACAACACGGGCGGCCACTTGTGAGTTTTTGCACCGATTCGGAAGAAATAAGAGAATGTGAAGCTGGTCGAAACTAGTAAAACTAATTGGGAGGAGAAATTATAAGAAAGAGTATTTTCAAGACAAAATGAAAAACATTCAAAAGTTGAATGAAACAAAGAAGAAAATGAAAGTTACGGTAGAACTGAAAAATGGTTCTCGCAGTTTCTGAGCTACTTCAGTTAGAACATATTATCAGTTCACGAACTCGTGCCGGGGGTGTTAAAGGATTATCTAATTTATTCGGAATTCTGCAGAATGGTCTCATAGTTGAAAAAGATCAAATGTCGTGTTTTTGAGTTTTGCAGGCCTGAAAAGAACTGCAAATCATGTTTTTTTTTACTTCGAGACCATTCTGAAAGCGTTTAACACCCCTGGCAAGTATTTGTGAGCTGATAATACGTATTAAAAAGTGAATACAAATAGTCTAATCAAATTGATGCAGTCACTACTCATTGTCTGGAATTCAAGTCAATAGCTCAAGTCCGAAATCATTGAGTTGGCTTTTTGCAAGAAAAATAAATGATAGAGCACTCTGAAAACATGGGTTTGACATAATCTCATTCAAACTTTGAGAGTTCTTGGATGCCTTTTACTACCTAAAAAGTTTTTTTCGTTTCACAGCATCAATTTTTGTATGAATTACAGATGAAATCTAGAGCTTCATTTTTTTAGTTGACACCTTTTTCGCACGTGCATTCCTTGAAAAGTTACAGTCCTTTAGAATACACAAGTTGAACTTCATTGTATAACTTTTGTCTAGTAAAGTTTGAAGTATATAGCTGCAAATTTCCAGTTTGCATTTCGTATTCAGTAAAACCATTGCAGATTATAAAAACGTTAGTCCGTAATTACCTCAATTTAAATGCTACTCATCAAAACACAATATTAATGGTCAATCATCAAAAAGTGATACTTTTGAGACAAACACCTACTATACGATTTTATATAGTCACGAGCTAATAGTAAAAGAAATCACAAGGGTACCAAGCGGTCATAGTTTTCATTGATTCTTATAAACTAGTCCCTCGCCAAAACCTCAAAAAGTACACTTTCAAAGTTCAGAAACCCTTGAGCAAGGATATTTTAGAAATTTACTGAGGCATGTCATTTCGAATTTACTCAAAGTGTGAGTTAATACGACATGACTTCCTATTTTGAGTAGGTGGGTTTATGAAGTAGTTGTCAAGACGATTTGTTCGAGCAGTTTGAGGTATAGACTGGTTACCAAAGATTTTTTTCAAAACTAAAGAAAATGCTTCCGTTAGGAAAACCGTAAAACCTGCAGTAGTGGCGTGCCCAGAGGTGTCAGCCCGAAGTCGTCATGGTTCCCGAACGAGATATAAAAAAGTTGTCAACTAATGAAACATAGTCGATATTTTCAAAATAGTTATCTAATTTAGAAAAAAATTTAATTTTGACATCAACCGAGACGTAATGCTCCAAACTATTACTGGTGGTCTCAATTTCCTGGTTGCGCAGAACCAAGTTATATCCCATAGATCTTTAATGTGGAGTTTTGATAACCGTTAAACCTCTAATAGAGGTGCCACTAGTAGCAAGAGTTTGGAGCACATTATCTCAATTGACTTGAGAGCTATCACATTTTTTCCAACTGAAGACATATTTTATAAATACAAATAATCAGTTTTATTTTCTCTGTTGGCAACTTATTGATATCTCCTTTGAGAAAAAAGGTAATCGGCTTTGCTGGAGAGGCATTTCCATTAGAGATTTCATGATTGCTACTAACGAGAAAACATTAGGTGGTGAGTCTTTTAAAAACTGTCCGATTCCATAATCGTGGTCATTTTAGAACTGTCCACCATTGGAACTGTTTCTCGGTAAAAATGTTTCTTACGTGAGGAAATTAACAAATGCAAGACGAAACTCTCAATTTTTCAAATACCTGACGATTGAGAACCGTTCTAGAAAGAGGCAGTTCTGGAATGAGAAAGTTCTGAGAAGGCTCACCACTGAAAACTATTAAAGTAAGGGTTTACTATAGTACCGTATTCCTGAAACCAGTCCACCATAAGTTTATCTCCTACACTTCTAAAGCCCAACTCCCACCAAAGTTTCCAAAAAGCAAAAAGCCAAAGCCAACACCAAATAGAGATAGATGTGGAAATGAAAATTGAAAAATGAAACCCCTTCCATGCAGTTTCGATGAGCATTAAATGAAAAGTGGAAAAAGCGGGGCGGAGATGAAACAGAGAGAGAGAGGGGGGTTAATGAGAAAGGCGAAAAGCAGAAGCTAATGAAAACCAAAACCCAAAAAGGCCATCCCTTTCTGCTCTTCTTCTTCCATCTAGTAGCAAAAAAGAGGAAAAAGAAGAAAAAAGAAGGGAGGCATACACTCCACAAACTGGAGGGCATTTCCGTCCCCCCGTCCTTCTTCACACAAAAGTAGGCGGGGCTTACTTGTGCTCCGCCGAGCTCTTCAGTGCCTTCAAACACTCTCTTGTATTTTTGTGTATCTAGGGCTTAGACTAGGCTGAAATGGCTTTTTTGCTCAAATATTATACATGTAAGTTTAAGGTTTTGAGGTTTTGACCCACTTTTGGGGAAAAGTTTTGAAAACTAGAAAGCTTGTTTCGTTGGGTAGCACAGTACGGTTTCTACATCTGCGCTCGTTTCTCTGCGTCTCTCGATTTCACAATTTCGGTAGAGCGCAGTTGTGAAAACAGTTAATGAGTGTTCCTGATTTTCAAAACTTCACAACTCAGTCAAAAATTGTGATAGAAAGTTGATTTTGAGTGGAAATTGAAGGTATTGAGTAGGGCTATTTGATGAAAACAAAAATTCCTTGTGAAACTGGAAACATTGGAGTTACGGGCGGTACACCCCATCCGGTTATTTCAGACTGGCGGTTGTCAGGTGTTTAGATATGTATTATCATGACGACGTTCTTGCAATGGAGCTCTACCGAAACTTTTTTATCTTCACTTTCCATGCAGTCATACTAGTTTCGGTAGAGCACGGTTACAAAAATATGACGATTCTTACGGTTGCGCTCCACTGTAACTGAAAAAAAGTTACACCAAGATTTCCGATAGAGCGCAATTGCATACACTAGCCAAACTCCACTTAAAAAGTTAACCAAACCTCTTATTTCAGTCTCGGCGAAGATCCGTACACTGTCCGAATTCCAAATCAGATTATCAACGAATCAGCAGCCACCGTCGAATGCTGAAATCATTACAACGCTCAGATACTTTCAACAAACACTTATCGGGTGAGTTTTCCTCATTTTTTGCAGGAAAGAAGATCATAAAACCGAATGGGAACCAGATGTTTTTCGAATTTCATAAAAATTCCTCTTTTATTTTTTGTCAAAACTTTTGTCTTTTTTCCACTAGTAATAAGAAGCAATTCAGGAAATGTGAATGAGGACTATTCAGGACCAAGTACTTTGTACTAAAGGGGTACTTAGGGTTCAGGGGGAAAAGATTATGAAAAAATATGACAGTAGGTTGCAAGTGTGCTCCAATGAGAGTCTCAGCGACTAAAGAAAAAGAGCGATGGAGCACATTTGCATAGTAATAAAAAGTGACGTGAATGACCTTTCACCTTTTTCATCAGTCTCCGTCTCCACCTCTCCCCACACTATTTCTCTATTGTTATTCCTCGAATCGAAAATTGGTAGAAGCCAGAAAAGAAGCGTAATAGAAGAGTCATTTCCGATGAAAATTTAATTAACTTTTAGGTTCATTTCTCCTCTTTCTTTCCTCTTTTTAGTTTCTTTTCTAGTTTTTGTTGGGGGACCCAAAATAAGTGTGCATCTTCTTCTTCTTTCTTTTTTTCTGTCGTTGCGTTTTCCGGCGCCAATTTGAATTTTGAATTGGGCAACCGGAACAACCATGGCTCTTCCTTTTTTCGTCTTTTTGCTTTTCTTGGACCCCATCTTGGAATAAGAATTTGTTGGGATCTTTAATGCGTCTAGAATAGATCTAGCTTCTTTGCGTCTCTCAGACTACTTAAAAAGTGGAACGGTGATATCTCACCTGGGAAGCAGGACTGGGGAAAACTTTCAACTGATGAAATCTTCTTCATGAAAAACTCTACATTTCTTTTGTTGGAAGCTTTTCGTTATCTCTCTTACGTGGTGAGATACAAACTGTTCAAGTTTTGGAGACGCAGAGAAACGAGACAGTATGTTTTCTCTGCGTCTCTCAGCTTACTATACGATTTGAACGTATATATCTCTCCTGGGAAACAAGATAGAGAAAAACTTTCAACTGATAAAATGTTCTTCATGAAAAACTCTACATTTCTTCTGTTGGAAATTTTTTGATATCTTTCCTACGTGGTGAGAGTTTTGGAGACGCAGAGAAACGAGAGTGTCTGCTTTCTCTGCGTCTCCCCTCCCTCCCAGTAACTTGAAATTCTTATCGAAAATACTAAAAATGACGTGTTTACTCTGCAAACTAAACAAAAACAAAAAGACGAACCCTCCATTTTCTTTTCCGTAATTAACTGGGAATTAACCGCCCGTCGTTTTCCCCATTTTACTCTCATCACTCTTTTTTCGTTCTGATGGAAAAATGTAGATAAGAAGGAAGGAAAGGGTTAAAATGTCACAGGAGGAAAGGAAGAACAAGATAGATTGTTGGGATTATTTAGACTGGGAATTTTAGAGAAATTTCGGTAAAGGAAGGAAAACAGAAAAATAGTTTTGGGAACAGGAAAAATAAGAAAGATACACGGGTTCCGGTTGGTCCGGATGTCCACAATGAATCTAAACTAAAACTTTTTCCAGGTTCCTCAAAGACTTTCCTGCCACTCAGACCAACTACTGCGAGCGATTCTCATCGGACGCGGCACGATGGAATTTATATCCAAATCTCAATTATTCGGCACTTTATTATGCAATAGTCAATCTTTTAGACGTTTTCCCATTAATTACAAGTCAACCACAAGGTTTGTGACAGCATAAAACGGTCAATTCCAAATCAAACAATTTTCAGCAATAGGAGAAGCAATTCTAGACACAATAAAAGCACTTATGATATTTCTGGAACGGGACTCACTGGAGCAACTGCCACTTTTGTTAGCAAGTCAACTGGGTGTATTTCCAAGGGAGTTGGATAAACAGGTAAGCGATGGAGAGTGAGAAAAGGAGAGACGCAGAGAATCCCTCGTTTCTCTGCGTCTCGTAGCTTACCGCAACATAGAAACGGTCATATGCAGCAAGACAAAGAAAAACTTGAAACAGATCAAATATTCTCCATAAAAATTGCTATACTTTTCTAGTTGAAAGTTTTTCGATAACTCACTTACGTAACAAGATTCCAGATCGTCCATCTCCTCGCTGACTGTGTTTTTCCATTTGCAATAAACGACGAGACTTATGTCAAGCTAAGTGTACCCGGTGTACTTATGCTGGTTTTACAGCAGACACATGATCCCAGTGAGTTGTTTCTTCCAAGGGGCGGAGCCTATTCTTATGTTCCAGGTCTGCACACGTGGATCGTCGAATCAGCAATGAATTGTTCCCAACGTGTTTATCAAGATCTCCTTCAAGTGATAGCGAAAGGAACATGTGAGAGTAGAGTGGCCGCTGCCAACCTACTCTTTCACTATTGGCCATTCCCAAATCCACAAATTTTGCATAGGAAAACTATACAATACCGAGTACATGCGTGGCGAACTATCCAATGTCAATCCACAGGTTGTACTGACAAGTCTTCAAGTGTCAAAAGATGTTATGATCCAGTGATATGTGCTGATGTAGCAGACACCTCTCCTCCCATTTTTCTCTGTCGGAAATGTGCAGAGCAAGTGACTGGAGAGCGAAAAGTGGTCACTCAACACATCGCCCAACCGATGCCCGCTTCCAACGCCACGTGTCAACGAGTGGAATGTCAGTCTCAGTCTCGACTAGCAGTTACGATATGTTGCTCACACGAATGTACAAGAGGGCATAATCACGTGCCGATGAGATTATGTATGGATTGTAGTACGTTGGTACACGAGGAGGGTACGATAAAGCATCTGCAACATCAAGGAAGTGGAGTTGTGTGGTCGACAGATGACCAGTGGCCAACGGTTGAGAGTATTGTGAAGTTGTTGAGGGAGACAACGATGTTCGAGGGGAATGAAGGAGAGGGGAAGAAGCCGAAATGGTTGAGACAGTTGGATGGTGGAACTTCGATGGGGAAAGAGGTGAGTGTTTGAAAACATTATAAGATATCAGTATGAGACTTAATGAAGCGAGTTGACACGGACCGGCCCGTAACTAGCTTGAAACGCGATGTTGTGAGCTGACAAATATACCAATATGTAGATCTCCGCGAGTTCCATGTCACTAACCTTTTAGGGTCCAAATGGCTGTTTGTTTAGGTCCCGCGGGCCGAGCTTGAATAATTTTTTGGTCATTCGCGCGTTTTTTGGAATTTTCTCCCAAGGGGGGTACATTATCGACTAACCATTCGGCCCGTGATGGTTCCTAAACATAGACCTCGCTGAGATCTATATTTTGGTATATTTTTCAGCTCATAAAACTCAGTTTGAAGCGGGTTACGCGTCTGCAAGTATGCTTGATGAATGACGCTTTCCATGGAGTGCCCGCATTACAGAAATAAAGCTCAATCTGTTATCTACACACCTTCTAAAACCTTTACAGTTAGCCAATTCTCATAAATCATAAGTTTTTTCCAAAATAAGTCAGCTACATTTGCAAGATTTTATATCTAGATTCCTTCTTTTATTAATCCCGACAAATGTAATTTCTTCTGTTTCCAGATTGACAAGATGGCTGACGAACGTCGAATGCTTAGCCGATTCGGTGTTTGGCTCATGGCTGCCCTCTGCCCTCCGAATGAAACTGCAGATCCCCGTGCCATTGGATATATTATGCAGAACGTATTCGAATGGTTCGCCACAACAGCGCTTCTTCCCAGCGACTCGATGGGCGCCTCGCTAGAACAACTGAAGACAGACTTTGTCTCCGATTGGATCAATCTAGGAATGCGTGTTCATAATCCTGTGTTCATCTCAAGTTTATGCGGAGAGTGTGAAGAACATGACGGGCGGCTTGTAATAGAGCGGATCAAGGAGGGTCTCGGACGTCTTCTGGCTCTGATGCCTTACGACGTCATCAGTCTGGAGACGTGGTCCCGTGTGATGCCACGCTGGTTGGAAGCGATTGTGAACGATTGTACGGAGGATAATCAGCCAGAGTTGAAAGTGTTATTATGCAAGATATTCGAGCCAGATTTGTGTCCACTGCCATTCGAAACATCAGAAGTTTATGGTTTTATGACGGGAAGGATTGGAGGAGACGATTATGATGAGATGTTTAATGCATTGCAATGGTTACATGTAAGTCTTTCCATCAGTTACAGACATTTCAGTTTCAAAATTTCAGCAACTATCTCGTTTGGACATCACAATACCACTTCACATGATTCTGGAACATTTCAATCGGTGTCTTCAAAAACTGCGAACTATCGAAATCCCGCCCCTTTCTGAGAATGATTTGGAAGAGGAGGAGATGTCGGTTCACGTGGTTCTGGTGGACACCTTGGTTCTTCAGATGAAACTAAACGACGCGGAGAGATCGATGACACCAGTCTTAACAGATAAACTTTTTGAATGTATGCAGTTATTGGTTTCCATTCCGATACGAGCGGTACCACATTCGTGTCACGATCCCGAGTTGGATGGGTTTGCAGACTGTCAACGTGAGTTGAATGAGAATTGAATTGTTCAAAATAATTCTGGTTTTATAGAATGTCAACAGACCGCATTTGTCCAGCAAATGGTAATGAACATCACACAGAAAGTGTGTCCGAAGCGAGAGGTGGCAATTATTGTAAGTGTTTTTTTCAATTCATTTTCAGATACCACTATAACCATACTTAAAAACCGGACCGGCACGTAACTCCCTTGAAACGCAAAGCTGAAAATATACCAAAATGTAGATCACGGCGAGTACTATGTCACTCACCTTTCATAGTCCGGATGGTTGCTTGTTAATGAGCCGCGGGCCGCGCTTGAATGATTGCTTAGACCATGTTCGCGTTTTATGGCCCTGTATCCCGGCACGCAGTACATTAACGACTAGCAATCCGGCCTTAGAAATAGATTTCGCTGACTAGGGAATGACTTACACATAGGTTGGAGTAACACGAGAATCGGAATCAGGGAAACGTCAGTTTTCCGGTGTAGTAGGTTACGGATACAGAACTTGCCGAGATCTTCATTTTGGTATATTTTTCAACTCATAAACCTCAGTTTGAAGCAAGTTACGCGCCTTCCCGGTTTGAAAGTATGCCTATTCCTGTCTTATTTTCAGACCACCGTCGACGAAGACGCCATCTACGACGAGCAAACTTCTGACACCCCAACAGGCCCGGGAAGTACCATGCTCTCCCCGCTAACAGAATCTGGGAGCAAAGGAACATCTCCTGGAACATCAGCCCCATCACGCCCGTTTCCAGACAACCTCCAAACTCAAACTATGTGTGTAGCACAGGCTTGTGAACAAGAGGAAGAAGTTGAGGAGTGCGAATTTGTTGGAATCCTACCGTGCGAGGAGATGGAAGTGGCTATGGCTGAAGCTGTCACTCATGACAACGTGTTGGAGACTGGACAAGTTGTGACGAGTACAACAGTCCATCCTAGTATAAAAGGACAAATTGTGCAAACTCCGCAGACACCTGTACAAAAACAACCTCCATCTGATTTCTGGGTGACCAGTGTTGGAAGATTCCGGTTTAGTTTCGAACAGCTCCCGGCGCAACTCAAAATGATTCACTCGTTACTTTCTTGTCTCGACGTGGCAGTTGAACCAGATGTAGAGTTTTTTGTAATGTCATCCATCAAATACCTCTGCTTACATTGTGAAGCCCTGAGCAATGCTAGAAGAGAACATCGAGGGTTTCTGATATGGACACAAGAGAATCAGATGGTGCCGAAACTATGGGAGAGATTACGATCGGATTACATTCAAGTGGGCGAACTAGCAACTCACCTGCTACTACATGCAATGACACTGCCGTGCGGAGAAGAAATGTTCTGGAAAATGGTGCATCGAGATTTCACGTCTCCGCAATGGAACGTGAGATTTGATGCTGTTGGGAAGGCGTATGTGTTGGCTCAAATGATAAAAACGGCACCTGTGAAAGCGAATAAAGTGGTACAGACATGTTTGGCGTCTGTATTTTATCATTTTATTGCTTCGCTACACGATCCGAATCCATCAGTTGCACAGAGGGCAATCATTGCTTTGAGGGCTATGCCAAGTCATACTTTGAAGGTGAGTTGGTTTGAATTTTGAAAATGTTTCTCAAAGTTTTAATAGGTTTGATTCTGAAAAAGCAATAGAGAAACATTGTTGTAAGAATTAGGGTGCTCTCATAGTTACCGTAAATACTGTATTATAACGACACCTGTAATAGAACGGCACCTGTATTATAACGGCACCCCATCTATACTCAAAATTCAGGAATATGATTGTCAGAGTGTTTTTTCTTGGTTCTGATTAGAAGCAACGTGATTAGTAACTTCTTGATCAGCAAGAAGAACGCCCAAAAAAGTGTTTTTCGTTTATTTTCAATGAGTTTCTGAAACCACAAAATGTCTCTGAGAAGCAGTTGAAAAATGCAATATTTACGGTACATTAGTTTTCAAGATCTGGGAAGTACGCTCTAATAAAAGAATTTAACTACACTGAAGACTTAGTTCATTGGTCTATCTTATATCTATAACGTTTTTGCCTAACTCTTGTACATCTAAGGGATTAATTTTCAATAATAATATTAGCTCGGCACAGTTCTTACCACTGCGCTCTACCAAAATCAAAGAAAATTGTGTGCGAAATTGAGATTCTCAGAGAAAAAGAGACATTTTGCAAGGGCATTTCGGTTGAGCGCAGCACTAAGAACTGTGCCGAGATAATATATCGTTTCTTCAAAATAATCCTAATAATTACCACACTCATCTTCTCATTCCAGCTAATGTGCATGTGCTTCGAGTCTCAATTCGACCATTGCATTGTGGACCGCCCGTTGATCATCCATGCAATCACAATGATGTCAATCCTTCTCCCAGATCAAACAACTCTGACTTTCGACTTTTTCATTCAAAGATTCGAGACCCTTGTGTTGGAAAGTCAATTGAGTAGTCAGACGGAGGAAAACATTTTTGTGCAAGGTAATTCCTCTATTGGTAGTTATGACGAAACAACTAAATTCTGGTTTCAGATCTAATGCACACTGACCCAATGTCCGAACTCTACCAAAGAAAAGTTTCCAAAGCTAGGACTGCCATCGAAAACGCAGGAACATCCAGGTCAATAGTCCGTCACTTGAAACAGTACGACGGGATGAAACATCAGTTGGCACATCTTCCATCGGATCCAGGTACGCTAGAGGGATCTCTGTTGATTTGTGATGAAATGATTAATGATTAGAAATAATCACGATTTCCTGCTATTCTTAATATGATTGATTAGATACGGAATCCTCTATCTCGTTATCTCTCTTCTCACTTTCTCTGCAAATTCTAATAACCACTTCTCTCTTCTTATTCAAACCAAACCGTATACTAATACTCCCCTCTTCTACTAATTTCTATTGTGTAAGTTATGTCAATCTGTCCATTGTAAAACCAGAAATCCCTTATAACCTCCTAACCCCTATGTCTCTTAACCTACCCTTTAGATGCCTCTGCAAGAGTTGGTCGGCCCCCTGTGCTCCACTCTTGCCGATGCCCGATTCACCATTTCTCTACACAGATATCCATTTATCAACTCGTGTTGCTCGTTGGCGTCGTCGTGGACGTCTCTCAGAGGCCGCTCTATCGGCACGCGTCAAAATTCTGAAGGTTGTGACGATGGTTCGTGTGGTCAATCGATGGAGAGAGATGGCGGCTGACGTGGCTCTTGGAGCAGCGTCGCTCGTCTCTATGATGACGTCCGGTGGTGTTGCGGCTGCTGGAGGACTGATGTGTATGTGTGCACCTGTTTAAGAATTCGCATGATTACTGCATGATATATAGATTCTATGGTAGAAGGCATGACCGAAATCGGATTACAAATATTGATGGCCGTAAAAAAGTTCGGCCACCGTGGCCAATAGTCCATGATTATAATCCATTGAATGTGCATGCCTCTTCTCAATTTATTAACCTTTCCATCATTTTACTCACTTATCCTTATTTTCTTATTTTTTTATTGTCTTAACAATTTTTGCACCATTTCTGTTTCCATTTTCATTCTTCACATTTTTCTCAATAATTTCCATTTTTGTGAATGTCTGAAACCACGTGTCCAGTGCTTCTTTCTCTATCTTCTTCTCCTTCTTCTACTTTTTTCTCTTTTCTATCCAACACCTGTACAACAAAGGTTTTCACCAACCCCCTCTCCGCTTCTCTAACACCTTTCACCCGTTTTTCCATAATTTCAGCAGCAAATGTGGCTGTGAACGACGACGTCTCATCGCCAAACTCTTCTGTCACCGCCAATTACGGGCATGGTACGTGCATGTCTTGGTTATGGTATCCATGGTACTCATGGTACTTCTCTGATTCTCCCCCACGCTTCTATTGAACACACTCCCCCCGATATTTCCTTTACTTTCGCTTCAAAACTTTTCGTACCCCTTATCACCCACTCAAACACATACACAATTCGTAAACTTCTCTGCATGCTCACTTCACAAATCCTTCGAAAAAATGTTATTAGAATGTTAAACAATCCTAGATATTCAGTTTTGAGAGCAACAATTTTTGAGAAATTTAACAAAAAAGTTACCTACGATTTTCACAAATGTTGGGGTCCCTTAGTTCCAGTTTGAGTTTGTTCATGATTTGATTGATTCCGTTTAGTTTTCCTATGTTTTCATCTAAAGTTGTGTTTGGGCTCCATTCGATCCCAGACACAATTTCAGATTCCAATTTTTGGTTTTGGTCTTGATTTTTTTGGTTTTTGAGGACTGACTGTATTCAGTGGCTTTTCCAAAACCTAGTTCTCATTTTCCAGGAGGTTACGGTAGACTCCGTGAGTTCACCGACGAAGAAAGCAACATGTGTCTTCTATTCAATCGAGTCGTTGATATGGAGAATCCAGAGAGACATACCGTATACCTAGTCGTCTCTCTTTTTGTAACCTTCCTCTCGAATAAGAACTCAACACCGACTGATGAGAAAGCGAATGCAAAGAAACAGTCTCTGGTATTTCGACATTTCAATACACTGCTGGGATACAGTAGTACAGAGAAATGTTTTACGATACCACCAGCTAGATTACGGTAGGTTACTGTAGCTAGGTGGAGAGGATTGGTTCAAATTACAGAAAAGCAGCAGTTTGCAATGCTTTCATCAGTGGACTACCAGAGATTTTGGATATGAACTTGCATACTGGTGAGCTGTTTCTAAAACTGAAAAAAATAATTTGATATTTGTTCTTCCAGGAAACCAACTCCTCCCAACTGTTGTTCAACTTCTTATCCATCTCCCAAGCCCCCAAAAACTGGCGTCCGATCAAAATGTCACAAACTACTCGCTGGCACTTTTGACACAGCATACGAGGCATTTATGGTTGCATTCATTGATTTTGATACTTTACAAATATCGATTCGATCAATTACCAGTCAGTGAGAACATCGTCAGGCTGATTGGGATAGTTGTCAAAACTTTGCAAAGTGAGTTCAATGGTTTCCGACCTACATCACTTCAACTATTTCCAGACCAAGTCCACGAATGCTCGGACTCCGACCAATCCCAAGAAATCGACACCTGGGATGAGATAGAAGAAGATGATGGAGGAAGAGCTGAGCTCATCCGCCCAGAAAGTCTTACTGTAACAACAATCAAAGAGGCAACACCAGCAGCCGAAGGTATGGTTCATATCGGAGCAGTTCGTGTCATGCAACCAACTATTGTGGAGCCAGAGGGGTTGGCTCCGGAGCCGATTATATCTAGGAAACGGAGCACGATCAATCAGGAGGTGAAACGGAAGAAGAGTGCGATTGAAGTTGTCAAGAAGAGGTAATTGGAGATTCTCCAAGAATATTTAGAAATTTATGTACAAAATGGTTTACAGTTGCACTCTTCGTTGTGGACATTGTAACGAAGCCATCGAGATGTTCGACGAGGAAACTGTTTCCTTGTGTCTTATCGCTTTGGAGACATTTCTTCATCGGGAACCTTCGATGGCGGCTCCAATTCTATTCAAGATACTGTATACAGTAACCAGGTAAGATTTGAATCTTCACCAGCAATTCCAACAAAAAATTTCAGGTTAATCGACACCCCAATGTACCCATGGCACTCCACAGAAATGTTCGTCCCCGCCAATTCCCGTTCAGTTGCCAAACAAATGCTCCGTGTCTCTCTCCATCATCTCTCGACATCTGCAATTTGTCTCCAACTTTTTGATACAAAAATCCCAAGACCCGATGCCTTCTGGTCGGTCATCGCTCTATCCCTGGCTGACTTTCCAGAACTTTCTCCTGTCCATTTCATCCAGATCTTGATGGAAGATCTAGAAGAAAGTTGGCCGGGATCTGTGAGGCTTATCATGAAGAATTTGGCATTCTACATTGTGGAAATATCTACTGATATGTATAATAAACCATGGGAAAACTTACTGGCTCATATGGAGACGTTCTTCAAAAGATATCATACAGCGGTGAGTTGCTCCTCCTATTTAAGCACTAGTTTTACTGATAAATTCCAGATCTCTGCCGACAACGCCACTCCCCCAACACGTGCTGAAATAGAAAATGTAATTGTGGTGATGAGTCACGTACTGAAAGTGCAAGCGGCGTCTACCAGCAAATCACCAGTTGCTCTGGTGGAAGCATTCTCAAAATGGCTCTCTGAATCTCTTCATGGTGCAGAAGTTTCTCTAGAATCACTTCTAGGAGTCTGTACAGCTTGCAATAGGGCTCTTATTAGGGTTAGTTTTTAATGAGAATGAATACAAAAACCATATAATTTATCTTAAATTTCAGGAACGCGACAAGCAATGTGTGACCCGAGCCGTTGTCACTGAACTAATGCAAGCCATCAAATTCAAAGCTAAACTCCATGAAGCCAACTATGTCACAATTGCCAATATGGTACTTCAAGATGCCGGAGAGGACATCGAAGTACCTCTGCTAGATGATCAGTTCAACACAGCTGCTTCTGAAGCCATTCGACCGTTTCTGTTTGAAGTTCTGGACTTTATCGCCGATCTTCATGTGATTGCAAAACTGAAGAAAGAAACTAATTCAGATGCTCTTGGTGGAGATTTGAAAGTCAAATTAGCAGAGGCTATTGCCGTCGAAATGTCTCGTTCTAACGCTCGTGACTGCCGTACCGTCATCCGTTTCATCCCATGGCTAATGTCCCCTCCATCTGTTACCCAAGCTGCTCCAGGAGCATTCGCTGATAGTGTCACAAATGTCCGCGTGCTCTCCTGGCTTCTACTCGGAGCTCTCCATGCCAATCACTCCTGCCTTCCAGTGCCAATTGAATGTTCTCAACATATGGCTGATTACATTCACTTTGTACTTGCTGGGTTTGCTGACCAATCAAAGCAATCCGTGGTACATATGTCAGCCCTGTTCCATGCATTCCATCTATGCCAGCTGTGGACTGTATACTGTGAGAGAGCAGCTACGTACAGCTCAACAACAGCATTCGCTCATTTGGTGGATTTCTGGGCCAGAGTGACCCCAGCGATTCTGCAGTTGTTAAGTCATTCGAAAGTGGTGAGTGTTCATCTCACATTACGGCGATGGTTTTTGCACCACCGAAACCGACATTGTGAGGGAAATCGCGTTAGAGAAAACTCAGTCATTGTTCAAGATCATAGTTCTGGAAACAACGTTGGTCTAGTGTAAAGAAAAAAGTTTATCTGAAATTTTTTCACATTTTTTTCTCAAGCGTACTCCTCAAAAACGTTTGAAATCTACAAAAAATCCGCAAGAAGAAGTTTTTTACCAAAAAAATCGAATTTTTCATTAAATTCGGGGAGGGAGAAATTTTTTCGTCCTTGCCCGGTCCGTCGTAAGTCTGAAAAGTCCTACTCGATAATTCTACAATTTGGATTTGTTTATTTTTTGACTCCGCCCCCAGAACAAGTGTCGGGGCACATGTCTCGTAACAGACCCCTCAACCTGTACTTGAATCGCTCTAAAAGTGTGCCAGTTCTGTTTTACGGGCGTGGCTTAAAATTTAAAGTTTTTGCAACCGCGCTCTACCGGAGTTGAGCAAGAAGGGGTTTTCGGTGGATTTTGGGACGTTTTCAGCTTATCAGAACAACCTTCCTCATTTCAAAAAAAATTTCAGCTCGCCGACATGGTCAACCTGCACTTCCTCAACACAATTCAAGCACTCCAACAAGTCAATTCTGCTCTTCTCTGTCAACTCTACTCGATGTGGGCACCAATTCTCACCGCCTATCACTCGCAAATCCCAAATCAATTAAGGTAACCCTCCCTTCTATTATTGCATTTCCAACTCTCAAATAACTTGCAGAATGAAACTCGACTCTTGCCAAAACCAGCCCTCCCTGGAAGCGCCGTTGGTGACGGAGTGGCTGAAGAAAGTGAGATACAAGATATCGCAGGTCGAACTGCAAACCTCTGCTGCCTCGCCCTACTACACTGTCTAATGATCAATCAATTCGAAGATGTTACGGGTTATCAAATGTCCTCCCCACCTATCATTCATACGATTATTTCGGTGCTTTCAACCACAACACAGACAATATTTCAATGAATTTTTATTATTGCTCAATATGAGGTGATTACAATAGAATTGATAATAATACAAAAAAATACTAGAACGTAAAATGTTGTATGATATCAAAAAATCGCTTTACGATATTCCACAAGCCAGGTGAAAGATCGTAGAGCAACGGGATCCTCATTTTTAGAATTGCAATATTCAGAAAAGTTTAGTTCTAGCTCAAGAGCTGGAGCATAACAATTCCAAAGTGAGAAAGTCTAAAAACAGGTATTAGCGAGGTAAATTTCTGAAAAATGCGGTCTACCGTAATATGAGCAATTACTTTTCGGATAGAGCAGATCTTTCAGAAATTTGCCGCGCTAATATAAACATTTCAGAAACAAAATATACAGAAAAAAACAAGTAATAAGCAAAAATATTAAGTACAGATTCTCCAACTGCGCTTATTGATGCTAAAGGAGATTCTCAATGGGGCGCAGGTGCAGAACCGATAATATTAGCAATACAATACTCTGGAAAACGCGCTCCACCGAAAGAGATAAAGAAGTTTAGTTTCTTTTGGTAGGGCGCGTTTACACAGTCTTTTAATGCTAATATGTACAATCATGAGCATACAAAAAGTTAGTTGAAAAAGAGAGTGCTCTGCCAAACCTGAACCATTTCGGGACTTATGTACATCAAGAAATTCTTAAAGAAGTAAGTTTTCTGAGATTCAGAAGTGAGCTAGAACTTCTGGTTCAAGACTTGGCAGAGCACCGAACAAGTAAACGAAAACAATAAGAAAAGTATGAAGCGTCTGAAGTTTCTACCAGCTTCACAGAAGATGGGAGAAACTTCAAATGCTTCATTGAAAATTTGGTTACTGCGATTTAAAAGGTAATTGCATTAAAGCGTGTTTTCAACTGGTGGTAAACGCGCTCTATTGCAAATTCCAATATGGAACAAGTGTTTTCGAAAGCGAAACAGATAAAAAGAAAGAAGTTGTTGTTTTTTGATTTTTTGGATTTTTGAGTTTTTTTTAAGAGTTTTGGATTTTTGAACTTTTGATATGTTTTGTGTTAGTGAAAAAGAAGTTTAGAAAATGCGCTTCATTGATAAGTTTCTTGTGTAGTTCTAGATCACACCAGAACCTCATCAACTCGGCACAATTTTCAGAACCTCTACTCCACTCACCCGTTTGAAAAAAGGAAAAAAAGTTGAAACCTTTGAAATCTTTGAAATCACCCGACGAATTCGGCAAGTTTAATCTCAATATGTTGGAGAATCTCCGAGTCGCTGTAGAAATCCTCGCGAAAACCGCTGGTGGTATTGACAGCTCTCATGTAAGCATCGAAGAGGAGATCGGCGAGAACCATACTGATATAAGCCAACCAAATGAAGAATAATGCATTGACAGCGTCTAAGGGGTTGTTGCTTGTGAATAATATTCCGGTATTGAATATAATTGCGCATCGGAAGACACTGAAGACCAAAACGAAGACGTTGAACCATGTGAACTGAAAATAAATCATGTTAGGATTCTGACTTCACTGAAAGAAATAACTTACGATTGACAAAATTTGGCAAGTAGTCTTCAAGATGTTGCTCCGTGCTGGTTCGATGACGTTGGCGAATGTGTCCACCATTTCGAGTTGGCGGTTGGTCAACTCCGACATTTTCATGGTGTCCTCCCATTCGGTCTCTTCCCTCGACTCGGTGTTCTCCTCCACTGGATATCGCTCTTCTTCATCTTTTTCAGAGTTTGCCGACAGGATACCTCCCCAGCTGGAAAAATAGGGAGTTTGAAAAAAATTGAAAAGACATTCATAAGGGCAACCGGAAAGCTTAAAATGCTTTCTAGGGAAGGATCCGGGGTCTAAATAGAGTTACAGGTCGAGAAATATATATCTAGAACGGAAGTTTTGTGACGATGATTTCACAAAACTTCCGTTCTAGATGTATACGTCTCGACTTGTAACTCTAATTTGACCCGGTATCCTTCTCTAGTTAGAGATCAAAGCTATGAAGATAGAATCAGCAAACTCACTATGCCACGACGACCAAGTATCCGATAGCCATGACCGGTCCGCTAAGAATCGTCCTTGCCAAAGCCATCTTCTCTTCTCCAAGTTTGCTGAGATTCCCATAGGTCACAAAGGATCCCATGATGAAGACCAAGACCATGGCGCCCCAGTACTTCTGCAATGTTTATAGTAAGCTTCGGTTCTATTTTACAATCTGTGCCAAGAAGTGAAAAAAGAAAAAAATGGACCTACCAAGTGGTCGAGATAGCCTGCGTAGCGCTTCTCTCTATTGGTGTAGAACTCCTCCATGTCGTAGACGCAGTCTTCCGTGTACTCCAAGTCACTGATCTCTTCTAGAGTTGCCACGCGGTCTTCTTGCGGGACGGCTTCCAGAAGTCGCTGAACAACTCGCAACGCAGCACGACTGTCCGCGCGTTGGGCGAGGAGGTCGACGAGCTCAGCATTGACGAAGGTGTTCGTTGGAACTTCTTCTTGAGACATGATCTGGAATCAGAAGCAATAAGAGATGGTAGAAGGTAAAAACCAATAAGAAAAGAAGAGGGTGTGAGGCAGAGAAGAGTCAGGAGCGCACACTGTGGCCGAATGCGAGCAGAATGAGGTCTTCGAGACGATCCCGAGTGGGTGTTGGTCGATGGAAGGGGCGGAGATCTTACGACGTGGCAAACAGAGATGATGTTGGATAGATAGAGAGTGAATGATGGAGATTCAGAGATACGACGTGGCAATGGGCGGGAAGAAGCGAATGCAAATATGAAGAGTGCTCTTCGGAAGGCCTCCTAATGTGTTTGTATGGTCGAGAGGGCAAAGATCTTATGACGTGGCAAGCAGAAAAGGTGCTAGATAGATAGAGATTGTGTGCGAAATGATGGAGATTCTGATTGTGAGATACGACGTGCCACTACACAGACAGAAACACTAGCAAACAGGGTACTAGAAGAGATACTATAGAAGAGCTAATGGTATGAAAGGAAATCATGGGTTGGGTTGTGGAGACGGTGTATGTAAAGACAGAAAACGAAGGAGTGAGTGAGTAGGAAACTGGAATAGAGGTGTAATGAAACTCATAAGCTCAAATCGGGCTAAGGGGAGTGTAAAATGCTCAATTATATAGTCATCACTACCACAAGACGACTTGAAGGACATCTAGGAAGAAATTTACTTAAAGTTGAAGAGTTTTGATAAAAACGGTGACTATCAGTGTGGCACTTTACCGGTGCTTAAACTCGAGACTCAACTTTGCATACTTATTCAATAAATAAGATCCATTGTTAAACTTGCTTCTTTAAAAAGTTGGAAGACGTAGTTGTGATCCCCAAGACCTCAACTGTCTAACTACATTGTCTTCAACTAGTCTGAAGGGTTTGAATAAGAGAGAGGATATCTCAATAAGAGGCGCACACTGTGGCAGAATGCGAGCAGAGGGAGGTCTTCCGAAGGCCTCCTAATGTGTTTGTATAGTCGAGATGAAGAAGATCTTATGACGTGGCAAGCAGAAAGGATGCTAGTAGGTAGAGATAGAGATTGTGCGGAAAATGATGGAGATGTAGAGATAGAACGTGGCAGTAGACGGACAGAGACACTAGCAAACAGGGTGCTAAGAGGTAGGAAAGGAGAATCTGGCATTCTAAGAAATGTCTTGAAAAACTTTGTCCCTTGTCATCGAATGACATTTGAAAGTCTCCGCCGGAATCCTGACTACTTCACCTGTCCATCAGTTTCATATCGTGTAATGAGCAGATCCTTGTCTAGAAATATAAACATTCTATCAACTTTGCATACCCATTCACGAAATCAGATCGATAGGAAAACTTGCTTCTTTGAGAACATGGAGGCCGTAAGGTCCCCAAAACCTTAACCGTCTAACTACATTGTGTTTGAGATGGTGGTAGGAGATCTCAATAAGAGGCGCACACTGTGGCAGAATGCGAGCAGAGGGAGGTCTTCCGAAGGCCTTCTAATGTGTTTGTATAGTCGAGATAAAGAAGATCTTATGACGTGGCAAGCAGAAAAGATGCTAGTAGGTAGAGATAGAGATTGTGTGGGGAGTGATGGAGATTCTGAGATACAACGTATGTACCACTAGACGGACAGAGACACTAGCAAACAGGGTGCTAAGAGAGATACGATAGAAGGGATAATGCTGGGAAAGGGGAATATGGATTGGCTTATTGGAGGAAGGGAATATTAATCGACAAGCCCTACTTGCCTACTACTGTGTGCAGACTCATGACAGCACTTCCAAAAATTTCCAATCTGAAAATGGGCAAACTCTACTCAAGATGGCGAATCCTTAGCCAACCTGAACAATGTTTCGCAAAACTGTGACCCTTGTAATCAAGTGAAATTCGATCACATTCCATGA
The DNA here is from genome assembly GCA_002259235.3 of Caenorhabditis latens. Taxonomy (NCBI): domain Eukaryota; kingdom Metazoa; phylum Nematoda; class Chromadorea; order Rhabditida; family Rhabditidae; genus Caenorhabditis; species Caenorhabditis latens. The sequence goes on from CM056094.1 coordinate 3,547,201, forward strand.
GCCCTTACTACTTCAGCTGTACATCAGTTTCATATGGTGTGATAAGTAGATCATTCCCTAGCAACAAGAACACTATATCGGTATATTCACTGACAGTATGCTAATGGCTCCCTCCAATCACGTGACGTGCACGTAGTAGTACTGACTCCGTGTGTTAGGTGTTCACCAAACGGCAAGTCAAAGATGGCAGATGACAACGCAAATCGACAGAAAATGGACAAGATGAGCCGACAAATAAGTGGTCTCTGATGATGACATTATTGAGATTACATGCTGACAGAAGATGAAGTACTTGATGAATTCATAATTACTAGATTAGACAGGGTTACTTAGGTAGATAAGATTGGACACAAAGAAACAGAAAGTGCTGTAAAACGGTTCATTTATAGGTGTTTCAGAAAATATACATCAATATACATACGTTCATACAAAATAAGAATTTATCAATTTCATCCATAAACTGGTGTGGTGCTGAACTTCAGATGCAATACCTCTTTTCCCTTCTCATCTTTTTCCGCATAGTGTCGTGCCAGAATCTGAAATTAATTCCAGTTGTCTTTTTTTAACATAGTTTAAAAAAGTGAATTTACCTCAAAAGTGGTGTCCAGAGATGGGGAGAATGTTTCGTGAATGTAGAAAAAGAGCGAGTCGTTTGCCGGAATTCTCAGCACTTTTCTCATCGTCTGGAATTCAAATTTATGAATTATTTTTCACTTTTCTTCAACCAACCGCCGTGAAGTGTGCAACTGTATCTGACAACTTAATATCATAGTTTTTCTTTTTGACTTCACCACTTTCATCGTCGATTTTGTCGATTCGGACTCGGATTTTTGGGGGTTTTAGCTTGGGAGTGTCTTGGGGTTGGATTTCGGACATTTTTCAAGGATTGTGGTGGATAGATGGGGTAAACGGTCTATTGGAGAGATTAGATACTGGTGGAGAAAGAGAGAGAAGAAGATGAAGTCAACCATCTGCTCTTTGTTTGCATGCTACGCAACAGGTCTTTGTGGGGAGGAAGAGGAGATTAAGAAGACGTTACGAACTGCGGTAAAAGATGGAAAAGATATTAAAATGTTTATTCGTGCAGCCAGTAAAAAATCATCACATACAATCAGATCACAGTTTTATCAAGTCTAAAATACGTAAATATGGCACATGCTGAGAGGAACATCAGGAATCCGCTGAACAATCCGAAAGAAGAATTTGAGACAATGAAAGAGTAGATCAGAACCAGTAGAAGAGTAGCGAGGATCTGAAAACAGAATGCGACTGTAAAAGTTTCAACAGTTGGAATTTGTTATCCTAAACACATTTCTAAAGTTGATTTAGGCGGCTTCAACTTGCAGACCAGCCAAACATAACATTCCAAGGCTCAAACCCTGTACAGTACCGGTCAAAAGGTAGTGAACTTTGGCCGGTTTCAGTTGAAATTATCCAAATTTGAGAGTGTGTTATGGTAATACTTTTTGTCCCACAAAGTAAATTATGTATAAACCATACAGATCAAAAATAGAGCTTCATTTTGGAAGTTGACATTTTTTTTTGTACGGGCACTCCCAAGCAAGTTACGTAATGACAAAGTAATTTCTCCCTCAAATCGACCAATTTCAGTGCAAAATTGTGATGTGGTCTTAAACTGACCATAACTCTCTATGGAGTGTCCGTACAAAAAAGTTGTCAACTACAAAAATGAAGCTCTACTTTTGATCTGTATAATCCATTAAAAATCTTCTTGATGAGACAATTGGTATTATCATGACACATTCTCAAAGTTGGACAATTTCAACTGAAAACTCCAAAAGCCAGTCCATATGATCCTCCACTCACCATAACCATTTCTTGATTTCTCAATTCCAGTATTTGCCGTCTCATCGGTCCGGTACAATCCGATAGAATATACACGAGCTTCAATTGGCGTTTAGTAAATTCTGCAGATGTCATCTTCTCTGCCATTTTATGATAAATCTTTTCATTCTGGATTCCGGAAGGCAGTTTGGGTTTGTTGGTACTGAAAATTCATTTTTATATTCTATATTTCTACAATGCAAACACTTACTATATGTGGTAGATGATGAGCGCCACCACTGGAATGAAAGTGGTCTCACTGAGCAATCCTCTGGCCATAAAGGGAAGTTCCTTCTCGATGAAACTTGCCACTATGAAGATTGAAACAACTGGAACCATCAAACCACCGACAGCCATCAATAGATTTCTCTGTAAATGTTAGTCTATGTTAATCAGAAATCTAGATTCTAACCTACCGTGAAATAGTAAGACTCCTTCTGAAACTTTTGCATCCCTTCATAATAAGCTCGTTTCTCCAGTATCTCACATTCAATTCGATTCAATTTCTCTACGTCATCCGTTAATTTTTCGCCAGTTTGTGGAGTTTTCTGGAGACGTTCCAGAACATTCTCAAGTCGATATAGTGTTGGACGAGTATTACTCGATTCCCCGGTGAGATTGTATAGCTGAGAGATGATATCAGCTTCAGATGTATCTTCTTCTCCAAGTTTTTCAGGCATGGCTCTGAAAGGAGTTGGTTTTAATCCGGGAAAATGGTTACCCAAAAAGGACAAAATCGATTATGGCAATACGAGTGTAAATAAATAGAGTCAATGGGGTTGTGAGGAATCTATCTGTGCACGGTCTCCCAGACTCGGAAAAAGAACTGCAAGGAATTTTTGATCTACCCTCATGAAACGAACATTCCGAGAAATTAGCAGGACTAAAGCGTTATTATTCTCATTTTTAGCGTAAAGCTCAAGGTCGGAAGTAAGAAAATTTCAGTTTCAGAATTATTCTGAGTGCATTTTCTACCTAATCAATGCAAAAATCCTGGTTTGATTTCGTAAATTTATATCGGCGTTCTTATTTCTCAACATTATCAAACGAATGATAGATTAAAAAATGCATCAGAAGATTTTACACATTTTGTATTTATGGATGGGACCAAATTTGGCTCGGAATTTTTCGAGAAATCGATCAAATTCCGAGAATTTTGTGATTTTTTGTTATTTTCTCGAAAAATTCCGAGCCAAATTTGGTCCCATCCATACAAAATGTGTAAAAACTTCTGATGCATTTTTTAAGCTATCATTCGTTTGATAATGTTGAGAAATGAAAGCGCTGATAGATTTTAAAGAAAACGAAAATGAAAAATTGCCTTTTCGACCTGAAATAATATCTGAAACCATGATTGTTTGGATTGGATGGGTGGGCTATGCTCTCAGAATAATTCTAAAACTGAAGTTTTCTTACTTCCGTCCTTGAGCTTTTCGCTAAAAATTAAAGTAATACGTTTGTAGACCTGCTAATTTCTCAAATTTTTCGTTTCATGACGGTAGATCAAACACTTCCTTGCAGTTCTTTTTCCAAGGCTGGGAGACTGTGCTGTGGGAAGGTTTTTGGATAAGGCGATGTCACACCTGCCAGATGGTCCTTTTTCTGGTTTTGAAGAATTGTGATCGCTTTTTCCAATGACAATTAGGGGAATTTTATTGAAAATTTTTAAAAATCTGAAATACAGACCTCTAGAAAATGTAAAGTTTATTACATATAATAAGACAAATTACAAATCAAATTTAATTTTTCTTATTCTCATAAATCGTCTAGTTAATAAAAATGTACGTTCTTACATGTTGAACTTAACTTTGTTAATACTCATAAAGCGTTCAACCAAACAAAACCACAAGAGTCCAACAAAGAACCCAGTGGCATGAAAAAATATACAGTTAAGAGGTTCCAGGTTCAGGTTTATCGAGTTAACAGTCAAGTAGACACTGATCCAAAAACGAATGAATAAGTATTCTGAGATTAGAAGAAGAATAACGGCCCACTGAAAATAAAACACAACATTAGCTAGTATTCCAATAACGCTGACCACAGCCAATAATTTGTTCTCTGTAATTACACTCTCGCTATAGATAGACGCTAAGCATTCAATTTCTTTGTCAACTTCTTCAAATCTGTCGTTCAAACTGCCGGAGGAAAATTTGAAATTCCGATGTAGTTTCTTCACCCTTTCCAATTGATCAGATATGGTCTCCCGTGGTCTTGGGCTGGAAATTCATGAGTCCATAGACAGTTAATTTTTTCAAATATTTGAATTTTCCGAAGCACTAGATTTCCGAGAGAAAAGGTATGATTTGACACTGGTGACAAGGTCAAATTGATGAAACACTTCGATAGCTCACAGTTCAAGGTGCACAGAGTTTTCCACAATTAGAATGCTTCGGGAGTCAGTTAAAACATTCCTGATGAATGGTAAGATAATATTTAAAGAAATTCAATTATACTATCATAAATAACGAACTGATACAAATTGAAGAAAATCTGAACTTACTAAAAAAGATAACTATAGAATCCACAAAAGATAATCAAAGATACAGAACCACTGAGCAGCTGTTCAATCCACCATGGCCTTTCTTGATTTAAGAAGTAGTAGATTCCATAATACAAAGCGATTAAAATCAAGAGGACAAGTGTGACGATGAGGAGTTGAATCTGTAATTTTTTGTAGACACATATATTCTCTGTAGAAATAGGTCTGTAGAAAATAGAAAACATTATCGTAACTTACCGAACCACGGAGCGTTTCTCTATGTGATTTCACTTTTTCCTCAAAAATTGTCTTCTTCTGAAGTATAGAAAGTTGAAGATCGTGTAACTTTTGTGAACACTTCACACTGGGGTCCTGAGTTTGGAAAATCTGAGCGACCAAACGTTTCAGACCGATGAATATGTTTCTGTTTGTTACAGGGAGTTCAATAATAGCAGAAAGTTCATTTGCAAAGTATTCGTCAAGCTTAAGACGCTGTGCACATTCAGACATGGAGAACCAAAAGTAGTAAAATATGCTTCCGTTGTGAGCAGTGAGAGAGAGAACTGAATGAGAGGCTTCAGGCAGTTAAACGAAGAAATACTTCGAAGAAGGGGTCCATGGCAACGTTATGACAACTCAAAGGAAGGGGGATTAGGAAAGAAATGAAAAGGATTAGGGCTCTTGAGAGGAACCGAAATTTTATGATTTCTTTTTTATGAATTCGTATACATAGCTGTGTTTTTTTGCTTGAAGGTTAGCTTAGTCATGAAATTGATAATGAACTTTTTGTTCTCTTCCTATATAAATGAATAGTTCAAACCTAGATACACTATAAAAACCTAGATCTTCATTTTTGTAGTTGACAACTTTTCTCTACAAAGCCTCCCAAATGAGATACATTCCGGCAAAATGGGTCGTATTCTGAATAAATGCCAACAAGTGTAGAACAAGGACAGCTTCAAATGGTTCAGTCAATCCAGTGATTAGTTTAATTAGAACGTTTCCAACAGCAAAAACAAAGATTGAGTCTTGGACTATAGTCTGAAAAACTAAATTTTTTTAATTGTCAAGAACATCCCTGGAAGTCTTCAAAGCCTTATCCCTCGTTTTTGCTGTCACTTTGAGTCTATGAAAGGTTCGAATTAGGATCCATTATTTGTAATTTTGATTCCAACACACAGTACAAACATCTAGATCTTTCTTGTTGTAGTTGACAATTTTTCCAGCTGAATCACAACAAAGATACGCTTCATTTTTACCGAGTGGAAAGCAAGAGTATCTTCAAGTGACTATATCCTACCAGAAAGACTTTTTAGAGAGAAGTTTTGAATTACAAAGTTGAAGATCCCGACTTTTCTATACACCCTAACAAAAATCGTTTCGTTTTGACCATCCATGACCCCATCACACCATCTCAAAGTTCACCGATTTCACCGACAACAGTTCATTGCTAATTAATTTGCTTCTTTCCTCTCGCTAACTGAATTACGCCACTTCTCGACCGAATCAATTACCCAAAAACATCACGAAAAATCTAGTTGTTTCCTAAATATAAACCGTTAAAAGTATGAATGTTTTTTGTATCATCGCGTGATTTGTTCTTTTTTTCGTTTTTGCTTGTCATCTGATTTCCATTCACCCCCATCTTTTATGTCGTTACGATCTTTTTGTTACGAAACTGTTTCCTTCTGATTTTCGAGAAAGCTCTTTTTTCTATTTCTTTTTTTTCCTTCAAAAATGTTTTCCCACATATCTAAAAGTTATTTTAAACCGACAACTGATCTCTATTAAACCCACAGGTCCCTACGCTTCCAAAATCCTGAGGAGCTTTGTGACGTCGATCTGTCAACAAGGCGTACTATCCGTGCATTGGCGCTTTAGCGGTGTCTCTGCGTCTCTCGTTTTTACGCCTATTTCGATAAATTAATGAATTTTTCCGAATATAATCATTTTTTACAGAAATTTTAGACGAAAATATCATTTTCGAATTATGAAAATGTCAAATTTACGGTATGCACGCCTTACGCGCCAACGGCATTTCTGACGCACCAAAAGCAGCGTCTCTCTGGCGCATTGGAGGCGTAGGGTGCTGTGCCTTGAATCCATTCGAATCGCATTGCTCATCCAATCTCCATCAACGTCATCTGGGAGTCAGATTCCAGTTTTCTGGCTGAAAAATGTCTAATGCAACATTTTTACAAGAATTAAATACTGTTCGACATTTTTTCACGGAAAAACTAGTTTTCGCTGCAAAAAATCATTAGAAAGCCACTTTTTTGGTTTTTGAGTGGAAAACGGTCGGAAAGTGTATAATTCAGTGATTCTACATGTTTTCAGCCAGAAAACTGGAATCTAAATCTCAGATGACGTTGACGGAGATCGCATGAGCGATGCGATTCGAATGAATTCGAGGAGAAGACATATAAGCACATCGAAAATGCGCCCCACTGCACACCCATATTTTGAATAATTGAATTTATCAAAAAACACCACACACATAGGGAACTATCACACCTTCCGGTTTCACTGCCTCGGTGGCTCAGTGGCACAGGTAAAACGCCAGCATGTCAACTATGGGGCATCAATGGGTGTGCCAATGGGCGTAGGAAGAACATGAAATGATGTCAAAAATGACCCATTGATGACCCATCGCACGCCCATCGGCGTCCAGGCATTTCACGGCCGGGATTGTTCTACTCGTGGCCTAGAAAAATCAGTGACTTCGGCCATCGTGACCTTAAGCATTGCAAACTTTCGGAGCAAAAAAAAAGGTGTTTTTGGTCATTGTTTCGGATTTTTTTTCCGGTGCTGAGTTGTTGAAAATCAGTGAAATGTCACAGAAAACCAAAAAATTTTGAAAATAGTTACGCATTGCAACGGAGGTGGCCGAAAACACATATTGTGTAGAATTTGCTCAATTTCAGGCTCAGAATAATTGTTGGAAAAGCGAAAGTAACTCAGAAACGTCGCCAGTCCCGTCCGATTTGTAAATACATGCTAAAACACTCGGATTTTGTTTCTCACGTTTCAAGAAAATGGAGAATCCTCGAAAAAATCGAAAAAAACCCACTTCAAACTTAAATTTCTCGAAGATGCTCTCCTCAAAATTTTTTAAACTTTGCCAGAACGTGCACAGCAACGTTCTTTACAATATTTCATGGTCAAAAATAGGGGTTCACAGTACCCTGCACCGGGAATGCGCACCAAAAAATCGTGAAACGCGCACAGCCCTCATTCCTCTCGCTTCCTGCGTCTCTCACACCATTTTCTGCTCTCATTACAGTAATTTTAAGCGGATAAAATCCGAAAGCAAACAAAAGGAAAAAGTTGATAAATTTTGAGCAAAAAATGAATAAAAAACTATTTATAGAACATTTTTAAAAGTTATGGGGCTATTCACCCCCGGGAAAAAGGTTTTTCCTCGATTCGTTTGGCGGAAAAACGGCGAAAAACAAAAAATAAGCTGTTTTTCCGGTAAATGAATCAAAGGAAAAACGTTTTCTCCGGACGTGAATTGCCCATCAAATAAAAATACAAATTTTCAAAACAAAATTAATAAATTGGAAGAAAAACTATTCCAAATGATATCATTCATTCCACCACTCGCCGACATCGTAAACCATGTTGTTGTTCGCATGAGACTGAACAAGAAGAGATGCATTTCTTACGAGATCTCGAACAGGTGCATAAAGCAATTGGAGCTTTTTGAAGACTTGATGAATCATTTCGATGCCTTGTTCGGAGACCTTTCCCCAACTTCTGTGCTTTTCCAAATATGGCACGATCGTAATAAATTATTATTATTATATTATTATTATTAAATGAGCACAGAGTAGATGAAGTTTGAGAATGATTCCTTTCTTGGGGTGAGCCTTTTTCAAGTTAGAGACCATCGAGCTCAGAAGATCCCTAATTTCTTCGATTTCCTCATCAGTCTTGATGGAATTGTTTGATGTAGACATCAAATTGGAGAGATCATAAAGGAACATACGGAGACTTTCCATTTGCTCGGAAGGCTTGAACATGCTGATGATTTCATCAATAATCGCTTTGCGGAGAAATTTTCTGCTCATATTACCAGTGATATTTTGAGAACAATGGTAATTTTCACAACCGATTTTACGCATAATTTTGTCAAATTTCTTTCTCATCGGTCCGGTGGCGTCTTTAATGATTACTTTCACGTTGTCTTTTTCTTTTGTGACCTCATCCCAAGATTATTCATCATCCTCTATTGCGTCTTCCAACTTGTTCAACTTCTCTTTGACAACAGTTTTACGTGAATGAATTGAAGAGGGACGACCTCCGTTTGTACATTCGAAACATTCTTTTGCTCCGTTCATCTCCTTTTCATCCAGTTCTACGACACCGTTACAGTAATAATGTAAAGTCTTCTGGCAGGTTTCGCAACGAAAAATGGTATCATCTTCTGCCAACGTCTTATTTAAGACGTTGGCTAGACAAGCCGTTGACTCGCAACGCTTATACTTCTCTTTTCTTCTTTTTTGTTTCTCCACTTTCTCATAGCCTTCCAAAATCTCATAATATGATTCACGTGACGTCAGACTGGCAGAAATTCGCTTCAGATAATGATTTTCTTCATTTTCTAAATTTTTCAACATCTTCTTCTGTCCAGCCAGTGAGTCTGGGAAGTCTACGTCGGCTTCTTCGTCTTCATCGAGTCCTTGAAGATTGATATAGTCCAATCTATTACATTCGGACAGAAAGTGGTCAATACCTGAAATGTAATAGTCCAGTTATGAATTACATTTTAAAATTTACCATATTTCTGAGTAAGTCCTTGAAAGATGTGCATTGGTGGAATAGCAGAATTTTCCAAGGGCACGTCCACAAGAGAATCTCTATAGTCAGATAATGATCTTCTTCCCACACACTTATCAAATTCAAATGATTGAATTAGTGCCTTCTTTGATCCATGCGTAGAATAGGAGGTGAAACATAGATGACATGGTTCTGATGATGATTGTCCTCCGTGTCCGTACAGGGAGCTCAAAAATTTGCAGTCACCCGCAACTCTCTTCTGAACATTTTTGGTTATTTGGACTCCTTCACACTCATACTGAACTTCAGTCAGTTTGTTGAACTGCTCGAAAACTTCTCCGAAATTCTCCTTGAGACTTTTGTAGTCATCATTTCCGGTGTAGTATCCTAACAACATAATTCCATTCGCATCATTTGGAGTGTTAACATTTTCAATAATAAGGAGAAGTTTAGCTTCTTCTCCTCCTTTGTCGCCACCCAATGTTACACAGATATTGTTGCCAGTGCTTGAATCGAACACGAGCCTTCCGCTTGCTGACAAGTTTGATAATCTTCTGGACAAGACTACAGAAATATTATTGATCAAGGCTTTGGGTCTTTTCACTGTTGTTGTTGGTCCCAGAATCATCTTTTTAACAACATCCTGGATTGAGATAGTGTAATCTGAGATACAGGACACTTTCTTCTGAATATGACCAATACACCATCTTGACGAAAAAACGTTAAATCCAGTGAGTGTATGATAGAATGTGTGAAATTTTTTCAAGAAACCATCTGTTAAGTGAAATCGAACTTTTGCGAAAAATGTTTCGTCAGGACTCAATTGGAAACGAGTTTTGAAACTTGAATCGTTGACGAACTGTAGGAAAAACTGCAAAAAGTTGTCCACATTCTCTGATCCAACGAGATTTCGAATAGCAAAAATCACTCTTTCACATCTGTCCCGTTTAATCTTGGTGTGACTGTTAGGTCTATATTCAGCATTACAACCAAAACTGGGATCCCTCTTCTGCCATTTGATAACTTCTGCTTTCCCGTTCTTCAACTCATTCTCCTGATTCTTGATCAATTTCATGTTCTTTCGATACATCTTCTCGTAATTCTTCTTTTCTTTCTGTATCCTCATGATAGTTTTTCTGCGCAAACTTATAGCATACTCCAGTTTTCTCAATTTCTCATCTTTGATGGCCGATTCCAGTGATACTGTAGCTATCCTTTTAGAAACATTCACTATATCCTTTCGCAGCATATTAATAACGAGGATTATAGATTGAATAAACTCTTGAAGTTGGGAAATAGTGGATCGTATTATTCCTTCTTCGGTGATGAGAGTTTCATTCTTGGCTCGCAAGCTATTTTTCTCGCTATTTCTCCTGTTAGCCTTGACATGTTTCTTTACTCTACCCATCTGCAACATTACAAATCACATTTCTTCATTTGAGCAGTATTAAATGTGAGTGTGCTTCCAACTTAAAGGAAAATCCACTCTTGAGAAAAAAAAACTAACCGCTTAAAGACTTTTTACAAAATTCTACGATTCTGGCGAGAGAAGGCTTTTAGAATAGCAAAAGAGTATTACCTGTAAGAAAAAAACGTTTTAAAATATTTTTTTGAAAAGTTTATAGGTTTACTTCTAGACTTTATTGTATAACTTTGATTTCTAATCCAGGATGGAGGCAGAAGACGAGTGAGAAGAGTCGAAACAAAAAATTTCTGAAAATTGTTAGTAGTTGTAAGAATAAAACTTGCAATACTTACTTACTTACTTACTTAGTTACTTAGTCGAGTAAGTAAGTAAGTCGCACTGAATTTAATAGTAAAAACGGAAAATCTTCCTGAAAAAAGTAAACAAATCGATGTTCTATCCGAAATGGATATGCAAATCTGCGGAAACAGCACTTTTCTATGTTAAAATCTCTTTTTTCCAGCAAATTTTGCTGAAAATTTGCAGTCTCTGTTGATTCGAAGCAATGTGTCAGAAAGTGCGCCCCACGGACAATTTTCACTTTTTTCGTTGCGCGTTCCCGGTGCAGGGTACTGTGGGGTTCATGACCTCAATTTCGAGATAATAGACAAAAACATGCAAAAAATGGGCCAAAAACAGCTAAAAATGACTTTTCTCGAAAACGCGTTCCTCGAATTTCGAATAAATTTGCCAAAAGCATACTTGTCACGGGCCGGGCCCGCAAAAAAGTCCTCCGGCCCGTTCGGCCCGTCAAAATATTGAAAAAAAAATTTTCGTCGTTTTCCCATTGTTTTTTCGTTTACTACTTAATGGAAAACATATTATTGATCAGTGTGTGCCTTCGAAGCCATTTCGAAAGATATTTCGAAAAATCTTTCGAAAGATCTTTCGAAATTTTTTCGAAATTTTTTCGAAAGAAATTTTTCGAAATTTCTTCGAAATTTTTTCGAAAGATCTTTCGAAAGATTCTTCGAAAGATTTTTGAAGAATTTTCGAAAGATCTTTCGAAAATAATTACTGCAGCTTCAAAGGCGCATAGCTAAAAAGTTGTCATACCTCGGCTACTTTCCGCTACAGTTGCGCAGCTTTCACAGCTTTTGCAACAGTTACGCGACAAGATTGCTACAGTTCCACCGCACTTACGACAAATCAGCGCATCTGCAACAGTTATGCAGCATTCACGGTATTGTGACTGGTGGCTCCCTTGTTTTTGGAGTGCGCACCAGTTGTGCAACAATCTCACAACAGTTGCGCAGCAACTGTATATTCGCTCCAATGCAAATTGGACTTTGGCTTAATTTTTAATTTTTTCCAATGTTTATTTCTCGTCTATTTCACAAGTTTTGTAATTTTTTCCATTTTTTTCTATTCTATTTTTAAAAATATAATTTTTCAGAAGAAGGATATGTGTCTGGATGGCAAAAACGACTCACAGAAAGTCAAATCGGAATCAAAACGAAAGGTTGGCAGTTTTGAAGGAAACCCTTTATCTTTACTTTTGTTCTTAATTTTCAGACTATCAGGAAAAGTGCAACAATGTAGCTGTTCAGCATATTCGATTAAAAAAAGTGGACTTTTTGAGGCTACAGACAATAGGAACTTGGAAACTTCACCGATTGTCGGTCACCATGGAATTTCAATTCTAAGTTTTCTGTTTTTTCTTTTACTTTTTGAAAAATGTTTAAAGTTTTTTTTTACTTTCTTAAAATAAATGTTATTAGTTCTTTCTGTTATTCTGTTCACATATTAACTATAATGATTAGAAACGAGAAGCAATGAACGTATGCAGCACGACGGCAGCACTAATGCAGCAACTATGCAGCATTCATGCAACACTTGTGCGCCTCTAACGCAGCAGGCGAGCGGTCCACGAATGACTGCTGCGTTAGTGCTGCGCGACTGTAGCGAAAAGTAGCCGAGACAGTATACAAAAATTACTGAATCAGCTGGTTTCTACCGATTTCAGTCAAGTTTTGGTGTTTTACAGCATCAAATTTTCCAAATTTTCCCTGAACTCTTGTTAAATTTCCAGAAAAATTCGGTTAATTGAAAATACCAACAAAACAAAGAAAAAAAATTGAATTTGAAAACAACAACGATGCTCCGAAATCCCGCTCGGCGCTCTCTTTAGCGGAATTTTTTTTGAAACATCTTTCACGGGCTATCCGTCCACTAATACGCAAAGGTTTTCCACCTCCCACTCGCTGAAAGATAGTCGAGAAATGCGTCAGTGCGCGCCTTTGCGCGTTACGCGTTTTTGTCTTTTTTTCTACTGGAGTTTCAGATTTTCTCGATAAAAACGTGATTTTTGGGTGAATTTCGAAATTCCATTCTCGGTGGTTGCTAAATGGGACCTATGGCTACATTTTAAGTACAAAACCCTCGCCGGTGGTTTGATACGAATAGCTGCATGCTCGTTTGAAATTTCAAAATACTAATTTTTCAATAAATTTCTGCGAAAATGGTGTTAATGACTTCAAAAAGACGCGGTTTTTAACAACAGACAAATTTGAGAAAATAGAATATTATCATAGCAAGAATTGAAAATTAATTTAGCGTTTAACTACTTTTTGGTTGGTTTTAGCTAGCAAATGTGCTCATTTTTACAGTGACCAATTTTTATGAAGTTAGTGAGGTTTTTTTCCTGTCTGATGACAAATAACTGGAAATGAACTGTTTGGGACACAAAACTTGCAAAACTAATTCATGAATCACGTCCTTTCTCGAGTTTGTGTCAAATTAGTCATATCTTGCTCTCAATCTTTCCCGAAATGAGATTTTGAGGCATTGTTTTGTGTTGTAAGACATTTTCTGATTGACAGAAGTCTGTTAATGACCATTTCAACCTTTTTATTTGTCTTCCTAAATCTTGATGTTTTGACAGAATCAGCTCTAGTATTAGCGCTTTTTTCGTGCGCGGTGCCGAGAAACGCGTCAGATACGTTGAAGGCGTATTAGTGGACGGATAGGGTGTGAAGTACCTTTCGAGGCAGTTAGAAGGAATTCTGAAAAATAATCAGAAATGGTCACATTTTCGATGAAAATTTTCAAAAATTAAACAAAAAAAATTGGACTAAAATTGACATTTTTGGGCGTTGATAAGTATGGATAAGATTACCAAATAAAAATTCCCATCTCACCCGTTTCAATCCGTCAAAATTCCTCCTTCTTATTGTGCTGAACCTCTACGCGGTGAAGGAGATCCACAGATTGGTTCGAATCGAACCAGTCTGGCTAATACAGCATATCTTTTTCCGGTTAAAAATGAGATGGAGATAAAATGAAATTGAATTTTAAATTTTAAGAAAAAGTGGTTTTTTCAGTGAAAACTTCTGAAAACGATTTTCACAATGAGAACACAAAATTTCGACTAGAATAGGGTTTCAATGTCACTGCAATTTTTTGCAACATTTTCTCCGAAACTCCTCATCAACTGGCGTACTCGTCGCATATAAAATCTTCACAAGTACTTCATCTTCAAATTCTGAGAAAGTATGAATGATCGGTGAGAGATATGTCCGGAACATGCGTTGAATCTGTCCTGGCAATGATTTCATATTTCGTTCATCTCTGTACTTGTTAAAGATATGAGTCAAAACCATTGGACACTTCACATTCTTCGTGTGTTCAGCTAGGAATTCCATGAGTGGTTTGAGTTCCGATGTGAAGGAGCGAGTTCTCCTTGGATGTTTCGCATGCATTTTGAAAAATTCTGAAAACTTTCGAAACTACAATCAATGTTTCGACATTCCCCGTTTTTTTTCATTCATGGGAGGTCGGACGAACATTTGTTAGGAAGACGTAAGGAATCGAACGGGCAATCGACATGGCATTTGATGACGCGAGCTGGGACACGTTGATCAACGACTCTGTCGATAAATTTGTGCAAAGGTTGGAGAAGGAATTTCGGGAGGACGCTGAGTTTCGTAAGGAAGTTCTGCGACATGAAAGGTGGAGAGTAACGAAGAAAAGAGAACAAATCAAAAGGAATGTAAGTGAGCAGAAGCAAGAATGGGCCGAAAAGCAGGCTTACGCCAAACTTCAAAAAATGCGGGAGCTGAAGAAACTCAAGAAACGCCGGAAAGATCAGAGGAAGAAGGTGATGAAAATCAGACGCCAAACATGGATAGCTTTTCGTATCTTCGTTATGATCTTTCGTAGTGAAATCGTGACTTTGGACACACTGGATATCGAGTTTAAGAACTATAAGCATGTCGCATCCCTGACTCCATAGATTACGTCAGTGATACGACTTCACGGAGATTGATCTCTAAATCAATCAATAACAGCCAAAACGGACTCAATCGCGTCAATTCCAACCTTAAGGATTTGAATTGCCGCCTTTACAAGCAAGTGCGCTCCATCGGACCTGCGTCTCTTCGATACGCGTACTCTCTCGCGCACACCTTCTAGAACATTTCCTCGACGCGCGCGAACACTCGCCAACGAAGGAATTCAAATCAGTTCACCTCGCCACCTTCATGGAGGAAGGTGACTCGACCACCCGTCCGACAAGCTCTTCAAGGACACGTGTGCCGGTAGTGACAAGCTGCACGCCACGAGAACACGGGACACTAAGCCGTCAGGACCAGCTCAAGAGTGCCACCAAGACCAGCAATGGATTCGGATGTAAACCGCTAATTGCATTCGTAGACAAGCTCAATAAAGTGCTTCGACAGCATTCGTTCTCCACACTCTCACACTCGCAACAGTTACTAAGCATGACTGTGGGCTCCCACCGGCCTAATCACAAAACAGTCGTGACATGGTGCTTCGACCGGAAAAGGAAAATTTTTTTTCCGCCCGGTTTTTCGAAAAATTCCGAAAGTGATCGGAAAGGTGGACTGTTGTGTGTAGTGATGAGATGTGCGGTGAGCGACAAATGTTTCGAAGTGCAAGAGCGACCAGCACACTCGGAAAGTTGGTTCTGTGATTCAAGGAATGGAAAAAGGACCAGCGCCGGCGATATTCGGAAATTTGGCGAATTTCTAGTGAGCCGAAGAAGAACTCGATCAATTTCAACGAGGAAGTGAGGAAATGGCTTCTTCTGAGGATTTTATCGATTATTTGGCGCCGAGACTAGCTTCCATCAATCCTTGTGTGGTCACAGCACGGACTAGCGAACGTTTTCGAAGAAAAGGTATGTTTTAATTCGTGCGAAATTTGCAGAAACAACTGGATTTCGACGAAACTACTACCCGTCTAAGAAGATGGACTGCCCGCCGGGAGCATATCTCGACTGTCGTGAATGCGTTAGAGGAGCCCCGAAACTCGATTGCCCGAGTGGAGCGGACCAGCATTCGTGCCTAGGCGTTATTCAGCGACAAGCTTTGCCGTCTGTACTTCAACGAACGTAATGAAGGATCGTGGCATCAGACGAGCGAAGAGCGGGAACCTCGAGGGAGACGCCCGTCGTTTGTCAGGTTTGGGGTAGCAAAGGCCAAACTAGAGCGGCTACCCGGGGTTTGCTAAATACCTCCTCAAAATTTTAGTTTCTTTATCATATCAAACCTGTCCCCATTCTACGTAGGTGTTAGTTTGTAACTTTATTACTAAGACAAATTCTAAAAAGGTCACAAGTCGTTTAACTAAAAATTCGATATTCACAATGATTCTTCTAGAATCGACGCATCGACAGCCCCAATTCCACATCAAGAACCTCGTCAAAGCTGAATCAAGATGTCGGATGTCTGCTGAAATTCTCGTTAACACTGATGTCATCGTGAGCTGAGAAGTTCAACGAAGACTAGCAGAGCTCCGAGCGAATAGCCTATGAGAAAGGCGGTGACGCGAGGAAGAAGATTATAACAAACACTTTCGTTATTATGTAATAAGTTGTAGAAATACAATTTGTTTCATTTAAATTCTACTTTGTTTAATCTTCTGTGGTGTACAACCTTTTGTCATATTTTGCGGTTTTACGTGAGAACTCTCATTTCTCATCTGAAATTTCAGAATATCGTGTATGCCCAAAGCCTTTGCCAAAGCCAAACCAATTGCTATTTCGGAAGTGTCTGAAAAAGCGATAGGTTAGAGAATTGCCACTTCTGTGGTTATAGCAGTTATTTCAGACGAGCAGCCAGAGGCGGAATTCGCGGGATCTCAAGAAACTGTCGACAAGCGTCTGGAAGAGCTTTTCCCAGGAATCGATAACAATTGTGTTCCAATCGAGAACAATCTACTCGGATATCTTCGTCTTAACGAACACATCGGATTCGATCTGAGCGATACTCGCGAATTCGAAGACAAGCGGTTCAAGGAGATGAACGACAAGATTCAATACATCACGAAATCGACTACTTCGATGACAAATGAGATTGGAAAGCTCCAGACAAGCACTATTTCTTTTGTGCAAAAGAACAAGAAGTTGACTGCTATCGAGCGTCAGAGACTCAAAGAAGAACGGGAAAAAAGTATCAATGAGCTGAAGACCCTAAGAGACAGGGTTGAAATCATTGAGGCTTCTAGTACTGTTCCGAAAGTTTCTGGACAAGCTGTGATGACTGAGGAAGTCCACGACAAGATTCTTGAAGCTGTGAAAACAACTGCAATTGAAACTGCGATTCGTACAGCAACTGGAATGGCGCAAAATATGGAAGACAATCGTTTCAAGCAACAAATGATGCAATATAATTTGTTCGCCCAACAACAATTCCATCAAGCGCCACGTCAACAGCTTTTGATGCAAAATCAGCAGTTCATGCTCCAGAACAAGGACAAGCTTCAGGAGATTCCACCCATCACCATCTCCAACGATGGAGTCCCAAAGGAAAGTATTCGAATCGTCATTCCTGCGTCACCACCACCAAAAAAGTCACTCAAGGAAAGAGTTTCGTATCCAGTGAAGTCGATCGACGAGCGTGTTTCCTTCCCTTCACCTACATCTGCGAAGGAAGAAGAAGATCAAGTTCGAATGGAGCATTCCCCAACAAGAAGTGTGTCACCAGCTAAACTTCGTGATCACACACCAATCCGTTCGGATAGCGATCGACCAGCTCGTAAGGATAGATCACCAAGACGTCGTCTTCCATCGGATCGTTCTACTGATCGTCATTCTGAAAGAAACTCGGGACGAAATGTCAACTATCGTCGATATGATCGCATAGACAATCGTCGAAGCTCATACTTGCCGGATCGTCGACGCGACATCTACCTGCCAAGAGGATCTCCGCCAAGAAGACAACAAGATTTGAGTCAGCTGAAAGGAAAGGTCCGTTGGACAAGAACAAAGCCAAAGATCCAGTACCAAGAAGTCATCGCTTCAGTCAAATGCGCATTTTGTGATGATGATCATTCCTCGGAGACCTGCGCCAAAGTAACGAGCATCGTCGCGAGACTTCAAGTCTACCAAGACAAGAACACGTGCGGAATTTGCGAAGAAGTTGGTCATCTGCTTTCGCAATGCAAAAAGGAGGCAAAAATGTGCGACAAATGCAAATCGGAGAACTTGGACCATCGTCATGGACCAGCGCTTTGTGCTAGATTCATCCCTCGTCTTTTGGAAAGCCTTGGAGTTGCCAAGCAACCAGTTCCAGTCACAACCAAGACGGAGTCTTCGTCATCAGGAATGACTCATCAGAGCTATGATGAAGGCATGGAAGTTGATTCGGAGGAGGAACGTCCACCAACGCCGAAGCGTTTCAAAAACGTCATTGACAACTCGGAGAACTGGCAGATCTACAAGGAACAGCAAGAACGAGCAGCTGGTTCGAATCAACGCGGACAAGCTTCGGAAGATCCAGATGCGGAGATGTACGATGAAGCACTCAAAGATTTGTAATATCTTTGCAAGTATTGTGAATTTATCGATATTATTCACATAAAATCGATACTAGTTAGCGACTTGTACCAAAACTTTCAGTCAAAGTAGTGAGTTACAAACTCCACTCTACTTCTAATACCCTAACCCTAAATTTCTGAGCCTCCCCACCCTCATCTTCTAATCTCTCTCTTCTCTATTATCCTGTCTTCCAAACTCTTCCTTCCCATTCTCCTGTTTTCCTTGAGCGGTATACAGTTGAGAAGGGAAGATTCTCTAAATTCTTCAGTCCCTTTTGTAGTTTCCGTCTCTACGGAAACAATCCTCTTTTCCAAAAATTCTAATTAATCTAATCCTTTCAGGTTTCAGGTTCTTTAGTGGTCTCAATTCTGATGAGGCATCAGCTTGTGAGATTTCTCGCAAGAACGGGTGCTGCCTCGGGATCAGTCAGATTAGCTGGCTGGACTCTTAAGTTTCGTGTAACTTATGGTCTCTAGTTACTTCAGGACGCTTTAGTTTCTAGTTTTCATTTAGTTATTCTTTACACTAGTCCGTCTAGCGTACGGTCTTACTATTCTCAGGTAGTACTACAGTCTGCGCACAAAGTGGACTTAAAACGGCGCAATCTATCCAAAAGCACCAGCGTTATTTACGTAACCACACTTACGTGTAAACATAATCCCATTATCAATACTGGTCATTCATTTCCTTAGACCAGCACTAATAGGCAGAATTAGTGTCTCTCTCTCTTTATTACTCGTTCTCTTTGCGTTGCTACCACTCATTACTTCTGAATCGGATTTCAGTCGGAAGGAACTCAATGGCTCTCAGCAAACCAGCTCCATACGAGGAGGTAGCAGTGACAAGCGGACTGTATCCAACCAAAGAAGCTTTCTGGAAGGACTTCATCAGAAGACGTCCACGTTTGGCTCAGCCATTGCTCCGTCATTGGTTCTACAAAAATGCTCGTTTCACCATGGACAAGCTGATGTACGACGAGCAAGGACGGTACACTTCGAAGATGCGATGTGCGATTTGCTCGAACAATTGGAGCGGTTTCCCTGTAACTCCTCATAGTGCCGACAATTGTCCAATTCCAAAGAACTATCAGATGGAGTTCTTGGCGACGAATACACCGGCGGTCTGCCTCACATGCTTCGGAAGACCGGAATACCACGTCTCGTGCCGCAAACATGACGAGTTTTGCAAACTGTGTCAAGCGAATGGCAAAGGAATCAGGAACCATGTACCGATGTCCAAAGTTTGTAACCTAGGACGAGGAAAGGAAGAAAAGGTTTTCAACCAACTGCGTGCCCAGCATTATACAAAAGTGCGCGAAATCTCGAACCGAGAACCGCTTTCAATCCAGATGGAGAATGACCAGCCGATCAAGCCGTATTTCCGAAGAGAGTATTTCGGAATCCCACCACTCAACGTGCCTCTCGGAACATACGGACCGGTCCATTATAAGCAGAACTCGTATTTCCAAGGAATCGTTCCCGTGTACAAAGACGTCGACAGAGACCTGGTTGATCACAAGCTTCGTGAATATCAGAAGGCCAAGGACGACCAGCTCGCAGCTGAACAAAAAGCTGAAAAAGAAGACCTGCTCGTTCGCAGAATGGAAAGCGTTTCACTTATTGAAGGCTCAAGCACCGAAACTGGAGGACTCTATGAGAAAGAGGACTCTGGGAGTAAGACGTTTAGCGTTCAGAAGTGGAATGACTTAATTGCTCATGTGGACTCCTTTTGGATCAACAACACCGAGGAGGTTGAGGATTTGAGAATTCGCTTCTCCGATGCCAAGCCGTTGATGCCATGTGGGACGTTCGATGGATTCTACACACCGCGAGATCTGACATACGATTTCACAAAGGACGAGCTGGAGAAAGTAGTTAAACAAATGATTTTCGAGGACAAGCCAAAGAAGACACTTGACAAGATTTTGGCTCTGCAAAAGCTTCTCACTGGACAATCGGAACAGGAGAAGTATATTGGAGACGAATTCTTCTTTGGTTTTGGTAAAGGAGATCAGGACTACTACGAGCTTCTCCGTGATTTCGCTCTAATGTTGACTCGTGTGACTAGACCACCATATGCAAGACTTCAGTCAGTGGACAAGAAAGAATTTCCATTCGACGAGCACACAAAGTATGGCGTCACCATTCCGTCTGCCAACGGCTACATCAGCTATCATTATCACACACGTAAGGAGATCTTCAAGCTTTGGCTCCACAATGTTGCTCAAACGACGCCGAAGTGATGAAGACCAGCAAGAAGATTCCCAAATATAACTCGAGAATCGATCCGACAATAAATTCAGTGTTCCGAACTGAAGTATTGTAACATGAGTAGACTAGCACCAGAGTAGATCGGTAAGAATAGAGAGAGGGGTATTGTAGGGTTATGGGTTACGTAGTAACAGGGTAGTGCGCGCACTTGAGTGTCATTAGGGCATTCTAAAAGTTTGTCTTCTGAGACAATTGGCCAAATTTGTCGAAAGGAGCGATCTGGAGGAATGCGAGATGATGTTGAGTCGCTGGTGAGGCATTCCGGATGTCAGGCTCAATTCCAGTGCGGATCTCAAGCGCCCGAAGGCGTTAAACGTCGCAGTGTACAAACAGCCCTGTGGACACAAGTTCACATCAGAAGTGGACTCTCCGTCTAGAATCGGTAAAGTTTCATCATGCATAATCTACTATAACCAAGGTTATGTCATTTATCTAAAGTTAGTAGCCAAACTAGAGCTCAAACCCCCAATCCCCCATATGCTAGATTTGACAGACGTCTAGTCATATCCCAATCATTCATCCCATCTTTCATGTCCCCTTCCCTATCCCTAAATGTTGTACAAATTTGTGCACATTTCCCTGGCTCAATCCCCTTTCAACAGCATTCAATTGTTTCCAAAAATCCCACTGGGTAACTCAACATCTCCCGTCGGGGAGTAACTTAATTTCAGGATTATCTACAAACTCGTGAAATCTTGTAACCAGTCGTCAGATCGACACAATCGTTTGCTTTCCATCGTTCGTAAGAACACACCCGAAGTTGGTTCTTCTGTGCTTCAATGTATCGAGAATTGTCTCGAGAAGTTGTCAGTGCACACCAGCTTCACTCTTCAAAGTCGCAGTTTACTGTGCAACAGCAGTCGGTCATGACAAGCGTCACTTCAGTGGACGTCTTGTAAGACTAGCTGCAAACAACTACTTCGATGTTGAGATGTCTTCTGAAGGCTTCGTAGAAGAAAGAAGAAGATGTTCAACTGAAATCCGTGCTATCTGAATCCGCGAGGAGAAGAAAGCAAGGAGAATTCCATGGATTACGTGTCAACCTTCCACTAAAGTCATCAGAAGTGGAATGGATCAAGTCAATCACCTCATTCATCATCCAATCGAGGACAAGCTGAGCAGAACGGAAGATATGTGATCGCAGAATCTTGGTGAGAAGAGAGACTCTCACATGTTCGACCGAACTGTTCTTGTTGTGGTGAGAAGCAACAAGAAAGTCAGCAGATACGTGAATACCAATGGAATTGGAGTGTCGACAAGCCAAAAGAAACGACAATGTTCTTGGAATATGGTCGCAAACGTATTAACCAAGGTCAACACTCTGCCAGCTCCATACATCGAGGATGCTAGCACAACAACATGTCGGAAGCGAAAATCCCAGGACTTTCGTTGAAGATGTGTCATGTCGACATCAAATCAGAAGTCAGAAGTCAAAAGACGTCGGACAATTGATGTAGACAAGCAAGGATGAAAATCTTTCAACGTCATCGGAAGCGATTCTGCAAAATGATCAATTCGGAATCGTGGAAGCTCGACAAACCAGCAAAAAGTCTTCAGGAAATCCAAGTCATCGTCAAAAGTCTGTAGTTGCAATTACAAGTGCGATCGACAAGGATTCAACAAGTCTAAAGTCTTCAAAAGATAGTGAAAGGTTAAAAGATTCAGAGTACCGAAAAGAGGTAAAGTCCAAGGCAGTAGCCAGAGGACTGCGTCCAACTGAATTCTAGTTTACTCTGGTAAATTAGTTCAGTCACGGGACCTAAAAGAGATACGGATTCTAGCTAGCTGTACTCGTCATTCTAACAATTCTATTCAGTTAGAAGTGCAGTTGACTAGAGTCTTATGTCCAACTGTAAGCATAGCTTCAGTAAGGTATGGATTGCAGTCGAAAGATTGTAATTCATAAACTCTGACAAAACAAGAAGTTAAAATATCATTATTTATTCTTTTGTTTAAGTTAATGTTAATTTATTTTCTTCAACACCAAACAATCACCACTCGTGCATCTTTACTTGTAAATCTTCAATTGTGAGTCGTCAGATGTCAACAGTCAAGTCATCAGCCAAGACATCAACGACGTCGTAGTTGTCAAAACGTCGAAGATTCGGATCACGCCACCAGGAAGAACAATCATCGATCTACGAATCAGAGAAATCCGCCAAAACTCTGAAAATCAGGAGACCAGCTGACGTTTCAGCCGAAGTTGGAACTTCTAACACGCTTGCTAGAAGGTCGGAAGTCATCAGAAGACCAGCTAGCATAAACACAATCACAAGTGAAGATGCTAGGATCAACTAGGAATCTTAGAGTAGAAGTTCGGAGACTATGAGAAAGTCGGAAGAACACGCTGCTCTAGGATGGAGTGCATGCTTCAGAGACGCTGAAACGTCGAAGAAGTATGTTATTCCCGGATCAACAACAACGTCGGATACTGGAAGAACGCACTTCTCACACGCGTCTTCAAAGCTGAAAGTCAATCACCAAAGGATTCAAGGATCAAAGGAGAATAACAACAAAGTTACTTCTGCGAGTAGTTTGGGCTATTACTCAAAGGATCATACTTCAACTAGTGACGAGAGACTAGTATCTCATTTCTTCTCTGGATACTAGGGAACTTCAAGTCTAAAACTTAAAGCTACACAGGACACCAACGGAAAACACCACTGAACCACCCCATCTGCCTATCAAGCCCTATCCATCATGCCACTGAACACCACCCCTGGATATCTACCACCTTATCTGCTACGAATGCATCAGTACCATCAGGACAATGCAACATCAAACAACTGCAAAAGGACAAGCTTCTGCAACATCATGACTATACCACTGCAGAAGTCAATGTTTCTACAGCATTCAATGCATAAGAATAGTAGAACAACTACTCTTTCTTCATGAAAGAGCAGTTCATTCCGCCCCCCCCAGTGTCGCATCCCTGACTCCATAGATTACGTCAGTGATACGACTTCACGGAGATTGATCTCTAAATCAATCAATAACAGCCAAAACGGACTCAATCGCGTCAATTCCAACCTTAAGGATTTGAATTGCCGCCTTTACAAGCAAGTGCGCTCCATCGGACCTGCGTCTCTTCGATACGCGTACTCTCTCGCGCACACCTTCTAGAACATTTCCTCGACGCGCGCGAACACTCGCCAACGAAGGAATTCAAATCAGTTCACCTCGCCACCTTCATGGAGGAAGGTGACTCGACCACCCGTCCGACAAGCTCTTCAAGGACACGTGTGCCGGTAGTGACAAGCTGCACGCCACGAGAACACGGGACACTAAGCCGTCAGGACCAGCTCAAGAGTGCCACCAAGACCAGCAATGGATTCGGATGTAAACCGCTAATTGCATTCGTAGACAAGCTCAATAAAGTGCTTCGACAGCATTCGTTCTCCACACTCTCACACTCGCAACAGTTACTAAGCATGACTGTGGGCTCCCACCGGCCTAATCACAAAACAGTCGTGACAAAGCATGCTAATTCATCTCCAATCTCCCTCGAAAAAAAGTTCGTTCCAAGAAATAAGAAAAAGAAAAAGTTACAATTGTGCTACGAATACAGGAAATTGGAACACGGCTAAATTGAACTGATACATATTTTTGTCTATCACGTACCCTTGCGGACGTAAATTAAATAAATAAATAAATAAAATAAATAAATAAATAAACTGATCTCCAATTCGGAATTCTTTTGTTGCCAAAAACTGAGAATATAAAATTCTTCTCGAAATTTCAGGCCCGTTCCCTTCTATTTTGGGCGGATTCTGAGTGAATTACGTTGAACTCGAAAGTGCGCCAGACTCATTTCTCGTCGGATTCAGTTTTTTAGAAACGCATCGACGGTGCCCCAGCCGACTTCTAGCTCAACATTAGAGGCCACGTTACAGTAACCCTATTCTAGACAGCCCGATAGGGAATGCAATACAAGACTAACCTAGATTTCCAGAAATTTTGAGGTCTCATCGTGAAAATCGTTTTTCAGAAATTTTTCACCGAAAAAAATATTTTTTTCTCAAAAATTAAATTATTTTTTAATCTCCATCTCATTTTTAACCGAAAAAAGATATACTGTATCAGCCAAAAAGATTCGATTCTGGAACATTCTTTAGGTACATAATAAACTTGATTCCCACTGTCGAGTCACCTGCTACTTACGCTTTCATGGTGAGATTCAGCGAAATTTTCAACTTGGGAAGTTGGTGCATCGGTACTTCATACTTGCAACGTTATTTGACAGAGAATTGCCATGAATATGACAGGAATAATGAGAAAACTGCAAAAATTGATAGATAAAACAAGATTTACAAAAAAAACTTGAAACGTTTTTCCCTGATATCGACAAAAAGGTCAGACCATTGAACATCTATGAGTCTTAATTTTTTCAAGTTTTTTTTGTAAATCTTGTTTTATCTATCAATTTTTGCAGTTTTCTCATTATTCCTGTCATATTCATGGCAATTCTCTGTCAAATAACGTTGCAAGTATGAAGTACCGATGCACCAACTTCCCAAGTTGAAAATTTTGCTGAATTTCACCATGAAAGCGTAAGTAGCAGGTGACTCGACAGTGGGAATCAAGTTTATTATGTACTTAAAGAATGTTCCAGTTATATTCTCCTGATTTTATAATGCTATCTTTGATATTTCAGCTGGAATGATTCAATTCGGGAGAAAAATTTCGGAAATCAAAAAATTCAATTTTTTCGAAAATTTTTTTGTGGTATGATCGAAATATGTACTGAAACTGAATAAAAATGGCATGATTGAATGAAAAACTTCAAAAACCCATGATTTTGAAACATAAAAAATAATATTCTGGAAGGACTTGAAAATTGAAATCGCAGTTTTTCTCATACTTCCCGAAAAAAGTGTTCTTTGGGGATAGAGATACCAGTAGGGACAACATGGATCCAATACCAAATTTTATGTAGATTCCGAATTTTAAATAAAAAACGCTGTCTTCTCGTATCACTGCCGAGATAAAAACGATTTCTTGAAAAAAACCCGAAAATTTTACACATTTTGAAAATTTTCATAATGAAGGTGTTGAGCTGGATTTTTCTTTTGAACACAAAAAATGCTCAAAATAGTGTCTGCAATAACTTCCCGTTGAAATTTCATACCTAACTACTTTAGGAAAAATTTTCGAAAAATATCGATTTTTTGATTTTCCTAGGTACCCAGGTGACGGACCCGGCCAAAAAGTACCCTATTTTGCTGAGAACACTTCATACTATTTTTGATCAAAATTATAGACAAATCGGAGATGGTCAACTTTTTTCGTGTGCCTACGGTCAGTTGATCGATGCTCGATTGACTCAGAGAGTGCGTCTTAATATTGGGTTTTAAGCAAGTTATGCCCCGTCTTGTGTCGGTACGTTACAGTTTTTTGCTGAAAATTGTCAACTTTGTAAGTATGACACGGCCTCCCTGATTGTATCACACTATCGACTTTTATGGAGTGCGTAGATCAAAAATAGAGCTTTATTTTTGTAGTTGACAATTTTTTTTGCACGGTCACATCCTAAGAAGTTTTCAATCGCCAAAGAAATTTCGGCTCTGTTCCAAAATCGGAGGCCCATAAAAAAATCGGAGGCCCATGGTAGAATCGGAGGCCCGTAAAAAATCGGAGGCCCATGGCAGAATCGGAGGCCCATAAAAAAATAAGAGGCCCGTAGCAGAATCGGAGGCCCATGGCAGAATCGAAGGCCCATGGTAGATAGAGAATGTCATCGTTTATAAATGATGAAAAACTCCCTTATAAGCAGCTGAAGTAGTGCAGAAGTCTGAAAACCATGTTGTAACTACATGATGCGCAAAGCTGATTTTTATTTTTTTTCATTCATTGCTAATTATAACAGATCTTTTTAACACATTTATTTAATCAATAACATATATACAATTATTTACATGAAAAGAAATAATACATATTATACAAGTAAAAATACAATTATATACATGAAGTTATTCATGTGTTTAAAAAAAGAGTACTCGGTTACATCTACAAACCCTATTACACGAAATTGAGTACCTAATTTGAAGTCCATGCAATGAGAATAAAATGTGTTCCAGTAATCGTTTAAAACTATCTGAAATTATAAGGATAATATCAGATTATAAAATAAAACCAACCTCCTGTATTCACATCCACTACATTCACACCTTTCTCTACCTTTCTCTACATCAAGCAGACGCCGTGGCCACAGATCATCCACTACTCCTACAGCTAGCACTTATCCTTCGACTAATATGGCTGCGTCTCCATCACCAGCAGTTACGCCATCTACTGCTGGTTCACCTGTGGTAACAACCTCCTCCATCTTCTAACAACAAAAAAACGACGTGGACACAGAACATCTAAAATGTCTTCTACTACGCTCTTCTCTTCTTCAACTTTGACTAAAGCCCCACAACGACAAAGAAAACGAAAACATCTTCTTCGGGTTTCAAACCCCCTACAACTCCGAAGCCTCCAAAACTTCCAAAGATGCCCAAGGCACCCAAAGTACAAACTGGCAAAGTCGGATAGTTGCTTCCCATTTTTTTTCCTTTAACAATTATTCACTTAAATATGTCACTTTCTTCGGGTAAATAAATGTGTTAAAAAAGATCTGTTATAATTAGCAATGAATGAAAAAAAAATCAGCTTTGCGCATCATGTAGTTACAACATGGTTTTCAGACTTCTGCACTACTTCAGCTGCATATAAGGGAGTTTTTCATCATTTATAAACGATGACATTCTCTATCTACCATGGGCCTCCGATTCTGCCATGGGCCTCCGATTCTGCTACGGGCCTCTTATTTTTTTATGGGCCATCGATTCTGCCATGGGCCTCCGATTTTTTTACGGGCCTCCGATTCTGCCATGGGCCTCCGAATCTGCCATGGGCCTCCGATTTTTTTATGGGCCTCCGATTTTGGAACAGAGCCGAAATTTCGATTGTTCAGTGCTAAAAGGAGCAATTTTTCAGCTGTTTACATTGACTGCCTGTAACTTCTTAGGATGTGCCCGTACAAAAAAGTTGTCAACTTCAAAAATGAAGCTCTACTTGTGATCTATACACTCCATAAACAATAAATATTGTGAGACTATCAGTGAGGCCGTGTCACACTCACAAAGTTGACCATTTTCAACTAAAAACTGCAAATGTCGCATTCCAGTACTGTATGTCAATAACACTGAACCATTCTTGTCACATTGTGGTACACAACATGTTTGGCACCGTACAAATGTCATCTTTCTCTTTTCTTTTACAGGTACGACAACATTTTTACAAGTGCGCTCCACTGAACTTATACCCTGTTTTGATAGAGCTCAGTTGAAACCCTCCACTTACCTCCTTCATTTTCGATCCTCTGAACTCTGGACGATCCGGCTCGATTGCATGGAAATCATCAGAATTCCATTGATAAGACAACACAGAGTTGTTGCGTTTCCAGACTTGAACAAACACACTTCCTGGAAAACTCCTTGTCGTAACGTACACTCTTTCTTAATTGTAAGACTTACCCCAAATTGACATAAAAACTGCGAAAAATGCATTCATCTTTGTGTCGAATGAGCTCATAAACCATTGGGTTAGCATGGAAAAGAATAGAGTTAATCTGAAAATTCTTATGAATATGAAAAAAATAATCACAACTAGAGACTCACCCATTCCTCATTCCACATGCCACATTTTCAGTCTCCCCGTTGAATTTGACGACTTTACAATGATTCCAGTCGAGAGGGGAGCTGCTTACACTGAATATTGAAAAATAGAGATATGAAAATAGAGTATTTGAGATCCAGAAGTCACTTACCTATCAACAAACCCATAAATGAAAACAATGAATCCAAATATGACGGCTGGCCAGAGAAGTGTTAGGAATGTGCCTTGCCACGCGAAGTAGTAAGCGATTTGTTCACCAAAGTAGTCACGGATCTTGTTGAGAGGTTGGAATTTGTACCAGCTGGGGAAAGAAAAGAAGGTTTATTTGAAATATGACAAGTGCGCTCCACTGATAAATTATAAAGTACCTGAAGCGTCTAAAAGCGCGCTCATTCAATTATTATCAGTTCTTACAACTGCGCGCCACCGAAATGCTCTTGAAAATTGTCTATTTTTCTCTGAGTCTCTCAATTTCGCACACAATTTTCTCCGGTTTTGGTAGAGCGCGGTTGTAAGAAGCGTGCCGTGCTAATAGTGAGAACCTCAGACTAGTTCGATTGCTGTTTTTGAATCGCCCGAGTAAGAACGGACCGGATCGAAACCGCCCTGGATCAGAACTGGTAAGAATCAAAAAAATGGTCATATTCGAGTCATTATACGTAGATTCAACGGTTCTGATCAATACCAGTACTGTTTCAGAAAACCCTGATTACGGCCAGTACTTTTTTTTGGGAATCCTGGCGGCATGGTGCCAAGCCTACGTCTTCCTAAAATGACGACACTAAGAAGATCATTGTCCGTGTATTCGCTGAGTATCGACTCACAACCGCTTGTACCGTGATACGTTGCTGGATGATAGGCTATCAGTCTTATCATTAGAGCGAATTTAAAATATTCCACCAACTTCTCTCCCAATGGGTAGTAGGTATGGCTGCGCCAAAAAAAGTGGGCGGGGCTTAAAATTGTGTCCAAAAAAGTTTTTTGCTTTGCCGTTTGCAACTTTGTTCAAACTTTATACTTTATGAAAATTTTTTTTAGCTGCTCAGCTAATAACTTTTTCTTGCTTTTTGCCAAATTCCATATTCCTGGAGCCGAAAAGAGCAAAGTTGTGCTCAGAAATAGGTGAAAAAAGCGACAAAAAAATGTCAAGAATTTTTCCTCTTTTTGAACCATTAATAACTTTCTGAATTCTCGATGAAATTTTGATTTCATTTTTTTAATCGATAGGAAATGTTTGGGGCAATCTTTTATTAAGAACCCCCTTTTTGAGATTCCATACTTCTAAACGAGTTATAATCGGTAGAAGGGAGTCAACTTTTTATTTTGAGAAAATTTTCGGTTTTTTGATTTTTCGGTTTTTTTGCTTTACCTCGATTATCTCGAGTTCTACCGGATATTTTTTCATATGACTTGGTAACTGGACGTAAAATTAGACGAGAAATCAGTTTTTCACGTCAAATCCCTGATTTGAGTCACCCCCCGCCCAGTACGGCCGGTGGACTGCAGAGAAACAAAAAAAAAAGACATTCCTGTTGTCGGCTGCCACCGGACTGTTTTTGCTGTCCTGAAAAATTTTTGTACTAAAGTTGTTCTGGTTTTTTGATATGTTGGTCAAATCTGAAATATCTAATGGAAAATAAAGTTTCAGCCAAAACGGTCCAGTGGGAGCTGAGCTGTGGAGAAAACGTGTTTTTCGCTTATATCGCTTAGCTCAAGAGTGTATTCTGTCCGGCTGATATGGTTTTTGGTATGTGGTAGCCAGGAAAATTATCTAACAAGGGAAGTCTTTGGAGACGCGGCTTTCAAACGATCTATGAATTTGGTCATAGGTACTTTCGACTACGTAAAGTCCATTTCTGCAGTCAAAACCTGCTAAATGTCTCTGTGAGCCGAGTTATGAGCTCTCAAACTTTACATATGATTAGGCTCTTTCGCGTGGAATCCCAAATCGGCGAATAGTGTACGCAAAAGTGTTTTTCTTTTTCCAGCGTTCGAGTGGTGCAGTGGTAGTGGGTCGGTGTTAACAGGTAGAACGCCAGCATTTCAACTATGGGGCATCAATGGGTGTGCCAATGGGCGTAGGAAGAACATGAAATGATGTCAAAAATGGCCCATTGATGACCCATCGCACGCCCATCGGCGGTCAGGCATTTTTCACCCATCCGCATACCCATCGATGGCTCATCTCCCACCCATTTCTTTCCCCTTCAAAATATGAAAGCAGTTTTATAAAAAAAAACGGTTTTATTTAATGAAAAAAGATTACAAAAGGTGATGAAGGGAAACAACTTAATTATAACAGTTGTAGAGGGTAGAGGTGAAGAGCTCTTCGAAGAGTAGTTGTGGAGGAGTAGTGGAGAAGTCGAAGTTGATATTTATGTAGAGTTCTGAAAGCACAGTGGTTTGAGTAAAATTAAATTGGAATGATTTTCAGATCAAAATTTAGTGATGCATCAAGAATTTGGACTTTTTTGAAGTAAAACTGGAAAAAATTCAAGAAATTTGTTCAAAAATTATGTGCAGTACCATGTTACGTACCGAAACAGTGTCGAAACGTCTTGTTCCAAAATTTCAGGGTTGCTATTATCACGGCACGCTTCTTACAACCGCGCTCTACCGAAACCAAAGAAAATTGTGTACGAAATGGAGAGACTCAGAGAAAAAGATACATTTTTCAAGGGAATTTCGGTGGAGCGCAGTTGTAAGAACTGGGCCGAGCTTATATAACTCGGTTTCAAAATGGCTGGTTTCGAAACGTCTCGGAGTTGAAAAATTGATTAAAACAAAGTACTCTACTTTAAAAAAATCATTAGTTTCAATGGTGAAATCCCAAATCCGAAAAATGACGTCACTAAAAAATAGAAGCCATATCCACCCTTTGCTCTCAGAAATCAAATATTCCGTCTCATTTTTTCAGCATTCAACTAGAGAAAAAACTATTTTCAATATTTTTCAGGCGCCTTCTTCCCCCCGTCACCTAGATACCGAACCTTATCATGCATAAATCTATAATTATAAACGCCTTTTCGGTCATCTGATTCTCTCTGAAATTTCGAAATTTCTTCTAGAAACTCACATCATATCGTTGTATGTTCTCATCAGTGGTACGCATCATTTTTCAGGCGGAAAAATCGTCAAAAGTGAAGAAGAATAAAGATTGAGTAAAGGTTTTCTTCGACTAATCTCGGGTGTTACCTCTCCTTTTCGAAGCGGATGAAATTGGAGATGACGGAGTGAGAAGAGACGCAGAAATGAGGGGATTATGAGAAGAGAAAAGAGCACCAAATGTTGATTTGATATATACACCTATTGTCATAGTAACGGGAACCAAGACGCCGGCACTCTACGGGGTACGGGGGAGAGCATGGGAAAGTGGAATTGGAATTGGGGTCTTAAATGGAAATGTGTTGACTATTTCAGGACATACCGAAAATACTGTATTATGACGGCATGCCGTTATATTGGATGTCTAGGGGTGCCGTTCTATTACAGGGCGCCGCTATATTTATATTCAGGGAATATTCTCCATGTCCGTTTCATTGTGCTCCACTAAAACCTAATGGAATTTTAAAACTGCTTTTAACTTTTTCCATGTGTCCTTTTCTATTTCTCTTTGTTTCATAACTTATCTTTTCTACTGTAACCACCGGAAACTTTTATAAACTTTACATATATATTTACACATAAACGAATGCTACAAATTACCCTTCTATTTATTTGGTCTGCTAACATTCCCAGGACGGATGATTCTAGAGAACCTTCTGGTAAATCAAATAGAGAGACACCCTTATTATTTCTCCCTAACATACCTCCCTCCTCGCCTACACCGTCGACTATTCTCCCCAATCCTCTGCCCAGTCAACCACAAGAATCGATAATTCGTTTCGAATGGAGCCTACTTTTCCCCTGCTTCGACTACCCGAGAATGTCATTATAGAAGTGATCAAGAATATGGCTATAGATCCATTGTAAGTTTACTACATGATTTAGGAGCATACTTAACACCGATTGGGCCGGGTCACAATAAAAACTTTCCTCTGCCCGGGTTTCGAACATCAGAAAATTTTTGAACGAAATTTAGAAATTTATGGGATTTTTTTGTCAAAAAAGTGGAATTTTCGATTATATTTCAAAATTCAATCAAAAGCTAGTATTGCATCATAAATTTGTACTTTTATAGTTTAAAACTTTAAAAATTCAAATTTTTGGTAAAAATAATAGGTTTTTTTTTCTGGAATCTGGGCCGGACCAATTTTCAGAATATATTTTCAGATTCGACTTCTCCTTAATCTCAACAAAAACAAAAAATATCGTGGCGTCATTAGGAATAGAAGCAAGTGATGTTCGCATCATCATTTCTCGTATTGTTTTAGTAACTGTATTCGGTAGATACTTCAGTATGGATCGCACTTTTTATAACAATTCGGTTTATCAAGATGCATTGATTTATTTGGACTCAAATCAACTGATTTCTGTTTATTCCCGCTGTATCTATGATAGAAGAACAGTTCGATCATCCACGCCATTATTTAGTTTCAACAACTGGTTGGATCACATTAAGACTGTATTCTGTTATAATAAACCACCAAATGTGGATTTCTGGACGGGAAATGAGCGAATTGAGATGGAATCGTTGAAAAATGTGATCAAAAGTGTCAATGAACTTGCTGTATCTGGATACAATACCGAGTTTCGGAACAGGGAACTTCTGGAACATTTCAAAAATGTCAACAAACTAACTCTAGAAAGGAATCTATTTGGAGAAGCTTGTGAAGTTCAGAAATACTTCATTCAAAACTACAACAATCTTGTATTTTGTGATGATGTCTCACTTGATGATATGTTATTGGTTAACAGTGAGAGAGTCGATTTCTTCTGTACAATATCTCAAAAACAATTCAATCGATTTCTCAAGCATTGGATTCGTGGATCTAATCCAAGACTACAAAACATGAATCTATCCATCGATAGAACTAATTTAGTCGACGGAAAAGTGTATTTGAAAGGAATCAGATGTATTGAGATGAGTGAAGAGTTGAAGAAAGAAATCCGTCAAAAATACAGAATTTCTGATATTTCTGATATTGAAATGGTTAAGATCAGACGGAAAGAAGGGACAACTGCAGTGATTGCGACAAAGAACGATGGACTTTTTATTTGCGTTGGTTTTAATGTTTTATACTAAAAACATATTGCCCTTCAAAGTGTGTTCCACAACTGAAATATTGTTTAAGCGATGTTTATTTTGTTGTTCTGTATATTATATATATGTACTTGTTTTCAAGCTTTCCTCTATCTAATTCTCTTTTTCTATGTTTTATGTTTTTGAACTGTTTCGATACATAATGAATAAACTGAACGACATGACATCTTCCACAAAATCTCAGAACAATCCCACATATTTTTTCAGGACTCGGTCATTTTACTCTGATTGTATTTAAAAGTCTACGAAAATCTAGAACCACATGTTGTGAAGACATGGACGGAACACAGAATGACGAGTTGAAGAAATACCTTTTGAAACTACAAAAAAGATTGTACACTGATTCGAAAATATGGAGGAACTAACGTTCTCCACCTAGGACACTCAACTGAACACTCTTGAGAATAGTCGACGGTGTAGGCCAGGAGGGAGGTATGTTAGGGGAAAAGAAACTGTTGTTCTATTTGATTTGCCAGAAGGTTCTCAAGAATCATCCGTCCTGGGAATGTTACTAGACCAAATGAACAGAAGGGTAAATTGTAACACTCGTTTATGTGTAAACCAGTCGGTTCACGTCGCCTAACGGCGATTGAACCTCCTTCTCTACACCACCCTTCAAAGTGTTATAGTGGATCTTCATTGACCCGGAAAGGAATTCTCTATTTTTTCTGATTTTTTCTATCAAAAAATTTTTCACGTCGTCACTTTTTAGAAAACGGCTTGTATCTTTTTATGACGTGGATCAATCTTGAAACGGACAACACTTTCTTACTTACTTACTTACTTAGTCGATCTGTTCTTCGCTCATTGGGTGTGGGCGCGGATCACAGCTATCCATTTGTTTCGATCTTTTGCGATTGTGCTCCAAGGTTCTATCGTTTGATTTCCTTGTCGCACTGAGATTTTTTTTCTCAAGGAGTCGGCCCATTTCATTGGCGGTCTCCCTACTGGTCTTTTCTCATTTCTGGGTATCCATTCTTGTAGCAACGTTGTCCACCGATTATCGTTTCTTCTCATAACATGTCCAGCCCATCCTAACTTTCGTTTTGTTATGAAGACGAGAGGGTCTTTCACTTGGGATAGTTTTCTTACGTCTTCTCTGTGAAGATTCTTCTCTCGTTGTTCCGTGAGGGTGATTCCGACGAGTTTCCTCTCGAGTGCGGCATGTGTGATTCTTACTCGTTCGGATAGGGCTTTTGTGAACGTCCATGTTTCTGATGCGTATGTCAACGCTGGGAGGACAGTGGTGTCGAAGAGTTGGGCTCGGATCTTTGGGCATGACAAGGCATCTGTGGTGTTCTTGATGTTGTTGAATGCCGCCCATGCAGCTCTTCTTCTTCTGTGTATTTCTGGCTCGAGGTCGTTTTTCGTGTTGAGCAGTCTTCCCAAATAAACATATTCCTCAACATCTTCAATTGTGGTTGTGGTGTTATTGTTTCTGATAGATATTCGGTGACTTGACGCGAATTTGTTTCTTAGCACTTTCGTTTTACTCGTATTGATTTCCAGACCGACTGTTTCACAACTGTTTACTAGCTCTTGTAGCATTTTCTCCGCTGTTTGTGGAGTTTTTGAGATGAGAATGATGTCGTCGGCGAATCGTAGGTGTGTTAGGTTTCTACCATTTATTCTGATCCCGGGGGAGTTATCGTAGTCTTCTTCGTCTCCTTTCAGTTGTGACCATGACATCCGACTAAAAGCTGATTCGAGACAAACAGAAAACAGATTTGGTGATATAGGGTCACCTTGTCTGACCCCTCTGGTAATGGGGATGTTGACTGGGTTATAGAATGGAGTGATTGTAGTGGAGCAATCGTTGTAACATTCTTTCAGTAGTTTCACATATCCCGAGTCTATTCCTTGGGTCTTCAAGCTTTCCCATAAAGCCGCCGGTTCAGTTGTGTCGAATGCCTTTTTGAAGTCGATGAACACCATGGTGATTGGGATTTGGTATTCTCGACCCACTTCCATCAGTCTCTGTACTGAATGGATGTGGTCAATCGTAGAGAAGGATCTTCTGAATCCTGCTTGTTCGACAGGTTGTATTTCTTCCAATGATTTCCGGATTCGATTCAGAATACTTTTCGTGAAGACTTTGTATAGGACAGGAAGCAGGCAGATCGGCCGATAGTTTTCCAGATTTTGTTTATCACCTTTCTTGAATATCAAAGTTGTTTTCGAAGATTTCCACTTCGTTGGAACTTTTCCTTCTTTCAGGTACCGTGAGAATCTTTCTGCTAGGAGTTTATGGACCGTGGAGTGACTCTTTTTTAAGAAGTCTGCTGTTATTTTGTCTTCTCCAGCTGCTTTCCCGTTTTGGAATGAGTTCAGGGTGTGTTGAATCTCTTCTGGAAGGAATGCAGGTAGCTTTTCCGTTTGTTGAAAGAGAGTGTTTGTAACGCTCGGCTTTTTGGTTGCAAACAGGTTTGAGTAGAACCGTCTCACTTCGATTTCCATTTTTTCTCGAGAAGTGAGTTTTTCTCCTGTCTCACCAGATATCAAACACGGAATGTACGATTGGTATTCTTTTATGTCCCTTGCAACCTTCTTCAGACTCTTTTTCTGGTTTGCAGCATTCAGAAGTCTATCTTTCGTGAAATTTTCATGGTCTTTTTTCACTGCTCGCCTACATTCTTTGGACAGGGTCTTGAAGTTGGGGTCTGATCTATCAGTGCATCTTCTTTTTGTCAGTAGCAGTCTTGTGTTGTCCGTCAATCGATTTCTAGAGTGGTTACTCGGCATTGTGATTGCAGTATCTTGGGCGTTTTTCAGGACTCGTACAAGAATATCGTACTCTTTATCGATATCTTGGTCATTGCAACAGTCTAGATTTTCCGTTACAAGCAGAGCTGTTGTGGGGTCCAGCACTCTTCTAGGTGGCTTTCTCCTTTTTACTTGTTCAAATTTGGCTTGTTTTGCGTTTATGTGGACATTCGCTCGTAGCAGACGGTGGTCGCTGCCGTTTGTGAATGAAGGAACGACTGATACGTCGGTAACGTATTTCCCGTTTGCAAGAATGTGGTCTAACTCGTGCCTTTTGCTTGTCAGGGCTGATGTGGGTCCATCGTCGGTGAATCGGTTTCATAAACTGAGAATTCATGTGTATAACTCTATTGGCCTCGCAGAAAGTGGCAAGCCTTTCTCCACTGTCGTTTCTGTTTTCCATATAATGAGGACCAATATATACTTCATTTCCTTTTCTTTGACCGATTCTGGCATTGAAGTCACCGATGATCAGTTTATATCTGGCTTTGCATGAATTGTACACGTCTTGTAGATTTTCATAAAAGTTCGAGTGTTCTTCTTCTTCGTAATCTGCGGTGGGAGCATAGACTTGAATGATCGTGCATTGACTTTTATTGATTTGCAGAGTGAGGTATCCGATACGATGGTTCACTATCTTTATTTCTTTTACTTTTGGCATAAGTGACTTGTTGATGAGAAATCCTACTCCTCCTGATACAGAGGAGTCGTTGCGTTTTCCCAGTATTACACCGGTTCCGTCCCGATACGTCAGATGCAATTCTGCGGATCTTTTAGTTTCCGAGAGACCAATAATATCGTACTTTATGCGTTTTGTCTCTTCAAGGAGTTCCGAGAGTCTGTTGTCTGAGGCGACAGACCTGCAGTTGTAAGTGCAAACTCTGAGGTCGGTTTTTCTGGTTTTTGGTCGGGTTAACTGTGTCCGTTTCATATGGTAGACGTCCGAAACTCCGAGATTAGATCGCCTCTCTCGACGTGCTACTGCATCTACCGTAACAATAGCAGAGGCCGAGTGCGGAGGACTGAGGCAGTTTGTGGTGCTGTTTTGAGCGGATTGGATGTCTCTGGTTACTTTACTATGGTCTGCTAAACCAATGCTAAAGCCGCCCGGTCACGGAGAGTATTCGACGCTACCTCTGACCTGCGTGAGACAATGTACTTCTTGGCCAGATGTTACACTCCCGGTGTGACGAATTCGCCGGGTTTGCAGTATTGTACACTGATTCGAAAATATGGAGGAACTAACGTTCTCCACCTAGGACACTCAACTGAACACTCTTGAGAATAGTCGACGGTGTAGGCCAGGAGGGAGGTATGTTAGGGGAAAAGAAACTGTTGTTCTATTTGATTTGCCAGAAGGTTCTCAAGAATCATCCGTCCTGGGAATGTTACTAGACCAAATGAACAGAAGGGTAAATTGTAACACTCGTTTATGTGTAAACCAGTCGGTTCACATCGCCTAACGGCGATTGAACCTCCTTCTCTACACCACCTGTGAAGGGGGATCGCTCCAGAACCCCTTCTGATTGCTCAACCTTCACCTGATTCCTCGGGCTTATAGAAAGTGGAGTAGCGTTAAGTACATGTGTATTGATATATGGGTTTATATATGTAGATTATATAAGAGAATAAGGTAAGTGAGTAATAATGGATAATGAATAAGGGAGTAATATATATATAGGGGCCTAAGGATCCTAGTGAGGCTCAGTCCTACTGAGATACAGTAGGAAGGGGTCTCATCCCAAGCTAGGTGACATGCATGGGCCAGGATCCAGCTAGACTAACTGAAGAGAGGCGACGCGCCTTTCCCATGGAAAAGGGGCGGAGCCAGTCTTCTCCGACTCTTCCTCTTTGTGTTGAGACGCCTAGAGAAGAGAGGTTTAGAGAAAAGGGAGAAGGCAGACATAATCTGAGTTCTACCCTTTCACACACCCTTCAAAGTGTTATAGTGGATCTTCATTGACCCGGAAAGGAATTCTCTATTTTTTCTGATTTTTTCTATCAAAAAATCTTTCACGTCGTCACTTTTTAGAAAACGGCTTGTATCTTTTTATGACGTGGATCAATCTTGAAACGGACAACACTTTCGGAATCCCCTATTTTTTCTGAATCCGATCATATCAAAACAAATGTTCACGTCTCAACATAGGTTCGATCCAACTAACGGTAGTCAACGTTGCTTAACTTGCCAGATCGGACGCGGCGACACAGGTAGTTGGCGTGCGGACCGCACGCGGATTCAATCCCATTTTCCGCCCGTATAGAGTCCGCAGCGGAAAATTGGTCCGCTGCGGACTGTATATGGACGCAGCGTGGACTTCGGGAAAAGAGATGGAAGTGGGCGGCAGGCGTCCGCGCGCGGACCGTATATGGACCCCCTGGCCGCGGCCGCGGCATGCAACAGCTCTTCCAAAGCTCTCGGACTTCTCTCGGATAATGATAATTTTTTAATCATTTATGGAGCTTTTACGTTTCTTTTCCTATTTTTTCAAAGTTTTCGCTTTTCTTTATGTTTTTTATATTCAAATTTCTCTTAATTAATTTATTCGTGAGAAATGCTCTTATTTTACTGTGAATGATCAGAAAATTATTGTGTTTTCAGTCGGTCCGATGATCTCAAAAAAAGAAGCAGCGGCGACAGAGAAAATGGAATCAATCCATCGGTTTTCTCAAAGGTTTGTGATAGTATTCATCATTTTCTATCCAAAATAAATTTTTTTCAGTGAGGTAATTCGATAAAATTGGCCACTTCTCAAGCACAACACTATATTTTTCCGGAGGGAGAAATCCATATTCGAAAGTAAATTAACTGAACAATTATATTTCATTTTGCAATTAACTGATATTTTTCCAGAAATACAAAGGGAAAACTGAAGTCAACGACTGAAAAATGATCCTACGACAATTGGATTTCGATGGATTTCAAGGACACGACTGCCAGGCAAACTTGTGATTTCTAACTAATTTGATGTGTTTTCTTCTTATTTTTATCATTTTTAATGTTCCTTTTATCTTTCTTTTAATAAAATAGTAATTTTATCTCTACTCTTCTTTGTTAAATGACGATCTCAACCGGAAAATAAAGTAGGGAGAGGGCTGGCAGTGCGAGCGACTACGTCCGCGCGCGGATTCAAAACGGACCGTATACGGACCACATACAATCCTCAGCGAATTCGTGCTGCGTCCACGCGCGGCCCATTTATCGTCCATATCGTGTCCGTGGCGGACGACCTGTGGACGCACCCACCTGAACCATGCGGCCAAGGAAGGTGGCCGACCGAGGCAAGGTAAGAACAGGCGACGTTTTGCCGACCGTCTTTCCCCCCTTTTCCGCTGCCGATTCTCACGTGCTTTATCAATGTTTCTGCCCCAGAAGACGTCAACTTGAGAATTTTGAAAAAAGAAAAAGACGGGCATCGAGAGGTGAAAATTTCTGATCTTTATCCCAAGTTTGAAAAAATCGGTCTAGTAGGAAGAGCGGTAGGATCGGAGACAGACAGACAAACATACAGCCGTTTGCGTTTGTTAATAGTAAAGACCAGTCGGTTTAGCTAAATATTTGTACTAATTACTTGAGATAGTGTACTAGTTCAAAATTCACGAGAATTTGAACTTCCCTTGCTCCATCCTGACATCCTTTACATTCTGAAAACTCGACTGAAACTCTCAATCAGAATCGAAGAAAACATTTGAAATTCTTCTCCTTGACTTACCCTGAATCATTCCAAATGGCTCATCCTCTCCCTTGGTACCCCTGCACGCTTTTTTCGAAACCAGTCGGTTAACGTCGCCTACCGGCGACTTAACCTCCTTTTCTACACCACCCTTCTACTTGTCACAATGTTTCCCACGCTTTTTTCGAGACAATTTAAAGAAATGAAGTCATTTGCAGAATGAAAAAGTTCTATAATTATTTCCCCCGTGAACTCCTATTTTGGAAATGGAAGCCACTGAAAGGCTTGAAAACCACGTTTTTTCACCTAGTGACCTAGTCGAGACCAATCCTAACTAAAAAAAATAGACGTGCATCATTAAGAGAAATTTTCTGATCTTTTGGTCCAAATTTGAAGAAAATCGGCTTAGCAGTTGAAGGGTAAGAAATGTGATAGATGGGAGCAAAAACCAAGTTTTTTGAGCAGGAACAATCCACCAACTGTACGATTTTTTCTTTCGATTTGCTATGAGTCAGATGCATACAGAAACAAAGGAAGACAGACAAGAATATCAACATTTTTTGTTGCAAAATGAAAAAAAATATAAAAAAATAATCACGAAAAACTACTACGAGTAACGCAAAAAAGTAAGAAGTGGTTGAAAGACGAGAAAAAAAAACGGAGCGACGAGTGCCGCTCTGTCACCTCTGCGTCTCTCACTTCTGCTCGCTATTTCTCTTCTGGAGCTCGTATGAAGGCATGGCAAGACGACGTTGTCGATGATGATGGCCAGAGAAGGAGAAGACGAAGAGGGACGGAGAAGGAGGGCGAATTTGAACACAAAAGGAATAGAAAATGACCAGAAGGAGAGAAGGAGAGCATAGATGGGAATGACAGATGCTCGTGGTGGGTGCATTCGCCACCTGCTCTCTCGTTTTTCCATTTTATTATCCGAAGGGGAGATGAGGAGGAATAGAGAAAGGATTATCTTGAGATGGAATATGTTAATTTTGTTAGAGACTCTAAAAGAGAGAGAGAGAGAGCTAATCCTCACGGAACAGTCATGCTTCGTGGAATTTTTGTCGGCTTATATTTGTAATAACTACCTTTAAAATCGGATTTGTGAGAAGAAAAAACTATGAAAATGTGGATCTTGCCATGATCTACATTTCGGGATGATTTTCTCTTTAAAATGGTTATTCACGTCCGGAAGAAACGTTTTTCCCTCGATTCATTTACCGGAAGAACGGCTAAAAACGGAAAAAAAACTGTTTCTCCGGTAAATAAATCGAGTGGGAACAACGTTTTTCCGGAGGTAAATAGCCCCATAGGACTGTTTTACTATTTAGCGAGCGACGAGGCGGTTTGCCACTCCTCGCATGCAGATTCCACGTGGCGTGCATGCAGTACGAAAAGACTGCAAATAATAAGAATTTCTCAAACTTTTGGACCTGAAAACCTCAGTTTACCACAACATTTCACCTGTTTCACCTTTTAGATTTCCTTTCGATTTCTCTCAAACCTACCCGCTTTCATCTCCGCCTCCTTCTGTTTCTTCTCCTGATGCTTTCGAATCTTCTCCTCCTGCTGAGCTTTTGCCACTTTCTCTTTCAGCTTCGTCTCCTGTGCCTTTTTCTGAGCAAACTCCTTCTGCTTTTCGCCCATATAGACATTGACAACTTGCTTGGCAGCTGTCTTACACTCTGCATCCGTTCCACAGTTTCCAGCGATGGCGAGTAGTGGTTTATTGTGTCGCGGAATTAATAGGTCTTAATTCACGACCTAGCTAAATTACCAAAGCCACACAGGCTCCTAACAAATCACAATTGTCTCCACTAGACTACAGCTTTACACGAACAATTCATTAACCAATTCTACGTAACCTTCCAACCTCTCCTCCGGTCAACTCCAACTACAATCAGTCTACCGAATGAACGTGACCTTGGCCCATGACGATCTGACCTTCCGATAACCATCTGCCCCACATCTTTCTGCATATAAGAAAATGGAAACAACGAAGAACTTCACTCTTGCTTCAAAGAAGCCCCCTCAACTCCCTCGCCAAGCCGTCGTCACAACTACTGCACCGTCGAAGACTTCTGTGGATTCGAAGAAGGAAACACCGATGGATCTCAAGACTCCCTCCTTTGGTTAGTGTAATTGAATAAAGTTGTTTATTATTTCTCTCTCTCTCTCTTACTGTTGTCGCCAAACTCATCTGACTTGGGGTCCGCACCCTATAAGTCAGAACATGGTGCATCGAACCGTGGTACACAACCCAGCGGTGGCGAAAACAGTACTAAGAGTCTGAGTCTTAATATGCAAATACACGGCATCGGTAACAACTATCGGCACATCCGATTATGCAAGAGTCACCTCAAGCTATTACATTCTCCACCACTGGGAACAAAGAGTGTAATAGTACACAATCCACATAAAAAAGATAATATTGCTCTGGTCTTTTCAAGAAGAAGAAGACGTGGCACTGAGCAATAACCAGTATCACAACTCCCACATCCACATCAAATACTACCACTGAACCGAACCACATACAACACGCACTTACGCGCTCACAGGTACCACTTATAATTCGCTATTCTATCATACAACGAATAGCTTCAACCTCACATTCTCGTACCACACTACGGAACAGATACGAGTTTGTAACTAGTGCTCATAATGCACACGATAAGTGCTGATAATGCACAAGATAAGTGCTCATAATGCACACGATAAGTGCTGAAAATGCACACGATAAGTGCTCATAATGCACACGATAAGTGCTCATAATGCACACGATAAGTGCTCATAATGCACACGATAATGTTAAATTGTTTTCGTTTTTGTTTCGTTTTTCCTATAACCAACACAAGTTCCGTAAACATACCGTATCGAGTAATCAGAACTGCTCTCGATCACCACCAATACCACTATACCATGAGTTCACACAAGAAACGCGAGACCAACTTGATCATAACAAGGACTTACGAGACCCTTCAAACTAACGGCCTATCATTTCAGACCCGTCTAAGGATCCTTCGTACTCCAGCCGCCGCACACCTTCCTCTCGTCGGAGCAACTCTTCGAAGAAGACCGGTGGAACTTCCAGAGGATCAACTCGCTCCACTT
This sequence comes from Caenorhabditis latens, assembly GCA_002259235.3. Classification (NCBI taxonomy): domain Eukaryota; kingdom Metazoa; phylum Nematoda; class Chromadorea; order Rhabditida; family Rhabditidae; genus Caenorhabditis; species Caenorhabditis latens. Next base: position 3,590,229 of record CM056094.1, read on the forward strand.
CATCCACTTCATCTGTTACCAAGCACAAAGCTCCTTGGACCAATCTTGGCCCAGCCAAAACAATATTCACAAAAAGAGCTCATAAAACAGCTCGATTGATCGAGGGTATACAACTCACCCTCACAGAACCCCAACAACCAGAGATAATATCTGTACTCCAAGCAAGCTACAACAAGCTAAACGAGCAACTCATGAAGCTCGAAAAATCAGACAGCGAAGCAATATCGCTCATTATGAAACACCCAGCGTTGTGCTCCAGTCCGGAAACACGTACCAACAATGTTCTCGAACTTTGTGATCACATCAACAAACTCGACTATCCCACCTTGATCACAAGATGTAAAGCAATTCTGCGGTACATCGAAGAGATGTTGAAACAACAAGTTGGCAACCAATCGAGCCTGACTGATAAACACCATCAACGCTCCACTACGAACTATACGGGACACCACCTATACCCGTCATCTTACGAACCGAATGGTCCAATTTCGACTAAACCAAAGTCGTCAGAACCACACCACAAAGTTTATACGAGTGATTCAACTCCACCCACTCTCCCGAATAACAACTACGAAGCTAATCCAGCGATAACACTTGCCGCGATAGAACCGATGTTACAACGTTTCGGTGGAACCATAAAAGCCGAGCTCACACAGACGCTCAACACCGCCGTTAGAAGAATAGACAAAAGGGTTGACAAAACCGTAGAAACACAACGTTTCCTTATCCAAACAGTTCAGGCAATGAGAACAAATCTCGAAGTTGTCCAGGATCAACTGGATCAGCAACAGCAACAACGTGAGGAACACTCCCTACAAAGCATGGACCCCCAGACCACACGCAAAGCCCACCAATTATGTCTGAGTAACTCACAAAACGAAGACAAATCTAAAGATGCCGGCGCAGTATTCAACAAGGCACCGTCGCCAGAATCTCCCTGCCCAGTAATTCAAAGCCCGAGTCCAACTCACTGTTCACCAATCAGCACCCAAGCAAGCTACCACACGGACTTAACCACAATTTTAGCACGCTCAAGCCATTCTCCGGCGACACAGATCACTACTCTCTGTTCACCACCAGATTCAATTCATTGGCACACTCAAACCCGTCAATCAATACCATCTTGAAACAAAATATCATGATATCCCTACATGAAGGCGATTCAAAGGATCTAATAACATCGGATGAGTTGTCGGAAAGCGCCTATGAGGATCTCCGCGCAAACTTAGAGCGGGTATACAACAGAAAAACCGATCGACGCAAACAACTCATCGAGAACTACCGCAATCTTCCGTTCCTCCAAACGGACTACATCCAAATGGACAAAGACGTGATGAAACACGTGTGTCTTACCAACTCACTTCAAAAGTGTCAAGTCGCAGTGAACGACCCGTTTCTGATAGATACCTTTGTTGATAAGCTACCCACCAGGATCATGAGATCCTTCATTAAAATGACTCGTCATTCTACTCCATCCTTCTTGGAGGCAGCCAACCTAGTACAAACTCTAATATCCGAGAATCGAGCAGTCGATGAGGCGGAGCAAAGAAAGAAAAACCGAACACAGGTTAACGATATCTGCATCGCAGATATTAACAAACTCACAGAAGCCCAATCACATCGGCATTACGGTAACCAGAATAATCAGTTCGACAGTAACCGAAACAAAGCACAAACGGAAGGAACTCCGAAACTATCGAAATGGAAGTCCGCTCCGTGTATATTCTGTCACCAAGACCATGCGTCAAACACTTGCAGAATGCTGATCAAAGAAAAAAAAAAAGGCGATTATCAAACAAAATCGCTGCCTGAATTGTTTCCGACGAGACCACAACGTCACTGAATGCTCATCGGGATACACCTGCATCACGTGCAGAGACAAACACCATTCTTCAATTTGTCCAGAAAAGGAAAAAGCTGGCACATCAGTCAACTACCTCGGCACCAATGACAATACCAAGCAAATTTTTCGGTCAAACGGAATCGACTAGCGTCCCCCGCCTGACGGCGGGATCCGCTAGGCGGCGTGGTGCCAAGCAAGCTTTGAATTTTTGTTCTACGACCATTTTGAAGCAAGTTATAAGCGTTTTTCTATTCTATGTGACCCAAGCAAAAAGCAAGTGAAGAGCTTTCGAACGGTAATAAAACCAAGTCTGTACGACAATTTTGAACCGAGTTATAAGATTTTGAAGTTTAGAGGCTGGGGCGTCGCAAGGCGCGAAGCTTCTGAAGTTTATCAGCGGGTCATCACACTGTGGGGACGCATCTGAATGCCGCCATGGCGCAACTGTAAATCGATCACCCTTTATGGACACTATGACGTCATGGTGGGAAGGTGAGACCCTGGGTCAGAATCCACCTTTCTAAGGTGTCAGGGACATCAGGTGACGGATAGTTGAATCCGGGGCGAGAATCCACCCTTCTAAGGTGTCAGGGACATCAGGTGACGGATAGTTGAATCCCGGGTCAGAATCCACCCTTTCCCTTTGTCGCTCAAACTGTTTACAAGTAAAAGTAGGTCAAAAGTTCATCACCGGTCATGACCCCACCTTTTCCCTTCTCAAAAGACCCAAAATTCAAATATTCTTCCCAAAACCCAGATGGGAATCCGATAAGAGTGCCAAAAGACAGTGGGTCAGGTCACCTTCCCACAGAAAAAACGTAAATAATCAAGTTATGGCGTTTTGAAAGTTTGAGCCACTGTAACTCGGCTCAAAATCAATATTTTTTGAAAATCTTTTTTTTGCCCATTAGATAAGTTCAATAACAATAACATATCCAAAATGCAGAACAATCCCATCAGGACCACCTGAGAAAAAAACGGCAAACGCGGCCCAGCCCGAAAACCCAGTGCAAAAGCTGTTTTCTCCACAGCTCAGCTCCTACTGGGCCGATTCGGCTGAAACTTAAATATTCCATTAGATAATTCCGAGCTGACCAACATATCAAAAAAACAAAACTTTTTTAGTGAAAAAATTTTTCAGTGCGGCCCAAAAACCCCGAAAAAACAGGAAAAAAACGCCTCCTGAAAAATTTTTTCACTAAAAGTATTACAAATTTTATATCAGTCGATAGAGATTTTTTTCTACATTCTATATTTTTGTCAGAACTAAAAAATTCCCAAAACTACGCGCGCTACAAGCGTCGGAAGAAATGCGGGGAATTTCGGGTTACTGTAGTTTTTTCGATTTTCTCGCAGACCACCGGCCGTAGCGGGCGGCGGTTGTCCCAAAACACAATTCTGATGTAAAAAATGATTTTCCGTCTACTTTTACGTATACATACCAAGTTTTATGAAAATCTGTCCGATAGAACTCGAGATTTAAGGAAAAAAGTGAAAAAAATCGAAAATTTTCAAAATTTTCAGTTTTTTCACTTTCCGGTTAGTAAAAAAATTTTGAAAAGAGGTATCGGGATAATTTTTTTTTCTCCACTTAGCCACGTTTTTCTTCTACGTAGTCATATAAAAATCATGATTTATGAGCCAAAACGAATCCCACAACAAAAATTGAAAGTCAAAAAAACACTAAAAAACACAAACTTTTCAAGCCAAAAAAAATGAATTTCACTTATCACTTCACCACTCAGCTGTCAGTAAAGATATCATTACGAAACTTTCCAGGAATGACGGGACAGTGGATCCCAAATAGCCAAAAAAAGAATTAGGTGAAAAGCTCAAAAACGGGCTGAGTTATTAACGGTCAACAAAGCGTGACAAAATTGCGACACAGCGGCAAAAAATTGTAACGCGTGCGCCTTTAAAGATTTCCCCCCCGCATACCTAAGGGTATCAAGGGAAGAGGGAGCAGACATGTGACCACGACCACTCCGAAACACTTCACGATCCTTACCACCAATCCACACAACAATCTTCTTCCTACTAATGAAATAGTTCTGTGTGTGTGTCCGTCCGACGCTTCTCCTTAAATAACTCTTTTCTCTCGGAACCGTTTCAAAAGATGTTTTGGGGTATACCCATGAACCTCCGAGCGCTTCAATTTTTTGGACCCCGGGTACAAGATTACTGTAGGATTACTGTAGCTACCGTAACCCAAAAAATGGAAAAGGGTTCCAAACAGAACGAGGGGAGACCAGACTGGGATGATAACAACCTTGACCCCTCAGTATGACACCCAAAAAAAATTGGGCCGGTTACTGTAGGACTACGGTAGTTACAGAGTTTTGAACATAAACAGTCGAACCTGAATATCTTGGAAGGTTCAGACCTTCACTGATCGAGTACGTTGATAAATTTGTTAACTCTGTACTCCCGTACTTTTCTATGGAACACTTTGCATATTTTCCACGTCCATACCTCTAATTGGGTACTGTAGCTACAGTAACCCAAAAATCGTGAAAGCAGGTTCAAATTGAAAATACGGGGCCCATACTTTGGTTGTGACACCTTCGGCACCTTAAGACAATACTCCGAAAAATTTGAGCCAGATTGGTCGAAACATCCAGAAATTTTCAAGAGTTTGCGAAATGCTCTAGAAGCTTCCAGAAACTTCTAGAGACTTCAAAAACTTCTAGAAGCTTCCAGAAACTTCTAGAAGCTACCAGAACCTTTTACGAGATACCAGAATCTCTCAGAAACTTCTAGAAACTTCTAAGAACTTCTAGAAGCTTCCAGAAACTTCTAGAAACTTTGAAACTTTCAGAATCTTCTAGAAACTTCTAGAAACTTCTAGAAGCTTCCAGATACTTCGAAACTTCCAGAACCTTACATAAACTTCTAGAAACTTCTAGAAGCTACCAGAACCTTCTAGAAACTTCTTGAAACTTCCAGAAACTTTGGTGCTTCTAGAACCTTCTAGAAGCTTCCAGAATCTCTCAGAAAGTTCTAGAAACTGTTAAGAACTTCTAGAAACTACCAGGTGTCTCTGAAAACTTCTAGAAACTTCCCAAAGGTACAGAAGTTTACAGAACCTTCAGAAACTTCCAGGAGCTTCCAGAAAATTCCAGAAGTTTCCACAAACTTCCGGGGCATTATAAAAACTTCCAGAAATTTCTAGGAAGGGACCGGATAAAATTTCAAAACCTGGGTATTCAAAGTTTTAAAATTTAAATTCCCGCCAAAATAAGGTGATTTCAATTCCCGCCTAGAAGCTTCCAGAAGGTGGGAAAAGCCTATATAAGGCGAAGATTTTCTCATTTTAATCATTCTTTCGAGTTTTCTCGACCCAAAATCTAATGGTCAGAAGAACTGAAAAGCAAGGGACCAGTGCCCGAAAAGTCGCCCCAGTGTGGACAGGACGCCTACGGTCGAGTACCAAGGGGAGAGCAGGGCCAGAGGTAGGCCAGTGGTAATCATAGCGATGACCTAAAGTGGGCAGTGGGGCGGGTTGGTAGGAGCAGGTAAGAGATTTCCGCTTTCCAGGTGAGGACGTCTACGTTCAAACCACCCGCGCGACCCGAGAAGAGCTCCGAGCATGACCGGGAGTCCGCAAAAAAGGATGCAGCTGCCAAGCAGAGAGTTGAGAGACGTCGGCAAACATCAGATGAGACCCGCTCGCGCATTCAAGCTGCTGATGCGTTGAGAAAAGCGAAATCTCGCTCCGAAGAACCAGAGGACGTTGCATCCAAAAGAAGACAAGAAAATGCTTCGAGGATGATGCGCGCCGGTTCGGAAGAAACGGAAACTACCATCAAGGAACGTAGGATGAAGGATTCGAAGCGCCACTCGCTCGCACGTGCCAATGAAACAGCCGAAGCTGCTTTCGCGAGAAAACAGCAAGATCGTGAAAGGCACGCATCCACTTCCATCCAGAGCCTTGGAATTGCCAGGAAAGACTAGAAAGTGAAGGAAAACTACCTGGGAAAAATGTCTCTTCAGTGCTCGAGCTGCAAGGCGTTGCACTTTGAAGGTATGTAGTACCAGATGGAGTACCTCACAGTGTCTTAGAGTGGCTCATCACTCGCACAAAATCTTTTATTTGAAGATTAAAGTTGTTTGAATGATTAGCCACTTACTGACGACTGATTGTTGGTATTCAGGTGAACTGCCACAGAGCAAAGTGTTCAACTCGTGTTGCCGTATGGATTGGTCAAGTTGCCAATGTTTGAGACATTTCTAAAGGAACTTCACGAATTGTATGTCGGATCCACCCCAGACGCTATCGAGTTCCGTAAAACCTAAGATCGTACAACAACTCTTTAGCAATGGGATGCATGAAAGCTCAGCTTGATGTTCCCAGAGGTGGTCCGTACACTTTCCGTCTCCACGGACAACCATCTTATTAGCCCCCTTCAAACAAGATCATGTTTTCGCTCAAGTCTTCATCCTGGACACCGAGGATGCTGCTGAAGAGTTGGCTACCAGAAAAATCAATAAGATGATGGTTGGAAACTGTCTGAAAACAAAGTTAGAGGTTCATAATGATCTGAAGTTAAAACAAACTAAAATCAACATACATCGCGACGTAGTCGCGAAGAACATTTTGCCGACAAAATTCCAATTTACAAATTTCAAAAATTCTGAAGCCAGTAGGAATCGCGGCGTAGCCGCGAATTTCCTGCTGGTCATATATAAACGGACACGATAACCGTGCAATATCAAGCAACATCACACCAGTTACTACTATTCTGTCTACACCAGATATCCCTCCAACAACCGAGGAAACATCATACAATCCCGTACATCAAGATTCGCAAACTAGAATCGACGCAATCACAACCGATCTATCATCGGCTCCAAACACCGACACCACCCCAGAGACACCACATGTGGCTTTGGACTCACGCACCAGTGCTCAGAGCACCTCTTGCCGCCCCCCAGTGTCGCGGAATTAATAGGTCTTAATTCACGACCTAGCTAAATTACCAAAGCCACACAGGCTCCTAACAAATCACAATTGTCTCCACTAGACTACAGCTTTACACGAGCAATTCATTAACCAATTCTACGTAACCTTCCAACCTCTCCTCCGGTCAACTCCAACTACAATCAGTCTACCCTCGGAGAATCGCAGTGACGCGCCAGTGGCGGTTTCGCGCGGTGTTTAGCAGAAGCGGAATTCGGAGTGTCGTACTAATGGAAAATCGGGTTGACAGTTCGAGTGGCAACTTTCCTCCATAATATCCGTTTGATTTCGTGATTTTTGTGATAAATATTGAAGAAAAAGGACAACTCAGCCTTCTGCAAGTGAAAAAAGTCGGAAAAGGTATCTGAGCGAGGAGAGACGTCGAGAGGAAGACAAAGAAAATGTTTGGGACGATGGTACAGGCTCAGAAATTGAGCAAAAGTTTTGAACCTTTGTGTATGAATAGATCAATCCTTGTACTTTAATTTTGTAGTTGGCCTTTTTTTGATGCGGGTCTCCGCTGGACTGTTGTACTATATTGAAAGTGACTGAGTCTCTATGAGCTACAGTAACCCAGGGAGGGGTTCCACAAAAAAGTGACCAACTAAGAAAATGATATGCTAGGTTTGAACACTCCACTGACAAAATTTCATGTTTATCGGTTCATTTTTGAGCTCAGGGCGAGTTGTCGATCAACAAAAATTTATAGTAAAATTGTCGTTTCTCACTTTAACAACTCGCCCTGAGCTCAAAAATGAACCGATAAACATGAAATTCAGTCAGTAGAGTGTTCAAACCTAGCATATCATTTTCTTAGTTGGTCACTTTTTTGTTTACGAAATCAAACGGATATTATGGAGGAAAGTTGCCACTCGAACCGTCAACCCGATTTTCCATTAGTACGACACTCCGAATTCCGCTTCTGCTAAACACCGCGCGAAACCGCCACTGGCGCGTCACTGCGATTCTCCGAGCCGAATGAACGTGACCTTGGCCCATGACGATCTGACCTTCCGATAACCATCTGCCCCACATCTTTCTGCATATAAGGAAATGGAATCAACGAAGAACTTCACTCTTGCTTCAAAGAAGCCCCCTCAACTCCCTCGCCAAGCCGTCGTCACAACTACTGCACCGTCGAAGACTTCTGTGGATTCGAAGAAGGAAACACCGATGGATCTCAAGACTCCCTCCTTTGGTTAGTGTAATTGAATAAAGTTGTTTATTATTTCTCTCTCTCTCTCTTACTGTTGTCGCCAAACTCATCTGACTTGGGGTCCGCACCCTATAAGTCAGAACATACATATTGATTGGATTCTTCTTCAAATCCAACCATTTCAGGGATTTGAGGTTTCCGAAGGATAGCGGGAGGTCCTGAGAAATTGAAAAAAAGATTATTTAAAAGAATTTATGTTTCCTTACCTCTAACTTGTTATTGTACAAGTTGAGATGCTGAAGACTCTTCATAAGACCAATTCCATCGGGAAGGTGATGCAATTGATTGTTTCCGAGGTCCAGTCTTAAAATATATTGATTATTTCTACAAAAATCTTATCCTATCTTACTCACCGAATGAGTTTATCCATCGTGCAGAACAATTCTGGCAGGAAAGCGATTCGATTCGAGCTCAAATCCAATTTGGTCAACCGCGTCAATTGGGTGATTGCTTTCGGGAAGTCTTGAATTGCACTCGCCGACAAATCCAACTCATCGTCCTCCTGTAGATTTCGGAGTTCCGTCAAATTGTATTTTGGAGTCGTCATTTTTATCGGGAAGAGGAGACACCGGTAGAAAAGAACCCTGGAATATAAGGAGTTGAGAGATTCGAAGAAAAATTGATTTTGCATTTTGAGAAAAGCGAAAAAACTAGTTTTTTAACAAGAAAAATCTGATTGGCGGCAGCAATTACTTTTAAATTTCGCGCCAATTTTTAAGGAGCATCGGTGCTATTTCGCCTTTTTCCAACGTATCACCCCCGATTCCTTCACCTTCCTGCGTCTCTCAAAAATGGACAACGCGGCAGTTCAAACAAGAACATACAGTCTATGTACAACAAACACTACATATTTATTGATATAAAAAGGTTAACAAATACATAAATGCGCTCTAATGCACAATCAGTCTTCCGCCAGAAGCCTCTTATTCTTCAGTGGTGTCTCCTTCTTCTTGCCACGTTGAACTCGTTGATTAGACGTGATCCATGCCAACTTGGCTATCCGGGTTCTCTTCTTGATCCGAGTCTTGTGGGGGACATCTCCTTTCTCCATGATATGAGCGACCACGTAGCGCTTCTGAAAAAGAAATGGACATCGGGATACACAGATGGACAGACAGACATACCTTCCGTAAAGCCACTTTAATAGATGCTGGCACCGAGGGTATCACACTTGACAAAAGATATTTCAGCCCGAATACCAAATTCTGGAACACGATCACAATGATCAGCCGGTTTTGAACCGTACAATACTCGTTAACAGCCAGGAATGTTGAGCAGAAACCCGAGGTGAAGGCAACTGAAATTCGTTTTAAAAATTGAGAGAAATGCAATCACGCTCCAGTGTGACCTACCTATGAAAGCATTAGTAAAAACCGCGCAATATTGAAGGAATGTGAGAATTGGTAGCCAGATCCCGATACCATTAGTAATCATTGGAATAGGCTTCCGATTGAACCAAATCAATCGATGCGCATCTATTCGCATATCCACAAATCCGATAATCAGCGCCAAGAGTGGTGCCAACGGGAATAAGGATGCAAACATCATAGTGGTACCGAACATTATAATCTTCTCGTTCATCTCCCATAGAACAAAGTCCCCGGCACTCGGTTTCAGCCATTCTCTGAAAAATTCAACAATTATCAATGGAGCGCAATTGCATACAAACCTAACAAGCACATTCGCTTGATCATCCTCCTCAGCTTCGATTCTTGTTGCCTCGGTTCTACTTGTATACATACGAAGGCGGAAGAGTTTTACAAAGTAACTAAACTGGCTATTGTTATCAATGGAGCGCACTTGAAACGACTTACGGTATCACAACATCTTTTAAAAACTTGGGAACCGGCTTGATCAATGTGTGAGTTAACAGCTGTAGAGCTAGCAACGAGCTACACGTGTCATCGAGACATGTATCCTTGAATTCCTTTCCAAGCCCAAATAACCCATTTGGTTGCAACCCATGACTCTCTGGTCTTACAAATGCCACGTAGAACAATGAAGGGTAGGTATTAACCATTTGAAACGCGAATATCTTCACTATCAAACTATTGTTATGCTCTGATTCCGTCCGATGGTTCTCCCATGCATTGAACCGAGCTACGAGACTACTGTACACCGCACCGAGACCCATTGCGGATAATGTGTTGAGAACAGAAGGAAGGAATGCGGCGGAGAGCCAACAATGGAATGTATACTCTTTGGTGCATTGGAAGTTGTAGACCATCCAGATTTTGAGAAGAGTGACCAGCATGAGGGAGAGAATGACAATGAGCATGGAGAATGAGACGAAGAAAAAGGATCCAATCATTTTCAGGTAGCGGAACAGGGCAGGTGATATCCAGATGTCTTCACCGGTGATTGGGTCCTGGAAAATGAATTGAATTGTAGGAGGTTTAAAAAAACGTTCAACCAGTGAAGTTTTTTTGAAGGCAGAACTGTATCTATAGTTCAAATAGGGATTTCAGTTTTCAGAGGACTCATGTGGGATCTATGAATCCGGTACGGTCTGACACGAGCCGGTGAGTAACTTCCTTAAAACTCAATATTATGTGCTGAAAAATATATCATGATGTAGATTTCGGTGAGACCTATTGCTATGACCTACTACGGGACAGATGGCTATTTTCAATGGGCCCCGGGGTGGGCTCAAGTGCCAAAAACGCAAAAGTCGTCAAAAAAGTTCTAGCCCGGCCCGCGGTACATTAACAATTCGCCATCCAGTCCATAGTATGTCAATAACATAGAACTCGTTGAGATCTACATTTTGGTATAGTTTTCAGCTTTTAAGAGACAATCTCTGACTGGCTCGAGCATAGGCCTACAGGCCATGTTACACATGCGCCAAGTTGATCCGTTTCGGCTGATTTTTTGATATGTTAGTACCCTAAGAATTCTAAGAATTTTATACCATATCAGATTAGGCTCCGCCCCCTTTGACCTACCGAAACGATCGATTGAAGTTGAAAAATGAAAATTTTTCTTTCGAGAGATAGGATCAAAATCTCTTCAGAAATGAATTGCCAGCCTTATTATTTTTTTTGAAAAATTTGTCATTTTTTTCATGTTTTTTGAGTTTTTCGACTGGTCGAAGTACTGTGGTCCGAAGCACATTTATGATTATAAGACACATATTTGTGTTGGCTATTTGAAAATATAAACACCTTCTCCAGATTTTAGTGGCTAGGCGAGTTATGATCAAAAGTAAGAAAATCCCTGAAAAATTTTTTCTTCCATTTCGAGAGCTGGAATTAAAACCTGTTCACAATTAAATTGCAAACATTTTTTAATGCATTTTGTTAGTTGACATCAAGTTTATAGCACACCTACATCATATCGAAATTTTTAATTTTCTCAAAAAACAGCTAATTTATCCCTTGTTTTCACATTTTTCAGTCAGACGATGTACTGTGGTTCGAAGAAAATTTACAATGATAATAGACACATTTGTGTTGGCTATTTGAAAATATAAACACCTTCTCCAGATTTTAGTGGCTAGCCGAGTTATGAGCGGAAAATAGGTGAAAACTCAAAAACTCGAAAAAATCAAAATTTTAACTTTTGAGCGATAGATAAAAAATTCTTTAAAAATTGAATTTGCGACATGTTTTTATGCATTTTTGTATTTGATGCTTCAATTCTAGCTCTTAATTATAACACCGAAAAATTGAATATTTTCAAACGGTGGTTTGACATCCCAGAAAATCAGCTTTTTCGCATATTCGAAGTACTGTGGTCCGAAGAAAATTTTTACGAAATGGAATGCTTTCAAAATTCACTACTTTAAAAACGTAGAAGCTCATCCAGATTTCAGTGTCTGGGCAACTTACGAATTAAAGTTCGTTAAACACTACCCATAAGCGATGTTTCATTTTCTAACCGTTTTAATCAAGTTTTATGGCAGACTCTGGAACACAATTTTTGACTTTATTATGAATAAGAACAAAAATTTGAAGAATGTAATCAGCAGCACACTTTCTAATACCTATTTTCATTTTCAAATGAAAGGAACTAATAGGCATGTTTCATTTTACACATTGAAGCAAGACTAGTTTGTTTATTATTTTTTAGCTAGTTTTCCTTTTTTTTATTTATTTTCATTTCTTTTTATTGACATCTTTCTTGTTTTTCATAATTAACTTATGTTAGTAATTTTGATATGCGCTTGTGTCGTTGATAGGGTGTTGACAGGTGGTAATTTGAGTGAATGCACCAACCAAAACAAGCACCAGTAACCAGGCATGAAAATAAAAAAGTGAGATAGTGCTCTAAATGTGATAGACGCAGAGTCAGTTGCCTGCATATATAAGTAGCACACGGCTCCGTTCTCGCAATTCTGTTCTGAAATTTATGATCATGAAGTTTTTTTATTTTATTTTGATTCCTGTCACGTTCATAAAACCAATGAAAGATCCCACGCAGGTAAAATTTTTTTATCAATCGAATCATGAACATCCCCGGTGAATCAGGTTTCTGTAAGCTCGAATGTTCCGGTAAGGATGACTCAATGCCCAAGTGATAGATGCTATTTTCTTCGATCCGTAAAACTAACTGGGAAACAAAACCAAGACCAGAAAAATCAAAAATTAGTTCAGAATGCTCCAATGAATTGAGAAGGTTCGTTAAATTAACATTTCACTGAAAAAATTTTACTTCCAGCTTTGGCACCTATTTGAATGAAAATATCAATCCAGAAACTGGTGAAACAAATGCCTTAGCGCTCATCATTTGTCGTGGCACTGGTGAATGTGATCTAAATTTTTCCGATCCGGAAGTTGTGAGCAAATGGACAAATTATGTTATTTGCCAGCATCATGTTGATGAACTATTATACCTATGGGGAAACGTGACAGGATTCAGAAGATCTCATGTTTATCGGAATGCTCTACATTTAGGTGATGACGAAGTGTGTTCAATGCCTGAAGGTGTTGGAAAGCATCATAAAAGTAGGCCCGGGCCACACCACTTGGTAACTTTAACGATTGAAGAAGCAAATATTATAAATAAGCAGTTGGGATATCTTGTTCACCCAGGAATACGTATGAGATTAGAGAAAAATTAATACTAAGACACATGATTGCAGCTATTTGTCGATCACACAAACAATTTGTCACTAAATTGATAGAGGCAAGCAAAAACCACCCAAGGAAACGAACTTTGATTCAAAGAGGGTTTTATGCGGATGCTGATGATGATACATGCAATGAAGATGATCCATTATTTGTGGGGCATTCTCCTAAAAAGTCAAGAAACCATGATGGCTATGCATTGCTGGAATTTGCACGTTTTACCGGAGTCCAGAGAGTATGTTTTCCTAATAAACGCTACGACGAACAAGAAGTCCGGACGCAACAAATGAAAGCTTGTGCAGTCATGAAAATGTTTGATGCGATGATTGATGTAGTTTCCGGTGGGGATGGAGCATCATTAAAAAAAAAGGTGCTCACGAAACTAAGTGAAGACCAAAGCTGGTCAAGTGGTTCTTCCCAAAGTTTCGAAAAAATTATGGAAGAGGCAACGTTTCAGTTTTTGGAAGCAGTAGATAGGAAAGGCAAAATAAATGCACTTTCTAAGTGTGCATTTATTTAGTGCATTTATTTTGCCTTTCCTATCTACTGCTTCCAAAAACTGAAACGTTGCCTCTTCCATAATTTTTTCGAAACTTTGGGAAGAACCACTTGACCAGCTTTGGTCTTCACTTAGTTTCGTGAGCACCTTTTTTTTTAATGATGCTCCATCCCCACCGGAAACTACATCAATCATCGCATCAAACATTTTCATGACTGCACAAGCTTTCATTTGTTGCGTCCGGACTTCTTGTTCGTCGTAGCGTTTATTAGGAAAACATACTCTCTGGACTCCGGTAAAACGTGCAAATTCCAGCAATGCATAGCCATCATGGTTTCTTGACTTTTTAGGAGAATGCCCCACAAATAATGGATCATCTTCATTGCATGTATCATCATCAGCATCCGCATAAAACCCTCTTTGAATCAAAGTTCGTTTCCTTGGGTGGTTTTTGCTTGCCTCTATCAATTTAGTGACAAATTGTTTGTGTGATCGACAAATAGCTGCAATCATGTGTCTTAGTATTAATTTTTCTCTAATCTCATACGTATTCCTGGGTGAACAAGATATCCCAACTGCTTATTTATAATATTTGCTTCTTCAATCGTTAAAGTTACCAAGTGGTGTGGCCCGGGCCTAATTTTATGATGCTTTCCAACACCTTCAGGCATTGAACACACTTCGTCATCACCTAAATGTAGAGCATTCCGATAAACATGAGATCTTCTGAATCCTGTCACGTTTCCCCATAGGTATAATAGTTCATCAACATGATGCTGGCAAATAACATAATTTGTCCATTTGCTCACAACTTCCGGATCGGAAAAATTTAGATCACATTCACCAGTGCCACGACAAATGATGAGCGCTAAGGCATTTGTTTCACCAGTTTCTGGATTGATATTTTCATTCAAATAGGTGCCAAAGCTGGAAGTAAAATTTTTTCAGTGAAATGTTAATTTAACGAACCTTCTCAATTCATTGGAGCATTCTGAACTAATTTTTGATTTTTCTGGTCTTGGTTTTGTTTCCCAGTTAGTTTTACGGATCGAAGAAAAATAGCATCTATCACTTGGGCATTGAGTCATCCTTACCGGAACATTCGAGCTTACAGAAACCTGATTCACCGGGGATGTTCATGATTCGATTGATAAAAAAATTTTACCTGCGTGGGATCTTTCATTGGTTTTATGAACGTGACAGGAATCAAAATAAAATAAAAAAACTTCATGATCATAAATTTCAGAACAGAATTGCGAGAACGGAGCCGTGTGCTACTTATATATGCAGGCAACTGACTCTGCGTCTATCACATTTAGAGCACTATCTCACTTTTTTATTTTCATGCCTGGTTACTGGTGCTTGTTTTGGTTGGTGCATTCACTCAAATTACCACCTGTCAACACCCTATCAACGACACAAGCGCATATCAAAATTACTAACATAAGTTAATTATGAAAAACAAGAAAGATGTCAATAAAAAGAAATGAAAATAAATAAAAAAAAGGAAAACTAGCTAAAAAATAATAAACAAACTAGTCTTGCTTCAATGTGTAAAATGAAACATGCCTATTAGTTCCTTTCATTTGAAAATGAAAATAGGTATTAGAAAGTGTGCTGCTGATTACATTCTTCAAATTTTTGTTCTTATTCATAATAAAGTCAAAAATTGTGTTCCAGAGTCTGCCATAAAACTTGATTAAAACGGTTAGAAAATGAAACATCGCTTATGGGTAGTGTTTAACGAACTTTAATTCGTAAGTTGCCCAGACACTGAAATCTGGATGAGCTTCTACGTTTTTAAAGTAGTGAATTTTGAAAGCATTCCATTTCGTAAAAATTTTCTTCGGACCACAGTACTTCGAATATGCGAAAAAGCTGATTTTCTGGGATGTCAAACCACCGTTTGAAAATATTCAATTTTTCGGTGTTATAATTAAGAGCTAGAATTGAAGCATCAAATACAAAAATGCATAAAAACATGTCGCAAATTCAATTTTTAAAGAATTTTTTATCTATCGCTCAAAAGTTAAAATTTTGATTTTTTCGAGTTTTTGAGTTTTCACCTATTTTCCGCTCATAACTCGGCTAGCCACTAAAATCTGGAGAAGGTGTTTATATTTTCAAATAGCCAACACAAATGTGTCTATTATCATTGTAAATTTTCTTCGAACCACAGTACATCGTCTGACTGAAAAATGTGAAAACAAGGGATAAATTAGCTGTTTTTTGAGAAAATTAAAAATTTCGATATGATGTAGGTGTGCTATAAACTTGATGTCAACTAACAAAATGCATTAAAAAATGTTTGCAATTTAATTGTGAACAGGTTTTAATTCCAGCTCTCGAAATGGAAGAAAAAATTTTTCAGGGATTTTCTTACTTTTGATCATAACTCGCCTAGCCACTAAAATCTGGAGAAGGTGTTTATATTTTCAAATAGCCAACACAAATATGTGTCTTATAATCATAAATGTGCTTCGGACCACAGTACTTCGACCAGTCGAAAAACTCAAAAAACATGAAAAAAATGACAAATTTTTCAAAAAAGTGATTTTTCCTATGTGATGCAGGAGAGCTAGAAAAAAGTGTTTATCTTGTAAAATGCACAAAATAAGGCTGGCAATTCATTTCTGAAGAGATTTTGATCCTATCTCTCGAAAGAAAAATGTTCATTTTTCAACTTCAATCGATCGTTTCGGTAGGTCAAAGGGGGCGGAGCCTAATCTGGTATGGTATAAAATTCTTAGAATTCTTAGGGTACTAACATATCAAAAAATCAGCCGAAACGGATCAACTTGGCGCATGTGTAACATGGCCTGGTGGCTTGAGCGAGACATTGTCTCTTAATTTGAAAATTCAACAATTTATTTTCCAGCACGCACACTTCTATGAGATCGATATGCTCGAGGACTTCCGTAAAAACGGAGTGGCGATAATCTGCAAAAGTTCGTCGTCCAAATTCAAATTGGTCCTTTTCGATAAGGAAGGAGGCGTCCGAATGATACAAGAATCTGGAAAACGTGGAAAAGCTGGAACACAAGCGGACATGTTCTTCGTGCCGTACACTGTGGCAAATATTCAGGAATTCAATCCGATGAAATATCATTTAGAGGATAAGGAGACACCGATAGCATTTCACTATTTGGATTCATTCGAGATGCAAACGGCGACACTTTTGGAGACCCGGAAACACTATATCGCAGTATACGGAGATAATTGGATAAGTGACGTCAAGTACTCCATCACGTTCTTGCCAGTGTCTTCTGGAGCCACGGAGCAACTTGTGGAGATTCAGAATACGGAGAAGTCGATTTCGATTATCAAGAAAGAGATGTTGGATTTCCAGAGAGAGTTCACTGAGGCCAAGAGGAAATATGATGAGGCGGTGGCGAAGTTGAAGGTAATTTCTATTTCTATTGACTATTTCCACGGCACGCTTGTTACAACCGCGCTCTATCGAAACCGAAGTAAACTGTGCGTGAAGCTGAGAGACGCAGAGAAAAATATACTTTTTTCAAGGGAATTTCGGTGGAGCGCAGTTGTAAGAACTGTGCCGACTTTATATTTTGCTTCAATAAATATGTTTCTAGGTGCAAGACGAGACGATTCTGAAGGCACTCGGCACACGTGAAGATCTCTACAATGACGTCGTCCGGCAATCCCTGGAACCCTACAATAAGAAGGTTTCACCGTCGAAAACGTCTGGAGGATTCCTTGGAGGATGGTTCAAATAATTCGTTTTCTATGAATCAATTTCCATTTTTATTCACAATTTTTTACAATGGGTTTTTCTTCTGCTTTTCTTTTTTCTAATATTTCTATTCATCCCGTTTTTTTCTTCTGAATTTCAATTGTCGATCTACCAGATCTCTCACTTTTCCCCCATTTCCTAACTGTGAATCGCTCTTTGTCTTCTAATTCAAATTCAGATTCAATTTATTCACAATTTTAATTATTCCTTCATTTCTATTAGATTACATGTTAACAGTTGGCAAAGTAGATGAAAAAATTTGGATAGATAACGATTACAAACCTTGAAGTTTTTACAATTTTCTTTCATTAGGTTCCGTATTGATTATTTAGGATTTACTCGTCTAAAACAATGCTCGCGAAAGCAATTAAATACCCAAACACGAAAAGAATAGATGTGAGGAAGAGACATATCTTCTGCTCATCTTTTATGTCTTTTATGCTAGTTGTTCGTTCTCGAACGACGAAGCAGCACACGCAAATGAGTAGAAACAGGCATATTGGGGCAATACTTCGGAGTCTCTGGAATCCGAAATTGCGAAAATTCGTTCGATTAATCAAATTCATTACCATTTTCATCACCTCGGTATCCAGTCGATGGTACTCTTCTTTAACTGGGAGAACTTCATCTCGGCGTAAATCAATCAGTGCCAATTGTTCTTTTTCCATTGATTGAGCAGAATGAACCGGTGTATATTTCAGTCTCAACCATTTTCCTTCGTTCCGAACATTCGATTCTTCTTCGGGAAAAGGAATGTCGTAACTGAAAACCAAGGTACATTACCGGTCAAAAGGTCATTGAACGTTCAGAAAACTGCTGTCTATTGTCGTGGAATTAACTAGCTATTGTTTCACGACCTTGAATAACCAGCCTAACAACTCAATGGCTTCTATGTATTAGATAGATTCACAAGTATCTAACCAAAATGGCTATAAGAAATGGTTTGACAATAAGTTCAATACGTGAAACGTGGCCTTCCCGAGGAAATGCTCAACAACGTTTTGGAATTTTCGGTTTAAATATTTAAACTTTGAAAGGGTTTCGGTGCACTTTCGATACCAAACTGATTCGTTGTAAAACTGATGCATCGTAGAACCGTTTGTCAAATAGAGCGCGTTTGCATTGCACACTCAATGCAAACGTGCAATGCAAACGCGCTCTAGTTGACAAACGGTTCTACGATGCATCAGTTTTACAACGAATCAGTTTGGTATCGAAAGTGCACCAGGTTTTCATGGTATCACTGATTGTCCCAATAAGTAATATTTTTATGAATCATACAGTTCAAAAGTAGAACTCCATTTTTGTAGTTGACAACTTTTTTGTACGGACACTCCCTCGAGATTAATGGTAGATTTAAGGGGACAGCTCAAAAATCACTCGATTTTGTACTGAAATTTCACTATTTGAGAGAGAAATTACTTGATCGATCAGCAACTTGCTAGGGAGTGTCTGTACAAAAAAGTTGTCAACTACAAAAATGGATTCCTATTCTTTTTCTGTTTGATCCACAAAAAAGTTATTTTGTGGGACAGTTAATTTTACCATGACGCCCTCTCAAAGTTGGGCATTTCCAACTGAACAGGCAAAATATGATATCGTTTTGGCCATTACTATAACTTGCTAGGGAGTGTCCGTACAAAAAAAGTTGTCAACCACAAAAATGAAACTCTACTTTTGATCTGTATGATTAAAAACCTACAGGGCGTATCAATCAGAATTATCATGACACACTCTCAAAGTTGGAAAATTTCAGCTGAAAACGGCCAAACTCCATAACCTTCTGACCGGTAATGTATAATCGAGCGGAAAATCCTTTTAAAACTTTGCTCAACTTACTACAATCTTTCGAACAGTTTTCCGGATTCCAGCACAAGCAACAGTATCGCCAAAAACAACATAACGAAAAGCAATTGAAAACTGATAGGTGGTTCATAATTAAAATAAAATACTGAATACATCAGTGATCCAACCAAAAACATCATCCAATTATTGAACTCTGCATTTTTCTGAAAACTCAAACAACTATTATTGAAAAGGCTGAAATGAAACTAACCGCTAAATACAGACGAAATCTTTTTCTGTCTCCATAGATTCTATAATATCGCTTCACGTCCAATAGAAATGTTTCAATTACTCTCAATTCTGATATTTCAATCGGTGAAATCTTCCGTTCTTTTTGACAAATTTGTGAATTATTGATTATTCTTCGAACACATGTGTCTCCTTCTTTCTCATCTTCCGAATACGCATTCAGAAAGATTAGATCAGAAAGAATAACAGAACTAACACATTTATGAGGTTTTACTACTGGATACTCGGGCGGAATAAAAGCCATTTTAGTCTGAATGACTAATATTTCGTGAGGTGTACTGCTTCTAGTAACGTCTTCCGAAAAGGTCCGAGTGAATCCAAAACGTCGGTAATTATGAGATTGGAGGAAGGGCGGCCCGAGCACCTTGGTGACCCTTAGACACCTGCTCACTTCACCACGACTGGATGGCTTACCCGAGTAATTACAAAGAAAAAAATAATATGTAGGGAGGATGGACACATGTAGCTGGTTTAGAATTCTACAGTAACCCTACAGTAACCGAGAGCAGTATTTTTATCGTTTTAGTGTTCCGATTCGAAGACCCCGATGGGCGATACTCTGATTTTATTATTGCCTTTCAATTTAAATGATCTGGAGAAAATGAACCTAATTACTGAAAGGCATGTATTCCGGAGTAAGACGAGACGATAGAGTGTTAAAGACAATTCAATGTGAATAACAATATGTATATAGGTATACATTAAATAGGAGCAACAAGTCGTACAAGAGAGAGAGAGAGAAAGAGAAGTGTGTATTACAAGAGAATATGTAGCGAATAAGAAAAGTGATACTGACAACGAAAAGACAGGTTGAAAAGACAAAAACATCTGTCTGATTCCCATCGGGGATATGGGAAGAAAATTTGAATATTGTAGTTCTGAGAAGGGGAAAAGGTGGGGACCATGACCGGCGATGAACTTTTGACCTACAGGTTAGTATACTTTTGTGTAATGGCCTAATTTTTAGAATTTTGATGGGTTTTCATGCACCCGCGGTCCTTTGAATTCTGGTGAACGAAATCTGATTGTCACCATGACGTCACATGTGTCCCCACAGGGTGATAACCCACGGATAAACTTCAGAAGCTTCTCGCCTCACGGCGAAAACCTTATAACTCGGCTCAAAATTGTCGTACAGGCTTGGTTTCACTACCATTCGAAAGGTCTCCACTTACGCTTTGATTGGATCACACAAAATCAAAAAAGTCAATTAACTTGCTTCAAAATGGTCGTAGAACAAAAATTCAAAGCTTGCTTGGTACTGCAGAAATCGAAAAGGAAAGTGATTAAAAGACTTTTAAAAAATCAAAGTTTGAGTATTCAACTCAATTAAAATTTTTCGAATTATTCTGGGAATCTGTCATTCCAAATGAGAAAATCCAAGAATTCCGAATGATGAACTACTGTAGCCAGTTGTCCATCTTTGTTTCTGAAATCCCTTCCTTTCTCACAATCGATAGTTTCCTCTGTATGCGTGTACTTAGACCTGGACATTGAGAAATTGATTGAGTATTTTAGTTAATAACCTACTTGTAATATCTTTCTCTTTCCCTTGGATTCCATTCCGTATAAACTATGTCTCTCAATAAGATATCCCAATCTGGAGTATCTTTGAATCCATCCAACTTCAGGCGTCTCAATTTCCTACTGTTTCCTTTAATCCAGTGATGGAAGAATTCGTTCAGATCAACTTCTGTGAATTGGTGATTCCCCAGATTCGCAATTTCACTATCTAACGCCTTCAAGTCTTCCAGAGGCATCTTTCCTAGATTCGGTACTCGGAGACGGGAGAAATGAAGAATCTGGAAGTGGAATTGAAGTCTCTCGAAAAGTTTACTCACGTTTTTGTAATTAAAATCTGGGCTCAGTTTGCAAAATATAGTAATGCCAAACTTTGGTTGAGTCTTCTCCAATAGATATTCACAGTCCTCATTCGACAATGTCTCATTGTCCTCACGAATCTGCATGTAATCGCATTTTCTAAAAATGGGATGACACAGTATCTCTCTCATAGCCCTCAGTGTACTCAGTTCAATTCCAAGTGAGAAAGACTTACATCTCCATTATCCCCATCGAACGAACGATTTCTGAGAATATCAGAAAAGGGAACGACAGCAACTTTATAGAACTCATCGAGACAGTCAGGAAGAAAATCAATATTCGTTTGAATACGTATATTCCTGGTGCAAAGACGCAATCTATGTGTGCAAAGACATTATTCATCGATCTAACTCGGTCCCAGAAATACAATCCGAAGGAGGGAACAGCATGCTTCAATTACCAATTCCAGTAACTTTACAATTCCGAAAAAACTTAGAAGAAACTGATTGAAAAGCTCCCAGACTTGAGAAAAACAGATTTTTTTTAAGTTTCGAGTTCTATAAACAAATACATTTTGCAGGAGGCCGATGAAAGTGTCCGCGAGTAGCTGCTGATCTCGACTTCCACTCCTGCCATCACTCCATTTCTTTCTCGTCTCCCCTTCCCCTGAGTTCAATGAGTATATTCCGGTTTTCTTCCGCCTAACAAGGGAAGTTCATGACGAGGCGGGTTGAACTTTTTCTGTAAATTGGACCATAGATACTTTCGACCCTGCTGATTCCAAAACTGCAAGAAAAAATCAGCGAAATGCTCACGTGGACCGAGTTATGAGCCGTCAAACTTTTACTATTGAAACGCTATTTCCGCGTGAACCAAAAAGTGTACCTCCTCAATCCCGGGATATTTCCGTGAAGGTTTGGTTCAATGGTAAGTTGTTAGGGCACAGGTGAACCGCTGGGGAACACATATGGAACCGCGCGGTGGCGAATATGTGGTTAAAAAGAATGAGGGTTGGAAGCTATATGTGTCCATATGGATCACCGCGCGGTCGGCCGAAAACGTGGGGCGCATATGGAACGTATATGGATAGCAAATCAGTATTAATACTACCAACCGTATTCGGTTGATTATTCTGTATGAAACACTAGAAATGCCTAATTCATTGTTTTGATTGGAATGTGATGTTATAATGTTGTTTTACTTTTCCTTTTTCAACTTGTTCACTTCCCATTTCTCGGACTTGTACATTTTCTCCATTTTCTCCATTTTTTCTCGAAGTTCTTCATTTTTTAACAGATAATGGCAATACTTCAATAAAAAAAATTGAGAACCACACACGATTTCATATGAAAATTAGAAGTTTGCGTGGCGGTTATAAAACAATTTTTGATGCTCGAGCTTCTCTTTGAACTCTGACAGAAAACTATACTCGTCAATGAATTTCGAAATCCGTTATTTTCACTTTACTTCAGTATGACAAATTCTTACCTTCTTACCTTTTAATCCACCTGAAAATATTATTTCTTATCATACCAAAGTAAAGAAAAACATAAGACTCGAATTTCTCAACATAAAGAAAATCTCAAAGTTTCTTGAGAAAACACCAGGTTTTCTAATGAAAAAATGAGTCTCCGCTTATTTAAATTGTTGTATTTTTATTTTTGAAGTTAGCCATATCTGTTTTCTGCAAAAATAATGAAGAAACTCGGTGAAAAACTTCGAGAAACGAAGAAAATGGGCCCGGACTTATAGAAAAAATTGTTGCGTCGATTTACGGTAAACAACACGCCCACGTGTAATTCCGGAGTGTCGTTGCGGCGGCCGGCCGCCAGCCTCAAAATGTGTGGAACGTGTATGGGAGCTATATGGGTCCACGCGCGGCCAGTACACAGAAAAGACGACCACACATATCCGCCACACGCGCGATCCACTTCTCATTTATGGACACATATAGGATGCTATTCCACCACTTTCACACATAGGATTCCCAGCGGTTCACCTGTGGGGTAGTGTTCGGCAGGTTGTGGGTTCGGTTCTGCCCTTCGACAAAGTTTTTTTGCTATTTTCAATAATCATGTACGAATGTCGTATAGGCTTCCAAAGTCATTTTTTCGTGATTTTGAGTTGAGTTTTTCGAAGAGAACCCTGATTTTAAAAGTCTTCCAATTTTTTTCAAAAAAATTTTTTTCAACTTGCTCATCAGGTGATGGGCAAATTTTCGTCAAAAATTTTTTTGAAAAAAGTTGGAAGACTTTTAAAATCAGGGTTCTCTTCGAAAAACTCAACTCAAAATCACGAAAAAATGACTTTGGAAGCCTATACTACATTCGTACATGATTATTGAAAATAGCAAAAAAACTTTGTCGAAGGGCAGAACCGAACCCACAACCTGCCGAACACTACCCTAACAACTTACCATTGAACCAAACCTTCACGGAAATATCCCGGGATTGAGGAGGTACACTTTTTGGTACACGCGGAAATAGCGTTTCAATAGTAAAAGTTTGACGGCTCATAACTCGGTCCACGTGAGCATTTCGCTGATTTTTCTTCCAGTTTTGGAATCAGCAGGGTCGAAAGTATCTATGGTCCAATTTACAGAAAAAGTTCAACCCGCCTCGTCATGAACTTCCCTTGTAAGTAATTCTGAAAAGTGAATAGCGTGTTGTTTCGCGGAAAATGTTGTCAACAGTTAAATTATCAAATTTCGGTTGGCATAGTTTCTCACGACTCTGGCCAAGAGGAAGACTGATTAGAATATTTCTAGAGAAATAAGTTTTGAAGAGTCTATCATTCTCAATCATCAAGAATGCACAAAGCCACGTCTCACTGTTCGAATTTTCTCTAATTAGTCTTTCTTTCGGCAAGATTTTACCCCGAAACAACACGCTAATACTTTCAGAATTGCTAAATTAAGTTGCATCGAAAAACCATTTCAAGAACAACCAAAAGATGAAGTTTTACACATAAATTTATTTAAAGAGGAAACAAGGTTAAAAATTGAAAGAAATTTTATTTAACGAAAATGATTTTTCACGAAGATTTGTATACCTTTCAAGAGAAGATTAGTCGTTATGAGCGGAGAAACTTCGGCGACGAAACCTGTAACGAGAACTTTTGACGGAGAAGAATACACCTGCTCTGCTAAAAAACTAACCGCAGAAAATCTTGTGATGGATGAAAACGACGGAAACTGACAATGGGACGACGATGCTTTGGATGAATTCTAAATTCCATCTCATTTTCGTTGTAAATAAAGCCTTTTTGATGCATTTTCCGACATCCGTTGAATTTACGAGTCTTCGTGACGTTGACTGGCGAAATCTATAACGAAAAAGTTTGGCGGAGAAGAAAATATCTGCTCTGCAATTAAACTAACCGCAAAACAACAAAACAAAACCGCAAACACGGGGGAAAAGTGGCGATGGTGGCAGTCTTGAAGAATACAGCATCCTGAAAGCAAAAAAATCGATGAAATCACACTAAAATTAATAAAATGACACAGCGAAGCATGAATATTGTAAAATATTCGAGAAAAATGAGAAAAAACGGAAAAAATCGTTGAAAATCGATAAAAATAGCATGGAAATTAGGTAAATTTTAGTTCAAAACTAGTGTACTCATGTTCAAATTCCCTGTTTTATCAAACTAACCTCATTTTTAGCAAAATTTAACTCAAAGCGTCCGATACGGTATTAAAGGAACACGATAGTAAAACTGGTCAGAGTCTCGACGCGAAGAAATTAAAATCTTTTTAAAGGAACATGTGTCGGTAATATACGTGGTTTTCGCCACGTAGATTACGGTTACATTTGTTTTCGCCGGGAGAATTTGAATTTCATCGATTTTCTTCAAATCAAAGCGTTTTTCACCGTTTTTCGCCGTTTTTCTCGCGTTTTCAGCGGAAATTTTTAAAAATTAACAAATTTCGGGATTAAAATCCACAAATTCTAACCAAAATTCACAAATTTGCGCATAAATTTCAGGCCAAAGCTAAATACCCAAATTTTCTCGTTACTCGTGTAATTTTCTTTCGTGTAATCGCTGCGTTCTTGTTACAATAATGATTCATGTTTCTGGGTCAATGAAGAAGACTGGAAGCGAGGAGAATTTGGAGGCAAAGATGGGAACGGACGCGGTGGAGAATGTGGAGAAGGTGGGCGATGACGAGAGAGAGGGGATGACGGCGGTGGAGCACACAAGGATTTTGGATTCATCTTGTTTAAAAATGCGAAAAAACTGTAAAAAATCGCTGAAATTCGCACCCCGCATGCTCAAATAAAGCAAATTGCGCTCCACCGCACTCCCTCTCCCTTACGAGTCATTTTTCTCTGCGTCTTTTTACTTCCCACGCTATCCCGAAAAATGTTCGCTAGGGCGCGTTTCCCGCATCAGGAGCACTACGCCATTAGTGTGTTCAGGTGTCCACTCTTTTTTGGGCCAAAATGCCGATTTTCGCAAAAAAAAATTGAAAAAATCTGTGCATCTGAATATCCAGATGTCGTTAAATCACCCAAAAAATCACCAATTGCAAGCGCGGTCTACCGAAATAACGTATTTTTGGTCTCTGCGTCTCTTCATGTTCCATTGGGCGCATTTGCAACGATCAAAAACCCAAAAAATCCCTATCTTTCTCATTCTCACTCTAAATCCCCCCTTCAATATGCTGCACCTCTTCGTGGTGAAGGGGATCAACGCGAGCACTTCCTCCGGGAAGTGCTCCGGCCAAGACAGCATCATTTTTGAATAGTGAGAAGGGAAAGTTTGGGAAAAAAACAGAAAAAAATGGACTAAAAATAGAGAAAAATGCGATTTTTGTAGAGAAAAAATCACAAAAATTGATGGTTTCAGCCAAAAAAGGCCTGCTATCACAGTGCCTAAGGTGTTGCATGTGCGCTCCACCGAAAAACCAAACATTTCCCCTGTCATTTATCAGAAGTGATGCTGTACCGCTATCCCGGAGATTCCGCATATTCGGAAGGCAAAGTTTTCCAAATTTCTACTTTGTTTTGATGTCTGAGGCTAAAAAAAACCACTTAAAACTGTGTTTCTCTGTGCCGAAATGTGGGGAAAGTGCGCTCTATTGAGCGTGTTTTCGAAGGGATGCTCGTTGAAGCGGGTTTGCATTTTCCCTGATTCAACTTCCTTCATTTCAGATTCCTCCACGCAGTATCTAGGACACGGCTCGGGAAGTGTTGACATTTTTTGTTTTGAATTTTTTTCGAATAAACTTGTATTTTCATTCATATCCACGTGTTCTGTTTTTGTTTTTTCCTATTTCACTGGTTCGTTTCCAGTTTGATTATCTGTGTATTTTTATTTTTAACTATTTCCTATCGCAAATATCGACTTTTCGAAAAAGTCGATATTTTCAGACAGAGATCATAATTTTTCAGCGAAATTTGGCGAAGATTCTGTACTTTTGATCACTCGAGTACTGTAACTACTCCCGTTTTCAAATCTCAAAATGTTTTTATGAGCGAAATTCCTATTTTTCAGAGATTCATAATTCTGGATTTCTTGTTTCATCTCAATTTTCGAGACTTTTCAGTCTGAAAATCCCCATTTTCCTTCATTTTCTGAGATAAAAACCTCGAAAAATTGAGATGAATAGCAAAATTCTGTGGTTTCGAGTCTTTTTCCAGTAAAAATCTACTTTTCGCTTGCGAAATCTTGAAAAGGGCGTAGCTATAGCATTCATAAGCATCAAAAAACAAAAAAAATTCTCACCAAATTTTGCTGAAAAATTATGTTTTCCGTCTGAAAATGACTTACAAAAAGTGGGTGGAGCCTTTCAACCCAAATTTTTCGAATTTTTGGGACATAATAATCAAGAATTATTTCAGATATCTTCTTGTGGAATTGATTTGTGGAATCCATCCGACGATGCCGAGTAAGTGAGAAACTGAAATTTTTTCTATTCAACATATCATTTTTAAGCTAAAACTTGGCGAAATTCAGTACTTTTGATCACTGGAGTACTGTAACTCCTCCCCTTTTCAGATCTCAACGTTTTAATTGGCAAAATATCAATTTTAAAAGAAAAGGCTCGGGAATTCGGGATTTATCGAGTCCATCTCGATTTTCGAGACAAGTCAGTCTGAAAATCCATATTTTCACCTTTTTTGAGATAGAAATCTCGAAAATTTGAGATGGAGAGCAAAATTCTGTGGTTTCGAGTCTTTTTCCAGTAAAAATTGAGTTTTCGTTTGTGAAGTTCTGAAATGGGCGTGGCTACAGTATCCATGAGCTTCAAAACTTTCTGATCTGAGACTTTTCAAAAATTACCACAAAAATTCATAGAACTTCTGAAAAAAGAGATTCTGACCTCTTCTGACTCCAAAATAGTACCGATTTCTTATTTCTCCTGATTTCGGCCAAATCTTCCTTTTTCCCAGTTCTAAAATACTGTCACCTGGACTTTTACTTACAATCTTCAAATTTTTTTCTTAAAAATATAATATTCAAACTTTCAATTTTCAGCAAATCTCGAGGTTGACGCCAAAATGGCCGAATTGGAAAAAGCCAATGAGACGCACGAAAAACGAGTTGACGAATTAATTGAGAAAATCGAGAAAATTTTGGCCGAAAAGAAGACAATTGCACAAGAACTGAAAGAAAACAAAGATACAAATTTCATGTCTACCTGGGCAATCGAAAAGAGAAAGGTTAGTTGATATGTGAATTTGTGAAAAAATCAAATTAGTTCAAAATCGGTAGAAAAACGGGTTGTTAATTTCGAAAGATTACAAAAATGGGACCGAAACGGTATAATTGAAATTCAATCCAATATTTCAGAAATTCAAAGCACTCGGTGAAGAGTTGAAATCGGCACAAAAAGAAGTCGATATGATTTGTGAGGATGCAAACAAGAAAGCGGAAAAACTGAGAGAGCTTGGAGCTGAAATTAAGGAAATGATGGTCGAAGAGACCGTTGCCGAAGAAAAGAAGGTGATTTGTTAGGTTTCTGCAGAACCACTGACATTAGGTCACAAAAACGCACCGCGAAAATTGTTATTGATCTTTTGTAGATCAAAAACGATTTGATATTGACCAATCACTGCTTCGAAAATTCTCCGGTTTCAAAAAATAATGTTCGTTTCCAGAACAATGCGGCGGAATTCGATTCGAACCTGCCATCTGGTAGTGGAGGAAGTGCTCGCGTTGGGAGCAAAGATGCCCCCGAATAACCGATCTCAACTCCCGCTACTTTCTTCACTCCATTTTTGCTCATGATTTACTCCATTCTCGTCTCCGCACCTGTGTTCCTCAGAATTCGACCTTCTGTCCATTATTTGTTCCTTTTATTATTGTACTGTTTAGTAAATTATCGAGGATGTCTTTGTTTTCATTTGCAGTTTTTTTCCAGCTTTCGTTTCTTTTTCTCCATTTATTCAGCCGATTTCGAAAAAGTTGCCCAAAATTCTATTTATCCAGGTCGAATACATCAATTTCAGCTCCGCCACCGTCGATTTCTTCAAAATTCAAGTGAGCGTGGCCTAAATCGATGAAAGTTTGCTGAAAACAAAGAAAAAATGGAAAAAAAACGCATGATTTTTTCGAAATTCCCATTAAAATGCATCCAGAACGGGTGTTTTCTTTCGAACACATCATATTCTGCAATTTTCGCGAGAGTGACTTGTGAAAATTGCAAAAAATTCGATTTCCCGACCTGAAATACTCATAACACGAATTTATAGCGAGTTTCACTACTGAAAACCTAATTTTCTAGAAATTTCGACCAAAAACGAGCTGAAAAACACATTTTCTTATCGAAAACTGACTGAAATCGTCTCATTTTTGACATTTTTCGCAAAAAACTATTTATTTCGTCTCTACTTCAAAAAATCTCTCTATTCTAACAATTCGGACGAGAAAATGTGCTTTTTGAGTGAAAAATTGAAATTGTTCTGTTAAAAACCTAATTTCTGACGATTTTCAATTCAAAAACCAGCATTCTTAACTAAAAATCAAGATTCTCAGACATTTCTGAACTTTTTCCCTGAAAAATTACTCAAAAACTCTAATTTTCATCTTTTTCATATCATCTCGACTCGAATTCTGTAACGGCGCTCCACCGAAACGCTAGAAGAGAGTGTGACGTGCAAAGAGTGAGCGATGGGTTTCAGTGGAGAGCGGCTAGCCAAAAAGCGCTAATTTCCAAGCTTACCTCATTTTTTAGCGCCAAATTATCATATTTTACGAATATTTCACTTAAAAAATAGCTAAAAATCGATATTTTTATCTGGAAATTGTAATTATAAGTCTGAAAATAGGAATTTTCCATCGAAAAAGTGAAATTTTCCAAGCGGAAATCTGAACAATGTCTGGGTCTCTCACTCCCACATACTATTTCCTCAATGGAGCGCGCTTGCAATTCTCATCATTTTTCAGATTTCCAGAGAAACCTCTGAAAATCTACATCACTTTTTCCTTGGTTCATACTCGTCATCAACACTTCGTAAAAGTTCAGTAGAGCGTACTTCCACGTTCAAGCACGTCATCGTCAAAGAACACAAATTCCTATGTCAGAACGCGTTTGCATCACTCCCCCAAATCATCTTCATCACGAAATTTAGGCATGGAAAGAACATCAAAAACGTACAAACTGAATGATTCAGAGAATTGTTTTTGGTTTTTCTCTGTTTTTTTTTTTCGCTTCCTTTCCTTCTTTTCCTCCCGTTTTTTTCCCGCACCCCACTAGTAGTATGTAGTCGAATAAAATGTGAAAAGATGGAGAGAAAAGAGGAAACATTTACTTTCTCTCTGACTCACTCTCTTCATTTCAAACGATATTTCCTTTTTTCTATGGTTTCTCGTTTTCTTCGAGTCTCTAGTATATGAAAAGCTTCTTAATTCGTCCAGGAGAGAAAAATTGAAGAGAAGAAAAAACAGCGAATATTATTAATATTGAAGTTTTTTTCTGATTTCTGAAACCACGTGTTTATTTGTTTCAGTTTTGGGTGTGCTAGCAGTAGTAACATGTGTCATTGATAAGGGGTTTGATAAGAACATTTTGCTCTTCTTTAGACACATAATTGATACTTCCACTGCTATTTTTGTTGCAGCGAGAGTAAGCCCTCATTATTTTGTCTGCTTTTTCGTGTTCCCCGGAGAATTCGATGCAGAGAATGACAAAAATTTTATCACGTTGTCATCGTTTTTTCGTCATGTTCTCTAATGACACACTTTTTGAACTTTTTTCGTTAGTTTTTCTGTTCAAAATCATCACTTTTTCTCTTTCTTTTCTTTTGAAAACGCGCCATTTTCTCAATTTCTATGATTGTTTTTCGTTGAAAGTGAGTACTTTCTGGGTACAAGGTTCACCGAAAACACTTCGAGGATTTGTATTCACCTCGTTCGGCTTCACAGGGAAAATCTGGAAATATTTTGTTTAAAAATTGAGTTCAAAACTATGAAAAGTAGTTTTACAAGCGGGAAATCTGCTTTGTCGCTCGAAAAATGATAAAAACTGGCTTTGAGGTACGAGTTTCATCATTTTCTCTCTCAAAAAATGACAATTTTTAGTGAGAACACTCTTGGAAACGCTCCAACAACAAGCTTTGCAGTGAGTGCTGAAAATTTGAGTAAACTACAGTATTACCTAGAAAAAGTCTGCAAATTTGCGTCATTTCCGTTGTTTCAGCATAATTCATATGGTTTCATCCGATTTTTCGTTCTTTTAAAATCAATGTTTCTGAAATTTTCTAATTAGAATTCATTCTACTGCTGTATTTGACAGCTTCTGATTTGAAAATTTCTATTTACTAGCGAATATCACATTTTTCAGAGCTCTTACAGTTTCCTCTGCATTACTGCGTGATTTACAGTGCACACCGCGAATTTTCGAAACTTCCAGCACTTCCTTTCGTTTCTCTTTTTGCACTTTTCTATATTTTGTACCTTCCTTTGATTGTTTGATCGATTAAAAAACAGAAGAAAAGAATCACATGCCTGTAATTTATCAAAGGCAACTTTCATGTCGGACGGGTGTAAAAACTTTTTGAAAACCGGTTATTTTTTCATTTTGGAGGAAAAGAAGAAGAAGAACGGAGAGAAATTTCATCTCTTTACCATTTTTTCACTTTGCTTCTGTCATTGATTCCATTCCATTCGGCCAAATTTCCATCGATTTGGTGCCTCGACTCTTCGGTTTGTCTTCTCATCCTTCTTCATTTCTAATTCTTTTCACGTGTGTTATTTCTCATCTAATCCAACAAATTGACTGGCCTCTCTTTCTTTTCTTTTTCCTCATAAAACGTAAAAACGTTCGTAACGAGACGAAAAACAGCGAAGAAAAACGAGAGAAGCGGCCGTGGCGCGACGAAAGAGTGGAGAGGGCGCAGAGTTAGACGACTCGATTTTGAATTAGCGCGCATCCGCGACGCGCCCCTCGTCGCGTAGCGGTCGGCCTTCCCGGTTGTGTGACTGACGAAATCGGTGCCCGACACCCCTTTTCTCCCCGTTTCTTCATCGATTTCCGCTCGATTTTCGCAATTTTTTCGCGGTTCATGTAGCAAATGAGTTGAACTTTATGATAGAGTTATCGATGAGACCCGACTCGCATCGGAAAATGGAAAAAATCGTTGTCAAAGTGGGAAAATTGAAAAACGTTCTTTGAAGGATTAAGTGAATAATGAGTCATATTTCTTTCAGATTAACACAATTTATGAAATTCCTTAAACTTCTAACATCAAGAGTGATCAAACAATCCGCTAGAATTATCGCAACCGCAATTTTCTCACAAAAAACGAATAAAAACGTAGTTTCCCCTAAAAAACATGGACTAGACAACGAGTGAGTGTGAGTGCATGTTAGGTGCGACGAATCGTGGTTTTATTTTTTGTGTTCGATGCGATATTCCTTTTTTCAACCGCTTTTCAAATAATTTCGAAATTAGAAAAAGTTAATCGAGTAATTTTGGCGCGCCCGCGAAATTAATAAAGTGCAATTTCTTTTTCTATCTCTCGGTTATCATTCGGCATTCGTCGTCGACGTGTCTTGAATCTCATATCATCGTTCTTCTCTTCTGTTTTACTTTGAATTGTAAACGTCGTGGTTTTGCTTAGTCATCGATTTTATGATCTCCGACCCATTTCATTCGTGGCTGTTGTTTCTTCTGTCGATACCGAATCGATTTTTCTGCTCAATGTAGCAATACCGCCCGTTTTTTGGTATAAAAACAACAAAAAAAGTCAGAATTATGTTGTGGCGCGATGTTGTTGGCAACATTCTCTCACGGTTCCCTCGATGTGTTGGCAGCAACCGAAAATAAGGCATATCCACTCAAACGATTCAAAAACTGTGATATTTACCCAATTCCATCGATTTTTCTCGCTGAATCTTGAGAAAGTATCAAATTTCAATTGTTTTTTTTACCGTTCCCCTTTTGCTATCGTCCGAATCGTTCACATTTGATATTTTTTCATTAAAATGTTTGTACTTTCAGGTCTAGATCCTCACTCTTGAACCACCAGGTGCCCTCGTGCACTCATCTCGTGTGCTGCTATTAAAGGTATGTACTTTCACTTATTGAGTCAATTCATCTTCTAAAATTCTAATTTTCAGCACAACAGGAGCAAGTATGGCAGGTGTTATGTCAGTTAAGGACTTTATCGTTGCCACAAAATACAAACTGATTCGGAAAATCGGTTCCGGCTCTTTCGGAGATATCTATGTATCGATAAACGTGACGAACGGCGAGGAGGTGGCCATTAAGCTGGAAAGCAATCGGGTAACGTGTCCGATCATATATAATCATTTTTATTGAAATAATTTTCAGGCGAGACATCCGCAGTTGCTCTACGAGTCCAAGGTCTACCGTATTCTGCAAGGAGGAGTCGGAATTCCACACATTAGATGGTAAGGAGACGAAACTCCGGTTTTGCACTGGGATCGATGAAGAACTATTTCATTTCGGTGTCTCAATAGACCAGAACTCTTTCATTTTTGAATTTTCATGTATAATTTTCATTTTTTCAGGTACGGAACCGAGAGAGAGTACAATGTGCTCGTTATGGATCTTCTCGGCCCATCGTTGGAGGATCTTTTCAACTTCTGCTCCAGACGGTTCACCATGAAGGTAAACAGAAGCTCTTCGACCATCAGATGATCAAAATCTTCTCCAAACGCTTTTTGGAGGGATTTTAGCACCCCGCAAAGGGATAAGCTCCGATGTCATTGAACTACGTGTTGACTGTTATCTGGATTTTAGAAAAAAGCGCTGAATAGCCATTGGTTCAGTCATAAAGACAAGAAAGAAATAATTTGTATCACGTTTCTTCGGCTTAATCGATCTTGCTGCAGGTCGTGTTGCGAGTAGTTTCTTTCATTGCTTCTCACATTCACACCACTCATTCTTCTTGACGATACTAGTGCGCTGAACACAGCAGCAGCGGAATGGCGCCGCTGATCTTTAGGGAACGAGGGGCGGCGAGTGCGTTTGCCTGAGTGTGATGTAAAGTGTAAATAATGAACGACGACCTCGATTTGGCGAGAAATTATCGATTTTCTTTTTCGAAACGAAAGGGCACGTGTACTTGGCAGCTGCTTAGCGCGTGTTCTGATGAATTAGAGGTTAAGAAATAGTGATAATAGGGGAAGGCAAATATCAAAGAACCTGAAGGCAGAAATATCTCGAAAAGCAAATGTTCAACATTGTAAGCCTGAATTTTTTTAGACTGTTCTCATGCTGGCTGACCAGATGATAGGACGCATCGAGTACGTCCATGTGAAGAACTTCATTCATCGTGACATAAAGCCAGACAACTTCTTGATGGGAATTGGACGTCACTGCAACAAGCTCTTCTTGATCGATTTCGGATTGGCCAAAAAGTGAATTCATTAAAAAAAAACTGTTATCACATTGTTTGTTTCACAGGTACCGTGATTCGCGCACCAGAACTCACATCCCATACAGAGAGGATAAGAACTTGACTGGAACCGCCAGATACGCATCGATCAACGCTCACTTGGGAATCGAGCAATCGAGAAGGTATTTGAACTCATGCATTTCAGTTTTTAAATGTGTTTTCATTTCAGAGATGACATGGAGTCTCTCGGATACGTTCTCATGTACTTCAACCGCGGAACTCTTCCATGGCAAGGATTGAAGGCCGCCACCAAGAAGCAAAAGTACGAGAAGATTTCGGAGAAGGTTCGTTCTTTGCCTTCGTTACAAATGAGTATATTTCTGTGAATGACTATCTTGTCTCTTGCTCATGCCATTTCGAGTATTAAAAGCTAACATTTTTCGTATTGTCATTCTTTGCTGTACTCAACGACGCATTTTCAGGTTTCACTCTAATTCACTATCATTCTTTTTCAGAAAATGACAACGTCGGTCGAGCACCTGTGCAAGGGATTCCCAGCCGAGTTCCCAATGTATCTGAGCTACACAAGAGGACTTCGTTTCGATGAATCGCCAGACTACATGTACTTGCGACAACTGTTCAGAATTCTTTTCAGAACGCTTAACCATCAGGTAATTAAAGAGAAACTTTGCAACAAAAATTGTTCGTGTTGGAGACTTCTGCACTCCCACCTACCTTTTTTGTGTTCAAAGCTCATCTACGCTCACTTACCCACTCGCACTAACATATGTAACAAAAATGAAAAAGCCTTTTCAGTACGACTATACATTCGATTGGACTATGCTCAAGCAGAAGGCTCAACAATCGCAAACTAACGCCATTGCCGGAACCGCTACCACCCAAAATGCCACTGGAGTGCCTTCATCTGGAGTTCCGCCAGGAGTCGCTCCATCTGGAAATACTCCACAATAGGTTGCTGGAAGAGAATCCTTGTTAAATCATGTACTATCCTTTTATTCCTCTCTTTCTCACCACGTTTTCAACTATTTTGTCTCGTTTTTGCCCTCGTCAAAATCGCTCATTTTATTCAAATTTTGAGAGTGATTTGTCGGCGTCAAACGTCCTTTTCTTCTTTTATTGGTCCTTTTTTCCTGCTAAAAGTGTTGAAAGTACGCGCAATATGTTGATTTTCTTTTTCATTTCTAATCCAAATCAACGGTAACCTCCAAAAATGTTATAGATTATATTGTAGCGTATCCTCAACACATTTATTTGTCGTTTTATAAATAACCTTTTCTCCCGCTCCTCCAACAACCCTTTTTAGTAGGATTTTTTGATTTTAAATGTCTTTTTTCCATTTTTGTTCTTTTTCTTAGAACGCCTCCTTCTCAACATACCATACCTAATTCCCCCGCTCCCACTTAATGATGAACGTCCTCTATTTTTAATATTTTATTCGGGACCTTGTTTCTGGAGCCCGTTCTGAATTAAACCTTCCCCTTTTCCATCGCCCTTTCCCCATTCTCCCCTGAAGAATTACTGAAAAGTCAAGTGTCGAACATGTTTTGGGTATTTTCCGGCCTGACTTCCCCCAATTCCTAATTTTCCCTTTTTCATACCCTTTTTTGTCCTCATATTATTTGTCGCTCGACACTTCCTTCTTCCTCGTTTTGCGCTCTTTTTCTATATGCTCTTTACTCTTTCCCCTCGAGACGGTGCGCGATCATCTGAGCCATGGCGAGAATGTCACATCACCCATCACGCATCCGCCCTCCAAATTAAGAGCACTGAAAAATGAAAGAGCCTCCCGACTTATCATCGTCCGTTTTGTGTAATCAATAAATTGTCGTAATGCTCTGTTTTGTGTTTCAAATAAGATATCAGTAGCAGCTAGCTCGCCCCTGTCAAGGAAATCTTCTTCAGTGGATCGTTCGCCTCAATCTTCTGGCTCAAGAAGCGAGGACTCAAGGTAACATTTAGTTTTATCCGGGGTCTTTCAACAAATCATCTAATTTTTCAGAGACGAAGGACTCCATCGCGACTTCGCTTGCCTTCTCTACTCGATGCTTCAGAACAAGCTAACACAGGAACGCATCTTCGAGATTATCAAGGACGCCGTCTGCATCGAGCAGGAGTTCTTGACAGAGGCACTTCCAGTTGACATGATTGGCATGAACTGTCGTCTGATGTCCCAATACATCGAGATCGTCACCGATCACTTGCTTGCGGAACTCGGATGCGACAAGGTGTACAATGTGAAGAACCCATTCGACTTCATGGAGAACATCTCGATCGATGGAAAGACCAACTTCTTCGAGAAGCGTGTCTCCGAGTATCAGCGTCCAGGAGTTATGTCGACTGAGACCGAGCGTCAATTCGATCTGGAAGCCGACTTCTAGACATTGTCTGTGATTCACCGATTCCCCTTTCTCTCTTGTTAATCTTTCTTTCACCACTTTATCCACCCTCACATTTTCACCCATTTCACTTTGTTTCTGTCACGATCTCCCTGTATCGCTGTATCTGTACCAATTCCTATGGACTGATTATTTATACTGACATTTGACATTTGATGTTTACTTTCCCTTTTTTGTTCGAAAATAAACTTTGTGATTGCTCGGTCGTCTTTGGTGGCCTTCTCTCTTTCAGATTTTTCAGATGTCTTCTTTTGAATCGACGTGAACTTGAACTTTGCTCTGGAATTCTTCGTAATCAACCAACAAAAGGTTTGATTTATTTCTCGATTCAAACAAACAAATAACAAAGTTTGTTTGCAATAATTTCTCAATGGATACTCAAGAAGTAAGTGCGATTCAAAGAATATCTAGCTACCCTTCACTAACTCTTTGTTTTCAGATCAACACTTCAAATTTCCAATTTCCGAATCTCGAAATTCTTCCGAAGATGTCTACAAAGAAAGAAATAGCAGAGAAACGGATCAAACAATTGCATCTAACACCTGGAACCATCTTCATGAATCGATGGAGTATTGAGGGAATGATCGGAAGTGGAGGTTATGGACAGATATTTCTAGCGATGGACACGAAGAAAAACGAAGTACGGGCGGTGAAGATTGAGCCGAAGATGCGGATGGAAATGATAACGAAACGAATGATAATGGAGATGGATGTGATGCTGAAAATGCAGGGAAAACAGCATGTTCCATTGGTTTACTCATCCGGATATAACAATGAATTCAATTTCATTGTGATGCAATTATTGAGTGAAAATATTGGAGATATTCGGAAGAGAAGTCCGGCGGGGAGGTTGAGTAAAGAGACGGTCGGGAGGATTGTGTATCAGACGATAAATGCGTTGAAAGATATTCATGAAATGGGTTATGTGCATAGGGATGTGAAGCCAGCGAACATTTGTTTCGGGTGTCATCAGCAGGTATGAAGTTGGGGATAGGGATGGGGATTGCATGAGCTCCCCACCCGCAGCTTATTCAGATTAGCACAACCTCAATATCCAATCACACCAATTCCTCAGAACCGTCACATCCTCTACCTCCTTGACTTCGGCCTCCTCCGTCGCTTCAAAACAGACGCTGGAATCCGTAAACCGAGCCGTCCGAATGCTGGATTCAAGGGAACCGAACGATATGTATCGGTTCGTGTTCATGAGAAACTGGAACAAACTCCGTGGGATGATCTGTTCTCTGTAATGTATTCTGCTTATGAACTCGTGGTTGGAGAGGTTCCATGGAGACATTTGGAGGAAGTTGAGGAGATTCATGCGGTGAAGAAGTTGATGGTAGTTGCAGAGAGGAATCTATAATACAGTTTCACTCTCAATATTTACAGAATGAACTGAACAACAATGGGGAAATGTTTAAAGATAGTGCAAGTGTTCTCATTGATTTCCATAAGATGTTAGTTGAGTTGGATCCGAATGTTGATCCGCCGTACGAGAAGTTGATGAATTGTGCGAAGGTTATGTATCAGCCGAAGGAATTGAATGATCTATATGATTGGGATGAGGAATTCAAACTGACGTTGGGTGATGAGAAAGATTGAACTTTTTTGAGTGCTTTGTATAAATAAATGAGAAGGACGGCTAACTTTGGGATACGGGCACATGGCTGACCGCTTTCTTGTCCCATTTTGATATGTAGATGAATAGTTAAGAACACTTCGGCGTGTTGAAGTAATGTACTCTCGATAGCCGTCTTGATCCAGAATGGACACTATCGCTCTCGCATTTGGTCATTCCCACGATGATTCTCGGGATCCATCCAACGTCACAAGTCTCTCTTCCTCTTCTCGACAAAAAAACACAGCGTGTATCCTGCACGTTTCAGAAGACCGTCCCACGTGAATTTGAGGGCTGCCATTATATTCTGGAATGGGGATGGAGAGGTTACGGTCACTGGGGACTACTGTAGCCACGTTAGATGGAGTACTGTAGGCACTTTGAATTTCAGAATGCGTACTGAATCTTACAAGGGAAGTCTTTGGAGACGCCACTTTCAAACGACCCACAAATTTGGTCATAGGTTTTTTTGGAAGATCCTTCAACACATTCGAATCATTTTTACTGAAAGTTCTTCTTAGAATCTTCCCCATGTCTACCCCGAGTTTCACCATTTTTTGGCTAGATCAGTTTTTTGAGATTTCTTGGAGTATAATGAGGAGTATATGGAAAATAAAACCAAATTAAAAAAGAGTATCTATTCATTGCAATTTGTTATAGATATTAAAGTAACTTTTATAAAATGCAGAATATGAAAGAAGAGAATGAGTAATCGAAGGGCAGCAATAGAAAATAGCAGGTTCGAATGGTAACAAGATTCAATAAAATACTGAGTTTGGAAAGAAATCTTTCTTTGGAATATCAGGGAACCTCTCGTTCCATATATTAAAGATGAATTCACCTTCATCTGTCATGACAGTTGCCAGAACTCCATCGTCTCTCAACAGATCAAAACCCTTTGAACAATCAATGGCAGCGTTGAAAACAGGATTTCGCAAGTGAAAGAATTGACCTCTCTGTTTCGGATTCCACGGAGTAACTGGAAGATCCTCTAACATATTGGAATCATTTTCAACTTTGAATACTAGAATCTCTCGTTTCAAGTATTTTTGGTTTCCGCCGTTGGTTGATTGAAGCCAAAGTTTCAGAAATTGATTCACATCTGAATTTTTATACCTCGATAATGCACAACAAACTTTTTCGCAGTCCATTTTCAAAAGATCTTCAATATTTTGTGGAGCATGTAAAAATCCCACAGTTCTAGCACACCACATCCCATATCCTTCTGGATATCGGCAATTAAGATTAATCAATTGAATATTTTCATCTTTGATGAAGAGTATATCTAATTCCTCCTTTGTCACTTGTTTCTTGTCGAATGAAATTTCTCCGGCAGAAGATAACAAAAGTGGAAATTTGTCGAAGTCAGATTGCTCGACATCTTTTTGAAATACAACTGATTTCAGTGAGCTCAAACCGTAGAATTCCAAGAGTCTATTACACATTATCGCTGTTAAGTTCACAGATGGATCGTGATAGAATTCCCATTCGAGTTCCGAGACTTCGCTGAAAAAAATAAATCATATGGTCAGAAAAGGTTCTAGGCTACAATCAAGCAACTACCATAGAGGTGCACCCATTAGCAAGAGTTTGAAGCCTAATATTTCGACTAGCTTCAAAATACAACATTTTTTCTAACTGAACTAGTATTCTATAAATAGCAAACTATATAGTGTTAGTTGGTTGTTTTAATATCTCTTTTAAGAATCAAGATATACCCCTTCGAACGGAAACCGTGGGGCACACCTCAATCACAAGTGAATCGCGGCTAACAAATAATCATTCGTTTACGAGTAATTGGAACATTACTCACAGGTCGCGAAACTGGAAGAGCATTGCTGATCGGTAGTCGGAACACTAATTTAGTAATCATTGCAGAGGTTATAAAAATAATTTCGAAAAAAATCCAACTCACATTACTTTCCCAAAATCTTCTTTAATATCAGTTGGAATCACATTCAACTTGTGAAGACGGGGAACACGGGGGAACCAGAAAACGTTGACTTGTTGATCAAATTGT
The DNA here is from genome assembly GCA_002259235.3 of Caenorhabditis latens. Taxonomy (NCBI): domain Eukaryota; kingdom Metazoa; phylum Nematoda; class Chromadorea; order Rhabditida; family Rhabditidae; genus Caenorhabditis; species Caenorhabditis latens. Next base: position 3,630,352 of record CM056094.1, read on the forward strand.
TTCACCTCAATAACACTTCTTGAATCCTCACAGAGCATTAATGATATCTCGAGCTCCGGCATTGCGAATGCACTAGATATTCTTTTGGATCGTTTCGAACAAAATGAAAGATTCATTCTGAAAATAGATAATTATTGTGGTTTGTCAGACGACTCATTCGTACTTACCGGCTGTAAATATCAAACGAAAGAACAACATCTTTCAGAGCAACGTATGGCAAAGATAATAAAGGAAAGCCTCTGATTTCTGTCATTGGAAAACTGTAGAAAGACAATGAAAATGGATTCTATAAATCAGTATTTGAGGTAGATCAACCCAGACAACTGCTCGACACTCTGCCAGGCTGTCCACAGAAGACGAGAGAATAGGCCCCCAATCGATTGGCCGCTCCTAAACACATACAGGTCCCCTCGACTCTGTTGCCAACATAATTCATTTTCATCTTCTCTCTACGGGTTGTCCAATGACAGAAAACAGAGAATTCCCTCACTCATTTGAAAAACCATCATAAACATTTATTTTTAGTAAAAACTTTTCATTTTGTTCGAAACGATCCAAAAGGATATCTAGTTAATAAAATACAGAATAATGCAGATCTAGGAAATGTGTGAGAACGAGTGAGTAGTTTCGACCTGAATACATACGGGAATCAAAATTATGTAATTAGGACGGAGTTTTCAGTTAGAGAGTCGAGAAGGCATTACATCATTATCAAACAATTATAGCAGGGTTAAAAAATGCATCATTCGGAATGACAGGAAATCGCTCACGCCAGACGTAAAACCAGAAACGTTCATGAATGTAAGAGGCAGTTGCCAGAACTCCATCATCTCTCAACAGATCGAAATCTCGAGAACAATCGATTCCAAAGTTTTGAATCGGATTCCGAAGAAAGAAGAATTGACCTCTCTGACGAGGATTCCATGGGATGACTGGAAGGTCTTCGAAAATGTTCGAATCGTTCTCAATCTGAGACAACCTTATCTCGTGTATGTTATATTTACTCTCCTCTTTTTCAGTAGATTGAAGCCACTTCTTCAGAAATAAGTTCAAATCTGAGGTTTTGAGTTTAGAACGCCGACAAAAAAGTCTCTCGTAATTCATATTCAGAAGTCCTTCTATCTTCGGAGGCGCGTATCTCAAGTACATTTCTTTGGCATTCCAGATTCCATAATTGTCGTATTCATCTGGTATCTCAGCCCAAGTTGATAATTGTTGCATATCTTGACATTTTGAGAATATCATATCCAGCTCTTCCGACGAAAAACTTTCCACCCGAATATAAACTTTCTCCGGTCTTGATAAAATGTTTGGAAAATGATTGAAATCTAAATTGTTGAGTTCTCGTCCGGTGGAAAACCATTTCAATGGGCTTTTGATATTGTAGAATTGGGAAATATTGTTACACAGGATTCTTGTTAAGTTCACAGATGGATCATGATGGTACTCCCATTCGAATTGCGATGACTGGCTGAAAAAAGTTATCCATAGGTTTGAATTTTCATAGATCCGCGACATTCCACAACTGCGACATTCCACAACTGCGACATTTCACAACTATGACGTTTCGCAACCATAGAACTAGCAATAGTTTAACCTTGTTTTGTCAGAAAATGGGTCAGACAACTTTTTCTTCTATTTCATTTTCAACTGACCCAAATATGCAACTGCGGTGTAGTTGCGAAACGTCGCAGTTACCAAATGTCGCGGAGCCGTTTTCATAACTCACATTATCTTCCCGATATCTTCCCTGATGTCGGTTGCAATTATATTATAGACATGAGTTTTTACATTCTCCTCTTCAACTTGTTTCACCACCACCACATTCTTCTTACTTTCAAAAACCTCATTTTCCTTTTCCTCAATTTTGCGAAAATCGATGCTCTCGATTTCGAGTTTTGGCATTTTGTATGTACGCGCTATCAAACTTGATTTCCTTGAGCATAATGAAAGATTAGAACTGAAAAAACGGAAATGAATTTCCTTCAAAATATTGAATATTATGTATCTCACCGACTGAAAATATCACATGAAAGAACAACATCTTTCAGAGCTATGTATGGCAAAGAAAATAAAGGAAAACCTCTGATTTCTGTCATTATACAACCTGTAGAGAGAGTAAGAAAATGAATTCTGCTTGGCTACGGTGTTGAGAGATCAATATTTGGGGCTCGACACTCTGCCAGTCAGTGCACAGAAGAAGAGAGAATAGGCCCCCAATCGATTGGTCTCTCCTAAACGCATACAGGCCCCTCGACTCTGTTGCCAACAGAATTCATATTCGTCTTCTCTCTCCACGAGTTTTCCAATGACAGAAATCAGAGGTTTTCCTTTATTTTCTTTGCCATACGTTGCTCTGAAATATGTTGTTCTTTCATGTGATATTTTCAGTCGGTGAGATACATAATATTCAATATTTTGAAGGAATTTCATTTCCGTTTTTTCAGATCTAATCTTTCACTATGCTCAAGGAGGTCATGTTTAATGACGCGTGCATACAAAATGCCAAAGCTCGAAATCCAGAGCATCGATTTTTCCAAAAATAAGGAAATTGAAAATGAGGTTTCCGAAAGTAGGAAGAATGTAGTGGTGGTGAAACAATTTGAAGAGGAGAATGTAACAACTCACGTCTTTAATATTATTGCAACCGACATGAAGGAAGATATCGGAAAGATAATGTGAGTTCAAATAAGCGAAAGTGAACCAAATTGTTTCGAAATAATGAATACTTAATATAATTTTTAATTTAAGTATAATTTATTGATCGATAGAATACATAAAGGTGACTGATTTAAACTTATCAAATACCTTTTTCAGCCAATCATCGGAATTCGAATGGGAGTACCATCATGATCCATCTGTGAACTTAACAGGAATTCTCTGTAACAATATTTCCAAATTCTACAATATCAAAAGCCCATTGAAATCGTTTTCCGCCAAACGACAGCTCAACAGTTTAGATTTCGATCATTCTCCAAACATTTTATCAAGACCGGAGAAAGTGTACATTCTGATGGAAAGTGTTTCGACGGAAGAGCTGGATATGGTGTTCTCAAAATGGCAGGATATGCAACAATTATTAACTCGGGCTGAGATACCAGATGAATACGACAAGTATGGAATCTGGAATGCCAAAGAAATGTACTTGAGATACGCGCCTCCGACGATAAAAGGACTTCTGAATATGAATTACGAGAGACTTTTTTGTCGGCGTTCTAAACTCAAAACCTCAGATTTGAACTTATTTCTGAAGAAGTGGCTTCAATCTACTGAAAAAGAGGAGAGTAAATATAACATACACGAGATAAGGTTGTCTCAGATTGAGAATGATTCGAACATTTTCGAAGACCTTCCAGTCATCCCATGGAATCCTCGTCAGAGAGGTCAATTCTTCTTTCTTCGGAATCCGATTCAAAACTTTGGAATCGATTGTTCTCGAGATTTCGATCTGTTGAGAGATGATGGAGTTCTGGCAACTGTCTCTTACGTACGAAGTCCTCACTTATATGACCAATTCTATTTTTACGTCTGGCGTGAGCGATTTCATGTTATTCCGAATGATGCACTTTTCAACCCTGCTATAATTTTTTGATAATGTAACATTGTAAGGTATTTGGTAAAAGCCTTATACCTACTTTGCGCTCTAACTGAAAAACCCTATCCTAATCACATATTTTTGATTCATACAGTACCGCTCAATAGGATATGAACTTTGTCAATTTTCAGTTGAAATTGTCCAACTTTGATAGTGTGTCATGGTAATTCTGATTGTTCCATCAAGTAAATGTTTAATGAACTATACAGAACAAAAGTAGAGTTTCATTTTTGTAGTTGACAACTTTTTTGTACGGACACTCCCTAAAGAGTTAAAGTCATTTTAAGACGACAGCTCAAAAATCGCACTTTTTGCAGTGGACGATTTGAGGGAAGAATTACTTTGTCAAGATGTAACTCTATAGGGAGTGCTCGTACAAAAAAGTATTTCTCAACTATATTACCATCCAGCTATTTCCAATTGAACCTTTTCTTTGTGTTGTTAGTTTTGAAATGCCCACAACAACTTTAAAATAATAAAGATTAATATTCCTTTTATATTAAGACCATTTTTAAATAGTACCCCTAGTGGATTTCATCCGATAAACAGGGAACTACGTGTATCACAGTCCAATGATTCTAATTATGCGTTTCATTTAAATTGTTTAACAAGAAAGCAAAAAAGAAGATCTAGCATGGCTTCTCTTTTGAATTTCACATTAACAGGTATGGTGCGAAGTAGAGCCTTTGGAAAGATCTTCGTCGCGATAGACACGAACGAGAACGACGTACGGTCTTGAGCTCCGGCATTGTGAATGCACTATATCCTTTTAGATAGTTTCGAACAAAATGAGAGATTCGTTCTGAAAATAGATATTTCTGATGGTTGTCAAGCAATTGATTCATACTTACCGGCTGAAAATATCTAATGAAATTATAACATCCTTTAGAGCTAGATATGGTAATGAGAATAAAGGGAATCCTCTGTTTTCTGTCATTGGAAAACTGAATAGGATCTATGAAAATGAATTCGGTTGGCTACGTTGTCGGGAACCGTTGTTCTATCTCAACAGACTGTTTGTAGAGTGTTGAACGAGATGTTGTTTGGTTGATGTAGTTGGGGAAAAATTTGGGATAGAACAACCCAGACAACTACTCGACACTCTGCCAGTCTGTCCACAGAAGAAGAGAGAGTAGGCACCCAATCGATTGGCCTCTCCTAAACACATACAGGTCTCCCTCGATTCTGCTGCCAACAGAATTCATTTTCATCTTCTCTCTACGGGTTGTCTAATGACAGAAGTCAGAGGTTTTCCTTTATTTTCTTTGCCATACGTTGCTCTGAAAGATGTTGTTCTTTCGTTTGATATTTACAGCCGGTAAGAAATCTCTTACTCTGGTTTCCAATTCATTACATATTTTACAGTTTGAATCTTTCATTATGCTCAAAGAAATCCAAATCAATAGCTGGCTTTTACAAAATGCCAATGCTCGAGATAGAAAGAATCAATTTTTGTGAAAATTCGGAACACATTGTGACGATTAGCGAGATCTACCCTTCTCCAAAACCTAAAATAACCCACACTTTGAATATAATTCCTTCCAACATTGAAGCAAACTATGGGAAAATAACGTGAGTTCATCCATTTTCTTTTGAGGACTCCTTAAGTAAATCAATTTATTTTCAGTGAAATATCGGGACTCGAATGGAAGCTTCATCACAATTCTCCAATAAACTTAATTGCAAAATTCTCGGAATTCTACAAACTACCACAATCGGAATCAGTTTTTTTCAAACGAGATGTAGAGGAATCGGATTTCAGTGAGGAAATGATTGCTGTATTCAACACTAGCAAGTTGGGTGTTCAGAAAAAAGAGTTAACAACAGAAGAGTTGAACCTGATATTCACGAAGTTGCACAATATTCAAGTATTTTCAATTTGGAGCAAAATTCCAGAGGATTACGATAACCATGAAATCTGGAAAGCCAAGGAGATCTGGTTGAGAGATCCTCCACGAACAGTAGAGGACCTGTTGCGAATGGATTGCGAGAGGTTGATTTGTAACCGACCAAAATTCAAAACTTCTGATTTGAATTTATTTCTAAAGAAATGGATGCAGTCTACTTTGAAAAAGGAGGAAAGATATTTGAAACGAGAGATTGTTGTATTTAAAGTGGTAACTGACTCGAATCTTTTCGAAGATCTACCAATCACTCCATGGAATCCCAATCTAAGAGGACAGTACTTCCAAGGCCACTGTCAATACTTCCCATTCTTCAGTATAGACTGCTCACAAGGTTTTGATCTGTTGAGGGACGATGGTGTTCTAGCAACTGTTATTTTCGACCACAACGCATTCAAATTATATGTCTGGCATGAGAGATTTCCTGAAGTTATTGATAAATGGCCGGGCAATTAGATACCAAAATTGGACTTTTTAGTTGATAATGTCCAATTTTGAAAGAGTGCCATTATATCACTGATTGTCCCACATAGTTAATTTTGTATACATTGCATTCATCAAAAGTAGGGCTTTATTTTTGCAGTTGAAAACGTTTTTGTACAAGCTCTCCCGAGAGAGTTACATATCAACAAAGGAAATTCTCCCTCAAATCAATCTATTTCAGTGTAAAATAGAGTGATTTTTGATCTGACCCCTTAAAATGGCTATAACTCTCTAGGGTGTCTCCGTACAAAAATGTTGTCAAGTACAAAAATAGAGCTCTGCCTTTGTTCTGTATGGTTTATTAAAAACTACCTAATGGGACAATCAGTATTACTATGTCACACTCTCAAAGTTGAAAATTTTCAACTGAAAATACGAAAATTGTTTATCTCATTGCACGTTTGAACCCGATTCAAATTTATTTGGTTATACTGCACTTTCTCCTTTTCCTAATAACAAATTTGTCATCTATCAATCGAATCAATCAGAACATGTCTTAAATGTCTTCCCCCGCTTTTCACATTCCTGCTCCGACCCTCTCAACATCTCAGAAAGAGATTTATCTTTCCCCACTTTCTTCATGTCTTTATGTCTTCATGACTTTCACACTTTTTTTGTTTTTTGAACTTGTTTTCTTTTTTGTTTTCAGTATATCTTTATTTAATATACGGTTTAATTACCCATGTGTACATCTACAGTAATAACCATAATTCTTAAAACAATCTTTATTATTGTGATTCTTCATGAAACATTCCATAATCCTATTATTAAGCACCAGATATAACTTTAAAACTCCCGAGAACAACTGAATACTCCATGCGATGTAGAGACCGTAGTAGCACTGAATAGATTGAAAGGTTATTTATACTCTGATTCAGTGCGCATTCTGAAATTTAAAGTGCCTACAGTACTCCATCTAACGTGGCTACAGTAGTCCCCAGTGACCGTAACCTCTCCATCCCCATTCCAGAATATAATGGCAGCCCTCAAGTTCTGAAACGTGCAGGATCCATCCTCATCGGAACGTCTCCCGAATTCGACATGGCCCTCTACACAATGTGTTTTTTGTCGAGAAGAGGAAGAGAGACTTGTGACGTCGAGTTGGATGGATGCCTACTTCAAATCACTAGTTTCGAGATTATGCAGCAGAATAAGGTATGGAAATCATTTCGATTTTAAATTATTTTTTTAATTTCTATAATTTCTAGGTCTACATCGGAAGTATTTATCCGACGTATCACAGATGAATGCAGAGCTCAAAATCGATGATTTCAAGTCTATTTCTTCTGAAAGTTTTTCAATTTCAAGTCCAAATTCAATGTCATTTTCAATCAATAGACGCTTTATTCAACACTTCTTCTCCCTTTTCCAGTTCACTCAACTGTCTTCTTTTTCGGTTTTAACGCGGCCTGTTTTTCAAAATACGCATCCATATGAGTGCCATTAACCGAGCTGAAAATAAGATGAACATATAAAAGGAATTAAGCAGAAAACGATTCTTACTTGTTCTTGTTTAAATTTGCTTTTGGAGTGTTGACACGAGTGTCAAGTCCCTGGAAATTAGAGGAAGATAAAACAGTTTGCAAAGATTCAGAATCAGATCTCACATCCATACAGTTACAAAAATTAACTAAAAAGCAAACTGAACCAATTCACCAAAACTAAAATCTGGAAAGATACGAGTCCTAACGTGAAAATTTTCATTTCTTATGAAATCAGAAAGTGGTAATGTTCGAAAAGAAAGTCTCGGGAGAACTTCAAGTTTCACGTGATATCCACGTATTAGCACGTTGTGCTTCTTACAACCGCGCTCTACTGGAACCGAAGAAAATTGAGTGCAAAATTGAGAGACGCATAGAAAAAGAGACATTTTTCAAGAGGATTCCGGTGGAGCGCTGTTGTAAGAATTGAGCAGATCTAATATACCTCTACGCCAATTCAAATCCCCTCGTGTTACCTCAGCTTTCAGAGCAGCTATTCTCCGATTCAACTGTTTCCACGAGCCGTCATCAAACGCCAGTCTCTTTTTGATTGTCCATGAAAAGCCCGCCGACTCATCGAGTGATTTTCTTGCATTGAATATGAACACATCATTCTTGACCTCAGGCTTATTATCAATACAAATAGTGAGTGCAGGAGACGTTTCAAGATTGAACTCAATTTCTTTATTCTCTGCTTTCCCTCCTTTGTCACCTTTCTCTTCTTCCTTTTCGTCTTTTCCACATGAAAATTCTCTCTTCTCTTCTTCCTTTATTTCTGGCTCTTTCTTCTCTTCCACCTCATTCTCTTCGTTTTTCTCTTCTTCTAATTTCGTATCGTCTTCCTCTGAGAATGTGTTGAAAGATGTGGACGTTGTGGACATTGTGGACATTGTGAGTTTTCTTCCACCGGTAGGATTTTTGTGTAATTTTTTTGGTTTACTGGTACATGAAGCCGCCAATAGGATAAACATTGCCATTGGAAAGCATTTCGCAATAAGTTGCAGGTATTCCTCCTACAAAAATAGGTAGAAATTTGGAACATTTCTGAAAAAAACTCACCATGTTGGAAAGCAAGACTAACGTTGTAAACCAGGAAATAACTGAATGTTCTTATTGATTCCGATTGAAATGGTTTTTCTGTTTTATTCGAAATAGAGCATTGTACACGTTGACCTTTTGATTGCCACCTTTGATAACTTTGTTTTTTATTTATTTCACGTGCATATAGGCATTAAAATATGTTCATATTCAAGCAATCTCAGGAAGAACTAAGTAGGGGAAGATTATGGAGTCAGTCTGAAGATATGGGACGTGACGTATATCATTGGAAAGCTGAGGAAACGCTGATTCTAAATATATATTCTGCTGTTGCCCTTGAGAACTGGTATTCGAGGAAGACGAGGCTTTCTTCTTGGCAGCCTTGTTGCAACTTTGGTCGGAAGTTTATTCGGCTTTAAATAGGATCGTGCTCACCTTCTGGTCGGAAGTTTAACGATTTCAGACTTTAAGTCGGATCTAGGTCAGCTTTCGACCTGAAACTGGAACAGTCTTGGTATGAAGTTGGACTTTGGGCCACTTTTTACCCGCAAGGTAAAGGAATGGCGGCTTTAAATTGGATCTTGGTCAACTTCTGGGTCAGAGAAAAAGAGACATTTTTCAAAGGTACTTCGGTGGAGCGCAGTTGTAAGGACTGTGCCGAGCTTATACAATTTTGCAAAACAAAAGTTGAAATCGAGAATCCGAAATCTCGGAATCCGAGACTTTTTGATGATTTTTCAGATTTTAGTTGATTCCTCGCCTAAGGTTCAAGATTTGAAGTGGTTCCGTGGATTCCAGTCCCCCATTTCGCAAAAATTATTCAAATGTTCAAACCCATGTTTTCCAGAATTCGACGTCTCGAATGCAGAACTCCTCGCCATGGCCAAAAAGCTCTGAACCAATTGTACAATTCCTTCATTGGATTCGTCTCCAATACATAATCCAGAAACTTCCCAACCTCATTCTTCGCCTCATTTCTGACTTTATGACTAGTACTGTACTTACAATTAAGCAAACTGAGTGTCTAGGAGTCGTCTGGGAAGATTTTCCATTAGTGTGGTCATTGATCTTTAACGTTCTGACAGAATAACTGGGTTGCTGGGGACTCAGTGCAAACAACTCTTGTATCGTCAACAGTATTCAGTCAGATTCCATGCAATTAACCCCTCCCCAATCGATTGGCCTCTACAGGTCCTTCCTAGACACACATTAGACCCTCGACACCGTCACCTCCGCCATTCACATTTCTTCTTCGCTCTTCTCAAAGGTTCTCCAATGAGTGAACACCGGGGATTTCCTCTATTTTCTTTACCACACTTGGTTCTGAAAGAAGTTGTTCTTTCATTTGATATTTTCAGTCGGTAAGAAAACTTCAATAACTATGATGATAAAGAAATCGTTGTTTTTCAGTTTGAACGTCTCATTATGCTCGAAGAAATCCAAATCGCTAGCTGCCTTTTGCAAAATGCCGCGTCTAGAAGTATCCATGTGTCTATATGAGAGTTCCAAAATCACTCTGAAAGTGACACAAGTCAACCGATATCCAGAACTATCTCAAATTCTGAATGTGATTCCAACCGATAACAAAGAGGATATTGGGAAAGTAATGTGAGTTGACTTCACGACATTCAAAACTTAAAAGCAATTGTTTTCTATTCAGTCAAACTTCCGAATTCGCATGGGAATTCTATCACGATCCATCTGTGAACTTAACAGCGATAATGTATAACAGACTCTTGGAATTCTACGGTTTGAGCTCACTGAAATCAGTTATATTCCAAAAAGATGTCGAGCAATCTGACTTCGACAAATTCCCAGTTTTGTTACCTAATGCTGGAACGATTTCAATTCAAAAAAAAGAAATTACGCAGAAGGATTTGGAAACACTCTTCATGAATCATGACAATGTCCAATCGCTCTTCTTGAGACACCCATATCCAGAAGACTACGCAACATGGAGAGCAAGAAATTTGTGGCTGAACGGGGGTCTTCCCAAAATAGAGAGTCTTTTGGAAACGGATTACGAGAAATTATTCTGTCGACGTTCGTTCTACAAAACTTCAGAAATTAATCGATTTTTGAAACTTTGGCTTCAATCAACCAACGGCGGAAATCACAAATACTTGAAACGAGAGATTCGACTATGTCACGTTGAAAATGATTCGAACATTTTAGAGGATCTCCCAGTTACCCCGTGGAATCCAAAACAAAGAGGTCAATTCTTTCACTTCCGAAACCCTGTTTTAAACACTGCCATTGATTGCTCAAAGGGTTTTGATCTGTTGAGAGACGATGGAGTTCTGGCAACCGTCATTCCTGGTGATAATACCTTCAGTTTTAATATTTGGAACGAGAGATTCCCTGATATTCCAAAGGAAGATTTTCGTCCTAATTCTGTATTTTATTGAATCTTGTTGCCATTCGAACTTGTTATGTTCTATTGCTACCGTTCGATTCCCAATTACTCATTCTGTTCTCTCATGTTCTTCTTTTTATTAAAGTTTTTAATATCCATAACAAATTTCAACGAATAAATACCTATGTTTTTCTTTATTCGGTTTTATATTCCAGTTTTAATCTTTCATTATGTATACTCCAAGAAATGCCAAAAAACTGATGAATTCAAAAAACTGGCGAAACTCGGGGTAGACACGGAGAAGATTCTAGGAAGACCTCTCAGTGAAAATGATTCGAATGTGTTGAAGGATCTTCCAAAAAAACCTATGACCAAATTTATGGGTCGTTTGAAAGTGGCGTCTCCAAAGACTTCCCTTGTAAGATTCAGTGCGCATTCTGAAATTTAAAGTGCCTACAGTACTCCATCTAACGTGGCTACAGTAGTCCCCAGTGACCGTAACCTCTCCATCCCCATTCCAGAATATAAAAATTCACGTGGGACGGTCTTCTGAAACGTGCAGGATCCATCCTAATCGGAAGTTCTCCCGAATTCGACATGGCCCTCTACACAATGTGTTTTTTGTCGAGAAGAGGAAGAGAGACTTGTGACGTCGAGTTGGATGGATGCCCACTTCAAATCACTAGTTTCGAGATTATGCAGCAGAATAAGGTATAGCGAAATCAATTCGATTTTAAATTATTATTTTAATTTCTATAATTTCTAGGTCTACATCGGAAGTATTTATCCGACGTATCACAGATGAATGCAGAGCTCAAAATCGATGATTTGAAGTCTATTTTTTCTGAAAGTTTTTTTCAATTTCAAATCCAAATTCAATGTCATTTTCAATCAATAGACGCTTTATTCAACACTTCTTCTCCCTTTCCAGTTCACTCAACTGTCTTCTTTTTCGGTTTTAACGCGGCCTGTTTTTCAAAATACGCATCCATATGAGTGCCATTAACCGAGCTGAAAATAAGATGAACATATAAAAGGAATTAAGCAGAAAACGATTCTTACTTGTTCTTGTTTAAATTTGCTTTTGGAGTGTTGACACGAGTGTCAAGTCCCTGGAAATTAGAGGAAGATAAAACAGTTTGCAAGGATTCAGAATCAGATCTCACATCCATACAGTTACAAAAATTAACTAAAAAGCAAACTGAACCAATTCACCAAAACTAAAATCTGGAAAGATAGGAGTCCTAACGTGAAAATTGTCATTTCTCATGAAATCAGAAAGTGGTAATGTTCGAAAAGAAAGTCTCGGGAGAACTTCAAGTTTCACGTCATATCCACGTATTAGCACGTTGTGCTTCTTACAACCGCGCTCTACTGGAACCGAAGAAAATTGTGTGCAAAATTGAGAGACGCAGAGAAAAAGAGACATTTTTCAAGAGGATTCCGGTGGAGCGCGGTTGTAAGAATTGAGCAGATCTAATATCCCTCTCCGCCAATTCAAATCCCCTCGTGTTACCTCAGCTTTCAGAGCAGCTATTCTCCGATTCAACTGTTTCCACGAGCCGTCATCAAACGCCAATCTCTTTTTGATTGTCCATGAAAAGCCCGCCGACTCATCGAGTGATTTTCTTGCATTGAATATGAACACATCATTCTTGACCTCAGGCTTATTATCAATACAAATTGAAAGTGCAGGAGACGTTTCAAGATTGAACTCAATTTCTTTATTCTCTGCTTTCCCTCCTTTGTCCCCTTTCTCTTCTTCCTTTTCGTCTTTTCCACATGAAAATTCTCTCTTCTCTTCTTCCTTTATTTCTGGCTCTTTCTTCTCTTCCACCTCATTCTCTTCGTTTTTCTCTTCTTCCAGTTTCGTATCGTCTTCCTCTGAAAATGTGTTGAAAGACTTGGACGTTGTCGACATTGTGGACATTGTGAGTTTTCTTCCACCGGTAGGATTTTTGTGTGATTCTTTTGGTTTACTGGTACATGAAGCCGCCAATAGAATAAACATTGCCATTGGAAACCATTTCGCAATAAGCTGCAGGTATTCCTCCTACAAAAATTGGTAGAAATTTAAAACATTTCTGAGAAAAACTCACCATGTTGGAAAGTACGACTAGCGTTGTAAGCCAGGCAATAACTGAATGTTCTTATTGATTCCGATTGAAATGGTTTTTCTCTTTTATTCGAAATAGACCATTGTACACGTCGACCTTTTGATTGCCATCTTTGATAACTTTGTTTTTATATTCATTTCACGTGCATATAGGCATTAAAATATGTTCATATTCAAGCAATCTCAGGAAGAACTAACTAGGGGAAGATCATAAATCGAAATTCTCCGTTTGATGATTTTTCAGATTTTAGTTGATTCCTCGCCTAAGGTTCAAGATTGGAAGTGGTTCCGCGGATTCCAGTCCCCCATTTAGCAAAAATTATTCAAATGTTCAAACCCATTTTTTCCAGAATTCGACGTCTCGAATGCAGAACTCCTCGCCATGGCCAAAAAGCTCCGTCAAGTAGACACAAACCGTGCCCGTCCCGACCAAGTCAAGCTTAACTACCAGAAGCTTACTGTAACTCGAGAGGACAGCACCGGCAAAACTTTTCTCGAAAGTCGACACCTCACTTTTCCGTTAACCTTCCTGTGAACTTTATTTGAATCTTATGGATAATTTCAATCGTCAACCTGGAATTATTGAGCCACGTGTCAGTCAGAATGAGAAGAAGAATGAGGTTGGGAAGTTTCTGGATTATGTATTGGAGACGAATCCAATGAAGGAATTGTACAATTGGTTCAAAGCTAAAGGTACGGATCATTAGCTCGGAATAGTTCTTACAACTGCGCTCCACCGAATTCCTCTTGAGAAATGTCTCTTTTTCTCTGCGTCCCTCAATTTCGCACACTATTTTCTTCGGTTTCGGTAGAGCGCGGTTGTAAGAAGCGTGCCGTGTTAATACCTGAATTCTTATTTTCTTTAAAAGTATCCAACTACCTTTCCAGGTCACTCCATTGCCGCCAACCCTATATCATTCCGTTTCTGGATCGGTCAACTCTGGGTTTCTCACTACTCAAAAGCTCTCAGACGTCCTGATTCATCTGGATTCGAGCATGTTTTCATTGGAGAAGTGAAGAACGGAGTGATATCTGGAATGCACAATTGGGTTCGATTCTATGCGTTGGAGAATAATCGAACGGAGAATTTCGATTATAAAGGGTTGTTTACGGTCAAGAGATTTGTGAGTCTTTTTTTTTCAAAGGGGTACGGTAGAATGTTAGCAACTACGCTCTTTGCCTATGAAATCTCGATGAATGCTCCGTTGTGACAGACATCTGACAATGCAGGGGACAAAAAGAGTATAGACCAGCAGTAATAACGGTCATAACACCATCTGCTCCACCCCTCTGTGTCCTCCTTTTTCTTCTCTCCCCCTCCAACTGATTCATCTACCAACACATATCCCGCCTTCTCCCTCACAATCCCTTAAGAAATGTTCTATTTCCACTCGTTCTTCTCATTTCTGATAGTTCTCCAACTGATGCCCGAGAGCAAATTCATTGAAGATCCGCTATCAGACAACCCTTATCGAAAGTACATCAAAGAGTACAGTTGGCCACAAATTTTCTCTTTTCTGACTCTGTTAGCAATTGGAATACCCAGATGTGTTCAATCGATTAATACGGAAAACGGGCCTGAACGTCTTTCAACAATAAAGAAACGCATGGTTTTTGTGCTGATTTTTGGAATACTTCAGAGTATATTTGGAATGGTTTCAATGTTTGTTTTCAAGCCGGAATCTGAGGTTTGTGAATCATATTGTTATTATCACACTATTCATCCGGGCTGATCAACACCGGTACGTAACTCGCTTCAAAATGAATAATATGTAACTACAAGTACACAAAAATGTAGAGCTCAGCTTAAGACTTATTATTATTGTTATACTGGGTTAAAATGCCAAAAAGACTAAAATTGTCAACTATGCTACTTTAGCTATGTCCGCGATACAGTAATAAATTCTAAGCCGGCTCGCAAAATATCGGGGAACATAGAACTTGGCAAGGTCCACGTTCCGGTGTTACTTTCTGCTCGTAATAATAACCTAGAAGTCCCGGATCGTCCCGGATCGTCCCGGATCGTTCCGGAGGACAAGTGCAGTACTGACCATAAAGAATGCGACACCGCCAGTTTTTAGTTGAAAATAATCAACTTTGTGAGTGTGAGATAGCCTCCCTGATAGTCTCACAATATTGATTGTTTATGGACTGCACAGATCACATTTAGAGCTTCATTTTTGTAGTTGACAACTTTTTTGATCGGGCACATTCTAAGAAGTTACAGGCAGTCTATGTAAACAGCTCAAAAATGTCTCCTTTTAGCACTGAAAAAGGCCAACAATTGCGAGCAATTTCCTTGACGATTGATAACTTCTTAGGATGTGTCCGTACAAAAAAGTTGTCAACTACAAAAATAAAGCTCTACTTGTGATCTATACAATCCATAAACAATCAATATTGTGAGACGATCAGGGAGGCCGTGTCACACTCACAAAGTTGACCATTTTCAACTAAAAACTGCAAGTGTCGCAATCTTTATGTCCATTTCTGTATGAATTCAAACGTTTCTGTGCAAGAAATGCTCACCACGCTTAGTTCCTGCAGCAGTGTTATTATCGGAACAAACTTTCGACATTTCACGCTTGCAGACTGTAGTTTCTGCGTTCAAAATAAGCCGCGCCCCTTTGACACGGCTATATGGCTAGACTAACACCCGCACTTTTTTGACACATATGTAGACGAAAAAGCTGAGAGGGGCGCGGCTCATTTAAAATGCGGAAACTTCAGCAACACCTAATGTTAATAAAGAGTGTTTTGACAATTACAAAGCCGCAGGAAATCGGCGTGACGAAATCTGTACCCAGTCTAAAACTAAAGTCCATGGGAAATATTCAGACACGCTTCCTGCTCATCAGTATTTCCCAATTCGTCATGATGGCTCTCGTCGGATTGTTTGCATTCGAGTATCTATTCACCTGTATTCTCCACTATGACTACTTTGCAATTCCAGCCGCAATTTCAGCCGCTGTATTGGCTGTTGTGCTAAAAAATTATGCAGAAAGAGTGAGTTTTCTAGTCTCAGGGCATAAATAACCTATCGATCTATTCAGTGCTACTACGGTCTCTACATCGCATGGAGTATTCAGTTGTTCTCGGGATTTTTAGAGTTATATCTAGTGCTTAATAATAGAATTATGGATGGGATGTTTCATGACGGATAAATTAATAAACTGCGAATTCAAACATCATAATCATCTCTCTGTGAACTTAACAAGAATCCTCTGTTACAATATTTTCAAATTCTACAATATGAAAAACCCATTGAAATTATTTTCTGCAAGACGAAAACTCAACAATCTAGATTTCGGTCATTCTCCAAAATTTCTATACGGAGAGAGTTTCTATTTGGATGGAAAGTGTTTCAACGGAAAAGCTGGATCTGATATTTTCAAAATGCCAAGATACGCAATACTTGGCAACTCGGACAACAGTGTCGTTTTTTGTAGTTAAACAGTAATGGGCATGATTCTAACAATTTTGGCCGTTTTCAGTTCTAAATGCCCTATTTTGAGAGGGTGTTACGGTGTCACTGATTGTTACATCAAGTAAATTTTTAAATGAGTCATACAGATCAAAGACAGCGCTTCATTTTTGTAGTTATCAATTTTTCTGCACGGGCACTCCCCAGAGAGTTATGGTCATTTTAAGCCGACAGCTCTAAAATCGCACTATTTTGCACTGAAATGGGTCGATTTGAGAAAGGAATTAGTTTGTCGGTACGTAAATTGCTAAGGAGAGCCCATATAAAAAGCGAAACTAGTTTTGGAATTCCCAGCTGATTCCTTTTCTAACCATATAGATCTCAACTCCATCTCGACTCGGGATCCATTCCTAGTGAGAGACTTCTCTTTTTTTTTTAGGAATGTAATGTGAGTTGACTTCTCGACATTTAGAATTTAAAAGTAATTGTTTTCTATTCAGTCAATCTTCCGAATTCGCATGGGAATTCTATCACGATCCATCTGTGAACTTAACAGCGATAATATGTAACAGACTCTTGGAATTCTACGGTTTGAGCTCACTGAAATCAGTTGTATTTCAAAAAGATGTCGAGCAATCTGACTTCGACAAATTCCCAGTTCTGTTACCTAATGCTGAAAGGATTTCAATTCAAAAGAAAGAAATTAGACAGAAGGATTTGGATACACTCTTCATGAATCATGACAATGTCCAATCGCTCTGCTTGAGACATCCATATCCACAAGGATACGAAACATGGAAAACAAGAAATTTGTGGCTGAACGGGGGTCTACCCAAAATAGAGAGTCTTTTGGAAATGGATTACGAGAAATTAGTCTGTCGACGTTCGTTCTACAAAACTTCAGAAATTAATCGATTTTTGAAACTTTGGCTACAATCAACCAACGGCGGAAATCACAAATACTTGAAACGAGAGATTCGACTATGTCACGTTGAAAATGATTCGAACATTTTGGAGGATCTTCCAGTTACCCCGTGGAATCCAAAACAAAGAGGTCAATTCTTTCACTTCCGAAACCCTTTTTTAAACACTGCCATTGATTGCTCAAAGGGTTTTGATCTGTTGAGAGACGATGGAGTTCTGGCAACCGTCATTCCTGGTGATGATACCTTCACTTTTAATATTTGGAACGAGAGATTCCCTGATATTCCAAAGAAAGATTTTCGTCCTAATTCTGTATTTTATTGAATCTTGTTGCCATTCGAACTTGTTATGTTCTATTGCTACCGTTCGATTCCCAATTTTTCATTCTGTTCTCTCATGTTCTTCTTTTTATTAAAGTTTTTAATATCCATAATAAATTTCAACGAATAAATACCTATGTTTTTCTTTATTCGGTTTTTTATTCCAGTTTTAATCTTTCATTATACTTCAAGAAATGCCAAAAGACTGATGAACCCAAAAAACTGGCGAAACTCGGGGTAGACATGGGAAGATTCTAAGAAGAACTTTCAGTGAAAATGATTCGAATGAGTTGAAGGATCTTCCAAAAAAACCTATGACCAAATTTATGGGTCGTTTGAAAGTGGCGTCTCCAAAGACTTCCCTTGTAAGATTCAGTGCGCATTCTGAAATCTAAAGTGCCTACAGTCAGTGTGCTCCACCGGTGAAGAAACCGGCGAAAACCCGGTTTTTTCACCGGTGAAAACTGTAATACTCACCGGTGACATTTTTCTCGGTTTTATAAAAACAAAAACCGGAGTCAAGTTTGGCAAAAACCGGTGTTCACCGGAATTCCCCGGTTTTCAAAATCAAAAAAACCGGGTTTCCCCGGTTTTCATTTTCACCGGTGCCCGGTTTTCCCCGGGGAAAACCCCGGTTTTCACCGGTTTTCACCGGTTTTTTGATGACGCAAACACCACAATTTGAAAGAACAGGACAACAACCGGACTTTTCGAAACTGGATTAATTTTGTTTCTGCTACATTTGTCAAGGCCCGGCCCGGGCCGGCCCGTAAGCCCGGGAAATTGGCGCCAAAGTTCAAAATTCAAATTTTTCGAATTTTTTCAAATTTTTTTTGATAATTTAGAATTAGAAAAAATTCAAAAAAACAATAAAAATAGTCACATTTTCGACAAAAATTTGTAAAAAAATTCCAAAAAATTCGGACATTTAGAAACAGGAAATTTCGCAACCGGACGTTTCGCAACATGAATTATTTAGTTTCGAAGTGTTATCCGGTTTGGAAATGTCCGGTTGCGAAACGTCCAGTTTTGAAATATTTGGTTGTGTGATGTTTCAAAAAACTCCGGTAAAAACCGGTGAAAACCGGTGAAAACCGGGGAAAACACCGGGGTTTTCACCGGTGTTTCCCCGGGAAAACCCGGTGCTCACCGGTTTTCCCCGGTTTTTCCCGGTGAAACACCGGTGATTTTCGGTGAAAACCGGTGAATATTTTCACCGGTTTTTTCATGAAAACCCGGTTATTGCTAGTTTTAAAATCCCGGTGGAGCACACTGCCTACAGTACTCCATCTTGGATGGATGCCCACTTCAAATCACTAGTTTCGAGATTATGCAGAATAAGGTATAGGGAAATCAATTCGATTTTAAATTACTTTTTTAAATTTCTATAATTTCTAGGTCTACATCGGAAGTATTTATCCGACGTATCACAGATGAATGCAGAGCTCAAAATCGATGATTTCAAGTCTATTTCTTCTGAAAGTTTTTCAATTTCAAATCCAAATTCAATGTCATTTTCAATCAATAGACGCTTTATTCAACACTTCTTCTCCCTTTCCAGTTCACTCAACCATCTTCTTTTTCGGTTTTAACGCGGCCTGTTTTTCAAAATAGGCATCCATATGAGTGCCATTAACCGAGCTGAAAATAAGATGAACATATAAAAGGAATTAAGCAGAAAACGATTCTTACTTGTTCTTGTTATAAATTGCTTGTGGAGTGTTGACACGAGTGTCAAGTCCCTGGAAATTAGAGGAAGATAAAACAGTTTGCAAGGATTCAGAATCAGATCTCACATCCATACAGTTACAAAAATTAACTAAAAAGCAAACTGAACCAATTCACCAAAACTAAAATCTGGAAAGATACGAGTCCCAACGTGAAAATTGTCATTTTTTATGAAATCAGAAAGTGGTAATGTTCGAAAAGAAAGTCTCGGGAGAACTTCAAGTTTCACGTCATATCCACGTATTAGCACGTTGTGCTTCTTACAACCGCGCTCTACCGAAACCGAAGAAAATTGTGTGCAAAATTGAGAGACGCAGAGAAAAAGAGACATTTTTCAAGAGGTTTCCGGTGGAGCGCAGTTGTAAGAATTGGGGCGATCTAATATCCCTCTACGCCAATTGAAATCCCCTCGTGTTACCTCAGCTTTCAGAGCAGCTATTCTCCGATTCAACTGTTTCCACGAGCCGTCATCAAACGCCAATCTCTTTTTGATTGTCCATGAAAAGCCCGCCGACTCATCGAGTGATTTTCTTGCATTGAATATGAACACATCATTCTTGACCTCAGGCTTGTTATCAATACAAATTGAGAGTGCAGGAGACGTTTCAAGATTGAACTCAATTTCTTTATTCTCTGCTTTCCCTCCTTTGTCACCTTTCTCTTCTTCCTTTTCGTCTTTTCCACATGAAAATTCTCTCTTCTCTTCTTCCTTTATTTCTGGCTCTTTCTTCTCTTCCACCGCATTCTCTTCGTTTTTCTCTTCTTCTAATTTCGTATCGTCTTCCTCTGAAAATGTGTTGAAAGATGTGGACGTTGTCGACATTGCGGACATTGTGAGTTTTCTTCCACCGGTAGGATTTTTGTGTGATTCTTTTGGTTTACTGGTACATGAAGCCGCCAATAGGATAAACGTTGCTATTGGAAAGCATTTCGCAATAAGTTGCAGGTATTCCTCCTACAAAAATAGGTTGACATTTGAAACATTTCGGAGGAAAACT
Organism: Caenorhabditis latens; assembly: GCA_002259235.3. Taxonomy (NCBI): domain Eukaryota; kingdom Metazoa; phylum Nematoda; class Chromadorea; order Rhabditida; family Rhabditidae; genus Caenorhabditis; species Caenorhabditis latens. The sequence goes on from CM056094.1 coordinate 3,650,719, forward strand.
CACCATGTTGGAAAGCAAGACTAGCGTTGTAAGCCAGGCAATAACTGAATGTTCTTATTGATTCCGATTGAAATGGTGTTTCTCTTTTATTCGAAATAGACCATTGTACACGTCGACCTTTTGATTGCCATCTTTGATAACTTTGTTTCTTTATTTATTTCACGTGCATATAGGCATTAAAATATGTTCATATTCAAGCGATCTCAGGAAGAAGTAACTAGGGGAAGATCATGGAGTCAGTCTGAAGATATGGGACGTGACGTATATCATTGGAAAGCTGAGGAAACGCTGATTCTAAATATATATTCAGCTTTTGCCGTTGAGAACTGGTATTCGAGAAAGACGAGGTTTTCTTCTTGGCAGCCATGTTGCAACTTTAGGTCGGAAGTTCATTCGGCTTTAAATAGGATCGTGCTCACCTTCTGGCCGGAAGTTAAACGATTTCAGACTTTAAGTCGGATCTAGGTCAGCTTTCGACCTGAAACTGAAACAGTCTTGGTATGAAGTTGAAACTTTGGGGCACTTTTTACCCGCAAGGTAAAGGAATAGCGGTTTTAAATTGGATCTTGGTCAACTTCTGGGTCAGAGAAAAAGATACATTTTTCAAAGGTACTTCGGTGGAGCGCAGTTGTAAGAACTGTGCCGAGCTAATAATCCGTACCATTAGCTTTGAACCAATTGTACAATTCCTTCATTGGATTCGTCTCCAATACATAATCCAGAATTTTCCCAACCTCATTCTTCTCCTCATTTCTGACTTTATCACTAGTACTGTACTTACAATCAAGCAAACTGAGTGTCTAGGAGTCGTCTGGGAAGATTTTCCATTAGTGTGGTCATTGATCTTTAACGTTCTGACAGAATAACTGGGAATCTGGGGACTCAATGCAAATAAATCATGTACCGTCAACAGTATTCAGTCAGATTCCATGCAATTACCACCACCCCAATCGATTGGCCTCTACAGGTCCTTCCTAGACACACATTAGACCCTCGACACCGTCACCTTCGCCATTCACATTCCTTCTTCTCTCTTCTCAAAGATTCTCCAATGAGTGAACGCCGAGGATTTCCTTTATTTTCTTTACCACACTTGGTTCTGAAAGAAGTTGTCCGCTCGTTCGACGTTATCAGTCGGTAAGAACTCTTCAATACCTTTGATAATAATGAAATCGTTTTTTTTTCAGTTTGAACGTCTCATTATGCTCGAAGAAATCCAAATTGATTGCTGGCTCCTACAAAATGCCGGATTTAGAAGTAGCCATGTGTCTATATGAGGGTACTAAAAACACTCTGAACGTGACACAGGTCAACCAATATCCAGAATTAGAAATATCTCACATTCTGAATGTGATTGCAACCAGTGTGCTCCACCGGGATTTTAAAACTAGCAATAACCGGGTTTTCATGAAAAAACCGGTGAAAATATTCACCGGTTTTCACCGAAAATCACCGGTGTTTCACCGGGGAAAAACCGGGGAAAACCGGTGAGCACCGGGTTTTCCCCGGGAAACACCGGTGAAAACCCCGGTGTTTTCCCCGGTTTTCACCGGTTTTCACCGGTTTTTACCGGAGTTTTTTGAAACATCACACAACCAAATATTTCAAAACTGGACGTTTCGCAACCGGACATTTCCAAACCGGATAACACTTCGAAACTAAATAATTCATGTTGCGAAACGTCCGGTTGCGAAATTTCCTGTTTCTAAATGTCCGAATTTTTTGGAATTTTTTTACAAATTTTTGTCGAAAATGTGACTATTTTTATTGTTTTTTTGAATTTTTTTCTAATTCTAAATTATCAAAAAAAATTTGAAAAAATTCGAAAAAATTTGAATTTTGAACTTTGGCGCCAATTTCCCGGGCTTACGGGCCGGCCCGGGCCGGGCCTTGACAAATGTAGCAGAAACAAAATTAATCCAGTTTCGAAAAGTCCGGTTGTTGTCCTGTTCTTTCAAATTGTGGTGTTTGCGTCATCAAAAAACCGGTGAAAACCGGTGAAAACCGGGGTTTTCCCCGGGGAAAACCGGGCACCGGTGAAAATGAAAACCGGGGAAACCCGGTTTTTTTGATTTTGAAAACCGGGGAATTCCGGTGAACACCGGTTTTTGCCAAACTTGACTCCGGTTTTTGTTTTTATAAAACCGAGAAAAATGTCACCGGTGAGTATTACAGTTTTCACCGGTGAAAAAAAACCGGGTTTTCGCCGGTTTCTTCACCGGTGGAGCACACTGATTGCAACCGATAACAAAGAGGATATTGGGAAAGTAATGTGAGTTGACTTCTCGACATTTAAAAATTTTGAGAAGTTTGTTTTTCTATTCAGTCAATCTTCCGAATTCGCATGGGAATTCTATCACGATCCATCTGTGAACTTAACAGCGATAATATGTAACAGACTCTTGGAATTCTACGGTTTGAGCTCACTGAAATCAGTTATATTCCAAAAAGACATCGAGCAATCTGACTTCGACAAATTCCCAGTTTTGTTACCTAATGCTGAAAGGATTTCAATTCAAAAGAAAGAAATTAGACAGAAGGATTTGGATACACTCTTCATGAATCATGACAATGTCCAATCGCTCTGCTTGAGACATCCATATCCACAAGGATACGAAACATGGAAAACAAGAAATTTGTGGCTGAACGGGGGTCTACCCAAAATAGAGAGTCTTTTGGAAATGGATTACGAGAAATTAGTCTGTCGACGTTCGTTCTACAAAACTTCAGAAATTAATCGATTTTTGAAACTTTGGCTACAATCAACCAACGGCGGAAATCACAAATACTTGAAACGAGAGATTCGACTATGTCACGTTGAAAATGATTCGAACATTTTGGAGGATCTTCCAGTTACCCCGTGGAATCCAAAACAAAGAGGTCAATTCTTTCACTTCCGAAACCCTGTTTTAAACACTGCCATTGATTGCTCAAAGGGTTTTGATCTGTTGAGAGACGATGGAGTTCTGGCAACTGTCATTCCTGGTGATGATACCTTCACTTTTAATATTTGGAACGAGAGATTCCCTGATATTCCAAAGAAAGATTTTCATCCGAATCTTGTTTTTTATTAAATCTTACTATCATTCAAACTTGCTATTCTTTATTGTTATCCTTCAATTTCCAACTACTTCCTTTTCTCTCATGTTCTGCTTTTTTTAAAACTTTTAATAATCATAACAAATTTCAACGAATAAATACTTTTTTAATCTCTCTGTATACTCCAAGAAATCTCAAAAACTGATGGAGCCTAAAAATTCTGAAACTTGGTGTATATTCTAGGAAGAACTCTCAGTGAATGAGTTATTTTATTATAAGACAGAGGCCAATCGATTGGGGGCCTATTCTCTCTTCTTCTGTGGACAGACTGGCATAGTGTCAGTTCTGTCCTGGGATATTCTGCCCCAAATTGTCCTTGCACTACATCAACCCGTTCAACACTTTACAAATAGTCTGTTGAGATAGAACAACGATTCCCGAATCGACAAGCCTCTACACGGTCTGAGCCCTCGACACCGTGAATTCAACATAATTCATTTTCATAGTCTCTTTACAGTTTTCCAATGACAGAAAACAGAGAATTCCCTTTATTCTCATTACCATATCTAGCTCTGAAAGATGTTATAATTTCATTAGATATTTTCAGCCGGTAAGTATGAATCAATTGCTTGACAACCATCAGAAATATCTATTTTCAGAACGAATCTCTCATTTTGTTCAAAACTATCCGAAAGGATACAGTACCGCTCAAAAGTATATTAACTTTTTGTTTTTTGATCATAACTTATCTCAAATAGGTCCGATTGAGCTGAAACTTTGGGAAAACATTTATTGTAGAGTTTTCAATATATTTACACGAAATTTGGTAGAAAAATCATGTTCCAAAAGTTTTTTGCACAGTTTTCGAAAATACCGAAAATGCGAAAAAATGGCATATTTTAGTTTAAATGACCAATGTATCAAAAACAGGTTGTAGAAACAGGATTTATAATAGTTTTCCGTAAGATATAGTCAAGTTCTTCACTTTTCGAGTACTGGTCCGCAATCCTAGGCATGCTTTCTATGTATCCCGTTCCGGCAAAGTTTGGTGGTTGAGACATCTGGAGTTTTGAAGTTTGAACTACTGTAAAATAGTTTACTTTTGTATAAAACAGTAGCGGTTTGCCCGAAAATGTTCAAAAAGCAATGAAGAACAATTTAAAGATAACTCAATTCTGATACAAACCCTCAATCAGTTTTTGGAGACGTTCAAATGTCAAATAGGGGATCTCCGGAATGACAATCTGACTCGTTCCGGATCGAATTTTCATAATCATCTTTAACCCTTGGCATTAAAACTTCAAACATTTATCATTTCAGCATCTAACAATATTCTGAACCGTATTCTGAACCACAAATTTGTAATTGAAAGCTGTGCCACTCTCTGCAAATTAGTACAAGGCATTTCAAAAAACTCAAAATTTTTAAATTCCTTTTTTTTCTCAAGAAATAGTCTCTCACTGATTACTTATTAGTTTTCTACATCAGAAGAAGACTTCAATAGATTTTTAACAATCAAAACTGTATTCACTCACGTTTTCTTATGTTTTCATACTGTAGGCAAAAATTGCAGTTAGAACATGGATACTGCGTTGTTACTTTTTAGTGTGCACGTACTTTTAAACAAATTTTTGGTTCAGAATACGGTTCAGAATATTGTTAGATGCTGAAATGATAAATGTTTGAAGTTTTAATGCCAAGGGTTAAAGATAATTATGAAAATTCGATCCGGAACGAGTCAGATTGTCATTCCGGAGATCCCCTATTTGACATTTGAACGTCTCCAAAAACTGATTGAGGGTTTGTATCAGAATTGAGTTATCTTTAAATTGTTCTTCATTGCTTTTTGAACATTTTCGGGCAAACCGCTACTGTTTTATACAAAAATAAACTATTTTACAGTAGTTCAAACTTCAAAACTCCACATGTCTCAACCACCAAACTTTGCCGGAACGGGATACATGGAAAGCATGTCTAGGATTGCGGACCAGTACTCGATAAGTGAAGAACTTGACTATATCTTATGGAAAACTATTATAAATCCTCTTTCTACAACCTGTTTTTGATACATTGATCATTTAAACTAAAATATGTCATTTTTTCGCTTTTTCGGTTTTTTCGAAAATTGTGCAAAAAACTTTTGGAACATGATTTTTCACCCAAATTTTGTGTAAACATATTGAAAACTCTACAATAAATGTTTTCCCAAAGTTTCAGCTCAATCGGACCTATTTGAGATAAGTTAGTCGACTGGGACTGGCAGAGTGTAAAATAGCTGTCTGGGTTGTTCTCCCTCAATTATTGATCCATCGAAACCATAGCCAACATAATTCATGCATTCAGCTCTACAAATCAGCCTCTACACGCTTTGAACCCAGGACAGCCAACAGTTTTCCAATGACAGAAAACAGAGGATTCCCTTTATTCTCGTTACCATATCTTGCTCTGAAAGATGTTATAATTTCACTAGATGTTTTGAGCCGGTAAGTATGAATTAGTCAAACCATTAGAAATATCTATTTTCAGAATGAATCTTTCATTTTGTTCGAAACGATCCAAAAGGATATCTTGTGCCTTCACAATGCCGGAGATCGAGATATCATTAATGCTCTGTGAGGATTCAAGAAGTGTTATTGAGGTGATAGTAATCGATCAACGAGAAGACGTAGACGTTCCCCTGCGGGAACACGTGTTGAATGTGATTCAAACTGATATCAAAGAAGATTTCGGGAAAGTAATGTGAGTTGGTTTAAAAAAAAAAATTATTTTTATATCCTCTGCAACGGAAACTAATCATGTGATAGTGGCGCTCCTCGCGGTACAATATATAGACTACGTGATTTCTATTTTCAGCGAAGTCTCGGAACTCGTATGGGAATTCTATCACGATTCATCTGTTGATTTAGCAGCGATAATGTGCTTCAAACTCTTGGAATTCTACGGCGCGAGTTCGTGGAAAGAAGTTGTATTCCAAAAAGATGTCGAGCAATCTGACTTCGACAAATTTCCACTTTTGTTATCTTCTGCCGGAGAAATTTCATTTGACAAGAAACAAGTGACAAAGGAGGAGTTAGATATACTCTTCATAAAACATGACGACATTCAATTGATTAATATTGATTGCCGATATCCAGAAGGATATGGGATGTGGTGTGCTAGAACTGTGGAATTCTTTTGTGCTCCACAAAACATAGAAGATCTTTTGAAAATGGATTGCGAAAAAGTTGGATGCACACTTTCGAGGTATAAAAATACAGATGTGAATCGATTTCTGAAACATTGGCTCCAATCAACTAACGATGGAAACCACAAATACGTGAAACGAGAGATTCGAGTACTCAAAGTTGAAAATGATTCGAACATGTTGGAAGATCTTCCAGTTACTCCGTGGAATCCGAAACAAAGAGGTCAATTCTTCCATTTCCGAAATCCTTATTCCGACGCTGCCATTGATTGCTCGAAGGGTTTTGATCTGTTGAGAGGCGATGGAGTTCTGGCAACTGTCATGACTGATGAAGGTGAATTCACTTTTAATATTTGGAACGAGAGATTCCCCGATATTCCGAATGAAGATTTCCTTCCAAATTCTGTATTTTATTGAATTTTGCTACCATTCGAATTTGTTATTTTCTATTGCTACCCTTCGATTCCCAATAACTCATTCTGTTCACTCATATTCTGCATTTTTTAAAAAGTTTTTAAAATTCATAAAAAATTTCAAATACTTTTAAAAATTTAGTTTTATATTCCACTTCTAGTCTCTTATTATACTCCAAGATTCTTGGAAGAACTCTCAATGAATGAGTTATATGACTTTGAAAAAGGACAAGACAGGAAATAGAAGCGAAAGAAGCCGACAGAAGGATCGTCGTCGAAGCTGTAGCCGAGAGAGCAGTCATCATCGGGAAAGAAACAGGAATAGAGAATCTTCTTCAGGGAGCTGACGGTCTTATCGAGAAGACAGTGCTGACGAGAATCTTCCAAAAGTAGCAGTCATCATCGTGGAAATGACCGACGAAGGCAATCGAGAATACATTCTTTCAACACGCTTCTTTTTAAAAATCAACCGTTATCAAAACTCAATCTATTAATCTACATATCGAAAAATGACAAAAAAGATCATCCATGTGACCCCAGAGTTAGCCGATCTTCCCATTTATTTAGTCAAAACCCAAAAAGTTCAATCTTTCTCATCACTCAACGTCAGCTTGAATCCCTCATCCCAATCATACAGATCATTCAATTCCTTCGGCTGATACATAACCTTCGCACAATTCATCAACTTCTCATACGGTGGGTCAACATTCGGATCCAACTCAACTAACATCTTATGGAAATCAATGAGAACACTTGCACTATCTTTAAACATTTCCCCATTGTTGTTCAGTTCGTTCTGTAAATATTGGGAGTGGTATTGTATTATTGATTCCTCTCTGTAACTACCATCAACTTCTTCACCGCATGAATCTCATCAACTTCCTCCAAATGTCTCCATGGAACCTCTCCAACCACAAGTTCATAAGCAGAGTACATCACAGAGAACAGATCGTCCCACGGGGTTTGTTCCAGTTTCTCATGGACACGAACCGATACATATCGTTCGGTTCCCTTGAATCCAGCATTCGGGCGACTCGGTTTACGGATGCCAGCGTCTGTTTTGAAGCGACGGAGGAGACCGAAGTCAAGGAGATAGAGGATGTGACGGTTCTGAGATATTGGTGTGATTGGATATTGAGGTTGTGCTAATCTGAATAAGCTGCGGGTGATGGGGAGCTCATGCAATCCCCATCCCTATCCCCAACTTCATACCTGTTGATGACACCCGAAACAAATGTTCGCAGGCTTCACATCCCGATGCACATAACCCATTTCATGAATATCTTTCAACGCATTTATCGTCTGATACACAATTCTCCCGACCGTCTCTTTACTCAACCTCCCCGCCGGACTTCTCTTCCGAATATCTCCAATATTTTCACTCAATAATTGCATCACAATGAAATTGAATTCATTGTTATATCCGGACGAGTAAACCAATGGAACATGCTGTTTTCCCTGCATTTTCAGCATCACATCCATCTCCATTATCATTCGTTTCGTTATCATTTCCATCCGCATCTTCGGCTCGATCTTCACCGCCCGTACCTCGTTTTTCTTCGTGTCCATCGCTAGAAATATCTGTCCATAACCTCCACTTCCGATCATTCCCTCAATACTCCATCGATTCATGAAGATGGTTCCAGGTGTTAGATGCAATTGTTTGATCCGTTTCTCTGCTATTTCTTTCTTTGTCGACATCTTCGGAAGAATTTCAAGATTCGGAAATTGGAAATTTGAAGTGTTGATCTGAAAACAAAGAGTTAGTGAAAGCTGGCTAGATCTTCTCTTTTTCTTCGAATCGCACTTACTTCTTGAGTATCCATTCAGAAATTATTGCAAACAAAGTTAGTTGTTTGTTTGTTTGAATTGAATTGAAAATAAATAAAACCTTTTGAAGATTGATTGCGAAGAATTTCAGAGCAAGGTTCAAGTTCACGTCGGTTCGTAAGAAGACATCTGAAAAATCTGAAAGAGAGAAGGCCACCAAAGACGACCGAGCAATCACAAAGTTTATTTTTGAACAAAAAAATGGGAAAGTAAACATCAAATGTCAGTATAAATAATCAGTCCATAGGAATTGGTACAGATACAGCGATACAGGGAGATCGTGACAGAAACAAAGTGAAATGGGTGAAAATGTGAGGGTGGATAAAGTGGTGGAAGAAAGATTAACAAGAGAGAAAGGGGAATCAGTGAATCACAGACAATGTCTAGAAGTCGGCTTCCAGATCGAATTGACGCTCGGTCTCAGTCGACATCACTCCTGGACGCTGATACTCGGATACACGCTTCTCGAAGAAGTTGGTCTTTCCATCGATCGAGATGTTCTCCATGAAGTCGAATGGATTCTTCACATTGTACAGCTTGTCGCATCCGAGTTCCGCAAGCAAGTGATCGGCGACAAACTCAATGTATTGGGACATCAGACGACAGTTCATGCCAATCATGTCAACTGGAAGTGCCTCTGTCAAGAACTCTTGCTCAATGCAGACGGCGTCCTTGATAATCTCGAAGATGCGCTCCTGTGTTAGCTTGTTCTGAAGCATCGAGTAGAGAAGGCAAGCGAAGTCGCGATGGAGTCCTTCGTCTCTGAAAAATTAGTTTATTAGTTGAAAAACTCGAGGAAAATTTGTTTGTTACCTTGAGATAAGCTCATTGGAGTGTGTCAATCCTGGCATAAGTCCTCGCTTCTTGAGCCAGAAGATTGAGGCGAACGATCCACTGAAGAAGATTCCCTCGACAGCAGCGAAGGCGATGAGACGTTCAGCGAACGACGCCTTCTTGTCCGAGATCCACTTCATAGCCCAGTCGGCCTTCTTCTTGATGAATTCGAACTCGAAAATGGCGTTGAAGAGAGTGTTGCGCTCCTTCTCGTCACGAATGTAGGTCTCGATGAGCTTCGAGTACATCTCCGAGTGAATGTTCTCGATGGCGATTTGGAATCCGTAGAAGAATCGAGCCTCCGACACCTTGACTTCGTTTGAGAAGCGCTCGCACTGAAAAATCAAGATATTCAAGAGTTCAGCACTATAAACGAGGCGAAACTTACGAGATTCTCGTTGACAATTCCATCGGAGGCGGCAAAGAAGGCGAGAACTCTCGAGATGAAGTACTGCTCGTCTCCGTTCATCTTCTCCCAATCATTCATGTCCTTGCCAAGATCGACTTCTTCGACTGTCCAGAACGACGCGACCGCCTTCTTATAGAATTGCCAGATTTCGTGGTGTCTCAGAGGGAAGATGACGAAACGATTGTCCAAATCCTGAAGGAGTGGCTCATTGGCGTCGAGAGCATTTCCCTCCGACTCTTCATTTTTCTCTGTGTCCTTGAGCTTCTCGACAATCGTCAACTTCTCGAGGTCTTGCTCCAGTTTCAGCTTCTTTGACGAGTGCTTCGGCTGAAAATTCGAAGGCATACGAAATAAGCTGGGAGCAGGGTAAAAGTCGTGGAATCTGGCACATTGTGCAAACACGCGAGAGCCGCAGACTTAAAACTAACCTCCGCTCCTGCATTCTCCTTCTCAATGTTTTGAATCTCGCCCAGTGTCATCCTTGTTTAGTAGGTGTTCGAAGGTGGTTAGTTCTGCCAAATCTGAAAATAGAATCGTTTGTAAAATGGAAAAAAGAGACAATGGATGGAAATAGAGCACGAGTGAACGAACAGAGAGCGACAAAAACGAATAACAAGTTGATGGTCAGCTGATTCAGGTCGGGTCAAGCGACCGGCGTCAACTGAATGACCGGTACGGCTTTTATACGGAAAAATCAAGGCGGAGTCAGTCTACGGGTGGTAGAATGGTTGCCGCCAAGCGCTGACGTCACCGATGGCGATCGGTGGGGTGAAGGGGTGAAGGGCGGAGTTGTGACGTCACGAACTGTTTTGTGTTCGGAATTGCACGGAAAATCGTATGCCAGCAGGAGGGCGACCCCGTGACGTCAGCAAATGGTAAAACGGAGAAAGGAAAAGGAGAAGGAGCAGATGATGCAAATAAGTAGGTGAGAGGAGGTAATTCGAATGAATGGGTGATGTCTGACAGGCTGCTAGGAAGAAAGACATCAGAAAAACATGGGTTTATCGAAAACGACAGAGTCAAGATAAGAAAGTTCAGCTTGTCTGATAAGAGCTGAAAGTGACCAGTGAGAAGCGAGAAGAGAGAAAATGAACACGAAAAAGCAATTTTCGAAATCGACAAGGTTACTGGGTTAAAAGCCGACAAGAAAATAAAATTTCTTATAATTTATAGAATTCTGCAAATGCTTGAGTAACAAAATTTAAGCGATATTGACCCGGAATTGGTAGAACTACTGAACGAAACACGAGAAGCACCCGAATGACGATAGCCATTGAAAAACTAGGAAGAAAACGAAAAATCAAGCCGGAAGAAAGCGCAAGAAAACCGAAAATGAAGTGCGAAAAGTGTGAAGAATGAAAGAAATCACTGGAAACCAGCGGGCGGTGTGTTTCGCTTTTGGCGCCACTCGTTCGAATTTGAAATTTGGCGCGCGCAGAGAGATAAGAGACTGAGAGAAAATATGCGTCTCTAATGACTATTGACGACTGATAACATTGAAAGAAAGGGCGGTCAAACTGATAGAAAGTATGTCTTTTTATTTTAATACCAGATTTTCCTTTTTGGTGAGTCAAAAAATTCAAAATTATAGTTTTCATGTGCAAAATGGAGTAAAAAGAGTTTTCGGCGAGCCAGAATTGTGCATAATTCTGGATTAGCGTGTTAAGTAATTGAGTCATTTTGATGTGATTTAATACTTTGAAAACCCTATTTCCAGCTCAAAAAATTCGAGAAAATCTGTTTCGTTTTGAATCATGTTCCAACTTGCTACGCGCCCTTAAAGTACTGTAGGAAATCGTCGCGAGACCCGCATGCCACGTGGCAGGTGAGCTCCAAAGGTTTTCAATGTTGGATTGCTCGGTTTTCAGATAAAAATCGGGAAAAATACAAAAAAAATATTCAAAAAGATCTAAACACAAATTTTGTTTTCTCGGTTGCCTAGATTCCACAAATTTTATGTGAAAACTATGGAAACCCGATGAAGAGCTAGCCCTGGGGTAGCTCCGATTCCTTCTCATTTGTATTTACGTTTTCAACATGTCCTCGTCCGACCGTCGATTCTCTGTTACTCTTTCTGAAGACGATCTTCGTCCGCATATGAGGAAGCCAAGTGAGAGAATTTTCAGATAACATAACTTAGCTAGCCACGTCTTCTTGACCCTAGAAACTTCAGAACCTCCAAAACTAGAATCTCTGAAAGAAAAAAGTGAAATCGAGGAGTTACGAAAGAAAATGGAGAAACGAGAAGAAGTAAAACGAGAGGTAAAACGACGAGTCGAGGAGGAAGAACGAGAGAAAGAGCGAAAGAAACGAGACGAAGAAATTCGAAAAGAAACTCAAGAATTGTTAGCGATTCGAGATGTTACAAGTTATGGGAATAATGCTCCGGTAGAAACCGTGTATCGATAGTATTTACTTATAATTTGAAATTTTCTAGAATCCTCTCCCACTTGGCTTACCAAAACTCGGTCGCCGAGTCAACAATTTCCAGTATTTTAGATGGGATTCTGATGAGGAGATCCCAGTGATTCCTCTGGAGAGAGCTCCGTCTTCACTGAGGTTCTTCTTTTTGAAATTTTGCTTTGATCCACTAAAAAAAATTCCAGAATTGCCACGTATTCACCAGTCCGTGCTCCAAGTACTTCCAGTGCTTGCGAGCTTTGCACTTTGGCTCTTCGCTCACTTGATAAGTCGGGAGCACCTACCAAAAGTGCAGCATGTGCTCATGTCGACGCTTTCGTGGCATCATCACATCATCACCATCACTAATTTCAAATGTTTCTATTCTTTTCTTCGAGAAGTTTCGATTATTACGCACCACAAAATAAAGAGATACATAGAGAGAATGGGAGAAGAAGGAGCAAAAAATACATCTATATGAGCACATTTGGGCAACCCGCTATTTGAAAAAATGTGATTTTTGGCGAAGTTTTGTTTTCTGGGTTTGGGGAAAGGACGGAGACGGACAAAGGGGACGAAATGTGAGTACAGGTGAATTGAAGAGCGAGAGAGATCGAGAACATAGAAAATCAATAATTACACGTGGCAGCAAACAATCAGTACATTATCATTAATTCAAGAACTATCCGATTCGGCGTCACTTGATTGAGCCAGACTGCTTTGTGAGGCGCGCTCCTGATGGATTTGCTCGCTGATCTGCTCCAACACACGCATCGAATCGCTGTAGCTGTCTTTTCGCTCTTGTACCTAGAAAAATAACGGTTCGAATGGAAGCTAGATGATTTTTTCTACCTCATGCTCCAAAATTGACATCAGCTCAAGTTGAGAGTTCATCGTTCGCGTCAACACCTCCTTTCGCTCGTAGTATGGGCGCGCTTTTTTGATGGAAGAGCTAAAAACAGTTATTTTTTCAACTGCAATGTACATTTTTCCCTTTTTCACTCACCCATGCTCCTGTAGTAACTTGCTCAACGCCACCTCAATCTGAAGAAGATCTCTGACTCGTGCCGCGTGCATTTTCTCGGCTTTCAGACATTCCTCTTCTGCTTCCTTCACTAAATCCAACTGTTGCTCGATAACTTCGACATACTGCTTTTCTGCGTCCAATTCCTGGTTGTTATTCAGCGAGTTATGAAGTATTTGTACTTGTTCTCTCGCCATTTCGACCGATGTTTTCTGTCTTTCAAACAGTGCAGCCGCTTGTTGAACACACTTTCGAATTTCAGGTTCTCGAGATTTCAGATCGAAGTAAGGGCGGGATTTGGAGATTTGTTTCGCCAATTTTTTCGGGATTCCAGATATTTCCTTGTTGAACATTAGTTGTGTTTCGCTGAAAAAAATTTATAATTTTCCAGTTCAAAACACAGTACGGAACATTTTAATTTTTCTGCTAAACAATAAATTCTGTTCCGCTGCAGATAAAACCATATAAAAAGTGAGAGGAAATGCGAAAATTCCAGTTTTTTGAAGGTGATAAAAGAATAAAAGAATTGTTGGCAATAAATTGGATCGCGGAGGCGAAAAATGATTAGAACTACATTATTTTCATAGTATTCAATTAAAAATTCGAAGATTTCATGAATTTACTCACCAAAATTGCTTTTTGACAGCCTCCAATTTCATCTCATAACTATTTATATCATCAGTCGCGTCGTTCAAATTTTCGAGTTGTTTTCTAATTGATACTAGTTGATCGTCCCCTTCTTCCGTCATTTTTTGATTTGTTTTTGGTTCTGAAAACGAGTTGAGTTGCGGTCAGTTGAAATTGATAAGAAATGAAAGGGAAATGTCAGGAAAATTCGGAAAAGTTAGAACTTGAATAATCCGGGCGGTATGACGTGATTGCGAAGTGGAAATGTGTGATTTTCAGGAGTCGAGATGATGAACTTTTGATTTTTAAATATGAAAATCTTGTGAGAAATCCGGAAAACATAGAAAACGGTATAAAGAAATTTAGAACAGCAGAAAATTATTCAAATTTTCAAACAGTACAGTAAGATAAAAGGTGCATGTATGAAAATTTGTGTTGGGTCTCGCAACGAACCAGAAAAACTGTAAAGTTTTGACATTTGAAATAAAGCTTTTTCTTTGCAATTTTTGGTTTTTCATCAAAGTTCGTGGTTTTTTTTCAGAGAAGTGATAAAAGAGGAACTGATAAGCGAGTAAATGTCTATTAATAGTAGTTTATAACAACAAAAAACCTCTAAAACACTGAATTCCGGCAAAAAAACTCAAAAACCTTCAAAGTAAACTTCTTGAAAACGGAACAAAGAGCGAAGTGCTGCGGGGGAGTATTTCAGATACGGTTTGCTTCAGTTTTTCGGAGCGTTTTTCGCTTTTTGAAGGCCGTGCAGCAGAAACAGCAGAAAAGACAGAAGTGATGACGGAGGAGAGGCGGAGAGAGTAAAAACTACTGGAGAGACGCAGAGAAAGAGAGTAAAAATACAGTGACAGTGCCGTCGGGATGGACACTGTGAATGCGTAGGAGGGTGGCAATTATAACCGAACACATACATGTACAGAGGGCATTTGTGAGCATGACAGTTATGAGGGAGGGCCAAAAAAGAGGACAGTAACTGTGGTCAGCAGTGGGAGGTGGGGGAAAGACGACAGGTTACGGATGACGTCGTCGTCGTCGGAAGAAGTTGAAAAAGAAGACGTGAGAAAGAAGAGAAGTGAGAGAAATCGACAGATAGTGATCTATTTTCTCTCTCACTTTTAGAAGAAATTGATGATGATTTTCGGCGAGAGAGAGAAAAAGATGAGAGTACGAAATTGTCAAATCAAAAAAGTTTTTCAGTTTTTCTTTTCTCACTTTTCTCTCTTTCGGTCCAGCATGTGATCTGACTCTTTCTACTTCCCACTTATATACCTGAGGTCAAGGACAGTCCCCGAAACTAGTCCGGAGCTCCGGACTAACCATGTGTCCAAGTCAAAATTTTTGAAGAGTGGAGGTGGTCAGGTGTTCAAAAATTTTTCCTTTTTTCACGGATTTTGCTTCTTTTTTTTCGAAAAACCTCCCAACCACTTGTCCAACCTTTGAAAACCACCTGTCCAAGTAAAAGTACCTCGGACTATTGTTCGGGGACTGGGTCAAGGATAACTGGTTACGCGTGATTTTTGAAAATTGAAGATTAGGTGGTGATAAAAAAGTGGGGTGCATAGTACGGTAGGATTTGGTGGTCTGATTTCTGGTTAGAGAGGTGGCCTAGGGATTTTAAAAGATAAAGTTAGGCCAGCAGAACATGAAAAAAAAACAAACTAGGCCAGCTAGATTTGACAGATTCAGGCTATAAGGCTTGATAGCATTAATTTCAAAAAAACATGGACTAGAATTTTGAAAAAAATAATAGGCCTAGTTTTAAAATTCATAAAGCTAGACCATGCACAGTTTTCCAGTTTCGCGGGTGGTCTAGATTTCCCAGATCTAGGCCACCAATCCATTTTTCTATCAACAAGTGATAATGAGATTGGATTAATTCAAAAATTGCGCAAGTGACAAAAATAGAAGTGTTGTCATTAGATAAAAAGTGAGAATTGGATCAGGTTTTTCCAGTGAAAGAGATGTCTAAAAAGTGGGCGTGGTCTCTAGTAGGTCAAAAAAACTTCAAAGAAGGTTCTATCAATAGCGAGAAGTGGGAATAGTTCGGCGAAAAAAAGAAAAAAGAAGAGAAGTTTACTTTTCAATTTGATAAGGATATTAAGTCAACAATGAACAGTTGGTAGATCAAACCAACTGAACCAGTAGCAAATGCAAATACGCTCAAATGATAGAAAGAAAAAAAACACGAAGGAAATGAAATAAATTCTTCTTTTCTGTGGTCTAATCCATTCGGAAAAGGACACCACAAAAAGAAAAAGAAGAACAAGAGGAGATTAAGGAAGATCTCGACGGAAAAGTGAAGTTTCGGGGGAGAGACGAAAGAAACCACTTTTCGACGGATTTGGACGGAAAGAAAATTGGAGTGAATTGTAAATGAGTGTGAAAAACTGAGAAGATGTTTAGACAAGAAAACCGGGAGGCTTTTGAAGAATGAGAGAAAATATTCTAGAAGGATTCTAGAAGAATGACAACATGTGTTGTTCTAAATGATATCAGCTTCCAGATTGAAAACATCTGGTCTCTTAGTCATAGATCAAAAGGGGCGGGGTTTTGGGTCTCGAGAGGAAAATCTTTTTTTTTTAAATGGAGATTTTCCAGAAGAATTGTGCTACGAGTAATTTGGTTTTTCGAACCGAAGAGGAGAGACACAGAGAAACGAGAGCCGCTGATTATCTGCGTCTCTTCCTCTCCGGGTGCCTCACTTCAAAGTCGCATTTCTCGAAAGCGTGAATAGCTATCAAAAAGTTGTCAACTACAAAAATGTAGGCCTTGATTTGATCTACCAGAAAAGTATAATTTGGAACATCTTGGACCGTCCGGAACAGAACTGGTACAAACTAAAACCGCCAAGTCTAAATCGTTTTAACATAGTTCTACATGTTCTATTACGAACATTTTTGATTCGGGCGGTTCTAATTAAGAATAGAAGTACAAAAAAGTCTCACCGCGAGCACTCAGAAAAGTTCAATTATGACTTCGTTTCATAGAAATGGGTCCCACCACGAAAAGTGCAGTATACCAAGTTATCGTTTTCTGGAAGACCTTGTTGAGAACAGTAATCCGCCGTGGAAAAACAAAAAGCATTTAAAAAAAACCAAAAATTGGTTTGGGAGCTACCGTATTCCTAGCTGACGGAACTATTTTTTGTCTCCTCAAAACTTGAAAAACATGTCGGCTCTTCACTCAGATTTCAAAGAATCCGAATGATTCTAGGGTCAGTTGAGATGGGGGGAAGAACAGCTGACAACCTTTTTTTTTTCATTTTCCCACAAGAGACATCAGGAGAGAAAAGAGAAAGGGACAGGTGACACAGGATAGACAACTGTTGAGGAGGAATGTTTTTAGAAAGTCGTTGATTGAAGTCAGAGAAGAAAACGAATTGAATTGAACTAAATTCCAAAAACGTGAGAGCGCTTTTGAGATTTCAGGGATTTGCAGGAGGGGTAGATTTAGAAAATGTATGCATGAAAATGAGTTTTATTGTACTTCGGATACATAACATTATGTGCCCTCATAATTTATGATGGGGGGGGTGTCACAAGATACCACAATAACTTCAGAGATGTTCAAACATCACTGAACGTTTTGGTTCATATGGAGAGTCTAACTGATCAGAACTAGAGGAAGCATGAGTACGGTAGAGCGAGGGTGCAGGTTTCCTAGCTGCTAGTGATAAAAATTAGGCTAAGATCATGGACAAAAAGTTTGTTAAAACACTAATAACAACCTTCAAAACGCTGTCAACTATCCTGTTTACAGCGGAAAAATGACCATGATTATCCCAAAACTTTAATTTCTGTAGGTCGTGTATAACCCCTGATAGTCTCACAATATCGAATGATTACGGAGGGTATAGATGACAACAAGAGCTTCATTTTTGTAGTTGACAACTTTTTTCTCTCTGAGGAGTTACAGCTTGCTCGTCGAATTTCAGAAGTGTTGAACAGCAAATGTCTGTAACTCACAAAAAAACTGTAAACTTCAAAATATGAGCTCTATGTTGAGCTATAAAATCCAAAAAAAATGACACCACAAAGCAATCTGTGAGACCGGGACACCCACTCCAAGTTCAGCAGTGCGTACTGTAAATGTTGAAAGTTGAAAACCTTTTCGATGAGTAAGAGTGATAAAGTTAACTGACAAGGGAATGACCCTGAGTGTCCCCCGAGTTTCTTAACGATGTTTTCACCAAAGATAGGCCTTACTGAGACTAGAACAACGCTATATGTTTTAGGTGCAACAAACTCGTTTCCAGCATTTGGCGAACATTTTTCATTTTTTTCGAAATTTTTTGGTCGAGTCACTTTGAGACACCGTAACTTTGTTCATTTTGGAGGATTTCATAAAATTCAAAGTGTTATAAAAAGGTGAAATGTGGGCTACAAAAAAGCTAACTGGACCTTATTACAAAAATCAAAACCTGGAAAGATACGAGTCATAACGTGAAAATTGTCAGTTCTCATGAAATCAGAAAGTGGCCATTTTCGAAAAAAAGGTCTCGGGGGACCATGTCTATCCGATTCCCCGTGTTGAGTAAGGTACACATACATGTTCAAATATATGGCTCACCTTTCATTTTGGAGACTTATTTTCAATTTTTCAGCTTTTAATGCCATTTCCACGTATCCCTATACGTTCTAGTTTTCTACTGAAAACACAAAAACACAGATCATTGCGGAATGTTGTTAAAACATGCCAAAACGTAGTTTTTGGAAGCAAATATTATGTTTTAAATATGCTATGTTCGCTAATAAAACGAATGCGATCATTGATTTTTTAACGATTTTCCTGTATAGGGATACGTGGAAATGGCATTAAAAGCTGAAAAATTGAAAATAAGTCTCCAAAATGAAAGGTGAGCCATATATTTGAACATGTATGTGTACCTTACTCAACACGGGGAATCGGATAGACATGGTCCCCCGAGACCTTTTTTTCGAAAATGGCCACTTTCTGATTTCATGAGAACTGACAATTTTCACGTTATGACTCGTATCTTTCCAGGTTTTGATTTTTGTAATAAGGTCCAGTTAGCTTTTTTGTAGCCCACATCTTCACCTTTTTATAACACTTTGAATTTTATGAAATCCTCCAAAATGAACAAAGCTACGGTGTCTCAAAGTGACTCGACCAAAAAATTTCGAAAAAAATGAAAAATGTTCGCCAAATGCTGGAAACGAGTTTGTTGCACCTAAAACATATAGCGTTGTTCTAGTCTCAGTAAGGCCTATCTTTGGTGAAAACATCGTTAAGAAACTCGGGGGACACTCAGGGTCATTCCCTTGTGAGGAAAGCATACTCACGATGATTCAATCTCAACCTATGCAAACGCGCTTTGTTGAGACTACATTTTGGTAATATTATTTGACGCCTAAATTGCAATTTTTCAATATTTTTTGTTTTTCCAAAAAATTGGCCTTTCTCGATTATATAGCTCCTGAAACCTATTTTTTGTCAAAGTTTTTCAGTTTGAACAAAAAAATTTAGGTAAGCGATTTTTCTCAATAGAGCGCGTTTGCATAGGTTCACTTTGAATTACCGTGCATACTTGCAAAATATCGGCCCGGCCCGGAGTCAAAAAGTGAGCACCATTTTTTCACAAAATTTTTTGAATTTTTTTGAAATTTTCATCAAAAATAGTCAAAAATCCTATGTACACTTGAGTTTTCTCGATATGTAAAAACATAGTCAAAAATTCGACTTTTTTGCGGAAAAATCGAAAAAATTTTCAAAAAAATTCAAATTTTCAAATTTTTGTACTGTGACCCGGGCCGACCGGGCCGGGCCGGGCCGGTGAAAATTCTCAAATCGGCCCGGCCCGTTGCAAGTATGGAGGAAAGGACTTACTAGGTGACGGAGTCAATTTGGAGTTCTGGGACGTGACATATTTCGAACGCTGAAAAAACGCTGATTTTAACAAAACATTTTCGAGTATCAGTAAGGTAATAATTTGACATTTTTTTAAACGTTGGCCTTGTTTTTCTCGAATACCAGGCCTCAAGGGAAAAAACTGAATATATATTTGGAATCAACGTTTTCTCCGTTTCCCAATGATAGAGGTCACGTCCCATAATACCAAACTGATTTCATGACCTTCATTTGTTAGTAGGTTGAGGAAGAGCTACTCCGAAAATACGAAAAATGATTGGTGTGTTATTTCAAAACTATCCAGTTTTAGAACTTCAAAATGGAACGGATTGTTTTAAATCCGCTGGCTTCAGTACCAGTGAAAACTGAAAAAAACCACCATAATGAAACGGCCCCACTCCATCCCAACACCTTACCTAAAACCCAACACTAACCATTCAAAAAAGCTGGCAAAAACTATTTGAGAATGGTGTTACTATTCCCGTCTTAAAACATCAAACAATGACATGAAAACTGGAACTGAGATGAGACTGACTACTGAGAGGAAGTGTAAAAACGACAGGGAGATAACGATCGGTGGGGCAAGTAGTCGACGGAAGTCTTCTTTTCTCGAGACTACGAAATCAATGTTTTTAGATTTTCAGATCTCAATTAAGATACTGTACAAGAAAGAAGAAGGTTAGATACATCAATGCGATTTGAAAAACTGAATAAAAAATTGAGAGAGAGGTCAAATTTGTTGGGGCGAAAGGGGAAAGATATGGGGGTAACCGGACAACAGATTTTCAAACTTGTCACGGGCCGGGCCGAAATTTGACAAGTGTGCAGAATTTAAGGAAAAGACTAATCCAGAACCTCTATGAATATCCAAAGCGGTTTAAATGACCTCACGGAATTCTTTGTCTTCTTTGTCTTCTGAATTCCTCTCCAGAATTCAGAAGCCTCATCTGAATAATATATCATCTTCTCATTCCGTTGTCTCTGCACACACCAATTCTGCATACTAACTCAATTATGCGTTCGCCTTCTCATCTATTCAGAGGCCATCATCATCTATTGCTCTTTCCGTTTTGGAAGAAGAAGAAGACTCAAGGCCACATTTGAATGCATTCATTTATTTTTCCAAATTTATCTCTTTTTCGTTAGAAATTGTAATTATAAGAATAAAAGTTTGAAGAGATTTCAACTTTTAGTTCGGGGATGGTTTTCTTGAAATTTTCTTTTTCTTTCTTCTTTTTCTCAAATTTTTAATTGAAAATGTCCTGTTTTGAATTTGTGTAACAGCGTCCCAGAATGACTCAAGATAAAAATATTTGTGTGGATTCAATTTTTGTAATTTCCCACTTTTTCATAAGGCCTCTCGTAACCGAGCTTACAAAGCTTACTATTGAAACGGGTTGATTCGAGGATCGAGCTGTAACAATTTGAGAAAGAGCCCTACAAAAACGGAGCTTGAAATTTGATCTACATAGATTACAAATTTAGAAATAAAGTGATGCTGAATAAAACTTTCCCCAAAGTCTGGGTTCAAACAGTTTTGAATGAAAATTTTTGAATAATTGCTTAATTCACAGCCACGCCTTACTTTTTTATGGTATGTAGATGAAATTTGAAGAATAATATTAGCAGGTGACAATTCTTTGTGCAGCATTTTCAAGAGAGTTACAGATAATTGATTAATGACAGCTTACATACTTCATTATTTTCCTGAAATGAATAGAATCGAGGATTAAGTTATAACGTTTTTAGAAAACACTCTTCAAAAGTGTTGTCTGAACTCAAAATTTAATCTAAATACCTCTCAAACAGTTTGAGCTTAAGGAGCAGTCAATAACATACTGGGTCATTTTCTTTCATATTATACTTTTTTTCATACTGGTCAACTGGGTCATTTTCTACTAAAACTATTAAATTTGAAATCGTTTGGAGGGGATTTTATGAAACTTTTATAATAATCCGCGCCCTATCATACCACCACATTCTACGGTGCCTTCAATCCGTCAAACTCTGTATCTAAATCGTCTTGAGTCGCTACGCAGTATGATAATTGACTAGAGACTTCCAATGCTGTTTGAACGTGTCTTCCGAATAGATTGCCGGTCCTCTATGGGACCATTTTTTCAAAATTCGACTAGTAAGAATCAGAATCCATCATTAATAGATTAAACCTGATCAGCGCACGAGAAAAGTGTTCTCCTAATCCCTTACTTCTTGTTCTCTATTTTCAAAAATTAATTTTTCTCAGCTCCCCACCCATCTGGATACCAGATGGAGTTGGGTGTTCCCAGTGGGTTCTTTTTGCAAAAAACATTCCGAAAAAATTAAAAATAACAAGATATTTTGAGCTGATAACTTGCTCAAAAAGTTGTATTGTGTCAGTTCAAAACTAAACTTCCCACCTACACATATAATTATAGTCTCTCCCTTCTCTATCCACTTTCTTTTGTGTGTTATGAATGTATTCAGATGAAAGAGAGAAAGAGCTCACTCCCTCAATTTCCAACATTTCAATTGAAAAGACCGCCCGTGTTTCACTCGATTTATTATTCATTTTACCATGAATCAAAGTGTAAATTCAGAGAGAGAGGGAAGAAGGTGTCGAGGGGGAAATATACAACAATATAGGGCAATGGTCATGTTTTTTTTGAAAGGAAATGGTTTTTTGTGGGTCACAAAGTAGGAGCCACATTTTCAGATTGTTAAATGAAGACAATCGGAATATATAGCTTTTGATGGTAACGTTTCACCAAAAAGATACTGAAATCACAAAACTTTCCAACAGACTTTTCTGAGATAAAAATAGGAAACATTTACAAAAATTCGATTCAATTTTATCATCGAAGTTCACTTTGTTTTATAATTGATATAGGAAAGTTTCCCCTGATGCTGGAGTTCTGCACTTCCCAAATTACTTCGTTTAGAGTTTCTATTTTATTGAGAGACAGGCACCCCCACCTGGGTCCATGCAGTTTTATCATCAAAAATGTTCACATTTTTGATGAAAAATTGTCAAAAAAATGTCCAAAGCCGGTTCGGCACTGACTTTCGGGGTTTCCTGGGCCCATGTCGTGGTTCACAAGTAATCTTTTTCAAAAGAAAATAGGTACCTAGAAGTGCAAACTTGTTTGAATAAAAACTGTACAAACCCCATTATACCTGAATTATTTTCATGATAAATATTGCATTCCCAGCAGCAAAATGATACTTTTTTGTAAGACAATAAAGTTACAAACATCCCTGTTTTATATAATTTTATGTATCTGAAAAATCTAACACAATTTCACAAATTCATCCTGCCAATACTAAAGAGCATAAAGTGAAAAATGACCGAGAACAGGGTACAAAATTCGAAAAAAGCTTAGAGCATGGATAGTCCTCCAACTCGATGAAATTGATCTACCTCTAATTTCCTCGCATCCGCCTATTCCTCGACACAAATTTGTGTGTGTTCTTTGTCTGTCTGTGGTTCAGTGAAAATAAAGTCGTAAATCAAGAGCAGATGGTCAGTTCCCCCCCTCCTTCTCCTCTGGTTAACCATCATTTCTTCCGAATTTTCCGCATTTTTGACGACGTTTTTCAATGCAAATGTCTAGGCACGGACTGCTTCTCTTCTAGTTTTTCAATTGTTCTGCTTTCAAAAGATTTAAAAAACTTAGAAGATCTTAAATTCCCATTTCTGACCTACTTCCAAAAACTCAAAGATCCTCCTCTTTCCTAATTGCAATTCCACTTGCTTCTTGCTCTATTCCCCCTTTCTAACCGTCTGCGTCTCCCTCCCTCTCACCAATTATCCTAATTAATCAGAGCCCCCCCTCTCTCGCCCTCTTTGACAATATTGGGGAGGGAGACGAGAGAACGAGAGACGCAGAGAGAAACCAACAAGATTTGATTGGTCGCCGACATAACAAAAGGGTCCCCGCGAGATGCGAGGAATCGACCCTAAATTATTCATTGACTTTAACTTTTTTGCCTTTTTTCTAAACAAACTTTTTGTGTGTGGCTGCTGCTTTTATTCCTTCCGCTTCGATTTATTCAAAGTTTTTCCTTGTTGCAAATGTGCTCCAGTGCAGTTTTTTGTTTATGCACAATCACGTCATGGATTGGTTCCGTGGCCTAGAAATTCGGATTCTTGAAAACTAGTCCTCAGTTTTCCAACTTTTCAGTTCTGTTCTCACACAAAAACATGCTAAAAATTCAATAAAGGTCTGGTCAATGGCCTGGAAAAACAAATACCAGAAAACTAGCCCATCAGTTTACGCAGAACTATTTTCTTATGGAATCACAGAATTTTTACCGTATTTTCTGATTGTTGGAGTCCAAAGCTTGCTTTAGCGTTTTAGCTATGGTGACTAGCTTCTTGGATAATGGATCTATAGGCCATCAAGGTTTTTTTCGAAAATTAGGCCTCTAAGTGATTTTAAAATTTTTGTTAGACAAGAACGCTCGCTTTAAAAAACTGAAAAATCGAAATTTCGGATCGTCAGGGAATTCTTCAACTCGAGGGACTAGTTTTCAGCTAATTGGACATCTAGGCAAACTTGAAACTGGTCAGAATGGTGGCCTAAAAATCGAGCCTTTAAATCTAGTCCCTCAGTTTACACAGAACCATTTTTCAATGAAATCACAGAAATTTGAAGTCTAGTTGAAGTAGTGGAAAATCTTTGTTAGATAAGAATTTTCGGAGTTTTCAGCAAAATGAATTTCCAGTGGCCTAGAAAATCAAAAATTTAAAACCAGCCCCTAAATTTTCACAGATTTCTTCCTAAATGTCATGATTTCAGATATGCTTACCACAATATCATATAGTTTGACTCCATGTCTTGATTTGGCTAGAGGGACTAGTTTTCCGGATGATGTATTTCTAGGTTATCAATGAGCTTCTTGAAAACTGTATATCAGAACTATCAATAATTCAAAATCTCAGTTTCGGACCATCAGGGAATTCAAGGGACTAGTTTTCTGATCGGATTTCTAGGCCATCAAAGATCTTCTCAACAAGGACTAGCTTTTCAAAGTTAATAGTAACCTTTGAGGGCATCCAGCTTACCAAACTCCAAACAGTTCAATTTTTAAAGGATTTTCGAGCTTACCTGGCCAATCCTGGACTAACTCTTCACAAATTGGATTTTCTAGGCCGTCTTATTCCAAAAAAGACCCACTTTCAAATGTGTTTTTTCTTCATCTGAATGAGATGCGTGTCGTCGTCTTCGCCGTATTCCTCCGTAAAAGGACACATAATATTTTTTTCACTCAAAAATTCCTCGCAATTTTTCATAAATTCACTTACTCCAATATTCCCTATCCACTTATTCCTCTACCCATCTTCACATAGTTTTCAAATTCAATTCCTCTTCTTTTCCTTCCTTTCATCTCGACCAAAAATGTCTTATCTCAAGTCTTCATCTCCATTTTGACGTCGTCTTCTGCTCCAGAACTCTTTCCGAACACCACTCTAAATGACGACGCTACTATTCCCCCCGTCTCGTTTCTCAAGTTTTTTTTTGAAATCGAGGAAAAAAAAGGGAAAATGGAGAGAGAGAAAGACCTGATTTATGAAGTCCTTCCCGTGGTTCCGAAGGGTCTTTTATGATTTTTTTGGGGGATTTTTAGTTCATATTTTAGCTTTCTTATTAGAAAGATTCAAAATATAGATAAGCGTACTGCTCTTTTTCTTTTGATCTTTTCCGAAAAACTGAGTTTCTCTCAGACTCCACCCCTTTTTCTTACTCCCAATTACTAAATTTGATCTCCGGACCATTTTTCCCATATTTTGCGTCACAACACTCATAATTATATAATTTTTCAATGAAAAACTTGCAAACAATTGTCTAAAACGAACTTATTCATCTACGTCACAAACAGCATGAACAGACAGACACGAGATACTATAAATAGAGAGAAAGATGGAAAGTGTTGCGGGAATTTCAGTTTTCATTTGTGTTTTGATATTGTCGGAATTCTGACATGCTGGATTCTGGATTCTGAATTCTGAAATTTGAATTTGAATTCTGGTATCCTGGCTTCTGAGGTTCTGAACTCCCCAATTCTGAATTTTGGTTCCTGAATTCTGAATTCTGGAGTCTACAATGTGAGTCAGACTTGCAAAATCTCGGCCTGGGGTCAAAAATGTGCACAATTTTTTCAGAAAATTTTTCAAATTTTTATCAAGAAAAGTCAAAAATCCAATGTACGGCTGCATTTTCATCGATAGTTGAAAATTCGACTTTTCTAATCAAAATTTTTTCGAAAATATTCAAAATTTCAAATTTTTATACAGAGACCCGGCCCGTTTCAAGTCTGATGCGGAGTTCTTGAAATGGGTGGAGCTTGAATAAAATCAGTGTTCAAGATTATCTGAGCAAGAAAATTCGGTGTCAGTAGGCTCCGCCCATTTTTGCAAATTGGGTGCACACTTTCTTTTTGACCAGTTTAGGTAAATCCTGCCCTCAAAATTAAACGGTAAGAGTTCTCAGGCCCCGCCCACTTTTTTGCGAACCTTCGCTTAGCATTTTTGTGTCAGAACTTAGGTAATCAGTAGGCTCCGCCCAATTTTTCGCAATTTTGGTGCACAATTTTTTCTTTGAACGGTTCTGGCAAACTCGACCGCACCTCCAAATACTTAAGGTAGGATCAAACCCTTCCCTTTTCAGGCCCCGCCCATTTTTCACAACATCATAAGTGGGCGGAGCCTCGAATCTTAAAATGAACACATTCTGAAAATTCTGAAAAAGTGGACGGAGCCTCCCCCACACCTTACTATCAGTAATATATCCAGTGGTCCCTATCTCTCCCCTCTGCGTCTCTCCACTCTCTCCATGTACTCTTTCTGTGTTTTTCCAGTGTCAAATGTGTTCGTTCCATCTCCATCTCCTCCTCTTCATGCTCAGTTTTTATCTATTCTATCCCATCCTTTTCACTTTTTTTCCAGAGAGAGAGATAGAGAGTGTTGGGTGCTCATGAGTAGTATAAATTGGATTTGGTTAGTGGTGTTGGTCTTCCGTTTTTTTGTCTACGTCTCCTCGTGTTCCTGTACTATTTCATTCTAGTTTTTTAATTGTGCTTTTATTTATTTTTCTTTATTAATGCTCCAACCTCGCTCCACCGAAATCATGTACAGAGCACAGTCATAAAGAATAATAATAACACGGATCAGCTGACTCCTTGCTCATTTCCATTCCCCCTCTCTACTTCAACTTTTTCTCAAAACTAGAGAGTGAAATTTCTCGAATTTCAGCAATATCTGCATATAGAGTAATTGAAGGGGGGAGAGACCACTTCACTCATGGTGTCGAATTTCGGGTCGAAATATTCGTTCAGGTGAAAGTTTTTGATGGAAAAGGAGTGGTTTATTTTTGTAGTATTACTTACTTATGGGTGGTCTTTTGTTACCTTTTGAAATGAGAATTTCAAGGCAAAAATTAATTTTTCTAATTGAAAAAAATAGAGTTCTGAATCGCGCTCTATCGAGAGTCTCCATACCAGTTTTGGTAGAGCACAGTTGCCTGAGGATTACATAAAAGAAAGTCTTGAAATTCAATAAACGCGCTCTATCGAAACACGCTGCGCTCTCTTGTCTGTGTCTCTCAGATCTTACGTGAAAATTTTTCAGAAGTTTCAATGGAGCGCACTTGCTCAAATCCTAAGGATCCAGGGAGCTTTTTTTTGTCAAAATATACTTGAAAAAAGGCGTTTTTTCTCTGAACATTGAAAAATTGAATAAAATGCTTGACGATCCCCGTATTCCAAGGGGAGCTCTAAATTCATCAATAGATCTTCAAAAATTTGCAAAAATTTGCAAAAATTTGCAATCTGTGTGAAATTTCTGACATTTCCGATCCGAAAAACGGATTTTTTTTCTTTAAAACTGTTCTGCCGAAACGAATCTTCATCTTTTTGACTTCTACATAGGAAAAAATGAAAGATGCAATTCTATTAGAGCAATCACAATATATTTTTGGTCTGAAACCATTTTTGTAAACACGAATAGAAGCACCAGAATTTAAGATTTCCAGTCATATAGGTCATGTTTTTCGAACAGTTCACAAATTTCAAAACTATACAGTCCCATCCCAATACCCCTAACAAATTCCCCCTCCCCCTCCAGTCTCTATTCCATTTTGTTTTGTTTTCTACCCTCGTAATGATCCCCCCTTGTCTTGTCTTGTCAGCACCAGCAGTCATTCGTCAATCCTATTTTCGGGTTCGTTGGGTCCCCCCGCTTTCCTCCAGAAGGAGCTAACAATTTCTTAATCCATCTCTCTCTACTCGTTTTCTCTATTTTTCGAGTTGTTACCCGAATAACTTATTTCTAATCAACGTCTTTAGAAATATTGAAATGTGAAAAGAAGTTTGTATGGAGAGGAGAGGAGTGGAGTGGAATATTCTATAGTTGTTCAGTTAAGATCTACTAGAAGACACGATTCTTTTTAGGTGATAAATATGTAGTAAAAATTACTGTTTGAGGCATAATTGTATTGTAAGAGACGCAGAGAAAACAGAAGTTTCAGTGGAGCGAAATTGCAGAAGTATGCTGTTTGAATTCCCGCCAAATCTGAAACATTAAAATTTTATAGAAAATCTGCACTCCTTATCATGGGTGCGAGGCGTAAGGTCTGCGGCGAAAAGATTTGAACTTTTTCGAGTCGCGTTGAGTGCGCCTCGTTTTATATTGAAAGATACGACGATTGAACGTAAGATTTAAATTTGGCACCATACCAACCGTTGTGCGACGGAGCGCGTTTCCGCGAACTTACGCCGTGGTCCAGTTCATTTTCATGTATTATGGTATCACGCTAACAAACGCGCTCCACCGAAACCAGAAAGAATCGGGTCAAAACCATCATGACGCAGAAAAGAAGATTTCCATTCGAAGAAAACAGTACTTTGCTAGTGAAGACCTGTTTTTCAGACACAACTTCCAAAAATTCTCACTTTGAAATTTCTCCAATTCTCATCGCTCCTTCAACAAAAAACGCGCATTTTCTCACCATTCTCGTAAGAATGAATTATGAGGGACCCCATCTCATTTAAGGGATTTTAAACGTCATTTTGGGAGCCGAGCTCTATTTTTTCCGTAAAATGTTTTCCCCATATAGAAGAAATGAAAAACAGATCCAGAGAAAAGAAAATTTCGAAAATTTCGGATCATCAAAATTTTTCATTTCCAGACCGACTCCAGTGAACAAAGTGGTACTAAATGAGCCATTTCCTGTGTGCCATTTCATTCAATTTTTCGTTTTTTCAGGACAGCAGAATGTCGTCATTTCTCTTTTATTGTCTGCGCATCTTTTTTCATGGTTTTCCAAAAAACGAAAAAATTGAGAACTTTGATGATGTGACAATAAAATCAGAAGCCTCTCATCCGTGGTTTCCCTTCTTTTTTTTGTTTTTTGCACTTTTCTTGGACTTTTTTCTTCTTGGGAAACTTTTTTGAGGTTTGCTGTTTTCAGGTTCTCAAAACTATCTGCGGGGCAGTTTCTAGAAGCTCCGCCCCTTTTAGTCGAATATATTGGGGGCGGAGTCTCTGGAAACGTCTCTGGAAACCGTGACCCACGGAAATTTTCGACCTGATGATACAGTTTTAAATCTCCGAATTACAGTACCGTCCCCTTTTCTCGGCTTCTCTGTATTTTTAACGCTAAATATTTTGATTTCGGTAGAGCGCGGTTGTGAAAACGGTGTCAGGCTAATACAGATTTTTGAAATGATGATTATACACACTAGTGAGCAACAGCGCCCCACCGGACTTGTCGGGAAGGTTACATTTTTCAAATTAATTTCATTTCGCTGCGTCGTCGTGAAGATACGATACGGAGTTTGATTTTTTAGTTTTTTATTAGCGTAACGAAATGTTTACAACCGCGCTCTACCGAATCTGAACAGAATATCATGGGAAATTGAGAGACGTAGAGAAAAAGAGTTTTGTACCTGCGCACTACCGTGAAAAATTTTGAGCAAAAAGATTTCGGTAGAGCACGGCACGTTTCTTACAACCGTGCTCTACCGAAACTGAAGAAAATTGCGTGCGAAACTGAGGCTCAGAGAAAAAGAGACATTTTTCAAAAACGTTTCGGTGGAGCGCAGCTGGAAGAACTGTGCCGAGCTAATAAAGGTGTAAAATCGAGTTCCAAGAAAAAAAAAACTCTAGTAAACGGACCTCTAAGATTCCTCCCTCATTTTGATCTATGAATATAAGAATAACTTTGCATCTGATTTCCGTTCTTCTTTATTCTCTCTTTCTCTCTCTCTCTCTCTCTCTCTCTGCGTCTCTCACTCTCTCGCATTGCTCCTTTAAACCAACCGGAGCGTAACCGAACAAATGCAACCTGTTTGTGTTTTTATTGGGTTCTCGTCTCTCGTAAAAAAGTGTCCCACTTTTCGGGACACACAATTCAATGTGCGAAATTCGCTGCTCGAAGAGTCTTTTTATTTAATTTTGGCGCTGAAAAAATAAAGGGGTTTTCTAGAGAAGAGTATACTTATTTTGGGATATTTGTGAGGGTCTCAGAAAGTTTTTGGATGGGATAAGGAGAAAAATGAACAGCTAAAGCCATATTCTGCAGGTTTAATAGTTTCAATAAAGATCCACAAGCAAAGTACGGTATCTACCATACCTAAAACTGCAAAAAGTCAAATTTCGTATTTTTGCGAATTTCGAAAATCCAGCAGGAAAGTTTTTAAAAAACCGATATTTCCATAAAGATTTTTGTGTTACAATACTGTTTTGTGCTGAAAAATGTTTCCTCAAACTTTCAGAGCCCTAGCTCCACAACCAAAACGATTACAGCCAAAATCACCCCAGCACTGTACTGACAGATGTGCTCCACCGAAATCTTGAAACTTGAAATTTTGCCGTGGAGCGCATTTGCAAACCGTCACCTACCATATATAGACAAGACTCAAATCAGTCCAAAGTACAAACCGTTGCCACGTCACCCATACTTTTCCCCTCCCCATCCCCTGTTTCCTTCCCCTTCTCTTCTTTTCTCCCCATTTTCTCCTTTTCCATAAAACAAAAAGGTCTCCGTCCAGCAGGTCCACAACTCAACGCGGGTGAAATTAAGCGTTAACAGACATCGGGGTGACTCCGCCCACCTAGATATTCTCAACACTTTCGGCTAGTTTTATTTTTGCAAATGTAGAATCTTTGCACTATTTGGACACGAATGGAAAACTTCTAGAAAGATTTTTTTGGAAGTACGTTTTGATTTCTGGTTTTTAAAAAAGTTTGAAAACCCCAAGAAAGTTTAAAAATGATCTGTGGGTCTGTTTGTCCAGAAGCCCCAAAACCTGGTTGAATTATTTTCTGAATACAAATACCAAAGAGTCCAAAGAAGATTTCAGTGAAGCGCAGTTTCGAAAACTATGTATATCAAATTCGCGCCCTTGGCACGCCAGCCATTCTACGCATCTTTATTACCCGAGCATTTTTATTACAACTGCGCTCCACCGTAAACGAGAGAGTATCGAACAGATTTTCACAGTTTTTGACTTATTTTTGCTATTTTTCAAAAGTTTTTTGAAAATAATCTTTAAAAACAGCGAAAATAGGTCAAAAACTGTGAAAATCTGTGTCGGCGCGAGAAAAAACTCTGCGCACCGATACTCTCTCGTTTGCGGTTGGGCGCAATTGTAAGAAGCTAATAACTACTTCCCTTGAACTTTGGTTCCATGATCCACTTCTTAAATTCTAGTGATCTCATCCCCCACTTTCCTAATTTTTCGAAACTTTAGTAAATCCTCGAAAAAAAGATTAGAGAGGGTGATAAGCCTCGCTCTCTCTCTGTGTTTCCTTCGTGTTGCTTTTTTTCTTTCTAAAACTAAAACATATATCTATACAAATACAACTACCACCCCATTTTTCGTCCATTATGCACACGTCAAATATTTCGAATAAGTGTGCTTTTGGAATCTTCCTCTTCTTCTTCTCCTCCGTCTGTCTGTTGCTTTTTTCTTATATTCTTTGACGTCTTCCACTATTCTTTGCCACATTATTTCGGCCCCTAGTTTTATTTTTTGTTGGGGTTTTTTGGGATGCACTTTTGTGAAAGTTTTATGTTTCATGATTGCTGAAAATATGGTGTCTTACTGGTTCTAGCGTTTTCAGACTAACAAAATAAGAAAAAAATTGAAATATACCGATTTTTCAAACGCGCTCTATTGATGATTTCTACATTTAAAGATATTAGCTTTACACAGTTCTTACAACTGCGCTCTACCGAAACGCCACTGAAAAATGTCTCTTTTTTCTGTGTCTCTTAATTTCGCACACATTTTTCTTCGGTTTCGGTGGAGCGCGGTTGTAAGAAGCGTGCCGTGCTAATGAAATTTCGCTTTTCAAGATTCCTGAGTGTCAAATAGTAGGTTTTTGAACCAGTACTTTATTCTCAGTATATCTGAATGAAGCTTTTTTGCACTGACTACATTTTGACCTTCAGTGTGAACATCTAACTCAAGATTTCATTATAGATTCTTATCATTACGGTACTGTTCATACAAACGCGCCCCACCGGAATCCGCCTTTTTCTTGTCCGCTGAATTTCATCAGTTACGGTAGAGCATGGTTATAAAAATCACATCGTGCCAAAACTAAACAAAAACTGAAAATAGAAAGCGATCCCAAGATAAAAAACTATTTCGAGAATAACTCTTCTCTTCAGTAATGCTCACAAGCTAGTGGTCAAAAGTGGGCGTGTCCTCCTGCCCTTCTACCCCTTCTATACCATATCTGTTCTTCAGACTTGCAACGGGTCAGGCCGGGTCTCAGTACGAAAATTCGAAATGTTGATTTTTTTTCAAAAACTTTCTGATGTTTTCAATTATCGATAAAACTTAAGCGTTCACAGTATTTTGGACTATTTTTTAAAAAATGTTCGAAAAGTTTTGTTAAAAAATTGTGCACATTTTTGACTCCGGACCGGGCCGAGATTTTGCAAGTTTGATGTTCGTTATCGATATCTGCAGCCTCTACCATTTCTGACTCGTTTCCATAAAAGTACTTTTAACCATGGGTTCAACACCAACTCAATTTTCGTCGACTTCTTTTGTCCTCCTCTCTGTGCCGGGACAACAGAGAAAAGAGCAGGACCCTAACAAATAGGTCATTTTTGGAAGCGAGAATCGCAAGAGACGACCAAAGTTTAGCATCCGGTTTTGTTCAAGTCTGCCCCTTCTTCTTCTTATTCTGTGGAGTTTTTGGCCGATGATGCGCCGACACGACACGGATTAGATGATGTCCCTTGAAAAGGAGTCTCTTCTCTCCTCTCTCTGTCTCTTTTCATTCGGAGCCTTTTCATTTCTTACTTTGATTCTCTTCTCTCACTTTTTCTCTTTTTTCGAATTTTGTCAGTGTGAGAGAAATAGGGAATACAATCAGTTGATGGAAGTCCCCCTTCTTCCAAAAAGGGCGACAAGAGGAGTTCGTGTTCTTTTTCGTTTCATCTTCGCTCCTGAAGTCGTCAAAGTAATCTCTCTTCGTTTTCCCTCTCTTCTCTTTTTGCTTTTCTGGTAGTCATTTTTGATCAGTTTGGGAGAGATTTGTTGGAAAGTTTTCTTTGAAAATGACTGTCACCTTT
The DNA here is from genome assembly GCA_002259235.3 of Caenorhabditis latens. Taxonomy (NCBI): domain Eukaryota; kingdom Metazoa; phylum Nematoda; class Chromadorea; order Rhabditida; family Rhabditidae; genus Caenorhabditis; species Caenorhabditis latens. Next base: position 3,683,933 of record CM056094.1, read on the forward strand.
AGGGTAGATTTCCCTGATATTTTGACTATAGATCCTTCAAATCTAGACCTTTTTTGTAGTAGACAACTTTCCTGCAGAGTTACGTTGTACCGAAATGGAGTCCTCTGATCTCAATGAATGTTATTTTCATAATTATTCTCTTGATTTCAATGTTTTCATTGGAACGCACTTGCCTAGTTACTGTTGGTTTTTCTGAACCTATAAAAATATTCTGAAAACTCTTGACATTCTATCAACTATGTATCAGCATCGCACGATTTTCACAACTTCGCTCTACCGAAACTGAAAAAAAACTCCAAGATATGCAGACAGAAGTTGGACATTTTTGATTGAGTAATTAGTAGAGTTCTGTAATTGCAGCACGGAGCACTTCGACTGTCGCGAAGCCAGTTTCAGTCAAAGATTGGGCGGTCAAAAGTGAAAAATGGACATTTTAAGCCAAAAATCTCACCTCTTATAACTTGGAATTCGTGTACCTGTCTCTCTGAATGTCCGGATGTCCAAAGTTTGAGAAAAAAAGTTTTGAAAATGTCCAGAAACTAGTATTTAAATGAACATTTTATTGTTCATCTGCCTGTCTGTGTGTCCAGGAGTCCAAATAAATGAAATTTCTAAATGAAAATTCGATGTTTTTAGTCTTAATTTCATTCAAAACCCTTCAAAATGTGTACAGTGCAAACGTAACTTTGGGAAGAAGCTATGATCCGATCCTTCGATTCTCAGAAAAAAATCATTTACCTGAAAAACCTTCCATTTTTTCCAGAATCCCAGACTCAACTCTATCTTTAATTCGGATAATCTCTTGATCCAAGTCTGTTTTTTTTTTGCTGCAAACCCAAATGTTTTCCTCCATAAAGATTACCTTACCAACCAACTTAACTCACTTTTCCCTCCGATCATTCCCTACTTTTCCCCTAATTTTAATCCGTGAAAGATCTCTGAATATGAGGATAAGTACATCCTTTTTCTCTCGAATAAATCCTCTGTTTCAATCAGTCTGAGTGAGATCATCGGCTCCTCCTTCCTCTGGTTTTTAGAGGGGATGATCTGAACCTTTGGAACGGATTTCAAACTATCAACATCATGTCATTCAGAGGGTATATAAGAGAGATAGTTTTGGATAGGAGGAAGGGGTTTGCAGATATTTTTGGATGATGTTTTTTATTTGTTTTTGAAGATCCGAAAGTCGTATTAACCTATAAAAACATCACTTGTGATGTAAGAGTAAGATATTCTCTATTTTTAGAGTGTTCATCATAGTTCAGATGAAACTTTCCGGAAAATTTCTTGAATTCACTCCAAGGAGTTCAGATCAGACAGTAATTTGGTATAATGTGATTTGATATTTGAAATTAAAAAATTATACAGAAGTGACTTGCAAAAATTAAAAAGAAAAGCAACTAGCTTGACAAGTTTATGTCTCACACTCTGCTTTATACTCTGGTCTGATTTCTGGGCGGGATTTGATGAAGCTTTTACGTTAATGGCTCTGATTCAAAATCGTAGTTTGCTGAAAATTTCGTGTATCTCGAAAAATGAGAATTTCGTACTGAGCCGTCAACCTTCGTACCGTAATCCCAGCACTCACTTGGAGCGCGTCATCTCAACATCATTCGTTTATAACTAAATAATCTTCAGGTAGTTAAATTCTAACTAGGAAAGGTCACCGGGTCGGTCTGGAAAGGATGGTAATGACTTGCCAGGGGTCCAAACTTTGACCTCGTTTTTCTCGAATACCAGACCTCGAGGGCAAAAACTGAACATATATTCGGAATTAGCGTATTCTCAGCTTTCCAATGATATAGGTCATGTCCTCTATCTCCAGACCGACTCGGTGACCTTCCCTAGTAAGCTTGTTAGTTCATTGATCGATTGAAAAGTTTTTATTGGCTCACAACAAAAAGAATCTTCATAGTTTTTTTTTCTCTATTTCAACTCTAGAGTTCTCGAATTTAGTCCCCGAGATTTTCCGTAAAAAGAATAGAAAATAAAGAGAAAAAGCTTTAAAAATAGGTTTTGAAGAAAATACTCACCCAATCAAGTTAGGGAAACTTCACTCATAACACTTTCATAACATATCTTGAAATTTACCTCTCAATTTCCCCGTTCAACTTCTTCTCAATCAAAAACCGTGCAAAAACCTCTTGCAACCTTTTTGCAACTTTTCTTATCCGTCGTCCTGCCGTGCCATTCTTTAATCACTAAACTCTTTCTCTATCCCTCTATTTCTTTCCTAAGTATCCATTTACCATGCCGCCCGTTTTACTCTTCCTCCCCTAGTAATTCGACACTTCTCTTCTATCACCTTTACTCGTTTTCTTCTACATCTTTTTTGATTTTCCCTGTATAGATTTTCCCGATTTTAAAACTTTTGTTCTGGTTTCCGAAACAAGAATTTAGAAAGTAACCCAAAAGTAATCCTGAGATCCCGGGACCTCAAAATATCAAAAGACCGCCCGTCTCATTAGATCAACGACAACAAAACATTACCCCCTCCAGCCGTGTCTTCTCAATCTCTTTCCTCATTCATTCATTCATTCATCCACAGAAGAACAACTGTGGTGACGTGGTGGTACTCAATCTCTCTGCGTTTCTGATCCCCCTTTCCAGATCTTCTCTCTCTCTCTCTCAATTCCAACTCATTTGTCGCAAAATCCCCCTCGTTTCTGCTCATCCTCTCTATCTCTATCTAGTCTATACCTCAAAACTTTATCACCCCACTGCGATCCCCCCTCTCGGGCCGTCCGCTGTCTTCGTCCGTGTTTTATGTGTCTGAGGACCCCCGACAACTTATATTATATATAACTCTTCTTTGTTTTGAGTGATGTGGCATAATAAACACGTGGCATAATAAAACATTGATCTCTGTGATTCAGGTGCCATGGGATATACTGAAGATCTGAAATTTTTTATTGGGGTTACAGTTTTTCAGGAGTCTGGGACAACAGGGTCAAGAAAAAATCCAATTGTTCATAGTGTCATCTTTACCCAGAAGACAGCTAGACTTTGTTCACTATGATTTTCAATTTTTGCTCGTCGAGAGCTTATAGAAAAGTATAATCATGCCCCACTTCCAGTCAATTCCGTTTCTTGATCTACCCGTGCGCATTTAAAATTGAGCATTTGTGGTGAGATATCGAATGTCTCTAAAGTAGGTCATGATTATACTTTTATGAAAGCTCCCGGCGAGCTGAATTTGAAAATTGGAATTAAATTAGTCTAATTTCTCAAATTTTAGCGTTTTCAACGTTTAAAAAAATGTTTGACTTACGATAAATTGTCGAAAACTCTCGAAAAAAATTTCCATAAATTTCAATTTGTAACGATGAGACCTGATATAGTGTATTAGCTCGGCACAGTTTTTGCAACTGCGCTCCACCGAAATCCCCTTGAAATGTGTATATTTTCATCTGATTCTCCTAATTTCGCACATGATTTTCTTCGGTTTCGGTAGAGCGCGGTTGTAAGAAGCGTGCTAAGCTGAGCATATTTGATCTCCACACTATTTTCACCTTCCAATATTCCCTATTTTATCACTAGAGCGCACTTGTCAACCACCTGTTTCCCTAGTCCATAGATCAGAAAATGTGATTCTGCTGGTATCAAAAAGTGATTCCTATGTATTTCAACACTTCTTATTTTCCTCTTATTTTAATTTCGAAACTGCACTGAAACCTCACAAAAAGTACATAGTGCCCCCTCCCCCTGAAAATTCAAAATTAGGCCATTTCATCAAATTTCGGAAGACAACTTTCGTCCCAAAAGAAATCATGGCTTCCTAGTCATTCAAAAATGATGGAGGCTGTCACCACAACACGACCGCATCCGTCTCTTCTCTTCCTCTCTGCGTCTCTCTGATCTCCCACACTCTCTCATCACCCTAAGCATATCTTTTATACGTCGGTTCCCCCCTTTCCTCCCGGCGGGAAGAGAAAAAAGGGCTCACTTCTTCTCTTCACTCCTTGCTCCATTTTCAACCAACTGTCTTTGTTACACTCTCTGCGTCTCTCGACTCTCGTGTACTCTCTCGTCTTTTTGATGAATAATCACGGATCAAATGATAGATACAACAATGCGACACATACACACCACGTTGGCTTTTTTCAATCTTACGATTTGGGGCGGGGATGACTTTTAGGATAATTTGAATAATAGGGGCAAAGTGATCATGAGATTCAAATTTTTTATTCGGACTAGAGTCTAGTGTAGATCATGGCTTTCTATATTAGAAGATCATTCTCCTTACTTTTTGTGGCTCTGGCTCTTTTTTTAACTTTAAGAAAATCGATGTGTCCTTTTTACAATCTTTCGAAATCGTGTTTAGTTCAACTTGGTTTTTTTCGAAGAACTGACACCAATTTAAATTAAATTCTGAATATTTGTTAGCGCTGCACAGTTTTCGCAACTACGCTCCATTGAACTTTTCTATTATATATCTGCGCCTCTCTATTTTTCTCGAAAATTGTCCAGTTTCGATAAAGCGCGGTTGTAAAAACCGTAAAATGCTAATAATGAAATTTTTTTGCTACAGTAACATTTCTTTTTTTTCTTGTGAACCTTTAAAGATTTGATAGAGCGTAATTAACTGAGATCAATTATATTATCATCATGATACCAAACATTTTTTTGCTCTAACAATCCATGCTATAATGTTTTCTTTTAACTCTCAAAAAATCCATTCCATTTTCAATAAAACAAAAAGTTCCAAGGGACAAGTGTAAAGAATTTTAAAAAAAATAGAAAAAGTGCAATTTATATATTTTTCTCAACATAATAAACCCCAACTCTTCCCTCTTTTCCCCCCTCATTCGCATTCTTTCCCCATGTTTCATTTGCTCTTCTTCTTCCTCTATTTCTTACTTTTTAGAGAGAAGTTTCCACTTTTCATTCTGAATTCTGGAAGTACACTGAGCTTTTTTAGCTGAAATTTGGACAAATGAGTCAACAACGATGGTGATTAGATTTTTGTTCTTTGCAGCAGGATGTCGAAATTTAGAATGTCCTCCGAGATTGCTTAAATTTCATTATCCGTTTTTTGAATTTCATTCACCAAATATAGATCAGAAATCCGAAAACGTTGTTTTACTTCACATTAGCTCGGCACAGTTCTTCCAGCTGCGCTCCACCAAAACGTTCTTGAATAATGTCTCTTTTTCTCTGAGTCTCTCGATTTCGCACATAATTTTATTCGGTTTCGGTAGAGCGCGGTTGTAAGAAGCGTGTCGTGCTAATACTAATCAGAACCAACTAAAAGATGGTCTAAGGTTTTAATAAAGCAAGTATTAAGACAGTCTGGATTTTACTTTTCTGATTATATTATCAGTTTCGATTCAGGCAGTTTTATTTCGGTTGATTCTGATTAGAGACACAGAAACACCCAGATCTTGAGCTAGCTATAACGACACAACAGAATTCATGATTTTTGTAATTTTTCTTGACTGATTACTCTGAAAAAAAACAAAGTTTGCTCAATATTTTTCAAAAAAAAATTTTTGCGGGCTGAAACACTTCATTGCACTTGTGCACGACCAAACTTGATTTTTTTACACAGTAGACTCACCGTAATTGATGATAACTTTTAGATCGGTGATAATTCGCTATACATTTTTATGAGTTCCAGAAGCCCCAAACGATTTCTGGCTGTAATGCAGGTTTTGTGGTTTCTATAAAAATCGGATACTGTATTTTTTCTGGTTACACACAATTTTATTCCAGCCAGCAAATTTTCTCATAAAATCTTTTTTTCTTTAATTATGAGGTATCTTTTCCAACATTTTCAATTTTTGATTTTTTCTTCACGACAATCCCCTGTACTTTGTGATTTGCTCCTTCCAATCCCTAGAAATTCAGAAGTCCAAAAATCCCCCTCTCATCTGCAATCCTCCTTATTTTTCTATTTTTCTTCATTTCCAGAATCCTTTGATACCTTTCCCATCATTTTCTTTTCTTTTCTCTTTCCCTTCCCCCCATATTTTTTTTCTTTTCAGAAATCTGAAATCCAAATTAGTCTCATCTTTTTCTTTTCCTTTCCCCTTCCTTTCCTCTTTTCTCCATCACTTTTCATTTTGTATCGAAAAATGATTTGTTTATTTTCATTTACTTCTTCAATCTTCTTCGGGGCCGTTTGTTCTGATACTTTTGAGACAGAGAATTTGTAAATAATAAACATTTTGAATTCGAAATTTTGCAGAAAAGGAAAAGAAGAAGTGTTCCAAAATTCGAAACAGTATAATTTTTCAAAAATTTTGAATTTTTGGGAACGTTTTCCAAGTTTGGCTCAAAAATATTGGATTTCTTTATTTTTCGAAGCTCCGCCCCTTAAATCTTCCTTCTCGAACTTTAAAAATATATTGTCTAGCCTGCTCCGCCCACCTAGACAGTCTAGGTGGGCGGAGCCTATCGAACCTGAATTTTTTCTCATATTTCCCATTTTCTTCTCGATTTCATGTTCTTTTCTATGGTTTACTTGGAAAAATCTGTAGCTCCGCCCACTTTTCAAGTTTCTCTATTGTCGAAATAAAAAAAGTGATACCCGGTGTTTGCGGACTTAGTGCAAAATTTCAAAAATTAACACTAAGTCCGCAAACACCGGGGTGTCACTTTTTTTATTTCGACAATAAAAACTCTAAAAGTGGGCGTGGCTTCAAGAAACAGTTAGTTAATTTCGTTAATTTCCAGATGCACGAGACGGACGGAGGACGCAACTGAAGTGATTTTTTCTCTCCGAAGACATCGTCTTGCAGAAGCTGAATCCAGTAGAAGAGAGGGCAACAGAAGGAGGTCACAATGAGAGCGGTACGCGATTTTTATGGGGTTTTTGGACTGGGAAAAATCTGGAAAAAACTGGAAAAAATCTGAAAAATACGGTTGCCTTCTTCGCGTCAAAACAAAAAGTTTAACGATCCGGATGACGTCACAAGAAGCAGCAGAAGACGTCAGTTCCTTCGACGATTCGCCGGGAGCCGAACTGATTTGCGATTCTGAAAAAGAGCGGAGAGCCCTCTCTCTGTCAAGTGTTTTGGGTTCCTCCCGACTTTCTTTCCCCTTTTTCGTTCTTCCGGTGTCTCTTTTCTTTCGGGACAGAAAAGAGTGCGTCTTCCCGCAAATTGTATTAGTTTCGTTTAAATGGTCACGATTTTCTCTCGTCGTGTTTAGACTGAAATTGAACTTTTGATTGAACTGAAATTGAGTCGCTGGTGGCGATCAGCCTAGGATTCCTCCACTTTCTTCACCCGCTTCTCAATGTTATCCTGTAGTCAGTGTTTGGCGAACGTGGTTACAGTTTTGCCCGCCACCCACAGAACCAGAGTTCGACCCCCTCCACTTTTGTTCTTTTTTATTTTCTTTTTACTGTTAAAGTATCGAGAATTTATAGATAAAAAGTTCCATTTAGCACCTTTGCTCCTTCTCTCTATTCTCTTCAAGCACACGGCACACGTACTCTCGACTTCATCCTCTGACACTTCTCCAATTTCCTTTTTGTGCTCTTACAAACACATACACACATAGAAATATCCATATTCATAATAGAACTTGTCGTCCCCTTTTTGCCTCTCTCTCGACATCTTCTTCTTCTTCATAGTTGTCGTCACGTCTTCTGAAGATCATCATCATCATCTTCATCTCCAGAAGACGTGTTGGAGACGACGTCGTCAAAAAATGACACGTCGTCACCGTGTCCCTCAGCTAGGCTAATTGGTTCTTTCGTCTCCCGGTTTTCCATATTTCTCCGTTTTAAAAAAGGAAAAAGTTTTTGAATTTTTAGTCTTTGGAAAAAAATTAGATGCAAAACTGGGAAGAAGAAGAAAAATGAATTGAGAAGGTTCTCTCGAAGAGCAGAGAGAGTCAGAGTGAAGGAAAAAAAAAGTATTCTGAAGGACTTGTTTATGAAGAAGGAGCAAAAAAGGATGCTTCTCCTCAGATAATTGAGTGAAAATAGCTGGTGATGAGGGGAGGCCCTTTACCCATATTCACTTTAGGCAAACAAAAACTGAATTAATTTTTCTTTTTTTTGTTGAAATAAATTGAGGAAGCGGAGGACAACCTTTGACTTCTATTGTCAAGACTCTTCTCACAGCGTTCATTTTCCGACTTTCCTCATGCAGCTATACGCCCACCGATGCCGACAGTTAACGTGTTGCGGAATGGTTAACGCTTTTGCCCTCGGCGCAAACGACCGGGGTTCGATTCCTTCCTCTGATAAATCCTTTTTTCTTTCTTTTATATGAAGAAATTCCAATCCATCTCTCTATCTCTCTACCTTTTGCAATCTCATCGTCTTCCCTAACCGAATTGCTTCCAACTGCTCGCGTTCCTTCTCCAGTAACTCTTCTTCATTTTCGTCTTCTTCTTCTTCGGAATTGCAATACAAACCACTCTTCTCCATTTTTCATCCTGTTCGCTTTGTTTCTAGTTTCCTCGTCTTCTATAATTAGCTTGCGGTGTTGTTTCACCCAATTAGTGTTCCAATGTTGCGAGTCTTCGCCTCTCTTCGCAGACTCATTTTTTAAACGAAAATTTTCAAAAATTTTCAAAAAAAACCGCAACGCCAACCACGTGGCACTTCTTGGCGGGAAACTTGAATAGCAAAAGCTCACCTACCTCAATTCTCCGTAGCCCAAAAAGGTGGAAGAATATAGAAAGAATTTCAGAAAAATAGTCAAGTCTTGTGTGTCAGTCTGAATTCTCTTTGCTTACTTATTTTTCCTCATCTGAAAAAAAATATTCTTGAATGAATAGAGAGAGAGAGAGAGGTCCGAAGGAAGAAAATGTGCTGTCCCCTCTCCCTCTTATTCTGCGTGAATGGATCCGTTGATAGACAGTGAGAATGAGGGCGAGAGAGCAAGTTTTCAAGAGTATTTCAACTGAAATTCAGACCGGAGACGCAGAGATTCTTCCCTTTTTTGTGTCCCCTTCTATCTCGTCTTCTTCTTTTTTTTTCTGTCTCCCCGGGTCCCGCCCCGGATCGAGTTCAGCCAAGCAAGCCGTGCTCAACTAATTGCTCTATTTGTGCTGCTCCTCACTTCTTCTCCATGGATCCTGTGCTCTTTTAATGTTCCACCCAATTTCTGGTAGCAGTTCCTTGTAGTTTGGATTCTGGTTTGGGTCTGACTTTTTGAAATTTCAAGTTTCGGTACGGTCTTCCATTCGGTAGAGCGCACCGGTGTTCCTCCAGCGGGTATAGGCAAACCGCTACCGGTGTGTAATGGACATGCATGGCGCAATGCGTAACGGTTTTGGCTCTTAATCCAACCATCCCGGGTTCGAATCCCAGTTCCACTTTTTGGTTTTTTGCATATTTTTTCTTTATCCTTTTGCACACATCAAACTCAAAACTTTCACAGGAAGAAACTCTCATTCTTATTCCGTATTCGCCCCGCGCCAAAAGAAAAAAAGCCAATCTGCCTAAGTGACCTCTCCATGCCCTTTCTCTTTCTTTTGTTCTCACACCTGCAACCAACATGATCCACATTTTCTGAAAAGTAAGAAATCTTCCATCGCCCAACCACTTTTCGATAATCAGGAAGTTGTAATTGACGAACTTCCTGCATTTCTCACACTCTCCCTCCCTAGATCTCATCTTATTTCATTTCGAAGATATTTTAGTATTCAAGCTGTTTTAGTTTTAGTTTTCTCGTCATAAAGCTTGTCTTCTTCTTACTTTTCATTAAAAAGTTTGTGTTTTTTGTGTGCATTACAAAAAAAATATATAAAACATCTGCTCGATTTCGTCGATTTCCGTCGTCACCGGCGTCGCAGTTGTCGACAACTACCGCCAAGTTTTTATTTTTATTTTTCATTTCGGTTTTTGTCTCTAGGCAACTAGGCTTTTTGGTACTTCGAAAATAGAAAAGAAAAAAGAGAAAGATGAGGGGAGGAGTCGAACCCCCGACCTTTTGAACCGCAGGCAAAACGAGAGTCACTGAGCTAATCGCACCACTGAGTAAAACAGCAGAGAAAATGTATAAGTGCGATAGCTTTTTTGAATTTTCGAGGGCTCAAGAGCTCTGATGCAAGTGCGCTCTAATGACGCTATTTCTGATCTAAACCCATTCCGGAAATCCCAAAATAAGAATGTTATGTCTGCATACAAAGACTACTGAAACCTAATACCTAGTTCCGCCTCCACACACCCGGGGTCCCTTCTCGCCCTCCGATTTTACTGCCCCCAATTTGTCATTGACTTTATTTTTGAAAAATGGAAAAATTCATTCATTTTTCCCATTTTTCATCACCGGCGACTCTTCCACGTTGTGCATACAAAATGTTGCTCTTTTCTTCTTTCGGTGATGAGCCCATCATCATCATCATCGCACTTTTCCTCACCACCACCGAAAAGCAACTCATTTCGGCGTGGCGTGGACACGACGACGTCCTCGTTTTTCCGGGTTTTTTCCGCCGTTTTCTAATGAAGACTTTTCGAAAATGAGAAGACGGGCGGCCCCTTCTTCTTCTTCGTCTTTTTCAACATCTTCTGCTCCAGATGAGGTGCAATACACACGACGACGTCTTCTGAAGTGAAAGTTAGCAGAAGGCGTCGTCGTCAAACATTGACAAATCCGATTGCCTTTTGCTGCCCCGCCCGCTTTGTTTCTTCCTGTTTTTATTAGATTTTTTCTCGCCCTGGATGTCTGCGTCTCTCACTCTCTTTCTGATAGGTCCACTAAATATTGATGGAAATTTTAGCCATGATTTTAGCCATGATTGACAAGTTTTTCGGAAAAATCTTTGAAAATTGGGCTTTTGAGCCGGGAACTGAATTTTTTGGTTTATTGGAATTTCTGAGTTTTCAACCAAAAGGCTCCAACTTTTGTCAGCTTCAATCGATCAATTTTCTTTGTAGACAATTTCGGCGTCCCAATATTACAATTTCCGTGATCAGCTCGTCGAGAGCTTTCAGAAAAGTATAATCATGACATACTTCCGTTCAATTCCATTTTTGACCTACCTATGCGCCTTTAAATTGGAGCATTCGTGGTGAGATATCGAATGTTTTCAAAGTAGGTCATGATTATACTTTTATGAAAGCTCTCGACAAGCTGAATTCAAAAATCATAGTTTTTTGTCTGATAAACCTGTCACTTTTGAAATCAATCTGAATTTTGGAAGTATTTGCGCTGTTACCTTTTCCGGTTACATGTGATTGTGTCCAAATAACAAAAACCAATCAGATAATACGTTGTGTACCGGAAATAAGAATGAAAAGAGACTGATAAATATTATTTGGGCATCTTTCTCAAAATATCTGAATATATCTAAGTGACGAAAACGGAATATATTCAATTTTTGATCGCCTCTTTATAAATCTCCGGACACAGAAAGAACAAGAGTAGAAATGTAAATTGGTCGTTGTTAGCAACCCGCACGTTTTTTTCTTTTTCTCCTTTCGACACAAAGAGAGCTCAATTTTCATTTCTCTCTTTTCATTCCATGTATCCATTTCTACTTAATCCCCCTTTTTGGACTTTACTTGTTGAAAATGCGCTCTATTGGACTGAGTTTTTGTTTTCCTTCATTGAAAGTTAGATTTTTGAATTCAACGTGGCAAGAGCTTTCAGAAAAGTATAATCATGACGTATTTTAATTTTTGATCTACCTCCACTTCTCTTCAATCAATTATTCTGATCTTTCTCTCTCTCTTACCGTACCCTCCGCATACAGTATTCCTTCAGACGAGTAATTTGACCTACCACCCCCCAACAAAAAACTCTCCCTCCAAACCCCAAGAAATGCGTGGCGAATCATGAAGACAGCGGTATTCGGACGTGATTCGGGGGAGCCTGGCTCCCCGTGTGGAGCCCCACCCTCACTAACATTCACACCGCCGGCCACACTGGTCCCGCCCACTCATCATCACTCCCGGACGAATCAACGTGGCGTCAGTGGAAGCGGTGCGAGTGGAAGTGGAAGTTGTGATCGAGGACAGAATGCGTCGGGTGCCGGTGGACCACGAGCGTCGCACTCGTCGCGGAGGACAAGTCGAATGCATAATGTTTCGGCACTGGGGGTTGGTTTTTGGTTTTAACTTTTGAAAAACATGAAAAAACTAGAAAAACGCATTCATTTTCAAATTCTGCTCGTCGAGAGCTTTCATAAAAGTATAATCATGACCTACTTTGGAAGCATTCGATATCTCACCACGAATGCCCCAATTTAAAGGCGCATTGGTAGATCAAAAACGGAATTGACTGGAAGTAGGTCATGATTATACTTTTCTGAAAGCTCTCGTTGAGCTGAGTTTGAAAATGTTAGAGTTTGCAACGGGAAATTGTGTAAAAAATTTGAAAATCCCGACCAAACCTGTGTTCAAATCTGTCAAAAACTGGAATAACGACTATAAAATCAAAATTAAGATACTGTTGACTAAATTAAACATTTGTGTTAAAATAGGCTCCGCCCACCATTTTTTTGGTAGGTCAAATTGAAAAGATCTAAAAGCCAAGAAATACATGAAAACGGTAAAAAATTCCGTTCTAAAAACTGGAAAATTGAGAAAACTGTAAGTTGTTTTTTCTAAATTTTTCAATACAAAGCCACCGGTTCCAACATAATCCATACCCCTGGAAAAAAGTTTTCATGGTTTCAGAAATTGCGCTCCACTAGACTTTTGTAAAATTTTACCATGCACCTCGCTGGAGCGCGATTGCTGAAACTATGAAAAGTATCGTTGAGTCGATGCTCAGCGAATCAGTCTTCTTTCTCTTTCTCTCATTTTTTCTGTTACTCCATCTCTGAAAAAACTGAAAAAAGGAATATTTGGGTTGTTGGTATATATCCAAATGAATCCATCTTCTCTCCCCCCATTTTTTGTTGCTTATAATGATGATGTGTCTCTTCTTTTTGCTCATTTCTTCTTTTTTGTGCGACCAAAAAGATATACTAGTTGGTTAGGTCGCCTACCAGAAGATGTCTTGTTTCTGGAGTACACTTCTCTATCCTTTTCTGCCTAAAAATTATCCACTAGTAGTCTAAAACACTTAAAATTTCATAGAAAACAATAGGAAAAAAGGAAAAACGAAGAATGAATTAATTCAACTAATTGAAATTATCCACCCCTTTCTTTTCTCCTTTTCTTCTTCTTCACACACTTTTTTTGCTCTGAAATATAGAAAAAACAGAGAAAAGAAAAAAGTGGTCTTGATTGTCATTGACATATATATGAAAGATATTATATATATGGATATTTATTTAATAGACTCTTTTTTTCTCCCTCCTTCAATTGTTTCCTGACCACTAACCGAGTGAGGAAACCTCTTTTTGTTCTAGTTTTGGTTTAGACTTCATTTTGTATTATTTAGTGGTTAATTTTTTTGATGATGCGACATTACGGTGAAAATTTTGCGGTTTTTCGGTTAAAATTCTGTGTGAAAACGTCCAAATTTCATAATCTAGAAATCTATACTTGTCAAGGCCCAGCCCGGCCCCAACTTAGTTTAATTTTTTCGAACATTTTTTCAATTTTTCATAGAAAGTGTTCACACTTTCGATTATTCTTCAGAAGTTCTTTTATTTCTGAATGATAGCTGGAAGTTTGACTTTTTCGCAAATAAATGTGATTTTTGAACTTTGGCGCCAATTAGCATTACCATCGTGCTTAATTTCGCTGACAAGGCCCAGCCCCACCCACTTTTCAATTTCGCTGAGTATCGACTCATGGTACATAAAAAGCTGTCGTGTTGGCGACGATACGTAGCTTTTTTTTTTTTTTATTGGTTAAGTTTTGTAAAATTCGAAAAAATGGTGACAAAATAATTTTTAATGGCTTTGGAAATCGATTTTTGTTAGTACTCGAGAGTTAGGCCACCAATAAATATTCTGCCAGTTGAGAATGCGTTCCTAGGCCACCAAGACAATAAGAATTTTAAAATGAAACCTCCATTTTCGGTTAAAGGCGCATGGAATTTCTTCGGATGGGTCTCGTAGTTGAAATGGTGAAAAACGTAATTTTCTACAGTTTTCCATGTTTTCAACTACGAGACCCTTTTTTTCCATGCGCCTTTAACACCCCCGGCAAGTGTTCGTGAACCAATATTGGCTTTTATGCCATCGACCTCTCGTAGACTAGAAACCCAAGACACCGAAAAACTAGTCCAAAACTTTTTCTCTGCAAAAACTCGAAAACCTCCGTGAAAAGACTCGAACCATGATCCCCCGGATAAATTAAATTTGACAATCGGCCGCCAGAATTGTGTCTATTTTGTATGGAGGTCAAGAGAGGGAGAGAGAGAGGCGAAAACGAGATTGAGGCTCAAAAAGGCTCGAAATTAAAATTTGTGTCCCTCCCTCTCTCCTTCTCTCTTTTTTCCAAAACTTTGTTCACTGACCTCCCCTTCGGGGCAGATATGACGAATCTTTTTTTGGAGGTTTTTGATAGAAAAACGATTTTTCTATATTTTTTCTTCTTGTTTTCAGATAGAGATCGGAAAATTTCATTATGGGGAACACCTGTCTTTGTTTTTTGCGTTTTTTCCATGAAAATACTCCATTCGATCGAAATAGTAAGCTACATCGGAAAGAGACGCAAACAAGCAAACACTCTAGCTTCTCTGCACTCTCTCCATCACCCTCTCTCTCATCGTCAATCTTCTGACATTCATATCTCTACAGTATGAAACGATATTAAAAACTTTTCAACTACAAAAATGTTCAAAATGTCTCGCTGAACATTTTTCTGGTTGACTACTTTTTGATAGCTCAACTAGCTTTCGAGATATAACGTCTTGGGTGTTCTAACTCGTTTTCTCCGCCACTCTGCGTCTCTCATCCTCAAATACTCTCTCGTGCTCCACAATCATTTTGAATCAAATTAGACGTGTGAAGACGAAAAGAAGAACCTCTTTTCTCTTTTTTTTTGTCTTCTTCCTTGACGGTAATTTGTGTAGAAAAAGAGTCGAAAGAGCACACTCGTTTCTCGCTCTCTTTTTGTTTTCAATGCTACAAAGCAACAACGTCTTCTGCATACAACGTCTTCTGAATCTGGAGAGAGACAAGGTCTTCTAATCATGAATTCCTTGAAGAAGAGGTGTGTAGAAAGTTTTTCGGGAATTTTTTAGTTCTTGAGGACAAGAGAAAGTAGACTTTTCTCTAATTGATTGTTCTAGAGTAGACTCTTTTCTACTTTAGAAAAATCTGAGATTTCAAATATCGGTATTTCTAGGCCGGTATTCAAATATGGCCTAATTTTCCAAAGTTTTGTTTTCTAGGCCATGACATCATTGAAAAAGAGTCGACCTAAAATTTCTTTCATGAAATTTCTCTTCCATTTTTTTTCTAAAGGGCCTAATTTTTTAACCTTTTAGGTTTTCTAGGCCACACTTTTTTGTTTCTCCAGGTGGCCTAGAAACCTCTCCATTCGATTTCTCTTCCATTTTTTCACGACTTGGAAGAATTGGAATTCACAGCATTTTTTTTCTCAACACTTAAATTTCTATGATGACCTAACTTTTTGACGTTTTGGTTTCCTAGGTCATCGTATTTTCATTGTCGAGGTGGCCTAGAAACCTCTCCATTACAATTCCTCTTCCATCTTACTAAAATGACGCCAACACCCAAAGGACCTGGGGGATCTCCGACCTTTCCGACATTCCTCTCTCTTTTTTTGCAACAAAATTTTCCAAAGATGTTGGAAGGGACCTTTATCATCTCTCAACATCTTCTATATTATGTTCCTTCCTTTTCTTTTTTTTCTTCACACAACATTTTTCCAAAACTTTTTTCCCCGAACAAATAAATATGTTGAAATGCAGATGGAAGTAACTGCACCGGTGTAATTAAACAGAGAATGGTCCGAAGAAGTCGTTCGAAACGAAAACTCACTCAACTCATCATCTCCAATGGGTATATACAGGTATGGATTGTGTTGATCATCGGTGGCTTTGTATTGAAAAATTGGGTTTAAACAACTGAAAAAGGGCGGAGCCTTAACTCTAAATAATTGAAACTATCCGGTTTATAAATGTTCGTAACTCATATCTCCCACCCCCTTCATAAATTAATTATAACTTCCTCCTTTATTATGTGTACTCCTCCTCGACAATCTATGTACTTCTTCCTTGAAATGTTTATCGAATTGGATCTTACATCTTCATAGAATCCCCAAATCTTGAATTCAGTTTCTGTAAAATGGATATGCACCTTAAAAGCAGCCATGCAGCAAAAG
Source organism: Caenorhabditis latens (assembly GCA_002259235.3). Lineage (NCBI taxonomy): Eukaryota > Metazoa > Nematoda > Chromadorea > Rhabditida > Rhabditidae > Caenorhabditis > Caenorhabditis latens. Next base: position 3,700,092 of record CM056094.1, read on the forward strand.
TTAGGGCAATGATGAGATGACTGAACAAACAAATCATTTCTAGCCTAGACCTAGTTGAGTATAGTTTGTTGTTGGATCTCTGGAATTAAGAAAACGGGGCTAGTCAGCAAAGGGCAGACAAGTCGATTTCGAACGACTCAAGATATTGGGCCCTGGTACTCTCGAGTCCATAAACTCCGAATCGGTAATAACATTCTGATGAATCCTCCCGTGAACAAAGTTATGATCCGTTAAACTTCTCCTAAGTTTCAGTTTTTCCGAGTCAAATCTTGGAATAGCTACTTATCTGAATAATTTGTGGTTCTTCACTTTTCCTGTTCTGAGGCCTTCACGATCTCAGTATCTCACGCGAGCAGTCACATTTGATGAGACCCACAAAAAAATACTGTATCAATCTTGATTAAATACTTTTATCACAACTTGACAGACCTGACTTAAATATCTGATCAGTTTCTGATCTGACAAATTATCGAAATTGTTCAAACCCCTGTATTCGGTTGACCTAGTTTCTTGGTTTGATCTGCTCTCAAATCTGAAGCCTGAAAATTCAGTTGATCAGACAGATCATTTCAAAAGCAGCTGCCTTGTTTCAAAACCTGAAACACCGAATTGCTGAAATTCACAGCATTGATCTCCGTGTTAAGGTACTATAACTGTAGTTTTGAAGATATTGGTGTCTTTTTGAAACACTTTCCTTAAATGATTGGAGACGCGTTGGTAGATTTTACTGTATTTTCAAAAAGTATTGACTGTCACTTGCTATGAAGTAGTCTGGGGTCTGCCAAGACAGTGAGCTGACTTTGGTTTTCAGGCTGAATCGTGACATTCTGATATATCACATTTCCAAAGGGATTCTCTGAAACATAAGAGATCCCTGATTCCATTACTTCCTCAAGAGGCATCCCACCAAGTTCAGAGGACTCACTCGTTCCTAATCACCCATCATCTTATCTCTCATGGCAGAGACTCATGCTGAAATAATTTTCATTATTAACACAAAATTTCTCTCTATAGTCTCATCTTCCTCCCAAAAAACTTGAAGATTCTTTTAAGTGCTCCTCTTCTTTTTGTCTATTCCTTGGACGGACAAAGTTTTCTAATAAACAAATTTAGTAAGGAAGTGTGTTCGAGTACCCTTTTCCTCCTCCTCCTCCTTCTCCAAAACTCACTTTGGCTGGTTCTGGCTCCACTTCTTCTTTCGTGTGTTCGTTCCTTCTCGTCTTTGGTCTGACAAGGAGACACAGTGGCCCTCGTAACAAATTCATGAAAATCACCTAGTGTCGCGTTGCTTTCTCCGCCTGTCTCCAGATGCCCGATTTTTTCGGGTAAGTAAGAGACACGGCCACATGCACACACATATATATACACATCAGAAGTTACTACTAGAAAAGGAAAAGAAAAAACGTCGCAGGGCCCTGACTGACATACACACACAGTGACAAACAATATGAAAAGCATTGGGTAAGAAGGGAGAAAGAGAAAGAGGCGGAGAGAGAAAGTGACCAAGTGCTCCAAAAGCAAGAAGAAGAAGACGTAGAAAATAAGAAGAAGAAGAAGGCGTTGAAGAAGAAGGAGCAGTATCTGAATTAAATCTCGCACTCTTCCTTCAACACCGCCTTCTCTCTTCTGCTCCTGTCCGGTCCGGAGGAGAGGAAAGGAGTCTTCGTTTTTCGTTTTCCTTTCCCCCCTCTTCTAATTTATTTCTTCCCCCCATTCTTCACACCCGGTCACCCCGATGGACAGGACCAGACCGTCCGTTCGGAACTACAGTCTCGATCTGACACGACATCGGAAGCTGACGGACGCCAAGGCCGTGTCGCCATCATCATGTTCTGTGAAGTTTATGCCGGAGGTGTTGGATAATCAGAGGAATACGTCGGCCAGGAAGCACTCGTCACTGTCACAACCCGCGTTGAGGTGTCACTCGAGACAGCATCATAATATACTGAGTCCACATGCGTTGGCGGTGAGTTTTTTGTTGATTGGGGTGTTTGGAAAGGGAAAAATTGTAAATCGAGGTGGAAATTTTCACAAGAAAAAGGTAAAATTGGTACTGTAACCAGCTACTGTAATTCGTTTGCCAAAAACAGTGTACCACTCGTAACCTATAGAACAAGGTCCTACGACTCACAAGGTTCTCTGAAATTCTATGTCAAAAAATCAGATTCCAAAGGTATGGGATCGCTCTGATCTCCTTAAGCAGTTTCTATACAGAAAATCAGAAAAGGGATTCCCTAGGCTCTTGAGTTGATCTACAATCTGTAACCTGAAAATTCAGACCCCCAGACTGATCTTAGACCAGGTCATCTGAATTCACCTGCTCCCCCCTCCCTTTACCATAATCTGAAACACCAAATTTCTCATTTTCATTAAGACCCGATATTACTGTAGTTCTTAAAAAACTAGAATTCCATTTTTAGTTCAATGTTTACCTATGGGCCTTGTAGTATCGTCACCTTGTCAGATAATTAGCGGTGTTGAAAATATTTTTGAGATTTCTAAACCAGGGATTTTCTAGGCATCAACAGATCACTATAGGTAGTGATTATCTAGGAGTGATTTCATTTATGACTCAACTGGTTTGCAGCCTGAAAAAAACTAAGGCTTGATGTGTTGTAGCCCCCTCACCTCACCTCAATTCAGAGCCCCCTGATCCTGATCTTTTAAATTTTTTTTCTAAGACGTTTCTCTAACAAATGTGTTTTAGCTGTACACATGCATAATGTATACTTTTCTCGAAGACCCGCGCGTCAGAACTGCCACCACCGCTCTATTGTTCGGCGTGGTTTTCCGAAACGTTTCCCGGGGTGATCAAAAGAAAAAAAGATGTAACGACTACTGTAGGTCTTGTGACGCCTTTTGCCTGACTTGGTTATGACGTTGATCGGGTCGGACTCGGGCTCGTCGGGAGTGGGATACTGTAGTTTTGGGGAACTTAATGCGTCTGAGGCGCGCCAGCATGAGTAGGGGAAGATAAATTTTCTAGGATTCAAGGGGACACACAGAATAGAAAATTCCTCCAGATTTTAGCAGAATCAAGAATCAGAGATCACCTGAAGAATGTTATCAGATCTTCCTCCTAATCCAATTCTTGGGGAACAATACAAAGGACACAAAAGGCTCGTTGTCTTTTCATTCGGTGGTGCCCCTCCTCGCTTTCTTCTATCTCGTCGTGGCGCCCTAGCAACGCCTCCAGCTGAAGACGAAGAAGAAGAACAGAAGGTGCTCTCACTTTTCCCGCTCGTTTTCTTGTTGGGACTCTCTGCGTCTCCAACGTCTTCATCACACCTACAATGAGACTCTCGTGTCTTTTCTCTTGAGGGCACCACACCCCCTTTTCACTTTTTTTTTCTGTGAGCCCCCGTATTCGAAACCAGGCAGGCATCCCATCCTCGTAAGGTGTATGTGTGGTGACCCTCTGATTCCACTATGAATTCATCCGTCCCAATGATCGACTTGTCATCTGGAGATGACGAAGAGGTCGACTATGCAATGATGAGAAGCTACCTGCCGATGCCAGGACCGTCTGATGGAGAAATGGAGGTTCCGAGTCTTCTATTCGGAAATGGTAATCTGTGTAGATCCACGTTATCCATAAATCAACCATCCATGGCTCCATCCCCATTCTCCGAGATTACGGTTTCATCGCAGCGTCCGTTGGTGGCAAGATCCGGATCCAATTCCAGTGAGCACACGGCGTTGATGAAGGAGGCGCTGAAGAAGAAACCAGTGGCGGATATAGCTCATGTAAGTTGTTTTTCAGTCTGTCTGTGTATCGGTTTGTCCAAACTGCTGTTATTTTTATACCATAATTCGCAAAGTCTGTAACTTTTCATACCTTCTCCCAGCTATAAAAAAACTTTATACGTTCGTTTTGCTCTCCTCCTCCTAGCTCCCCGCCAAATTATGGGGTTTCGAAGGCCCATAATTCACGCGTTTTCCACACCGTCGCCTATTTAAATGAGAGCAGCACACACCAGGCGACAGATGGTGGCGATTCGGAGTGAGAAGGGGAGTCAGGAGAAAGAGGCGATTAAATTTTGTATGATGGGAACAAGAGCGAATTATTGTAGTGAATAGAGGGTGGTGTGTGACCTGGGTTCTGACTTGAGTAAATTTTTTGTAGCTCTGGAGTTTAGATCAAAGAGGGACGCCGTTGGTGCGGTTTTTTGAAAATGAGAAAGTGGGCAATGTTTCAAAACAAGCCATGTCCAGAAAAACCGATTTTGTGATCTTAAAACTGGGCGACCGTATCCTACAGTAGCCCACAGTAATATTATACTGTTAACCTCTGGAATACTTGCGTCAATCTGAATTCCATAAAATTTGAACATAACTTTGATGCCCAAGCTGAGTACAGTAACCTACAGTAATCTTGTTCCTACAGTATCCTAGATTCATCTTTGCTACAGTAGTGTTACGTTATTCTGAAATCTAAAACGATATCTAGCATTGTTATATGCTCTCTGGGATCTACCAAGCTACAGTAATCTACAGTAACCTTTGTGTTTCAATCCATCTTGAAAATGACTACTTTTTGATGTTTCTCTTATGCTGTAGGTCTTCCATGTACCATAAGACTCAAATCCCTGAAAATCAAAACCGAAATGTAAATCCCGTTCCCCGTTCTCAACCAGAAGAACGCGTTCTTGCACTTTCCATTTTCTTCCATCATTTCCATCTACCTGCAATTCCCAACTGCATACCAAATTACAGCTCATTGCCCTTTATTATGTTCTTCCTCTACTACATAATCCCAAAATGACGTCTGGAAATGTGTAATGATTTCCTTCAGAAGATCCTAAGAGCTCTCTACTTCTGAAGAACATCACGTCATCTGTTGGCCACCAAATCCAATTAGCTCCAACCTCAACTTTTTTTTCTTTTATACTCAAAGAGACCGGAAAGAATAATTGATGAGACGGTGTGTGATGCCGAGGTTTCTTTTACTAAAAGGTTTCTCCGACAGAGAGAATAATACAACTATATTTCATTTTTATGACCACCCAGTCGTTCGTCTTCTTTCTCTCATAATGTCCCCTTGTCCCATCTTCTTTGTCTACTTGACATGATGCTTCTTCCCCAGTCCGCTCCTCAAAATTAATTTTTTGTGTGTGTCACTGGTCCCCCTGACTATAATTAGTTCCCTCACTCTCTCTTTTTAAAAAGATGGAATGAAGAAAAAGAAGAAGACGGAGATAATTTGCTCAAAGAAACAAATTTATGTGTGTGTGTGCTTCTGCAACAAGATGTTTATCAAAAAAAAGGGAAAATTAAATTGAAATTTTATTTATTTTCGCTTTAAAGGATGAGAAAACTGAAAATTCAAGTTTTGGGAAGGTAAGGGAAGAGCTGCAAACAAGAACATGATCTACAGTAATCCATCATCTACAGTACACCATTCTTACAGTAGTCCGGGGGTCCCTGGTTTGGTCTAGCGGATTCCGGTGCTTGAACGTTTCAGAAAGTTCCATTCGGGGGTCTTACGGTAGCCAACGGTATTCAAAAAACACCTACCGTAACCTACAGTAGCCCACAGCAATTGTATACTGTCCCTTCCTCTGAATTCCATAAAATTTGAATATAACTGTTATGGTTCACAAGCTGAGTACAGTAACCTGCTACAGTAGTATCAATTAATGCTGAAATCTGAAAAGTTTGTCAAGGATCTATCAATCTACAGTAATCTATTGTAACCTTTGTATTCTCTACAAAAATCTGAATTACTGTTCCAAACCTCCCCCCCCACTACTACTAAATTCCACAAATTCTCTTGAAAATGACGAATTGCGTACCTCTTGATTTTTCTCATTTTGGTCCATCTCTTCTTTTTTCTCTTTCTTATCCAGAATTCCTTCTCCGGATTCCTTGAGAAGAGACCTTTTCATTGTCTTTCCCCTCTCGACACACACATTATCGGCACTCATCTCGGGAGCCAATGTCAACACATTGAAACGTTGATTTGGGACGACATCTTCTGGAGGCCATCTCTCTCTTCCTCTCTCACCCCAAGACGCCCTTATTCAGTCAGTACAACACTCTCAGCTAACGTCCTCGTCAGTCTTCTGAATCCCTTTCCCCTCGTCGTCAAAATTCAAAACCTTCCCCTGATCCCTTCCTACTTATCACTTCAAGAAGAGCCTTACTCAACGAATCCATCGTCGACGTCATCTGCGATCCCGAAATCATCATCGACGGGAGCGATGCCACGTCGTCCGCCCCTGCTCCGTCTGGCGCCGGTGCCAGAGGACGAGGAGGACGACGAGGTGTTTTTAGAGGGACAAAGTAGCGACGATAAGCAGAGATTCTTGCCGTTGAGAAAACCGCGTAGATTCCACCACTCGAGCCTTCTGGATTCAGAAGACGTCGTCAATAATAGTGATGATGAGACGGTGATGATGGAGCAAGAGCAAGAGAATAAGGTAAATATTTAGATTTTGCTTCTTCCCCCTTTCTTGTCTGAATCTCTCTGGAATTCTGAATTTTCTCTGTTATTTTTTTATTTTTGTGAAGTATTGGCATGAAGCAAGGGTGACAGATCTGGGAGTGGAAATTTTCGAAAAAAAAAAAATTCAAAAAAGTGAACTTTCGAGGAGAAATCTTTGTTATAAAGTAGTAGTGAGCCTAGAAATTCTAATCTGCAAAAGTTCGGCCACCGGATTTTTCAATCCTTTTGAGCTTAATTTTGGGATTTTTAACCGAATTTTTGCGAAAAAAAAACCTATTTTTCAACAAAATTTGTTAAAAACCATCTAAAATGATCTCACTACAGTTTTTACAAAATCGCTTTCAGCGTTGCTGCAATAACTGAAAAACTCAATGGCCTAACTTTTACACACCTCGGTCACCACCGCTACCGTAACCCTAAGTTTCCAGAATCTTCCATACCGTACCCCTTACCAATTCTTCTAGAAACATCCCTTCATTTCCAGTTTCTCTCTCTCTCTCTCATTTCTCTTTTTCCTGTTGTTCATATATCCAAGTATCTTTTGCACATTAGTGTCTTCCTGCTCAAGTTTCCCATCGTCCAGATGTGTTCCCGCCGTTCCCGTAAACTTTTTTTATAGGAAAAAGAATAAGAAGGGCGGAGAGAAGAAGAGAAGATCCTTCTCTCTAGAAAAGAAGAAGAAGAAGGAGAAGAGCACATTTAATTTCGTTAGCGGCACAAAAAGCAACGAGTCTTTGCACTTTACATGCCATCATACTTCTCCTCCTCCTTTTCTTCCTCTTCTTCTTCGTTTTCCCGCCACTTTTACCCCCCTTTTTTGATGGCTCACTTCCTTACCTTTTATGAGTTTTGGATGGGTAAAAGGAGAACTGTTTTGTTGATTTGGAAAAATTTTTTTGAAATAAAATTGGTACTGTAGGAGTGACTTTCGAAGTGAGGGCTTTGAAATTTTTGAGATTTTGGAGCATTTTCGCTCTACCGAAACTTGGAACACAAGGAAAAGACGCAGAGAAAAACAGTTCGCTATAGGTTTTTCAGAGCTTGAGATGCTGGCGCGCCTTTGACGCGTTCAGGTATAGCCAAAACTTTTAAAATTTAGATAAATCGGTTTGTAATATCTATTTTTATGAAACATTTTTAAATTTTTGGTAATGGCCTAGAAAAGCAACGAAAGAAAGCTAGGCCACCAAAAAACTTCATAGGCGGTTGACAGTTCGGTGAAACGTGTTAGCTGAGCAGACGCACCCTATGGAACTTTTTGGTGGTCTAGCTTTTTTGTTTTTTTTCTAGGCCTTCACTGCAAATTTTTCATAACCACCAAAACTAGAAAGTAAAGTACGGACCGATTCATCAAAAATTTTGAAGCTTTGATAAGACCTGAACGCGTCAAAGGCGCGTCAGACATCTCGAGCTGTGAAAAAACCAGGCGACCCTTCAGAACTTGGAAACCTTCATAAAATAGTTTTTTTTAAATAAAAAAAGTTCCTTTTTCATTTCTCCAACTGAAAAGTAGACCTACCCAATTCTAGCCACGTTTGAATCAATGGTGGTTGCAACCGCGCTCTATTGTCGGCTGTACCATTCTGACAATGGAGCGCAGATGCATCGGCCAGGCCTCCGTGACACAACGGAACTCCTATCTCTCATTCCAGCTAGATGAAAAACTTCCAAAAAAAAAAAAACATTCTCCCTATCCTCTCCAAAACTTTTTCACATCTTCTTCACCACCACAAACCCATCGTCATCATCATCATCATCCTTCTCGTACATGCTGGATGGTGGTGGTGTGCGGATGTCTGTCTCGGTGTATGTGTGTGTGTGCCCCCCAATTTGTAATGCATATTGTTTTCATCATAATGCTCCTAGAGCCGCTCCTGAAGAGCCTCCCCGTTTCCCTTTTTTCCAACTTTTTCCCCCACTTCTACTTACTTTTTTCCTTCTTTCCTCTGAAGAAAAACCAGAAATGAATAGGACACACACAACCACCATTCTAGATTTCCATACTTTTTTATTTATTTTTATTTTTATTTCTCTGATAATTTCTTCAAGTGGGTTTTTCTGTCTCTCTTGAGCACTTGTCTCACTCTCCAACGTCTTCAAGATGTGTTGTCACGTCTTCTTTTTCTACTTCTTTTCCATTCTTCCCCATCTTCCTTCTGAAGAATTTTTAGTATTCTAGTTAGTTTAGAACAAAACTTTGTTCATGTGTTTGGTGGTAACTAGTAATTTGGTCCCGTTTAGATGATCATTGTCTGTGAAGAGAGGGCATATCAAGTTTCATAAAGTGCATTTGGAGCAATTTGAATTCAAAAAAACGTTTTGTTCTAAGCTATAGACATTCGGCTGATTTTTCAGAAACATTTTCTAGAAATTTTGATTTTATCTACCTCAAGATGGTCCAGACGAGCATATGATGTTTAAGACAACACTACTACAAACTACATTAACTAGACTACAAACTACACTGACTAGACTACAAACTACATAAGATAGACTTGCCCAGACAGTCCTAAGCCCCTAACTGAACTAGAATTTCTACTACGATTTTGCAACTGCGCTCTACCGAATTTGCAATAATAGAATTTCGGTAGAGCACACTTGCACAAACTAAGCTCTAAATCACGATTCATTTTTTTACTTATTTACTTCCAATCTTGACATTTCTCATATTTTCTTTTTTCCCATATTTTCACCTGTCGATTTCTTGTTTTCACTCAGCATTTCTTAATTTCCAGAGAGATTTTCAGTACTCCTTTTCCCTTTTCTAACCTTTTCCCCCCAGCTCTTGACTCTTAAAAATCCTCTTCAAAAAATCATTGTCTTCTCACATAAAGAGGTGTCATCTGGTGTCATCATCGCACGCGTCGTTGCGTTCGCTGTCGCCGTGCCCGTCGCTTCAGTCGTCGTCGTCGATCGGTGGTTGTGGTGGTGGTATGGGCATTGGCGGAGGCGGAGGCGGCGGTGGTGGTTTCATCGGAGCATCAGGAACGAGCTCGACCACTACACGACGGAATGCGGCTATTGCATCGACATCGTCGACGACGTCGTCGACCGCCGGAAGACGAGCGTCCGCCTTCGTTCGGCGCATGTCTATGGCGATCCCGACGTTGTCGGCGGATCCCGTACCGTTTTCAGCTGTAAGTTTTTCGTAGAAGGGTTTCAGAGTGTAAAGTTAGAAAACTGAAGTAAAAAAGGATAGTTGGACCATCAGATTCATTCAGATCCACCAAAATAATCATGCCTGTAAAAATGTCTACCATGTTACGGTACCGTAAAAACCTTGTTACTGTACCGTAAAAAATCTTTTCAATATCTATTAAGTGTTACACCTGACCGGAAATCTGCTATCTGAGACAATCTGGGGCAATCTGAGACATGAGTTCTGGCACTCAATCAGACGTGACAGTGCTTGTACAATCATCAATTACAGTAACCAACAGTTATAAACTTTTTGACTATTCGAGTTGGACTGCCTAATTTTCCGAGGGTCCATTCCAATCGTCCTACCCCGACCCGACACCCATACTTGCAAACCAAGCCGAGACGGCCCGGAGCGTAACTCGCTTGAAATGCAATGTTATGATTTCAAAAATATAGGAAAATGTACGGACGAAGAACTCGTTGAGATCTACATTTTGGTATACTTTTTCAGCTCATGAAATTCCATTTACAGGGAGTTACGTGCCGGCCCTGTTTGCAAGTATGCTGACCCTCCCTAAATACGAGTTGCCCCAGGATCCAGAGATCTTGTTTCCTCTGGAATTCTCCCCCTCCCATCCATTTGCTCCTCTATTCCTATCCATCCCTCCCTATCCATTCTCTTCTAAAAACGGGACGTCCGTGTCACTTCCGGCCTCTCCCCTTCTAGTCTAGTGTAAGAAGTCAAAACATCGTCTTCGTCGACTTCTTCGTGTCACCGACGACGAAGGGAATCTGGACACACTCACACAAAAGGAAGAAAGAGAAGAGATTTCTGAATTTTCCGCTTCGTCGCCTCTTCCTTCTTTCTTCTTCTTCATCTCCTTCTCCCACCAACTCTTCAGAACTCTACTCTTTTTCTTTTTTAAGTGAAATCATTATCCTATAATTAACTACCCTCTTTCGGTAACTATGGAGCCCGAAAACATATAATTTGAGCTCGTCCACAGCTCCAACCAACTTTCAGTCACTTGCAGTAGTTGATCACTTTTTACTCGAGCTATGTATATACGCATCTCGTTTTCCATAATACTGGTTTTGCAATTAGTTATTCGCATTTCATTAATCATTTGAAGAGAAAAAAAGCGATATGAGTGACTAGTTATTCGAAAAGGGGTTGTAAAGGGTTAGAAGGAACGCATTTTTTTGCGGAGCAGCTACACATAAAGTCAGTCGATTTGGCGTGATGTTGGCGCGTTTCATCTGGAGCCTAGACGATGTCATAGTGGCTAGACTGTGCTGGATTTTATGGCATAAGATTAACACCGTGAGATTTTGTCCCCATTACCCCTAAAATCTTAAAAACGCTCAAAAATCTTAAAATCGCTTAAAAATTTTGTGTGAGAGACGCAGAGAAGCGAGAGTGTTTCGTTGTCTGCGTCTCTCCTCTCAACTTCAATGCGTTATATCTCAAAATCCTTAACACTTATCGAAAAGCGGTCAACTACAAAAATTATCTACATAAAATTTGCAACATTTTTGCAGTTTACTACTTTTTTCTAACTCCGCTTTTTTTTGAGTTATGAGCTTTTAAAGTTTAACAACTCTCTGCTCGGCCAGAAACTTCGTAACTACCTTCACACTGAACCGATTTTAATGAAACTTATACAGATTGATAGGAAATTTTTTAGAGATAACGCCTAATTTTTGGATTTTTCAAATTTTTTGGAAATTTTGACTCCAGCAGGTTTTAAAGGATGTTTTGTATTGCTTATTTTAAGTGTTGTGATCAGATCGTCTTATCATTAGAGCGCACTTGTCAGATACCTCAGTTTAGGTCCCCTGCCCCAGTAAGATCAAAATTTCAAAAAAAAAACGGGTCATGACCGGTTTCCCCTTGACTGGTTCCACTCAAAACTTGTCTCCACAAAAAACACATGAGCTACACTTAAAATGAGCTAGAAAATTAGTGTTTTCACTTTGTAACTGAAGGTAAAAAGTGTTCTCCTGCTCCTCCGTCGGAGCACAACGAGAAGTGTCGAATTTCTTCTTTTCCTCGCTTCCGGAGAGAGAAAGAGAGAGCAAAAAGGAAAAAAGAAGAGAAGAGTAATTAGTAGGCGAGAAGAGGGACGTCGGCGGCTCCCGGAGGCACATAACATGAGAAGACGTCTTCTCTTCAGAAGACGTGACGCCTTCTGATACCTTTTAGAAGAACAGGCACACGTTGTATAGATCTTTTGAACAGGAGGAACTCTTTTTGCATCACTTCCAACCAAAGAGAAAAAGAAAATTCCAAACAAAACAAGCAATTTGTATCTGTTAGTGAAGTTCCTCTTATCCTACATCTTCTTTTCCATTTTCTTATTTCTTCGTCTTCTTCTCAATTTCCTTCATTCCCCTCCATTTCGTTTCTGTTTTCGTGTATCCTCATGATGCCACGTCACATCACGACGTCTTCTGAATTCTTCTTTTGTTGTGAAAAGCCTTCTGAAGAGTGGAGAGAGAAGACGTCGGACGTCTTCTGTGTTGTCGTCCGGAAAACAATGGAGTTGACAGCACAGCAGCCCCTCCTTTTTTCTCTCTTTTTTCTATGGAGCCGACACCTTTTCGCTTGGAGTCAAGGACACCTGAATTCAATTATTTTTGGATAGCGGAAGGAATTAGGTTATAGAATTTAGGCGAAGTGGAAATAGATTTTTCGGGAGAAACCTCCTATCGGATTCATGTTTTTTTTGGTATTATGGTAGTCGGCCTAGAAGTTTCTCGGCCATACAAAAGTTCTGCCATCAAAAATTTAATGGTGAATTCCGTCAAAAATTGTAGAACAAAGCTTGAAAATTATCAAATTTTGGTAGAAATTTATGAAAAATTGTCTATTTTTTCGAGTTTTTCAATTTAAAAAAAACTGTAAAATTCAAAAAAAGTAGGCATATTTTCATAAAAACCTGTTAATTCGACTGTGAAACGCACTTCTTGAAAAAAAAAATCGAAAAAAACTGTAAAATTGGTATTGACTGAAAGGGCCACCATCAGACTATTTGACCTGTGACCTCCGTACCCTAAACCCTTTTATCCATGGAGCGCAATTGCATTACCAGAATTCCTATAATAGAGAACCGGACCTTCCGATTCTCAATGGAGCGCTATTGCTAACCTCCCTAATTTAAAAATCCCAAAATTCTCTTCTTCATATTTAGAGGTAACCATCATCATCATTTGAAAAAAGAAAAATTCCACCTCTCTCTTCCCGTTTTTCTTATTTCTTTTTTCTTTCTTCTCCTTTTTTTCTATCTCATTTTTCGGAAGCGGCCCATCATAATGCACGTCATCACATCGTTTCCCCCTATTTTTTATTCTTCTTTTCCGTATTCGATATCCACTTATTTTGTCCCTGAGACCCCAAAATACAAAGGTGTATATACATGTATACCCTCCCCTTTCCCAACAACTCCACCACTTTTGGTCCTATAATCGGTTCTCCAATTTTTTTCTCTCTTGGTGGTTTAGTCTTGATGCCTTCCCTTCAAGGTATCCCTTTTTGTACTTTGCCCCAAAAGAAATAACGCGTCAATGACGCGCCAGCTCTCACAAAACTCTGCCGACACGGACAATGGTCAGAAAGTAATCTCTTCCACTCCATCATTCTGATCCTAGTCGTGTTATGTGCTTCCAGAGAGAGTAGAGAGACACAGAGAAATGAGTATTTTGGAACACTTTTTGGTCCCCTTCGTCTCCAACCGGTAAACAATTATTTTGGGGGGAGAGGGAAAATTAGTTAGACAGGATTCATGCGCTGATTTTTTTTTTGGAAGAACTTTTAGGGGAAGCTTAGAAGGTCTAGAACTTTTCAATCTTTGGAATTGTTTATTTCATATTACCATCGGGATCCTTTATGGCTTAGACATGTCTTAAATACTCGGTTTATAACAGAATCGGGTATTTTTGAGACACGGTTTCGAAATGTCTTGGTTTTGAAACATCTGGATTTCGGTTCAGATCCATAAATCTACTTGAGAGCAGGCAAATCTTAAGAAAATTCCAAAGTGTCTATGACCTCAAAGTTGTGGAAAGCTCCGCCCACTTTCAGATCATCTCTAGTTGTTTTGATTATGAGCAATAATTCAAGATGTTTGGAACTCGAAGTCTTCAGACTACTTGAATTTTCTATTTCAAGTTTAGGCTCCGCCCCCTCCCCTCTCAAAACAGAATTTTCCGCCACACCTGTCAAAATAATTTTTAAACGTGTTTTGAGGGCGGGGCTTAAAATTCGAAAGCTATGACAAAGCCTGATTCATTCGAAAAAGGACTCATATTTTCATATTTTTCATTCAAAAAAAACCTGCTTCCCCCTCTCCCGCCCATCAAGCCTATCGACATTTCTCTAGGCTTCGTGAGCAGAATAATTCATTATACTAATGCCCCGACGCCACATCAACTGGGAAGGACCCTTCTTCTCTTTTTTCCTCTTCTCTGTATCTTCTAAGTCTCCAATGTCTTTTGCTCTGTCCCCTTTCTTCGATATCATCATGTTTCAAAGCACACAAATTTCAACTTTTTTCTAGCATCTTCTATTCCCCATTTTTTCCATTCCGTTTCATATTAAAAAGAACGGAACAGTTTTGTTTTTGACCACCCTAACCCCACTTTTGAAGCAAGCCTCTCCCAAAAATTCCTATAAGTATTCAAATTTTGGTAGCAGGAAGAGGGGAGCAAGGAGGGCCTCCACATTTTTCAATTTCTAATATGTTTTCGAATGACAAACCAGCCTCCTGCCAGACGCAGAACGAGAAAAAATAGGACCCCGCTATTTTTCATATATGACAGACAGGAGTCGTCCGTTTTTTTTGAGGGGAAATTCCGATTCGAAAATTTTTGAATTTTTAAAGTCTTGCTATCCCTCCAAAAAGAACAAAATACGCCAGTGGTCAGATTTAATTGACCTTGGTCAGATGGCTCCATCCCCCCACCCCCTAATCTTGTTATACAAGTCCACACAAACTTTTTTCTTCGTCTTTTTCCTCAATCTTTTCTTCTCTAACTCCACCAAAACTGTAGTTGTACTCCTGTCCGCCACGTGTCTCGTGCGATGACGTGACTCCCACCCGACACACCGCCCATCTTTCGGGTGTGTACTGTGGTAAATGTCGACGTCTGCTGCCAACAACCATACCGGCATCATTCAACACCATCCGTCAGGACAATCTCAGCAACAAGGAGGAGGTGCCGGAAATGCGGTCGCTTCACAGGCCAAACAACTTATGGTTGTGTTGCAGAGTGGATCTTATAAGGTGCAATTTGTATGGGGGAATGATGGGAAAGCTAACCATAAGATGATCGTAATCCTGCAAAGTCCGAAGTTCATAACTTAGGGGTCCATAAAACTAAATTTCATTTCAGTTCGGTGTGCTTGGTCACACCTCTTTAAAACTAACGCACTGAATGATGATGAACATTTTTAGGCTGTGTTTGAGAATGGCGAATACCGGACCCACCCGGATATTTTTGTTAGACCCAGATCAAGAAGATGGGTTACAGTTTCAATAAATAACCAAAAATTGCAAGGCTGATCCAAAATTTAAAGGAAAAAGTCATTCAAACCAGATAAATTATTTTGGGCGTTTTGCTTGTGTCCTCATTTTTCGGGCTCTCTTTGAGAACTTGGGCCCGCTTTGCTGATCTGTACCCATTATATTTTTGAGCCATCGATTCTCAATTAAAGCTGAGCTTTCTGTTAGCCAACGTCTGTTTAGAACCCGCCCGAATAATCGGTTCAAAAAATGAAACTCTTGCTTAGCCACAAGCTGAGCAAGCACCCTCTAGCGCTCGAAATAGAACGAGTTGGGGCATCTCTCGTCCCCATCCCGCGCGTCCCTGATAGTCATAAAACGGTCAAGCTATGTCTTCAGGGTCTGTGAAAATGTCTCTGACAAAATCTGACTGTTTTCCAAAAGGACTGGAGAAAAGTAGTACGCCCCATTTTAAGCGCTAGCACTCTCCAAACCCCATTTTTTTACAAAACAGTAAAATACAAACCATACCAGAAAAATGTGAAAATGAAGAAAATATAAAGGTGTTTATGCTATCAAAAGGCTCTTATTATAAGAAGCAGGTGCAAATTACACACGGAGTCGAATTATTCACGCGACTCTGCGCTCCGCATGTCTTGTTACTCCCAGCGTCTTCGTCGTCCCCCTTGACAACCATCAGAATCAGAATACGTCTTCAAGTTTTCTAGAGATAGAGGAGAGCTGTCTTCTGATTCTTCTCAAAACCTTATTTTTATTTGGTCTGTAATTATTTAAAAGGTTAATAGAGTCATAACTCAAAAGCGTGAAGTCTATGGTAAGTTTGGAGGGAAGGCAACCGTTCAGATTTTCAGGATCTATCTAGGTTTACGGTGTAAAAATAAGAAATAGGGAACCCAAAAGTGACCCCCATCCTCAACTTCTCTTTTCTTACAGGTTCTATCACTTGGCGCCGATGTTCTGCCGGAGTACAAACTGCAGCAGACTCGGGTTCATCACTGCACAATTGTACATTATAGGTGAGTCTTCACTTTTTGAAAACGAACGTTTGAGGGCCCAACTTTTCCCAGGCCACTTTTTGTGGGTAACCGCATCTATAAAGACATCAAAACATGAGAAATCTTATCATTGATTTTTTAGGTGTTTTGAACCGTGAACTAAAGTTTATGTAGAAAAAGAAGAGTATCACCCTACTAATCATCAAAACTATCCGAGCGTGAGTTTTGGAGTTTCTGTGAATTTTTTGAGAAGGAAGTTTTTTTGTTTAAGAAAAAAACTATAGGAAAGGTTTGGATGACTGGCTGAAGAAGCAATTTAGTTACGTCTTTTAGGATTTAAAGCTCCGCCCCCAGACTTGAAGCATTTTAAAGAGGAGGTATATGACAAGCAAATGACAGCTCTAATGATAGCTTAAAAGTTAAAAAAGTAAAAGATATAGACTTGTTCATTGAGCTGGTTTGAAAAGTCATGACTTTTTTCATCAGTAAAATTAGTCATTCCGCAACCATGACGTTTGGCAACTAAGACGTTTTGAAACTTTAATCAAACTTTTGAAAAAAAAAGTCTATCAGACTTATCAAAAACACAAAAAAATACGTTTCTGAAAACCCAAAGCATCGACAGAGGCAGTTATGAAACGACATAGTTGCGGAAGGAATAGTTCCACCGTGTCGAAAAATGTCTCTGTGTTTCAAAACATGAAAATTTACTTTTAGTAAATGAGCTATACCGAAATTTCGATTACTAAAAAAAACACTTCCAACCATCAAATTCCTTTCAGTCCATTCAAAGCAGTATGGGATTGGATAATTCTGTTACTCGTCATCTACACAGCCATCTTCACACCCTACGTCGCCGCATTTCTCCTCCGAGAACTGCAGGATACGACGAAAAAGTCTCGGTTTACGGAACCGCTGGAGATTGTCGATCTGATAGTTGATATCATGTTTATTGTTGATATTATTATTAATTTTCGCACCACATATGTCAATGAGAATGAGGAGGTTTGTGCATTTTTCCATCTCTTTTTGAGCAAACGCGCTCTAGCGAAATTTCATCATTTCGGTAGAGCGCGATTTCAATAATTTTTTGTAAGCCCCTCCCCTTTTCAATTTGGATTAATTTTCAAATTCCCAAAACACTCTTAATATGATTTTGAGTAATATTAGGAAGGTCAGGTCGTATCACATCCTGGAAAAATTGCGACGCACTACTTCAAAGGATGGTTTATTATTGATATGGTCGCCGCAGTGCCGTTCGATTTGCTACTCGTCAGCACGAATAGTGATGAGGTGAGTGATTTGAATGGTTCCAGAAAATTGGAAGATTTCTGACAAGTCTAAAGAGCGCAGAGAATCAGACAGTCTGCTTCTCTGCGCTCTCTCACTTGGAAAAGTCATGGAGTTAATTTGGAGTTTTGAGGCGTGACCTATATCATTAGAAAGCGGTGAAAACACTGATGTTGAATATGTATCCAGTTTTTGCCCCCGAGGCCTGGTATTTGAGAAAAATGAGGTCAAAGTTTGAACTGCTATCAAGGGGTACGACGCTGCCAATATTTTTCACACATCTGTGAGGTTACTTGTCAGCTGTCCAGACTTTGACATTGTTTTTCTCAAATACCAGACCGCGTAGGCAAAAACTGACTATATATTTGGAATCAGCGTTTTCTCAGCTTTCCAATGATATAGGTCACGTCATATAACTTCACAGTCACTCGGGGGCTTTCCTTACTAGTTAGTCAATCTTTTCTTCTCCAAGTTTGGGCTTCCAGACATTCAGGATTTCAACTGATAAATTGTTTTCTTTTTCCAGACAACAACACTAATCGGGTTGCTGAAAACTGCTCGTCTGTTACGATTGGTACGGGTCGCCAGAAAACTGGATAGGTATTCTGAATACGGTGCCGCCGTTCTACTTCTACTCATGGCCACGTTCGCACTGATAGCACATTGGCTCGCGTGTATATGGTGAGTTTTTTCTCATCGCAATTTTTGCGCAAAGAAACGAAAAAAATCAATGAGAAAAAACTTTCAGGTATGCAATTGGTAGTGCAGAATTATCACATAAAGAGTACACTTGGCTGCATCAGCTTTGTGAGTTTTTTGATCTCTCTGATTTCCGTGAACAAAAATAAAAATGATTTTTAGCAAAACAACTAACACAACCCTATACGTCAACAAATGGAACTGTACCCACTGGAGGGCCAACGTTAAAAAGTCGATACGTGACGTCACTCTACTTCACACTATCCACAATCACATCAATCGGTTTCGGAAATGTTTCGGCGACGACGGATTCGGAGAAAATATTCACGATTATCATGATGATATTGGGTTCATTGATGTACGCTTCGGTGTTCGGAAATGTGTCTGCAATTATTCAAAGGTTGTATTCTGGAACTGCACGATATCATACGGAAATGTCAAGGTTGAGGGAGTTCATCAGGTTTCATCAGGTGAGATAATTAGTTATTTTTTCTGAAAGTATTGGTATGAAACTTATGAGTTTTTGAGAGCGGAATCAGAATTCATATCTGGAATTCGTTTGAAGAGTTAAGCTGTGTGAACTTAGATAAATCATTTTCCATTATTTCCCAGCCGTTCTTAATGAAAATTTTTTCTGGAGTGATGTCGTAAATTGATCTAGGTAATTGACGAGAGACTCACAAGTAATTTTTTCCGTTTTAAAAACTCACCCATTCCAGAACTATCTCTTCTCTGAGCCGTTTTTCGTGATTGTAACCACGAGAGCTTTTTATCGATTTACGGAGATCCCTGTCGTTTTACTAGAGTTCAAAGTAGATTTACGATAGCTTTTTGTCGATTTACGCTCTTTAACTTTTCTTATCAATAGAGCGCGCTCACCTTGTGATGAAGAAGAATTCCGTGAAACATGGTAATTGAATGAAAACAGACGAATAACTTTAGAAAACATTGATTCTAAAAACAAACAGTTCTGGAATAGCTGCGTTCGAAAAAAAGACGGTTCAAAAACAAGTTTTGTAATAGGGAAGTTATGAAAAGGTCTACCACCTAGTTTCCGTAACCCGTGTCATTTTGAAAGTCATAACTCCGCCGACCTAGAGTTTGTGTGGTCCTTTTCTCTGACATGTGGATAACTGCCAAAATCAAATTTATTGGCAGTCATCCTCATACCCTTTCTGGTTTTACTCAGCCTTTCGAAGCCAAAAATTCTGAAAAAATTCGAACCACCTTGAAACTGCGTTGGCCGCGTGTCATAGTCAGGAGCCTACCATGCTACCGTACTAGCGTATACTACAGTATAGCCTCAATTCAAAAATTCCAGATCCCAAACCCACTACGACAACGTCTGGAAGAGTACTTTCAACACGCGTGGGCTTACACCAATGGAATCGACATGAATCTGGTCTTGAAGGGGTTTCCCGACTGTCTACAAGCAGATATCTGCCTCCATTTAAATCGAAATCTGTTGAGTGGATGTGCAGCATTTGCAGGTAGTACGCCAGGATGTTTGAGAGCGCTTTCTATGAGGTAAACAGTTTTCCTAAAGAGTGTTTTACTAAAATTTTGATCATTTTCCAGGTTTCGAACAACACATTCCCCGCCTGGAGACACGTTGGTACATCGAGGTGACATACTGACGGGGTTGTACTTCATAGCAAGAGGGAGTGTAGAAATATTGAATGATGATAACAATGTGATGGGAGTGCTTGGCAAAGACGATATATTTGGAGAGAATCCACTTCTCTATGATGAAGTGGGGAAGTCGTCGTGTAATGTTAGAGCGCTCACCAATTGTGATCTACACAAGATATTGAGGTGAGTTGGCTTTTTTTTTTGGGTCTTCATGAAATTTACAAGGAAAGTCTTCGGAGCCGACTTTCAAACTAACTATACATTTGGTGTTAGGTACTTTCGGCTACGGGGAATCCACTTGTGTTATCAAAACCTGCTAAATGTCTCTGCGAGCCGAGATATGAGCTTTCAAAACTTTCACATGGTTAAGCTTTTTCACATGGAAATTCGATTCGGCGAGCACAGGCAACCGCTGGGGAACGTTGAAAAAAGGATGTACCCTTTTTTTGAAAAAAGGGTACATCGAAGAACTATGATCATGGGGTATGTGGATAAGATTTTCCACGTGGAATTTCAAATCGGTGGTTTATACGCCACCGCATGGCTCCTTTTGAGTTTTCCAACGGTTTACCTGTGCTCATACGATGTAATAATATCTTGCGTATAAATGATAATATCTTGCGTATACTACTTGTCGATTTGGAATTCCATGTAAAAAAGCTTAACCATTCGAAAAGTTTGGGAGCTCATAACTCCACTCGCAGAGACATTTAGCATGTTTTGACTGCAGAAATGGACTCCCCGGAGTCGAAAGTACCTATAACCAAATTTATAGGTCGTTTGAAAGCAGCGTCTCCAAAGACTTCCTTTGTCAGAAAGACTTGGTTTCGTTTTCTACTCTGGCAGAGTAGAGCGCACATGCTATATTTTCAAACATTTCCAGAGACGACCTCCTAGATGTCCTTGACATGTACCCAGAATTCGCTGAAACCTTTTGCAAGAATCTCACCATCACCTACAATCTCCGAGACGATGCTCAAAGTCTTCGGAAAAAATTCGATCGCCATAAGCTCCTCCGAATGTCGTCTTCTCTGAACAAAGACAGGCATACAACACCTCCGGACGGAGAGAGCAGAAATCCGACAGCCGTCAGAAGAAGTGCTGAATCTGTGTCAAGATGTGATTCGAATCCGATTGATAGGAGGCAGTCCGCGGGGTCTAGGAGTGAGTTTTTTTTGAGAAATTTGTGCAATTCGTGCTTCCCCATTGCATTTCTCCACCCTGCAAAACCCTCTGGCTTATCTTATTTTGTGTTAATATTTGAATCCATCCCTCTGTTATCAATCCTTTTCTTCCCCTTATGGTTTACCACCTACTACTAACACAGGCTCATCTCGTTGCTCACCCCCACACGCTGCTCTCACTGCAACTCGTTCCGAAGCCACGCCCCTCCTTCGGCGACCCATCCAACACGAAGAGGACGACGCTCTTTTCGATGATATCCGAGCATTCGCACGTGGCAACACCGTTACAGTATCGCCTACTGTAGCGGGGAACTCTGTGTCACCGACGACGGCGATTCTCAATAATGATGGGACACAGTCGCAACAGTTGAGCGGTAAGAGGAGTTTAATAAAGTGTGAATTCTGATGAACTAAGCATGGTGTGGCATTTACAAACGATACGCTGATTAACACAGTTTGGCACCTGTTTAACAAGTGGCTTTCCCGTTTTTTGAGAGTGACTTTTTCTTTGATTTTTGGACATTCGGATAAACACACAGACTTTTGAAAATTTAAAGCATTCAGACATCCGGATCTACAGACAGACAAATCTTACAAACTTACAAAATTTTTTAAACCATCCAATTTTTTTTAATTCAGAAAT
Source organism: Caenorhabditis latens (assembly GCA_002259235.3). Lineage (NCBI taxonomy): Eukaryota > Metazoa > Nematoda > Chromadorea > Rhabditida > Rhabditidae > Caenorhabditis > Caenorhabditis latens. The sequence goes on from CM056094.1 coordinate 3,721,649, forward strand.
AGTTTAATTTCTTCTAATATAAGAGGCTATAATAAGCTTCAAAAACTCAAAAATAACTTTTCCAGACCGATCAGACGAATATGAAGATCGAAAATCGTACATGTTCGGCAGGAGGCTTGAAAATATTGAAAGGTTAGTTATGTAATGATCTGCTAAAAAGTGGGCGGGGTTTAGGGTAACCATTTCTATACCGATACTGTTGTAGAACGTCATAGTTCCAAAATGACTAGTTTCGAAACAGCCAATCTTCAAATCGTGAAGAGTCCCATAAGTCACGGGGTCTGAGGGTGAGTACTGAAACACGCTCCGCTGAGATCAGCAAAAATTTGAGCGCGAAATTCAAAATAGATTTTTTTAATTAAAAATTAAAATCATATTTTAGTAGAATCGATCTCAAAATGTGCGCGACAGTCGAAAATTTGACCAAAAAATGGTGGAAAACTGACATAAATCGTTTTAAAAAGTGCCCGATTAAGCTGCGTATCGAATTGCCATAGTAAAAGTCGAATTGAAAAAAAAATTAAATTTTGAATTTTCCGCCAATGTCTAGTGAGGCGCGTCCGATTTCTGTACTCAACGAAAGACCCTGTGATAATTTTGGAAATTCCGAATTGAAGCATTTCCGTTCAGCTGCGTATCTTGGCAATGATTACTATGAGTCGCTACTCAGCGAATTCTTATAAATGCGGGATACTTAGACTGAGCTCCATCTCAAAGTCCTGACTTTCAAATTATCAATTCCAGCCAAATCGAGCGAATGCAGAACAAGTTCAACAGCGACATGGAGACACTAATCAAACTTGTGAAAGATCAAGCAATGGCTCGGAATAACGGATCATCGAATGAAGGTAGGCGGTGATATCTGGATATCCACTGCAATCCCTCTCCACTTGGTCCTCCATCCTCCCAATCGAAACAAAAGGTTTGTTATCCGCATCCACAAACACATATACACAATGTATTCACCTGGTAGCAGTCCCTGAGATAACTAATCCCAATTCCTTCCTTTTTTTCTTTTCTTTTAGAGAAGTTTCTAGGTCTTCTGGAGTTGAAATTTGTTGATACAATCTTCTGATTTTCTTTGTGATTCTTTTTCTGAATATTGTCAATAATACATAGTGGTCGTCAAACGTGTTTTGCAGTGTTCCATTAAAAATCTCATTAATCAGTTTTCATTTATTAGCGCGGCATGGGTTTTGCAACTGCGCTCTACAGGAATTCAACAAAAGTACGATAGAGCGCAGTTGTAAATTCTGTGTCGTCCTAATATTCCACAATTTTCATCGAAAATGTTTGCTAGGCTCCGCCCATTTTTTCAATGTTAGCAATTAGTTTTGAATTGAAAGAAATGTGAAGGTTTTTATCATTATTGCTCCAAATAGTAGATATTTGAAATGCTTGTCTGAAAGGGCGGAGCCTATTTCCTTTAGACTCCGCCCACTAGTTGTTAGATGTATTAGAATTTTATAGCGACCTTCGAAGTACCGATTTCGAATTCTCATCATAAAAAAATGTCTGCTTAAAAACAATTTCTAATTTAAACACACTCTTGGTCATCCCTTTAGACTAGTTCTCCCATCCATTCCGTTCCTCTCACCTCACTCACCTAATCATTGTGAACTCATTGTGATCTTCTCCGATTTTTCAGTTTCTCTCACTTATCCATTCGGATATAGTTTGTCAATATTGCACTTAACAAGACCTTGAAAATCTGTGACACCTTGTTATTGTACTCTCCTTTGTCGACTTCTTTGATTTCGCAAAATTTTTGATAGGGTACTGTACATTGGCAAGCTTGGAAGTTCTGAAAGTGGTATGATATGTACATTTCCGATTATGATCTACATACTTTCTGTTATAAAACTCTCAGCAGAGTTCAAGTTTGCTGTCAGAAATTCTCAAAATTCGGTTTCTGTACCTGTCTCATCATATTATCCATTCGTCGGTGGCTGACCACTCGCTCCGGTGGCCCGGGGACGTGGAGTGGGTCTCGTTGCGGGGTTTCGATTAACGGTGGTTTTAAAAGAACGGTAATCGCAACGAGACCCACTCCGCGTCCTCGGGCCGAACTGTGAGCGAGCGTCGGCCATCGGCGGATGGGTAATACGTGACACGTATTTGAAATTTTGAGCAATATTATTTTTCGCATTCTCACCAACTCACGGGGTCAGGACTAAACAATTTCCCAACTCGTGAATTGATCGTTACCGTATTCCTCTCCTCCTCTGATTCCTTCATTACTTACTTCACTCCTCACTCCTCACTCCCGTAAACTTATCGCTGTACCTCTAGTTCTTCCGTTTTCTTAAATATCTATTCATATTCTTTATTTTTTTTGGTGAAAAAACTGTGGAATGTGTGTGTGGTTATGCGATAACAATCGAGCCTTGCACGATTGGGATATGGACATTTTTTTTTCTTTTTTTGGTTTTTCTCCTTTTTTTTACATTACTTCTAGTAGGTTTTTGGGTTTTGTTGGGATTCTAGGGGTACTGAGCAACTGCAACTGCTCAACTGCACAGATTTTGTAATCGGGCTCCATCGAACATAGTGAAATTGTGCGAAAAGTTGGAGAGATGCAGAGAGAAAACGCAGACGCGCTCTAGTGATAACAGATTTCAATACATTTCAAGGTAGTTATTAGCTCGGCATAGTTTTTACAACTGAGCTCCACCGGAATACCCTTAAAAATGTATTTATCTCTGAGTCTCTCAATTTCGCACACAATTTTTTCGGCTTCGATAGAACGCGGTTGTAAGAAGCCTGCCGTGCTAATAAGAACCCCAAAAGAGTTGTGATTAAAAAATTACCCTCTGGGAGTAAGAAACTTGTTCGAGAGGACTACACGGCAAAGTAATTTTCACGTTTTGTCTGAAAATAGCTCGAAAATAGCATAGTCAAAGTCACCGGTAATACGCGACACTCTACAACAACCTACAGTTTTCGAAATCTCGCTCTAACGAACACGAAACAACAACTAGAGTACGATGGAGCGCATTTACCAAAACTTGAATCCCAACATCCAAAAAACTCAAAAACCTACCGTACCCCTCCACGCCTACCCTAAAGCTTTTCCCTCCCTCCAAAATCTATTCCAGAATTTATTCCAGGCGACCAACAATATCCACGTCATCGGCCGAACAACTACATCTCGTCGGCGATCCGCCTTCCGAACGGTGGTGGTGGTGGAGTGGTTGAGGATATGCGAGTATCCCGACTCTCCTCACACGAACCGCCGACACCTACACAGGAATCTGACACGATTCTATGATGATGATCCGTGTCTATGTATTTATCATCTCTCTCCACACACTCCCGGTGTCTCAAATTTATTCCCCGCCCATTCAGTCCTTCGTTTTTTGCTTCCAATCTTCTCAGGGATCTCTTTCCGAGTGCCTCATTTCTACATTTTAAGGAATTTTATGATTTCCCCGGTATTCTTTTTTGGCATTACAGTAGGTCGTTATGAAACCTACTTTACCTAATCAACTATATTCTCCCATATCGTTCTCCCCGGATAGCCATAATAGCTAGGATAACTCTTCGTGATCTCTTTTAAGCCATTTTGAAATTTTTTACAAGCCAAATTTTGCCTTTTTATATAATTTTTCATTTAAAAGATTTTCTTCAGTCTTCAACAAAAAACTTGTGTTCGTGTTTTCATCATGTCCTTCATGCGGGTTTTCTCCACTTTTTCAATGTTCTCTCCCCCCAAATTTTAAGAATTTTCGATACGTCTAGATGCATTTTTGTTTTTTTTTTCTAATTGTTCTTCTTTTTTTTTTGAAATTCCGTATCCCTTTTCTCACATCACTCACTCTCTTTCTCACAAAACCGTCTTCATTCTTTCTATGCTCTTCCCCCACTTCCCCGAACAACTTTCTCATCTTGTTTATTTACTTTTTCAAGAAAAAAAAATTAAAATTCGATAAAAATTTTAAAATTTATGAGATGTGTTTTATTAAAATTAAATTCAGAAGTATACAAAAGATTCAGATGCTAACAACAGCTTGTCCATTTTCAAACACCACATTCATCTCCTCGATCTCGGCCACCAATTTCTTCTCTTCTTCCCCCAAACGTCTTCTTGTCGCTAACTCCAAATCGTTTCTCTCCAATTCAGCTTTTATTTCTTCTTTTCTTTTCAAAAATTTCAGAATAATGTAAGTTTTGTCATAAATATCGTCCGGACCCTTCATTAGCAGTTTATCTGATCTCCATCCTGTCAGAATCATGAATCTTCCATGTCGGCATATGACTAGAATTGGTCTTTCTCGAGTGTTGGCAGTGGTTTTTGCCAGACTGAAAAGACACACAGATTTTCAGCTGTCAGCTTGTTTATATAATCTAGTCGACCTATGACACTTCTGTATTAACTAGGGAGTCGTCTAAAACTGTCTAAACGGCGTTTAGTAACCTAGCGCAATCGAAAGACAATCGAATTCTGATGGAAATTCAGTTTTCAAGAATTGCTGAATGGCCTCCAGAATCCAGATATGCTCTTCTAAAAATCCAAATTTGAGTTTAATTGTATTTCGCCCCAAATATAACGGCACCTGAAGATATCTCTCAGACAGTGATCCGTACGGATATGGGTGGAAAACCATACTTGCAACCGGGGCGAGTCCGGGCCGTGAGCGGGCCTTTGAATAACTCGCTTCAAAATGAAAATTAGGAGTCGATCAACTTGTCAAATTATAGATCACGGTGAGCTCTACTCAAATCTATTTTCATTTTTACTGTAAGTTTAGTGAGAGCCGCAATACAATCCATTAATTGGCCGGGCCGTGATTCAAGGCCCGGCTGTTCACGGCCACTAAATCGGTTTTACAGCGGTTCTCACTAAACTCACAGTGAAAATGATCAGAGCTCACCGAGATCTACAATTTGACATGTTGATCGACTACTAATTTTCATTTTGAAGCGAGTTATTCAAAGGCCCGCTCACGGCCCGGACTCGGCCCGGTTGCAAATATGTGGAAAACCGAGTAAATCACATGTATTAAATTTGGATTTTCAAACCAGAATATCTGGATTGGAGACCATTCAGCAATTTTTGAAAACTGGTTTCCCATCAGAATTCGATTGTCTTTCGATTGCATTATGTCTCGTTACTGAACTCCACGGTCAGTTTAGATCATTCCATAAGCAAGAAAACTTGTACAAAGTGCGAAATTAGGGATGATACTAAAAAAAAGCAGAATCCAAAATCAAACTCCGGAATACAGTTCCGAAGTACAAAGCATAGAGTAAGGAGAAATTCAAAACCAGAAACTAGGGTATGTTAGGACTATTCTTTGTACTAACGTGAAGTAAAAGAAATCTCAGGATCCAATTTCCCCAGTCATTACTCCAAACTCACGTAAAATATGAAGTCATCGCCCCACTTCTACACTGGACTGTCAATAACTCCTCAAGAACTTCAGTGATTTCAATTCCATCATTTAGATCCAATATAATCCGATAAAACATGTCAATGTCACTCGCCACCCAGTGTTTTAGCAATGTGTTGATCTGATTTTGAGTGAAGTTGTTTCTGTTGAACTGGACTCGACCCACATTCTCCATACTGAGAATGTCCTCGAGTTTAACCCATGTTGCATCTTGATATTGAACTTGATCGAATTTAAATTTCTGAAATAAAATTTTTTTGAAACTGTCGTTTTTGGAAAGGATTACATTTTTGTGATTGAAATCCTTCGGAATTTCAGCAGCAATGTTCAGGAAGCGATGGATGTTTGCAGAATCCATTATTTTATTCAAAACATTTGTGCTGATGGTTTTGGGTTTATATATCAGTTTTTGATAGTGTTGGAACATTTTTAGTATTTCTTCTGTTTTCTTCGGCAGAACATCTTCAGCAATGATCAAATGTATATTGCTACATTCGAATGAGTTCCGAATAACGTTAGACAATTTAACGGTGTTTTCCAGAATTGAGCCAATTCGCATGTTTACCCTGGAAATAAATTAAAACTGTTAAGGTCCGGCTGATAGATTTTTGCCATACTTGCAAACCGGGCCGAAACGGGCCGACACGGGCCCGCGCGCGCGTAACTCGCTTATAACGCAATACTATGAGCTGAGAAATATACCAAAATGTAGATCTCGACGAGTTCTATCTTCATGACTCACTACGGGCCGGATGGCTATTTGTTAATGTGCCGCGGGCCGGGCTCGAATGGCTTTTTGGCCATTTTCGCGTTTTTTGGCACATTTTCCCGGCCCGTGACACAATAACAAATAGCCATCCGGCCCGTAGTGGGTCATGGAGATAGAACTCGTCTAGATCTACATTTTGGTATACTTTTCAGCTTATAAAACTCAGCTTGAAGCGAGTTACGCGGCGAGCCGTTTTGGTCCGTTTTGGCCCGGTTTGCAAGTATGATTTTTGCTAACCGAAAATTTATCCGAAAATAATATAAATTTATAAAAACTTACCATGGCATCAAAGAATAATTTCGATCGTTCTCGTTTCTCTTTTCACGCATAATGTCTTTCTTTTTGTAAGACTCGACTAAACATCCAAAATCAATCAAGTTGATCGTCGATCGATTGTTTGTGAACTCAATTTCAATTAAATCGATTCTAGCGTTTGCTAGTTTTGTATAACGCCCCATGCGTTTGGAAACGAATGCAGTTCTCAACCTGAAAATCAATTCTGATCATAAAAAAACTTTGTTTTTAATGGGAATGGGAATTTGGATATTTGATTTTGAAATACTTACAAATCAGTAGAATCCATGCATTGTAAAACGTGTTTCATGGCAACGAAAGGCAAATGAAGTAGACAAAAACTCGGGTTGTTTCTGCAAAATTTGAACTCAGATTACTAAAAAACTGTGCTTTTAAAACTTACATTTCTCTCTGAACTTCCATTTTTAGGGGCTATGAGTGAAGATGTGGTCCACAATTATTCAAACGAAAGGAGGTGAAGGAAAATCAATAGGACGGTACCCTAACGGAGTTGTATTTGCATATGAGGTAACCTCTTAGGGCTTGGGAGACGGAGAGCACGTAATTGCGAACTATCTAATTAATAGGAAGGATGCGAGGTGGATTCTATGCTCCACGTTTTAATTGAGATCTGGGTTTTGATTGAGTAGGATATTTGAATTCAGGATGCGAGGACGGTTCGAATGAGTATAATCATGACCAGTGGCCGAGTTTTTCGAATGTTTGGGTTTTTAGGCCGCCAACTTCAATCCGCCATAACTTTGTTGGGTCTCACGCAAACTAGCGGAAAAAAATGTTCAGATTTCGGTAGTCAAAACGGCTCAAAAAACTGTAGTCGTGATGCGTGGCCTAAGCTTTCTGAATTTTGTATGATGTTTCTAGGTCACAGGCTTCAAGTCGCCATAACTTTGTTGGGTCTCACCCAACTGGTTATTTTCGTATTAGCGCCTGACGGTTCTTGCAACCACGCTCTACCGAAAGTGAGAGAGAAATAGCGTTGTGTGAATAAATATTCTAATCTTCGAGAGAGTTATGAGCCAATGTGAATGTTCCCAAAATATTTGAGTAGTTGTATATAGAAATGTAATGTTGATTGTAACTCTTAAGCAAGTTTAGATCTTGAATTTTTTAGTTGACAACTTTCTTGTACGGGCGCTTTTTACAAAGTTATAGGCGTATACTCGTCCAGTATGTGAAAATTTGAAGTCGGTGCCCTGAAACTCATCTGACAAAAAAAATTGTTTCGTATTAGCACATGAGGGTTTTGCAACCGCGCTCTACCGAAATTGAATGAAGCAAAGAAAAATACGCATTTCCCATAAGGATTACGGTGGATCACAGTTGTAAACTTCACGAGTTTCAAAGTCTCACTGAATGGAACATTTGCACAGAATGCCTCTATTTTTTGAAAACAATTTATTTTACGTATTCTATATAGCCCAATTCATACAAAGCTCAAAAACATATTTAATGTTAGCAACTCGATTCGCTGCATTCACAAGTTGGTGTTTGAAAAAATCGAGATTAGGTGCAAACACTCCTCCCGCGTGACATCTTTCTATCCCAAGATTTATGTGGTAACTGAAAAAAAATGATTTGCTTGTTGACGGAAATTCACAACTTACAAATTAGCCGCGTGAAATAATCTCGTCAGTTGTTGCTGCTCTTCCAAGGAGTTTTCGAAGTTGAAATCCAGTTGTAATTTGAGTTCTGCCATGTAATTTTCTACTTCATCAACGTTCTGAAACTGGAAGATAAATAGTACAGTACCGTGCAGTAAGATATACGATTTGGCCTTTTTCGGTTGGAAATGATCAATTTTATGAGGGTGTTACGGTATCACTAATTGTCCCAGAAAGTAAATAATGTATAAACCATACAGAACAAGGGTAGAGCTTCATTTTTGTAGTTGACAACTTTTTAGTACGGACACCGATTGAGAAATTAATCTCGATATGTAGGAGAGTGCACGTACGAAAAAGTTGTCAAATACAAAAACTTCCTTAGTTATGAATGGTACTGCACAGTACTGTACGTATGATTGGAAAACAGATTCACCTGAAATTCTAATGGTGGATCAAAAGCTAGTTGATTTTCCAAGTATTCGAGAGACTCTTCTAACGTCATTGGCACACCTGTAACAAACTATTTTCAAAGTATTTCAAACTTTTAGAAAGACTCACATAAACTTTTTAGAATATCTTGAACAGTGCCATAAGCTCTTAGAATTCGTTGATTTATTTCGGCATCAATTAGTCCTCTGACATCTGTGATTTTCTCGATAGCAGATGTGTGTTTCCATTTTCTGGAAAAATGACAAAATTTTTGGCGTTCGTTTCAAATTTTCACTCGTTTATAGCTGTGGTGTGAATTTGTTTTAGACGCCGGGGCATTTACGTTTCCAGTGAAGTTGAGAACGGTTTACTTCGAAAGATCGTCACATGATCAGAAGATGTCAGAACTAATCTAGTGTTAATTATACATATTCAGCAAGTTTAGAGCTTAATTTTTCTAGTTGAACACTTTCTTGTACGGGCGCTCCTTTACCAGTTTTATTCAGTATCATTAAATTTAAACTATTTTTATCACTGTTAACTTCGAGAGAACGTCTCATTATCCATAATTGAGCCATTTTTTAGAAATTTTATGAGAAATAATGAGCAAATCCTTATCTATTATATATTTTCGTAGAACATTTTTTGTTGAAGCTTACCCTAAAAAGATAAACCCAGTTGGAGAAACATTAGGGGAGAATGGAGAACGAATGAAACCTACTTCGAGAGTGTGTCACATAATCAGTAGTGCCCTAATGTTCTATTTAAAAAAACAATGAGCAAGTCCTGATCTTCGTTTTTGTAGTCAATCACTTTTTGTAAAAGCTCACCCTAAAAAGTTAGAGCTAGCTGAATATAGTAAGTTCGACTTACGGATCATTCTTACAAAAAATGTTTCAACTACAGAAATAACAACCTGCCTTCAATCTACTCAAATCCCTACATCCCGATAACATAATTTCATGTTTGCAAAACAAGTCATCCTCTCCAAATGACCATAAAAATGGAGAACACTTGCATAGAGCACTCACTTCAACAACTGTATCGTATGATGAAGATGAAGATGAAGTTCCTCTCTGGGCAGAGCATAAAAATAAACTTTCAATTTCACACACATATCCATGATTTCTCGATAAATGTCGTCGGATGGCTGGAATAGTTTTGATGAGTCTGTAACTGCGCTCCATTTTATTTATCTAGACTTCGGTAGGGCGCAGTTGCTTTCCTGCTTCTTACAACTGCGCTCTAACAAAACTAAAGAAAAAAGCTAGAGGTTTTCGGTGGAGCGCAATTGTAACAGCTGTGTTTCTTTAATAGCTAAAAATTCTTACAAGCGTTGCATCAATTCCTGGGTAGATCTGAAGTTGTACATCGTAGAAGGCCATTTGATACTAAAAATTGAAAATTGAGTATCTATTCATCAGAAGAAAAAAAAAGAAAAATAATTGTTTTACTAAATTTTTTATCCTTGACCTCAAAACCATTTTGTCTCAAAAAAGAAAAACTGATTGGTGTTACGTTTTCAATATTTGCATCGAACCCCTCACTCCTCCCCTCACTTTCAACTGTCTCTAACGTCTCGTGTCTCTAGTTTTCAATTAATGTTTTTTCTCTCTCATCTCTTTTCTTTTTCTATTTCGACTCGACAATCTCCGTTTTTCTTGCGACAACCGAATAGGTGTGTCCTTCTAATTTTTCTCTGATAAACAGTTTAATATTGGCGATTCGAGTTGAGATAATAATTCATTAATGAAAAGAATAATGTGGATAGATTATGAAAAAATAAAGAAGTTCATAAGATTTGTCATTTCGAAAGCTTCAAAATGAGTATACGCAAAGTATAGTTTTGAAAAATAGGAAAAAAGTCCTCCTCTTTGTTTTCAAGCTTTTATTATCGGAGCGGAATGATTTTCGTTAGCGCGCTCTATCGATAAAAAGTTTATTCGGTCCGTGAGCTGATAGTATGTTCCATTGTTCTTTTTAATTGAAAACTGAAAATTTTGAAAAAAAAAAACTTTTTATTAGGATGACTCAGTTCTTACAGCTGCGCTCCACCGAAATGCCCTTGAAACTGTCTCTTTTTCTCTGAGTCTCTCAATTTCCCACACAATTTTCTTCGGTTTCGGTAGAGCGCGGTTGTAAGAAACGTGTCGTGCTAGAATTGTCCGTATGAATCTTACAGAGGTTCAAAACCGAGTCTTGCAATTGCGCTCCATTGCAAAAAATGGTTTTGTGTTCCATTTTTCCGCTCAAAGGTTATTCTTCAGAGTCCATGTGCCCATTCTACTTTTTTCTAACTAAAGTTCCCAGAAAATTAGAATAATCCGAGTTCTGCAACCGCGCTCTACCGGAATCCGTGTCATATTTCCCTGCGTCTCTTCATTTCTTACGCTATTTTTCAGAGTTCCAGTAGAGCGCACTTGCAAGATCGTTTTCTTTCAAATACAATGCGCTTCTCCGATGTTTGAGTGAACATATCACCATTCCCAATATCAGACCCACCTAAAACGTTTTTAGAAATGTGTAGATCAAATGTTCTCCACATATGTCCCACCCATATTCTAGACCTGCCCATGTCTAATAGATCAATTCCTCATGACCTACTTTTTGTGTGGTTGCCATGGCTATCCGCGAGAAGACAACCACAATTTCCGCACTTTTTCGTCAACATTACACATTTTGTGATTCATTCTCAATTTTTTCTTCCTTCTTTTCTTCTCTACTTTTTAAATTTTCCTTCCTTCCATTTTCCTCAACCCCATGCAATTTCCCCTCTTTCTTCCAGACCCAACTGTTCTTCAGACATACAATGTCCTTCGTACAAGTCCCAGAATTCGCGGTAAGTCAACTTGATTTCTCAAAACTTCCAAATATACAATCTGTATTTGTTTCAGACGTACCAAGAATACATCAACGAGATCAACAAAATCTTCGCGCAAATTACGAACGCAGACGAGATGTCAGATGATCTCTCAAGACAAGTCATCATGCTCATCTCGTTGTCTCAGTGAGTTTGGGGTCCCGGATTTTAAAGTAACGCATTCTTACAACTGCGCCCTACCGAACAATTTGTAAAATTTCGGTTTAGTTTTTGAGGCTTCGACACGGAGTCTAGGGGTCGAGTATTGAAATTAAACGCGCTCCTCTAGACTTGGAGGCAAGTTCAAGTATTAGTTTTTAAATTCGCTGCTCATTGTGGCATCATGGAGACGTTTCGAAACCAACTTTTTTGAAACCCAGACATTTTGAAACCATGTCATTTCGAGACTAAACGAAAAAGAATAACTAAAGAATGAGTGGTTCTCTATTCAATTAAAAAAAATTATCTAGTTTTGAAATTTCTGGTGTCGAAAAGTCGAGGTTCCCGAATGTCTCGGTTTCGAAACGTTCCTGACCCAAAGATTTTGGTATTAGAACTTTCCGAAAAGCTTTGGATCCTGTAGATCAAAATGATGAGCAGATGAGACCTCAATTCATTTTTTTTTTCCAGAGGCGCAAAACAAAAAGCGGGAAACGAGAACAAAGACAAAAAGGAGATGGACGACATCATGGCAATGATTGGATCACTTCAAATCAAGTCGACCCAGAATCCGAAGTAATCAGTTATTATCTCGACTATTTATCTCTACTCAAATCCCGCTTTTCTTGTCTGTAAATGTGATAAAATCTTGTAAATTTTAAGCAGCGTTTCATAGAAATTAATAGAGATCAACGGGAGAGTCTGATTCTGACCAAAAGTGCAACGAATCCGGCTAAATAGAAGAAGACAACGATTGAAGAGAGACCAATGACATCCAGTTGGTAGTTATCATGTTTGAAAGAAAATTGGTCTAGGATAACGTCACGATAGAAGTTAGTATACGATGAATTATCCACTCGAGACCACTGATTGACAACGAGTCCCTCAAAACCGTATCTGTAATAACATTTCAAAGATTTCCAATAGTCTGTCTGTGTGTCTGTCTACCTAAACCAACTGGTCCATTGCATCCATCGAATGTAGACTGGAAAGTTGTTAGTGTTTCCATATAATCCACTCAACAAGGCGAACAAGCCAGATGCTGGAACTGCGAATGCAATGGCGACTGAGGTTGTCTCGAAAAGACACGCTAGAAAGAGGCCACACGACGTGGCGGATTGTTCGACTAGCACTGATATCAGAACACTTTTCAGAACTTGTTGCCACGTGTTGTTCAAGCCAATCATCCAATAGGATATGAGAACCATGATGGCTCCATCAAGTGTGAATAGTGGGAGGTAGGCGAGGCATCTGGAAGAAGTTAGAGGGTTGATAAGTTTGAAGGGTGATAAGAATTCGATTGTTGTACTAGCACGGCTCACTTCTTACAACCGCGCTCTACCGAAACCGAAGAAAATTCTGTGGAAAAATGAGATCCTCAGAGAAAAAGAGACATTTCTCAACGGCATTTCGGTGGAGCGTAGTTGTAAGAACTGTGCCAACCTAATAGAGAGCTAGAAGCATACTTGCAAACCGGGCCGGCGCTTAACTCGCTGAAAACTGAGTTTTAAGAGCTGAAAAACATACCAAAAGGGAGATCTCGACGAGTTCTAGGTCTATGACGTGATACCGGCCGAGTGGCCATTTGTTAATGCTCGGGGGCCGACCTAGAATGCCTTTTTTGGCATTTTTTACTTTTCGGGACGTTGCAGTACTCGCCGAGATCTACATTTTGGTATATTTTTCAGCTCACACAAGTCAGTTTTAACCGAGTTCTGGTTAAAAATGATCAATTGGTGAAATGAAGAGAAATGTTCGTAGCTCATTTTGCTAGTGAGCCAAATTACGATAACTCCGAATCACAGCGAGTTAAAAACCTTGAAACATAATAACTGATGACATAGAACAATCCATCATGATATTCCCTCGCAATCAATGGCAACTCGTGCTCCATAAATGTCATTATTCCAAACATTGTGGAGAAAGTGAGCTCGGCAATCAGAAAATACAAAGCGCTATTCGTGTTCTGTACGCCACGACGGTCGAGTGGTTGTTGCCAGTAGAGCGATCCGATGAATAGTCCCATCACGATCTTTTGGATTAATTTCATTCGCATTTGGGCAGGAGAGCGGACGACGTCGATGAAGGCTCTGGAAGTGGAATTCAGTATAACTCAGATTCTAGGTTACTGTAGTTAAGACAGATACGACCACAAGTTAGTGTGACTTGGTAATGAAACTTGACAAGCGTAACGGTAGGTTACTGTAGTATTACTGTCACAAACCTCTTCAAAAGCGCTCCAGTCTCCGTCAAAAACCCAGGATTCTCAATAAACGGAGGCAGATCTGTCGTCGGAATCGTTGTGACTTCTGTACACGATTGGGTGGAGATCTCACAATTCTCGTAATAACTGATAATGTGCTCAATCCTCTCTTGACTTTTCTCTTCTTCAGTCGGCTGAATCGACAGTTTCGTCTGAATCCATTCAGGGGGATTGAAGGATATCGGGATGGGATGACCACAATCGGAGAAGAACTGGAAAAGGAAACTACAGTATTGTTTTCTGAACCTTCCACCTACAGTAATAGATTCCGCTGGTGTCCCCATAAATGCAGTTCTTCCCAAAGACAAGAAAATAATCTTATCGAATTGAAAATATAAATCTGCAGTCGGTTGATGGATGATTGCGATCAAAGTTCTTCCGGAGTTTGCCAAATTTCTCATAATCTGAACCACACTGGCCGCCATAAAAGAGTCTAGACCAGATGTTGGTTCATCTGCGAACATCAGAGATGGATTCGAGAGAAGTTCACATGCGAACGTCAGACGACGTGCTTCTCCACCAGAAATCCCTTTGACTAAACCAGGATTCCCAATTCTCGAATCTCGACACTTATTGAGCCCGAGCATTTCAATGATCTCGTCAACACGCTCCCGACGAATCGCTGGGCTCTCTTGCATTCGTAGTTTCGCCTGAACGAATTGTCTTGGGGTACTGTACATTTCGCTTTGTGCACAAACTTGAATTTTCAGTGAGTTATTGAACTCTCTAGTCAAAATTTAGTTAATTAAAAGCAATTATGAGCATAATACACTCTTCATTTTCCATCATTGCATTAAAAATGAGTGTTTTTCGAGTTAAAATTACTGAAAACTAATTTCAAAATCCCGCGCTAATTTCAGCAAGTTTGGTGTTTGCGTACATTTGCGTACAACGCATTCTATTAGGTTGTCCCAAAAGTTTTCGAACATAGTTTTGGTACTCTGCTATAGGACAGAGAGCAAGAATCAAACCAAACAGTGCATGTATTCCATTATATAAGACGTCAAGTGTATTGACAATAACATTCATTACTTCTGGCTGCCTCCTCTCAATGAACGCTGCACCAATCTTTGTCCTCGATCGACTTCATATTCATGATGTGATTCTATTTTTGTTTCTATCTAACTCCAAAACGACTGAGATTGAAGAACGTATGGTTGAAGTTTATAAGGATGATGCCCCTCAACGGCAGACAATTAGCCGTTGGGTCCATCGTTTCAAAAATAATGATTTTTCTTTGGCCGAAGAAGCACGTTCTGGAAGACCAGTGGAGTTCGACATTGACAAGTTACGGGAGGAAGTGGAAAGTGACCCATTTCAATCCATTCGTAAACTGGCAACAGTAATGGGCTCTAATCACTCTGCGGTAGAAAGAGGACTGGGAGCTCTTGGCAAGTAGAAAAAAATGGGAAGATGGATACCACACAAATTGTCTAACTTTGACCGTGAGCGCCGAGTGGACATGTCACTGCAACTTCTAACCCTCCATCCTGATTTCAACTGGCTGGATCATTTGGTTTCGTCGGACGAAAAGTGGGTCTTATACGAAAACCACCACAGAAGAGCCCAGTGGGTTGATGCTGATAAACAGCCAAAGGATGTCGTCAAACAAGAGTTACACCCTAAGAAAATATTGCTCTCCGTCTGGTGGTCTGTTCATGGAGTGCTTTATTGGGAACTGCTTCCGGAGGGAAAAACTATCACCGCCAACTACTATTCTTCTCAATTACAAAAAGTGAAGTCCAAACTGAAGACCTCCTCTCCACACGGTCACAGAGTCCACAACCTCCATGATAACGCAAGACCACACATCGCAAAGACGACCAAGTCTCTCCTGGCTACATTCCCCTAGGACAGTCCTTGCCCACTCTCCGTACAGCCCTGATCTTGCCCCTTCGGATTACCATATGTTCAGCGACATGCGTCAATCCCTCGAAGGCAGGACTTCAAAACAAAGTCAGAGGTCGAAAAATGGTTGAAGAAGTATTTTGACTCGAAGCAGCCTGAGTTTTGGCGGAAAGGTATTGAATCTCTACCTACTAAATGGCAAACAGTCGTGGATAAAGGTGGTCACTATGTTTGATTTTTGTAAAACTCTGGCTTTGAATAAATTCGATTTCAATAATGTTCGAAAACTTATGGGACAACCTAATATTTTACGAGCAAACTTACTGTATCAGCTATTTTTTCTCACTTTTTTTTCTTCAAATTAATTGTTTTTAACCGAAGAAATCACTTAAAAAACGCTTTTTCTTTACCTGAATCATCAAATACTCATCGACTGTCAACGTTGGTACGAATATTTCTTGTTGTTGTGCAAAACCCGAAATCAACGAAATACTCTGCCCAATCTCGTTCCCATTCACTTTTACAGTTCCTTCCATTTCCAACCCCTTCATATTTCTATCCATTAGCACGTTCAATAGTGTTGTTTTACCGGCGCCACTGAATTTCTCGTTATTATTCTTTCTCAATCATGGAAAATGTACCTTGCACCCATCAATGCTACCATTTCACCAGGTTTTGCTATTCCTGATACGTTGTTCAGCAGAATCTTTCCTTTCTTTCTCGTCTTCACTCTGGAATCCAACTTCAATTGAAAAAAGAAACTCAATTTCAAACTCCCTCGTATTTTACAAAGACTACGGTGTACCCTCGGTGTTTGCGTACTCTACGTCTAATGCGTCAGAAACTACGAGCAAGTTGCCATCATTTTATCGCATTTTTCTCGAATTTTCTATGATTTTTGACACGAAAAAGCGAGTTTTATCGTAATTTTAATAGAAAAATTGATAATATGTCGGGTAATCGTCGATTTTCGCTCCGAATCATTCAGTTCTCAGAGAACTTACTCGATGTTTTCCCAGGTAACCGTGATGGGCGTCACGGCATCGTTAATCTGAACTTCCGTCGATTTGATATGATTTTTAGTTATATTTGTCTAATTTCACCTTTGAACTATTCGTATTAACAGATTCATATCCAGCGGTACATCTTATTCGTCCTCCAACTGATAATTTTGTGTTCATTTTTGAGAAAAAATCAAAACAGAATTGTTAGAAATGTGCCCTCCTCTGATCTTTGTTTTTGCATATTCTTCCACGTGGAAATCATTCCCCAAATAATGTAAAATCCACGTTGAATCCCGCCTATCACTTCAGGTTATCACGTTTCTCTAATTTCGCAACGCTATCTCATCATTTCGTGTCGACCAGAGTATGATCATGTGACTTTTGAACTATTTCGTCACTAATGACCGTTATATAAGCTTCCCGGTGCAACCGATGAGTTGTTTTTAAGTAGTGAACTCGGTTCAATAAGTGAAATTTTCTAGAAACTTCTTTAGCTATTCTATTCGTCTGGTTTCTGTTGTAACCTTTCTTTCTGTTTTGTTTTCCGTTGGAAAACTTCTCTTCTTTCATCGTTTTCTACTCAATTAAATGGATTCTTTTCAGAATGGTTCGTCGGCGCACCGCTTCCCCAGCTGCCTCCTCTCCAGTCCGTTCGGCTCCACGCCCGGCACCAGCCCAATCTTCATTCTCGGCTCCACCACGACCAGGTTAGTTTTTCTCGCCGAAGTCACTGGCTCTTAATCCAAGTTTTCTAGCCGCTGCTGCTGCTCCAGCTGCCCATCCAGCTCCAGGAGCTCACCCAACACCAATGGGCGCACCAATGGGAGCACCATCTCAAGGACCAGGATTGATGGCTCAGATGGCCGCCACTGCTGGAGGAGTCGCCATCGGATCTGCTGTGGTGAGTGTAGTTTGATGCGAATTAAAGAAATCATCACCTCTATTCGAAGCATTCTAATTTTTCTCCGTTTTCCAGGGTCACGCTGTCGGAGGAATGTTCACCGGAGGAGGTTCCAGCCATGCTGCTGAGCAAGCTCCAGTTCAACAAGCGGCTCCAGTCGGTGCTCCACAAGCTTCGACTTACTCTCAACCATGCGAATTCGAGTGGAGACAATTCGTCGAGTGCGCTCAAAACCAATCGGACGTCTCTCTGTGCAACGGATTCAACGACATTTTCAAGCAATGCAAGGCCCGATTCGCCTAATCACTTTTTCTCTATGTCTAGATATTGAATTGAGTGTGGAGCGGAGCACTCCAACTCTTTTTCCCATGTTTTCGCCTTTTCCACCCGATTTTCGATGTTTCCTAAATACTTTTAGTATGTTTATTGGTAGTTGTTCTTTTTTCTCTTTCTCCGTTCAAAAATAAATTCCTGTTGTCATGAATCCGCTGTTACTAGGCTCTGCCCCTTGGTGTTTGGCCCCCAATTTGTTTTTATTTACTCGAAGAAAAATAGAAAACCAATCGTACTAATGCATCATTGCTGCGCGCCCGTCCTCCAACCGCTCTGTATAGTTTCATTTTATTGTTCTTTTCTTTTGCAGTTTTCTTTTCTTTTCATGCCTTGCCTATTGCATTTCTATCGATTTTTCTAGATGTTAGTTTTGCGAGGCAGCGCGTTCCCGTTACTGGGCGACATATTCGTTTCTTAATTTATTTCTTTTGCTCTTGGTACAATTCCGTCATTTTCAGAATGACCGCCCGTGCTCTTCACTACGTCTTCAAGGTGGCAAATCGTGCCAAGACTATCGATTTTTACACGAAAGTGTTAGATATGAAGGTTGAATCCAAACAAAAAAATCAGCGACAACCAACAACAAACGAATACAATTCTAGGTTCTCCGCCACGAGGAGTTCGATAAAGGATGCGAGGCGAGCTGCAACGGGCCGTACGATGAAAGATGGAGTAAGACGATGATCGGATACGGATCGGAAGATGATCATTTCGTTCTGGAACTCACCTACAACTATCCGATTCATAAGTATGAATTGGGTAATGATTATCGAGTAAGGGAGACGTCGAAACGTTTTTAATCGAGAAATTATAGCAAATTAACGAGAAAAATACTTTTTTTAAATCTGAAATTGCTCGTTCAATATTTAGCTTCCGCCATAGTTAGAACTCTCCATGCTGAAGAATGTTCAATATGATTAATGATTTTTCGAATTATCCAAAGAAGATATTTGAAAAAATATGTAAAAATTGAAAATTTCAGCGATCAATTATTGGAAAACTACCGTTTTTTACGGATCGTTCAACTTCAACATCATATTTTCAGCCTTTGTGACAAAAATGAGCGTTCTTTTCGGCTGTGCACAGCTGTGCGAATATCATTTTCCTCCATATTCTAACAGCGACGGAAATCTACAAACCAAACTGCTCCTCGGAGGGGCGCACTTTCACACCCCTCTGAAATTTGAAAATTTCAGCACTTTTTCCCCAGTTATTTTTTCGAAGAGTATTTTTGGACTGTTCTCAGAGTTCCAAGAAAATATTGAACATAAAAAGTAAAAAAAAAATAATCCGACTTTTTCGAAAAAATGTTCACTAGTGTTCAAAACTTGAGTTACAAAACTTAGTTTTTTTTCGGGAATTATGAACCCAGTTTGCAATGAAATTTTATAAACTTGAGAAGAAGTGATTGAGCTGGAAAATATAATTTTTTCATGTCGAAAAATCTGAAAGCGTTCTACTTAAAAAAGGTAGGTTTTTTGGCCCTACTAGTCTGCAGGTGAGTTTAACTAGATTTGATTGCAAATAGATTACAAAGGTTTAGGTCTGGACATTGGGCAGATGACTGAGGTGTTTGAGGAGTTTTTTCAACAAATATTTTTCCGAAATTCTAAAAATACTTCACAAGACATGTCTGACCAGTAGACCAAAAAAATGACAACTGCTGGTGAAAGTTACGTAGAGGCTCTTACAAAAAACTCACTAACAGAAAAAAATCAGTATCGCCTATTTGTAATTATGTTTTTACCTCAAACAAATGTACTTCATGATTTTTTTAAAGCATTATTTCAAAAAAGGGAAAACTTGGAAAATTTTTTCGAAAAAGTCGGATTATTTTTTTTTACTTTTTATGTTCAATATTTTCTTGGAACTCTGAGAACAGTCCAAAAATACTCTTCGAAAAAATAACTGGGGAAAAAGTGCTGAAATTTTCAAATTTCAGAGGGGTGTGAAAGTGCGCCCCTCCGAGGAGCAGTTTGGTTTGTAGATTTCCGTCGCTGTCATATTCTAAAGATAAATTGAAAACAATCTCGAGGTTTTGCAGAATTTTTCGCTATTTACGGAGAATATGTATATTTTCAAGCTTTTTGACGAAAATAAATTTTGTTTTTGTAAAAATAGTACCAATTTTCAACTGATTTTCCACTCACAACACATTTTTCCATTCTTTCATTAAAGTTGACAACAAATGTGTTTTTTGAACTTCAGCTTCAACATGCTCAAAAACATTTTCGAAATTCCAGTGAAATTTCTTAGAAAAACTCATTGTTTTCTCTGCCTTTTTCAAGTCATGCGAAGTTGCTAAAGATTTTTTCGGTAATGATTGCCGGATAACGACCAAAAAATTTCAAATCAAGCGTTTTGATACATAGTTCCTTTCTTGAAAACTGCTATTTCAACTTTTCCACCCTCTTTTCTTCCAGGCGATCGTCATCGACTCTGATCAATTATTCGAGAAAATCTCCTCAATCGAGCACCGTAAATCTGGATGTGGCCGTCTCGCAGTGAAAGATCCCGATGGTCACGAATTCAAAATCGGAAAATCCGACCAATCGCCACGTGTTTTGAGAGTTCAATTGAACGTCGGCGATCTGGAGAAATCAAAGAAATACTGGAATGAAGTGCTCGAAATGCCGATTGTTGAGGAGAAGAAGACGAGAATTCGTTTGTGTTACGGAGAGGGTCAATGCGAGTTGGAAATTGTTCAATCGGGAGAGAAGATTGATAGAAAGACCGGATTCGGAAGAATCGCATTCTCCTATCCAGGGAATAAAGTGAGTTCAGTGAAAGTTTCAATTTGAAACATGAAACTGGGGCACCTTCGGCGCGTAGTTGTTTGATCACGAATAACTGCTTGAATGAATGTTTCTGACTTCCAGCTCCGCCCATATTCAAGCCACGCCCACTTTGCAAAACTGCCGCTCGATGTAGAAACGATTCGTGATAGATTTTTCTAGAGGTTTTGAGCTTCAAGTTCGACATTATTCCAAAAGTCTAAAAAAGCTGAAAATTAATTAATAGAAGGTGGAAATGGGGCATGAAATAATTTCCTATTATTTAGGCCACGCCCACTTTTCAAAACTGCCGCACGAGGTATCAACTCGTGATGCTTCTCGAGGTTTTGATCTTCAAGTTCAATAGTTCTCCAAAAAATCCAAAAACTTCTGTTCAAAATGATCTAGCATTTAAGCCACGCCCATTCTGCAAAACTGCCGCACAGCGCCTATTATCGGAATAAAAAAGTTCCGACAATTTTTACCGACGCGCAAGAGTCCCGCCACTGATCTACGGGAACGCCCACTCATCATTTACATTTCTTCTGCAAGATCAGGGCACGGTTTCATTGATTTCGCGGGCGAAGTTTTGGTAAAAAATATACAAAATTTGATCTAGTTCCTTTAAAATTTGATATTTTTCATCAAACTTTATGGTGGGAATGCAATTTTAAAGGAAATAGATCAAATTTTATTTTATAAAGTGGTATTTTTTACCAAAACTTCGCCCGCGAAATCAATGAAACCGTGCCCTGATCGTGCAGAAGAAATGTAAATGATGAGTGGGCGTTCCCGTAGATCAGTGGCGGGACTCTTGCGCCTCGGTGAAAAATGTCGGAACTTTTTTATTCCGATAATACTTCTAGCTTTAATTTTGGGATTTTAACTCAAAAATGCTTCTTTTCCAGCTCCAATCCCTCCAAGACAAAGTCAAAGCAGCCAACGGAACCATCATTAACGAACTTCTCACTCTCAACACTCCCGGCAAGGCTGACGTCCAAGTCGTGATTCTTGCTGATCCAGACGCCCACGAAATCTGTTTCGTTGGAGACGAAGGATTCCGTGACCTGAGCAAAATCGACGAATCCGCTGAGAAGGAGCTCCGTGAGCAGATCAAGAAAGACGACAGCGAGAAGTGGTATTGATGGAATTTAATCAATGTTTTTTTGTGAAAATTTTATATTTATTCGTATCAAAAGTAAAGTTTTGTGAGAGAGAAGGAGGGAATTATGGCAAACGTGCTCTACCAGAGTTTTGGCGAGAAAATCAGGGTAGAGGTCAAATATTATGAGAGTAGAGACGGTGACGGAGAGGAGAGATAGGAGAATTTATAGGGAATTGTTAGCATTTGACATGGCTTCATGGAAAGCAGTTTTCATATTTAGGTAGAAACCCGGATGGATATCTTGTGGGAGATTGCGTTGCTGTAAATACATTTCATTGGGAAGTTGAAAAAAAAAACTTTGTTCCACATACCAATCTAGAAATGTGGCCGTCGAGGAACGGGGTCACATCCAAACCAAGACCGAACAGGAGCACGCAGAACCTGGTGAAAAAGAAGACTGATTGCGGAGCCCTTCCGAACTTTTGATAGCCTCGTAGAAGGAAAATATAGGTCTCTCCGAAAATCCTCTGGAATTATTTTTAATAGCAATCGCGCTCTATTGATAGTTTCTCACCTCGAATAGCCCTTGCAGACGCGCCTGTTTTTGAGCACGACTCTGTCTTCGTGGATTGGTTTCGAAGGTTTGGCTGGAAAAACAATATTACAAATGCGCTCCAGCGAAATTGATTGTACTCACTATTCCTGGACAATTTGCTCCAATCTTGGAAAATCTGGAATCCGAACTCCCGGATGTTCATCTTGTAGACGACGCTTCTGAAGTGATTTTTCATTATTTTCTATTTTTGACATCAAAACTTACAATGATAACGTGCAAAATCGAAAGGTAAACCGGTTGTTGGTTTCGTTTTCGGGCGAGTTTGAAGAGGTGGAAGACGATCTGAATTAGGGTGGAATTCTATAGAAAGTGGAGAGGCGGGGCTTACCGCTTTGTAGAATTCAGGGGGTGAGAAGAAGCCTCCGGATTCGTGTAGAAATTTAGCAAATACGACAGCTTCCTCTTTCATTGTCTGGAAATGAAATGAGTTTTTACGGGCATTTTTTTCAAGAACAAACTTACCAACATTCCCCTTATAATGTTAACATCCTCCGCATATGGAATCAACATTGGAGTCAGTTGAGCAGCAAGACCAATGTAATACTCTGGAGGATATCGTGGACGTGGAGGAACCTGGGGAACACCCGAGATTCGTCGTTGGCCTGGTGGGGCTTGACGTGGTGCTGGGACCTGTCTTGGAATTCGTGGTTGGTTGGGTGGACGTTGGGCGGGAAGCATTGGAAGCGCCGGCGCCTGGTTAGGTGGAATGGGCCCTTGATGAGAGGGAAGAGGGACCTGGTTTATAATATGTTGCAAAGGGGCTTGTCCCTGGTCTGGGGAACCATGAACAGGATGCATTAGAATGTGCGCAAGATATGGTGAAACTGGAACTTGCGCCTGGTTCGGAGAGTCATTAGCTTGAAGCATTGGAAATGGTCCCTGGTTTGGTGAAACACGTTGCACTGGAACCTGGTTCGGAGAGCCATGAACTTGATGCATCGGAATCTGGCCTTGATTCGGTGAAACACGATGTACTGGAACCTGATTCGGGGAGCCATGAACTTGATGTACTGGAACCTGTCCTGGCGAAACTTCCGCCTGAAGCACCGGCGCTTCGTTCTCACTATCCGAAGCCTGCTGTTGCTGAGCTGCAACCAGACGATTCACTTCCTCAATAATAAAACGATCATGTAGTTCTTGTCGAATTGTAGCCAGTTGATCCTCGTTGTTACGCCCGTGGGCAACATAGATGACCTCCTTATCGACAGGCTCTTGTTGGATTGTGATTGACATGGGGATCTGGAAAAAGGATTTTGTGTTGAAGAGGAAAAAAAAATGAAAAGAGCAAATTGAAAATGGTTGAGGATAACAATGATATTGCTGGAAGAAATATATGTTTTGAAACTTGTCACATGACTAGAACAAACGCAACTTTTGAATCTGCAAATCGGAAATTGGATTTTGTGAAAAAAGCTATTTTGAAACTGCCAGATGATGAATCTCGGTTCCGGTGCTACCTAGAATTTCCGGTGCTACCTAGAAAGAAGAAATCGCAATCTAAAACATCCTGACCACACTAAACAAGATTTGGAGATTTCTGTCTATCAAGGTTCTCAGTAACAGGTACTGTCGGGATCTCCCGTTTAAGTAGACCGCCGTAACGAAATCCGGGCTGTCTGTTCAAAAATGAAACCTCCAGATAACCCTGCCTAGGGCCACCAGCGTCTGGTCAGCAATTAGCAAGAGCATTTCGGTGGAGCGCAGTTGTAAGAACTGTGCCGAGCTAATAACTTTGATATTTGTCCAGAACTACAGTGATGGCAATTTCTAACAACTTTATCTGTTTTCAGTTTCAGAATTTCAGAACTCATAGAAAACATACAGCTACTACTATTACTACTACTCTGTGACCGAAGTTCTCTTGAGCCCGGGGGCGGAGTCAACCACAACCCCTTAATTACTCTGATTCCAATTCAGAATTCACAAATCAGCAATCCCTATTATTATCTCTTATCTTATAAACAATCTCTAAATGTCACATTTCCCGAAAAACTTTGATTGAAATTGGCTGTTTCAGAACCGCAATTATGTAAAATTATAAATGTCGAAATGACATATTATTTCGAAAGAGTTGCTCCGGATTTAAAAGAGCGTGGGTTGGACACGTCAGATTGTTTACTTGGGGAAGATTATGTTTGAAATCAGAATGGAATCGAGAATTGAAGTTCAAATTGGAATTTTACAAAAAATTGAAATTTTTGGGATTTCGAAGTTGTAAAAAGCCTGTGTATAACTTTGAGAGAACAAAAAACTGAATATGCGGTAAAGACAGTTTCAGACATTGGAGCATTGGTGACATTTTCAAGTTGTGTTTGGGAATTTTGGTGGAGCGTGGTTGTGAGAAGCCTACCGAGATGATAAAGTTAGAGAAACAGGAAGAAAACCTAATTCAAGAAAAGTAGGCCAGGAAAGCGACGGAATGTAGAGCGTCCGGTTAATCAGAAATCTGACAGAACTGCACCGATACTCATGAAAATTAGTAAATCGTAACCCCATACATAGTGTAATTTAAATTCTGTGAAAATTTGACTTCGTTTCAATTGAAACTGGCTGTTTTTGAAACTTTAAAAAATGTCAAAAAAAATTAAAAAGATTAGTTCTTGGGCCGGGCTTTCAAATTATTTCCTCGGGCCGGCAAGGGCTTTCGGGCCTACCCGGACGTCTCCGGTCCGGAATAAAATTCTGAGACACCCCTAAAGTTAAATTTGAAAAAACGGTATAGACCAAGCTAACGAATTTCTTCGATTCTCTGACGTTGACTATTCGAACCCGAATTTTGAAAGTTTTCAGATTTGGAAGGCTACTGTAACTAACGCTTTCCTGTAATCCTCGATATCCGTAATCGCAATAAACGACTCTAAATGATGTCAGTTTCATCTCAGAATCTCAGGAACTCATCGATATAGAATTCCACTATTTCCAGATCTGATACAGTTAGGCTAACCCAATACTTGAATCCACGGCATCTTTTGCCCCAAAAGTTTAAAAAAAACTGAAAATTTGGAACTTGTCTGAGATCTAGCCTAGACGAACTGCTATAAAAATAAAATTGGTCCTATTAGTTGAATCCCTAAAGTCCTAGAAAGAGCCATCGAAAAACAAGTAAAATTAGTATAATAGAATTATACCTGATTGTGAAATAACAAAAACTATATAATATCTGATAATATATACGTGTTTCAATGGTAAACAAAGTGTTTGCTGACAGGAAATGTCTCGTTTTTTTCTTCTTCTGAAGCCAATAACAAAAAACAAGAGATGTCAGAAGAGTAGGTTGCCTGGCGACAATGGAGTCGAAGAGTCTTCCCTTTTTATGTTGAAACATAAATTGGAAACGTTCATCTCCTAGTGTATTAAGGTTTCTAATCCACTTGTTTCTTTTTCTTAGCGGAGAAAAAAGGAGAATGTTTTGTGTTGGACACCTGGTCACAAAATATTTTCGAAAAAAAAAGTAGACTGGGGTTGAGTGTGTCTTTAAACATAAACATTTTGAGGAAATAAAACAAGTAAAAGTTTTCAAAGCTACAGTAACCTTCTCAATAAGGTTCTCAGTTACAAAAACACTCATTATACCTCACTTACGTCGGTCAACGGGAAGAGGGGAACACGAAGCGACTCAAATTTCCTACGCTTCGATTCATAATAAGCCAATGTGGCGAGTGCACTGATTAATGAATTCACTGGTCCGTGATGTTTACGAGCCGCCCATGTTATCTTTCATACATCAGTAGAGAACGTAGTGAATTCAAGACTGACCATTGGTGATTCAGGTATGACGGAAAAAAAACAGTTTCAGGGGAGGAGAAATAGTGATTGGAGTTCTGATGGTTTAGAAATTCTGAATCACCCTTCAACTACAGTTCTTTGAGCAAAGATACTTGATGACAAAGTTTTAGTTATTTCAGTATTTTAATAATTTTCCTTTTTTAACTTCAATTGATCGTTTCGGTAAGTCAAAGGGGCGGAGCCTAATGAGTTATGGTATGCATTTCTTAGAATTCCTAGGCTACAAACATTTTAAAAATCAGCCAAAACGGATCAACTTGGTGTATGTGTAACATGGCCTGTAGGCCTATGCTCGATCCACTCAGAGATTGTCTCTTAAACGGGGTTTTAGGAGCCTCTGAATTTCAACCAATTCAGTACTGGAGAGCTCTTTGGGGCGGGGATTTTGGTCCACTTTGGCTAAAATAAAAAATAGAAACAGAATTGTCACCTTTAAAAAAGTATAGGTTTGATCCCGAAACTCCACCTTCAGTTAGGAAAGTTACATAGTTAGCGTTGATGGTGGTTCATTGAGTTGGTCATGAAAAGTCATAAAGTTCCAAAATGTTCTAACTCTTGGATGGACTGGGCTTAGCTTGCCTATGACTCCGAACGTCTCGGTCAGCCTGATTTCAAAAATTGGATTAATTTTTCCCAAACTTCCATTGAAAATGTTCAAGATATTATGTGAATTTGGTCTCTGTCCGAACGCTACGTATAAATTGTACTCGAAAGTTGGATCGAACCAAGCTGTAAACTCCGATCCTCTGGCAAAGCAGCGATATTCAAATCTTGAAGGAAGGTAGCTCCAAAACAAAAAATGAAAAATCACACGTTTTAGATCACAGAGGTCAATTGTCAAAACAATTTTCAGATTGGAAATAACATAGATTCTAGTTCTCAACTGCTACAAATCTTAAATTGTATTTCAATCATTTGTGTAGAAGATTACTCAGAATTGAACAAAGTCGAGGAAATTTTTGGGATTATGTCAATTGCGAAAAGATCAAACTCATATGTGACCTAGTGCTAATCCAGAAACGCTTCTGTGTCGGATTATCTCCTAATGGGTATGGCTTACGGCTCGAGGCACCTGTCAGGTTAACTTTGCAAGCCTAATCAGGAAAATTTGTAGCTTTGTCTAATCCAGATTGATATTTATAACATCATGTATTCCGAATGAATGGGAACAACAAATAATAACTTGTGATCCGTGTCTAATTAATACCCTTGGGGAAACTTTAAAAAATTTGGGTGAATCATGAATAATATTGTTGTCTGAGAATTCTTTTTTTAGATTTTAGAGTTCTGAATTTTTGAACTTGAGGAAAACTTCACGGTTATAACAAAAATGGCTCGTTTGAAAAAAAAACGTGGGGCAAAAAGTTGGAACAGCTGGTAGACTAATACAGATGGAATGCGCAGTGCCATGGTACGGAAAACAAAAAGTTACACATGTTGCACACCGGTCAACTTGAAAAAAACGTAATAGAGGGAATCGAGCGGTTCGTACAGAAAAAGAGATACGCCAGGTTCATATCGGATGGTTTTCTTTCAATTTTCTAATGGACATTCATGATGCACTTAGCTGACTCACGATCTGACTCAGATCAAGATTTTGGCACCAGAAAGTAGGATTTTGGTAGAGAAACGGAAGAGGATTCCAGATAGGAATGCTTACTGTTTACAGCAATGCGGATCTTACTATATTCACTCCAACAATATAATACTGACCAAATTTGAACATTTTATTTCACACAGACATACAGGCATAGGGTTATGCCAATGTCCGCGACCGGAGGGAGGGGAGAGACCTATGGCGTTATCTACCCTCCTTTTTCAGTCAACCACCGGAGACATCCCCCGGAAAAAAGTGATGTTTGTAAGGGTCTGGACGATGGGATATTGGTGTCATGAGTTTCAGAAACTCCTGAACGTTTCAGCGAAGCAGTTGAAAAAATAACGGCATTCTGTTATAATACACTGTATTCACACCTGAGAAAAATGTCAGAATAAGGAATGGGGCTTTTTGGAAGCAGGCATGTACATAGAATTTTGAAAATAATGAGTCATGATAGGTGGTCCAAATTTTGTATCACTAACCAACGCAGTTGGAAAAAGAACTCCTGTGAGATAACAACGAAACTCTTCAAAAAGCCCGCCTTCAAAAAATGAAACCATTTTTCCAAATTTATCGAGAATACGATCATTTTTGATGTTTTTTTTTTTTCAGAATTTCTTTCAATTCTGAGTCATAGTCGAAAATTTTAGAAAACTTTCTAAAAGTTCGAAAATATTGGACTTTTGGCGCCAATTACTAAAGGCAATATCAACTGACACTAATGCTAATGCTAATCAATTAACATTCCCAAATTTATGAAATGATGCTCTAGAAAGCTAGAAAGCAAGTGCCGGCTCCGACCTGCTCAGCAAAATAATATCAAAAAACAAAACCATATTCTCGAAACAATAAAAAACCCATAAAACCTCGACCCTCCTATAAAAAAGGAGTGTCCTTCTTCCTTGCACACAACCCCCCCCCCAATCAGAATACTCTCACGAATTATCACCCAATTCTATGTGATGTATCACATTAAAAATGACCATTCACTTTTATGTCAATGGGAATTCGAATGGAAGAATAAACATCAGGGTGAGGAGGAAAATGGAAGGAAAGGAAGAGGAGGGTACGGTAGTGGGAAGTTTAAAAAGGAAAGGTCATAAAATGTGAGAAAGTGCAAATGGACTTGTGGGAAAAAAGAGAAAAAAATATCGTTCAAACACATTTCTTCGAGAAAGGACGTTTTATGACATTGCGTCACTATCAGACACGCTTTCAGGATTTCTCATTGTACACGTGGCTAGTTCTGATTAATTCCTGCTAAATCTTTTTGTGAAGCGTCAAGCTTTTCTTATGGTTAAGCATTTAACCAGACCATAAGGGGGTTAATAGTCGGGCATATCAGTCAGTAATTGGGAAACTGGTGCACCGCGTGTCGTGCAAAAATGCAAAGCCATAGGAAAAGTTTGAGGGCTCATAACTCGGTTCAGAGAAGGGTTTAACAGAATTTTATTTCAGATTTGGAATATATGGACTCGAAAATATTAGGTGCCAAATTCTTGAGTCGTTTGAAAGAGGACGCCTTGAGGACTTCCATTGTAAGAGCTGGATCCGAGATATTTTTAAGCAGAGATTCCGTTTTTGAGTTCTGGGACGTTACGCAACTCAGAAGTAACGTAACAGTGCTAGATGTATTGTTGAAGAGGATTGTTGTGCATAGAACGACTCAAAAGAATATGATATGGGTACGATGGAAAATAGTCCGTTTTCAGACTAATGTAGTTTTAAAACGGGATAGCTGCGAAACGTCTAATGTAAATATGAAATTACTTGTTACTTATCTTCCTACCAAAGTTACTTATCTTCCGAGCTCCCTAATCAAAATGTCAAAAAATGTTTGGAGTCAGACACTTTTATTAGTTTACTCCTGGACTGACCCTAACATTTAGCTAGATTTTCAATCAAAAAATGAAAAAACTTCCAGTAACCTGCTTCCCTCTTAAAGGAGGGCGGACAGCTAAAAAACGTTTATTTTCTTATTCGTCCAAAATAAAGTTATTGGGCATATAAGGATATTCTGATACTTGAAAGATCATGAAACGTCGTCTTTTTCTGGAAAACTGATTTCTTAATTAGAAGATCACAGTCAGCGATGAAGCAACTTTCTATAGGGCAACGGGGAGGCGGCGCCTCATTTGGCGCAACTGGTAGAGAGTTAGACTCTTGATTGATCAGTTCGACACTTAATGGTTCGACCCCCACAGACGACAAAGTTTTTTTGCTTCCTGTTTAAATCAAGTTTTCGTCTTGTTTCTAAAATTTTTGGTTAAATTTTTTAGTTTTCTGGCCTTCTCAACCGTTTTTGCAACAGTTTGTTTTATTTTTGGAAGACCAGACTACGGTAGATAAATGTTATGTTGGTAATTGATTCACCGACAATTTTCAGTCTGAGAATTTTTCAGTGATACTTTTGAAAGACCAATACTGATTTACTATCCGATATTCTATTGTCCTTCTCATTTTTTTTATTTCTACAGTAAGATTGCAACACTTGGATTTTTCATTAAAAATTGGTGAACTTGGAGAGAACGCCAAGTTGTAACGGATTTTCTCAAAATGTCAATTGTGTATGGAATGTGTGGATCAAAAACTGGGCTTCATTTTTCTAGTTGACAACTTTTTTGTACGAAACCTTTCTGAAAAAATACAGGTCGTCAAAGCAAACACCTCGAAAATCGCTATCTTTTGAATTTAAAACTATGACGATCTATAACTCTCTAGGAATTTTTTGTACAAAAAAGTGATCAACTGCAAAAATGAAGTTCTAGCTTTTCTCTACAAAATCCACTAAAAAAGTGACATTGTCGGACTATCCGTGACGCAATGGGACACACTCTACAAGTTGCCTATTTTCACTGAAGTGTGGAAGTCTCTCAATCTATATTTTTGGTGTTGTATCAAATCGGCCGAGAAGTAAAAATGGAAAAAAGCATAGTTTTTGGTTTTATTGTTTATTTCAGAAAAAAAACGGTTTAAAACCGTTTTTTAATCAAAATAGCGTTTTTTCGTCATTTATGACGCATTGTGTGCAAACACCGTCACGTCAAAATACACACTCCCCGTAGAAATCCCCGTCGTTTGAGCTGTCTGGCCTCCTTTAAGCGAATAGCTACTCGGCTTGAATAAAGAAAACTAGAAGACTTGGGCGGAGCCTAATTCTGGAGTAAACGTATTGATACTCTCATGACTTGAAGTGTAATAAATAGTTTGAATTTCTTCACCGCAAGCACACGTACACACACCTCTCAGAATTAATAACACATTCCACTCCACCAAAACGCTCCGATTATCCCATTCGCCTATTTTTTATGTTATTTTATTTTATTGGGAATGGGCTCTCGAAAATTGGCTCTCGAGAAACTCTTTATTGGTTTTAGAAAAATGGAAGAGAGGGTTGTTCTCGAGAAGAATTGAAAATTGAAGGAAATATTTGTCTGAAAGCTCCGCCCACTTCTTGCAGTGCTGGAAAGTAGTGGGCGTGGCCTCGAGAAATTGCACAACACTGATTTTTCATAGGCCACCGTGATAAATTCCGGACCGACTTGCCAAAATGGGCTCTGACCGCTTTGCTTCTTGGCTACAGTAATCCAGTAAAAGTTTGAAAATTAGGATGAATTAGAAAATTCTAGAACCTCCATGACTGCAAATCAAAAAAATGAAGAAAAATGCCAACATCATTCTATTCTTTTCCCCCACCCGCTCCCTATTTTAAATGTGGTCCATCATCGTTATTACGGTCGTTTATGAGCCTCATTTTTTTGCCGCCATCGCCCCCTTTTTTTCGCAATGAAAACGAAATTGAATTGGGATTTCTCGGAGTGACTAATACGTAGAAAATTATTTCATGGCATTTCTTCTGGAAAGGATAATGTATGTGTATAGTATGAATGTGTTTGCTAACGAATGGGCGGTGCTTAAAAGACTACTGTAGTGGGAATGGGAAATGACGTGGGGAGCAACTTGACTAGCCTAAAGAAATGAAGTCATCTCGATAATTGAATGTTCTTGTTTACAATAACAGAGGGGAGTGAGACTGTCGAACTTCTGTTCGCTCTTGAATACGGTCGCGATGAGAACAAGCAATTAGGATACGTACAGATTATTGTAGTCCATTTTCAAGCATGGTCAGAAATTGGTCAAAAATAAGAAAATCTTGTTATGAATTGATACAAAAACAATGGTCACTGTATTTCAGGGACATTGAAGCTGTGGGAGGAAATTGGTAGTAAATTTTTGGCAGAGTAGCAGTAAGATTGGTAATTGATATAGTCTAGAAAGATGCTCGACTGGATTTTGTATATTTCATCCGAAAACTTTTCGAAATACAGACATTAGAAGGTTTTTACCACGTGCGCTCGAACGGAACTGAATATTGGGTAAGTGGGAAATATAGAGACGCTAACGAAAGTGGGACATTTTTCATGAGGATTTCGGTGGAGCGCAGTTGTGAAAATCGTGGTTCACTAATACCCAAAAATTAATTTTAAAGTTAGTTACATGCAGTACCGGCCAAATGATACAAAGATTTTGCATTTTTCAATTGAAAACGACCAACTTTGAGAGTGCGTCATCGGAAAAGTAACTGTCCCACAATATAACGTTTTATGGGATCAAACAGACCAAGACTAAAACTTTATTTTTGTAGTTGACAACTTTTTTGTACAGACACTCCTAGAGAGTCATGGTCATTTTAATGGGACAGCTCAAGAATCGCACTGTTTTGCACTGGAATGGGTAGACATGAGAAAGAACTTTGACGATTTGTAACATGCTAGAAAGTGTCCGTACAAAAAGGTTGTTAACTACAAAAATGGAGTTCCACTCTCGGTCTGTTCGATCCCATAACAAGTTATTCTGCGGGACAGTTAGTTTTACTATGAGACACCCTCAAAGTTGGGCATTTTCAACTGAATAAACAAATGGCGGAAATCTGGGTCTCTTTCATTCAAAATCCAGGATTCTTAAACAAAGTGGGGGACGATAGGTCAAGAACCTGGTATTCATGACTTATCGCCCCCACCCCCCTAGAACCCAACACCGAAAGAGGAAATGTAATTCTCACTGTTTATCTTTAGCTAGAATCATTTACTGATAGCCCCCCACCATTGAACATCGGTCCCCCACTATGGATTATTAGGCCCCCATCATTGAATATCAGTCCCCCGTTAATGACTTTAAAACCCCCATCATAGAAAATCAGGCCCCCACTATTGAACCCCACACTGCGAATGAAACATACGGAAGCCCGTTTACAGACTATAAGCTTGAGCATCGTAAATATAAATTATGCCGAAAATATCTTTCCGGGTCCTTTTTCCTAAGCCTGAAGATTTGGGTATAGTTGAATTATGTTGGACTCAATGGTTCAGGCGTATAAGTGAAAAAGAGAAAGGGGGGGCTAATGTTCAATGGGTGGGGGGTCAATAATCAATCAGGTGGGGGCTTTTCCCAGGTCCGTTTTGGGGGGTCATTCTTCAATATAGGGGGGGACGAAAAGTAAATATTCCCACTTTTTGTTTTCTACGGTTTGAGATAAAAATGATATAAATACTCATCAGCATTAGTGCAAATTCATACTTGTCAAGGTCCGGGTAATTGGCGCCGAAATTCAAAAACTTATTTTTTGACTTTTTGTTCCGCAAAAGTCAAATTTTCGACTATGATTCAGAATTAGAAGAGATTCGGAAAAATTGAAAAAAAATCACATAACTGAAATACCTGGGATCCATAAAACACAACGCATAAAACCTCGAAACGCAACAATAATTCGTGAGACTATGACACGTCTCCCAGAGAATATTGGTCTGTTACAAAATGGACAATGCATCTTTATATTCTTCGATTCTTGCTTTTTTATGTTATGTTAATTCAGACATTTATTTTCCTTTCATCAAATATTTCTGTTTGCCACGTGTCTCATTGATTTGTTATCTGCTTCTTGATCAACAAATGCATTCATTAAATTAGCAATTCAAATCACCTCCCAATCATTTCTGTTATAATCAACTAATTTCCCTCTTCAAATAACTCATTCGTTTTCCTTTCGATTCAACGATGAACTGCTATCAGTACAAGATTGTGTGTCAGGTTAAGTTCGAAGTGTTAACTCTCACCAATCATATTCAAGTTCTCACCCTTCAAAGTCTGCAGAAAGGCGCACAAGCCGCGGATTTTAGTGCGCAGTATACAGAGGTCAGTTTTAGAAAAAACCATTTTTTTAAAAAGATTTTTTCGGTTTCAGAAATTGAGGTTTCTTCAAGACCTGCTAATTTCCAATAATATCCGTCCGGAGAATTTCAATTTAACTGATTTTGCAGTATGCCCTTTTAAAAATGTGAAAAAAACTGTCTACATAAGTTTTCAGGCAGAATGTCTCCGCAATGCCGATATTCAAATGCACTGCTACATCAGCTCTTGCAATGCACTCGTTCCGGGAAGTGTTCAACAATCATAAATTGGGAATTTTATATAAATATTTTGGGTTTTGTAGTTAGCAATTTATGGGTTAGTAAAGGTCTGTGTGTATTAATAAAACTGGTTTTTGGGTCTAGTTTTGTTTATTGTAGGTGTACTGTAGGCACTGTTTCTTGCTGAGCTAGAGCATATTTTAGAATTCTCTCATAAAGAAAAAAATCCCTACCCCTTTTCTTCATATTGCGGTGAGAAAGCATAAGTTGGTGGGCGGAGCCTCAAGAAACCAAAAAGTAAAAACCTTGATGCAACTGGTTACTGTAGGTAGACTGTAGATTTACGGAAGGTGAACTTTAGGTATACACAGGTACAGTATCCCGGTACTGTACTTGTCAAAAATGGGCCGGCCCGGTCGGCCTGGATACAGAAGTAGGTACTCATTTTTCACAAAACTTTTAGAACATTTTCGAAAATTTTTAGTAACAGTGCTTTATATATCCTTTTGATGAATTTTTAAAAAATACTTTTTTCAAAGAAATTCAAAATTTTTTCTAGACATGTTTCAAAAAAAAATCTTCTGGTACGGATTTTGGTTGGATTTCCAAATTTCCAACTGCCAACATAACTGCCTTTTTCTTTTTGCGGAGAAAATTTCCGTTTTTTCGGAAAAGTCTGAAATTTGTGATTTTCAGATCCAGTTTTTTTCAATTTGGACGTTTTTAAAGTTTTCTCAAAATACCTATCTAAAGTGGGCGGAGTTTAAATTGACAAAATTCCAGAATCAATCTCAATTATACATGTTGTTGTTTCCACCCCAGAAGCCCTAGCTCACTTCTAATTAAGGCAATCTACCATTCTCATTAGAGCACTCTTCCATTCCCGGTGGTCACCCATCTTTCACCCAACCGGGGTGGTGCACACAAATATATCATCTGTGAATTGGTTTGGTGCATCTCCTCGTTTTACTCGCCCGTCCGTCTCAATGAGAGGAGAGGAGAGAAAGAAAGGGATATGTTGCGAAAGACGTCTCTCTTCTCTTATCGCCTCCGTCTCTTTCTCTTCACCCGATTTTATGCAAAAAGGTACAACTGGGCAGATGGTCCGTCTTCTTATTCTGCCTCTGAAGGGTCAACCCACACGCTCATTCTCTCTGCTCACTCTCTCCTATTAGTACAGTCTCTCTATCTCTAGATGTTGATGATTGTCCTCTTCCTCCAGCTATACTCGTTTGGTTGAGAGAGTATTGTTGTTCCTTCGGCTTGTTTGTGCTCGCCTGTTTTTGTTGTTTTTTATTGTAGTTCTTTCTATGTTTAGAACTTTTATTTAGTGAAGCTATAGTAAAATAACGCTAGAATCTTTGATTTTGAAACTTCAAAAATGTTTTGACAAAGCTAGAAATATCACTAGCTTATTGAAATTTGTTAAGAATATGGATTTTTTTGAAGAAATATGTTGAAACAGTGATGAATTCGGTTTTTTGTTCAATAGAATGGCCTTGATAGTTTTCTACACGGCAATGAGTATTGTAATGACCAAACTTGTCAAATTTCGGCCTGGCCCGGCTTCAAGAAAGGTACATATTTTTGACCAGCTTTTTTGAATTGTTCACCGATTTTACATTAAAAATCCAATTTCTTGATTTTGAATGAATCCTGAGGTATAGTCAAAAATTCAACATTTTTGGAAAAAAATCTAAATTTCAAAATGTCGTTCAAAATGCAGTTCAAAAATTTTTTGAATTTGAAACCCCGGGCTGAGAAAAATCCAATTTCGGCCCGGCTTGGCCCGTGACAAGTTTGATAATGACTCAAATGTGTTCTTCGAAAAAGTAGAAACCGGCAGCTGGTGCGAAGAGTGAAGTTCCCGATATTAGCTATCGATGCGACTGCTTCAGCAGCCAAATCATCGGATTCTCAAGTAAAAAAACCAGATGAAGAAAAGAAAGAGGATTATTCTTTATTTGATACCAACCCTTCGAACATGGATTTTCTGATAGCCATTGATTTTTATTCAAAGCCTGCAAACAGAGGAAAGAAAAATATTTCCAAAAGAATGCACCCAGCTTAGAGCCTTATTTATATTCTTAATTTTGGGCTTGTTGTTCAATAAAACGGAAATGATTTTTTATCATCTTTTGTTCTCTTCGTACGTATATAATCTCCTTATCGCTCATACGCCACCTTACCCTTCTACCGTAACCATCTCTAAAATAATTTCCAGCGTCCACAGATGGCCACCACTGTTCGCGTCAATGAACCGGTATGTTTCACAAAGTTCTAAAATCTTCGAATTCTAAAATAAAACATTTTCAGCCACACTACGAACACTGTCGTCCAGGTTAGTTCATGTATCTGGTTGGAATCAAGATTGAAGAAAA
Source organism: Caenorhabditis latens (assembly GCA_002259235.3). Classification (NCBI taxonomy): domain Eukaryota; kingdom Metazoa; phylum Nematoda; class Chromadorea; order Rhabditida; family Rhabditidae; genus Caenorhabditis; species Caenorhabditis latens. Next base: position 3,758,196 of record CM056094.1, read on the forward strand.
CCGGATAATCAAAAGAAGGAACTGAGGAACCTCCTTCAGGAACAACCAAACTAATTAATTTAAATTATGAATTTTCAATAAGTAAGCATTTTTCAGTACCAGTCGAGGAGCCAAAGTCATGTTGGGCGGTCATGTGCGACGCATGGAAGAAGACATATTCAGTGAGTTTTTGGGTTTCTTTAGAGATTTTTCATATTTGGTACTATCCAATATGCAAAAAATGCAAAAAACTTCAGTTAATATTTTCCCGTGTTCAAATTTTGTCTGAGGAAACCTACGATTATCCGATGTAATATTTTTTACAAATTATGCAGAACTAGTCTATATCTTCATTTTTGTACTTGACAATATTTTGGTAACTTCATAGAAATACATACTTGCTAGCTTGAACGGAAATTTATTGAATCTTTGCAAAAGTCGTTTTCCTTCCGCCAGGCTAAACCTGTCAAAGGAGGGATCGTACAAAAAAATTGTCAACTACAAAAATGAAGCTCTAGATTCGTTGTATTTCCTCAATAAAACTTTAAAACATGAAACTTTTAGTGATTTTGGGATACTCTTACAAAGTTAGCCGCTTGAAAACAAAAAACTGAAAAGACTTGGCTATCCGTTAAGCTCAGCTCAAATTCTATTAGGATTCTACGAACTCTCAAGCTATTTTTGATAACATAAAATGTGCATGTTGAAATTCTGGTAATCCCACTCTACCGCTACTCTTTGAAGTTGAGTCTGTCTGTGTGTCTGTCCATTTACATCTCTATTCTTATTCCCATTTTCTATATTTCCAGCCATCCGTCCTAACTCTACTCATCTTCCTTCTCGCCACAGCTATCATCATCATCGCCATGATATGCGATGACATCACTATTCCACGTCTTCTCACTGGAATCGTCGGTCTCCTCGTCTACATTGTCACTATTCCCAGTATTTGGATGGATTTCCGTCGTGGTTTGTTATATTTTCGTAACAGTTATCTCAAAATGTTTATGTTATTTTAGAATGCGAACCCCAACCGGATAGAAATCAGGAGCTACTACTGACTCAAGTAAAGAAGGTGCTTTTTGCGAAAGTTAGGGTGAGTCCGGTAGAGCGCGCTTTCTAAATTTCAAAATTTGAAATCTTCCAGTACCACTCGATCATCACCTGGTTGGCTATCGTCATGGTCATCAGTACCCCAATTTGTGACGATGATGTTCTGTTTTTCATGCTTCTAGTCGATTGTGGTCTGATGGTTGCAGTGGTTGTTCTCGGAGTGAACACAACTCAAAACGGACCACTTGGTGTTAGAGTTTAGGTTCTGGATCTGGACATATCTTTTTGTGAGGGTTCTGGGAAGGGTAACCAATTTATAGTCTCTTTTTCCCTCTTAAAACCCACCCAGTTAACCTCGAAATCTACATATACCTCATCTACAAAACACTCTCTCATTTCACGTGGTCTTCTCTGCTCTCTCATGTATTTATTTTTGATTTGCCATCACCTTTTTTCTTCTCAAAGAAAACATCATGCATTTTTCTGAAACTTGAATAAACTTGCCTTTTCAACCAACTATAAGGTGTCTTCATATTATTTCCACGCGGTCTAGTTTATATTTCATATGTAGATGAACATAGAAAAATTTACTTAAAAACGCCTCCAACCAACTCAGGGCGGCCCCATCGTGTAGATTTTATCAAATGTGTGTGCTGGATTTTTGCAGAATTAACCCAATTGTCTCTCTCCGAAATGTCTTGGAAAAAAACACTCCCTGGAATAATCTCGAATGTTTTCTGCAGAGATAAACGATCGAAATGGAAAGACCGTGGGCCTAGAGACAAACGCACCGAGAGGGAACTTTTCTCCAAAAACCTTTCCGGAATCAACTTCGACGATTATGACGATATCCCAGTTGACTCTTCTGGAGGAGAATTTCCGCAACTCTTCGGCCGTTTTTCTGAGCTGGATCTTCATAAATGGATCAGGGACAATATCAAATCCGCCGGATACGACAGACCAACTCCAGTACAAAAGTACTGCATACCAGCTCTTAAGAGCGGACGGGACATATTCGTATGTGCCCAACGTGAAGAGTCCCACTTCGGGAAAACATCTGCTAACTTGATTCACCTGGTCAATTCTATTCTGCAAGATGGTCCAGATGCCGTGCATCGTTCAGAAACCAATTTTCAAGGCAGAAAGAAGAAGAAACAATATCCAAGTGCACTGGTACTTTCACCAACTCGTGAGCGATCTCTACAGGTATTCGCACTTTATTTTTCAAAGTTTCTTATGTTTTATACTTATTCAGATTTACAATGAATCTCGCAAATTTGTATACCGCACTCCAATCAAATCAGCACTTCTTTATGGAGGTCGAGAAAACTACAAAGAGCAGATTCACAAGTTGAGAGTGAGTATAACTGTGGTATCGTTCCATATTCGGACTACTATTTTCAGTTGGGATGTCACATTCTCATTGCAACCCCTGGTCGTTTAAAGAGTGTGACGGATCAAGGTCTTATTGGGCTTGAAGGATGCCGTTACTTAGTTCTTGATTCGACTGATTGTATGTTGAACATGGGTTTCGAACCACTGATCAGGCAAATCGTCGAACACATGCCACCAAAGGAAGAACGTGTTACCGCAATTTTCAGTTCGAGTTGTACAGATAATATGAAACTGTTCACGGAAGAGATTTTGAAAATCAATAAACTGGATTTGACTATAGGACTGGTTTGATCTACCTCTGAGAACATTAAGTTGATTTTTGATTTCAGGGGATGAACGAATGTTATGATTCAAATATGTTCATGTCGAAGGCTTGGTTCTATTTCAATTTGTCTCCACCGGACGTCAAGCAAGCTTCCGAAAAGGCATGGCTAAGCGCTGTACATGCGATTAGACTATTGTTTCTGGAGATGGATTCGATCCACCTGGAATCACACAAATCGATTCGTTTTGTTGTTCAATACATCGCGCATTCAATGCCATGGGAGGAAAATTGTAATGTCAATTACGGCTTCAAGACTGCCGATAAGTAAGTTGCTTGATGTTATTTTCATACCGCCCACATGAGTCTGGAAAATCAGCTCCTGAAAAAGTGAAGGTATTTCTAAACAAGTCTCGCTACGACATTTACAGGCTTCATTTATTTTCCCACGGCAACACTCATTTCGATACTGAGCTTCTGCCACGTGCTTTCCGCCAAGTTGAAACCCTCATCGAAACCATCTCGAAAATCGATAAAAAGAAGCTGAGGACTCTTTTCAACGACGACTTTGGTAATGGAGAGAAAGAGGATTGGACAAAATTAGGAGTTTCCGTGAATGAGCAGTCGCAAGATGTTATTCTTGCCGGGAAAACCTACCGAGCCAGATATAGTTTAATTGTAACAGGAGATAACTACTCAGCTCCTGAACATGACTTTTTTTCATAGTTGTCAAGGCCCGGCTCGCGTCTTGTCAGATTTGCTTTTTTAGGTCCTGGGAAGGGTTTAGTAGGAAATTGGTTGGTTTTGAGATTTAGGGTTCTGTAAAATTTTGGATTAACCGAAGTAATGACCAAAAGAACATATCAATTAGCGTAACGCAGGTGGTACAATTGCGCTCTACCAAAATCCATTGGAGCTTTTTTCCGTTTCTTCCTATTTTCCACGATATTTTTTCAGTTTCGGTAGAGCGCGCTTACAAAAATTAGAACAATCCGAGTTTCCCCGACCCCAAAAGATATTCCCAAACCTTAACAAGTTTCTCATTTTTTCATTTTCCCTCTTAAAACTCACCCAGTTGACCTCAAACTCTCTTCATACACCTCATCTACAAACACTGTCTCATTTCACGTGGTCTTCTCTGCTCTCTCATGTAGTTATTTTGAATTTTTCATATCTTTTTTTCTTCTTAAAGAACATACCATGCATTTTTTTGAATCTTGAATAAACTTGCCTTTTCAAACGACTAAAAGTTGTCTTTATATTATTTCCACGTGGTCCAGTTTGTATTTCATATGTAGATGTACATAGAAAAAATTACTTAAAAACGTCTCCGACCGACTCAGGGCGGCCCCATCGTGTAGATTTTATCAAATGTGTGTGCTGGATTTTTGCAGAATTAACCCAATTGTCTCTCTCCGAAATGTCTTGGAAAAAAACACTCCCTGGAATAATCTCGAATGTTTTCTGCAGAGATAAACGATCGAAATGGAAAGACCGTGGGCCAAGAGACAAACGCACCGAGAGGGAACTTTTCTCCAAAAACCTTTCCGGAATCAACTTCGACGATTATGACGATATCCCAGTTGACTCTTCTGGAGGAGAATTTCCGCCACTCTTTGGCCGCTTTTCTGAGCTGAATCTTCATAAATGGATCAGGGACAATATCAAATCCGCCGGATACGACAGACCTACTCCAGTACAAAAATACTGCATACCAGCTCTTAAGAGCGGACGGGACATATTCGTATGTGCCCAACGTGAAGAGTCCCGCTTCGGGAAAACATCTGCTTACTTGATTCACCTGGTCAATTCTATTCTGCAAGATGGTCCAGATGCAGTGCATCGTTCAGAAACCAATTCTCGAGGCAGAAAGAAGAAGAAGCAATATCCAAGTGCACTGGTACTTTCACCAACTCGTGAGCGATCTCTTCAGGTATTCGCAACTTATTTTTCAGTGTTTCTTATGTTTTATACTTCTCCAGATTTACAATGAATCTCGTAAATTTGTATACCGCACTCCAATCAAATCAGCACTTCTTTATGGAGGTCGTGAAAACTACAAAGAGCAGATTCACAAGTTGAGAGTGAGTATAACTGTGGTATCGTTCCATATTCGGACTACTATTTTCAGTTGGGATGTCACATTCTCATTGCGACCCCTGGTCGTTTAAAGAGTGTGATGGATCAAGGTCTTATCGGGCTTGAAGGATGCCGACATTTAGTTCTCGATTCGACTGATTGTATGTTGAACATGGGTTTTGAACCACTGATCAGGCAAATCGTCGAACGCATGCAACCAAAGGAAGAACGGGTCACAGCAATTTTCAGTTCGAGTTGTTCACCTGATATGAAAGTGTTCACGGAAGAGATTTTGAAAATCAACAAATTGGATTTGACTATCGGACTGGTTGGATCTACCTCTGAGAACATTGAGCTGATATTTGATTTCAGGGGATGAACGAATGTTATGATTCAAAAATGTTCATGTCGAAAGCTTGGTTCTATTTCAATTTGTCTCCACCGGACGTCAGGCAAGCTTCCGAGAAGGCATGGCTCAGCGCTGTACATGCGATTAGACTATTGTTTCTGGAGATGGATTCGATCCACCTGCAATCACACAAATCGATTCGTTTTGCTGTTCACTTCATCGCGATGTTAATGCCATCCGATGAACTTTTTGTTGCCATTGACGGCTTCGAGACTGCCGATAAGTAAGTTGTTTGATGTTTTTTGCTTTTTCATACCGCCCACTTGAGTCTGGAAAATCAGCTCCTGAAAAAGTGAAGGTATTTCTAAACAAGTCGCACTACGACATTCCAGACTTAAACCAATATTTTGAAAATTTAAGGCTTCATTTATTTTCCCACGACAACGATTGGTTCCTGACTGAACGTCTGCCAGGAGTGTTCCGCTATGTTGAAACTTTCATCGAAACCATCTCGAAAATCGATAAAAAGAAGCTGAAGACTATTTTCAACGACGACTTTGGTAATGGAGAGAATGAGCGTTGGAGAGAAGAAGGTGTTTCTGTGAAAAAGCAGTCGCATGATGTTATTCTTGCCGGGAAAACCTACCGAGCCAGATATACTGTAATTGTAACAGGGGATGACTTTTCAGCTCCTACGCAAGACTTTTTCTTTTAAAACCCACCCAATTTACCTCAAACTCTACATAATTACAAAAACTCTCATTTCACATGGTCTTCTCTGCTCTCTCATGTAGTTATTTTGAATTTTTCATATCCTTATTCTTCTCAAAGAAAATACATATCATTCTTTGGAACTTGAATAAACGTGTCGTTTTCTGAAATTGTTAACCAAAAATACTCACAATCACGACCAACGACTTCGAAATAACTTGTCTTCCTCTTGTTTCCACGTGGTTCAGTTCATGTGGAAAATTTACGAAAAAATGTGGAAAACTATTAATGATACATTGAATGGAATCAGTCTCTCTTCACTCAAATCTATGGAAACTTTCTCATTCCAATATTCACAACGTCAAGCTGCACCTGATTCCCCAGTGATATTGCTGCTCTACCTATTAACTCATATTCCTAAAATGGGTCTTGGTTTACTGCTTAATTATAGTGTTCCTCTCGTTCAGACGAGATGTGTACTGTACTGGCAGTACAGTAAGCTACTGTGAGTTACAAAGCAGAAGATGAAAGCCATCATTGGCCATGTTATTGCACAGATGACTTCGTTCTCAGTCTGTCAAAAAAAAGATCCTGATAAAAAGTAACAAATTATAACAATTCGATAAGTTTTAATACTTGGCGAAGCCAATATTTATCTTGATGCTGATGAGTTCACTATAAAATTAATATTACAGAGTAACAGAGAAAGTGAACATTGGAGGGGGAACAGCATTGAGACTAGATACTTAGAATGATATTATTTGGGTATCTTCGAATGCTAATAGTGTCCCCATGGAACTGAAACTCCAGGAATTTATCCGAATCTGGAAGTTGATAATGTCGAACATTGGAGGACCATCGGGTAGAAGGCGCCCGTTCGCCGGCATGTTCCGCAAGAACTTCTGCGTCGAATTTGTCTTTTGACTCGATGTAACATTTGAAGAAGTTGGCAGATTTGGAGAAGAGCTGCAAAAAACAATAATAATATTTCGACTCCGCGCACATTTTTGTTGCATGTTTTAATTCATTGGTAACTAACCTCTCCAAGTTTAAAAAGGAGTTCAGCATCAACGGAGCATTCCTTAATATGGAGACGTTCGAAATTCATGAGATTTTCGATTGGTAAGAAAGCAAAAATGTTTTGAGTTCTAAGCGATGTTTTCGCTTTCATCCACTGTTCTGAATTCACAATCTTATTGATATTCTCCTTATCAAGCCAAATCTCGCTCGGGTTCTCAGCTCTTATTGTGATTTCTTGGAGAAAGACGGGCATCAGATGAGGAAGAATCGCCATGACGTCCTCAGGATCTTCTACGACCAATTTCAGCTTTCTAGTAAATAGTTTATGATCCAATGAGCCGAGGAGAGCTCTAATCTTTTCATAGTATCTCTTGCTTGATTCTATATCTTGAATTGTTCTTGATATATTCGCGTTATCAGCACAATACTCGAAAGAGAATGCTTCCACTTTTTGTTTCGGATTTTTCCACGCGATGGCTAAATCGTCAAATGCCATTTTCTCATAATCCTCCGATTTGATCAATTCGCATTGCTGAAACAAAATAGATGTTGTCTCAGACATTTGCGAACTATATTTTGATATGCGGTAAAATTGTCAGAAACGTACTCTCTTGACAGATATCTCGACTGTTTTATCCGGTTCATACTTTGACATACAATCCACATTCGAAACTACAACTTCCGAATTCCAATCAACTCCAGCATACACTACTCTTTTTGTAGATATACGATATCGAAACTCAACAAGAATATGATCACGTCGACAACTGAATGTAATCGCATGGTATTGTCGAGAGCTGTCCACAAGAGCACGGACACTTTTCGAAAGAGCCAATCTGAATTTTGTATTGTAGGCAGAAAGTATAACATAAGAACTCACTGATCTCGTTTGTTTGCTTGTGTATCGATAGAGAGTTGTTCGAACGCGTCCTCTAGATGGGTTGCCTTCGACATCTTTTCAGAAATTTCTGGAAATAAATTCTTAATTATTTGGAAATTTCAGATTCAAAAAAAATTTAAGGTGGCAAGAATTTAGTCGGTAAAGGGAGAAATCAGCTGGAAGTTATGAAAAAGTGAGATTATTTGTCAGTCAAAGTCGCAGGAGTCAGGAAAACCTAAATCGCTGTGAGACCTATGCAATAAATGATGAGCTCCTTTGAATGTGATTAGAGATTTGGTAGTTAAACATGTTTTTTGAAATCAAATGAATAAATAGCTGTAAAAATACGAAAAGTACGAAAATACGAAAAGGGAATCAGTCATAATTTAAGTATACTGAAACATTACTACTTTTTTCCAATATTTTGTATGTTGCAACATTTTATTTTTCTAGCAAGCTTTTACTTTTAGTGATATTGACTCCCACTTTTTCGTATTTACTCGACCGATCACTCCATTTAGCAGCTAAATTTCCGGCGATTATTTAAATCATAATCACAATTTTAAAAACCAGGGAGTCTTTCCACTTGGATTTTTCAGATAGATTATCAAATCAACCGAATACATGATCAGATAAGAATAAATTATTTTATTTGCATTAAAAACACAATGATACTTGGCGAACCCAATATTTTTTTAAATCCTAATAACTTCACTATAAAATTGATATTACAAAAGTAATAAAGAAAGGGAACATTGGATGGAGAACAACATTAAAACTATATATTTAGAGAGATATTATTCGGGTATCTTCGAATGCTAATGGCGCCGCCATGAAACTGAAACTGCAGGAATTCATCTGTATCTGGAAGTTGATAACGACGAACATTGGAGGACCATTGGGTAGATAGAGCCGGTTCGCCGACATGTTCCGCAAGAACTTCAGCGTCGAATTTGTCTCTTGAGTCGATGTAACATTTGCCGAGGTTGGGAGATTTTGAGAAGAGCTGCAAAAATACTATCCGCGCACAAAATTAATAGGTTTAGATGAAATGTATGAAAATAGTTACTTTCATCCATCCATAAACACAATATTTCAGAGATAGTGTATTTTAAATTCCTTGCTTTCAGTACTGAATACGTACTGTCCACATACCCACTCTGGCGGCTCAATAACTCACCTCTCTAAGTTTCAACAGAAATCCGGTATCAACGAATGATTGATAAATTCTGAAACGTTCGAAATTCATAAGGTGCTCAGTTGGGAAGAACTCGAAAGTATTCCTTGTTTTTAGAATATCTTTTGCTTTCATCCACTGCTCCAAATTCACAATCCTCTCTATTTTCTCTTGGTTTTGCCAACTGTTGGTCGATACCTCCGAATTAATTTCAATTTCTTGAAGAAAGACGGGCTTCAGATAAGGAAGAATCGCCAAAACGCCATCAGGATCTTCTACGACCAGTTTCACTCTTCTGACGAGTAGTTTATGATTCAATGAGCCGAGGAGAGCTCTCATTTTTTCATAGAATCTCTTGCTTGATTCTATATCTTGAACTGTTATTGGCAAATTCTCGTTATCGACATAGTATTCGAAAATGAAGCATCCCACTTCTATTTTTGGGTTTTTCAACACGATAGCCAAATCGTCGAATGCCATTTTCTCATAATCCTCCGACTTGATCAATTCGCATTGCTGAAATAAGATTTTTGTTTTCTTTGCAGACATTCGTGGTTAGAATTTCGATAGTAAGAAGTCTAAAATTTTCAGAAACGTACCTTCCCCACTGATATCGCAACTGTTCTATCTGGTGTGTATTCCGATTTATAATTAATATTCGAGAACACAACCTCCGAATTCCAATCAACTCCAGCATAAACTACGTTTCTTGAAAATCTTCCTCGATATCGAAGCTCAAGAAGAACATGATCACGTCGACAACTGACTTTTATACCATTATATTTGACTCGAGTATCCACAATTTCACGGAAATGTTTCGACACGTTTCGGAGAGCCAATCTAAAATTTGTATTGTAGTGAAGCCCGAAAGTATAACATAAGAACCAGAGTTGCATGGAAGTGAAAAATACTTATCCGGAAGTCGGAAATCGGAATTCCATACAACTCTGATAAGAACTCACAAGTCTCTCAGCTCACACTTTTTAATAACTTTTTGAATCACTGCGTTTGGCAAGTTGGATAGTCGGGGAGGACGATTCAAGATCTTTAAAGATTTGAAGAATCGTTCGTACGCTTCCTCCGAATTGATTCGCTCCGACATCTTTTCAGAAATTTCTGAAATAATTCCTGAATAATTTAGAACTTTCAGATTGAAAACATGCTTGTCTTATCGGTAAGCTACATATACGGAGATTCTATCCTAATCACAATTTTAAATACCAGGAAGTCTTTCCACTTGGATTTTTCAGATAGGTTATCGAATCAACATAATACATTATCAGACAAGAATGTTGTGTTTCATTTGTTCAAGAACAATGAAGAGAAGAGGAAACACTAGAGTGGAACAACCGAAAAACGAATTTAACAGATGAAGAATATAGGGGAAATACGACAAATACCTTAACGTTCATAATTAAAGTTCTTCTTATCGGTGACTGTGCGGACGTCTCCCTATCTAAGTTAATTTCGTGATGCTAATACTGTTATATGGGATTCCATGAAATTGGAACTCGAGCACTCTAATAGAATCGGGGATCTGATAACGACAGACATTGGAAGACCATTGGGTAGATGAAGCCGGTTCGCCGACGCGTTTCGCGAGAAATTCAGAGTCAAATTGGTCTCTTGATTCAATATAACAGTTGTCGAAGTTTTCCATTTTTGAGAAGAGCTGTAAAACCAAAAGTTCTCAGAAATCAGTTAAATATTTTTGGATTTTCAAGAATTGAAGTATTAGGAAACTGGTTTATATTTGAGAAAACCCACATTGCGTGAATAAGAGAGTGGCAAACTTCTGGAGGCTCAAAACTCACCTCTCTAAGTTTCAACAGAAATCCGGTATCAACGAATGATTGATAAATTCTGAAACGTTCGAAATGCATGAGATGCTCCATTGGGAAGAACTCGAAAATATTCTTTGTTTTAAGAATATCTTTTACTTTCATCCACTGCTCCAAATTCACAATTCTCTCAATTTTCTTTTGGTTTTGCCAACTCTTGCTCGATACATCTGAATTAATTGCGATTTCCTGGAGAAATCCGGGCGTCAGATGAGGAAGAATTGAAATAACGTCATCAGGATCTTCTACAACCAATTTCAGTCTTCTGACGAGTAGTTTATGATTCAATGAGCCGAGGAGAGCTCTCATCTTTTCATAGAATCTCTTGTTTAATTCTACATCTTGAATTGTTCTCGGCGTTTTCCCCTTTTCGACATAGTATTCGAAATTGAAGGTTTCCACTTTTTGTTTCGGGTTTTTCAACACGATAGCCAGATCCTCGAATGCCGTTTTCTCATAATCCTCCGATTTAATCAATTCGCATTGCTGAAACAAAATAGATGTTGTCTCTGCAGACGTTCGCGGGCTAAATTTCGAGATACTGTAGAATTAGCATCAGCATTGTCAGAAATTTACCTGTTCAACTGATATCGCGATTGTTTTATCCGGTCGATACTTCGATAAATAAGTGATATTCGAGAACACAAACTTCGAATTCCAATCGACTCCAGCATACACTACTTTTTTTGATCGACCTTGATTTCGAAGCTCAATAAGAAGGTGATCACGTCGGCAACTTATTCTAATCCCATGGTAATTGAGTCGAGAGGTGTCCACAAGTGCACGGAGACGTTTCGATACTTTTCTGAGAGCCAATCTGAAATTTGAATTGTTAGCGGGAATAGAGTACAACAACAGAACTCACTGATCTCTCAGTTTACACTTATTAACTATTTTAGAAATCGCAGAATCCGTCAAATCGGAAAAAGTGAGAAGGTTTGGGTCGAGACTGAAAAAATGAAATGGATATTAAGACATAGAATTCATGTAAATTATCTATACCGTCCGTTTGCGTGTGTATCGATAGAGAGTTGTCCGAATGCGTCCTCCAATCCGGTTGTAGTTGACATTTTTACCGAGTTTTCTGAAAATAAATTTTTAAATCATTAGGCCGGAAAAAGCAAAAGACGAGAATCGAGTAATTACTTAAGAAGTGAGCGTCTGGTACCAGGAACCTTGGCAAGGAGTGCCCCAAAATGTTCTAGGCCACGAAATAAACTTTCAAATCGAATGTTATGAGAACCAACGTGGACGACACGTGGCAAAAAATAATAACAGAAACCACGTGGCAACGAGAGGTCGTCAAGGTCACTGCGTGGATATATATTTTTTATTTTTCAGCATAAATTTCAAAAATACTGTTCTCAACTGATTGTGAATCACTAGCTACTGATTATGTATAAGAAGCGTTTGTTTATGGGCTAAAGATCTGTTCCACTCACCTTTTTCTTTTTTCAAGGAAACGCCCACGATCCTTCAATGCGGTTGCCTTCGGCATCCTTTCAGAACTTTCTGGAAGTAAACTACGTCAAATTTTCCGAATTTTTGTAGCAAAAACTTGATAAACTGTGACAAGATGTATTAATTCTTGAATAATTTTCTTTGTTTTTGTCGAAACCAACAGATTCGAGTGCTGCCAGTGTTCTGATGAACACAGGTTCAAATACCAGGGAAAGCTTCCACGCGGATTTTTCAAATAGGTTATTAAAGCAAATGAAAAGTGTCAAATCTGACAAGATAATGAAATTTATTTTCATTTGAGAAGTGAGGGATCTGACAAATTGGAACATTGAGGTGAAACAACCGAAAATATGGTTTACGAAAAAATACGGGGATAAATATGATAACTATATCAAGAAATTCAACATGAAGAGATCATTCATCGATATTTGCGGCTTCCAACTGTTCCGTCACTTCCGCGGTGTCATCCTTGGCAGCTTCTTCTTCAGCTGCGGTTTCTTTCATCTTTTTCTGTTTCTTGCCACGAATGGATTCGTTTTTGAGCTGAAAGAATTTAGATAACCTTGGCTCGCCGCCTTCTGTCTCACCTCTCTTTGCAATTCCGCGTTCATATTGCTGAAAACTCCGGTCTTCTTCATTTCCAGCGCCTCTTTGTAAGCTGGGTCAGTCGGTGGTTGAACGACGTCTTTGAACTCGTAGCGACTGAATATTAGCAACATTAAGAACAACATTTGTGAAAAAGATTCCTCACTTTCTGTCCTCATCAGTCGATTCTCCTCTCGGAAAACTGACATGAATATCCAATGGATACGACTTCTCACTATCCCATCCACTCAAGTCTCCGCACGTCACAAATCCATCGATAATCTCTGCAGTGACACCGGAGGCGTCTGTGATTTCTAGCGATGATCTTCCCATCGTCGGAACGAATCCCTCTGGTGGAGAGTAGTCGAGACAGAGGACGAATGCCTCGCAACTCGACTGACGAGAGCTTCTCGGTTTGGCGAGGTAGACCTTTTTGAAATATCTCTTCATTTGAGCGTATAGGAGGGATGAGTTTCGAGAGCGGAAGATTTTTGCAAGGAAATTTCCTCCTGGACGAAGCACGTGGCTTGTGATATTGAAAGCAGCCAGGATTAATTCAGCCTGCATGAACTCGTCGAGTGAGTGAATTCCTGTAACATCTGGAGCTCCGTCGCAAATCACAATGTCCGATTTATCTCCGGAGAAGTGCTCGATGACTTGATTAGCTGTATCAACCGATGTGATGTCTCCTTGCAATTGAATCACTCCTGGAATTGGTGCCATTGGTTGCAAGTCGATAGCCACGATTTTCGCTTCCTTGTCTTCCTCGAAAAGACGTTTCGAGAGAACTTGCGACCAACTTCCCGGAGCCGCGCACAAATCGACGGCTCGGCGGACACCTGGACGGATAAATTGTATTATAAATGCATTTTTTTAACTCTACAAACCCTTCAGAATCTGAAATTCATCATCAATCTGCATCAACTTGAACGCGCTTCTCGCTCTCCATTTATTCTCCTTCGCCAGTCGATAATATATGTCTCTCTTGTCTCGCGACGTTTTCCCCATACTTCTGGCGGAGCTGAAATTGTTTTGAAGTGAAAAACTCGAGAAAAACATTCAAAATTTTAAGAGAATCGGCGGAAAACAAGTGGAAAAGCCTAAATTTGAGAAAAATAAATTCAGAATACTTTATTTTTGCAACGACACTCCGCTCGCGTGTTGTTTAGCGGAACCCAAAATTTCAGCAAATTTTTCCAGTTTTCAGCCAAAAAGTACATTTTCAACACAAATTAAATCGAAATTTCCGATTTAAAGTAGTAAAAACATTCAGTGAAAACTATAACGTTCATTTTAAGTTCAAAACCAGCCAAATTCCATCTTTAATTCTTCCAACGACACTCCGCGCCTCTCGCCTCTCTCAATCTCTCTCGTTTTCAGACCATCTGTCCTAACATTTCGCAATTCTGTCTTCTCATTCATTTCCTATCGCACTCTCTCCTGACATCGCATCCATTGTTTCCTTCCCATTTATTGATTTTTCTTCATTGATTCATTGTTTTTGCAGATACCCCTCTCACATTTTCTACAAAAATGAAGCAATTTAAACGATTTATTGAGCGAGATGGGAGTGGGTAAGTAGTTTTAAAACCTGTTTTTCCTTCAAGTAAATCTCTAAAATTTCAATTTTCAGCTATGTCGTTCTCATGGCAGAGGAGTCCGAAGACATGTGGCACATATACAATCTGATACGTGTCGGAGACATTATAAAAGCCTCAACTATCAGAAAAGTAACATTTTTACCTCTGAAAACCCTTAAATTAATCTAAAATTCATTCAGGTCGTCTCAGAAACCTCCACCGGAACCACATCCTCTCAACGTGTGCACACAATGCTCACAGTCTCCGTAGAGTCGATCGATTTCGATCCAGGAGCCGAAGAATTGCATCTGAAGGGACGAAACATTGAAGAGAATGATATTGTGAAGTTGGGTGCTTATCACACAATCGATTTGGAACCACAACGCAAGTTCACACTTCAAAAGACAGAATGGGATTCAATCGATATAGGTGAGAAGAGATATATTGATTCTTTAACTTTGTTTTCTTTCCAGAACGCCTGAACACTGCTCTCGATCCAGCTCAAGCCGCCGACGTGGCAGCCGTCGTTCTCCACGAAGGACTCGCAAATGTGTGCTTGATAACGCCAGCGATGACATTGACACGTGCTAAAATTGATATGCCGATTCCCAGAAAACGGAAAGGATTCACGAGTCAGCATGAGAAAGGTCTCGAGAAGTTCTATGAAGCCGTCAGTGTTGCCTTCATGAGACACGTTAATTTGCAGGTTTGTCAATTAGATAAATTCAATGATTTTTATTCAAATTTTCATTCAGATCGTAAAATGTGTCATCGTAGCGAGTCGTGGATTTGTGAAGGATTCGTTTATGGAGCACCTGATAGCTCATGCAGATGCGAATGGGAAGAAATTCACTGCAGAGCAGAGAGCCAAATTTATGTTAACACATTCGAGTAGTGGATTCAAACACGCGCTGAAAGAGGTTCTGGAGACACCACAAGTTGCGGCGAGGCTGGCGGATACCAAGGTTAGAGATTTTGAAGTGTTGCTGGTCTCGAAATAGCTTTGTTTCTTTATAATCTGGCCAAAAATAGTACAATCATGTTGTATTTTGCATTGACTGCTTTTCAGCTTTTATTCTGAAGAAATGAGGATAAATCCAACAGAAAAGTAGAAATTAGTTGAATTTTAACTTGAAAATCAACATTTTCGAATCTACAGTAAGATAGAAAGGTTTCTTGGAGACTCCACATATTCCGGGGAAGAAAAAATCCTGGAAAAAAGGCGGAGCCAAGCCCGCTGATTGGCTAATCAGTAGCTAATTGAGCTGTCAGCAGTTCCGGCTTTACAGTGGATCTTTTAAAATTAGATAATTATAGATTTCTATTGAAGGCTTACTGTAGCTGTAATAATTATCCCAAATATTGATTTCCAGGCTCAAGGAGAAGTGAAAGCGCTGAACCAATTCCTCGAGTTGATGTCGACAGAACCGGATCGTGCGTTCTATGGATACAAGTAAGTTGGAATTCTCAAAAATCCAGTTTCTCCCTGTCATTTTCCCTTCAATTTTACCTTCAAATCATTTTCTTTCAGCCACGTAAGCCGTGCCAATCAAGAGCTCGCCATCGAGACACTCCTCGTCGCTGACTCCCTATTCCGTGCCGATAATGTCGAAACCCGTCGAAAATATGTGAAATTGGTGGAAAGTGTGCGCGAGCAGAACGGCAAAGTGCACATTTTCTCGTCGATGCACGTCTCCGGTGAGCAATTGGCTCAGTTGACTGGTTGTGCAGCGATTCTGAGATTCCCGATGCCCGATTTGGATGATGAGCCGATGGATGACGACGAATAAATTGCTCTGATGAAGAAGCCTCCAGGAGAAAAGTAGGCGGAGCCTCCTGAAGAATCTGAAGATTTCCATGTAAATTTTCGGAATATTTGCAATCAATTTAAATTTCTGTTCATTTGTTATCATTTCTTTTTTCCCCTAATGTTACTTCTGTCATCATAATTTTCCCACTGTTTCCCTTCCCCACGTGTTTTTCCTTGTTTTTTCTTGTTACTTCAGATGTCTTTATTGTTTTCCTTCGTTGTAATTCCTCCTCCAAAATTTGAAAAAACCAACAAAAAACACATAAAAAGCTCTTTAAAGCAACCGAAACCCGTATAACAATATCTACCTGTAAAACTAAGTCCCTCTCATGCATTTTTCACTTGTACAAGCCATCCACCACCAGCATCATTCAAAGAAACCAACCAAAGAAACTTCACAAATTCATAAGATTCAAGACAAATTAGGTCAAAAGTGTTGGGTGTGTGTAGTGTGTAGAAAAGATGCTAAAATTGCACGAAATGGAAGAAAGCTGCGTTAAGGCTAGTGGGGAATCAGAAGAGAGAGAGAGATGCAATTACGAGAGTATACCAAACATAAAATCGGAAGAAACCACACTCATCATTCCGTGAGATTATTATGATTATCCAAGAGATAAAGCCAAGAGAGATATAGGAAAAGTGTCATCAGCGCATTAGGGGAAGTGGTGAGATTTCTGGAAACGAGAGAGAGAAATTGGGTGGAAATGTGCCGGGAAAATATGTCAAAATTACACATGAAACAATATTAATATGCGTTCGGTGGAAGTGGATTCAAATGAAGACACAAAAAAACGTGAAAATGTGCACCAAAAAAAGCACAAAAAATTAGTGAAAATCGATAAAAGCATATCCGGTTAGTAAGGAGCAAAACGACGTTGAAGAGCCGCTGCGGCAGCGGATGCTTGGTGCAAATTGTGGTGTTGGTGTAGTGAGGCGGCTCCCGAAAGGGATTGTTGCAGGTACTGTTCACCGATGGAACCGGGAACCGGCGGAGCTTGTTGTTGGTTGGAAGGAGGTGGAGGGATCCCTCGGCCGGCAGCTGCAGCGGCGGCGGCGGCTGCGGACGCTTGGTGTTGTTGCACGGCACGACCTGGAATTGGAAAAATGAAGGAGTTGGTGGGATTGAGGTCTGGTAAAGGAAATGAGGTCAGAGTACAGAGGAGGGAGTTTTTTATAGCAAATTTCACGCTGAATCTGAATCTGAATTCAGTTTTGAACATGGTGCATCTGTGAAACAAGTTATTGGTGATGTGCTAAATCTGAACCGTTAACCTAGATATCATAACTGTCATAAAACACTTATTAGCTCGGCACAGTTCTACAACATCGCTCTACCGAAATGGCCGTGCCGGGCTAAAAACCACTTTCTTGTCGGTTCTGATCCTGCCGGTTCTGACCAGTACCGGTCCTATTTCGGGTAGTTTTGATTAGCGATAGCAACCCATTAGATTTTGGAATTCCTTTGATCTACGCAACCATTCGGAGGATTACTGTAATTCTCTTCCAGATCGATACTCAATGTTTGCGAACGCTTCTGTTCAAATTCTAGGCCCCGCCCCTTGAACAGAGTAGAAATGGGCGGTGCACAAAAATAAACATAAACAGGGAGATTTTTGGGGGCGGAGCCTAAAATTCGAGTCAAAATTTCACATTTTTCGCGTCAGACCCCTCAAACTGGATTTCCGTTAGCTATTTGGGGGCGGAGCCTAGCATAGATTTCACATTAAACATTAATATCCCGAAACACCAAAAGTGAATTTTTTCGCTCAATTCAAGTACAGTAACCCGTTCGAGGGATCGGAGGGCGGAGCCTAAAGTTCCAACAAAAAATAAGAATTTCAGCAAACCGATAATAGAAACCTCCTAAAAGTTGCAAAAAACATGCATGAAATCAATTTTGAGACTCTTGAAAATTCTCGAATATGAATTTTCACAAAAAGATGAATAACTTCTCCCACAGATGCACCATATGAGAACAGATTTGAAAACGGCGTGAAATTTGCTAAAACCTCATTCCATGCATATAACATTCTCTAGTTAGTATTTATAACGAAAAAAAAACAATTTTACGCTTGAAAATTCATTAAGTGGCACTTCAATACTATCTGAAGACTACTCAAGTGAGTACCAAGTAGCACTTGGTCCTCTAATTTCTCTCCATGCCCACCCACCTTGAGCCGCTGCAGCCTGAGCTTGTTGTACCGCCTGTAACTGCATTCTCTGCTGTTCGTAGGCAATCATTGTGGCCATTTGAGCCGCCTGTGCGTGTGCCATCGGATCCATTGCCATCGCCGCGACCTGTTGCTGATGGTGTTGAATCATCTGGTGATGTGCCATCGACGTTGGAACTTGTTGCTGTTGTTGTTGAGCTGCAGCCGCTGCAGCAGCTTGTACCGCCGCCTGTTGTTGCTGTTGGAGTTGCAACAGGAATTGGGGATTCTGTTGGAGTTGCTGTTGCTGCTGCTGTTGTTGTGCCAAGATCAACTGTTGATATTGAAGGGCTTGGAGGTTGATAGCAGCGTGTGCGGAGGTCGGTGGCATCATGAGTTGTTGTTGACGTGGCATGAGGAGTTGTTGGGCGAGAAGTTGTTGTTGGATGAGGGCGTTTCGGAACTGTTGCTGCTGTTGTTGTTGCTGGACAACGAGGAGATTTTGAGCAGCGATGGGATCGACAACGCCAACTGAAAAAATAGGATATTGAAAGATTTTTTAATTGGAGTTCAGGGTTTGAGTTCTGTCTCAGAATACCAGATTTAGAACTTTTGATCTCAACATTCTATTTTTGGTGCTCTAAACTAAGATTTATGAATCTTGTATTCTAGATATAATCGTATTTTAGATTTTGAATCTGGAATTCTCAGAATTTGCGACTACGACTTTTGAATCCAAAATCTGCTCCGAATTCTGAGTCTGCTGAAAATCCGAAATTTGAACTCTGATCGCAAGAATCAAAGTTTGTTTTTTTGGAATTTCAGAGTTTATATCTTGGATTCTGAGCAATTCATATTTTCATGTCTAGGTGTTGAAATTGGAGTCTTGATTTTTTAGAATCTCAGATTTTGAAGTTTTGATTCCAATTTTCAGAATCTGGTATTATGAATTCTGGATTTTGAATTTCGAAACCAGTAACCAATGTTAATTTTAGGAATTTCAGAGTTTGTATCTTGGATTTTGAGTCTTGAATTCAAGATTTAAAGTTCAAAAATTGTACGTCAAATCTTAGAAATCTCAGAACCCAATAATGATCAATTGATTCCAACTTTCAGAATCTAGTTTCCTGAATTCTGAATCTCGGATTCTGAAGAATAGAATCAGAATTCTAATTTTATAATCTCTGATACAAAATCCCACAGTTTCTATCTTTGATGCTCTATCTAGGTTTTGAGATTACAACTTCGAAAATCAGATTCTTATTCTAAATCTCATTCCCAGATTCTGAATTTTGAATTCAATTCAATAAATCCATTTCCAATCATTACTAACCCGACATCAACGGTTTCGCCTTCTTGGTATGCACCCTCTGCGTGGCCATATTCACTTCCACACGTCTCCCTTCAATCGTCGATCCATTGATCTCATTTCTGGCTCGATCCGCGTCTTCTGGACTCTGCATCGTCACGAAACCGAATCCCTGAATTCATGAGAATTGTCTTCTTTTCCAAATTCTTTTTTTTCAAAACAAACCTTTGATCCTCTCTCATTGAAAATAATCTCCACATCGACAACCGGTCCGAACCTCTCGAACATTCCCTTGAGATCTGGCTCTCGATATTTAAAAGGGATGTTCGAGACATGGAGACGACGGGGTCCTTCAGATTCAGCTGAAATTAATTGGAGACTGAGAAGAGAATTGAAAAGAAGAGATTTAATATAATATTTTTAGTTTTAAATTTCCTAATTTTCCTAGAAATCTGAAAATTCGAAAAGTATAAAAACGAAGCAAGGGACGGATATATTGGTGAATAAATAAAACTGGACGGTGCCGTTTGCATTCCGGAGGTTAATAAATGGCTAGAAGACGAATGAAAACCACTAAAAATAAAATAAAAATTAACTTTCACCGTGACTGAAGAGAAATTATTCCACAAATGTTGAAACCGGCGCCATGCAATTTTTTGAGTAAAAACGTATTTCATCGGGACTTTTTAGATGTAACACAACTCTCAAGTCTTCACAATTCTGGGTTTTTTGTGGTGGGGTGGTCAGGGTGTGGATTCTGAAGGGTGTCATGAAAATTGAGAAAATCGCATTTTTACAACCACGCTCTGTCGAAATCGAGGATTTTTTAAAGAGGATTACGGTAGCGCCCGTTATAACTGCGCTCTACCGATATCCTTTCGAAATCTTCTCATTTTTCTCTGCGTTTTTCGATTTCAAACGCTATTCTAATCAGTTTCGATATAGAGCGCGATTGTGAGATCTGTGTCGTGGCAATGGAGAGCCACGTTGCAAGAATATTGTTTTTTTCTGCATTTTTGCGTGTTGGTGTTCACAGAAAATTGCTTACCGTAGTCTTGAAATTTGAATTTTTTTGAGAAATGCGAGTTTTTCGATAAAAATGTGAGTTTTCGATAAAAAAGTGAGTTTTTTTTTTAATAAAAATGTGAGTTTTTGACAAATTTTATTCTTATCAGCAGGACAAGCTTCTTACATCCGCGCTCTACCGAAATTCCCTCGAAAAATGTCTCTTTTTCTCTGAGTCTCTCAATTTCGCAAACAATTTTTTCGGTTTCGGTAGAGCGCAATTGTAAGCAGCGTGCCGAGTTAATATGAAAATTTCTAAAAATTTGGAAGGAAAACTTCAACTTTTTGACAACTTTCTCGATTTTCAGCAATTTTTTTAAAAACTAAAAAGTTTCCCAACAACAGTACCCCGACATTCAGAATCCGCACACCATCACCATCCAAAAAAAAGAATACAAAATTCTGAAGACAAAGACGTGCAAAAAAGCATTTTCTATAAGTACACTTCCACTTCTTCCGCTTCTGCTTCTCAAGAGACAAAACGAAGGAAAAGAAGGAGAAAGGAAACATTAGGAGTCTTACAGCTAGTGCTGCGATCATTCGGCGCAATCGGTCCAATCGTCAACGGCTTCATCTCGTTCGTCGTCGTGGACGCGGCGGACCCCGTCGACGACGCTGACGTCATCACCGACGGTTTGACGACACCGCCTTCCGGATTCTGATTCTGATTCTGCGACGTCGGTGACGTCGTTCCTATCTGGAGTGGGCGGAGCACACCGCTACTCTGAGCGGCCACCATTTTCTGTTGTAGTGCCACTTTATAGTCGAAATCGTCTAATTTCTCCTGAAAACGAAAAGCAATGTCATTCACTGGGGGGTGGGGGGATTGGGTTGGGAGGATCAGATAATCAGGACAGGCATGCGGTTTTTAGGAGGATTCTGATGGGCGTCACGTCTTCTGATTCTTCTCTGAATGATTCTCGTTTGAACATGGATGATAGATTTGAAACATAATAATATTGTTTGGGGGGTTAGGCAACTTGTTTCGGAAAATTAATGACAACGTGCTCTCATAAAATATTTTTGATCTACGCTTACTTGTCGTGACCACTCACACCGAATGTACAGTACCCCCTTCACAAAAGTATACTGTACATTTGAACCAACATGCAAATCAAAACTTCACTATGTATAAGATATAAATATCAACCTAAAAAAGAGTGGGCGGGGCTTATTAGTATAAAATAAAAAATTGTCTTGACTACATTCAAAATCGTGTGTGTATTGGTGTGTTTGTGACAAAAAAATCTGTGTGATTACATTTCAATATCATCTCATCCATGCACAAAGAAAAACCATTTGAAAAAGAGAAAAAACGGTGCCACGTGGCAGAGAGAGAATGAGGATAAGAGAGGGTGTAGAGAAAGAGAGATGGATTTTGATCTACTGAGTTCCAGAATTCCAGTGCAGTGGAGCGTGTTTGCGCGGGTTTTAAGTAAAAGATATTCAGACTTAAAATTCAGAGCTGATTTTTAGGCTCCGCCCCTTAAACAGACCAGAAAGGGGGCGGAGTCTAGAATTCGAGTCAAAATTGTACATTTTCAAACTTCTGAAAATGATTTTCAAGATCTCTGTGCTTGAATCATGTAGCTTTTTGGGGGCGGAGCCTATAATATAACCAAATCTGCAAGATAATGCAATCACGCTCCAATGCACAAAGCGTAACGGTAGCGACTTTTCGAACTGAAACATTACTTTTGAATGGAATATCGATCAATTTGAATTTCTCTTGACAAGAAATTCAAAAAATAAGAAAAAGGCCACAAAACTGCATGCGCCATCACGAAAAAATATTATATCCATTACACTTATGTAAGGCTCTGCTGGGTGCACGAGAGAAAAAAGTAACACCACAAAAATCAATAGAGGATTATGGATTCACAGAGAAAAGAGAGGGAGATGGTGCATGTTTGATGGATAAAGAGAGAGATGAGAGGATTAGAGAAATAGAGAGAAAAGATATTATAGAAATTTAAAAAAAAACGACTCACATTCACTGTTATTAATTCGGCGGCAGTTGTCATTGTGTGTTGGCGCTGAAAATAGAAATGAATTAGAATAAAACGCGAGAAAAAAGATAGAAAAGGATGGAATATACGAAAAAAACGGTTGGTTACCCATCGAGAGAATGAACAGAAAGAAATAGAGAAAGAGAGAAAACGACGGGTGGGTGAATGATGCAGAGGGGGGACACACAGCAGTACTGAGCAGGCAGCTCACGCGGGGAGGAGGGAGACATGGAAGAGGTGGAAGAGGGGATGCTAGGCCAGCAGAGAGAGAGAGGAGGAGAAAGAGAGGGAAGGGGACTTGAAGCAGATGGGGGTCTTATTGACTTTATTTACTTTTGTGTCGACGGGCGAGTCTTTGAAGATCAAATTATCCGATAGGAAACAAACAGCTACCGTAATCCACAGTAATCTACAGTAACCTGTAGTAGTATTAGGCCTAGAAATGAAGCAGAATATCTGATATCCTGAAAATGATACTAGAAATAAACTAGCATTAGAGATTTAGAGATTTTTGGAAAAGTTGAGAAAAAAGGTGTTTTCAAGAAGGTGTTACAAATCTTCGAAATTTTAAAAATGTTTTGATTTTTGAAAAATTAGAATTTTATTATTGTGGTTAATTGGTTAATTAAAGATATTTCATTTTCCTGAACAGTTTTACCTACATAGCTTCCAGAAAGTTAGGAATAGACGGACTATGCAGAATATAAGTACCTTTACTTCAATAGACTGTATCTCTGTTTAGAAGATACGTATAGAAATATTGTCAACTACAATAATGTAGATTTAAATTTGATCTACATTTTCATAATTAACTGTTTCTTAACTAAATTTGTCACTGAAGAGTTACACCCAATTGAAGCAAGAAAACCAAAAAATCAGTAGCTACGGTTCCCTTAATGATCGTATCTCGTGACCGAAAAATTGCACAAAAATGTTATTAATTACAAAAATGTAGATCTCAACTTGATCTTTATTTTTGCATTTAGCCAGTTTTTAGCTTAAACCATCCCTAAAGAGTTCTATCTATTTAAAGTAAGTAAGTCAGGATTTCACTAATTTCAACTGACATTAATTACTCCACTTGAATCTCTTTTCAGAAAAACGTTAGAGAAAAGTGATTAATTACGAAAATGTAAATTTTATCTTGTTCTACATTTTTGCAGTTGGCCACTTTTTGATCTGAACTTTCTTTGAAAAGTTATAATAGATTATAGCCAAGTCTAGCGGGGGAGCCTAGATACAGTAACCTGTCGTTAGTTCTCACGCTTATTCTAAACAGTTTCGTTTTTATTTGATATATTTTTTCTAACTATAATTTTCCAATTCCAGCCACAGCCATGAAACCCTCCAACTCTTTATCCTATCTCTCGACTCAATCAGTGCTCAATCATCTCTCGGCTAACAAGAGGTTAGTTTAAAATTCCCATCCACGTCTCCCCCAAACCAACCTGTTCCAGATTCCAACTCTCCCAGCAATGTCCCACACTTCGTAATGTTGAGAAGGCTATCCCTCTCAAAGTCGAAAATTTATATCTAGGTCCGTTGGATATCAAAGTGGACGACACTGAGTACAGAGTGGAAGAATTCAAGTACCCAAGTGATTCTGAAGTTCACAAGAGACTTGCAAGTCACGTGGGCAGCGGTGTCATGTCAGAACTGAGAAAGGAAGTTCAAAGATGGGATAGTCACGTATTAATACTTCATAGTGACTATGACCCAGTTAGAGATTGCGCTCTTGAAGCTCGACAACAGGAATTTCAAAGACAAAATAATGTGTATGAGCATCCTCTTCTCAACTTTGTAAGCCGAGGAATGCCCACACCGGGATTCGAAAAGTGTATCAGGTTGATAAGCTCAACAAATGGATCCAAGGAAAGTTTGGCAGTGACGTATCAAATGGATATTGAGACAGCAATGAAGTCACTCATCTTTAAACTGTTCGCTGGAAGACCAACTCTCAAAGTGAAAAACTTCACATTCAATTTCCAAGGACTTCATAAATACCCACTCAGCTTCAAAGTATTCTCCAAGAACATCGAGTTTGAAAACTCTCGAAAGTCGGTGGCACCAGCTCTACCAATCATTGATCCCGCTTGTCTACCACTGGACACTGTCACCGTCAATTTACCAATGAACTGTAATGAAAGCATTGTCCAAACCGCCAAACTCCGCATTGTCAGTATGGATTTGCTCGGCAGAGACCCTCGTCCATTCAATCACTCTAATATCTACTTTAATAATGTCACGTTTTTTGGAAGATATCTCCTTCGTCTGCTGGAGAATTGGGTGCAGCGAGAAAAACCTATAGGCACTTTTTGGAAGTTCAGGGTGCTTAAAGAGAGACACGTCTTCTTTTTTATTGAACTGTTTGAAGACCGTTTCTCTGATGCTCGTGTGGACAAAATTGCTCGGAGACGGTAAGATTATACTTTTTAGGATGCATACCTACGCGCGGGGGTATTAGTTAGGTGCCCTTGCTGCAACCGATTGTAACTTTCCGAGAAGCGTTTGTACAAAAAAGTGGACAATTACAATTATGTAGATCTAGTTTTAACCCTCAATTTTGTAGTTAACAACTTTTTTGTGCAAGCTCACATCGAAAGGATAAATCAGATTGAAGTAGGGCAGGGTGGGTTGTTACTTATGTACCGTCACTGCAATAGGTTGTAACTTTCCGAGAAGTGTTTGTACAAAAAAGGTGACAACTACAATTATGTAGATGTAGTTTTAATCTTTAATTTTGTAATTGACAACTTTTTTAGGCGATCTTTCCCTGTAGAGATAAACCTTGTTAAAGTAGACGCGCCCCGTTGCTCTCGGCCCCAATCGGTTGTAATCTGTTAGGGATTGCAAATCTTAATTTGAGGAGTTAAACTAATTAACAAAATCAAATTTAAACTACCTTCAATCCGTTTTCAGACGTCTGCAATTTCCCACGCAGCGGTTCATCAGAATCAACAACTACACAGAAATCAAAGTGTTCTTCAAGCATGGAAAGCAGAATCGGAAAGTTCAATCGATGAATTTCAAGGTTCAAAGAATAAGAGAATAAGTTATTTGTGATAAGATTTTGAATAAATTATTTTGAAAAAGGGATATAATTTCAAAACAGTACACTCAATTCCAAAAGTAACACGAAGATCTTGACAAATAAAAAAGTAAGAAAAGACCTTGAACGGCGCCAAAATGAGGAAAATGAGGGATGACAACAAGGAGACTATGAGAGAGAAAAGGGGGGGGGGTCATTTTGAGACAGACAACCAGTTCTTGGCCCCGTTTTTTTCATTCTTTCTCTTTTTCTATGGGTTTTTTTGTTTCTTCCGTTTTCAAGTGGTGGTAGTCAAAGTTGAATAGAGGGAAGCAGTGAATACTGTAGTAGATCGAGAGGTCTGATAAAATAACTACGGGTTATATTCGAAAGTGACGCAGGTTTTGGAACGGGGGGACACGGAGGTACTGTTTTCGTAGCACCTCCCGAGAAAAATCTCCCATTTTCAGAGGGTTTCGGTAGAGCGTAGTTGTAAAACTGTGATTTCCTGGTACTTATGAAAACGCGATCTACCGAACTACGTATTCATACGATTTGATAATTTCGCAGTAGAGCGTCTTTGCACAGGTCGTTTTTGAATCTGCATTTTGGAGATCATGCGTCGCGTAATGGTATTTCAGCAGAGCGCATTTTTTTTTGTTTTGCCGAAATTTTCTAGAAAATAGTGTATAGATACCGTAAAAACTGTAATAGAAGCACATGCGCCTCTATTTTTCAACTCTCGTTCGCAGATGCGCCTCTATTACAGGGGTGCTTCTAATAGAGGGTGCGCCTCTATTTTTCAACGTGTTCGTCCGATTATTTTTTTCAACTTTTAAGTGAACAATTTTCAACGAAACTAACATTTTCTTGAACAAAAATACACGAAAATCCCCAAATCTGCAGTACTTTGAACCAAAAATAGGGTTTTAGTTGTGTTTTTTCACTAACTTTGAAAAAGAATGACTGAAAACCAGAAAAAATATTCGAAACGTATTAAGGGGGCGCCTCTATTAGAGGGTGCGCCACTATTATTCAAACCGCTGTTCAGGGTGCGCCTCTATTAGAGGGGTGCCTCAAATAAAGGGGTGCTTCTATTACAGTTTTTACGGTATTTCGAAATTCTCTCTTGGAGCTTCGAAAAAAACCTTTTTTTCTGGAAAATCTCAGGCTTCCACCTGGACATCCACCCTGCCCAACTGGTAGCAAAAAGAAAAAACTGACATCCGGATATGCAGATCTATAAACAGACAAAATAGATGTAAAACGACACCCGGATATCCGGACATTCAGATATTCCGACAGATAAAACTCAACAAATATCCAGCAATGTATACAACGGACATCCGGACAGATTGGCGGGGGCTATTTGAGACATAAAGTTGAGTAGTTTAGACTGACAGATTGACATAAGGAAGTACGGATATGGAGAAGAAGGGGAAAGTAACTTTTTTTTAGCAATTGCGGTCTAGTAAAACAAGGTAAGTTCTTTTTAAGTAGATTTCGGTAGAGCACGTTTGCTAAAGTCGTGTATCAGTTTTCGAAAGGGTTTCAGTGGAGCGCAGTTGTAACAAGCTTGCTGCGCAACTACGCTCTACTGGAACACAGTAGTAGCTAGTGCGCTCTACTGAATCTCCTGCAATTTCGATGGAGCGTGATTGCAACTACTGCACGGCACCAAAACTAATTCGTGACAAAACTCCCCATACTTATAGGCACTTACCCATCCCAAAGAAGGGGAAAGAAATGAAAAAAAGAAAAATAAAAGAGTGGGGGATTATTGGTTGGGAAAGAAATTGTCCGAAACTTCTTCCTTTCTTCCCCCAATTCTTCTTTCCCTCCGGCGGATTGTGGGAAAATTGGAAAACTGGGAAGAAGAAAGGGGAGCCACGTAGAAGAAGGGAAAAGAAGAGGGAAAAATGAAAAAAAAAAAAGACAGATGGTCATAGACATACACACCATGTGGTGGATGAATTGGAAGTAGATTGAATAGAAATGAGAGAGAAATTGAGAGAAAACGAAAGGACACCCCTCGGACCCACCCGCCGATTCAATCGATTTTATAATTGGTTCTCAATAGAGGAAGAGAGCAGAAGAAAGAAGACAATGGAGGCGTCTTCTTAGTTTTACAAAAGGTCGTTAATTGGGTCGTTACTTGAGGGTAAGAGCACATTAAAGAGGGCAAGAAGTGAGTCAATAGGCCGTGGGCTTAATGAGATTAGTATAGTAGGAGTACTGTAGGATAACTGTTAAAAGTGATGTCAAGTGGAAGTGTACATATTGGCGTGGGCTTAGAATGGGATGGTAATGGGAAGAAAATTGGAAAGGGATTGAGGGAGAGACCTTTTTAATATTCTTAGGCTAGTACCTCAATTCAAAACCAAAATATTGTAAAGAAAACTAAACATGTCTCTTTGCCAAAATCGGAATTTTTCCGTCGGCCCGGGGTTTAAAATTCAAAAATTTTTTGAACTTCATTTTTGAAAAATTCGAATTTCTCCGAAATTGACCAGTGTTTGACTATACTTCAGAATTCAATCAAAAGCTAGTTATGCATCAAGAAATTGGATTTGTCAATGTAATTTTTTTAATTCAAAAAGTGTGGTAACTTTCCAGAAGCCGGACCAACCCGGCTGGGCCGGGCTGAGCAAAATCTAAGCCCAGCTCAGGCTGGGCCGAAATTTGTCAAGTTTGGATAAAACCATATCAAAATGTAGACCTCGCCGAGCTCCATGTTTGTGATTCACTAATAAAGATTTTCCAGCCATTCTCTCTATTTTCAGATTCCAGGGACTTCGTCAAAAACAAAGAACTCATAGAGATCTACATTTTGGTATATTTTTCAGCTCATGACTTTGAGTTTGGAGCAAGTTATAACTATCAGAAGTGAACGAGTCGCTACGCAGCGAGTTTCACATTTACGACGGAGATGCGCGATAGGGAGTAAAACTCACCTTTTCACATTTGTATCTCTGTCGGTAGTAATTTTGAATGAACAGTTTCCGAAATCATTCAACTAGAGAAACAATTATTTCCGGTCAGATAACTACATTTTTCAATGAGCATCCAGGAACTAGCCTATCAAAAATTAGCCTAACTTTCTTGAAAAATTCAGAAAAAGTGAATCTATCTAAATTTTGAAACATGAACTCATGAATGAGGGACTTACTAAAAATGCGCCGGAGGCGCGACAGCTAAATCCAAAATACTATGTTTTAAAGCTTTTTTCGTTACCTTGAGTTTAGAGATCTTATTTTCAGACAATATCTTACTGTAAGATTACTGTAGTATAACTAATTTCAGAATATGCTCCCAGTTTCAGGAGGCAGAAAAAAGATCTAGTTCCACTAAAAATAAATTCAATTTTAAGATATACGAACACCAATATATTTTCTCCTTTTTCTATGAAAAACAATCGCCACAATTCTTGTCAGAATCCAGCTGCATTATTTAATCCACCACAATGAGCCCAATACCCAAAAACAAATTCATTTTTCCTATAAAATACAAATATTTCTTTTGAATACAAGAGCCCTGGAGTACACTAATCCATTTGTCAAAAACACAATTTTTTGAATATAAAATACAATTTATGTCTGGACTTTGGGAAAAGAAGGTCTAGAAGAAAATTCCAGAAAAAGGGAATTTGAAAAAGGGAAAAATGGTAAAAGCAGTGTGAGAGCACCAAAAGGGGGAATGATGTGGAACCTATAAAAGCGGATGCTTTGAAGAATGCTTATTTTGGTGACCAAAGCAAACCGCCCGTACCCAGGAATGATGGGCGACATCTAATGGTGTGAATCAGTGCATGTCTATTTGTACTTTTTGTGTGACGAACGAAGAATAGGGATAGAGAAGAAGAATAAGATGGACTGTTTGTTTTACAATATTTCCTTTTTGCATAACATAAATATGAAGATGAAGAAGGTGAGAAAATATGAATATGCATGCAATATTGACCGAATTCTGACTGTTTGAGTAGGGAAAGTAGGGGGTCAGCAGTTGTATTGTCACATCACAGATTTTACAACTGCGCTCTATCGAAACGGAAAAAATAGTGGGGAAAAAGG
This sequence comes from Caenorhabditis latens, assembly GCA_002259235.3. NCBI lineage: Eukaryota > Metazoa > Nematoda > Chromadorea > Rhabditida > Rhabditidae > Caenorhabditis > Caenorhabditis latens. The sequence continues at coordinate 3,788,009 of CM056094.1, forward strand.
AGAGACGCAGAGAGAGATAAAGAAATTTTAAAGATTGTCTTGAAAGATGAAGAAGATTTTCGGTAGAGTGCAGTTATAATGGGCGCTACCGTAATCCTCTTGAAAAACCCCTCGATTTCGATAGAGCGCGGTTGTTAAAAGTCCATTTTCTCAATTTTCATGGCACAATGTTCCCGCCTTTAGAGTCCACAATGAAATCGTAGTTTTGAAATTTCTTCTGCGAAATCCATTTTGCTATAAAATTTAAATATTCGTGTTTGAATAAAGGACACAACTCTCCAAACCAAATTCTATAAAAGAATGAATACAAAAGAAATCTGGACTTTGAAAAATTGCGTTTCCGAAGATCTGGAAGAAGATTCTAGAAAATTCATCTTCAAAAAATAAGGAAGTGTTAAAGAGTCTAGCAACTCCAACGTTTTCTTTTTGGAATTCCAAATATTTCTGTTTCGAAATTTCGATTTTCAGATTTTAAAGGAAAAAATGTTTCATTTTCTTTTTTGAGCGATCTGTATTCCGGATTTCTCAATTTGATCAAGTTGGCTCTTCTGTCGTTTTCTTGTCTTGTCTCCGAAACTCGAAAGAACAATCTACAGAATACCTATCTCTCTTCTTTGTTGCTGTCAGAAATTCATCTGAAATACCTGAAAATTTGATTCAATCTCGAGTAGCACAAACGGCATTAATTTATTATACACCTGGAGTTTAAAATCAATATGATTTTACAAAAAATAGATTACTCTGCGGGATAGTTATAGAGGGAAAACGGTTGTACAAATAGACAAAGGAAGTCAGGAAGCAATAGGGCAGATACCAGAGGGAAAAGAGAGACAGATTTTTGGGGGGTCATTTGGGAAAAATAGAGGGAAAGGGAAGAAATGCCTTGATCAACAAGGGAATGACAGAATACTGTGACACTACAAGCTAAATGAAATTTGAAAGGAAAAATCAATCAATTTTGGAAGAAGTTAAGGTCGATAGAATCTTCGTCAAAGGTTTCAAAGTTCCAGTTTCCGGGGTCGATGAGCGCATCGTCGGTCGTCTGTGTCGACGCTCCACAATTCATCAAAAAATCGTCGTCCGTATTCCAATCGGTGCTCGAGTTGCAGCTCATCGACGGCGAAAGGGCTAGGGAACCCGGCGAAAATGCTTCACGCGTTTCTGAAGATGTCCTGATGGATTCGCTTGAAGTAGACGGCGCAAATCCATCTCCTCCTTCCTCAATGTATCCAGCAACGAGTCGATCGAACTCTCCGGATGGGCTCTGAAGAGAAAACAATTTAATTTTCAGATAATCACTAATATTGAAAGAAAAAGCCGGTAATCGCATGTTGTTCTCTTACCTTGAGGTGTTCGATGATTCTGTCGAGGTGTTCGTCTTGTCCCGATCCATGTGGTTGCATAGAATCGAAAGAATAGTCAGATACGTATCTAGTGTTGTCTTCTTGTTGGAATCCGTACGTCTTGGTTGGTTGGCGGTGTTGGTGGATGAGCGGTTGGCCTTGTCCCACGGCAGGGGTGCATTAATGAATACAGCTGATTCAAAGGCGCATTGCTCATCTCCTCCTCCGACAACCTCTTCGACGACTTCTTCCTCATAGACGACGTTGGAATAGATGTTCGAATCGGTGACCAGGTTCTCGTTGTTTTCGACGGTGTTGATGTACATTGGGGGTTCGTTGACAATTTGGACGGTGTTGTTCATAAGGCTTTGTTGGCGCAAAAGTTCTTCATTTTGGCGGCGGAGCTTCTCGTTCTCGGCACGGAGCAGGCGATTCTCTTCGACGAGATCAACCACGACTTCTTCGATTTTGCCGGATCTTTCCTGAAAAAATTGAAATGAAACCATAATTTTCAATGGAATTTTGTAGCCGCCACAAAAATCGATGATTTCGTAATAAGCAAAACATCAAGCATCCAAAAAGAGACTATGAAAGTCTCATTTTTTGATAGTTATTTTAGGTTTTTAACATTTTTAACACAAAAACCCTGCTCACCTTCTTCTTATCTCTCGCATTTTGCGCAGCCACTCGATTTTTCATCTTTCTTCTGTCCATTTTCTCCTCAGCAGTCAAATGATTCAGTCGTTCACGTTTCCGTGGTCCAGACGGTCCCAAATCATCTCCAAGAAGTTCGGCGACAATTTGCTCCGCCGGTACCGGACGTTTCATCGGTCTTTGGACCGGTGCCGCCACGTAGCTTTGTGGGATGACACGTGGCTGACGTGCGGGAAGCACATAAATTCTCTTCGGATAGTTGCTCATTTTAGTTGGTTGAATGGGGCTTTCGCCCAAGGCGATGGGTTCGGGTTAAAATAGAAGAAAAGTCTTCTTGAAGCTTTTTGTTGTGAGGAGAAATGGACTGGTCTCCGCTAAAGCAACGTCGACTAACCGCGCCGCGGCCGCAACGCGACTCCGCCCACCTTAGGGAGAAGGCGAAACGAGGAGACGCAGAGAAATTGTTGTTATTGCGAAACTTTTGGTGGAGCGGAGTGACGTCAGAAGTGGCTGAGTTGGAAGTTTCGTGTTGGAAAAGTGTCAAAAATAAATAAAATGAAAGAAAATTTTGCAAAGATAAAAAGTTTGTAATCGTATTAATGTGTCACAAGACTCCCGAATAAAAAAAGGTGTGGTTTCGCTTTAAATAATAATCAAACAAACTTTTGCAAATATCATACAAATATAAAACTTTAATTATTTTACAAAAAATACTTGATGTCATGACAAGTCATCGGAAAACGTTTCACGATCGAATGACATGACAAAAGCCCCAATAATAAATGGTACGATCATGAACGATACACCCATACCAGCGAGTTCGTCTACATCTCTATACAAAATAAACCTGCTGATGAATACAGTTTGTGCAAAGAACGGAAGAAGAAGAATCAGCATAAAGATAATTGTTATCTGAAATGATTAAATAGTGATTTTCAATAGGGTTAAACACTACCAACCGAATTAAAATATTTCGTTTTCAATTTTTTCAAAGCTACATCGTGTTTCCAAATGGGTGGATCTTCCTCGAAACTTATATCAATTATCTTGAACTGTTGGCTCATTGTCAGAATTCCATTTGATCCTGTTGTAACCGTTTTTGGTTTACATATCTTCAACTTTTCATATAATGCTATTATCTTCTTTTGAATTCTGTAGATTGATCTGTAAAAGAAGAAAAGATTCCGAAGCACGAGCAAAAAATAACTCACTCCAAATACCTGACTTTCACAACACATGCCAAAATGACTCCGAATAGTTCAACTGAAAGTACTGCTGGAATCATAAGAGCTAGAATAGGAGTTTCCGGCAGCCAATTATCAGGAGGAATCTCTATTGTATTAAATACTCGAAAAATTAATACATTACAAAAGCATACCATTATCATCACGAGTATCTGGAAACAATTGAAGTACGGGTAGAAATAAGTAAACAAAAATTACAGATAATGCGATTTTCGTCTTCAGTCTAGCTGCTTCTTCCTCGTAATGTTCTCGTGAATTTATGAAGTTTTTCCCTATTGATCCATTATATTCATGCATGGTTTGTACAGATTGTTCGAGCCCTTGTTTCCTTTCTGATACTGTCCCTGGTTGAACAATCACAGGTATATTGAAAAATCTAGTTCGATCTTTCAGTTTTTTCGATTTATGTTGAGAACGTTTTGGTCGCATTTTAACTGAAAATCGAAATTGCTGAAGTCTTACTGTAACTGAAAACTAATAGCTTATTTCAAAAGGTTGAATATAGCAAGGAATATCAAATGTATCCAAAATGAATCAATGCCGTCTGCTAACCGAATGGACCAGATGGTCTCCCCGGAGACCTAAGACGGAGGATAACGTGGATTGAGAGGGTCAAGGGGAACACTCTTTGTATAGAAATATTCTTTGACTCGTTACAGTCTCGATTCTAAGTCATTCAAGTTATTCAGAATACATCTAGCCACTGTTAAACCGTGAATAATTTTCAAAACGACTTATTTATCAAAGTATAAAACACAAACCCCTACTATACATCCTTCTTGAACCATTGATGTTTCCAGGATCACTTATCTTTCTTTACTTTCTTCACGTACTAACGATATTCATGAATGTGCTAGCTGCTTTTCTCCACACAATTCTTTCACCATAATCTTCGGCGTAATCTTCAATTTTATGACCATATCTACCCATGAAAGAGGTCTTCTTCAGAGAGTGTATGGTCCCATTTGTCTTCTTCTCTGTGCTCTCCTCATAAAATGTGATCTATTTCTCACTTCTGTCCTCCGTGGTACATCCCCATATGTTCGATTGTTTGACACAGATTTTCACCATGTTTCAACAAGTAACATTTTGACACTTTTCCTGAAACTTTTTTACAAGTCATGTTTCTTTTTTTCTGTTCCACATTTGATACACTGCAAATTTTTCAGTGGACACAATGATCCTCCCCAGCACTAGAATTCTAATTCCTAATGCGGTCCTTGTGGAAAAACACGAAAAACCACAAAGTTCGTACGAAATTGAAAGAAATGATCTGTTACGACGACTTCTGTTGATTGTGAGTTTTTCAAAAAAAATTATTATGCTCATTTCCAGGAGAGCCAGACGTCGGAGCCCGCAGTCTTTTGTACATTCAGTAATTCAGATAATTCTACTGTTTGTGACGTGCGGTTTACTGCATCTATTTGGAGTCGTGTATGATCTGATCGCTTCCAATTATCCGGATGTTAGTGATGATGATAAACTACTTATTAGTGGTCCAATATTTTGTGCTGTGTATTTGTATTTCGCGTTTCCGATAATGTTATTTCTGAGGTCAGTTTTTTTACTTACCCATATGACTCACTTTGTAACAAATTGGTAGTGGTGAGAATGAGAATATTTCTGAACTTTGGGTCATTTCTGATAAGTTATCCAGAAGTGTAATTTTAGATTTAGCCACTTAGAGATATGGAAAATTGATCCTTGTTTTTGTCATTGGAAACCCCAGTCTTGGAATAAAGCTTCTCCATTTAAATATTCAATATTTTTACTCGTTGATATTTCAGTAGAGCTATTACACGAACACGACGAGAACAAGAAGCAAACGGGATACGGTACGGAAAACTGTTTTATGCACACTCAATCAAGTTCAGAAATACTTTAAAACGATTGGAATATGGATTATGGTTTGTGGTCAGTTTTTTCTAAAACACACATTCTTTTAAAGGAGGACAGAAGTCATATTTTTTATTTCAGACTCTGATACTTCAGAAAATTCTGAACAACTTTCATCATTGGAGCATGTGCTAAAAATCGCTCTAAATACCCTAAATTCACGTTTTCCCCGTCAGTTTAAATCGTAAAAAAAGAAGAAAAAACACGAAAAGTTGATCAAAAATGCAAGAAAACGAAACATCGAAAAATAAAAAGAAACAATATTGTCCGAAAGGACTACACGGGGCAAATATTCGCATGAGAAAACTCTTCCATCTAGGCTCCTTTTGAGCCGGGAAAACGTGAATTTAGGGCATTCAGAGCAATTTTTAGCACATGCTCCAATGATGAAAGTTGTTCAGAATTTTCTGAAGTATCAGAATCTGAAAAAAGACTTCTGTCCTCCTTCAAGAAAAAGTTGCTGTCTGGTTTCAGAGTACTTATTTTTTTGAACTTGAAAAACAAAGAAAAACTTTCCGTAATAAGATTTTTTTGAACGATGTACTGATGTCACATAAAAACGTCAAAAGCTTTTGCTAAAATTATAATCATTCGGATGTTTTTTCTATCTCAGATGTTCCGTTTTCAGCTACTTGGTTTCAACTAAACTGTCAGTTGAACAAGAAAAAGCAGAAAAAATTCAAATGTTTCGTATCCGTTCACAAATGTTCTTTCAGAAGTTCCTAATCTGTTTCCTGATAGTTCTCCGACCACTCTCCATCTTCTTCCTATTCTTCATTAAACTCTTCAGCGGCTGGTATGATCCATATGTTTCTCAGTCTAGCTTTGGTCTCGTCTTGTCATCTATGATATCTTTAACTTTCTTGGTTTTTGAAGGCATCGGTTGATAAACTTGTTGAAATTTGATGTATTTGGCTCAATTTTTTCGAGTTCTGTATTGAGGTGGCAAAGTTGTAACCACCATTTTCTGGGCTCACCAATTTCGGAAAGATCTCCACTTTTCCGATGTTTGTATTACTGCAGCTACAGTCACCTTTTCGAGGTATGACAGCGGAAATTTAGAAAAGTTATAAACATAAAAATGTGAGACTACTTTTAAAACTTGGAACATATATAAGTTAGGAGTTTCTAATAGAGTTGTTGGGAAGTAAACTCGGAAGTTAGACGGAAGTGAGTTTGGAAGTGAGGGTAGTAATACCATCAATACAACATATTAACTTCATATTTGTGAAGTTCGTTTCATATTGTCGAAATAAAACTCACTTCCGTCTAACTTCCGAGTTTACTTCCCAACAACTCTGGTCTCTATTCTTCTTAAAAACTCACTCTGAAACAAAAACTATCATAAACTCTGCCATCACAGCTATTACCAACCCCCACAATAGCAGTGCGTCCTACCATCTCCACCACTACAAGATTGTTGGGAAAAATTTTGTCAGGTTTTACCATAATTGTTTAAATATCAATCATTTCGGTAACAATCCATTGTGCAGTAACATTTTGACTTCATATGTGCAAAAATACAAAAGATTACCATTTTCAGATTTTATCTGGCTGATTCTTTTTTATAACGTTCTCGTGAAACGATGAAGTTTTTTCCATTTTGTGGAGTACGCATAATTCCATTTCTGTTTTATACTTTTGCATCTTCTCTAGAAGCATTTTGTGCGATGTTTCCTTATTGACACGTTTCTAGATTGACCAACAATAGAAAGAAGTTCAGGGAACAATGTATTTCCATAGGTTGGTTTCTTGGAATCATAGCAGTAAGGTTGGGAATTCATTTGGTAAAATGTTGGGAAAGAACACTATGTAGAATCTAGCAGTGTTGAGGGGTAATTTCGATTGTTGGGTGAGTTGACCTGACGACTACTGGCCGGGAGCGCAAAAAGTACACAGAAGAAGAGAGAAAAACGCGAATATGTGTAATAAGACGATGTTCGGTGGAATCGAGGGCACGTACAAAGTCAGCGGTAGAATTATACACGATATTTCTTACCTCTGTAAAAGCGAAGAGAAAGTGAATCACAATGATGATAGAATACAGAACAGACAAGAATAAGAACAATGGTAAAAAACGACCAAATTAGTGCGAGAAACTCCTGGAAGTCCAGAGTGGTAATGAATCTGAAGGATATCACAATGTTTACAGTGACTGGAATGACCAGAACCATCAATAGAGGAATGAGAGTCTGAGATGAATATTATTTTTTTTTGAACTTATGTTAGAACCTACCAACAACAAATATTTCCGATTCAGTTGATCCAAAGCTTCTCGATGATTCCAGATAGGCGGATCATCCTCTAACAGTAAATCGATAATCTTGAACTTTTGATTCAATGTGTTGTTTGGGTAAGTTTTTTGTTCTTTCTCGTTATCATTTTCTTGAAATCCGCGTACAGCTCCATCAACTTGTTTTGGATCATAAAGAGCAGTCTGTAAATAGAGATGTACGTAATTTGATTAAAGGAGGACTGAAGTCTTTTTTTATTTCAGATTCTGATACTTCAGAAAATTCTGAACAACTTTCATCATTGGAGCATGTGCTAAAAATCGCTCAAAATGCCCTAAATTCACGTTTTCCCGGCTCAAAAAGAGCTTTCGTGGAAGAGTTTTCTCACGCGAATTTCTTTTTCCGTGTAGTCCTCTCGGACAATATTATTTCTTTTTATTTCTCGATTTCTCGTTTTTTCGCTTTTTTCAACAAATTTTCGTGTTTTTTTCAATTTATACCGTAAAAATAAAAGAAAAACACGAAATTTTGTTGAAAAAAGCGAAAAAACGAGAAATCGAGAAATAAAAAGAAATAATATTGTCCGAGAGGACTACACGGAGGAAGAAATTCGCGTGAGAAAACTCTTCCACGAAAGCTCAATTTGAGCCGGGAAAACGTGAATTTAGGGCGTTTAGAGCGATTTTTAGCACATGCTCCAATCATGAAAGTTGTTCAGAATTTTCTGAAGTATCAGAATCTGAAATTTAAAAAAATATGACTTCTGTCCTCCTTTAATTGCTTTGGGGGATTCTTCAAATCTCCAAGGTTCTAAAACACTTACACCTCAAGAACTGCCATTCCAATTGCTACCGGATACATCATTTTACCGCACACTCTAATTACGCTTGATGTCAATAATAACAGTTTCATACTATCAGGTATTTTGATTTAATCAGAGTGCACATAAGTTTTATAATCATTCGAAACATATTCGTAAAGTAAGTTTCCAACAAGTGCAATCACTACCATCTGAAAAATAAATACTTGATTTGTCTGTCCGAAAAAATATAAGATTACCATAGTCACCATTTTCAGCTGCAATCTGGCTGATTCTTTTTTATAACGTTCTCGTGAGAATATGAAGTTATCTTCCAATTCGTGGAGTTCGCATAATTCCATTTCTGGTTCATACTCCTGCATCTTCTCGAGAAACACTTTGAGCCGTTGTTTCCTTTTTGACACATTTCCAGATTGACAAACAATAGATAGAAGCTGAGGGAACAAAATATTTCTATAGATTGGTTTCTTGTATTCATAGAAGTAAGGTTGGGGATCCATTTAGCAAAATGTTGAGGAAGAACAGTACGGCCAATCAAACAGGAATAATGTCAAGGAGGGATATCGTGTGTTGGGGGGTTGACCCGACGACTACTGGCAGGGATAGCAATAAGCACACAGATGAAAAGGAGAGGTAGCAAAGAAGATGTTACAATAAGAAGAGGTTGTGTGCAACAGGGTACATGAATAGTGTTGTAACTTTGAGCGTAGATCGGTTACTACAGAAACGGGCCATTTCCAACATGAGTTACTTTTTTGAAAGCTTCAACGAAATGTACATAAACCAAGTGATAATATTAAGTTCCAAATAAAAACCACTTGAAGACTTAGGTAGTGAAATCGAATAGAGATTTCAACTCTCTGGTTTCCCCATTGTCATCTTTTTTCAAGGGCTAATGATGAAGTTAAACTTTTCCTTGATCATATTTGGAGAAGTTCAGAAAGATCCATGTAGATGTCATATTCACCCCATTACTATTCGCATCAGCTGCGTAATTTCTCCACAAAACGTTAGTAATTTGCAGTGCAATAAGATTCAAAGGATACATGTCCTCCATGAAATACAGAAGTTTCAGTAGAGCGAGATTACTCAAACCGATCAAATGCTATAAAAATTAGTTTGTTTTTCATTCCTTAAAAATGTATTTTCAATTTGATCAGGTGCTACCCCCAATGAGAATCGGCTGAATAAGAACCGCCCTGATTAGAACTGCTCGAATCAGATGGTATAAATCAGAACTACCAAGTTGAGGTTTATTGGCTCTAGAGTGAAGATACCACAGCTCTTTGTGAGTTTTGATTTGGACAGTTCTGATTAGAGTGATTCTTAATCTGGAGGTTCTTATCCGGGCAATTCTCTATAGAGGTATAAGCAAAACACAGTTCTTACAACTGCGCTCCACCGAAATCCCCTTAAAAACTATCTCTTTGTCTCTGAATCTCTCAATTTCGCAAACAACTTTCTTTGGTTTCGGTAGAGCGCGGTTGTAAAAAGCGTGCCGTGTTAATAGAATCTCCGATCAGTTTTACGCTTGTATGGTGCACACACCCTTCCTCATAAAAGGTCCCTTGATCTAATAGAAAGGGCAGATGGTCTTCTCTGTCTGCTTCTCTGTGCTCTATCAAAAACATGCAGTCTCTACGTCATCTACAGATTACATACACATTCCATTTTCTTCGGAGGATACAGATTTTGTTAGTATAGTTTATGAAATTTTACAGTTAATTTTCAGCTAGTTGAATGAACTCAAATGATATTCCACTAGGTCTTCATGACGAAAACCTTTGTTCGTGTCATTCTTCAGAAAGGAAGAATCATAAGAGATTACCAAGTTTGTATAAAAGTGCAAGAAAAGAGTTTTTGTTGAGACTTCTTTTGTCTGTGAGTAAATATTAACAAAAACAACAAATAATATAAATTTTTCAGATTATTTTCTTGTTTATCGTATGTGGTTTACTCTACCTTTTTGGAATCGTCTACGATTTCCTAGCTTCCAATTATCCGAATGTTAGCAAAGAAGACAAAATATTTTTTAGTGGACCTGCACTTGGTGCTGTATATTTAATTGGATTTTTGTACGTGTGTCTGTTAAGGTTAGTTGATCGGCTTGATCTTCCGAAGACAAGGATGAATTTCTATTTCAGGTACGCTTGTTCATGGCGAATACATGCAAAGGAGTGGAATGGGAAATTGATTTGTGTACATCCACCGGAGTTGAGGAATAATTTGGTACGAATGGAATATGGAATACGCTTTGTGGTCAGTTAATTTTATAATATCTCTGAAATAATTATAAGACTAGTAGTTAGTTTTGGTAGTGTGACTGTATGCGGACTTGGAATTTAAATTGGAATTTGAGTTTTTCGTTACATTGCCTCCAAAACAAGACCCCCAGACCAGAGTTGCATGGAAGTAAAAATTTCTTACCCGGAAGTCGGAAGTCGGAAGTGAATTCCCTTATCCGGAAGTCGGAAGTGAATTTACTTATCCGGAAGTCGGAACTCGGAAGTCGGAAGTGAAAAAACGCCCGGAAGTCGGAAGTTGGAAGTTGGAATTAGATTGTTTCTCAAATTTTCAAAAATTCCAAAAGAAAAATCATAAAGTTTGCGAAAATCAGTGGAAAATTAGTTTTTGACTGAAGAAAAACCAATTTTCTGTCCTTATAGACCATTTTTTCATGTATTTCTGCGAAATGCACTTTTCGTTAACTTCACAGTTATGGAATGACGGAAATCGGAAGTAAAATTCCTTATTCGGAAGTCGGAATTCCCTGCAACTCTGCCCCAGACCTCTAACCTGCTTGTACATGTTTCTGATCTTGAAACATGTCACAATAGGACTTAAAATCTTATACTTCATTTTTAAAACTTGCAGAGATTCCTGATCTTCTTTATGATAGTTCTTCGACCACTTTACATCTCCTATTTCTTCTTCCTCAAACTTCTGGATGGCTGGAATGCTCCATATTTCTATCAGTCTCTTCTAGGATTATGCATAACATTTCTGATTGCACTGTCTTTCTGTTGTTTTGAAGCTTGTCGATGATTATTAATATCTAAAACTTTTTTATGTCCAATACATTGTTATGTTCACTATAAATTATAATCACATTCCGGTTGATCGAAATAATATTGAATGAAATTCCAATCGGTTTCATCTTTTTCCAATTTCCTTGTTAGATAATTACGACGACAGAAGGCAATACACGAAATAATCAAATGAATACCCAGAATTACATTCATAATAACGTCAAAAGCATCAAATCGGTTGAAGCAGCCTCGAAACGGAATAAAGCCTATTATTAAAAACATCAAAAATATGTAGTACCCTTTCTGTAAAATCATAATTTCATTGAAATCCGAAAATAGGTTAAATATAACTTACATTGGCTAGAAAGTAGAGGAAATGTGACAATTTGGAAGAACCTCTGGTTGCAGCTAATGTGCTATCACTATCTTCTGCTAATATATCGGGGTGATACTCTTGCATCCAACCGATTAGACTAAAGTACTGTAAGGTATTCGGTGAATACCTTAGGCCTGCTAGTGTTTCTAGCCAAAACCCCATTTTATCACCAAACCCTGACATTGTAAAAGCCTTTATTTTCAGGTCGAAACTGCTCGCTTTCGCTCACAGTCTCTCCCACACAATTCCTAGACCTGCAATCGTCACCGTCGCTGTCGTCGCGCCTGTCGTCTCTTCAGTCGCCAACGCTCTCTCGTCATCGCCGCCACAACGACACTCCGCATCCCGCTCTACAGGCTCGGCGCCACTAATTTGCATACATTAACCCCGCCCCTTTTCGCCCCTATATAAACCGACGTTTCTCTGAAACTAGGCAGTTCTTACGGGGTCCGTACCCTTTTACCGTTTTCCCTCTGTTGCCCGCTTTCACCCTTTTTCATGTAACATTAAGAGCGCTAATAAATTAGTAGTTTAAATATAAATGTGTCTTTACGTTGTTACTGTACCAAAAAAGAAACCATAATTGCAAAAAATCTTTACCATGTTGTGAAGATGGTTCATTCATTTCTGACAAAATACGAAAAAATGAGGAAATTATCCCCATAAGTATTGTGAAACCGCACATCTGAAAGAATAATTCATTTTAGTTCCACATCTACAGTACCGCTCAAAAGATTATCAACTTTGGTTGTTTTCAGTGGAAAACGACTAACAAGGGAAGTCTTAGGAGACGCCATTTTCAAACGACCTATAAACATGGTCACAGGTATTTTCGACTACGGGAAGTCCATTTCTGCAATCAAAACCTGCTAAATGTGTCTGCGAGCCGAGTTATCAGCTCCCAAACTTTTCATATGGATAAGCTTTTTCACATGGAACTCCAAGTACACGTCACCGCGCTGTTCCATTTGTGTTCCCCAACGGTTTATCTGTACTCGTACGTTGCAAAATTGAGAATATCTTGTGTACTTGTAGATTTGGAAATCCATGGAAAAAAGCTTATCCATATAAAAAGTTTGTGAGCTCATAACTCGGCTCACAGAGACATTTAGCAGGTTTTGACTGCAGAAATGGACTCCCCGTGGTCGAAAATACCTATGGTCCAATTCACAAGTTGTTTAAAAGTGGCGTCTCCAAAGACTTCCCTTGTAAGTTTGACAGTGTATTCCGGTGTCACCTGATTGTCTCAGAAATTTGATTTTGTATGGGTTGGGTAGTGCAAAAATAACACATCATTTTTGTAGTTGATAACTTTTGTGTAGGGTCACTATCTGGAAAGTAACAGGTTGTCAAAGTGAAAAGCTCCGAAATTTCACTTTGAAATTAGTCGGTTTCTTGGCTTTGATCACCTGTACCTCTCCTGGCAGAGTCCCTACAAAAAACTGTTCACCTACAAAAATGATGCCCTTTTTTGTTCTGTCCAACCCATAAAATATATAATTCGTCAGACAATCAGGTGACATCGAAATACACCATTTTTCATTTTTCACTGAAAACAACCGAAGGTGATAACTTTTTGAGCGGTACTGTAGATGCGTCTGCTTCGAATTCTTGATGGTACTGCCCTTATTAGGGAGCACAATATCAGAAATTGCCAGTATTATAACTGTTACAATTCAACATCGTCTGATTGACTCACGTGATGGATTTCGAATATCGACCGCAGTCTCATATTTGAAGTACTTTCAAGGTGGATAGCTATGACACCGAAAACGGATTCGAACTGTTTTTTTTTTCAATACAATCACTGAAACCAAAAACAGCAATAGTATAAAGCAAGAATCGAAAGTCTAAGAAAACTCAATTGTTTGCCATGAACGAGAGGTCAATACTCTGCTCCTCTTGAATTGAAGGAAGTCTAACTTTTTCTCAATGACAATCATAATTTGGAATGCTCTAACTAATCATGCAACTCATTTTCTTTGTCCCTCCGAATTCAAAGCTCTTTTTGTACACAGTATTACCCGATTCTGACAACTAGTTATTCCACTCTCTTCTCGCTTCCCACTAGGGATTCACTACTTTTTTTTTCAATTGATACCTGGTTTTCCTTCTCAGGTTCAGTCTCGTGAGGGACCTTACCTGAACTGCAGTCTCTTTTACAGTACATATTAGCTCGGCACAGTTCTTACAACTGCGCTCCACCGAAATGCCCTTGAAAAATGTCGCGGAAGGAATAAGATCCACCTTCCCGACTGAGAAATATATCTCCACGCCGCACGGGCGTTAAGCAGATCCACTAGTATCTTCGAAATGATCTCCAATTACCATATTTGACGTGACCGTCCCCGATGCCCAACAACTTCTCCCAACAAGAATTCTGGACCATAACATGCCCTGACGCCCTGGTGACAACTGACATCGTGCCCTGTCATTAACCAACTGCCCCATTTATTTATTTATTTATTTTATTTACGCCCTCAAGGGTACGTGATAGAGAAAAAAAATGTTTGAGTTCGATTTAGCTGTGTTCCGTTTTCCTGTATCCGTAGCACACTTTTAACTTTTTCTTTTTCTTATTTCTTGGAACGAACGTTTTTTCGAGGGGATTGGAGATAAATTAGCATGATTGTAGGTCTTAGACTCGATCCCTAGTATGTCCAAAGTTACGATTTCACTACGAAAGATCATAACGAAGACTCGGAAAGCTATCCATGTTCGGCGTCTGATTTTCATCACCTTCTTCCTCTGCTTTTCTGATATGCATAAAAGGAAGGGAAATCGCCAGTTCAAGCATCTGCTCTCTACTACGAGATACGCTCCTCCCACCGTCTCCAATGTCCACGAAGTCTCCATCTGGCGCCGTCGACTCTTCTGCTGGTGCTACCGATTCCTCGGCTTCCAAGCCTTCTACTATAGTCGAACCCAAATCTGGTCAGACGTTATAATAAAGTGTTGGATGTACTAGTATATCTAAACGATTAAATTAATTAAATTAAATTAACCATGTCACAGGGGTGCAAAACGTAAGGTCACGTAAACGCGCTCCGTCGCTCAGCGGTTGGCACCGTGCCAAAAAAAGACTTGGCTGAGTGCCAAGTTCAAGTTTAGCGTGTTTTTGTCGTATCTTTCAATGAAAAACGCGACGCACACGCATCGCGACTCGGCCGGTAAATTCAAAAGTTTTCGTTGCGGACCTCACGTCTCGCACCCCTGTGCCATGTTGATAATCAAATAATTTAAATTAACTTTTATCCAACCTCTTTCACTTCAATCTCCTCTGTATCTGTTTTATGTCAATACCCCTCCAAGAGTCTTCTGAAGAGGGCCTGTTGTCACAGTTGTCTGCTTCTCTGTGCTCTCTTTTGAATATGCGGCCCACTCTCTGTTTCTTTCGCTTTCTCATCTCTATTCGTTTCGGCATGTTCATGTTTAAATTTCTTTCAAAGTTAAAAACATTGATTACTATCAAACCAGAGACATTTTTGTCGCATTTCCAAATATAATTGTTTAAAGCATGTTCCATTTTTCAGTTGTTTTTCAAACGATTTGTTCTTATGGAAATCAATAGTTTTTTGTCAGGAATAACAAACTATTTCAACTAATACAATGCACCAACCAAATACTAAAAAGGTATTGATTTCTGGCTACATACAGATTGATACAAAACGACAGAGATCATACGAGATAGACAAAAATGAATTGCTGGAACGATTGCTAATTACAGTGAGTATTCGTTTGAAAAATGTATATTTTATTCCTTTCGATAGTTACTTTAATCACCTTCAAAGTTTCTGCTAAGTCCCTGGCGATATTTTGCAACAACTCGGGAGATAGTATATACAGAGCGCTATCATATCCCATAATGGGGAGTTCAAAATAATTCTAAAAGGACAGGAGACTCTGAATACTCTGAAAATGTCTGAAATTTGACCAAACCAAGTTTTTTTTCTGTTGTTTGAACATCTGAACGTTGAGGAATGAACTAAAATCGGAGAATTTGAGAGTAGTAACTCATATACCAGAGCTGTGCGGAATTCCTTCTTCCTTCTTCCTTCTTCCTTCTTCCTTCTTCCGGGCATTTTTTCGCTTCCTTCTTCCTTCTTCCGGGCATTTTTTCACTTCCTTCTTCCTTTTTCCTTCTTCCTTTTTTGAAATTTTAATCCTTCTTCCTTCTTCCTTCTTCCGTTGAAATTGTCCGCCACTTCCGACTTCCGTGTTAAAAGTTTACAAAAATTTTGTAATTTTCGACGGAATTTCAGCGGAGTTTTGGTGATTTTTAATGGAATTTTGTATGCAAAACAACGCAAAAATTCGCTTTCAAAGATGGCTAGAAAAATTTTTCCTCAAATTTGTCATTTTCAAAATTAACTTCCGACTTCCGGGTTCGGACCCAACTTCCTTCTTCCTTCTTCCGGGCTTTTTTCACTTCCTTCTTCCTTCTTCCTTCTTCCTTTTCAAAAATTTTCGTTCCTTCTTCCTTTTTCCGTCTTCCTTTTTGAAAATGTTATTCCTTCTTCCTTCTTCCTTCTTCCTTTTTAAAAAATTTTACTTCCGCACAGCTCTGTCATACCTTTCTGAGAGTCCCCTATAATATAGAGTTTCTTTAGCATTTAGTGTGAGCGGTATCTTCTTTATTCAAGTTTAGAGAGACATCATTATGCCTATTAAACATAGATACAGTACCGCCCAAAAGGTTATCAACTTTGGCTGTTTTCAGTGGAAAATGACCACCTTTGAGAGTGTGTCATAGTAATTCTGATTGTCACACCATGAACATTTTTAATGGGTAATACAGATTAAGGGTAGAGCTCTATTTTTGTAGTTGACAATTTTTTTGAACGGACACTCCCTAGCAAATTACGTATCGACAAAGTAATTTCTCCCTCAAAACGACCAATTTCAGTGCAAATTAGTGCGATTTTTGAGCTGTCCTCTTAAAATGACCATAACTATTTAGGAACTGTTTGTACAAAATAATTGTCTCTTGCAAAAATGGAGCTCTACCCTTAATCTGTATTACTCATTAAAAATGTTCTTGGAATAACAATCAGAATTAATATGACACACTCTCAAAGTTGGTCATTTTCCACAGAAAACAGCCAAAGTTGATAACCATTTGGGCGGTACCGTACATAAAAGAACCTACCAAGAGTGGTCGGTGGCAGGAATTATATAGAAGATCTTATAAGTTAGTATCGAGACTTGGTCAGTACATGGAAAATGCTAGAAAATGTCATTGGAACTCAAAGAAAAACGGAGTATAGCAGACTTATATATTTTAGAGTCCCTATTTATTTTGAAATCCCCTATTCCAGAATAGTCCTGTATACAGACTCACTCATTTTCAAGATGCTGAAGAAAATAAGGAGCGTCTAGTTTTTTGCTGCAGAAGTTCCGGGGGACTACTTTTTTCTCCAGAGTTTTGGCAGAATCCCTAGTATACTACAGAAAGTTGAACGAGTTTACCGTGTTCTTTCATGTAATGATTCATAGAAACAGTCCCGATGAAACAAATAAACATATTGGCACAATATTCATTATTCCAGATATTTCTACTGGTAGTCGTTTGTGGAGGACTGCACTTGTTTGGAATTGCGTATAATCATCACATGACCGCATATTCGGAAATAAATGAAGAGGAAAAACTAGTTATTAGTGTTGAAGCTCTACTGGGGATTGTAATCATACCTGGGTTTCTCATTCTGGTTTTTTTAAGGTTAGTTATGTGAAAACCTTTTTAGAATTAGTTTGGAGATAATCAGCGTGGATTTTTGTCATTTTGATTAAGATTCATAAAAGACATAAAGACAAAGGGATTCCAAATCTTTTTACATTCCATCTACATATATATTCTATATATATACGCATTATATTCTATTCCAGTAAGGCTATATCACGACGAAAACAAGCAAAACTGGAAACAAACGAGAAATTTCGGGGAAAAAATTATAATTATATTCTCTCACCGGAAGAGAACACAACTTTGAATCGGTTGGAATATGGAATATCGTCTGTGGTAAGTGCTCTCTCAGCAATTGAAAACAGTTAGCGTTGGAAGTTCTGAGAAACTGACTATATACAGGGTGTCGCATGAGTATAGGATGTTTTGAATGTACCCCAGTCTGAAGCTCTCAAAAAACATCCTATAATTATGCGCCACTCTGGTTTAATTAAACTTAGGTTGTCTTGATCAGACAGAAATCAATAGGATTTACCACCCAAAAAACACTGTTCAAAAAATGCTAAAGGACAGATTTCAAAAACTCTGAAAATGTAAACTCATCTGATTCTCTGTTGCATTTCAGTATGAAGATGTATATTAAGTTCTCAGTAACTCAGTAACTAAAATACAAGATTTCGAACCTCTACTCCGGATTACGGTAGCAGGGTAGGTTTTGAAAGGCCAACATTTTTTGTATTTGATTTTTGAAAGCTGAAAATTCCAATGACGTGTGCCTATTGTTACTATTTCAGAAAGGCGTCATCTACTTCCTGATGGTTCTTCGCCCTCTGTACGTCTCCTTCTACCTTTTTATGAGCTTCCTCAGTAGCTGGAACCATCTATATTTGTTATATTCTTTCGCCAGTTTCATGTTCGTTTTTATAACTGCGAGTATAATTGCCACTTTTGAAGCCATCAATGACAATTTCAATTTGTAAAATGTGACAATGAAATAGTTTAAATAATCCTGTTTCATTTTTCAAAAACTGTTGTAGGATACTAAACAAAATTCAGCAACCATCACAGATGAATCGCGGGGCAAGAATATCATACGTTCACGAGAAATTGGGAAATTATCAATAAAGGATAAATGTTTGATTCGAAACGAAGAAACAATATTAGAAAACAAGGTTGATTAGTCCCACCAACATTAAAATTGTAATTTTTGAATCGTACAAGTATCTGATTGTGAGTAAGAAGACACTAGGAAATAATAGGAATAAAAAAATAAAAGTTTGAGGCAATGATGCAGGCTCAGAAATTGATCAAAAATCTTGAAATTTAGTGTGTGAACAGGTCAATTCTTGTACTTCAATTTTGTAGGTGGTCGTTTTTTGATGATAATCTTCTCTGGACTGCTGCACTAAACTGAGCAAAACTGAGTCTCTATAAGTTACAGTAAGCCAGGGAGGGCCCTAGAAAAAAGTGACCAACTAATTGTAAGAAAATTATATTCTAGGTTTTATAATTTCACTCACAAAATTTCATGTTTACCTAGAGACCGCAACATTTTTTTCAAACTCAATTTTTTATTAAAATTTTCATCCTGGGCTGTCCTTCAGGTATATCGAAGTACATTCCCGAAATTTTTCCCGAAAATATTCACACTCTCCGAAGTTACAGGCCATTTTGTGACCCATGTTTTCTACTGAATTTCTCTTGGGGAATTCTTTTGTTTTCCTGACCACGCAAAAAATATTTTCTGTTTTCACGTTCAATCCTTTAAATTTTTGCAAAAATTGGGAAAATCCGAACCAGAAACCCTTTGAATAAAACCCCGGCGTGTTATCCACTGAACCAAATAAGCACAAATGTGACGCTGATAATTGGAAAATATATTATTGACGTGATTTTTTAAAAATCAAAAGAATTTTTCCAAAGATTTTTAGCATATTTCGAGATATAACTTCAAATATCTAAAATTCGACAGCACGAAATTTTTTGTTCACAAGTGGATCTAGATCGAAATTTTGCGTAGAATCTGATTCCGTCAAGAAACGATGCGTGTTTGACCTGCTTTAACCTGAACTGTCGGGAAAACTAATTTTCTCTCTGAGTCTGTTGTCTTCCGACACTGAAAAAATCACATTTTACGAATCAATGAGCTTCCAAATTTTGTCCCCAGGTACCTGAAGAGTTGCCCAAAAAGAATATATCAGAAAATAGATAGGTTATCACAGAAAGTTTTTTGGTGTGATGCCTCGCAGTTCAGCAGGCTCCCAAAAAAATTCGACAGCACGAAAATTGAATTTTCTTTCAAAACCTATTAGAGTATGTCCAGAACTACTAGAAACTGTCAAAAAACGATGCGTGTTCGACCTAGAACATCCTAAACGTGACAATTTTCTGTTCGAAGCAAAACGGTTTTTCAGTTTTCTGGGAAAACTGAAAATTTGGGTGGAACGAAAGTGTGTTCATCGGATTCTACGTACTCGTTTACATGGGGGTCGAAAGTTTTCATTCTGTTTTAGCATTCTGGGCTCTCAGGGCAGACCGTCAAACATTCTGATAATCTCCCCATGAAGCCCAAGAGAAGAAAATGAAAAACTCCGCCCACGTTCATTGCGGTCCCTATGTTTACCGGTTTATTTTTGAGTTCTTGGCAAGTTATTGAAGTGAGAAACGACTACTTCTCTGTATATTTTTGTTGTTTTTGGAGTTAGAAAATTTTTGGGCTCTGTCAGGTTTGGTGCTACTGTCGAAAAAATAAACTGCAAGCGGCGCGGTTCTTAATTTGGAAAAAACAACTGGAATTAGAACCGCGCCGCTTATTTAAGCTTGCAGTTTAAGCTCCGCCCAGAACTTTATGCGCTTGCGCGTTTCAGCGCGCGAATTTTTTTTTTGAAAATCCTTGTCGAAACTTTATTTTTTCGACAGTAACAATGTATTTTTTTTGGAAAAAATCCGCAAAGCCTTTCTCCACAAACCTATGGACGCCGGTTTTGGAATTTTTTACCTACCCAAAGGTAATCCCTGAAAACCCTCGAAAACTAGACTTTACTGTAGGAGAAATAGTCGTTTCTCACTTCAAAAACTTGACTTGAGCTCAAAAATGGACCGGTAAACATGAAATTTTGTGAGTATAATGTTCAAACCTTGCATATCATTTTGTTAGTTGGTCACTTTTTTCTAGGACCCCTCCCTGTCTTACTGTAGCTCATAGAGACTCAGTCATGCTCAGGTTAGCACAACAGTCCATAGAAGGCATTTTTTTATGTTTAAGGGGATGGACGACCATATTTTCTAATATTCCTCGGTGGTTTCGAACAAAATATATATACTTTGATGAAATCATAGATCGAAAATGATCTCCAATCGATCAACGTAAAAATTGCGTGTTTCCGCCTGAAATTTTGAAACAATATCTATGAGAAACTATTAAAAATATCTTCTTTCAACCATTTTTCAATTTTTTTCGTCACAAAATTCTGAAAGACAGTGAAAAACGGCCTCAGAAAACTTTCATTCATTGTTAAATACTGTAGTTGCGGCGAAAGAGTGCGACCAGACGAGAGAGGGAGAAGAAATGCGCGATTTCTCCGACTTTTTTCACTCGCAGGAGGCTGTGTTGTCGTGTTCCTTCAAAATTTATCTCAATAATCACAAAATCAAACGGATATTGTGGAGGAAAGTTACCACTCGAACCGTAAACCCGATTTTCCATTAGTACGACACTCCGAATTCCGTTTCTGCTAAACACAGCGCGAAACCGCCATTGGCGCAACACTCCGTCTCTCCGAGCGAAATAAACAGATTAACGTTTTCATGATTTTATTTATTTCCGAGCCGCAGATTTCGATCGAATTTGTGTAATTCGAGTAGAGAAAAATATTTGGAACATTTTGATATATAAAACGTCCGAAAATTCTCATAAATTATTCCTCAAATTGATTTTTTCCCGTTTTGAAACTCTTTTGAACTTTGATTTTCTGAAAAACATGAAGTAAAATTTCGCAATTTTCAGCAACTTGGGATTTTGGCAATGACCGCATAAGCGCCAAGGAACCCCGCTTTCTTCGAAATTCAATCTTCGACGGAAAGCGCCCTCGTTGTTGTGTACAGGTCTTGTTATTGTGAGTTTTGGTTGCAAATCGATTTTTTTGTTTTCAAATCGAACAAAACTGGTTTATTAATTGTGTCCTTTCTTTCAGCATTTGTTGCATACTCTTGTTGAATTTTCTTGGTTTTCAATTCTCAATTTATAATAATCGTGTCTCGGAAGACGTATCATCATTATCGCCATGAAGAGATCCACTGCCAGCGCACCCAGCTTGTCGCCAAAGCATGGTAAGTAGTGAAAACCAAATCGCAGCTAGAAAATCGAAGTTTTTCTGCTTTGAATCTTTTGAAACCCCATTTTTATCACGGAAAAAGCGTCCTGCTCATCGAAATCTTTTATTTTCCAGAAAGCGACGTGAAGAAAGTGAAATTGGAAGACGTCAAGCCGGCTACCACCTCCAACCCACCAAATGCCCCCACTGGACGTGAAATCATCGAAAATTATCTGAAAGGAGACGTCACTTCGGCTGTCCTCTACCGAAAAATCTGTAATGCACTGGAAACATTCGATCAATGGGAGTCGGAAGCGCCAAAACTACAACTATTGGAACAATTTCTCGGTATCGCTGATGCAATGGAAGCGAGAACTGATGTACTCGTCAAGAGACTTCTCAACCTTCGTTGGGACAAAGCCCTTCGTCTGTCATTGAAAAATTCCGTACATTCCTTTGCGAACTTGCCATTCGACATCTCTGTTTCACTGAAGACGTGTATAACGCTGTGATTGAACGTCTCGTTCCCCAGATTTGTGTCAACGACGAGACTCGAATCGTCACTTTCGTTTTGACAGAAGAGAAACAGAATGAGCACTTCGAAATGGCTCATTATATCATTTCAAGTGTTCTCAGATGTTTCCCGTTATCCGCCAAAACTTTGTTGAAATGTGCGAAGAAAGCGATGCCACATTTCACTCGTCCAGCGGTTACGGTTTCTGGTTACATGAGAAATTTGATTTTGATGCAAAAGTATATTCCGTCGAGTATTTCAAAGGATTTATGGGAGACAATGTTCGACAGATTGGCTAGAGATGATGTAAGGATTTGGAAGTTAGGGAATTATATTTGAATTTATGAAAATTTCTTATTAATTGAAATAGAAGAATATCTGAAATCGATAAACACAAAAATTTCAGCTTCTGGTTCGAGAAATTCTGGAATCTTGGCATGATTCTGAAAAACCTATTTAAGCGGCCTTTACTATAAAAAAGTAAAGTTTCGACGAGGATTTTCATAAAAATTTCGCTGTCTGGAATGCCAGTGCGGCAGGGAATCGTGGGCGGAGCTTAAACTGCAAGCGGCGCGGATGAAATTAAAGCAGATTTTTAACGAGCAACATTGGATTTCACATAATGGTCACGGGCCGGGCCGATTTTTAAATTTTCACCGGCCAGGCCCGGGTAATGCGATTTTTTTTTCGAAAACATGTTTTTTTCAGCAGTAGTAAAAAAAAAAAAATTCGACTGAATTGATGATTTTTATTAGTTCAGTGAATTTAGTGATAAAAAAGCACTTGAAAATTATTTTTGGGGTGCAAAAATTAAAAATTATTTTCCACCCGGGCCGGCCCGTCCCGGCCCGTCAAATGACAAGTATGGAATTTTAAGATTGAATCTACAACAAAAACGTTGGGAACATCCATTTGAATGCGATTTTTTTTGAAGTTCGATGTTGCTCGTTAAAAAATCATTTGAAATTTCATCCACGGCGCTAGCAGTTTAAGCTCCGCCCACAATTCCCTGCCGCACTTGCATTTCAGCCAGCGAATTTTTTTTGAAAATCCTTGTCGAAACTTAAAACTTTATTTTTGTAACAGTAGTCACATTTACTCGCGATACAATTTCCGAAACTCATTCGAATCGATTGTTTTCCAGGCTCACAATTGGAGATGCGAACAAAACGAAGAAGATAACAAAAGCCCACGCCTGTTCGCTCTCAACGATGACATCCTTATCGAAGAGATCGTTGAAAGTACCAACAATTCAGAAGACGTCACTCCACAAGTTCTAGAACAAAGGAAAGGAGAGCAAATGCTTCAGTATTTTGATGCAGTCTGCACTGACGTCATCGCTTTCATCAGGGATTCAGAACGCATCGATAGACAAGAATCAGAGGAGAAAGGAGAGAAGATCGATGAGAAATGGTTGACTTCATTCAAATTTAGCGGAGACAAAGTGCTGGCGGCGGAAAAATTATTCGATACATTTTTGGAAGTTTTGGAATCGACAATGCTCAATGCAACTCATGTACAATATATTTCATTCGTTTGGCTCTATTTCGGATCATTGAAAGCAGAATATGAAGAGAAACTTCTCGAACACCTGTGGCAAGTCACTATTCGAATGCCGAGGGCGCCGGCTGATGCGAGAAAAAGTCAGGGAGCCGCATCGTATTTGGCAGCGTTTTTGGCACGGGCTAAATATGTTAAGAAGAAGTGAGTTTGTTACCAAAATCTAGAGAATTTCGATGAATTTTTACATCTACAGTTTGTCGCACCTTTGACGCTTTTGTTCTAATTCTAGCTGAAATCGCGTCGAAGGCGCGCCAGATTATGGTTTTCAATGATCAGAAGACTGAAAATGGCAACTGGCGTACCTTTGGCGCATTTTGATCTAATTTTGGGTGAAAATGTATAATGTGGACTAAAAACCAGTTAAAATACGCGATTTTCCGCATTTTCCAATCGAAATTTCTTGAAAAATGGTGTAATCTCTGGCGCACCTTTGGCGCTTTCTGATCTTATTATGGTTGAAAATGCGTCAAAGGCGCGCCAGTTACCAGAATTACCGTCTGGCGCACCTTTTCCGCTTTTCGATCTAATTTTGGTTGAAATTCGAAATTTGACCTGTTGGACATCTGGATACACAGAAAGTTCGACAGACATCAATATCATTTTTTCAGCACCGCATTCACCTGGCCGAAGAGACACTATGATTCGGATGAAAAACGGGAGGAGAGAAGAAAAAAGAGGGATGAAGAAAAAGAGAGGAAGAGGAAGGAGAAATTGGAGAAAAAGAGGAAGAATCGAATGTCGGATAAGCGGAGAGACAAGTTGGAGATTCTGATTCGAGAACTGACTCCAGAGAAAGCTTCAATCGGTGCGGCGATGGTTTGGTGTATAGAAAATGCAAAGTATGCAAAGGAAATCTCGGAATGTCTACTGGAAAGTCTCCAACTCGATGAGACTCCTCTTCATCGGAAAATTGCGAGGTTTGTAACAATCTGGCCCGTTTTCAGAGTTTTACAACTAAAAATTGTAAAAATTTCAACTTTTCTCTTCCAGATTATACTTGATCAACGACATTCTCTCCAATTGTGTCCAAAAGGCCATCCGTGACGCCAGTCTCTACAGATCTCACTTTGAAGCCATCTTCGAGAAGATTTTCGTCGCTCTCGGCAAAACATATCAATCGATTCCATCGAGAATCAAAATGGATCAATTCCAGCAGAGAGTTATGAATGTTTTTCGTCATTTCGACGATGTCGCTCTGTATCCGACGGAGAAATTGATCATGAATCAGAACATATTTTTGGGCCTTGTTGAATACGGGAAGGAGAAATCTGAAGAGAAAGAACCGGAAGATGACGATGAGGAGGAAGAGGATTTGGATGGAATGCCGTTGGATGAAAGGGATCAGAAGAAGATGTCACTCTATGATGACGAGGATGATATAGATGGCGTTCCGTTGGAAGAGGTGGTGGGTCCGTCGACTTCAGCTAAAGAAATTCCAAGTAAATTTAAACCAGTTGAGGTAAATTTCTAGGTTTTCAAAAACAATTTACTGTCTTGTACTATTCAGTGCGAAACCTATAATTTATTGATGGACAGTTGTACTTTTCATTATTAAAATATAATGGAAAGGAGATAAAACAAGAAACGAGTGAGTGAGTGGAAGATTTAGACATAACAGAAAAAATACAGATTGATTATTATACATATTATTGTACATAGCGTGGACGATGGAAGATTAGTCGGTACTTCTGTCTAAAAATTAATTGTGGGAAGTTTTAAATTTCTTTTCGCACAAGCAAAAACTCGTTTGCCGAGGAGACTGACACTATGTTGACTCGACCACGTGGATTTAAGAATAGTCTCCCAAAAATGTTTTCTCTGTGTTGACTTTCCGCTCAGTGGTCAGCCGCTGGCGAACAAGTATTAATACCTTGGCACAGTTCTTACAACTGCGCTCCACCGAAATCCCTTTAAAAAATGTCTCTTTTTCTCTAAGTCTCTCAATTTCGCTTAGAATTTGCTTCGGTTTCGGTAGAGCGCGGTGGTAAGCAGCGTGTCGTGCTATTAGCTTTGCTATTTTTTAACCTTCAAAGCTGAAATTATATATAAAATAATTAAATCCAAAACACTTACCGCATATCATTAATTAAGGATACAATTAGTGGAGCGTGCATGAGTAAGGATATTAGCCAAATACATTGAATGGGAGCTTCTTTTGGTTCGAATAACTTGACAATAAAGGTGTGTACGACCAGAATTAGTGGGGGAAGAAGGCTCAACACGGCAGTCAATTTGGTAAACTGAAAAAGTTCATAGCTGAGATTATTACAGTTTCCAGGTTCTTTTTCATGTAATCAAACTCACGTCTGCCGGCAAACAAAACAATAAACAAAAGATTCTCGTTCGAAGATTCGCGTATCGGTTAGTAATGTCTGAAAATATTGAAATGCTTTGCCATAGTGTTGAGGTTTTATAGTGTTAACAGCGCTAAAACCCACTAGTTTCTGGATTGATAGTTTTTATTCCCAGTAGAAAGGCGAGGGCAGCAAGGAAAGAGAAAAAGAGACAGCCGTCGAAGAAAAGTGAGCCGAGCTTTGCGCCGAAAAAAGCTTCTTTAGATGAGTAGAAAATTGATGTTAGTAGAATGAAAAAGGCGCAAATGTACGGTGTCTGAAAAATGGTGATTTATGTAGATAAGCTGATTAAAACTAACCGCGGTAAACTTGAATTGTGCTTGAGGGATGTTCACCGGGACACATCTATGAATTTCAGCGGTGGTTCCCCTGAAATTATTGTTTTTTTTTAAAATTTCCTATTACAAAAACTATGCTAACCCTACACAGTGGCCACAGGTTAGGCATCTCAACATGAGGCATCTGCTGGAATGAGCTTTAGCCTGTAAATTTTAGAATATTTTATAAATTTTCGTCTTTTTGTTATTTCTTTGTCTCACGTTTTCTGTTCTTACTGTCTCTCTACAGTTGTTGCAATCAAAAAAGGGTTGGACCTCTGACTCCGACATTCTGAATGGGTTATTCTGAAAATAGTTTCATCGAAAATGCGATTAGTGCTCGGAAGTATTGAGTAGATGGAAAAAATAACTAATCGAATAAAAAAATAGTTTTTAATTGTGATTTCATGATTTATTCATTTCATTTTAAATAAAACTCTAATTTTTAAAAATTTAATTTTTCAGAAGATCGGAGCAATCAATCGAAGGAATTGGCACGAAACATTTGGAAGGATGGCTACAAGATGAGCATGGTGATGATGATGGTGAGCTGAAAACTGCCGTGTTGCAAGAAACTAGCTCATTTTCTGGAAAATTTGAACACAAATCCAGCATTTAAAGCACAAAAATATCTTGATGTAGATGAAATCTAATAGCATTCATCGTGTCATCCTAAATCTTTTTATCCATAGACAAGGCGGGACTCTGGAAAAACTGTATTTGTGATGTTCACACCGCTAATTTTCTGAGTTTTGTTCACAATTCGTCTTTCATTAAAAACAACTTTTTGGACAAAAAGTAGAATCTCAAATACAGTTTTTATTATAAATTTCATTATTGCTCCATTTCTGTTTCATATTCTTGCTTCAAGTTCAAACCATACAGCATTTATTTTCAATAGAATTAAGTATTTTCCTCTTACTTTCGTTTTGGTGCTCCAACTCAAATTACAGTAGCGAGCATAAGTGAGTATACCTCCATACTTTCATATGTATCTCAGCTGAAACAAGTCCGTTTTGGATAAACTTTTTTTTGAAATGTAGCTGAAATATCCAGTAACAAGAAAATAAATTTTTTGTTTGGAGTGATTAGCTGATTTTTTTGATTATCGATTTTTCCTGATCTTGATTCGAAAATCCAGAAAAAACTTATTATTTTTGAATTGGACCCTATGATTTTTTGAGTTTAAAATGTTGAGTAACGTTGATAAAAACAAAATATGATGTTAGAATACTTCTGTGAATCTTGATCATCGTGCTACAGCTCCAGAAGTCCAAAATGGTATGCTTGGCTAAAACGTTATAACTCATCGTAAAATGGCCCAATATAGCCAAAAATGCGGGAAAAGATGCGTATTATATTTATCAACATTATTACAACAAAAAATCTTGATTTTTAGAAATTTTTTAAAGAAATTTTTTCACTCAAAAAACTTTCGTTTCCAACTTTTACCCAATTTTTCATGTTTTTTTATTTTGAAACAACTGAAACTAGCTGGCAGAAAGTCAAAAATGTTGTTTTTCAAATAAGATTCGACTCCTAGTTGCGAGTCGTCACTATTTTACATTCAAAAACATGAAAAATTGGGTAAAAGTTGGAAACGAATGAAAAAAATTCCAAAAAAATATTTTTTCAAAATCAAGATTTTTTGTTGTAATAATGTTGATAAATATAATACGCATCTTTTTCCGCATTTTTTGACTATATTGGGCCATTTTACGATGAGTTATAACGTTTTAGCCAAGCATCACATTTTGGACTTCTCGGGCTGTAGCACGACGATCAAGATTCACAGAAGTATTCTAACATCATATTTTGTTTTTATCAACGTTACTCAACATTTTAAACTCAAAAAATCATAGGGTCCAGTTCAAAAATAAAAAGTTTTTTTCTGGATTTTCGAATCAAGATCAGGAAAAATCGATAATCAAAAAAATCAGCTAATCACTCCAAACAAAAAACTTATTTTCTTGTTACTGAATATTTCAGCTACATTTCAAAAAAAGTTTATCCAAAACGGACGTGTTTCAGCTGAGATACATATGAAAGTATGGAGGTATACTCACTTATGCTCGCTACTGTAATTAAATTTTTCTGATCATTTTGCGATAGGATAGGAAGTGAAAATAGTTATCCTGATTAGGAATTGTCATTTCAGAATAAATAAGTGATTTTTATTGCATTTTGATTCATTCCATCTATTGATTGACGAAAAATCATTTTCAGCTTCGCTGGGACGGTCAGCAACAGGAGGACTTCAACACAGCGATCGGAGGTCTTCAGCACCGAATTTGGATTGTTTTTGAGCCCAGGCCAGTGTAACTACAAGCTGTTTGTACCAAATTTCAACTATGCATACTTATTGCGTGCTCTCTTTGTCGTATTTTACAGGTTCTCCCCCCGGTCAAGCAGTGTCTCTCATCGTTGTCTCGTAGTTAGTCGGAGAAGGCGCCCCGAAGGATGATGCGAAGAATTGAAGTAGCTTCTGGCTGGAGTCACGATCGCTCAAGGAGGAGTTCTTTTCTTTTTCAAAATTTTCACCTATTTGATATCTTTACTATTAACAAACGCAAACGGCTGTATGTTTGTGTGTCTGTCGCCGATCCTACCGCCCTTCCTACTGAACCGATTTTCTTCAAATTTGGACCAAAAGATCAGAATATTTCTCTTAATGATGCACGTCTATTTTTTTAGTTAGAATAGGTCTCGACTAGGTCACTAGGTGAAAAAACGTGGTTTTCAAGCCTTTCGGTGGCTTCCATTTCCAAAATAGGAGTTCACGGGGGAAATAATTATAGAACTTTTTCATTCTGCAAATGACTTCATTTCTTTAAATTGTCTCGAAAAAAGCGTGGGAAACATTGTGACAAATAGAAGGGTGGTGTAGAAAAGGAGGTTAAGTCGCCGGTAGGCGACGTGAACCGACTGGTGTAATTAAATTAAACATTCGCCGTTTCCATGTATTTATGCTTCTTTCTTGTTCTGATTACTGTATTCTTGTAATATGCTCCTATTGTATGTAACACTTTATTATTTTTAATCTATTAATGTTCAACGAGAAGAAAAGCAGTAGAATCATAACAACACAAAAAAATGGAGCATCTTTTGAGATCTCTCAAAGATTATACTTTTTCAGAACTGTTTTCGATTCTCCGATAAGAAGCTGGCAACAAAACGAAGAATTTAACTGGATGTCCGCATTCGACGGTTTGAAGTAACTTCGGACGGCGTGAAATTTGTACGCTTCAAAGCTGTGCAGACCCAACTTACTGAATCGGAACCTGACATCACCTGAATTCAGAGGGAGAATGACAAGAACATGCTTTCCCAAAACGATACTCAGCGAGAGAAGAAAGTCAACAAAAAGATGCAGAAAACAGGACAAAGAGAGCACATCCCACCAGAAAACCCACTTTCACAATTTAGAAAAAAACGAAGCTGTTAGATTCACACAGGGAATTTCAGAAATGAGAGAAGACACAATATGGTTTGAACTTGGAAGCAAAGAACGAGCATTACAGTACACACTTTCCATTAAGGAATTCACAGATTTACAGACATGCGATAAACAGTGCAGTTTTTTTGGAGCATTTGTGCAATTTTCGTGTTAACAGAGAACATAAAAACTCACTTTTTCAAGAAGATGTTTTGCTTTCAGCATTGATTTCCCGAGGTTTGAAATTGGCTGGGCCCATTGCAGGATCCCTCGATTGTTCGGATTCTTTTGTAGATTTATTTTCTGCAAAAATATTTTCTTCCAAACTAGAATAATATCCCACTTTTATTCTCTAGTCTTGGTTTCCAGCATTTCATTTTCAAATTTTCTTCTTTTAAAAAAATAATTTTCCTTCTCATTCTCCATTTTTCTATTATTGCCTTTTGGTTATCGCGCTCTACCGAAATCCTATTGAACATTCTCTTTTTATTTCCATTTTTACGAATTTCGGTGGAGCGCACTTGCAAATGTTCTGTTTAACTCTTTGGGAAGAAATTAT
This sequence comes from Caenorhabditis latens, assembly GCA_002259235.3. Taxonomy (NCBI): domain Eukaryota; kingdom Metazoa; phylum Nematoda; class Chromadorea; order Rhabditida; family Rhabditidae; genus Caenorhabditis; species Caenorhabditis latens. The sequence goes on from CM056094.1 coordinate 3,818,344, forward strand.
ATGGGGTTTCATGTATGCCAGTGCTCGCAAATCGAGAAAACTGCAGATTTCGAGAGGTGGAGTACGGTAGACGACTACGGTAGTTCTTAAAAATTCGCATTGCTGGCGGTATTTCGAAAATACCTATTTCTCAAAACTTCCAAATATTTGTCTGAAAATCATCAAAAAAAGAGATTCGATATGCATTCGACATCGATCTGACATCGAAAAATCATGATGATGTCAGCAAATAAATTACGGAAATTCAGATTTTACGAGATCAGTTTCAGAAGATGGACACACAAAATGAGATTCGCAAAACTTGAAATCTCGAAATACTGAACAATTTGGAACATCTGTATCTGGAATCATCCGATCCTTCTGGTGACAAACTTCCGAATTTCCGAAATCGAGATTTCCAAACACAGCAAATTAGATCTTCTCCAAACGTAAAATTTCAGTAAAATTTGAATTTCTTTCTCAGAGTTTCGATTAATTTCGATCAGCAATATGACGTCAAAATCGAGAAAACTTCAGAATATCAACTTAGAAATACAGTAGACCACGACGGTAATTATCAGAACATGACCATTTTTACAGCCGAGTTCTACCGAAAATGGAAAAATAGTGTGGGAAAATGGGAGGAACAGAGAAAAAGTGATATTTTTTCAGAAGGGTTTCGACAGAGCACGATTGGAAAAACTGGGTTTTGATAATATGGGAACATGGGAAATCACATCATTGGTAATTGGAAAACAGCAATTATTTGAATTTTCAAGCATTTCTTCTGAAGATCACGAAAAAATGAGGTATTCTGAATGAAATTGATATCGATTCGACATGAAAAAACCGAAAAATCCAAATTTCATTTGATCAGCTTCTGAAGATCAACTAGTCAAGCGTCGTGAACTGCCAGATTTCAACAAAAAGAAAATTGAGATTTCGATATTCCGATCAAATCGGAGATTCAGAATCTGGAATCCACTTATTCTGATGGATAACTTCTGAAATTCTGAAAGCCAGAATTTCAGAACCGGCAGTTTAGACCCTTTCCAAATTTTTTCCAGCGAAATTTGATTCCTTTTTCTTTTTCAAACTTCAAAATCCACTACTTTTGATTTCTGTACTCCTACAGTAACCCTCGTCCTCAGAAAATTCTTCTTCTCACTCACAAATTTTCGAGAATTTCATTTTGAGCTTTTTGTTTTGATTTTTCAGATATTGTTGTGCTCGATTCGCCCTATTTCTAATGTCATCCAAATTCCAAGTCTCCGGCAATCACGTCATCAGAACCCTCTCGTCCATCCTCCGTCACTTGTTCAATTCAGTTGTTCTCCCGATCTCGCACACCCGCCTTCTCCCATTCAAGAAATGGTCCAATGTCCAATTCTTGACAGAAGAATATCTGAAAATCAATCCAAATTAGTTAGAATACCGGAACTTTTGAAAATATATACTCACCTGAAATCTCTGAAATGTGTCGCATCCCCCAATGACCCTCTGGCTCCAATATTTTGCGAAAACGGCTTATGATTCCTGATGAATTCGAAGAAAAAACCCCTAGATCTGAAACCTATGTGCCCAAAAGGAAATGATTGAAAAATAGGAAACATCTGGGGGGATTCATATCAAAAAATGATGACAAGAAACAAATGGAAACGACCTAGATACCAGAAAAGAGTGAAAAATGGAGAAAGAGGCCCAGAGAAATAACAATTGAGCGAACACTAAAAAATATCTGAAAGTTACCTAATTAAAATCAGAAGAATACAAAAAGATGAAATTCAAAAAATATGGGAAATGAAAGTTTGAGGTAGAAGGAAGAGAATACAAAAAAGTCTTCAGACTGCGGTCCTGAAACTCGGGCGTCTTCTGAATCCTGGTAAGGTCGTCGGTGTTCCTGCTGCTGCACACGTCTCCTGATTGCTCCCGTCTTGATCCATTTCCCATCTAGAATACAAATATTGGATTTTCGAGTCATAATTCTGGGATGGCATTGAGAATTCGAAGAGTTCGATTCTGTTTTAAGATATCTGTCCTGTTTTTTGAGCTTACTCGGAGAGTTTCAGAACACCTATTTCACAAAAAGTACTCATTGAGAATAAAAAAGAGAACAACTAGAAGGAGCTACAGTTTCAGATATTAGTTTTTTGAAAAGCCATTCTCAGAATACAGTCATTTCTATATTTAAAAACTCCCGAACAAATCATGATCTCATTGACATTTTCAGTTTTCAATTAGATAATTTTTCAATAACAGCGCTCCAAAAAGAGATATTCGACTGAAAATAAGATATCTTTCTGGAAAGTCACCTTAAACACTAAAAGTATATTACAAAAATGAAGATGTTGATCAAGAATTTCTGCTTAGAATGAGTTGTCACCACATCTAGAATTATAGCGAAATTGATAAAATTTTTCAAAATAGATAAATTTGATCTGAAAATAGCTCTGGGGTTTTGGACTTTCAAAGATCACTTCAGGTGCATTTTTTTCACTTTCTCCCAGAATAAAACTTACAGAAAACTGTCCCGTCTGCTGAAATTGGCTTCAACTCGCCATCACTTCGTTTGTAGTCCTCATTTCAGCTCGTTTTCTAAAAATTTACTAGAATTTTCAGAATGATCCAATCGATGAAATTCCCAAAACTCACCTTTGTTTGCTTCGCTGACTTTTTCTTCTTCTTCTCCGCACACTTCACTCATTTCCATGTCGTTGTACCATCCAACTTGTGGGCTAGAAGGCCCCGCCTCCTCAACTCTTCTGAATCTCCATACTCGCCAAAACCCAGTCTTTACAGTGAATTTCTTGTTTTCCCCAAGAGTTTATATCCAAAAAAAATTAAATTGGTGAAAATTTCTGTTCTCAACGAGTTTTCATAGAAAATTGTCTACTTTCCAAATGTATTCCGGCGATTTCCTCTGCCAAATTGATCCCAAGTTCACGGTAATTACAGAAAATCTCACCGTGAGAATATTAGAACTTCACCGGCAATCCTTCCCAGTTAGAATTGCAGAAATTTTTTTCAGTTCTTCCAAATTCATCCTGGAATTCCCCCAAAGCACTATCCCTCTCCCTTTCCTCAATTTTACAGAATTCACCAAATTTGATAAAGCAGATTCCCGATTATTCGTGAAATGTGACCCATTTTTCCTATTTCAATAATCTCTGCCAAACCAGAATTCGTTATCAAGATGATTCGTACACTTCATTTCATGAGGAGAAAACCAAAATGCATTCGACGGAATCATGATGGTTAACATTTCAGAAAGCGATCTCTATCTCACTAACACTTTCACGAAAGTCTCATTCAATAGAGGTTTGCGGGAAAATTTAGATACACTTTTCTATTTTCCCAGATTTATCCAGGAGTTCTTTCTTGCCAAAACTCTTTTTGGTTTCATAGAGTTCCCCAATATTTTGAAACCAACTCCGAGTAGGAAACACGTTCCCAAACCCAATTCATCTTCAAATGGGACCAAATTTCACATCGAATGACGGGATCATGATAGTCAAAACTTCAGAACCTCGTCTCTCGTCCAGAACTATCGTGAAGTTATCTGCAGCTCAAATTCCCCAAAACAGAAGTTCGCTGCAACCAATAGAAGTTGTCGTCTCCCAAAGCATCTCATTTTCCAATATAAAAACGAGTTTCTACTGATCAGAAACGTTCTACAAGACGAAAAAGACAGTTAATTTTCAGCCACTTGTCCAAGATACCGTACACCCTTATCTCTTGTCAACATCTTAGTTGATTTTCAACCCACAGTTTTTCAGTTAGCATTGAAAGATAAAAGGAGACAACGAAGAAGATTGATCCTGGTTTCCACTTGTGAAGATCGTTTTTTGCTCAGGAATCCACCCATTTGATGAAACCGGTTACCGAGAATGATTCTATTTTCTGGACCAATTCCAAACTTTGCTGACAAAAGGTCTTAATTACTCTTATGAAAATATGTTAGATTAACCCAGAAAAGCAACCCCCTTCCTATCCTTTGTGACTAAAAAATGATGGAAACTTTGCACAAATTTCAAAATACTGTGACGTTTCCTTCTTCAACAGTACCAAGTATTCCATTAATGTTGTCAGCCAGCTCTGCCCAGGATACCATACTATTGCATTCGTCAACATTCGTCCTCTGTCTGATGTTAAACAGACGAAGTGCCACAGTTTCCTTTTTGGTCCCACTTAATTTTTAATTGTAGTAGGATAAGAAGCGAAGGAAACGATGAAGATTGATCCCAGTTTTCACTCGAGAAAAACAAACCAAGAAAAATGCTGGAATTTCCGAACTCGCCAAACTGTAGATGGAAGATTCAACAGTTCTCTCCTCCCTCGATTTTGATTTAAAGATCGTCTCAACATATATGAATGGAAATCGCACTCTTTCCTCTCTTCATTTTGGAGAAAAATCCAAATTAGAAGTCATTTTGAGCCAAAATTTCTAAAACTTTCTCCCAACGTATGCATTTAAAAGAGTAATTCAAAGAATCCTGGCGCGCTGTTGAAACCCCCTAGCTGATTTCAGATTTTCAGACTCAGAATACGTTTTCTCCCCTAATGAACATTTTAAGAAAGGGTTTATCCCCAGATATTAATATGGGAAGACATTGTTATTATGTTAGAAACATGAGCGGACAGGAAAAGTAAAAGCAAAAGGGGCAACAGGAAACTTACAATAATATACATAGAGAAAACATACATAAGAAAGGCGGGATGGGATGATTAGTAGGGTTTTATTGGTTAGTAAATGTTAATAGATGTGGGGAAGTGGGGATGACAACTCACTACACACTTCCCAGCATGCAATCAATCAACTCATATAATAAGAATATTTTTTATTTTCTGTTCTTCTTGGTTCTGATCGCTAAAAACAAATCTTTCGACGAATACGAAAACAGAAGTGAAAAAAAACAGAAAATAATAAAATACTACTCATTATATGAAGTCCCTCTTCTTGACGTCGTTTCGGTCTTCTCGCGATCCTCGCCAGCACGTCCTTCTGCTCATCCTATATCGATCCACCTGAAGAAATGAAGTATTTTAGAAAAAATTACAAAATAAAAGTAGATGGAAACTATTTCTTACCTCCTAAACCTCTCAATAGTGTAGTTTCATCTTGTCTTCTGCCTGGAGACGAGTAGCTGAAATCATTCAAAATTTGATTAGCATATCTGAAACCAGAGAATATGAAATTTACCTCAATCCTAAATCAAAATTCGCATCTTCTGATTCTTGAGCACGGGGTGTTGACGAAGTAGACGCTGCTGACCGGGGGATCATCTGGAAGTTAGGCAAAGAGAGCACACCAAAATTATCTGACAGTTTCCAAAGAAAACCGTGGGTTATCATCCAATACGTACCTGTGATCCTTATCTCCAACCTGATCGTCTCGAAGTTCTAGCCATATAACGTGCACTATAATAAATGAAATTAGGTAATTCAAATTTTCTCATTTCTTCTTTTATAACTGAATCCCCATGTCTTTTTCCGGAATGTTAATCTATAGTTTTTCCGGAATGTTAATCTCCTGCCCTCCCCCAATTTCCAAAACCCCGGTAGTCAAATTGAGACTACTATCAGATTCTTACACATCAATATTCCACATAGACTCAAACCATTAGTCAAATTTGGGTATCTTATACAGACTAACTGCCTTGCAACCAGCTTGAATGTTTCCACCCTTAACAGATGGTAATCCTCCTAGAGAAGAACATTGTGAGATATCAGTTGAACTCTTTTCGGAGAGATTTCAGTTTTTCCTCCTCTACTGGCATGGTCTTCGAGTCGTAAACTTCCCCGAGGAACACATAACTCCATGAGCCATCTGTCATCTGGTCGGCCTTGATTCCAGCTGGTCCAACAACATATCCATCGAATGCTCCTTGTTGAAGAAGGTGAGCAACCGTGTAGTAGGCGTTATAGATGGTGGAATCGGAAAGAGATTCAATAAGATATTGGGTATCCAATGGAAGTTTGGTGCGTACTCCAAGTCCACGGCGAGTCTGAAAAAACGATGTTTAAATATCAGCCTTCCATCTGACTAGCTTTACCTCATCATTGAAAGTTCTCATTGGCTCCAAAACATTCTTGGCGGGGGTTTAGGCAAATAAACGGAGAACCATCTCATCCGTCAATCCATACTTCTCTCTCAATGGTTTTTTTCTTTTTGAGATCCGAAAGAAAGTCATCAGGAGAATCTGAAGGGACAGATGTGACGACTCCAGTTCCCTTATCATCCTTGATAGTGAGCATTGGAAGAGCATAAACTCTTTCGTACTTGGCCAGAGGAGCGGAGAGAGGAGCGCCGAGAAGTTTAGCACCAGCAATCTTCTCGAGTCCAGTGCCATATCGAACATTTCCGTTTTCTTTCGTCAATCCTTGATATGACATGATCCTAGCAGATCTAGCAGTGGCCACAAACACTTGACTCTCATTTTCCGTTGCATAGAATACAGAATATTGAATATCCGGATGGAGATAACAATTCGTTTGTCCGTACATCGTTTCAGGTCTCAACGTGGCTGCCACCAAGTAGATATCCTCTTTGATATGAGCCAATGCTTGTGGTTTTGGATCCAACACCTTCAACTTGATTAGTGTGTACTCTTGTGGTCCGACCCCTTCTCCATTGGCACGATCGTGATCTATACATGGTTGACCGTCTTTTGGCGAGTAGATTGTGTATCGTTTTCTGAAATCGATCTTCTTGGCAGCATGGAGAAGGCTGAATTGCCAGCGAACGAACGAGTCGAAGTAGGGGGCTGACGTCGGTGGTGATGAAGGAGCGACGACAATCGACCTGGAAGAAGAATGGATTGAAATTGGGAGGAGCTGATACTGACAAAGGTTTTTTCTAACTTTTAGCGAGTGGAAAATGATGACATATTGACATGTTTTGTGATTTCGACCAAAAAATGATGCAAAATGTCAGGTGGTCCCGAATATGTTTAGTCACAAAAATTAATTGCTTTCAAATGCTTCATCTCAAAAGAAGAACCGAGATATATCAGAAATGGATGCTATTTTTAATCCTTTCAAAGATTGGTACAACGATATTATAGACTATTTAAGTGAAACACTATTTTCCTTGTTTTTTTGTTTTTTCTGTTTTGCCTCGCGAGTGTCACAATATTCTGAAAATAGGCGCTGTTGATATTCGCGTTTCAGAATGGAGTGACGAATGTTGTGATACTCATAACTATAGTGAGTCAAACATTGGTCATGTTTGATCTCAGATCAATCTCAGTGGTATAAACAAACGCTTCTTGTTTTATTCTTTTTTATACTTTTAGATTACCTTTCTCAGTTTAATAAATTGTGATATCAAAGTCGTTTTTCTTTTTATTGTAATTTAAGTTTTTTCTGGAAGAAGGTAATTTCTTTACTTGGTTACCCAGATTCCTTCATTTTCGAGCCATTCTTCTGATCGTATTCTGACACTTTACTAACTTATTGCCAGAATGAATGGAAATATCAGGACGCGAATTGGATGGTCCGTTGCAAGGACCAAAGTTATCCTCAACGAGGAGGAGATTCCGTCTCCAGATGAACTGCGGTGTAACCCGGAACCTCACGGAGAAACTTTTGATTGAGGTGCAAAGAAACGAGTCATTGGACAATCAATGGACAAGATTGATTTTTAAAGACCCTACCGAATCAGCAAAACGAAAGGAATTCGTTGACAAGTATGGTGATTTCCAAAAAGGTGAAAACAAAGCTCTTGCTTTCATTGAGCAACTGCATGTTGCACATAATGTCGTCCGGAACAGGTGGCTTTAAATGAATCCCAAAACCGCCACTGGCATCGAGACGTGGGATAGATTTCTGCAATCAAACACTACTTTACCTGCTTCAAAATAACCTGCAACTAGTGCTTCTTCAACCTTACTATCAAAGACTACCGTTATTTCCAGCACCGCTACAATTCAACCTGCTCCGCCATCGCCACAAGAATTGCCCACATCATCTTATACTCAACAAACAATCTCACAACTGGCAAAATCATCACTAAATCCTTTTTAAATGTTCACTTCACCGCCTGAATCATTTCTTCATGCACTCCGCCAGCTAGCCGCAATGTTTGGCACACCGAACAAAATTGTATGCGACCATGGAAGTCAACTAGCCATGATGAAGAAAGTGATGGAAATTATTTCCACCCGAAACCCTCAACAACTACTCGATTCCACAAATCTTCCAACTTTCAGTTAGATTCCTGCTCACTCACACTGGGCTCTGGAGGTATATACGAACGTGTTGTTGGATTGATCAAGGAGTCCCTTTGGAAAGTAGGCATCCAAAGACAATTGGTGACACTGCAAGACTTCGCAACAATTCTGATTGAATGCACCGATGTGATCAATTTGATACCGTTTTCTTATCTATCCAATCATTAGAATCTAATTGCTTTGCGACCAGACTTTGTATTTCCCGACTCAAACATCAACCATCAACTCGATATCAAACCAATAGATTTGTCAGATATTCCAGAGGAAGCCCCTAGTTGGAGATGTTGATTTGATTGAACAAGTCGGTGTTGCTAAAGGAAAATTGATCATGATTCGAATTATCGAAGTAAAACCTCGCTCAGCTATCACCAAAAACGGAAAGAAACAAAACTACTTGTAGAATATCCCTTCAGCTAACTCTTTCCCATTGAAACCATTTCGATTTCGACAGTGACCACTCCATTCAAAACAGTGAAACGGAACAAACAACTTCGTACACAACACCTGTGACGCTTCCTGAATCACAACAAACAATAATGAAATCGCCGAGACTCCTTTTGCAAATCACATTCTCGCCATGCTACTGTCTATTTTTCTTCCAACAATGCATTGTGCGACAACTTCAGAATGAGAGATTGAACCTTATTCCAATTCAACGACAGTATCTATCGTCGTGAACAATCAGTTGGTAATTGTTCTTTTTTATACTTTTAGATTATCTTTCTCAGTTTATTGAATTGTGATATCAAAGTCTTTTTTGTTTTTATTATAATTTCAGTTTTTTTCTGAAAGAAGACAATTTCTTTACATGGTGACCCAGATTCCTACAAACATGCTCCGCACTGAAAATCTTGATCAAAATTCACCTTCAATCCCATTTTCTTCAAATCATTAATGCAATGTGGCGGGAAATAGTACAACCAATAAGTTGGATCCGAGAACTTCTTGATCTCCTCATCCTCCAAACCCAACGACTTCATAATCTGCCATTGATACTTGGCATTTCCCGTCTTCGCCACCAATTTACTCTTCTTTCCCTTGCTTTTATCCTTAATAATCTCATCGACAGCGGACACTTCCTCCATGACGACTTCTTCAACGTCTTCTGGGAAATTCGGTGGATATCCAAAGTCCTCCATCTCTCGTTTCAGCTTATCAGCACACGCTTTGATTGGCATTCCAGTGCAATGGAATCCGAACGGGAAGAGCACTTGTTTGCCTTGAAGACGTTGGAAACCGGCGGCGAATTCGCATTTTGACGCGGAGAATGTGTGTCCCAAGTGCATACCTCCATTCATGTAGGGGAATGGGAAAGTGACGAGGTACTTTGGTCTGTTGCTGGAAATGATTAATTCAAATACCATTGATCACACAAGGCGACGACACACTCATCTCCAGATCTACTGATAACTTTCTTCTCTGGCTCCACGTATTTCGTGGCGAGACCCTCGGCAATCAAATCATCCTGAATAACTTTCTTGACGTCGGCTGTCTTCTTCCCGGAGTACTTCCCAACAAGCATGACTCCATCGTAGAATCCTTTCAAGTACACCTCCTTCTTTCGCCTCCTCCAACTTATCCTTCTCATTCTGTGACTCGATTTTCAGTCTCGAGCACATCTCAACAGCAGCCAAGTCTCCGAGTCCTTCGATTTTAATGATTGGAGTAGGATCGAATGGGAGAACCATCTCATCCGTCAATCCATACTTCTCTCTCAATGGTTTCTTCTTCTTGAGATCCGAAAGAGCAGCAACTTGAGCAGATAGGCTGGTTCAACAACAAATGCCCATCGGCACGGATTCCCTTTTGGCCATTTTGATATGTCAGGTGGCCAGATGGGATTGAAAAGCAAGTAGGTCGAATGATTTCCGATGAGATCCTTTCCAGACGCTCTCATATCAATTGGATACCAGTAAAATTATTCTGGAACATTGGCCTTGTAGACGATAGTCTGTCCAATATCAATCTTCTCACTTCCAGAAGTTACAGTAATCTTGTTATCAGCCTCCAGATGAAACAAATCTCCATCGGCCAGTTGAATGTTCTCCTCGAACAGACTGTTGAATGAGATCACCTTACGATCTCCCCATACCGAATCCTTGTATCTCCAGAGGGTCACCTCGTATTTTGCTGAAATCTTAATACATGAATGAATCGATTAGTTGGAAGTCTGCCTTACGCTTGATAGCCTTGCTGATACGTCTCAACTTCCGGATGATCATCGAAACGGTGTCGCCGTCGCAAATCGGAACGACCACGTCGAGCATTGCATTGCAGATTTGGACATTTCGGAAGACAAGATTCACGTTTGGCTGGAAAAATTAAATTATTTTCAGACGATACGACTCAATAGACTCACCCTCTGTGGCAAGAAGCTCATCATCGGCACCAATGGAACAGTAGTCTCCACAAAGTTCGGGTCGATTCTCTCCTCATCGGTATGTCGGATAGAGACACGATCCAAATCCAAAGCATTCATGATGAAATCAATATTCTTATTGAGGATAGCAGTCTGATCTATGGGACTGGAAGAAGCGAGAGCTGATACTCTCTTCTGTTCGTATCTCTCTTTGATCATCTGGACGAATGGCATTGCTTTCTTTGCAAATTTCTTCAATGACTCCTTCTTTCCGATCGTCTGACCGATCACTTTGTTATCTGGAAGTGCTCCGTTGTTTGCTTTCGTTGGAACTTTCTTTCGATTGATTACTGTAGTTGTTGGGAGCTGAAATATCGATTTTAGTTACTTTTGAGATCTCTTTTGCTGAAAATGCTTGGTTACCGCGAGAATATCCTCATTATCCGACTCCTCATCATCCTCTCTCTTCACCACTACATCTGACGACGTCTTCTTGACTTCAGAAGTCACTTGAACTTCCGTGGTTATTTTCGCCTTTGTCTCAAGAATATAAGAAACGTCTTCTGCCATGGTGGATATTGTTTAGCTACGAAAATAACAGCCTCAGTTGGTGGCGTTGTGTTCTCCTTGGCTCCCATCTTCTTCGGCGCCATATAAGTTTTGAGACGGGCACGGAACTCGGCCATCGAGTCAGATATGAATCCAGAACCGAGTGCCAACTTCTCATCGACAGCGTCCGTGGCAGGCCATGGAGCATCAATGATAAGTCCGTCCTTCTTGAGCAATTGCCAAATGTATTCAGCGATGTGTGGGCAGATTGGGGAGAGAATGACCATTTGAGATTCGATGAAACGGAAGACAAGAGATTCACTCATTGGCTCATCGATTCCAGCGCACAGCTCTCTGTAGGTATCTCTGATAGCTTGATACTCGAAGAAACCAGTTTTGAGAGCCTCTCTCGTCCAACAACAGATCCATCGAATGCTCCTTGTTGAAGAAGGTGAGCAACGGTGTAGTAGGCATTATAGATGGTGGAGTCGGAAAGATATTCAATAAGATACTGAGTATCCCATGGAAGTTTGGTGCCAAGACTGTAACTTCGAGAGCCCGCGTACTCGTGGAGCTAATCGACAGTGGTTTCAAGTCGACGGCGGGTCTGAAAACGATTTTTAATTAAAACCCTTCCATCTGACTAGCTTTACCTCATCATTGAAAGTTATCATTGTCTCCAAAACCTTCTTGGCGGCAGCTTAGGCAAATAAAGAGAGAACCATCTCATCCGTCAATCCATACTTCTCTCTCAATGGTTTCTTCTTCTTGAGATCCGAAAGAGCAGCAAAGTCATCTGGAGAATCAGAAGGGACAGATGTAACGACTCCAGTTCCCTTATCATCCTTGATAGTGAGCATTGGAAGAGCATAAACTCTTTCGTACTTGGCGAGAGGGGCAGAGAGGAGCGCCGAGAAGTTTAGCTCCAGCAATCTTCTCGAGTCCAGCGACATATCGAACCTTTCCGTTCTCTTTCGTCAATCCTTGATATGACATAATCCTAGCAGACCTAGCAGTGGCCACAAACACTTGACTCTCATTTTCCGTTGCATAGAATACAGAATATTGAATATCCGGATGGAGATAACAATTCGTTTGTCCGTACATCGTTTCAGGTCTCAACGTGGCTGCCACCAAGTAGATATCCTCTTTGATATGAGCCAATGCTTGTGGTTTTGGATCCAACACCTTCAACTTGATCAGTGTATATTCTTGTGGTCCGACCCCTTCTCCATTGGCACGATCGTGATCCATACATGGTTGACCGTCTTTTGGCGAGTAGATTGTGTATCGTTTTCCGAAATCGATCTTCTGGCGGCACGGAGAAGGTTGAATTGCCAGCGGACGAACGAGTCGCAGTAGGGGTTGACGCCAATCGGCCTGGAAGAGGGTTGGGTTGAAACTGGGGGGAGATGATTATGAAAGAGTGAGGTCTTTTGAATGATTTAGTGATTATCATGAGAAGACTGGCTACATAGAGGGGTTTGAGACACTTTTGTTGTTGCTTTTTCTAGATACCTTGATAATAGCGCACGTTTTTTATTGATGTCAACAGAAAACCTATAGATGGCTGTCAAAAAATGTTTGAAAATCAATAGCAGTACTCATCTTTTGCGCTAGGAAAATCTTTACTATTAACAAACGCAAACGGCTGTATGTTTGTGTGTCTGTCGCCGATCCTACCGCCCTTCCTACTGAACCGATTTTCTTGAAATTTGGACCAAAAGATCAGAAATTTTCTCTTAATGATGCACGTCTATTTTTTTTAGTTAGAATAGGTCTCGACTAGGTCACTAGGTGAAAAAACGTGGTTTTCAAGCCTTTCAGTGGCTTCCATTTCCAAAATAGGAGTTCACGGGGGAAATAATTATAGAACTTTTTCATTCTGCAAATGACTTCATTTCTTTAAATTGTCTCGAAAAAAGCGTGGAAAACATTGTGACAAGTAGAAGGGTGGTGTAGAAAAGGAGGTTAAGTCGCCGGTAGGCGACGTGAACCGACTGGTTTTTTAAATTGATCTATTCACGTCTGATTTTTCGATTTTTCCCTCGATTCACTTACCGGAAAAAACGGCGAAAAACAAAAACTGCTTTTCCGGATTAATGAATTAAGGGAATAAAGTTTTTCCGGACGTGAATAACCCCATTAAAAATAAACGGCAGATCGAGATGAGAAACTTGACTTTTTGTGGGAATTTTGTCTTTTTCAGCGATAAAATGCATATTATTCTTCAATAACAAAGCATTGTAGCTGAAAATTGCATTTTTAACTGAAAAACTGACGTTCAATGAGAAAAGCATAATTAAAATTGAGAAAAACAAGTTTTTTCGCAAAAAACGACAGATCTGTCTGGAAATAGTTCGATTTTCGATAAGAAAAATCGAACTTTCATCGGAAAAATCATTTTTCGTATTAAAAATACTTATTGCCACTCAGAAAACGTTTGTTGGGAAATATAATTTTCGCTGGGATATCGGGAAAAAAGTAATTTTACGCGAAAAGTGACTCATTTTTAGCTTAAAAGCCTTATTAATCTGAAAAGTTAATTTTTGCATCGGAATCACTCTACATTCTGTCGAATGCTCTAACCTTATGTTTCGACGGATTATCTGAAATTTAGGGAAAGAGAGCAATTTAAAAACTTTATGCTAACCTGGGTTCCGCTTGTCGACTCTGGTGACATTGAGATGTCGGTCTCCAATGATTCTTTTCTGAAAATATAGAATTTTAAAAGATATTTCGAAAAAAAAAACATTTAAAACATACGGAGAAGCTAAGAAATCACGTTATGTTTACGACACAACTATTAATCAGAGTTTGCATAATTTGTTTTCCAAAAAATTAAGTATTTCTAAGACCAAATTTGAAATTCATTAACGAAATATCCAGCTGTTTATTCAATTTAAATTATGGAATGATTTTGAAAAGGAAAAACGGCGAAAAAATGCCGAAAACGGAGTAAGAAATCACGTTCTGTTTACGACACAAAAATTAATCAGAGCTTGCATAATTTGTTTTCCAAAAAATTGAGTATTTCTAAGACCAAATTTAAAATTCATTATCGAAATATCCAGCTGATTATTCAATTTCAATTATGGAATGATTTTGAAAAGGAAAAACGGCGAAAAAATGCCGAAAACGGAGTTTGAAAATTAGCTGGGCCTAAAAATTTGCTCCTTTTAGGTCATTCTTTTAGATTTTTGATTGATATTCTTTAAAACTTGTTTAGTTAGTAAATTTTTGTTTATTTTTATATATTTTTTGGAAAAAAAAGGTTAAAAAAATGATAGGATTACGGTTGCAGGCTGGAAGAAAATCTGAAATTCTTCAAAAAAAACGCGCGAAAAGTTGTGCATTTTGGCGTGAGCGTGAACCGCAGAGTGTTGTTAACCGTAACTCGGCCGATCATTTATTGCTTGTCTGAACACTTCTTTTCGCTCAAAATAAGAAGACAAGAAAGGAATAAAAGTCATCAGATTTTTAAAATGTACATACCAAAAAATAAAAATTTTCAGAATATTGTAAGTTTCTATCATAAAATGATTTTTTACATCATCGCGAATAACCGCTTCTACGAAATTTTTTAAATTTCATTTTCAATAATTCGTGTCTGGTTTTTTCGGGAATAACTTATGAAAAATCCATCACAATTCTAACTCTTTTAACTTTTTTCGGTTCTAATCTCAATTTTCGTTAGTTTAGGAGCTTTTGGACTGCAATCTGCGATAATTTTAGATCAACATTTTTTGCAACATAAAAAAGAAAGGTAGCGACGAAGTTTTTATTCGAAATATAAAAATCTAAACTGTTTACCGTAAAAACTGTAATAGAAGCACCCCTTTATTTGAGGCACCCCTCTAATAGAGGCGCATCCTAAAAGGCGGTTTGAATAATAGTGGCGCACCCTCTAATAGAAGCGCCCCCTTAATACGTTTCGAATAATTTTTCTGGTTTTCAGTCAGTCTTTTTCAAAGTTCGTGAAAACACACAAGTGAAACCCAATTTTTTCGTGCAAAGTACTGCAAATTTGAAGATTTCCGTGTAATTTTGTCCAAGAAAATGCTAGTTTGGTTGAAGATTGTTCACTTAAAAGTTGAAAAAAAATCGAACGAACAGGTTGAAAAATAGAGGCGCACCCTCTATTAGAAGCGCCCCTGTAATAGAGGCGCCTCTGCGAACGAGGGTTGAAAAATAGAGGCGCATGCGCTTCTATTACAGTTTTTACGGTATATTAAATT
Source organism: Caenorhabditis latens (assembly GCA_002259235.3). Lineage (NCBI taxonomy): Eukaryota > Metazoa > Nematoda > Chromadorea > Rhabditida > Rhabditidae > Caenorhabditis > Caenorhabditis latens. The sequence goes on from CM056094.1 coordinate 3,833,700, forward strand.
CAAAACATTCGAAAACGTTTAAATCTTTTTAAAAACACGGAAATATTCATAAATAACAGAAAAAAAATCGAGAAAATTGATAAAATTCAGAAATAAACCGTTTTTCAACGAATCAGACAGTCTGCCGCTGAAATCGTCCGATCGAATGATTGCGTATCGTTGTTGGCCTGAAAAAAACGTAAATCAAATTCATTCACTCTGAAGATATTGTATAAAGCCTTCGATTTAAAGGGGCTATTCATCTCGGGAAAAAACAAGTGTTTTCCCTCGATTAATTTTCCGGAAAAACTGTTTTTTTCGGTAAATGAATCAAGGGAAAATGTTTTATTCCGGAGGTGAGTAGCTAAATAAAATATCATATTTTTGGGGGAATTCGAAGACGCATAAACTCAATATTCTTTCGAGAGGAAAGCAGACAATGAAACAACGTGTTTCATTCAATAAACAACATCACAGCCGTTACACCATGTAGAAGTTAAATTTCGACAGTACATGAACAGATGCATCACTTCTAATCATCTCCATATTTTGTAGTTTTTTTCTGCTTTCCTATGCGTTCTTCATAATTTGTGATTTCACTCCATTCATTCAAATTGGAACTTCCTGAACACAAATTCATAGTTGATTGATTCTATCTACAGTATAACAACAGCAGTGTTTTGAAAATTGTCAGAATACTGTAGGGTTTCTGTAACAATCTTGAGCCTTGTAGTTATACATGTATATTGTTTCATGCCACCATCAGAATATCCCCTCGTGTCTATCCTACAATGTTACAAAGAGCAGGTGCGTGACCTGCTGCCGGGTCACCTAAGGGCTCGGACAGCCTCCCTCTAATCTGGTAATTATCGACGTTTGTGTGTCCCTTGGACGTCTTCAGGAGACATAACCTGCAGCAGTACGCCTTACAAAATACTCATATCTAGTTATACATTCAAAAATGACGTCTTCGAATCCAATAAAATATCCTGAAAAAACACCAAAGAAGTTTCCAAGTTCAATAATTCTAGATGATCTATTATTCTTAGTTTCAACGTCAGTATCAAGAAAAGAAGCCGTCAAATGTGCCAGACGAATATTACATAATTTAGAACTATGTCAAAAATGGCGGGATATTTCATCGGATGAAATCTCAGAATTGAGAGAAATCGAAATTTATTTGTTGGCTGTAAAAAACTATTATAGAATTCGTGGAGATGAAGCAAGAGTTCGTCTTTTCACAGCGGTTTGTTTATTGAATTTTTAGTTTTGTTAGAAGATAATTTTTTGAGTTTTCAGAAAAACGCAGTGTTCATGAATTGGATAATGCTTTCGGTAGGGACAGTGACTTTTTCTTTTTATTCTCATTATTATGGATTGCCGACGAGTTATCAATTGTTTCTGGCTCTTTTGTTTCTAGTGGTTTTGGCATGGATTGTTAAGGCGTTTTCATATATGGAATGTCTCAGGTTGGTTTTTAAATTTGGAAAACAGGAATACAAATTAATAGCACGACACGCTTCTTACAACCACGCTCTACCGTAACGATAGAAAATTGCGTGCGAAATTGAGAGACTCAGAGAAAAGGAGACCTTTTTCAAGATGATTTCGGCAGAGCGCGGTTGTAAAAACTGTGCTGATCTAATATTATACCAGAAAGAGCCAGAACGTTTTCAAGTAAAAGAGGAATGAATAGAACACAACTTTCATTTTCCAGTTACGTCGTGCCAACTCCCAAAGAAGAATCGAATGTTCGAAACGAAGGAAAATGGATGAAACTGAAAGATACACCTACTCATTCTTCATTTATACTGAAAAGAGAACAATTGGCACTGTTTGACTTGTCCGAAGAAGAAGTTTTTCCGTTGAAAAATGAGTTTGATAGACTAGAGACCGAGTTGAAAGAAACGGTGAGTCGAAATGAAACACTGGATATCATTCTTATATATAAAAGACAAGTGGTGTTTGTCTGTTTGTCTGAGGCACTGTCCGCAACGTTTTTGAAAAGAGAAGAGAAACTGATCCAGCGGGCAAAACCGAACTAGCCTGATTTGGACACGACCGCCGCTTTAGACCACTCGGCCAAGCGGGCACATTTGAAAAATGGTTGCCACGTAAATAAGAAGAGGCCAGCCGGCTTAACCGCCGAAGGCGGGGAAGACAGGCTGGTGACACAAATACTTTTCATTTTCAGAAGCTTCATCGTGCTGCACCGACATACTTAATAATCTTCATCTGCTTGTTATGTTTCCTTATCCGATCATGTGGAGAAGAGAATCTAACTGAACATATATCTTGTTTTATACTCACACTTGTTGGTATCACGCCGGCATTTTTCCCTCTGTTTTTTAAGTAATTTGAGTAACTCTTCTGAATAAACCTTCAATCTGCCAAATTCTACGAGGTTTTTATATGTGTTCTGACAAATCAAAATTGTTCCAAACAAATAAAAGACGTTTTCGCCGATTTCATGGAGCTACTCACGTCCGAAAAAAACTTTTTTCTCGATTCATTTACCAGAGAACGGATAACCCTTTTTTCGGTAAATGAATAGAGAAAACGTCACTGAAAAAACCACTCAAATTTTGAATTTTGTTAGAAATTGAACATTTCGCAAAAAAAAATACTGCTTGGAATTCCGAAGCCTTGTAATTATTTCATCCCCGAGTCGAGAACAAGTCAGAATTCAGCTCGGTTCGTGGAAGCAGAATTTTCAAAACGAACAGCGGAGACGAAGAACATTTTATTTAAATAATTTCAATGAAGTTTAGATTTTTAAAAAGGAAGTTCTATTCAATGTTAGTCTTGTAACCTTCAATAAAAAAAACATTCGGAAAAAATTATTTTCCATAAAGGAGTTATTTAATTTAAAAAAAACTTCAGTTTCAAATTAATCGTGGGGAGACCCGCAGCAAAAGTTTGTCAGTGCGCCTTTAATACAGTAGTCACCAATTTTTCTAATGTTGCAGTGTATTTCAGTTTTCTGCTTAAAACTTTTCGTTAGAATTCTATAGAATTGAATATTCTTCAAAAAAGCTTTAAAAAAAGCTAATCAAATGAATGACCAATTCACAAAAAGTCATTTGAATAATTAATATTCCTTTCTTACTTCTTAAATAGGGTTGATAAAACCATAACTCTTCATTTTCACAAAAAATCGTTTTTCTAACTAATTTCTATTTTATTGAGTTCTTCTAATTTTGCAGACTTGATGGGAGATGAATGATCAACGTCACTAAATCCATCTTCAGAAGACAACCTGCCACTTCCGTTCGTTTCGAAGTCGCCGTCGAAACATAAGGTTAGAGCATTCGACAGAATGTAGAGTGATTCCGATGCAAAAATTAACTTTTCAGATTAATAAGGCTTTTAAGCTAAAAATGAGTCACTTTTCGCGTAAAATTACTTTTTTCCCGATATCCCAGCGAAAATTATATTTCCCAACAAACGTTTTCTGAGTGGCAATAAGTATTTTTAATACGAAAAATGATTTTTCCGATGAAAGTTCGATTTTTCTTATCGAAAATCGAACTATTTCCAGACAGATCTGTCGTTTTTCGCGAAAAACTTGTTTTTCTCAATTTTAATTATGCTTTTCTCATTGAACGTCAGTTTTTCAGTTAAAAATGCAATTTTCAGCTACAATGCTTTGTTATTGAAGATTAATATGCATTTTATCGCTGAAAAAGACAAAATTCCCACAAAAAGTCAAGTTTCTCATCTCGATCTGCCGTTTATTTTCAATGGGGTTATTCACGTCCGGAAAAACTTTATTCCCTTAATTCATTAATCCGGAAAAGCAGTTTTTGTTTTTCGCCGTTTTTTCCGGTAAGTGAATCGAGGGAAAAATCGAAAAATCAGACGTGAATAGATCAATTTAAAAAATTTTCCTAGCGCAAAAGATGAGTACTGCTATTGATTTTCAAACATTTTTTGACAGCCATCTATAGGTTTTCTGTTGACATCAATAAAAAACGTGCGCTATTATCAAGGTATCTAGAAAAAGCAACAACAAAAGTGTCTCAAACCCCTCTATGTAGCCAGTCTTCTCATGATAATCACTAAATCATTTAAAAGACCTCACTCTTTCATAATCATCTCCCCCCAGTTTCAACCCAACCCTCTTCCAGGCCGATTGGCGTCAACCCCTACTGCGACTCGTTCGTCCGCTGGCAATTCAACCTTCTCCGTGCCGCCAGAAGATCGATTTCGGAAAACGATACACAATCTACTCGCCAAAAGACGGTCAACCATGTATGGATCACGATCGTGCCAATGGAGAAGGGGTCGGACCACAAGAATATACACTGATCAAGTTGAAGGTGTTGGATCCAAAACCACAAGCATTGGCTCATATCAAAGAGGATATCTACTTGGTGGCAGCCACGTTGAGACCTGAAACGATGTACGGACAAACGAATTGTTATCTCCATCCGGATATTCAATATTCTGTATTCTATGCAACGGAAAATGAGAGTCAAGTGTTTGTGGCCACTGCTAGATCTGCTAGGGAGCTAAACTTTCCTGGAGCTAAACTTCTCGGCGCTCCTCTCTCCGCCCCTCTCGCCAAGTACGAAAGAGTTTATGCTCTTCCAATGCTCACTATCAAGGATGATAAGGGAACTGGAGTCGTTACATCTGTCCCTTCAGATTCTCCTGATGACTTTCTTTCGGATCTCAAAAAGAAAAAACCATTGAGAGAGAAGTATGGATTGACGGATGAGATGGTTCTCCGTTTATTTGCCTAAACCCCCGCCAAGAATGTTTTGGAGCCAATGAGAACTTTCAATGATGAGGTAAAGCTAGTCAGATGGAAGGCTGATATTTAAACATCGTTTTTTCAGACTCGCCGTGGACTTGGAGTACGCACCAAACTTCCATTGGATACCCAATATCTTATTGAATCTCTTTCCGATTCCACCATCTATAACGCCTACTACACGGTTGCTCACCTTCTTCAACAAGGAGCATTCGATGGATCTGTTGTTGGACCAGCTGGAATCAAGGACGACCAGATGACGGATGGCTCATGGAGTTATGTGTTCCTCGGGGAGGTTAACGACTCGAAGACCATGCCAGGAGAGGAAGAGAAACTGAAATCTGAAAAGAGTTCACGTACTGGGAAATCTCTAAATTCCAGAAAGCCAAACTTCCCTGAAAAGCTGAGAGTGTTTTCCGGAAAAAAGAAAATCGAAGAGAAGTGTTGAGAAGCGAACACAACATAATCTAACTGACGATGAATCACAGATTCTGAAGAAGAAGAAGAAGAAGAGGATTCAGAAGACGTCACCGCTCCAGAAGCCCTAAAAAGTTAAAGTTGAACCGATCGATTTGGATGATGAAGGGGTCGTTCAAGTGGCTTCTGAAGTCAAGAAGACGTCGTCAGATGTAGTGGTAAAGAGAGAAGATGCTGAGGAGTCGGATAATGAAGATATTCTCGCGGTAACCAAGAATTTTCAGCAAAAGAGACCTCAAAAGTAACTAAAATCGATATTTCAGCTCCCAACAACTACAGTAATCAATCGAAAGAAAGTTCCAACGAAAGCAAACAACGGAGCACTTCCAGATAACAAAGTGATCAGTCAGACGATCGGAAAGAAGGAGTCATTGAAGAAATTTGCAAAGAAAGCAATGCCATTCGTCCAGATGATCAAAGAGAGATACGAACAGAAGAGAGTATCAGCTCTCGCTTCTTCCAGTCCCATAGATCAGACTGATATCCTCAATGAGAATATTGATTTCATTATGAATGCTTTGGATTTGGATCGTGTCTCTATCCGACATACCGATGAGGAGAGAATCGACCCGAACTTTGTGGAGACTACTGTTCCATTGGTGCCGATGATGAGCTTCTTGCCACAGAGGGTGAGTCTATTGAGTCGTATCGTCTGAAAATAATTTAATTTTTCCAGCCAAACGTGAATCTTGTCTTCCGAAATGTCCAAATCTGCAATGCAATGCTCGACGTGGTCGTTCCGATTTGCGACGGCGACACCGTTTCGATGATCATCCGGAAGTTGAGACGTATCAGCAAGGCTATCAAGCGTAAGGCAGACTTCCAACTAATCGATTCATTCATGTATTAAGATTTCAGCAAAATACGAGGTGACCCTCTGGAGATACAAGGATTCGGTACGGGGAGATCGTAAGGTGATCTCATTCAACAGTCTGTTCGAGGAGAACATTCAACTGGCCGATGGAGATTTGTTTCATCTGGAGGCTGATAACAAGATTACTGTAACTTCTGGAAGTAAGAAGATTGATATTGGACAGACTATCGTCTACAAGGCCAATGTTCCAGAATAATTTTACTGGTATCCAATTGATATGAGAGCGTCTGGAAAGGATCTCATCGGAAATCATTCGACCTACTTGCTTTTCAATCCCATCTGGCCACCTGACATATCAAAATGGCCAAAAGGGAATCCGTGCCGTTGGGCATTTGTTGTTGAACCAGCCTATCTGCTCAAGTTGCTGCTATTTCGGATCTCAATAAGAAGAAACCATTGAGAGAGAAGTATGGATTGACGGATGAGATGGTTCTCCCTTTCGCTCCTACTCCAATCACTAAAATCGAAGGACTCGGAGACTTGGCTGCTGTTGAGATGTGCTCGAGACTGAAAATCGAGTCACAAAATGAGAAGGATAAGTTGGAGGAGGCAAAGAAAGAGGTGTACTTGAAAGGGTTCTACAATGGAGTCATGCTTGTTGGGAAGTACGCCGGGAAGAAAACAGCCGACGTCAAGAAAGTCATTCAGGATGATTTGATTGCCGAGGGTCTCGCCACGAAATACGTGGAGCCAGAGAAGAAAGTAATCAGTAGATCTGGAGATGAGTGTGTTGTCGCCTTGTGTGATCAATGGTATTTGAATTATGGAGAGGCTGAATGGAAGGCCGCCGCCAAGAAGGTTTTGGAGCCAATGAGAACTTTCAATGATGAGGTAAAGCTAGACAGATAGGGTTTTATCTAATTATCAGTTTTCAGACTCGTCGTGGACTTGAAACCACTGTCGATTGGCAATTAATTTTGAGGGTACAACAATTCTAGGGTACAACAGGGTACAACATTTTTAGGGTACAACTTTTTCAATTCTAGGGCACAACTTTCTCAATTCTAGGGTACAACAATTCTAGGGTACATTAATTCTAGGGCGCAACTTTTCTAGGGTACAACTTTTCTATAATTCTAGGGTACAACTCGAATTAATTTAAGGGTACAAGAAATACAATTCGAGGGTACAACTTTTTCTGCTAGAAGTTTAACAGTTCGCAACCAAAAATATGATGAAAAGCATAGTAGTGAGCGAGAGAAATGAGGTGTAAACTGAACAGAGGGGTTTTGACAAATTAAAAACGCAACGTCACTAATATGGCAGCGAATTGCTCGAATTCTACATTATAAAAATTCAGCATACAACATCTGGGCGAAACTGTAATTCTTGTCATTAACAGTTTTTTTTCCCGGCAAACACTCTTTGACTCCTATGTCTCTTTGACTTAACTTTCCTAATAGTGTCTTTTATATAGTTGGAAGATCTCTGAACATCCTATACTGACTAGAGCGTCATAAAATTAGTCAAACAACTTGCATGTGTATTGATAGTCAATTTTGCTAATGAAAAACAATTAGCTATAGTCACAACCACTTTTAAGACTCCCCATTATGGACTAGAACAGAGTTTCAAGGAATCCCGATTTCCGACTTCAGAGTAAAAATGTTCATTTCCATGCAACTCTGGTCTGGATCTAGTCGAAAAAGTGTTCTTATTAGAAAGTTGAAGATTCTACAGTTCAAACTTGAATAGTATCTCTCATTTTCCAATATCTCAAGCAACTTAGATTTTTGACTTTAGCAGATATGAATCAGAGTAAAGGTAAAATCAGTAAATTTCTGCCATATTAGTGACGTTGCGTTTTTTTAAAATTAAAATTTGTCAAAACCCCTCTGTTCAGTTTACACCTCATTTCTCTCGCTCACTACTATGCTTTTCATCATATTTTTGGTTGCGAACTGTTAAACTTCTAGCAGAAAAAGTTGTACCCTCGAATTGTATTTCTTGTACCCTTAAATTAATTCGAGTTGTACCCTAGAATTATAGAAAAGTTGTACCCTAGAAAAGTTGCGCCCTAGAATTAATGTACCCTAGAATTGTTGTACCCTAGAATTGAGAAAGTTGTGCCCTAGAATTGAAAAAGTTGTACCCTAAAAATGTTGTACCCTGTTGTACCCTAGAATTGTTGTACCCTCAAAATTAAATGCCCTGTCGATTGGCTTCACGAGTACGCGTGCTCTCGTAATTACGGTCTTGGCACCAAACTTCCATGGGATAACCAATATCTTATTGAATCTCTTTCCGATTCCACCATCTATAATGCCTACTACACCGTTGCTCACCTTCTTCAACAAGGAGCATTCGATGGATCTGTTGTTGGACCAGCTGAAATCAAGGACGACCAGATGCCATTTTCCGCAATAAACCAAAGTACCTTGTCACATTCCCATTCCCCTACATGAATGGACGTATGCACTTGGGACACACATTCTCTGCTTCGAAATGCGAGTTCGCCGCCGGTTTCCAACGTCTTCAAGGCAAACAAGTGCTCTTCCCGTTCGGATTCCATTCCACTGAAATGCCAATCAAAGCGTGTGCTGATAAACTGAAACGAGAGATGGAAGACTTTGGATATCCACCGAATTTCCCAGAAGACGTTGAAGAAGTTGTCAAGGAGGAAGTGTCCGCTGTCGATGAGATTATTAAGGATAAAAGCAAGGGAAAGAAGAGTAAATTGGTGGCGAAGACGGGAAATGCCAAGTATCAATGGCAGATTATGAAGTCGTTGGGTATGGAGGATGAGGAGATAAAGAAGTTCTCGGATCCAACTTATTGGTTGTATTATTTCCCGCCACATTGCATGAATGATTTGAAGAAAATGGGATTGAAGGTGAATTTTGATCAAGATTTTCAGTACGGAGCATGTTTGTAAAGACATTCTCTTCTTCCAGAAAAAACTTCAATTATAAAAAAAACAAAAAAGATTTTGATATCACTATTTATTAAACCGAGAAAAGTAATCTAAAAGAATGAAACAAGAAGCGTTTTTGTACCACTGAGATTGATCTGAGATCGAACATCACCAATATTTGACTCAGTTATGAGTATCACAACATTCGTCACTCCATTCTGAAACGCAAATATCGACAGCGCCTATTTTAAGAATATCGTGACAATGTTTAATGATAAGATCTGATGAAAGCAGTTAAAAATCTTTTGCCAGTATTGAAATATCTGATAAACCACAAAAGAGTGTTTGAAGACCCTACATGTTCGAGACTACCTGGCATTTTACATCATTTTTTGGTCGAAATCACAAAAAAATTTCGATATGTCATCATTTTCCACTTGCTAAAAGTTAGAAAAAATCTTTGTCAGTATCAGATCCTCCCAGTTTCAATCCATACCACTTCCAGATCGATTGGCGTCGATCCTTCATCATCACCGGCAAACAATGCTCACTATCAAAGACGATAAGGGAACTGGAGTCGTCACATCTGTCCCTTCAGATTCTCCAGATGACTTTGCTGCTCTTTCGGATCTCAAAAAGAAAAAAACCATTGAGAGAGAAGTATGGATTGACGGATGAGATGGTTCTCCCTTTATTAGCCTATGCCGCCGCCAAGAAGGTTTTGGAGCCAATGAGAACTTTCAATGCTGAGGTTAAACTAGACAGATGGGAGGGTTTTATCTAATTATCAGTTTTCAGACTCGCCGTGGACTCGAAACCGCCGTCGATTGGCTCCACGAATACGCGTGCTCTCGCAATTACGGTCTTGGCACCAAACTTTCATGGGATAACCAATATCTTATTGAATCTCTTTCCGATTCCACTATCTATAACGCCTACTACGCCGTTGCTCACCTTCTTCAACAAGGAGCATTCGATGGATCTGTTGTTGGACCAGCTGGAATCAAGGACGACCAGATGACGGATGGCTCATGGAGTTATGTGTTCCTCGGGGAGGTTAACGACTCGAAGACCATGCCAGGAGAGGAAGATAAACTGAAATCTGAAAAGAGTTCACGTACTGGGAAATCTCTAAATTCCAGAAATCCAAACTTCCCTGAAAAGCTGAAAGTGTTCTAAGGAAAAGAGAATAGCGAAGAAAAGCGAACCCAACAGAATTACTATCTAACTGACGATGAATTCACATATTCTGAAGGAGAAGAAGAAGAGGATTCAGAAGACGTCACGGCTCCAGAAGCGACAAAAAGTTAAAGTTGAACCGATCGATTTGGACGATGAAGGGGACGTTCAAGTGACTTCAAGAAGACGTCGTCAGATGTAGTGGTAAAGAGAGAAGATGCTGAGGAGTCGGATAATGAAGATATTCTCGCGGTAACCAAGAATTTTCAGCAAAAGAGACCTCAAAAGTAACTAAAATCGATATTTCAGCTCCCAACAACTACAGTAATCAATCGAAAGAAAGTTCCAACGAAAGCAAACAACGGAGCACTTCCAGATAACAAAGTGATCAGTCAGACGATCGGAAAGAAGGAGTCATTGAAGAAATTCGCAAAGAAAGCGATGCCATTCGTCCAGATGATCAAAGAGAGATACGAACAGAAGGGAGCATCAGCTCTCGCCTTCATTCCAATAGATCAAACTGCTATCCTCAATGAGAATATTGATTTCATTATGAATGCTTTGGATTTGGATCGTGTCTCTATTCGACATACCGATGAGGAGGGAATCGACCCGAACTTTGTGGAGACTACGGTCCCGTTGGTGCCGATGATGAGCTTTGGGCCACAGAGGGTGAGTCTATTGAGTTGTCTCTTCTGAAAATAATTTAATTTTTCCAGCCAAACGTGAATATTGTCTTCCGAAACGTCTAAATCTGCAATGCAATTGGACGCTCTGGAGATACAAGGATTCGGTGTGGGGAGATCGTAAGATGATCTCATGCAAGAGTCCATTCGAGGAGAACATTCGATTAAGTGGATTAAGGTAAGGATACAGAAGTCTGAAAATTCGAAAAAAAAACGTTTTCAGGAAATGATCGAACAACGAGGCGCTGGACTTCTCCGCAAGGACCCCACCCGATTCGCTGATCGTGTCTTCGTCAACGAGATGAACTCTGTCATCTTAAAATTTTTCTTGGAATATATATATATATATATATTTATTTATTTAATTTGCTATAATAAAGTTTCCTTAAACTTATACAATACTTCTTTTACTGCATTTTGCTTGAAACGCATAAGAAATATCAGACAGATCATTAATTTACTCAATTTTATTTGTGTTCTTTCTGTGAACACGATGGTCACCACCTCATGCAACAAGTGCAGCGAAATAATAGAAGAAGGCGAGGTAAGACATTCGGGTTTTCTGCCAAAGGGAATTTCTGAATAAAAAATCTGTAACCGAACTCTCTAACATCAATTTCAGGAAATCAACCATCTGACAGCCTGTGCCCAATCGTTGTTCTCGTGTAAGACTTGTAAACAACTGATCCAGTAAGTTTCTCAGATAAATCTGACAGACTTGATTTGCTTTTTCAGAGTACTTTCCATTGGACGACACCAGTGCATCCCGCAAATTGTTATTGAAGATGTCGATGGAAATGGTGACCAGGAGGAGATGGAACCAGTTGATTACAATGTACCACACGCCCTTCAGCAACAGCAAGGAGTTCCGGATCAAGAGATCCGGTTCAGAGGACCTGTCGGAGAAGGGGAGAGACAGATTGTTCAAGGTTTGCTGGTTTCTCCGAATATTGAATAAATTCCAAGAAAACATCTGAAAATTGGACTAAAAAAATTGGGGATCTTCGGAATCGACGTCTGGATTTAATATTTCGTTCCAGCTCAAGGGAACGAAGCGGCTCCAGACGAAAGTGCACCGAAGCCATTGAACGACCGCCCACTCAACAATGATGATTACACTGTACCTATTTCTATTCTAAAAAGGGAGTTTGAACTCAATCATTTCAGCCACCATTCATCACGATGTTCCTCATGTTGTTGTCTGGAGCGGTTCCTGTCGTCAAGGATTGGTTGAATTGGGGTGGGATCATCTGGTCAGGATGGGATCATCTCAATTCGGCTGTATACCTCATCACAATCGCATCAATCGTGGTTCCGCGTATGTTTCTTAAAATTCGAGATGAAAATGTTCGAAAAAATGTAACTGCCAGATCATAGGTTTTGTTTGGTTCTGTTTCATAGACATCTATAATGATGAAGTTCGAGGTCAAAGTTTGGCCAGTTTCAGTTTCTTAACCACTCTTTCTCTCTCCATTTTCCTCCGTCTCCTCTTTATAATTTCCCAAACACCGGGCTGAAGGCGTGTTCGATTGGCGCAGTTGGTAGGAGTTTAGTTTTAGAAAAATTTGTGTCCAAGTCCAATCTTTTTCTTTTTTTGCATTTTTAAAAACTTTTCTTCAAGAATTTTAGTTCCAATAAGTCGAAATTAGTGTTTCACGTAAAAAAACGTTTTTCTGTAATGTTTTTTCTTATCTTCCTGTCTTGACTCTGTTACATTTTATAAATAGTCACCAATTCTTGAATATTGGAACAAAAATATTTGAAGAAACAGAAATTTGGAAAAAAAAAGCGAAACGAAGAGAAAATGTGAACTTGGGCAAAAACGAGACGCCTACCAACTGCGCCAATCGAACACGCCTTCAGCCCGGTGTTTGGGATTCCAAACTTTGGGAAATTATAAAGAGGACACGTTTCAAAGGAGGAAAAAAGGAAATCCTATGGTGAAGAAACTGAAAATGGTCACAATTTGACTTCGAATTTCACAGATGCCTATGAACCAAATTTTAAAAAAGGATTTGATAGTTTTCGTGGATGCTCTCTCGATATCTACAATTCGTTTTTCATGGGAGTATTTCCAAAATTTGAATTTTCCCTCGTAAATATGATCGTCTCACCAGTACGATGAAAATCGACGCAGCGGCAGCGCGTCTGACTCGGGGATTAGAGGTTAGGAGATCTACTCATGCTCCATGATTTGCTTTATTTCTAAAATATTAGATTGCAATCAATGTTTTTTAAAGTTAACTTGATCCGGACCGATTCTTGTCAGAAATTTCATGACCTGGTCCGGTCCAGCCTGGAAGTTCGGCAAAATTACAGGATTGATTCCTCACAAGTGTTCATCGATTGTCAGTGCCTTCTGCTCAGTTTTGTTCAATCAGAGCTCTCGAGTCTGCTTTGCGACCACTTTCTGCGGCTTCTGTGCTACATCATCATCGTCCCTGGTCACATCTTTCCGCAAACTGGTGTGGGACAGAGAGATGTTGGATTACGCTCCCAGAATTTGGCTTGCTGTAGCACTGGTGTTTCTCCTTTGGGAGTTTATCAGAAGGTGAGTGGGTTAATTTTCAAACTGGTTATTAATTACCGTTTTGGTTTTACGTAAAATTGTTCTATTTTAGTTTTTTTGAAAAATTTTAACAAAATTTTCATTTTTTTATTTCTTTGATCGTCCTATGATGTGAAAATGTCGCCGAAAAACTTCTCTTAACATAAACAGAACGTCAACATGAGAATTCACTAGAAGCTGCCTCATTCAGAGATGAAAAGGTAAGTCTTTTTTTAAATGTAATCGCATTGCAGATTGGTGGAATACAACAAATCGGAGTCTCGCGTTCATCCAGTTCTTCTTCGTGTGCTAAACCCCTAACACACTCACGTTCACTAACCCCATTGCTCCGCTCAGTATTGTATTATATATATATTTTTTTTGGTATTTTGTTTCATATTTTTGTCCGGTATTTTCTGATTTTTATAAAGGATTTTTCTGTAATCAAAACAGATGGTGACGGAAACCTACACTGTTAAACGCTCCTCCTGGAGTACACGGCCGGTGGCCTAGGAAATGCGCCTTAGTCAAGGGAGCGCTCTTGCATCCCTCTCATTTTTCTTCACTTTTTAAAAAAAGCTTTTTCGCTAAGTTTTTTCGAAATAGAAATAATAATAAATCTGCATCATTTCACGCGCTCTTTTTGAGTTAAAAAATATTTGAAAAATGCATTTTTAACACAAAATTCTAAAAATTCACAACGTTTCCATTCTTTTTCACTTCTAAATTCGTCGTTTTCCCGCCGAGTGACAAATCGACAGAAAATTCATTCCGTCCGGTTAATCATATTACTTCCAGATAATTCAGTCATCAACGACGTCGACAGGGAACTTCAAGCATTATTTCCCGGTAATATTGTTCCGAAAATTATTCCCCCGGTTAATGATACTTTTTTTCAGACTTCCTCCTTCTGGTTTCAGGATTTCCGTGAATTTCGAGTAGGAAGGTAAAAAAAGAATTTCATTTAAAAAATCATAACTTACAAGTAATTTCAGATAAAAAATCGTTATAAACGGACTGGCAACTTTGAAGTCTTCGAGTGATTCATCGTCTGCCGTGCAGATTTTCGAGGTGCATTATGATTACGACGAAGAGGAAGTGCCGATCGGGATTCCGTTGTTGGCTTCTCGACGAGTTTCAACACATTCTTTATCTCCTCTAGATTTTCCGGGTTACTTTTCATTTTTCTCACTTTTTTGGGAAAGATTTTTGATAAGCTAAAAGTGATGAATAGAACAAGAACTCCTCGAGGAGGAGCATTTGACGGTGTATGTGTCCGTCACCATTTACCATTTACGATCACCTTCTTTTCATTCTATACTTAAATTTGCGTTGGAAATTTTCTTTTTCAAAATAGTTGATACGCGGTTTTTAAAATCTTGACAAGATGTTAATACATATTGATGAATTTTCAGGTATGATCCACTGGGATTGATAGATAAGTTTGAATTTGTCCGTTTGTGTACTAATACCTCTTTATTCAAGTGGCTTTATGACCAGATGAACAGTCAGTGTTAGCTTTCAATTCATTAATAAAAGCTAACCTTTCTGTTTGTCTCGAATATTCTGCACACGACATTAATCTAACCTTTTCAATGTCTGATTCAAATGTCTCTTGTATGTTTGTCTTTTGTTAGTTGGCAATACGTGGTTGCCTTTTCACGTAGCGTTTCGAGAGGTAGCCGACAAGTATGATGACTTGACTTTGGTGAAAAGACCGAAAGTAACATTGAGATTGGAAAGACAACGACGACGAGCGAAGAAATCTTTACCTGCTTCTCTTTATTTTTAGTGCTATTTGCAATGTCATCTTTGGAGCGCACTTGTCAAATAGTTATAAGAAATACTCATTTACTACCTTGCTTTTTTACTACCGTACACATCATTTACTACTATCCACTTTACTAGTTTGAAGCAGATATTCTGGGATTGGTATCTGGTAAAATACCTACACTTTTTTCTGGCGAATTAGGAGTTTGTTATAGGAAGATAAGAGTGAAAGAAATGTTTCAAGTAAGTTCGGAAGTTTCTAGACGATTCTCGAAATTTCGGGAATAATATGGAAACAATGATTACCTTTACGAATATACGGTTCAGAATTCCAGCGCAAATTTGTGTTCGTCCTCGCATGAGTTGGTTTTGCCAGTTGACTTGTTTATTCATGTAAAATGACTCTTAATCAAAACTTTATTAGAAAGCAAATGCAAAACGTGTCCAAGATCACAAATATGCTCCAGAATCCTAAACTGTCTATTCATAAGGGAAATCATTGTTTCCAGATTTTTCTCAAAGTTTCCAGAATCTTCTGAAAACTTCCAGAAATTTCCAAAAATCCTACTTTTTTTTAAACCCTCGAACCATTTCTAAAAATTTTTCGAAAATGTTTTCGAAAGGTTCACACACTTGATGATTACCATGTACGGGGTGTTTAGTTTGGGTTATTTTCCGTATTTGTTCCGAACACTTTTGATATGACAGGATCAGAACTCGACCCATTATCTGAAGTTATACCGTCAGTTTCTCAACGTTATTCAAATCCTCGGACCAGTTTAGTTTGGACAGATCTGAATGATGGGCGTAACTAAAAAGTTTACGTATGGAATAAATAAGGAACAATATAGGTATTGTGTAATAGGCAAATGTGGGAAAGTAGATGAGGGTACCAGATCTCTGACTCCCCCCTTTTCTGTGAATCGCTCGTTTCTTTTTCTTCACATTCAAATTCAGATTCAATTTATTCACAATTATAATTATCCCTTCATTTCTATTAGATTACATGTTAACAGTTGGCAAAGTAGATGAAAAAATTTGGATAGATAATGATTTTAAGTTTTCGCTACATTTTTTGAGAGTGAACAAAGAAAAATTTTTTCCTTTTCCTCCATATTCAACCTGAATTTCGAAAAAAACACAATTTTCTTTCACTAGGTTCCATGTTAACATTGTTGATTATGTTGGATTTACTCGTCTAAAACAATGCTCGCGAAAGCAATTAAATACCCAAACACGAAAAGAATAGATGTGAAGAAGAGACATAGATACTGCTCATCTTTTATGTCTTTTATGCTACTTGTTTGCACTCGAATGACGAAACAGCATACGCAAATGAGTAGAAACAGGCATATTGGGGCAATACTTCGGAGTCTCTGGAATTCGAAATTTCGATAATAGTACGATACGCTTCTTACCACCGCGGTCTACCGTAACGATAGAAAAATGCGTGCGAAAATGAAAGACTCAGTGAAACAGAGACTTGTTCGATTAATCAGATTTATTACCATTTTTGTCACCTCTGTATTCAGTTGATGATACTCTTCTTTAACCGGAAGAACTTCCGAACTGCGTAAATCAATCAGTGCCAATTGTTCTTTTTCCATTGATTGTGCAGAATGAACCGGTGTATATTTCAGTCTCAACCATTTCCCTTCGTTCCGAACATTCGATTCTTCTATCGGAGGTGGAACTGTGTAGCTGAACAATAAGGTTAATGTGAATAGAAACTTCTCGACATCCTCTCAAATGTTTCTGAAAATGTCCTATATCGACTTACAATAATCTTTCAAACAGTTTCCCGGATTCAAGCATAAGCAACACTATCGCCAAAAACAACATTACGAAAAACAATTGAAAACTGGTAGGCGCTCCATAATGATAGTAAAATACTGAATACATCAGTGATCCAACCAGAAACATCATCCAGTTATTGAACTCTGCATTTTTCTGAAAACTCAATCAATTATTACTGAAAAAAGTGAAATCAAACTAACCGCTAAATACAGACGAAATCTTTTTCTGTCTCCATAGATTCTATAATATCGTTTCACATCCAATAGAAATGTTTCAATTACTCGCAATTCTGATATTTCAATTGGTGAAATCTTCCGTTCTTTTTGACAAATTTGTGAATTATTGATTATTCTTCGAACACATGTGTCTCCTTCTTTCTCATCTTCCGAGTACGCATTCAGAAAGATTAGATCAGAAAGAATAACAGAACTAACACATTTATGAGGCTTTACTACTGGATACTCGATCGGAATATAAACCATTTCAGCAACAACTAATATTTCGTGAGGAGTACTGCTAAAGGTAACGTCTTTTAAGGAGGTTCGAGAGACACACAAACGTCGATAATTACCCGATTAGAAGACGGACGGCCCGAGCACCGTCGTGGGGTGGTTTCGGGTCACGCACCTGCCATCTTTTGCACCTCAATTAGAGCATACACAGTTGTGAACAGATGGATCCGGTTGGATCCGGATAAGAATGAGATAGTAATGTAGAATCACTGTAGAAACTAACTATATGAACTCAATACAAATGTTCAATCAGTCTAATAAGCTAGATTCCTTTTTTTTTTACTAATTGAGTTTTCAGAAAAATGCATACTGTTGCTTATGCTTGAAAGATTATTGTAAGTCGATATACGACTTTGTTTTTTGAAATGATGTCGAGAAGTTTCTAGTCGATTATACAGTACCGGTCAAAAGGTTATTTAATTTGACTGTCACCGATTGTCCCACAAAATCATTTATCTTCCTCACATTTCTTCTTTTCGTGTGTGGATATTCCTTTGCTTTCTTGAGTATTGTACTCGAGTAAATTGTAAATCAGGAACGTTTCATCTACTGCTATCATGGAACCTAGTGACAGAAAATTATATATTTTCTTTCGAATTTCAGGTTGAATTTGAAAAAAATGGAAAACAATTTTTCTACATTACTATAGCTTTACTGTAGAATCCTTCTCCATGTCCATCTTTTCCGACCACTTCCTAATTACCTGTCCGGCCAACGGCAATGAGTGCAACATAGAGCAGGTGCTGCCAGGTCACCCAAGAGCTCGGACTGCCCCTCTCTAATCTGGTAATTATCGACGTTTGTGTGTCTCTTGGACGTCTTCAGCAGACACAACCTGCAGCAGTACCCCTTACAAAATACTCAAATCTAGTTATTCATTCAAAAATGACGTCTTCGAATCTAATAAAATATCGTGAAAAAACACCAAAGAAGTTTCCAAGTTCAATAATTCTAGATGATCTGTTATTCTTGGTTTCAACGTCAGTATCAAGAAAAGAAGCCGTCAAATGTGCCAGACGAATAATACATAATTTAGAACTATGTCAAAAATGTCGGGATATTTCAACGGATGAAATCTCAGAATTGAGAGAAACTGAAATTTATTTGTTGGCTGTAAAAAACTATTATAGAATTCGTGGAGATGAAGCAAGAGTTCGTCTTTTCACAGCGGTTTGTTTATGGAATTTTTAGTTTTGTTAGAAGATAATTTTTTGAGTTTTCAGAAAAACGCAGTGTTCATGAATTGGATAATGCTTTCGGTAGGGACAGTGACTTTTTCTTTTTATTCTCATTATTATGGATTGCCGACGAGTTATCAATTGTTTCTGGCTCTTTTGTTTCTAGTGGTTTTGGCATGGATTGTTAAGGCGTTTTCATATATGGAATGTCTCAGGTTGGTTCTTGAATTTGGAAAACATGAATACAAGTTGATAGCACGACACGCTTCTTACAACCACGCTCTACCGTAACGATAGAAAATTGAGAGACTCAGAGAAAAGGAGACCTTTTTCAAGATGATTTCGGTAGAGCGCGGTGTTACTGATCTAATATTATACCAGAAAGAGCCAGAACTTTTTCTAGTAGAAGAGGAATAAATAGAACACAACTTTCATTATCCAGTTTCGTGGTACCAACTCCCAAAGAAGAATCGAATGTTCGAAACGAAGGAAAATGGATGAAACTGAAAGACACACCAATTCATTCTTCATTTAAACTGAAACAAGAACAATTGGCACTGTTTGATTTGTCCGAGGAAGAAGTTTTTCCAATGAAAAACGAATTCGATAGACTAGAAGCCGAGTTGAAAGAAACGGTGGGTCGAAATGAACGTGGATATGACACAAATACTTTTCATTTTCAGAAGCTTCATCGCGCTGCACCGACATACTTAATAATCTTCATCTGCTTGTTATGTTTCCTTATCCGATCATGTGGAGAAGAGAATCTAACTGAACATATATCTTGTTTTATACTCACACTTGTTGGTATCACGCCGGCATTCTACCCACTGTTTTTCAGATAATTTGAATGATTATCCCAAATAAACGTGTCGTAAATTGATCCCATCTACAGTACACTCGACAATCTTTTTGATTTTTCTTGGGTAAGCTAGTCGCGGTTTGAAAGACTAACATACTGCACTAGGTTACTGTAGAGTTCTAATCCATTCCTGTGTCCCTGCTCTCATCCTCTCTGCATTTTCTCATTTTCTTTGTAATTACTCGGGTAAGCCAGCCAGTCGTGGTGAAGTGAGCAGGTGTCTGAGGGTCACCGAGGTGCTCGGGCCGCCCTTCCTCTAATCTTGTAATTACCGACGTTTTGGATTCCTTTTCGGAAGACATAACACAGTACGCAGACCTCACGAAATATTAGTTATTCATACTGAAATGACTTCTATTCGAATCGAATATCCTGAAATAAAACCAAAGAAATTCGCTAATTCTGAAATTATTGCTGATCTAATCTTCCTGGTTTCGCACTCAAAAGAAAAGAAAGAAACAGAGAAATGTGTCGAAAGAATAATCAATAATTTACAAATTTGTCAAAATGAACGGAAGATTTCATCGGATGAAATATCAGAGTTGAGAGTAGTTGAGACATTTATACTGGATGTGAAGCGATTTTTTAAGTATTATGGCGACCAATTTAGATATCGTCTGTATTTGGCGGTTCGTTTCATTTCAGATTATTCAATAATAATTGTTTGAGTTTTCAGAAAAATGCAGAGTTCAATAACTGGATGATGTTTCTGGTTGGATCCTTGATGTATCCAGTATTTTATTTTAATTATGGAGCACCTACCGGTTTTCAAATGGTTCTGTTTATCGTGTTTTTGATGATAATGTTATGGATATGTGAACTGAGTAAAGGTTCGGAAAGTTTCAGGTTAGTTGATAAAGAAACGTTTTGGAAATTATACGTGCTGCTTGGGTATTCCGTAGAAAATAGCGATGTTTGAGAGGAATTCAAAAAGTTTCAATTATTTCAAACTACTGTAATTCAGGAGAATTATACCCTGACTTGTCAAAATTTCGGATCGTGACAAGTCTGATATTACCTTGTTTGCACCCTTAAAATGACCATAACTTTCTAGGGAGTGTCCTCACAAAAAAGTTGTGGACTACAACAATGGAGCTCTATTTTTAATCTGTATGAATCATTTAAAATCGACTTGATGAGACGATTAGAATTTTCATGACACACTCTCAAAGTTGGACAATTTTAATTGAAAACGGCCAAAATCTATAACGTTTTGACGGGTACTGTACCTTGTTTTTCAGTTACGACATTCCTCCACCCAAAGAAGAATCGAATGTTCGAAATGAAGGAAAATGGTTGAGACTGAAATATACGCCGATTCATTCTGCCCAATCAATGGAAAAAGAACAATTGGCATTGCTTGACTTACGCCGAGAGGAAGTTGTCCCAGTTAATAGAGAGTATTTTCGACTAGAGGCCGAGAGGAAAAATAGAGTAAGTGACGGAAATAAGTGTGTTTTTGATTAATGGCAGTGTCAGAGATATGTATTATCTACCTTCTTGATTGAAATAAAACTATAATTTCGAATTTCAGAAACTTCGAAGTTATGTTCCAATATGTCTCTTCCTACTCATCTGTCAATGCTCTTTTGTCATTCGAGCACACATAACTGAAGACGAAGAGTTTATAGCATCCTTTTTTATCACCTTTTGCCTTATTGTAGTAGGATTTGCTACTCTTTTCATACTAACGTTCAATGATTGAGTTCTGATACAAACTTTTAATCTTTCCAGCCTGTATTTTCATTGCCCGTATCTCTTAACTTGGATATTTCTATGTCTTATTCTCTACATATTTTTTTTAATACACACTTCTCTCTTCTACGTCACTATTTACTGTACATATAACTACGTATTTAACGTCATCTCCTCTTACTCCTGAATATATGTTTTTCAATAATCATATTTTGGTTCATTTTCGCCAGATCATGTATCCAAGGTAATAAGAAAATCAGAGTATTGCGCATAGTCTTATAGAATCGACACACAAAAACGAGAAACGTACTGCACTAGGTTACTGTAGGGTTACTGTATGGTTACTGTATAATTCTAAACCTGATTCGTGTGTCCATGCTCTCTCACTTCTTTTGTATATTTTTATTTTCTTTGTAATTACTCGGGTAAGCCAGCTAGTCGTGGTGAAGTGAGCAGGTGTGTGAGGGTCACCAAGGTGCTCGGGCCGCCCTTCCTCTAATCTCGTAATTATCGACGTTTTGGATTCTCACCAACCTCCTCCGAAGACGTTACTAGAAGCAGTACACCTCACGAAATATTAGTCATTCAGACTAAAATGGCTTTTATTCCGCCCGAGTATCCAGTAGTAAAACCTCATAAATGTGTTAGTTCTGTTATTCTTTCTGATCTAATCTTTCTGAATGCGTATTCGGAAGATGAGAAAGAAGGAGACACATGTGTTCGAAGAATAATCAATAATTCACAAATTTGTCAAAAAGAACGGAAGATTTCACCGATTGAAATATCAGAATTGAGAGTAATTGAGACATTTCTACTGGATGTGAAGCGATATTATATCATCTATGGAGACAGAAAAAGATTTCGTCTGTATTTAGCGGTTAGTTTGATTTCACTTTTTTCAGTAATAATTGTTTGAGTTTTCAGAAAAATGCAGAGTTCAATAATTGGATGATGTTTTTGGTTGGATCACTGATGTATTCAGTATTTTATTTTAATTATGAACCACCTACCAGTTTTCAATTTCTTTTCGTTATGTTGTTTTTGGCGATACTGTTGCTTATGCTTGAACCCGGAAAACTGTTCGAAAGATTGTAGTAAGTTGAGCAAAGTTTGAAAGGATGTCGCGAAGTTTCTGCTCGATTTTACAGCACCGGTCAGAAGGTTATGGAGTTTGGCCGTTTTCAGCTGAAATTGTCCAACTTTGAGAGTGTGTCATGACAATTCTGATTGACATACCCTGTAGGTTTTTGGTAAATTATACAAATCAAAAGTAGAGTTTCACTTTTGTAGTTGACAATTTTTTTTGTACGGACACTCCCTAGCAAGTTATAGTAATGGCCAAAACGATATCATATTTTGCCTGTTCAGTTGGAAATGCCCAACTTTGAGAGGGCGTCATGGTAAAATTAACTGTCCCACAAAATAACTTTTTTGTGGATCAAACAGAAAAAGAATAGGAATCCATTTTTGTAGTTGACAACTTTTTTGTACAGACACTCCCTAGCAAGTTGCTGATCGATCAAGTAATTTCTCTCTCAAATAGTGAAATTTCAGTACAAAATCGAGTGATTTTTGAGCTGTACTGAAGTCAGGAGGACTGAAGTCATATTTTTTTATTTCAGATTCTGATACTTCAGAAAATTCTGAGCAACTTTCATCATTGGAGCACATGCTAAAAATCGCTCTAAATGCCCTAAATTCACGTTTTCCCGGCTCAAAATGAGCTTTCGTGGAAGAGTTTTTGGGCCGAGGAACCGACACTCTCGCGGCCGCGTAGTCCTCTCGGACAAGTTTTTATTCTCAATTTCGCGTTTTTTTTCTTGCCTTTTCAGACGGTTTTCGTCTATTTTTCTTCAAATTTTATCGTTTTTTCGGCAAAATATCACTTTCAAATGCATTATTGACAATATTTATATGTATTTTATACGATTTTGTCACTTTTCGAACGGAAATCGTTTGATTTACGCCGTATCTTTTTCTTTTTGTCCGTTTTTTTGCTTTTTTTTGCATGAATTTTGCTTTTTTTCAGATTCAAAACGACCCGCAAGCACCTTCTCGACCTCCAAATCTCGATATTACTTCAATTTTTGTGTTAGTTTGTTTCAGAACTTCTCTTTTCCTTCGATCACTTCGATATCGTCTCTAACAAGGAGAACATCGAATTTTGTCGTGTTAGTTTCAGAATAAACTATTGTTGTTCTCTCCGCCTAAATTTTCAGGTCCCTCGCAAAACAGTTTGAACGAAAGAAAACAGAGCTCAATGGCAACGACGACAGAAAAGGACGTTTTCTCCGGCTAATTCATCTGCATTTATTGAGAAACATTTTTAAAACATAACTGATATTTTGAATGAAAACATTTTAATTATCACTATTGGCCCTTCTAGGTTTCCTTCTTCATTTAGAATCCCTTGTCTTGTCTCTCGAATCGGCGCAATCTCCTCTTCGAGTTGTGTTTGCGAGGGACCTGAAAATTTAGGCGGAGAGAACAACAATAGTTTATTCTGAAACTAACACGACAAAATTCGATGTTCTCCTTGTTAGAGACGATATCGAAGTGGTCTACAGCAGTTCAGATAAGAGGTGTTCTGACGTTAAAGACGCGAGAATAACAAGAATAATGAAAAGGGACCAGAAGGATACTTGTGCCTCTTGTGGTGCTTTGAGCGTTGGAAGAAACAGTGCTGGAGAAGGATGGTTGAGAGGTTCCAACCTGCGGCGTTGAGTAGAGCTTCCAGAGCGCGTCTTCGAGAGAGCGTGTAAGAGCAATAGTCCTTTGAACAACAGTAGTTTGAACTAACGATTACGTTTCCTTATATGCAGCGAATCAAGTGCGATCGTTATCTTGGAGTCGGCACAATCAGAGGTCAGGGACACGCAAGTAGTCGACGAGAGTCGTTGAGCATTTCTTCGGGAAGGCCACGTTTCACGTATTGAACTTATTGTCAAACCATCTTTTAGCCATTTTGGTTAGATATTTGTGAATCTAATACATAGAAGCCATCTGAGTCGTTCGGCTGGTTATTCAAGGTCGTGAATTAATGGCTAGTTAATTCCACGACAAGAGGCAGCAGTTTTCTGAATGATCAAAAAGGTTTTGACGGTAATGTACAGTACCGTCCAAAAGGTTGTAAACTTTGGGCGTTTTCAGTTGGAATTGACTAACTTTGAGAGTGTGGGATGGTACTACAGATTGTCCCATCAAGTAGATTTTTGATGAATTATACAGATCAAAGACAGTGCTCCATTTTTGTAGTTGACGACTTTTTTGTACGGACGCTCCCTAGTACGGACGCTCCCAAGTTACATACCGACAAAGTAATTTCTCCCTTAAATTGACCAATTGCAGTGGAAAATAGTCCAATTTTTGAGCTGCCGGCAGCTCAAAAATACTCTCTAGGGAGTGCTCGTACAAAAAAGTTGACAACTACAAAAATGGAGCTCCATCTAAGTTCTGTATATTTCATTAAAAATCTACTTGATGGGATCATCAGAACTACCTGAACACACTCTCAAAGTTGGCTAATTTCAACTGAAAACGCCCAAAGTTTACAACCTTTTGGACGGTACTGTACCTTGTTTTTCAGTTACACAGTTCCACCTCCTATAGAAGAATCGAATGTTCGGAACGAAGGAAAATGGTTGAGACTGAAATATACACCGGTTCATTCTGCTCAATCAATGGAAAAAGAACAATTGGCACTGATTGATTTACGCCGAGATGAAGTTCTCCCAGTTAAAGAAGAGTACCATCGACTGGATACCGAGGTGATGAAAATGGTAATGAATTTGATTAATCGAACGAATTTTCGCAATTTCGGATTTAAGAGACTCCGTAGTATTGTCCCAATATGCCTGTTTCTACTCATTTGCGTATGCTGCTTCGTCGTTCGAGAACGAACAACTAGCATAAAAGACATAAAAGATGAGCAGAAGATATGTCTCTTCCTCACATCTCTTCTTTTCGTGATTGGGTATTTACTTGCTTTCGTGAGCATTGTATCAGACGAGTAAATCCTACATAATCAACACGGAACCTAATGAAAGAAAATTGTAAAAACTTCAAGGTCGGTAATCGTTATCTATCCAAATTTTTTCATCTACTTTGCAGCTGTTAACATGTAATCTAATAGAAATGAAGGGATAATTATAGTTGTGAATAAATTGAATCTGAATTTGAATTTGAAGGAAAATAAACGAGCGATTCACAGTTAGAAAAAGGGGGAAAAGTGAGAGATCTGGTAGATCGACAATTGAAATAAAAAAATTCAGAAGAAAAAACGGGAGTGAATATAAATATTAGAAAAGAGAAAAAGCAAATGAAAAACCCATTGTAAAAAATTGTGAATAAAAATGGAAATTGATTCATAGAAAAACGAATTATTTGAACCATCCTCCAAGGAATCCTCCAGAAGTTTTCGAGGGTGAAACCTTTTTATTGTATGGTTCCAGGGATTGCCGGACGACGTCATTGTAGAGATCTTCACGTGTGCCGAGTGCCTTCAGAATCGTCTCATCTTGAACCTAGAAATATATGTTTTGAAGCAAAATATAAGGTCGGCACAGTTCTTTCAACTGCGCTCCACCGAAATTCCCTTGAAAAAACGTTTTTTTTTTCTCTGAGTCTCTCAACTTCACGCACAATTTCGGTTTCGATAGAGCGCGGTTGTAATAAGCGTGCCGTGGAAATAGTCAATAGAAATAGAAATTACCTTCAACTTCGCCACCGCCTCATCATATTTCCTCTTGGCCTCAGTGAACTCTCTCTGGAAATCCAACATCTCTTTCTTGATAATCGAAATCGACTTCTCCGTATTCTGAATCTCCACAAGTTGCTCCGTGGCTCCAGAAGACACTGGCAAAAATGTGATCGAGTACTTGACGTCACTTATCCAATTATCTCCGTATACTGCGATATAATGTTTCCGGGTCTCCAAAAGTGTCGCCGTTTGCATTTCGAATGAATCCAAATAGTGGAATGCTATCGGTGTCTCCTTATCCTCCAAATGATATTTCATCGGATTGAATTCCTGAATATTTGCCACAGTGTACGGCACGAAGAACATGTCCGCTTGTGTTCCAGCCTTTCCACGTTTTCCAGATTCTTGTATCATTCGGACGCCTCCTTCCTTATCGAAAAGGACCAATTTGAATTTGGACGACGAGCTTTTGCAGATTATCGCCACTCCGTTTTTACGGAAGTCCTCGAGCATATCGATCTCATAGAAGTGTGCGTGCTGGAAAATAAATTGTTGAATTTTCAAATTAAATGTTATTTTATTCATTTTTGACACTAAAACCCGTTGTTTTTTACATTGTGAAGAAAATACTCGACATTAAAAGGAAAACTGAAAAAAAATCAATCTTCCGGGTTTCTTTTCGGACGAAAAAAAGTAGATTTTCTGCTAAATTTGAACTATTTTCAACAAAAAAGGTCCAACTTTTTCAAATTTTGCATTGAAAACTCGATTTTAGCTTCCAAAAAACAATTATAAAGTTCAAAAACTCTTATCTTTATACTAGCTCAACACAGTTCTTACAACCGCGCTCCACCGAAATTCTCTTGAAAAATGTCTCTTTTTCTCTAGTCTCTCAATTTCGCACACTATTTTTTTCGGTTTATGTAGAGCGCGGTTGTAAGGTGGGTGCAAGCTAATATGTTTTTTCCAAAATTCTGAAAATCGATATTTCCCCCTACCTGCTTTCCAACATACGACGTCACCGTCTCCCCAGGCGCCAACACTTTCGCGTGAACATCACACTCCTGTCCGAGACAGATTTGTCGTGCCTGTGCCAACACTTTCGGCACAATCTGCGTCGGAATCGGCACTCCAAGTTTACTGAAAAGTGCTCCGAACACTCGACCGACTCCGCCCATTTCAGACACATCGAATCCTTCGAAATCCAGTTGATTCTCCGATGGACCGCTCACATCGTACTGTCGTCGTTTGTTGGGATCCGAGAGTACCGAGTAGGCGATCGAGACTTTTTTGAATTCCTCTTGGGCGTGTGTGTCATTTGGGTTACGAT
The DNA here is from genome assembly GCA_002259235.3 of Caenorhabditis latens. Classification (NCBI taxonomy): domain Eukaryota; kingdom Metazoa; phylum Nematoda; class Chromadorea; order Rhabditida; family Rhabditidae; genus Caenorhabditis; species Caenorhabditis latens. The sequence goes on from CM056094.1 coordinate 3,860,899, forward strand.
CCGGATGGTATTTCAGTGCCAATTTTCGGTAGGCTGTCTTGATTTCAGCTTCGGAAGCCTGGAATATTGATTTTAGTGATGGGGAAATTAATCTCAAACAACCATGAAGCTTCTTGCATAAAATCGTTAAAAATTTAAACAAAACATCTTTCAAAGAGAAATTTGACGCAATTTTATGCAAAAAATAAGCGATAAATCGTTTTTTCCCAAGCTTTTATGATGATTCCAAACCAGATTTTGATTCAGTTCACTCATATTGCAGATATTTAGGGAAATTTTTATATTCTCCCTAATTTTTGCAGCAAAACAGCATTCAGCCTTTCCAAAACCTAAGAATTTTCGTTAAAACTATCCGCTTTTCCCTTTTTCCTCACCACTCGACGCAAAAATCAATTTTTCGCAATTTTCTTTCTTTTTTCAAAACGAATTCTCTTTTCTTCACTCACCGATTTTTCTACACCAAGCAGCTGATAAAAATCCAATTCTTCGACTTTTGGTTGATCTCCGGGAGTTGTTGGTTTCGACATGGCCGCTCCTGATGCTAGAAAAAAAAAGAAATGAATGGCAAACGTATAGAAAAAGGAAAAGGGAAGAGGGGACATGACTCATCCATCTCTTTCGCAATAGGGCAAACATTCGTATCGTCTGCGCTCTCTTTTTCTCTTCTTTTTGCAAAAAATATAGATAGAGAAGAGCAATAAATTTTAGAAAAACAGAGAGGCTGACTCTTGCCTAATTTTAGCCAATTTGTGATTGATTGAGACGAGCTGTTCGACTTACCCGGTGGAGTTCTCTTTTTGAAATGTAATCCCATTATGAAACGACGAAAGGATATGAAGAAATTAGTGGTTAATTTGAGGAAGATTGAATAGAAATTGAAGAAGAAAATCGGTAAAATTCAAAATTTAAAACTCCCGCTTCGCAAACTCCGCAATCACACTGCAGACAATTCAAAGTACAGTAGTCTACGATGATGGCGGGAAGAAGGAATATTCGAATCGACAGAGAAATCACTTTTTTCAAAATGTTGTTCTTCTTTTTCTTTTTGATTTAACAAAAATATTTGTTTTGTACAAGAGCTTTTTTGTTTGAGTAGGCGACGACAGAGAAATAAAAGGTGTGTGAGAGTTAGGTGAGGAATAGAGGGAGAGAGTGTTCCGCGCGTTTGTGATAGCTATAATTTCCGGTGTCTAGAAGGTTCTGGGGTAATGAAATATGTGGAATGTACTCGAAATAGTCGAGAAAATAGGTTTTATAGAGGGAACGAAATCTTTGAAAGCTTAAAAGTCACAGGAAGATTTTTTTTATATTCAGAAAAACTTTTTTTTGGCAATTTTCCTTTTTTTGCCCGCCTATTTATCGAAACATAAAGGTTCGAAGTTGCTGCTTTTCTCATAAATTCTCGGTATTAATTTGTTTATATTTCATCGATATCACTGATAATTCACTGAAACTGTCTCGAATTCTGCATTTTTTCATTAAAGGAAACGAGCATTTCCCCCCGAAATTCCCCAAAAACATCCCGAAAAACTAACAATTCTGTGGTCGAATCGACATTCGTAGCATTTCCGCAATTTTGTGCATATTGACTGTTGTGACACCAGGAAAGTGACGAAATCGACTGTCGTTTTGGCAAAAATATATATTGCAATGTGTTAGGAGACGGGCGAGGACACCACGCTGCGTTTCCTTTTTTCCGCTCTTTTTTATCATGATTTTCTCGATTTGTGAAGTGATTTCTGTAGCTTTTTCGACAAAGTGATGCTTTCGATATAGGGGATTCTGAAATGTTCGGTGTACATCTTCGAAGAAGGCATGTGGCTCGAAACGCGGCGTCGGCGCGCCAGTCACTCCATTTTTATGTAAAAAACTGAAGAATCTGACAATCTTGTGGGTTGAAATTGCATCAACCAGGCTAGGAGTCTTGGGCTCCTTGTCAGTTCAGCTCACGTGTCTTCGCTTGAGAAATCTAAATTCTTTCCCTTTGGAGTCCACGGATTCTCGTCAGTTCGGGCGACGTCTCTGCTAGGAACAAAGTTGTTGAAAACGTGGATTTGGTGCGTCAGACGAAGTTGTTTTTCTGACTTTACTGAGATTTAGATTTCGTGCTCTCATTATCCGTTCGGAATGTTAATTTCCTAGTTTTCTAGTTTGTCGAGATGAAAGAGATGAGTCAATCAAAACATCAGTCTCAATATATGGAAAAGAGAGCCTATTATTAGTGGGAATTCGAGATTCTCTCTTTCAACATCGATGATGTGAAGCACAGGGCAGAAGCTCATAATAGTGCTTTCAAGGGAGGCGGTCTTTTATGTGTGCTATTCGATATCAAAGTTCCGGAATGATGACGAGACGGGAATGAAGTGAAGATGAGCTTCTCCTCCATTCTAGATCATTCTGTCCGTTTCACGTCGTCTGAGATGGTCTGCCCTTCAAGTGTCGTCTTGTCTCTTGTATTCACTATTCTGTTGGCTTCTTGTAAGTTGGTTGGGTAGTAGTTGGGATTTCCGTTCCAAGAGATTGACCAGAATGCAAAAGTTGCAAAGTTCAGCTGCAAGATGTTCTCACGAGTCTTTGAGATACGATTTTTGTTTCATTGAAGCCGTGACTATAGGAAAAATCTGTTAGTAATTCCCCGGTTTAATGACGAAATCTGGAAATTCGGACTTTTTTCTGATCCATTCAGATGCATGTCTGAAACTGACGATTCACAAATGAGTAGAACATTCTCAGAACTCTGCAAATTTTCGAGAACTTCATTATGATCATTTTTGAGATAGCTTCAAAAAGATGGAGACCGGTTTATCGGAGGTTTCCAGAAGTTTCTAATTTTCCAACGGTCTCCTTGCTCCGAGAACTTCAGAATGACCGAAATTTCAGTTCAGATTTCCGATCCTTTGAAAGTTTTCTGCGATTCTCACCTAATTTCGAAATAAGCGAAACTCAGAAAAACTCGGATGTGTAGTTTTTTGACCCACCGCAGTTTCTATGATTTGTTGGGTTGATCTCTCACAATTTCATTGAATTGTGATGTCAAAACCAAATGGCTCAAATTCTCAAAAGATGATGAGTCACAAGACTACAAAAAAGAGTCGATTTCATTTTCGAATCGCCTACCCTTCTTCTGCCCAAGAAATTTGAGACGACTTCTTCATTTTCATATTTGAACGTTCTCTCATTCTTATCCCTCGCTTTTTCCTTTGTCTTCTGCCAAAAATATATTTGGAAATTTGGAGAAGAGAGAAAAAAGCGGAGATAAGGAGGAAAAGAGAAAGTAGGTCGGTCACCTGGAACGGAAAGGGAAAATTAGTTGCGTAATAAGCAGGTTCTAGAGGAACTGTAGCTAATGGCCTAGCTTCTCAAATGTAGAAAACCTAGGCCACGACCACCCATCTCATTAAAAACTAATGTCTTCAGCATCACTTCACTGCGAAGCGACCTCTGTCGTCACTTGTATGCTATGCACGGTGCTCAGTGAGCCGCTCGAAAAAGAGATGACACCGACTGCCACCGTCAACGCAATGTTCAAAAAGTGCGATAAAATGGGTCTAATGGAGCCAGTTTGTGTGCAATTCGTGTCAGAGAATGTGAAGGAGATGTTCCAACGTGTTCGTCAGGGAATTCCCTCGAATAGTGTATGCCAGACAATGCAATTCTGTGATCTACAGTAACTATTCTTCTCAAGAGATTCGGGGGATTGAACATTGTGTCATGTAATTAAATAAAGTGATTTGAACTGTTTATATTTAAAAATTGCAAAGTTGGGAAATTATTGCAAAGGTGTCCCTGAGATCCGCTATTGTCAAGACAAGAAATAACAATTAAAAGTACATAACAACCATGATTTAAGCCCATTTGATCAAAAAGTTTCTCTTCGCCTTCTTCCGGTCATCGATCAAATCTTCGTCATCCAAATTTTTACTTTTGGATCCAGATCTGGAGCCAGATCCGGTCTTCTTGATCTCAATTGGCTCTGCTTCTAGATCAGCGTCCTCAGAAGTGGCAGAATCAGAAGTAGACGAAGACTTCGCGTCATCAGATTTCGAAAGCTTTTCCAAATCTTCCAACTCCAAATCCTCCAATGGATCCTTCTTGTTGATCTTCGCCTCTCCACTCTTTCCATCTCCCTCCTCACTATCCTCATAAGAATCGTCATCGTCATCGTCATCATATCCACCACATCCGGACCCACTTCCTCCACTGCATCCGGTGCTGTATTGACCATATCCTTGGTATCCACCATATCCAGATTGTGGGTATCCACCACCGCATCCTCCTCCACCACATCCACCAGATCCGATTCCAGGATGAGTACGGTAGATACTGTAGTGATCGGTGTATGGAAGATATGGGTAGCGATAAGTGGCATGATGATATTGTGGTGGATAGACGTAGGTCATTCCAGGACGAAGGAGATATCTTCTTGGAAGTCTGTCCCATGGATAGTGCTGGAAGAAGTAACCTCTTCTGTAGTCAACGACGGCTGGCTTCCTCGTGGTAGCTTGTACTGGAGGGTGACCAATTGGGTTAGGATTCAGAAGTGGCGCTCGTGTTGGAATATCGAACTTTGGAGCAATTGTTGAATAGGTCACTTGCTTCAACTCATGGTTGGCTCCAGCGTTCTTGACTGGTTGGGCAGCGAAGTCTGAGTAGTCATCGCCCAGATTTTCGGTGTTACTGGCTTGTCTGGTCTGGAAATTGCAATATGACTAGAAAGATATAGTCCGGTACTGTTACACTAGATAGCTTGACCTAGTTTTTGCTGTAAAATCTATTATTTACAGTAAAAAAAACTCACCTTCTTCTGTGCCAGGGCCACTGTACAAACCGCCAGAATAATCAGATGCCTACGCATATTTATGTGTAAGAAATGTTAAAATCGGTCAGTTGCATTCGTCATTAAATACTCTTCTAATCGGGTTGCTGACTATATAGTGTAACAAAACCTTCAAATATCTTATCCCCCCTTCTCCAGATGGACATCTCTCTGTCAGCTGAAATCTGGTTCCATTCTGGGTAAAAATCATATAAGTTTCGGTGTGTGATGAGGTGAGAAAGTGATGAGAGGAGACCTCCTTCGGTTGCGCAATAAGTGAAATTAGAACAGGATTTTTCGGCTGTTTTTTGTATGGTTGGGTTGGTTGGTCAGAGGGGAGAAGCTGGAAAAATTGTTACAGCAGATTGGGATGGAAGGTGGTCAGCGGAGTGAATCGGTTAGATGTCAATAGATATTCTCTAGAGGAATCGATTAATAGGTGTCAGATGGACAGTTGAGTTCATAGAGAACTTGAGAAACCGGAATGTGTTTTGTGACGTCAGATCTTCTGGAAACGTTAGAATTACAACTTTTCTATTGAATCTACAACTATGGTCCTCTGATAGAGTATCTATCAGAAGTACGCCATCTGAATTCTTCGAGAAAGTGAAGCTATTTCCCTACCGAAGCACGACTTCTGGCTGGTCAGATTCTTCTAAATGACAGAATTCGAAATGGGAGTGTTCAGGGTCTAGTGTAACAGTTACACTATAAGGAAACTAAGGTTGAAATCACGCCCGCTTTGAGATGTGAAGTGGATTTTTTGTCTGTGGACTATTGAATTCGAAACGAAGTTATGTATTTTATATATTTATTCAAACGGGAAAGAGAAAAAACCGAAAATGTACACATTGTACAAGAAATTATTATATCAATCGAAGGAAGATGGTGTCTAATCATCGAGTCGCATCTGAAGCACATCCGGTATGCACGATCTGAAATTAACATATTGTGGAAACACATATTTCTAATCAAGAACTCTTACCTTCTCATTAACCTTGACGGTATCCTTGAATCGCCAGATCTCCTCATCATCATCGTAGTATTCGCTGAATCTCTCTCTACACACTGAACACTTCTTGGTTTTCGTTCCACTGGAAGGAACTCCTGGTTGAGATTCCTCTACTACACTAGCCACTTGTTCCTTTTGCTCCTCGGTAGCACGTGAAGTCAGCCACGTCTTCGAAGATGGATACCATTCCTGACTTTTGGATCCAGATGGCTTGTTGATTCCCAAGTTCTCTCTCACATGCCAGTCCATATGATCCTTCCATTCTTTGGACTTTCCATTCGAATCATCGAGGCGAAGTCCACAGGTTTTGCATGAATCCGTTCTCGGTGTCATCAATGCATCCACGATGGAATTGTGACGGACACTCAGCTTGTGAATGTTGAAGTCATCAAGAGAAACTTGTGGAGTTGGAACCACTGGCTTTGATTCCCATCTGGATTGTCCCCTGTTTCTCCTTCCTCTCTTCCGACACTTGGATTGAGTCGTTGGTGGTGGAATCGACTGGACCGGTGGCAGAATTCCAGATTGTTGGAGGCCTCGGAGGTAGGAAAGCCATTCCTCTTTGGTTTTTGGAGAGTTTGAAGAAGGCTCCTCTTTAACTTCAAGTTTTGGTTGGACTACTGACACATGAAGTTGATGTAGAGACTGCGATGATGGTGGTTGAGCAATTGGGACTTGTCTGAAAATAGGGTATTTGATGAAAGCTCAGCGGAGTCCATAGAATCTCAGTTTTCTAAATCTAAATTAACTCACTTGAAAGTTTCTACTGGGGGATCTGCTTGTGTAGACTTTTTCAGCTTCGGAGCATTGTCTCCTGAATCACATTTACGTTTCGTTCCGGTCGGTGATGAGTCTGGGGATGATGATCCAGATGATGATCCAGTTGGCGAAGTGCCAGTAGATGCTACTGGGCTTTGTGTCTGTGGGGTCACAATCGGCCAAGCACTGTCGATTTGGTTGATCTGAAAACATTCGAATTGAACTACTCGGAATGGGATTAATCAAAGCTTACCTTCATATCCAGAGCATAAAGGACTGATGGAGTGAAGACGGTGTTCCATGTGCAACGAAGTTTGAAGAGAGCCGATTTGGTTGAATTGTCGCACTGAAAAACCATATTTAGTTATAAAGACTTGAATCCTTTCTAGAGAAAAGTCTAGTCTTCTGTATCTATCCGTCTGGAAAGCAAGGGAAATCGATATTCTAAGGAACTCCAAGAATTAACACATAATATCTAGATTTTGAGTCTAGCTAAATTCTGAATGTGGATTCTGAATCTCCTAATCTTCCAGCTTTCCAACCATTTTGGCATTTATCTGAAAATTTGATGCTTACCTTTTGGAATACATGCTCAAACATCCGGACAATCCTCTTGGACAGAAGCATATTATAATGATTTGGATTCTGAATATTTTTTAGAATGGAATCACACAAATGTATAACCGGAAGTTTCATTTTATAAGAACAAGAAAATAAATGATTTTCGATAGTTTCCACTATTTTAAACGCATGTTGTCTGCAATCTTCTGCTAGAAGAGTCAATAATTTAATGCGAGTTTTGTTGCTGTCCGTCAGCTCTGCCAGGGTATCCGCATAGTCTCTGACCAATGATTCGATTGATTGCATTTTTATTGAGATTTGATATTCGCTGGAAAATAGAGGTTCGAGATGGATAGGTTTGTATTTATTATAAGAAAAATGGTTGGTATAGAAAACAATACAAATGAGAGGTAAAACTAACGAGATACAAATGAAAAAATATAATAGTTATCATGCGAGACGTCGATTGTGTACAGTGTGAATCGAGAGACGCGTCGCGAGCCCCTGCGTTGCGTTCTGTGTAGTTCTGAAATTTGAATTATTGAGTCTGTATGCCTGTGGGAAGTTGTATAAATCAATATAGTATTCATAAACGGATGTGAAGGATGAAGAATAAGCAATTTTAAATGAAGTTGGAGAAGAAATTAGGGAGAGAGAGGAAGAAGAATCCAAGAAAAAAATTTAATTTTAGAAATATTAGAAAAAATGATTATAGTTTGGAAGATGGCGTTGGAGGATTTTCAACGTTAACTCAAATTTTTCTCTTCAAAAAATTACCGAAAAGGAGGTCTTTTGTCTGGAAATGACAATCCGAATCAGCAGAATTTTAGTTTTCCTGAAAATCGTGTCAAAAATTGAATAAGTCGGACAATTTTTCAACAAAAATACCAATTTTATGTGGATTGCAGATTCAAGATAAGTACAGTTTTTAACCATGCCAGTTGAATCCACAAATGTATCAAAAAGAACTGAAAACCTGAGAAAAAGCAACCAAAAATGAGGATATTTCGAAAAAAAGCCGAAACGAGTCACATGATTCACAGAATTTCGAAACTAAACTTATTGACTTTTTTCTGGTTTTCAGCTCAGGTTAATTCTAGTTTTTTGAATGATCAAACATCTAGATAGTTTTAGAAAATTCATTATGAAAAAAGTTGAAAAAAATCTGCTCGGATTTCCATTTAATTCGTCTTCTTTCTAATCCTTTTTCTTCTTCTTGATTGACACTCGAGTGTCGAAAAAAGACCACGTGGCCGTGGCCGAACTCGTCCCAGGAGTTAGGCCATTTCGCTTTTGGGGACTTTTGCCTCACTGCTTCGGGCCTAATTATTCAATTTCTCGACTTAAAATTCAAAAAATTAAAATAAGACTCATATTTTGTATAATTAGACTTCTAAAATTAGTGTTTCATCGTGATTACTCATTGCGAAATTCTGTTTTTCCGTGCGAAAAGTGTGAAAATCATATTACATCATGTTGCGCTTGCTCACTAGTTAAATAGGCATAACACAGATGTTTTTTTAATGATTTCAATCGAGAACTAGTAAAAAATTCTTTAAATTTCTATTGTTATTCCAGGTCAGTATTCCTTCCTTTTTTCTCAAAAAGTTGCTTTTCAATTTCAATTTTCCCTCAAAAGCTTTTTTTTTCAGGGTAACAAAAGTAACTGCTGTCGAATAGCAGCATGTCGAAAATTAGCAAGGAGCGGAAGAAGGTAGCTCAACTTCAAGAAATTGAAAAGAGTATTCAAGAGCTATGGGAGAGTAAGAAGGCGTTCGAATCGGATGCCAGGGATGAGTAAGTTTTCGCTGGATACGAAAATTGGATAATACAATTAAAATCGGAAAAAAGATTTTGAAGTTATGAAGAGAAACTTAAAAATCCGTCAAGTTTTTCGTCAAAAACCGAAAAAATTTGTAAATTTTAACAAAAAATGTAATTTTTCTATGTATTTCGCTGTCAGAATCGTCAAGTTTTTCATGAAAAACTGACATATTGCTGAAACTCGCATATCGAGTATTAAAATTTTAGCGAAAAACCATTGATTTTTCAATAAAATTTTAGAATTTTCTTGGTTTTCCTTTCAAACATTCAGTTCGGTATCCTAAATATCGCATTTTATCTGTAACTTTATACACTTTTCCGATTATACATTCCCGTAGCAAGAATATGCATAAAAACTCAACTTCCTAGCTAAAAATCGCATTTTGGCATTTTTCAAACCGAAACATTTTTAATTTTCTCTGTAATTCCACTCCGAAAACTCCCATTACTCTTCCAAGTTCCTAATTTTTCAGCAACAAACCAAAGTACCTCGTCACATTCCCGTTCCCCTACATGAATGGACGTATGCACTTGGGACACACATTCTCCGCGTCGAAATGCGAGTTCGCCGCCGGTTTCCAACGTCTTCAAGGCAAACAAGTGCTCTTCCCGTTCGGATTCCATTGCACTGGAATGCCAATCAAAGCGTGTGCTGATAAGCTGAAACGAGAGATGGAAGACTTTGGATATCCACCGAATTTCCCAGAAGACGTTGAAGAAGTCGTCAAGGAGGAAGTGTCCGCTGTCGATGAGATTATCAAGGATAAAAGCAAGGGAAAGAAGAGTAAATTGGTGGCGAAGACGGGAAATGCCAAGTATCAATGGCAGATTATGAAGTCGTTGGGTTTGGAGGATGAGGAGATCAAGAAGTTCTCGGATCCAACTTATTGGTTGTACTATTTCCCGCCACATTGTATGAATGATTTGAAGAAAATGGGATTGAAGGTGAATTTTGATAAAGATCAATAATAGGAATATCTAAAACGTACAAAAATTTTTTTGAAACCGTTACATTGATCTTTGTGACCACCTGACATTTTGCATCATTTCTCGGTGGAAATCACAAAAAATCTTCGATTTGTCATCATTTTCTACACTGCACAAAGTTCAAAAAACCTTTTTCATCATCAGTCGGTCCTACCAGTTTCAATCATACTTATAAACCAGGCCGACGCGTAACTTGCTTGAAACGCAATATTATAAGCTGAAAAAATATATAAAAATTAAGATCTCAGCGAGTTCTATCTATAAGATATAATACGGTCCAGATGGCTATTCAATAATGTGCCGCGGGCCGGATTAGAATGACTTTTTCGACCATTTTCGCGGTTTTTGACACTTTTTCCCGGCCCGCGGCACATTAACAAACATGAATCCGATCCGTAGTAGGTCAAGGGCATAGAACTCAGTCCCCGAACAATAGTCCGAGGTACTTTTAGTTGGACAAGTGGTTTTCAAAAGTTGGACAGGTGGTTTGGAGGTTTTTCGAAAAAAAATAGCAAAATTCGTGAAAAAAGGAAAAATTTTTGAACACCTGACCACCTCCATTCTTCAAAAACTTTGACTTGGACACATGGTTAGTCCGGAGCTCCGGACTAGTTTCGGGGACTGCATAGAACTCGCCGAGATCTACATTTTTGCATATTTTTTCAGCTCATAAAATTGCGTTTTCAGCAAGTTACGCGCCGGGCCGTTTTGGTCCAGTTTACAATTATAGTTTCAATCCATTCCTCTTCCAGGCCGATTGGCGTCGCGCCTTCATCACCACCGATGTCAACCCCTACTTCGACTCGTTCGTCCGCTGGCAATTCAACCTTCTCCGTGCCGCCAAGAAGATCGATTTCGGAAAACGATACACAATCTATTCGCCAAAAGACGGTCAACCATGTATGGATCACGATCGTGCCAGTGGAGAAGGAGTGGGACCACAAGAGTACACACTGATCAAGTTGAAGGTGTTGGATCCAAAACCACAAGCATTGGCTCATATCAAAGAGGATATCTACTTGGTGGCAGCCACATTGAGACCTGAAACGATGTACGGACAAACGAATTGTTATCTCCATCCGGATATTCAATATTCTGTATTCTATGCAACGGAAAATGAGAGTCAAGTGTTTGTGGCCACTGCTAGATCTGCTAGGATTATGTCATATCAAGGATTGACGAAAGAGAACGGAAAGGTTCGATATGTCGCTGGACTCGAGAAGATTGCTGGTGCTAAACTTCTCGGCGCTCCTCTCTCCGCCCCTCTCGCCAAGTACGAAAGAGTTTATGCTCTTCCAATGCTCACTATCAAGGACGATAAGGGAACTGGAGTCGTCACATCTGTCCCGTCAGATTCTCCAGATGACTTTGCTGCTCTTTCGGATCTCAAGAAGAAGAAACCATTGAGAGAGAAGTATGGATTGACGGATGAGATGGTTCTCCCATTCGATCCTACTCCAATCATTAAAATCGAAGGACTCGGAGACTTGGCTGCTGTTGAGATGTGCTCGAGACTGAAAATCGAGTCACAAAATGAGAAGGATAAGTTGGAGGAGGCAAAGAAGGAGGTGTACTTGAAAGGATTCTACGATGGAGTCATGCTTGTTGGGAAGTACTCCGGGAAGAAGACTGCCGATGTCAAGAAAGTCATTCAGGATGATTTGATCGCCGAGGGTCTCGCCACGAAATACGTTGAACCAGAGAAGAAAGTTATCAGTAGATCTGGAGATGAGTGTGTTGTCGCCTTGTGTGATCAATGGTATTTGAATTATGGAGAGGCTGAATGGAAGGCCGCCGCCAAGAAGGTTTTGGAGCCAATGAGAACTTTCAATGATGAGGTAAAGATAGGCAGATGGAAGGGTTTTATCTAATTATCAGATTTCAGACTCGCCGCGGACTCGAAACCACCGTCGATTGGCTCCACGAATACGCGTGCTCTCGTAGTTACGGTCTTGGCACGAAACTTCCATGGGATACCCAATATCTTATTGAATCTCTTTCCGATTCCACCATTTATAACGCCTACTACACCGTTGCTCACCTTCTTCAACAAGGAGCATTCGATGGATCCATTGTTGGACCAGCTGGAATCAAGGCCGACCAGATGACAGATGGTTCATGGAGTTATGTGTTCCTCGGGGAGATTTACGACTCTAAGACCATGCCAGTAGAGGAGGAAAAACTGAAGTCTCTCCGAAAAGAGTTCATGTACTGGTATCCAATTGATATGAGAGCGTCTGGAAAAGATCTCATCGGAAATCATTTGACCTACTTGCTCTTCAATCACGCCGCCATCTGGCCAACTGACACATCGAAATGGCCGAAAGGAATCCGTGCCAATGGACATTTGTTGTTGAATAATGAGAAAATGTCGAAATCCACTGGAAACTTCATGACTCTTGAGGAGGCTATCGAGAAATTCAGTGCCGACGGAATGCGTTTGAGTCTGGCTGATGCTGGAGACGGGTTGGAAGACGCCAACTTTGTGTACGCTATGGCTGATGCGGCGATTCTCAGATTGTTCAATATGATCGAGTGGATTAAGGAAATGATCGAACAACGAGACGCTGGACTTCTCCGCAAGGATTCCACCCGATTCGCTGATCGTGTATTCGCCAATGAGATGAACTCTCTCATCAAGGTTACCGAACAAAACTACGAGGCCACCAACTTCAAAGAGGCTCTCAAAACTGGATTCTTCGAGTATCAAGCTATCAGAGATACCTACAGAGAGCTGTGCGCTGGAATCGATGAGCCAATGAGTGAATCTCTTGTCTTCCGTTTCATCGAATCTCAAATGGTCATTCTCTCCCCAATCTGCCCACATATCGCTGAATACATTTGGCAATTGCTCAAGAAGGACGGACTTATCATTGATGCTCCATGGCCTGCCACGGACGCTGTCGATGAAAAGTTGGCACTCGGTTCTCGATTCATATCTGACTCGATGGCCGAGTTCCGTGCCCGTCTCAAAACTTATATGGCACCGAAGAAGAAGGGAGTTAAGGAGAACACATCCCCACCAACTGAGGCGGTTATCTTCGTCGCTAAACAATATCCACCATGGCAGAAGACGATTCTTGATCTTCTTGAGACACAGGCGAAAGCAAACAACGGAGCACTTCCAGATAACAAAGTGATCAGTCAGATGATCGGAAAGGAGGAGTCATTGAAGAAATTCGCAAAGAAAGCGATGCCATTCGTCCAGATGATCAAAGAGAGATACGAACAGAAGGGGGCATCAGCTCTCGCCTCTTCCAGTCCAATAGATCAGACTGCTATTCTCAATGAGAATATTGATTTCATTATGAATGCTTTGGATTTGGATCGTGTCTCTATCCGACATACCGATGAGGAAGGAGTCGACCCGAACTTTGTGGAGACTACCGTTCCATTGGTGCCGATGATGAGTTTCTTGCCACAGAGGGTGAGTCTATTGGCTTGAGTTGTCTCTTGATGAAAAATTGAAAACTTTTTCCAGCCAAACGTGAATCTTGTCTTCCGAAACGTCCAAATCTGCAATGCAATGTTCGACGTGGTCGTTCCGATTTGCGACGGCGACACTGTTTCGATGATCATCCGGAAGTTGAGACGTATCAGCAAGGCTATCAAGCGTAAGGAATAACGACTGAAGGCATTTCAATTTATCAAAAAATTTCAGCGAAATTCGAGGTGACCCTCTGGAGATACAAGGATTCGGTATGGGGAGATCGTAAGGTGATCTCATGCAATAGTCCGTTCGAGGAAAACATTCAATTGGCCGATGGAGATGTGTTCCATTTGGAGGCTGATAACAAGATTACTGTAACTTCTGGAAGTGAAAAGATTGATATTGGAAAGACTATCGTCTACAAGGCCAATGTTCCAGAATAATTTTCGTTTAATAGTTTTTCGTGTCTTTTGGATCCCCGTTATTAACCTCGTTTCTTGTTTTTAATATATTCAATTCGGTTTTCCCCGTTCCCCTTCGAAGGGGCCCTTCCCATCGTAATTTATACGTATCCCATTGATTTTTCAAATTTCCCAAGCTTTCAATGAAAAATAATTTTATTATCATGATTTTCGATTCATTTCAGGGTTCATAACCGATTTATTGATTCTTTCAGACAACCCTGAGTGCAATACTATTCTAAATTTCAGACATATGCCATCTCCATGTGAAAACAGTGGAGTCGCCAACTGTTCCCGAGCTGGTCCATGCGGTAAATAACAAGTCCCGCCCACTTATAAATATGATTTTCAGCAAAAAAAGTGGAATGTTGTCAGAAGCAGTTGACAGTCGGGGTGATGCAACAAGTCACCGCAAGCTCATCTGGAGCAATTGTCACGTCACTTTTCAGTATGTTTTGAGAGGAAAAACAAGCTCTGCCCATAATAAGCCACGCCCAAGTGGTTTGAATATTGGCGGAGCTTAGCAACTTTACTTCTCTTTTCATCAATAAAACCTCATTATTCTATTCCAGTGACACCCCTGGACGTTGTGAAAATCCGTCTGCAACAACAATCCCGCCCATTTCCAAAAGGAGAATGTTTCTACTATCACAATGGATTGATGGACGTCGTCTGCGAGGCGTGCGAAGTCAGAAAACCGTGCGAATGGTATCAACGACCTGGAAATTTCCGTGGAATGGCTGATGCAATGGTTAAAATCGCGAGGCACGAGGGGATACGATCACTGTGGAGTGGGTTGGCGCCGACGATGGTGATGGCGCTGCCGGCGACTGTGTTCTATTTTACAACTTATGATAATTTGTCGGTTTGGTTGAAGAAGAAGTGAGTGTGGACATCTGGATATCCGAAAAATCGAAGAATTGCACTCATTTTTCCAAAAATTTTCGATTTTTCCAGAATGTGCTGCCGTCGTGCGTTCTCCCCTGAGAAATGGACGCCTCCCGATTGGACAGCTGCCGCCGCAGCTGGAATTGCAGCCAGAACAATTGCAGTGACAGTAGTCAGTCCGATCGAGATGGTACGGACGAAAATGCAAAGTCAACGATTGACTTATCATGAAATCGGTCACCTGATAAAACACTCGTGGGCGACGAAAGGGATCTCCAGTTTCTACTTGGGATGGACACCCACAATGCTCCGAGACATCCCATTCTCCGGAATCTATTGGGCTGGTTACGACTGGTTTAAAACTCGTCTCACACGTCATCAAGGACCCGACCACTCACCGTTCGTCGTCTCATTTGTCAGTGGAGCGGCTGCTGGAAGTCTGGCTTCTGTATTCACGCATCCATTCGACGTCATCAAAACGAACTGTCAGATTAGAATCGGAGGAACTGCCGATGATATGAATAAATCGATTGCGACGGTGATTCGAGAGATGTATCACCAACGGGGAATTTCCGCGTTCTCTGCAGGTCTACTTCCCCGCCTCGTCAAAGTCTCCCCGGCGTGTGCAATCATGATCAGCTTCTACGAATACTTTAAATATTTGTTCCAAAAACACTGATTCTAGTCATCTAGTCATTTTTTTCCACTCACAAATACCCGTTTTCTGTTAAAAACTCTTGTAATTCCCGTTGATAGGTATTCCTTTTGTTGCCTTTCTCCCCGTATCGGGTTGTTCATTCCTTCCTCCAGTGACTCTTTTTCTTGTTTTAGGATTTTTTATGGCGTTAGAAAGATATTGTTCCCAATCGTTAAGTGACTAGAAATATTGCACGGTGATAAAAAACCAATAGAGTTTTCATTCAATGAATCGTTGGAATTCTGGAGTCTTCACAGAATTAATTGATGTTTTTCAAAGCATTTGAATATCTTCTGTCAGTTTCAAAAGTTTTGAAGCTATTTCTTCATCGTTCTGAACTTGAAATCGTCCTGGAAATCGCAGAATTGTCAAAATATACCCATTTTTCCACTGGGTGTGCAAATGCGCTCCACCGAACGCTGTGAAAAATTCTTCAATTTATTGGCATTTCTACTCTTTTTCCTTAAGTTTTCTATTAGAAAAGCACTATTTCATGAGTTTTCATGTGTACACAATGATTTCTTGGATTCAAGTTGCCTAGGGATTCATTTTTCATCTAAAAATTCACTAATTTCACTTTGTTTTCGCAAAAAACGTTATGCGGTAGTTAAAAAACATTTTCTTCATTATTTCAAGCGTCTCGAATGTGTTCTCTTTTAAATACGTTTCTAACCTTTTTACTCACCTGTTTCAATTGATTTTTGCAGACATCATGTCCTCCTTGGTCAGTATCAGCAAAAAGCTGTCGGGTCAACGACAGCATCGTGAGAGATCACAGCCAGAAGCACGTCGGAAATATGGAGAGCTCGAAAAAAAGAAGGATTATAAGCTGAGAGCTGAAGATTATCAGAAGAAGAGAGATACGATCAAAAAGTTGAAGAAATCGGCGATGGATAAGAATCAGGACGAGTATCATCATCATATGGTCAACAGTGAGACCTGGGTAAGGATTCTAAAAAAGTTTTGGATGTTTTAAGCTTCTGAAGCAGAAATTTCTACTGAAATTTATAATTTTTTCACGAAAATGAACGTTTTCAGGACGACGGTCGTCATTTCGACAAGAAAAACGCAGCGGAGGAGGCTGAAACTCAACTTCAAAAGAAACTTGGCAGCCTGAAAGATCTGGAATATGTGAAATATAAATTGAATGAGGAGAAGAAGAAAATCGATGAAATGAAAGGAGAACTCCATTTCGCAGATCCGACGTTGAGTGGAAAGAAGAATACGCACACGGTTTTTGTGGATACCGATGCGGAAGGTAAGAGAGGAAATTTGGAATTTATAGCATGAAAACTAATCTGTTTTAGCCAAGAACTTTGATCCACGTGTCTACTTCGATACCACCACATCGATGCTTTCTCGCCAGTTTAACAGAGTGAAGAATGATGATTTGCAGAATAAGACGATTGTCGGAGCCGGCTCAAAAGAGCAAGTCAGAGTGAGTTTGTCTGAAAGTTCGATATTTTATAACTGTTTTCAAATTTTTATCAGTTTTTTGCCCAGACGTATTCAGCATTTTCTTTTTCAATCAACACGAAGCTTACCATTTTCTTTCCCAATTTTCAGAAAGCCGACCGGATCCGTCGAACTCGATACAATGAGTTGATCAAACGTGTCGATCGAGCCAAAGAGCTGCAAGTGGTCGTTGACAAGCTGGAATTGAAGAAACAGTTGGCGGCGTCAGTGAAATCAGAGTTGAAACCAAAAAAGATTAAAAAGGCGAAGGAAATGCGAGCGGCGGTCTACCAGTGGACTTATGAGAGGAAGAAATAATTGATTTTCACTGTTGTTTTCTTATTGTTGTTATGGCTGAATTGTTAATGTTAATGCTATCCCTTTCCCCCTGACTCTCTGCTTATGAACAGTAAGTAAGGTTATCTAGTTTATTCAAATCTTAGTTTACTTACAGCAAAAGGATAGATCAATCATAGGTCAATAATACAACAATCATAATTAATTTAAGAAGACATAGTTAGTAATAGAATGGAAACTGAGGTTGTGGTTGGATATTCTCATTACCTCCGTAGTAAGCAGTTGGAGGTTGAGGGTATTTCCAGTAGTTGTTATACATTGGTGGATAGAAGCCGTTGTTGGAGTATTGTTGAGGAACGGAGTAGTCGAGCATTGTAGGCTGGTTGTAGTCATAATGTGGATTGAAGGATGGATCCATTTGTGCGAAATCAGAAGGCTGAAGAGCAGGGACGACAGGGTTGACAGTCACAGCAACTGGTTGAATATTCTCTTTTGGTGCCAAGGCATTTCTCTGATTCTTCATTCCATCCTGATTCCAGTCCGGTTTCAAATTAGGGTAATTGTAGACTGGTCTACTGGAACATCCCGCAAATACTGAGTCGTCGACTGGATTCGTTGTTGTCGATACGATATTTACAGGAGTTTTGACATACGATTTAACAGTAGTAGGTGTCCGTGCTTTCTTCTCCTTCTTCTCTGATCCCGATCCTCCATACCTCTTTGTTGCGAACTTGTTATTCTTGGCCTTCCACTTGCCGATACTTGTGTGTTGGTAGATAGTAACAGGAATGAAGTTGAAGAGAGGATCCGAGAGAAGAATCGATGATTGGGTGGGGTCGATGTTCTTGAAAGTGATAACTGGCCGGTAGAGGTGCATTGTCTCCGTGAATATGAAATTATCCTTTGACTCGTTGCTCTTGTTGTTGGTTATCCGTACTTCATCGAACTTGATAATCTCCGACATCCATTCTCTTCCAGTCTTCACTCCATCTTTGTGACTGACCTCTTTGTAGAGATGCATCGGCGCCGCCCTCCGTTTTGTCGAGACCTGCCACACGCCGTCCATGTAAGTGTATCGTTCCCCATCCACTCGATTCATTGCCAACCTCACTTCATACTTCTCATCTGCATTCAATCCACTGACCCAGAACGCGATCCCTGGTGAGATTGGAGTTCCTTCTTTGTTCGCAATCATCTCCATCACTTGCTCGAGTTGGCGCCAGAGATGCTCTTCTTGGAACTTGATTTGGACAGTTGACTGCATTGTTAATTGGGTTGACTCTTAAAAAGAAGGGAATTGAGAATTGGGGAACTAGTGAAGAGAGAAAAGGAGAACTCGTGAGAGCAAGAAAGAGTAATGAGAGTGAATGATGTGACCCAGTCTTCCCAAAAAGGGGGCGGGGCCTTCTAGAATAGTAGGCGTGACAGTCCCATCCAATTATCTCCCATCATGAATATGTGAAGATGAAATAGTACGCGGCTGTCTTTAATAAAGGAAAAAGAACACCTGCCAAATGTTTTATGACTCGAGATGTGTTAAAGTGAGGACTGGTGTCTTTTTGGGAAGACAAGGTGTGATTCGAAACTGAACGGATAAAGGAAAACAGCAAGAGTTTCGAAAAGAATTGATTAAAAAAATGAGACAATAAGTATCGTGCTACAGTAACCCCTGTTTTCAGGAAGAGTTGATCGAAACAGGAGGATTCGAAATACACATTTTTATGTGAGCATATACATTCCAAGCCTTTTCATAACTGGGAAACGGTAGTTCAGATCATATTTCCGAGAGGATAATTTCAAGGAATGGGCGAATTTATTTCTAAAAGTAAGAGGATCCTTCAAAATAGTAGGTGTGAAAGATGATTCGCTCTAGAATACGTGACAATTGTGGAACCAAAAAAGAGACAGCTGAAAATGAGTAAAAGGAACATCTGACACGTGTTTCATGTTACCGAAAGTGAGAAACCATGTCTTTTTTGAGAGAATGGAGCTAACGAACGAGGAAAAACGGGAACCTAAAGAGAAACGTTTTGCGAATTTTATTGGAAAACCTTTATAGATAAATATAATTTAGAGAATAGTTTGTTGGAAGTAGAACCGAAAAAACAAAGAATTATGGAAAAGAAAAAAGAGAAAGTTTTGCAGATGTTGTTGGAAAACCCCGAACTTTGCGAGCACTTTGAGAGTATATCTCAGAAAGAACGTTTTCCGGGTAAATGTAGATCAAATCTAGTTTTTTTCTTTTGTAGTTGAGAACTTTGTTCCGTTGAAACTTTTCAGTGGGTTGCAGTCAACCAATGCTTTCCAGATCAGAACATGAATTTGAATTGAAATAGGTCGATTCAAGAAAAAATCGGTTTAGATTTTCAGCACAGGAAAGTAGCCAACCCTAAAAAGGAAGATCTACAGTACTTGGCCAAAATGCGAAATTCATAATCTATAAGATCTAGAAGATGCAGAACAAGTTGGTTATCAAATACTCACCAATTCGGAGTTTCTTTTCATGTAATTTGAACTCCTCCTGAAACCTCTGAACTTGATACGAGCTGGAGAAGATGTGGATAAGGAGTTGGAAGTGGTCGTTGTGGAGCTGGAAATGAAAAATCAATTGACGACATCGGTCATTCCAGAACGATGGTCTACTGATGCTGTTTTTGTTATGACTGAATTGTTAATGTTAATGCTATCCCATCTCCCCTTAATTCTATGTTTAGGAACTGTAAGTAAGGTTATCCAGTTTATTCGAATGATAATATACATACAGCAAAAGGATAGATCAATCATAGGTCAATAATACAACGATCATAATTAATTTAGGAAAACAGAGCTAGTAATAGAATGGGAACTGAGGTTGTGGTGGGATATTCTCGTTACCTCCGTAGTAAGGTGTTTGAGGTTGAGTGTAGTTCCAGTAGTTGTTATACATTGGTGGATAGTAGGTGTTGTTGGAGTATTGTTGAGGAAGGGAGTAGTCGAGCATTGTAGGTTGGTTGTAGTCATAATATGGATTGAAGGATGGATCCATTTGTACGAAATCAGAAGGCTGAAGAGCAGGGTTGATAGTCACAGCAGCTGGTTGAATATTCTCTTTTGGTGCCAAGGCATTTCTCTGGTTCTTCATTACATCCTGATTCCAGTCTGGTTTCAAATTAAGGTAATGATAGACTGGTTTACTGGAACATCCCGCAAATACCGAGTCGTCGACTGGATTAGTTGGTGTCGGTACGGTATTCACAGAAGTTTCGACATCCGATTTGACAGCAGTAGGTGTCCGTGCTTTCTTCTCCTTCTTGTCTGATCCCAAACCTCCATACCTCTTTGTTGCGAACTTGTTATTCTTGGCCTTCCACTTTCCGATACTTGTGTGTTGGTAGATAGTAACAGGAATGAAGTTGAAGAGAGGATCCGAGAGAAGAATCGGTGATTGGGTGGGGTCGATGTTCTTGAAAGTGATGACTGGCCGGTAGAGGTGCATCGTCTCCGTGAATATGAAATTATCCTTTGACTCGTTGCTCTTGTTGTTGGTAATTCGGACTTCATCGAACTTGATAATCTCCGACATCCATTCCTTTCCAGTCTTCACTCCGTCTTTGTGACTGACCTCTTTGCTGAGATACATTGGCGCCGCTCTCCGTTTCGTCGAGATCTGCCATCTGCCATCCGTGTAGGTGTATCGTTCCACATCCACTCGTGCCAATGAGAATCTCACTTCATACTTCTCATCCATATCCAATCCACTGACCGAGAAGGCGATCCCCGGCGAGATTGGAGTTCCTTCTTTGTTCGCAATCATCTCCATAACTTGATCGAGTTGGCGCCAGAGATGCTCTTCTTGGAACTTGATTTGGACAGTTGACTGCATTGTTAATTGAGTTGACTCTTAAAAAGAAGAGAAAGTGAGAATTGGGGAACTAAAGAAGAAGGAAAAGAAGAACTCGTGAGAGCAAGAAGAGGAGTAATGAGAGTAACTGATGTGATTTATTCTTCCCAAAAAAGGGGGCGGGGCGTTCTAGAATAGTAGGCGGGACAGTCCCATCCAATTATCTCCCATCATGAATATGTGAAGATGAAATAGTACGTGGATGTTTCTAATAAAGGGAAAAGAACATCTGCCAAATGTTTTATGACTCGAGATGTGTTAAAGTGAGGACTGATGTCTTTTTGGGAAGACAAGGTGGGATTCGAAACAATACACATAGAGAAAGAACAAGAGTTTCGAAACGAATGGATCTAATTGAGACAAAAAGTATTGTGCTACAGTAACCCATGTTTTTAGGGAGAGTTAATCAAAACGAGTCGATTTGAAAACATTATGTATGAGTATACAAATTCCAAAATTATTTGTAATTGCGATACGGTAGTTACCTATGTTTTCAGGGAGAGCTGATCGGAGCAAGAGAATTCGAAAGCATTTATTAATTGGGATAAGGGAGATCAGAGCATATTTTCGAAAAAGTGATTTCAAGAAATGGACGAATGTATTTCTAAACTGATTGCATATTCCAGAATAGTAGGCGTGGAAGACGATTTGCTCTATAATACATGACAGTTGAGGAACCAAAAAAAACGGCTGAAAATGAGTGAAAGGAACATCTGCCACGTGTTTTATGTTTCCTAAAGTGAGAAATGGTTTTTTTTTTCGGAAAGTGGAGCTCAAAAACGAGGAAACAGTTTTGCGACTTTTCATGGAACATCTTTACAGACAAATATTACATTAGAAAATAGTTTTTGGAAAATGAAACCTAAAAAATAAAGAATAACGAAAAAGAAAACGAAGAAAATTTTGCAGATATTGTCGGAAAACCCCGAGCTTTGAAAGTATATCATCGAATGTCTAACAAGGGAAGTTCCTGACGAGGCGAGTTTAAATTTTTCTAAGAATTGGACCCCTGGTACTTTCGATCCTGCTGATTCCAAAACTGCAAGAAAAACCAGCCAAATGCTCACGTTAACCGAATTATGACCCGTCAAACTTGCAATTCTACAGCACAAATTTCGATAGTCTATCAGGTGAATCGAAAGTTCACGTGAAACGCTTAATCAAGAAAAGTTTGACGGGTCATAACTCCGTTCACGTAAGCATTTCGTTGATTTTTCTTGCAGTTTTGGAATCAGCAGGGTCGAAAGTACCAGGGGTCCAATTTATAGAAAAAGTTAAACTCGCCTCGTCAGGAACTTCCCTTGTGAGAAAGAACGTTTTCCGAGTCTATGTAGATCAAATCTATTTCCTTTCTGTTGTAGTTGACAACTTTCTCTAGTAGGAACTTTCTAGTGAGTTACAGTCAACTAATGCTCACCAGATCAGAAATTGATTTGGAATTGAAATGGGTCGATTCGAGAGATTCTCGCTTTGTCAAGCTATGTTCTTCAGACTTTCCGCACGGGAAAGTAGCCAACTTTGAAAAAGAAAGTCTATAGTGCTTGCCAAGAGTTTATAAATTTTTGAAACCTGAATCTTATGTTTGAATCTAGTTTCATTTAGCTTCGAGTGAAATTGGATTAAAGCAACAACGTTTCAGAGCCCAAGAAATCGTTGTTTTAGAAGATTTTGAAGGAAGAATTCATAAAATAAAACAGAACTTTTCCGTATGAAAAGACCTAGAGCTGAAAATTGGAAAGCACGTACAAAAAGAATGTCAAAGATTTAAAAATATTTTTGGAGCACCTTGTACTTAATCATAATGATAATTGGCGTTGGTTTTTTTTTTCATTATATATATATTTATTGACAGAAAGAATAACAGAAGAAAAAACATAAGAAATGGGGAGACTAGATACATCCCTCACGAGATGGACTAGTAACATATGAAGGAAAATGTGAGAGAATTGGCATAAGGGGTAAAATAACCGGGAGAAAAAGGCGAAGTTAGCAAGTTAAAGAAAGAGAAGAAAAACCGGGGAAAACAGGCAATTAAGTGAAATACTAAAAACGGTTGATGGAGGAGTTAAGGAGAGTTTCGAATTTAGAAGGAGGAAGGAATTGGGAAACATTAGCAGTAATGGCATTCCAGATTGGAATGGTGGAAGCAAAAAAGTCGGGGATAGAAGGATGGCAGCAAATTAATGTCATGGGACGACGAGGGGATTGGGAGATTTTTACATGATAATTAAGGTGGGGGAAATATGTGGCACCACAAATAAAGTTATAAAGAAGGAGGAGTTGGGATTTGAGTCGGCGGTGACGAAGGGAGACAAGGTTAAGAATTTCGAGGCGGTGGGGGTATGAGGAAAAGGAGATGTTACAGCGTTGTAAGACTTTACGAGAATAGAGGCGGAGGGGTTTTTCAAGAGAGTGAGAAAGGAGGCTAGATGCAGGAGGGGAATATACTGTGCAACAGTACTCCAGGAGAGGGAGGACATATGTTTTGAACAAAGAAATATAGAAATTGGGAGAGAGGGATTTAAAAGACTTAAATAGTTGGTTACACCTGAGGAGAGAGAGATTGACAGTGCGGGTGATGTGGGTGCGGAACTTGAGTTTAGGGTCGGTGAGGAGACCGAGATCTCTAACAATGGGAGAGTCGGGAATGGAGAAGGAGTCAATGTGATAAGAATGGGACACGTTATGAGAACTAAGGCGGAGCAAAGTGGTTTTGGAAGGGGCTAGAGGAAGAAGGTTTGTGTTGGCCCAAGAAACTAGAGTGTCAATGCCAGATTGGAGGAGAGAGGGGCAGTGGGAGAATATTTTGACATCATCAGCAAAGGCACAGAAATGGAGGTCGGGAGGGAAGGAGGAGAGTTCAGAATACTCAATCTATGAAATATAATATTTTTTCACACCTACTATTCTGGAAGATCCATTCACTTTCAGGAATACGTTCATCCACTTCTTGAAATTACTTTTCGAAAATATGATCTAAACTACCGTATCCCAGTTACAAATAGTTCTGGAATTAATATACTCATACAAAATGTTTTAAAATCATCTCGCTTTGATCAACTCTTTATGAAAACATGGGTTACTGTAGCACCATACTTTTTCTCTTATTTTTGATCCATTCGTTTCGAAACTCTTGTTCTTTTTCTTTATCCGTTTAGTTTCGAATCACACCTTGTCTTCCCAAAAAAAACCTCGGTTCTCTTGTTTCACACATCTCGAGTCATAAAACATTTGGCAGGTGTTCTTTTCCCTTTATTAGAGACAGCCGCGTACTTTTACAATTCTTCACATATTCATGATGGGAGATAATTGGATGGGACTGTCACGCCTACTATTCTAGAAGGCCCCGCCCGAAGATTGGACCACATCAGTCAGTCTCATTTCTCTTTCTTGCTCTCACGAGCTCTCCCTATCCCTCTTCTTCAATTCCTCAATTCTCATTTCCTCTTCTTTTTAAGAGTCAACTCAATCAAAAATGCAGTCAACTGTCCAAATCAAGTTCCAAGAAGAGCATCTCTGGCGCCAACTCGATCAAGTTATGGAGATGATTGCGAACAAAGAAGGAACTCCAATCTCGCCGGGGATCGCCTTCTGGGTCAGTGGATTGGATATGGATGAGAAGTATGAAGTGAGATTTTCATTGGCACGAGTGGATGTGGAACGATACACCTACACGGATGGCAGATGGCAGATCTCGACGAAACGGAGGCGGCGCCAATGTATCTCAACAAAGACGTCACTCACAAAGATGGAGTGAAGACTGGAAAGGAATGGATGTCGGAGGTGATCAAGTTCGATGAAGTACGGATTACCAACAACAAGAGCAACGAGTCAAAGGATAATTTTATATTCACGGAGACAATGCATCTCTACCGGCCAGTCATCACTTTCAAAAACATCGACCCCACCCAATCACCGATTCTTCTCTCCGATCCCCTCTTCAACTTCATTCCTGTTACTATCTACCAACACACAAGTATCGGAAAGTGGAAGGCCAAGAATAACAAGTTCGCAACTAAGAGGTATGGAGGATTGGGATCAGACAAGAAGGAGAAGAAAGTACGGGCACCTACTGCTGTCAAATTGGACGTCAAAGCTCCTGTGAATATCGTACCGACACCGACGAATCCCGTCGACGACTCAGTATTTGCGGGATGTTCCAGTAAACCAGTCTATCATTACCCTAATTTGAAACCGGACTGGAATCAGGATGGAATGAAGAATCAGAGGAATGCCTTGGCACCAAAAGAGAATATTCAACCAGCTGATGTGACCATCAACCCTGCTCTTCAGGCTTCTGATTTCGTACAAATGGATCCATCCTTCAATCCATATTATGACTACAATCAGCCTGCTATGCCCGACTACTCTCTTCCTCAACAGTACTCCAACAACGCCTTCTATCCACCAATGTACAACAACTACTGGAACTACACTCAACCTCAAACAGCTTACTACGGAGGTAATGAGAATATTCCACCACCACCTCAGTTTCCATTCTATTACTAGCTCTGTTTTTCTAAATTAATTATGTTTGTTGTATTATTGACCTATGATTGATCTATCCTTTTGCTGTAAGTAGACTAAGATTTGAATAAACTAGATAACCTTACTTACTGTTCATAAGCAGAGAATCAGGGGGAAATGGGATAGCATAAACATTAACAATTCAATCATAGAAATAACAGTGAACTCCAAATATTTCTCCCTCTCATCAGCAGACCGTCATTCTGGATTAACCGATGTCCCCAATTGATTCATTATTTCTAGCTGGACATCGACCACTTCCAACTCTATACCCGCACCTTCTCCAACTGATTGTGTCAAGTTCAGAGGGTCCAGCTGGCTACATAAAAATGGAAATAATGAGTATCTCATGATTAACTTTTTCTGCATCTTTCTGGATGAAAGCGCCGACATACGATATGAAATGTTGCCCGGTTTCAATTGCAAATGACCAACGTTTAGCGAAAGTCTCGGTTTTCCTGATTGACCCACAAAGAACATTTTGTATTGTCTATACAGATCATGAGTAGAACTTCATTTTTGTAGTTAATAACTTTTTTCTACGGACATTCCCTTGAGAGTTGTGGTCAAAAATCACGATTCGAAGAAGATATTCGCCAGCTGTAACTTGCTAGAGAGTGTTTCTACAAAAAAGTTATCAACTACAAAAATGAAGTTCTACCCTTGTTCTGTATACTCCATACTAATTTGTTTTTTGTCGCTCAATCAGGTATACCGAGACATCCTCTCAAAGTTGGTCAGTTTCAACTGAAAACAGCTAAATTGTATTTGCTTTTGGCGAGTACTGTAAATCTTCCTTTTTATAAGTGGACACTTTCCTGTGCTGAAAATCTGAAGCAATTTTCCTTCGAACTGACCTATTTTAATTCAAAATCATATACCGATCTGGTGAGCATTTGTTGACTGTATCTCACTAGGAAGTTCCTACGAAAGAAAGTTCTCAACTACAAAAGAAAAGAAATAGATTTGATCTACATTTCCTCAGAAACCGTTTTTTTCGAGACAGCGTTGATATACTCTCAAAATACTCTCAAAGTTCAGGATTTTCCGACAATATCTGCAAAACTTTCTCTTTTTTCATTTCCGTAACTCCTTGTTTTTTTTGTTCCATTTCCCACTAACTTTTGTTTACATGATATTTGTCTGTAAAGGTTTCCGATGAATTCGCAAATCTGTTTACGTTATTCCCAGATTTTTAACTTCATTTTCAAAAAAAAAAGACATGGTTTCTCAATTTCGACAACATAAAACACGTGTCTGATGTTCCTTTCAGTCATTTCCAGCTTTTTTTTTTGTTCCACAACTGTCACGTATTCTTGAGTGAATCGTCTTTCCCGCCTACTATTCTGGGAAATCCATTCATCCATTTCTTGAAACTACCCTATCAAAAATATGATCTGAGCTACCGTATCCCAAATACAAAAAGGCTGGGAATTTATATCCTCTCACGCAAAATTCTTTCGAATTCTCTCATTTCAATCAACTAAAACATGAATTAATGTAGTACGATAATTTTTGTCTCTTTTTTTGACCAATTCGTTTCGAAACTCTTGTTATTTTTCTTTAACCGTTTAGTTTCGAATCACACCTTTTCTTCCCAAAAAGACATCCGTTCTCTTGTTTCACACATCTCGAGTCATAAAACATTTGGCGGGTGTTCTTTTCCCTTTGTTAGAGACAGTCGCGTACTTCTTCATCTTCACATATTCATGATGGGAGATAATTGGATGGGACTGTCACGCCTACTATACCAGAAGGCCCCGCCCACTTTTTGGGAAGATTGGGTCACATCATTCACTCTCATTACTCCTTTTCTTGCTCACACGAGCTCTCCTTTTCCCTCTTCTCTAGTTCCCCAATTCTCATTTTCTTTTCTTTTTAAGAGTAAACTCAGTCAACAATGCAGTCAACTGTCCAAATCAAGTTCCAAGAAGAGCATCTCTGGCGCCAACTCGAGCAAGTTATGGAGATGATTGCGAACAAAGAGGGAACTCCTATTTCACCAGGGATTGCCTTCTCGGTCAGTGGATTGGATATGGATGAGAAGTATGAAGTGAGATTCTCATTGGCACGAGTGGATGTGGAACGATACACCTACACGGATGGCAGATGGCAGATCTCGACGAAACGGAAGGCGGCGCCAATGTATCTCAACAAAGACGTCACTCACAAAGATGGAGTGAAGACTGGAAAGGAATGGATGTCGGAGGTGATCAAGTTCGATGAAGTACGGATTACCAACAACAAGAGCAACGAGTCAAAGGATAATTTCATATTCACGGAGACAATGCACCTCTACCGGCCAGTCATCACTTTCAAGAACATCGACCCCACCCAATCACCGATTCTTCTCTCGGATCCTCTCTTCAACTTCATTCCTGTTACTATCTACCAACACACAAGTATCGGCAAGTGGAAGGCCAAGAATAACAAGTTCGCAACAAAGAGGTATGGAGGTTTGGGATCAGAGAAGAAGGAGAAGAAAGTACGGGCACCTACTACTACTACTACTGGTATCAAATTAGGCGCCAAAAATCCTGTAAATATCGTACCAACACCGACGAATCCAGACGGCCCATCAGTATTTGCGGGATGCTCCAGTAAACCAGTCCATCATTACCCTAATTTGAAACCGGAGTGGAATCAGGATGAGATGGAGAATCAGAGAAATGCCTTGGCACCAAAAGAAAATATTCAGCCAGCTGTTGTGACTATCAACCCTGCTCTTCCGCTTTCTGATTTCGTACAAATGGATCCATCCTTCAATCAGCAGTATAACGGATACTACAACCAGCCTATGCCCTATTACTCCCTTCCTCAACAATACTCTAACAATGACTACTATTCACCAATGTACAACAACTACTGGAACTATAATCAACCTCCAACACCTTACTACGGAGGTAACGAGAATATTCCACCACCATCACCTCAGTACCCATTCTATTACTAACTATTTCTTCCTAAATTAATTATGATCGTTGTATTATTGACCTATGATTGATCTATCCTTTTGCTGTATGTATATTAAATTTTGAATAAACTGGATAACCTTATTTACTCTTCAAGCAGAAAATTAGGGGGAAATGGGATACATAGTATTAAAATTCAGTCAGTAGACCGTCATTCTGGTTCAATTTGCTGCCGCCAATTGTTTCTTCATTTTCAGTTGGACATCGACCACTTCCAACTCTACGTCTTCTCCAACTGATTGTGTCAACTTCAGAAGATTAGATTGGATACATAAAAATGAAAAAAGTGAGTATCTAATAATTAATTTTTTCTGCATCTTTCTGGATGAAAGCGTCGACATACCGTGCACTAAAATATAAAATGTTGGCCTTCTTGTTGGAAATGGCCAACTCTGAGAATATGACTCGGTATTCCTGATTGACATAAAATACAATTTTGTATAAACCATACAGAAAAAGTAGAGCTTTATTTTTGTAGTTGACAACTGTTTTGTAAGAACACTCTCTCGATACGGATGGTCATTTTGAGAGGACAGCTCAAAAATCACGATTTGAAGGATGCATATATTTGCGGGTCTGTAACTTATTTTCATGTTTATAGTTGGGTACTTTTCTGTGCGGAATGTCTGAAGAGTTATAGCTTGACAAAGCAACTTCTCCTCAAATCAACCTAAGAATTGGTTGACTGTAACTCACTAGAATTCTCCCACAAAAGAAAGCACTCAACTACAAAAGAAAAGAAATAGATTTGATCTACATTTCCTCAGAAACCGTTTTTTTCGAGACAGCGTTGATATACTCTCAAAATACTCTCAAAGTTCGGGATTTTCCGATAATATCTGCAAAACTTTCTCTTTTTTCATTTCCGTAATTCCTTGTTTTTTGGTTCCATTTCAAACAAACTATTTTATAAATGATATTTGTCTTATAAAATTCGCAGAACTGTTTCCGTTGTCCCTCGTTTTTAGCTCCATTTTCTCAAAAAAGACGCGTTTTCTGAGTTTTGACAACGAACGGATCGTCTTCCACGCCTTCTGTTCTGGAAGATCCATTCACTTTTAGGAATACATTCTTCCATTTCTTGAAATTACTTTTTCGAAAATATGGTCTGATCCAGTGTTGTTGGGAATTCCGACTTCCGACTTCCGACTTCCGACTTCCGGGCTTTTTTTCACTTCCGACTTCCGACTTCCGACTTCCGGATAAGAAATTTTACTTCCGACTTCCGACTTCCGGATAAGGAATTTTATACCCGACTTCTGTCATTCCATAACGGTGGAATTTCGGAAAAGTAAATTTCGCAAAAATACATGGAAAAATGGTCGGAAAGGACAGAAAACAGGCTTTTCTTCAGCCAAAAACTAATTTTCTACTGATTTTCGGCAATTTTATGATTTTCCTCTTGGAGTTTTTGAATATTTGCGAAAAAATCTAATTCCAACTTCCGACTTCCGACTTCCAACTTCCGACTTCCGGGCGTTTTTTCACTTCCGACTTCCGACTTCCGGCTTCCGGATAAGAAATTTTACTTCCGCCTTCCGACTTCCGACTTCCTGATAAGAAAAATCACTTCCAACTTCCGACTTCCGACTTCCGGATAAGAAAATTTTCACTTCCCAACATCTCTGGTCTGATCTCCCGTATTCCAATTACAAAAAGACCTGGAATGTATACAAATACTAAAGGGATACTCCTCTCCTTACACAAAATTCTTTCGAATTCTCTCGTTTCGATCAACTCTTCCTAAAACACGGATTACAGTAGCCCGATGCTTTTTGTCTTGTTTTTGACCCATTCGTTTCGAAACTCTTGTTCTTTTTCTTTATCCGTTTAGTTTCGAATCACACCTTTTCTTCCCAAAAAGACATCGGTTCTCTTGTTTCACACATCTCGAGTCATAAAACATTTGGCAGGTGTTCTTTTCCCTTTATTAGAGACAGTCGCATATTTTTTACAATTCTTCACATATTCATGATGGGAGATAATTGGATGGGACTGTCACGCCTACTATTCTAGAAGACCCCGCCCCCTTTTTGGGAAGATTGGGTCACATCAGTTACTCTCATTACTCTTTCTTCCTCTCACGAGTTCTCCCTATCTCTCTTCTTCAATTCCCCAATTCTCATTTTCTTTTCTTTTTAAGAGTAAACTCAGTCAACAATGCAGTCAACTGTCCAAATCAAGTTCCAAGAAGAGCATCTCTGGCGCCAACTCGAGCAAGTTATGGAGATGATTGCGAACAAAGAGGGAACTCCTATTTCACCAGGGATTGCCTTCTCGGTCAGTGGATTGGATATGGATGAGAAGTATGAAGTGAGATTCTCATTGGCACGAGTGGATGTGGAACGATACACCTACACGGATGGCAGATGGCAGATCTCGACGAAACGGAAGGCGGCGCCAATGTATCTCAACAAAGACGTCACTCACAAAGATGGAGTGAAGACTGGAAAGGAATGGATGTCGGAGGTGATCAAGTTCGATGAAGTACGGATTACCAACAACAAGAGCAACGAGTCAAAGGATAATTTCATATTCACGGAGACAATGCACCTCTACCGGCCAGTCATCACTTTCAAGAACATCGACCCCACCCAATCACCGATTCTTCTCTCGGATCCTCTCTTCAACTTCATTCCTGTTACTATCTACCAACACACAAGTATCGGCAAGTGGAAGGCCAAGAATAACAAGTTCGCAACAAAGAGGTATGGAGGTTTGGGATCAGAGAAGAAGGAGAAGAAAGTACGGGCACCTACTACTACTACTACTGGTATCAAATTAGGCGCCAAAAATCCTGTAAATATCGTACCGACACCGACGAATCCAGACGGCCCATCAGTATTTGCGGGATGTTCCAGTAAACCAGTCTATCATTACCCTAATTTGAAACCAGACTGGAATCAGGATGGTATGAAGAATCAGAGAAATGCCTTGGCACCAAAAGAGAATATTCAACCAGTTGCTGTGACTGTCAACCCTGCTCTTCAGCCTTCTGATTTCGTCCAAATGGATTTATCCTTCAATCAACATTATAACGGATACTACAACCAGCCTACAATGCTCGACTACTCTCTTCCTCAACAGTACTCCAACAACGCCTTCTATCCACCAATGTTCAACAACTACTGGAACTACACTCAACCTCAAACACCTTACTATGGAGGTAACGAGAATATTCCACCACCACCTCAGTTCCCGTTCTATTACTAACTCAGTTTTCCTAAATTAATTATGATCGTTGTATTATTGACCTATGATTGATCTATCCTTTTGCTGTATGTATATTATCATTCGAATAAACTAGATAACCTTAGAAAAAAGCAGATAATTAGGGAGAGATGGGATACATAGTATTAAAATTAAGTCAGTTGACCGTTATTCTGGTTCGATTTGCTTACGCCAACAGATGTTTCATTTTCAGTTGGACAACGACCACTTCCAACTCCACGTCTTCTCCAATTGATTGAGTCAAGTTCAGAAGATTCAATTGGATACATAAGAATGGAACACCGAAATGGTGAGTATCACATATTCATTCGAAAATTAGTTTTTTTGAATAGATACATTCATTAATAAGCTTATCAACTGCCACACCTCATTGAATTCATTTCCTCTTCATGAACATCGACATAAGCGAACCACATTCCAGCCTTCGGACCCGATTCATGACAAAATACAAACGTCGGCGTGTTGTCCGCATTCCCGGGAATCGTAACGTATCCGTACCCCCTGAATACATCGAATTGCTCGGTAGTTGCGCCGGGGCAGTTTAGGTACGCTCTGAAGGTAATTTGGTCATGGTAGGTCTAACAAAAAATATTTCGAAACTCACGCGCACATCGGATTTTGATCTCCGAAATTAGAGGGAGACGGTTGGATGGAGAAAACAACTGGGATGTCTGTGTCTTTCAAGCAATAACTGGAGGGACTTGGAAGATTTACTCCTTGACACGTGGCATCGTAGATTTTCGAACACGTTTGGCAAGCTGGAATTTGAGTTTCGCTTTGGGAGTTTGTAGGGAATAACGTTGTCTCGCTTGAGAGATGTGTTGGAATTTAGATATTTGGTGTTGTAATGGACAACTTTTTCCCATAAGTGATATCAAAAAGTTCATATTCAGTTTAATAACATTGAACCCCGACGAGATATGATGCGCTTAACTCTTCTCAGTCTGATACAGGTCCGCTTTTTTCCGTGCAAAGTGATCAACTTTGGATCAAATTAGCAGATTGAGAACTTTTCGACACGCCTAGGTTTTCACTTGGTTGTGAAATCTAATACAAAAACTTTTTTAATTTTTAAAATTGATAACTTTGTTGAAAGATGCCTTCCAAGACAGATATCTCTGATGTAAAAAAGCAAAAAAACACTTTTTTGAACTCGCGTTTCATACTGGATATCTGTCTTGGAAGGAATCTTTCCAAAAAGTTGTCAACTACAAAAATGAAGTTCTAGGTTTGGACTACACAACCGAATAAAACATTTGGATTTTCATCCCCATTTGAAGTGGTCAAAGTTGGCTATTTTGCACTGAAAATACCGAATTTCATTTACACCTTTTTGACGATCATCGCCTCCTGGCAATGCTAAACATCAGAACAGACAAGAAAAACTTACGGAACGGATCGACAGCTGAAAATAAAAGTATTCCAAAATAGACTAACTGTACCAACTTACGCTCCACATTTTGAGTTGGTATGCAAGATTCGGCAGTCTTCAGAATAAGTACCATTATAACTATAGAATACATATTATCAAAAACGGATCAGTTAATAATAATTCCCCGTTGACTAAACATTCTCCTCCCAGGTATAGCGGATAGACGGAAATCAAGTTCTGTATCGTGTTTGATGTCCTGGGGATCAATGGGTGGACTGTGTTTTGATCCCCTGATCGGAGAAAGGGCATTCTGTTTTGTGATAATATGTGTTGTCATATCAAATTAGGGGAAGGAATTACGTCAGCAGAAAGAATAAGCTTTCATAAAGTAAGAGTTACTGTACTACAATATCAAAATCCGATGAATTCAAAATAGCCAACTTTGCCCACTTGGAATAGGGGTAAAAGTTATTTTACGAGCTCCAACTTTTACATAACTGTGTAGTCCAATCCTAGAACTTTATTTTCGTAGCTGACAACTTTTTTGTAGGATTCCTACCAAGCCAGATATCTTTTGTGGAAAAAATATTAATCAATTTTTCCCTTTTTTCTATCTTGAAAGGCATCCCTTCAACAAAGTTGTCAGCTACAAAAATGGAATTCTAGAATTAGACTACACAGCCAAATAAAAATTTGAGTTTTTATCTACTTTCCAAGTAGTCAAAGTTGGATATTTTGCACTGAACACCTTTCCTTTTCCTTTTCTCGATCCGATAACTATGTCCGATTTTGAATCCTTTCCCAGCCAAACCACTTCCCAGGATGCCGGTTCTCATTGACAAAAACGGATGTTGATATTTCAGAGGCTGCTATTGTAGGTCTTTCTAAAAGGACTTGAATTTTCACGTTTGGTTGTAAAAACATTTGGCAGGTGTCTCATTCCTTTTGTTTCCAAACGAAAGCGTAGTTTTACAATCTTCTTCACATAATCATGAGAAAGAGACACACTTACCACTCCCACTAAATGAGCATTTGTACGCCAAGGTTACGCCCATTTTCTGGGAAGAGTAGAATACAGTTCTCCATCACCACCAATTTATTTTCTTTGTCAATCTACCCTCTTCCTTGAATTCAGAATCATTTTTCCCAATGAGTCCTGGAAGAAGAACAAAAGGCATTCTGCTGAAATTGAACAACACTTTTGGTGATCTCGGATTTCAAGCAAGTCACCCAATCGCATACAGGTCAACACGGATTTCCATATCTTTATCTCGATAAGAGTCAAGCTCTTAATAATCTGGTTTCAATTCTAGAAGCCTCATTTTCAAGTCGTGAATCTTGGAATCACAAGCTCAGAATATGAAGTTTTTATCTTCATTGACCAGCTCTTTCCAGTTCTTAGAATTTTCAAACATAATGACTTTTTTCATTTCGCAGCTATGTGCATTGTATTCGAAAAAATCATATACCAACTTTTTTCCACGACCCATGGTTCTCACAGTTTCTCAGAAATCTCCTTTTTTCTCGTTTTTCTTTTTTCTTCAGTTTCAATTCACAACCCTTTTTGATCAACTCTTCCAGAAAACACGGATTACAGTAGCCCTATGCTTTTTGTCTTGTTTTCGATCCATTCGTTTCGAAACTCTTGTTCTTTTTCCCTATCCCATCAGTTTCAACTCACACCTTTTCTTCCCAAAAAGACATCAGTCCTCACTTTAACACATCTCGAGTCATAAAACATTTGGCAGGTGTTCTTTTCCCTTTATTAGAGACAGTCGCGGACTTTTACAGTTCTTCACATATTCACGATGGGAAATAATTGGATGGGACTGTCACGCCTACTATTCTAGGAGGCCCCGCCCACTTTTTGGGAAGATTGGATCACATTAATCAGTCTCATTACTTTTCTTGCTCTCACGAGTTCTCCTTTTCCCTCTTCTCTAGTTCTACTATTCTAGAAGGCTCCGCCCACTATTGGATCGAGTACAGTCGGATTACTATTCTCCAATTTTTCTTCCTCCTCTCCAAATTTCAGCAAACGGTTTTTCCAAATCTACGCTCGGAATATAAAAATGCTGTTTTTTTCTAAAATCCTTCTTTTCATTCATCCTACTCTATTATCTATCATCTATTCCTCCATTTTCCGTTCATTTACTGTGTCTTTTTTCTGTTTACTCATATTCCGATTCTTTCAGATAACTAGACTCGTCACGATGTCTTCAATCAACGCAGCTCTCACTCCGGAATGTCAAAAAATTTGGGCTCAAAGACAAGGATCGATGGAAATGGTAAGTAAAGGGGCAAAGGGGACCCCACTGTTCCCGGGTCTTAAGTTTATGGTAGATGGGATGGAGGAGAAATCGAACTATTCGATTTCACTGACTTTGGAACGACTGGATTCTACTCGACTCACATTCAAGAAT
Source organism: Caenorhabditis latens (assembly GCA_002259235.3). Classification (NCBI taxonomy): domain Eukaryota; kingdom Metazoa; phylum Nematoda; class Chromadorea; order Rhabditida; family Rhabditidae; genus Caenorhabditis; species Caenorhabditis latens. The sequence continues at coordinate 3,896,491 of CM056094.1, forward strand.
GGCGTGTGGGCTCGGTCGGAAGTGCGGAACTCGAAAGATACTCATCCTTACAAGAGCATCAATCATCCAGATGGTATCCAGACCGGAGAATATTGGCGATCTCACCCTATCGAGTTTGACCACTTGAGAATTACGTCGAAGGTTGATCTGGAGAAGAAGGACGAGAATGTGCTGTTCGTTCGGACCATGTATAGATATGTTGCCGTGCTCACTGTCAACGACTTAAATTCTGGACCAATTCGTACCATGATCCACACTGCTCAATTCATCCCTGTCTCTGTCTATCAGGATAGCACTATTGGACGTTGGAAATCTCAGTACAATAAGTATGCGACAGTTGGAAATGGCGGTTTGGGAGTACCTGGGAAGATGAAGAAAAGCGGTTCACCGCTGACTTCGTCTTCTCCAATCACTCCAGTGACTGCTCCGATGACTGCAAACGGTACTCAATATTCTGAATACAACACTGGTTTCTATCCGATGAGCACTGGATACACTTATCAAGAATACGATTATGCTCAAACTAACTACTCCTATCCACCGATGGCTCCACAGTTACAACATTTAATGCTACAAACTCCTCAAATACCAAATTCTCAATATGGTGGGCCACTCCCAAATCATTGGACGCCCTCATCTCACTGGCCAATTTTCCCACCAACTGCATCGATGCCTACCCATGATATCACTGCAGCTCACTGGCCACACGGATCCTCCATGGCTTCCAGCATGACTGCTGAATCTACATTCAACCCATCAAGTGGATGCCCATCAGGATCTTCATCACCTGGAACTTCTATGGGCTACGACTTCAATGGATTCATCTGCAGCACACCAAGTGGATCGTCATCTGGCTTGTCTCTTGGCTACAGTACCACCTCTTCTGTTGCTGGATCCATCTCTTCTCCTAACTCAACAAGCGGTTCTTCTGGATTCTCATCACCCGCAACTTCATTGCATAATAGCTTCGATGAATCCAGCACCACCACACCCAACCAATCCCTCTCCGGCTCATCCCTCGGATCCACCACCCCAAATAACTCTTCGGATGACTCCGATCTCTCCACCTGTTCTCTACTCGATGTAAATGAGGACTACTCCATCGCCTTCAAGCCATACGAGTTCCTGAACGACGAAGATATCCAACTACCCTATTGAACTTTGTATTTTCTTCTATCCCTGTACATATTTTCACTTCAATAAACCTGTCACAACTAGACTTTACATTCTTGGGTCGCTACGCAGTCAATACATGATACAAAGCTAAGAAAATCACTTTATCCCCCAAAAAGACCGGCATTCAAAGTAACAGGTTCTCTTCTTCTCGTAGTTTCCACCGTAGTCATCACCATCTCCGTAGTTGTACTCTCCGTGGGCAACGGAATCAACGTCTCCTTACTCAAATCAATCGTTTTCAGAATCAACGGCATCAATGAGTCAGTTTGAGTGAAAACCAACAGAGCACACATCTCTCCATCACAACAACAATCTTTCTGTTGGTACAGGATCTTGTGCTGGAACAACATCGATCGGAGCTCGCAGGCTGGCTTCACATTTTCACATGATTCAGGAGAGAAAGCTTCAGGAAATGGGTGAGTCATCACGAACGCAGAATCGAATTGACTGAACTCGAGGGGATTCTGAAATGAGAAGTTTGATTGTGGGCGGAGTCTTCATGCGCTCTATCGCGCTCTACCGAAACTGAGAAAAATTGCGTGGGAAATCGAGAGACGCAAAGAAAATATGAAATTTTTAATGAAAAATTGAGAGATTCCGTACTTTTCTGGATTCTAACCCGGTGATCCCAATCCTTGATCTACTAAGCCACGCCCCCCCACCCCTCACCTCTGACCTACCGTATCACTAACACAACCACTATAAATTCTCCCCGGAATCATTGCCACCACGTCAGTCATATTCATCGAATGACACGGATAGTTCTCTCGATTATTCAGAAATTTGATGGCATCAGTGACACGTGGAAATATTGCTCGAGTGTAATTCAGTCTTGGCAGTCCCAACTCTCGATAAATCGCGGCGAGACCACATAGAAAACGAGGAAAAATGATGGGAAGTTCGGAGAATTTGTCTTGGAGGGCGCATGCTTTAACGAGTTCGGTTAGGCCCTGAAAAAGGAAATAGAAAAAAAGAAATAGAGGCTGGAGGAATCGAACCCCGGACCCTCAGATCTAAAATGAGGAGCGTTAACCAGTAGGCACAGGTAGTTGGCGTGCGGACCGCATGCGGATTCAGTCCTCTTTTCCGTCCGCATAGAGTCCGCAGCGGAAATATGGTCCGCTGCGGACTGTATATGGACGCAGCGTGGACTTCGGGAAAAGAGGTGGAAGTGGTCGGCAGGCGTCCGCGCGCGGACCGTATATGGACGCGCTGGCCGCGGCCGCGGGATGCAGCAGCTCTTCCAAAAGCTCTCGGACTTCTCTCGGATAATGATAATTTTTTAATCATTTATGGAGCTTTTACATTTCTTTTCCTATTTTTTCAATTTTTTCGCTTTTCTTTATGTTTTTTATATTCAAATTTCTCTTAATTAATTTGTTCGTGCAAAATTCTCTCATTTTACTGTGAATGATCAGAAAAATATTGTGGTTTCAGTCAGTCCGATGATCGCAAAAAGAGAAGCAGCAGCGAGAGCTAAAATGGAATCAATTCATCGATTTTCTCGAAGGTTTGTAATAGTATTCAGCATTTTCTATTCAAAATACACTTCTTTCAGTGAGGTAATTCGATGAAATTGGCCACTTCTCAAGCACAACACTGTATTTTTCCGGAGGGAGAAACCCATTTTCGAAAGTAAGTTAACAACTGACAACTGAACAATTATATTATATTTCACAATTAATTGATCTTCTTTTCAGAAATACAAAGGGAAAACAGAAGTCAGCGACTGAAAATGCTTCTACCACAATTGGATTTCGATGGATTTCAAGGACACGACTGCCGGACAAACATGTGATTTCTAAGTAATTCGCTGTGTTTTCTTCTTAATTTTATCATTTTAATGTTCCTTCTATCCTTCTTTTAATAAAATAGAAATTTTATCTCTAATCTTCTTTGTTAAATGATGATCTCAACCGGAAAATAAAGTAGGGAGAGGGCTGGCAGTGCGAGCGACTACGTCCGCGCGCGGACTCAAAACGGACCGTATACGGACCACATACAATGCCTTTCCGGATTCCTGCTGCGTCCACGCGCGGCCCGTATATCGTCCATATCGTGTCCGTGGCGGACGACCTGTGGGCCACGCGCATACAAATTGAAAGCCACCCAAAGGCATATAAGTTCCCACCAACTCACCATCGACTCATGATACTCTGGGTAAAACCGCAAGCTACGGTCCCAATCGATGCGATCAGTTTCTATACGAACTCTTTCAGCTTTATCCTTCGGAAATTCATCAAATGGATTCAGAAGAATATGTGCAATTGATTCACTCAGAAATGGTTGCAAAAGACGATTCGGAATGATTGGTTTCTCAATATCCATCTTTTGCTGAATCCTATCGGGAATCTTCCCAATATTGAAGACAACTGTTTCGCATTCCACCAAATGATGCGAAAGTTGGAGAAAAGTCAGCAGGAATTGAAGAAAAAATATCATATTTATTAAGTGGTGGTGGAGAGAATATATTAATTATTTTAAAATGAACAAGATTTGAAGAGGAACGTGGAGGAAAACAGAAAAACCAGATAGTTCAGGTGTAAAAATTATTAAAAAACAATAATTAAAACGTGACAGGAGAAGAATTTCCAGAGAGTTTTTAAATACAGAGTATCGAGAAGGAAAGAGATACTGATGGAAGAGGTGAGCAATTAGCGAACCGGGCTACGTCCCATACGACGTTCGAAGCGGTCTCCACCGGATTCGCGGTGTCCGAAACGACGTCCTCCCCCTGGCATTGTGATGGCGACGTCGATGAAGTCTCCGACTTCGAATTTGCATTGTTGAAGCTGAAAAAATAACTTTTGAGTGGGAAACAACCGAAAAAACAACATTTCCTTACCGTTTTGTTGTCATCGATGCCACGTTGTCCATTCATCGTGTTTCCAATTTCACGAAGAATATATCTTGGTGAATTCCGATCCGGCTGGACAACAGCGAAGTCGAATGTGATTCCCTTTCGTCTCGCATCCGGATTGATCTCTTTGATGAGATTTGTGAGCTCTCGCAGAGAGCAGTCCATCCTGGAATTGTTTTTTTGTTATTAAAAAACTCGAAAATTTGAAAAAGTGAATCTCACCAGGTATGCATGAGAAGTTCATTTGGCGGAACGGATCCTCCGTTTCGATTGTTGAATTCGCCGATCGGATTGTGTCGATTGTTGCCGCAGAAAACGCGGAGAAGCATTGGGCAGACCTTCTCACGATCCACTGGTTTATCCTGCCCAGCTACCACCTGGGATACCAGTTGTCCGTTGCTCATTTTTCTGAAAATTAGAAGAATTGAAAATAAATATCGAAAGTTCGATTAGGAAAAAAGCTTTGAAGTGAAAATCAATTAAAAATTAGTTTTTTGAAACGTTTTCTTTTTGAAAACCAAAAAATTAGGTTTCTACAAAAAAGTTTCGTATGTTTCACTTTTGGAATGAATAGAATATATCTCGGTGATATTTCAGTAATATTCATATACCCAGAACATAGAACACATGTTCAATCGAGTATATATTTTATTTAGTTTTTGGCAAAATTAAATTTTTATAGAAATTCACGCAGTTAGCCCTAAAAATGGGAAATTTTTGATAATCTAACCAATCAAACTTCTTGAAAATCACTTAAAAATTACAAAAAATCAAAGAAAAAACACAAAAATCAGTTTTTGTTGCACGAAAAACGTTCAGAAATTCGCACAAACATTCGAACGTAAGTGGGCGGAGTCTTTGTTGCAACCCGTGCACGCGGTTTTCGTTGTTTTGCCGCACGCAGTTGATTCTTTCGCAATTTTTTTCTCTCACATGTTACACGATTCTTAATCACATTTTGATGGATTTCCGAGTGTTTTCCAGATTTTTTGCATTGAAAAATTAATTTTCCGATTATTTTCTATCAGTGAAACATCAATTCGGTCAATTTAAATTTTTTTATCACCTGCCCTACTTTCATTGAAAAATCGATAACTATATTTCGTTTTCGTTTATCATTTGATTACCATTTTGCTATAATTTTTCGCAATTTTTTGAGTTTTCAGACCAGAAAATGGGCCAACACGGGGCGATTAGGCTGCAGAACGAGGTGCAAGAAGGCGTTGTGAGTTTGAAGAATTATTTTAAAACTAAAATTGGAAAGTGAAAAATGAAAAAAAGTGACTCATAAAATTAAAGAAGGCAAAACTGTGTCATAAGCATCTTTTTCTAAATTTCAATGAAAAATTTGTCGGTTTTGACAAAAAAAGCGGTATTCCCACGATTTTTTGCCTTTTGTTACGTGGAATGCAAATAAAAAATTATTTTCGGAATATTTTTTTCGAAGCGAACAAAAATGTTCAAAAACCCTTTTTCTGTCCTATTTCCGATCAAAATCCATTATTCCAGATGCCGGTACACGAGCTGACAGAAGAAGAACAATGGGCTGAGGAACACCGGAAAATGCACGAGAAGCATAAGGGACACGAGGCGATGCACATGGAAATGATGATAATTTTCATTATTTCTGTAGTCGTCGGACAGATTTTTCTGGTGACGTGGAAGAGGAAACATTTCAAGTCATATCAGGTAGGGAAATGGAGAGAAAATAGTGAGAAAACTCTGGGAAATATTCGAAAATCGTGAAAAAATCTTACTAGTGAAGGTCATTGAGTCAGTTTGGAGTGATGGGACGTGACCGTATATCATTGGAAAGCTTAGAAAATGCTGATTCCAAATATATATTAAGTTTTTGCCCTCGATGCCCGGTATTCGAGAAAACGGGGTCAAAGTTAGGTAAAATGACGAGCATTTTGAAATTCAATTGCAATTTTCGCGTATAATTCGTTATTGTTCCTCTCTGACCCTCTTTTTCTCGAATACCAGGCATCGAGGGCAAAAACTAAATATATATTTGGAATCAGCGTTTTTCCAGCTTTCCAATGATATACGGTCACGTTCCTTGACTCCACGGTTACTCTGAGGCCTTTCCTAGTTAGTAAAATGTGTAATTAAGCTGAAATTGATAGTTTTCAAGCAAAATTTTTTTTACAAAACTACATTTATTCGGTGAAAAAAGGAATTTTGACTATTTTTGCTAATTTTTTTCCGAAAAACCATTCAATATCTTCAATTCCAGATGTGTACCCTCATCGGAATGCTCACAATTCCCGTCTATGTGTGCTTCAATCGTTCCTGGTATCGTTTCCTTGCCACGTGGCTTGTCTTCTGCATATTCTCAGCATTCATATGGGTAAAAGCGTCGGCACAACATATCAGTGGTGGCACGCCGAGGTAATTGTTGAAGTTTGTCAAAGTTAAAGTTCAAATTTTTGTGCAGAATGGTGTACAAATGGTTTCTGTTTCTCCACAAGATGAGTTATGTTCTCGGTGTCATTGGATATTTGATAATGATGGCCGCTCTTCTTGGTTTTCATGTTCTTTTCGGAGTTACACAGCCAACTCTTATGGATATTGGTAAGAAACTGTACAAACTGTGAGGATTTTGATGCCTTGATTCACCTAAGCTCAAAACTCAGAACTGGTTGAAATCGGTCATTTTCTCTCAAAATTCCGTTTTTTCTGACTGAAAATTGGGGTTTTTGATGATATTTTGACAATTTTCAAATCGAAAACTGCATTTTCGAGTCATTTTGAGACTTTTTTGAGGGATTTCTGACATTTTTCACTCCGAACTTTGTCATTTTTTAACCCATTTCGATGCCGGAAAATCAATGCATTTTCATGGAATTTTTATCATTTTCGATGAGTTTTTAGTAATTTTTAGCGATTTTTAAGGTTTTGTGGTTTTTGAAGGGTTTTAACGACATAGCTTCCTTGATTTCATGATAAGATTATCATCAGAATTTTTTTTTCAAAATCAGCATGTCTCAGAATACCTTTTTTCTAAAAAAAATGCTCCAATTTCATTCTCAAGTCTTCAGAATACCGATGACGTCATCAACACCGTACAATTCAAACTATCCTTTGCTCATTTTCTAATCCTCATTTTCCAGGAATCCTATTCATGTTCTACGGTGTCTACTACGGAGTACTCGGCAGAGATTTCGCCCACATTTGTACGGCTAGAATGGCGTCGAGAATCGGGGTAATTACATGCTTAGTTCTTATTTAGAAAAGGGCAACGGCGGCTAATAAGGGTTTTGAGAAGAAAATGAAAGGGCGCTCCTCTTCGAAATCCGCCTTGAAATGACGAGTTTTCAATGGAAAATTCTCATTTTATATCCTGATTTTCCTTCTCGAAACTCATTTATTTTCAGTATTACACCTCTGAAGGCCTTCCCAAAAAGCACCTGGAAGACGGTGTTTGTGCGGTTTGTGCTGGTCGATTGGACGATTCTGATCACGTGCATGAGGCAGTTATTCAGAATAAGTTGGGCGAGGACGATGATGAAAAGTTGTATAAGTGAGTTTTGGCTAGAAATTAGAAAATTGTGAAATTAAATTAAAAAAGGAAATTTTCAGATTATCATGTGGACACGTGTTCCATGAGTTTTGTATCCGTGGATGGGTAGTCGTTGGAAAGTTACAAACATGTCCGTATTGTAAGGAGCGAGTGGATTTGCAGAGAATGTTTAAGAATCCGTGAGTTTGTGGACATCTGGATAAAAGGACAGACAGACAGACAACCGGGAATCTAGACGAAAGGGGAAAAAAGTTCATAAAATGAATTTTGAAAAGCTGTAAAGTTCTGTGTTCTTGAGACATCCGGGCGCACCGACAGACGCTACAGATTCTTGGACATCCGGACAGACAGACAGATAGATATTTGGGAAAGAAAAACGGCAGAAAATTTTCAAAAACTCTGAAAATCAGCTGTTTCTCGCATCAGTAATTACTCAATTTTGTGGACTTTGCTTGAAATTTGGGGACATCTGGATAAACAGCAACACCTTACAGACATATGTACAATAGAAATCTACTGGACAAACAGGCAGACAGTTAAAATTTGTTTGATTATCAATCGAAAAATCGCTGAAAATCCACTTTTTTCCCTCCAATTTCTTCCAATTCCAGATGGGAAAAACCTCACTTATTCTACGGAAAACTGCTCGACTGGATTCGTTATTTGGTGTGTTGGCAGCCACTCATTGTCACAGGAGTACAAGGAATCACCACGTGGCTTGGCCTGGAATGATAGGAATCCATTTGCCAAAGAAACTAACTAGAATATTAATAATTAATTTATTTTCCCCCATAGTCACAAAATGTCATTCCTTTACTGCATTTTTAACCGTTTTTCACAACCTTCTAAACCATTGCTTTGCCGGGAACCGGGTGATTTTTTCTCTTTTTGCAGCTAAATAATATGGATTTTTACGATTTTTATTCTGTTTTTTGAAACTTTTCGGCCGTTTTCAGCGGTTTTTATATCTATTTTGCCATTTTTATAACGTTGTGTTATAGATTTAGTTTTTATAGATGGATTCAAAAAGAACACTCGGATTGAACATCAGACAGAAAGAAGAGCCAAAACGGGTGCCGATCAAGGTGGCGAGTGTTTTTGGAGACGATGACGACGATGATATGGTGAGTTTTTGATAATTTTGATGCTATTTTTACTCCCGTTTCAACTTATTTTCCCACCGTTTTTGCAGCCAGCAACTGCGACAAACGCCGCATCGGCATCAGTGATTCGCGTGCAGAAACAAGCCGAACGAGAGCATCAGAAGGCGGAAGCGGAGGATCCGACGATTTTCGATTATGATGGGAATTATGATGAGATTCAGGCAATTAAGAATGAGAAGGTGGGTGATTTGAAAATAGAAAAAGCGGGAAAGTTGACAAAATGATGAATGGACATCCGGACTTATGTACAGACAGACATTTTAGATTCTGGATTTTGGTTCCCAAATTCTGGTTTTTGGATTCAGAATTTTGGTTTCTTGATTCTTGATTCTAATTATGGATCCTGGATTCAGAGTTTTGGATTCTGCATCCTGGAAACTGGATTCTGAAGCCTCCTATCTGATTTTTCAGATCCTGGATTTTTGTTCCCGAATTCTAGTTGTTGGATCCTAGACCCTGGATTCTTGATTCTTGATTGTAGATTCTAAATCCTGGATCCTGGATTCTGAATCCTAGATTCTTGGCTCTAGAATCTGTGTTCTGGATTCTGAATTTTGGATTCTGGATCCTGGGTTCTAGATTCTAGATTCTGCGTTCTAGATCCTGGATTCTCGGTTTTGAATTATGGATTCTAGATTCTAGATCCTGGATTCTAGATTCTGAACCCTAGATTCTGGTCCCTGGATTCTAGATTCTAGATTTGAATCCTGGATTCTGAATCTATTATTCTTAATTTATGATCCTGGATTCTAGTTCCCTAATTCTGGTTTTTGAATTCTGAATCCTGGATCCTGGATTCTGGATTCTGAATCCTGGATTTTGGATTCTGGATCCTGGATTCTAGATTTTAGATCCTGGATTCTTGATTCTGGATTCTGAATCCTTGATTCTAGACTCTGTGTTCTGGATTCTGAATCCTGGATTCTTGATTCTGAATTTTGGGTTCTGGATCCTGGATCTTTGATTCTATATTTTGGATCCTGGATTCTGGTTCCCAAACTCTAGTTGTTGGGTTCAGGATCTTGGATCCTGGATTCTGAATTCTTGATTCCATATTCTGCATTCTAGAATCACATGTGACGCCTAATTTCCTTTTTTTCAGAAAGAAGAAGCCCGAAAAGCGGACAAAAATCGTGAATCCAAGTACGCTGAAAGTATCATCAAAGCTCACGCACGTCGTCAACTCGAAACATTCTCCCGTGAAGAACGACAGCAAATCAAAGAGCGAGAAAAGGAGGGTGACGAGTTCGCCGATAAGGAAGTCTTCGTGACGGGAGCCTACCGTAAACAACAGGAAGAAGTCAAGAAATACAGGGAGCAGGAGGCAGAAGAAGCGGCGTTCAACGATATGACAAGTGTACAAAAGCAGAAAATGTGGGAGATGGGAATGGGAAGGACGTTGTTGAATGATTTGGCGAGGGATCCGACGGCGATTAAACAAAGGAAAAAGGAGCAGAAGAATGTGAGAAAACGAGAGGATTCTGGAGATGAAGAAGAAGAAAAGGACGATAAGAAGAAACCTGAGAAGTCAATCTACGATTCGGATTCAGAAGAGGAGAAGCCAAAGATTGAAGCTCCGCCCCAAAAGAATTTCGAAGGAGAACTGAAGCCTGGCCTCAATAAAGTAACGAAGAAAGCAACGACACGCGCTGAAAGAGTCCAACGAAATTTCACACCGACACCACCGTCTTCTGATGATGAAGGAGCTCCACGACCTGCTCCGCGAGCACTCGGAGATCATAGATCATCGAGAAGAAGTGGAAGTGGCTCACCCAGAAGATCCCGAGATTCTGGACGACGAGGCTCTGAAGTGGAGAAGACTGAAGAGCCGGTGAAAGCGCCGAAAATTTCGCTGAAGGAGAAGCTGAAACCGAAGAAAATCGATAAAGTGGCGAGGTTGGAGGGATTGAAGGAGATACTGAAGCAGAGGAATACGGAGAATGATATTGAAGAAGCGAGGCAGAGATATTTTGAGAGGAGGGAGCAGGGAATCGTTGTGCCGCCACTGTAATAATGGCTTTTTCATCATTTTTCAACTGAAATATTCCAATTTTTATGCGTTTTTTCTGTAATTTGGTCTCGATTTTCTCTGATTTCTCATCTCTATTGACTTTTGGTATTTTTTATTTATTTGTTTTTTCATTTTTTCGTCTCTTTGTTTCTCAAATGAAAGTTCGACTGTTCATTTTTCCCCTTTGTTTCTTTTTTCACTTTTATCGTCATTACTGGTATAATTTGCCAGTTTTATATTTTTATCCCCATGAATTCATGATTTTCATTTGAAAAAATTGCAGAAAATGGCATCGGAAACAACGGTTCCGAACCAGGAGCCGCACAGTTCCAGTAATAAGGATGAGTCGGCACGGTGAGTTGGAGAGAAATGAGTTGGAAATTGAATTTTTTGAGAGAAAAAGACACTCAGAAACGTAGAGATTTGAGAATTTTCTCCGGCACAAAATATATTTTTTTTTTGAAAAAGTCGAATTTGCGCTCCAGATGGCTCCAGTAAACTTCGGCTGAAAAAAGTTGCCGAAAATGACCCAAATCCGATCTGAAAACGCCGTAGGCGCACCAAAGTCGTTTTTTTCACTGGAAATGTTGGTAGCCGAGTCAAAAATAGCCGAAAACTCGAACATTTTCATTTGCAAGCTACCAAAACGCGTCTCAGGCACACCAGACTTTTCGTCTCGAAAAAGCTTTTCGTCCCGAAAAATTGCTGAAAATCGATCAAAAATTGCCAGTTTTTACATATCGATAAAACTCGAGCGTACATAGGATTTTGAACCATGTTTGATAAAAATTTCAAAAAATTGTGAAAAAGTTGTGCACTTTTTTTGACTCCGGGCCGAGAAATTTTGCAAGTCTGCATTTTTGTGTGTTTTTTTCAAAATTAAATACCTAACTTTCCTCGAAAAATTTAAATTTTCATGTTTGTCCCTTTTCCAGCCTGCTAAGCTAAAACTGGTTTAATTCCCCAATAAAAGTTCCAGATTCGAATGCAACATTTGCCTTGACGCCGCGAAGGACGCCGTCGTCTCTCTATGCGGTCACCTCTTCTGTTGGCCGTGTCTCAGTCAGTGGCTAGACACTCGTCCCAACAATCAAGTGTGTCCCGTCTGTAAAAGTGCTATCGATGGGAGTAAAGTAGGCGAAAAAACTCATTTAACGCGAAGAGAAACCGTCTGGAAATTCAGGTCGTCCCGATCTACGGTCGCGGTGGTGACTCATCGGATCCACGTGAAAAGATTCCGCCACGTCCGAAAGGACAGAGGACTGAACCGCCACCGGTAAGAGTTGTGTCGAGTGTGGATGGGCGGAGCCTGATTAAGCCTGTCTCCAGGGATGTGCGAATATGGAAATTTCGGAAACTTGGTTTTTCAATTTTTCAGTCAAAATCAATAAATATGCAGTAAAAACTTAAAATTTCGTTAATTTTGACACAGATGTGACGTTTTGGCACTATTCACGTTGGTTTTGCAGCAAATTCCCATTTTATCATCATGAAAATCTTTAGAATTTCGGAAATTTCTGAAAAATATCTCGGAAATATGAAAATTTCCGGCTAAAAACAGTTCCGGAAAAGTCGGAAATTTCGGATTTTCCGAATCCCGTTCCGCACATCCCTGCCTGTCTCTTCCATGTGCTAACCACAGCGACGGAAATCTACAAACCAAACTGCTCCTCGGAGGGGCGCACTTTCACACCCCTCTGAAATTTGAAAATTTCAGCACTTTTTCCCCAGTTATTTTTTCGAAGAGTATTTTTGGACTGTTCTCAGAGTTCCAAGAAAATATTGAACATAAAAAGTTTTAAAAAAAATAATCCGACTTTGTCGAAAAAATTTTCACTAGTGTTCAAAACTTGAGTTACAAAACTTAGTTTTTTTTGGGAATTATGAACCCAGTTTGCAATGAAATTTTATAAACTTGAGAAGAAGTGATTGAGCTGGAAAATATAATTTTTTCAAGTCGAAAAATCTGAAAGCGTTCTACTTAAAAAAAGGTAGGTTTTTTGGCCCTACTAGTCTGCAGGTGAGTTTAACTAGATTTGATTGCAAATAGATTATAAAGGTTTAGGTCTGGACATTGGGCAGATGACTGAGGTGTTTGAGGAGTTTTTTAAACAAATATTTTTCCGAAATTCTAAAAATACTTCACAAGACATGTCTGACCAGTAGACCAAAAAAAAATGACAACTGCTGGTGAAAGTTACGTAGAGGCTTTTACAAAAAACTCACTTACAGAAAAAAATCAGAATCAGAATTATGTTTTCATCTCAAACAAATGCACTTCATGACTTTTTTAAAGCATTATTTCAAAAAAGGGAAAACTTGGAAAATTTTTTCGAAAAAGTTGGATTATATTTTTTTACTTTTTATGTTCAATATTTTCTTGGAACTCTGAGAACAGTCCAAAAATACTCTTCGAAAAAATAACTGGGGAAAAAGTGCTGAAATTTTCAAATTTCAGAGGGGTGTGAAAGTGCGCCCCTCCGAGGAGCAGTTTGGTTTGTAGATTTCCGTCGCTGTGTGCTAACCCCCTCTCAACTAACCCATTTCAGCAATCATTCGGCGGATTCAACTGGGGCGCATTCAACGACGGTGGAATGATGGGCGGCGGCGGGGGACACAATGTGCACTTCTCGTTCGGAATTGGTACAGTAAATGGTCTATTCCCGTTGATGTTCATGCTCCCTTTCATTCAAGGCATCTTCCCGTTATCGTTTGTCGCTTCACTATTTGGAGGCCTTGGTGCAGGCAATGGACAAAACAATCAGGCTGGAGGAGGAGGAGATGGAGCTGCAGGACATGAGCATTCACATGGACAAGGTGATTAGGATATCTGGATGGACAGAGGCACAGATGGACATTCAGACAATGAGAGATTTTGTATTTTCACTGGAAATCTCTACCAGTTTTGAAAATGGAAATTCGGAAATCTGGATATTGGGATTCTGGAAACTGCTTTTTTATCTTAAGTTTCCAAGAAATCGGCTGAAAAATTAGACTTTTGTTATTAGCACTCCACTTTTCTTACAGCTGCGTCCCACCGCAAATGAGAGAGTATCGCTGAGAGACGCAGTTTTTTTTCTCACGCCGACACAAATTTTCAGTTTTTGACCTATTCTCGCATTTTTTCGTAGTACTTTTTGTAAATAGTTGTGAAATAATGCGAAATAGCTCAAAAACTATGAAACTCTGCGTCTCTCGTCGATATTCTCTCGTTTTTGTGGTGGGGCGCAATTGTAAGAAGGGGTGGGCTGCTAATAGCACGGCACAGTATTTACAACCGCGCTCTACCGGAATGCCCTTGAAAAAATCCTCTTTTTCTCTGAGTCTCTCAATTTCGCACACTGTTTTCTGTGGTTTCGCTAGAACGCAGTTGTAAAACGGGTGTCGTGCTAATACAAGTTTGATCAATATTTTCAACTGAAAAGTGGTTTTTTAAACCAATTTTGAAAAAAATTCAAAAACCTCACTTGAGGTTTTCTGCTTTTTTTCTCGTTGAAACGGTTTTCAACACAAGTACAGACATTTCAAAAAATACCTCGAAATTTCACACCCAATTCCCTATTTTCAGCCAATCGAGGAGCACATGGCGACCCAGCGCAATCAGGATCACGAATGGCTCAAGAAGAGGAATATCTATCGAATATCTTCAAATATATCGGCATTTTCATGCTTCTCTGGCTGTTTTTCGTCTAAATTCCCCCTCACTTTCTCGTGTTTTCATGATAATACATTCCTCATCCCTGTAATTCTTTTTTTTTCGTCTGAAAATACAAAAAAAAACCGTAAAATTGTATATGTAATACCATCCCTGTAATATTAATATTCCGTAATAATCCCGATTCGTTTTCCCTTTTTCTATCCTCTTTCCTCCCTGAAATCTGTGTTACTTTTCTTGTCCTTCTCTTTCCTATTTTCCTCGTCGATCGACCTTTTTTCCCGTTATTTTTTGGTATTTTCGCTAATATTACTACTAATTCATTACACAATTCCGATTAGATTGCTAGATTTTTCTTTGTATAAAAACGTTTATATTTGGGGTTTTTAATCTGAAAATATTGGTTATCAGTTACCATTTTTTAATATTTATTTTTTTTGTTGGTTTTTTGTGGCTTTCAAAATGTTAATTTTTCAATTCAGATGGTGTTCTTTTCGTGTAACAATTGCGGTGAGGCGTGCAAGAAGAATCAGGTAAATAGAGGATTTTCAGCAAGAAAATGTATTAAAAATGGAAAAATATTGAAGTTTTTCCGCAAAAAGTGCCTGTAGCCACGCCCACATCAGCGAATAAGTAGCAGCATTAACCACTTCACTACCTTTTTTTATGGGGTTATTCACCTCCGGAAAAAAACGTTTTTTCCATCGATTCATTTACCGGAAAAAACGGAAAAAACTGTTTTTTCCGGCAAATGAATCGATGGAAAAAACGATTTTTCCGAGGGTGAATAACCCCATTACAATTTTAGAAGATTTTCTTTTAAAAAACCACAACATTTCTTGAAAATACACAAAACATTACGAAATTTCCGTATAAAACTTGAATTCTGGTGGAAATGCTTGCGCGGAAATGCAAAAATCCGATTTTTCTCAATTTTCTATGGATTTTTTTCAAAAAATAATCTTCAAAAATAACAAATTTCAGGTCGAACGTCATCTGTTCCAATGCAGAAACACAACGTTCAGTTGCATCGATTGCCAGCTTGTTTATACGTGAGTGAGAGCGCCAAAGGCGCACCAGACACTGTTTTCCAACTGTATTTTTCAGCCGAGACACGTACAAAGACCACGTGAAATGTATCACTGAAAACCAGAAATACGGTGGAAAGAACTACGTTGAAAAGGAGAATAAAGGAGAGGCGAAACAGAATGCGTGGGTTGATCAAGTGAACAGAGCCATCGAGTTCGTAACCGATTCACAAGTGAAAGAGCTGCTGAAAAGTGTCGCCGGATTCGCGAATATTCCGAGAAAAGAGGCGAAATTCATCAATTTCCTCATCAACTCGTGTCGTCTACGTGATAAGAATTTGGCGTTGCGTGCGTGGCAAGCGATTGCAGCAGAGGCTGAAAAGATGAGAGAGGAGGCGATTCGGAAGCAGGAGGAGATGCAGAAACAGGAAAAGGTATCGAGGGGAGAGAGGAATATGACGTAGAACTGGACATCTTTAAAAGTTAAAAGTAATATGTATACATGAAAACAGAGACAAAAACCAGAAATGTAAAAACCATTTTTTGGTTTTTTTTTGCAAAAAAGTCTATTTTTCGACTACGTTTTCAAATATCGGTGAAAACTCAAGCGTACGAGCGATTTTTGTCTGTTTTTGATTAAAATTACAAAAATTTCGAAAATAGCTTTCCGAATAGAAAGATCACATCCATACGAAATGATAGGGTTACTTTTGATCGGATATCGGGAAAGATGGACAGACATCCGGACATCAGGATATCTGGAATCACTGACACACACCAATAATAACAGGGACAAAACGAAGAGATAAGAATATGAAGAGAATCAGAAACCTGAAAATATGGAAACACTGTATAAAATCGAAATAGTTTTTTTTTTTCACATTAGAGATCTAGAAATGATGTACATGAAAATCCAGAATTCCTTTAGAATTCTCAAAACAAGACATCTGGACAAACCGGAACATGAATTTCTGAGAATTCTAACATCCGGATCTTCAGAAATACAAATTCTTACTTATTAGGCATCTTGGTTTGAAAACCGAACACAATTATCTCTCCAGTTCAAATTCTGATCTCTCCCATCTTCCAGGCCCAGAAAGAAGCCGCCGCCGCAGCAAAGAAAGAAGCCGCTGAGAAGACTGGTGCCACGTCGTCATCTGCTCCAGAAGACGCAGATTCAGAAACCACACCATCAACGTTCAAATGGAAGAAAGTAATCAAGAGAAAACTGAAAGAAAACGGTGGAGAGATGAAAATCAAGAAGCTTCGGAAGGCTGTCTGCGAGGAGTATTCAACAAAGAACGGTGATTCAGATGACGTGGAGTCGCTATTCGATGAAAAACTTCAAAAATGTGGAGTCAGTGTGGAGGGAAAGAAGGTGTCGCTGGTTGCTTAATTTTCCTTATTTTTGATTTTTTTTGTTGAATTTTTTCCCCAATTGTTATTCACTGTTATTGTTATCCACTGTTCCAATTCGTTTTATGAAACTGTTTCTCCCGAATTGTCTCCCTTATAATTCCGTTATAATGCCAAAAGCCATTCATCCCCAGATCCATCCCCGCTCTTTGAACTCCTCTCTCTCTCTCTTCTATTGGACAAATTGAATGACCTCGTCTCTCGTCACGCAAGCATCTTCCCTACAGTCCCATTATTATTATCCAGAA
The DNA here is from genome assembly GCA_002259235.3 of Caenorhabditis latens. Classification (NCBI taxonomy): domain Eukaryota; kingdom Metazoa; phylum Nematoda; class Chromadorea; order Rhabditida; family Rhabditidae; genus Caenorhabditis; species Caenorhabditis latens. The sequence goes on from CM056094.1 coordinate 3,913,574, forward strand.
GTGTACACAGAGAGCGGGGACGGTAGGCCAATTAACTGCATTGAAATGTCACACGAGTGGAGAGAGAGAGAAATGACCAACCGGCCCTCTCCTCCGGGAAACTTCTCTTTTTGTATGGCTTGGAGAGTACTTTAGCTGCTGCTTAGCCGTTTCATCTCTCTTTTTTTTATTCCGTGTTTCCCTTTAGCAACAGTTTGATGATCTTTGGTAGGATATTCCGGAATCCTTCTCTAAGAAATTCTCATTCTTAGTTTGTATTTGTGCTACTGAAAAGTGAGAAACGCGCTCTAGTGCAAAGTTTTATATTTCGGTGGAGCGCGTTTTTGCAACTTCGCTCCATTGAATTTTAAAAAATTGGTTTTTTTCTGTGTCTCTTTACGTTTTTCCTCGATTCCCATAGAGCGCACTAGATGAAAATTTATATCAGTTTTGTAGATCAAATCTACGCCTTCATTTTCTATATTGACAACGTTTCTATTGGAAGCCACTAATTCAATCGGCTATAACTTTTCAGAGAATACTTGTAGAAAAAAGTGATCTACTACAAAAATGAAGCCCTTGAATTGGGCAATCCGAAACATATAAACTTTAAATAAATGGACAATTAGAAACCTTGCGAAAACACCGTTCAAAACTCTTAAACCTCGAGGCATAATGTAAAATTCCTCAGTTTTTGAGAAAATTTTTACAAGTCACATACGGTTTTTTTTCAGTGTTGATTTATATGATATGAGTAGATCAAGTTTAGTCTTTTATTTTTGTCGTTGACAACTTTTTCGTCCGAATTCTCTGTGAAAAGTTATTGTCTGTTGATTAAAGCCTCCACTTCAATGGGCTATAACATATCAGTGAAAACTCTTACGATAAAGTTGTCAACTACAAAAATGAAGTGTCTAACTAAAACTTTGTTAACAAGAAGAGTTGATTTTGATTTTACAATACGGGAGATCATGATGGGCTTTCAAACTTATCCATTTCTCAGATGTGCCATTTTTCACATGTCGTCTTAAAATGACCATAACTCTCTAGGGAGTGTCCGTACAGAAAAGTTGTCAACTACAAAAATGAAGCACCACTTTTAATCTGTAGGATCCAGTAAAAATCAATTTGTTGGGACAATAAGTATTACCATGACAAACTCACAAAGTTGGGCATACTCATTTCAACTGAAAACGGCCAATGTCTATATCTTTTTGACCGGTACTGTAGTTCAGTGTCCGTTGATTTTATTTTTGTTTTTTTTGAGATTCGAATTATCCCAAAAACCCTTCAAACATCCATGTTCAAATTCGTAAAGCGTCTGAGATCTGCGTTCTCAAAAAATTCATTCTTCTCGACATAGGCTATTAGCTCGGCACAGTTCTTACAACTGCGCTCCACCAAAATGCTCTTGAAAAATATCTCTTTTTCTCTGCGTCTATTAATATCGCACACAATTTTCTTCGGTTTCGGTAGAGCGCGGTTGTAAGAACCGTGTCGTGCTAATACTTATTTTTAGGATCGTCTTTTCTACAACTTTGCATTTCCTTAGATTTCTATAAATGAATCCATCTATTCAATGAACTCATTTCTTTCTCCAGTTCCCCCTCAATCACCAAATGAACAACAACGAACAACTCGTCCACCACTCCACCTCCTCCCCCTCCACGTCAATGCTTCTGAAGCCAATTAAGAAGACGTCGTCACGATTCTTGAGACTGTATTCATCGGATGGCCAGAGGAGTACTCGAATGGAATGTGATGAAAACACGACTTGTGCTCAGATATGCCAACAATTTTCGTGTGACGTCATCACTCTTCAAATTGGGAATTATCATTTTCGGTGGGTATTTGGTACTTATTTTTAAAAAGTTTAGTTTTAGAGAAAATCTTTCAGAAAAAAAGAGAGTAAAGAAAAATGAAGCTAATAAATAGTCCATTTATTTGACCACCCATCAAAATGAATCCAATTAAAAGTCGTTTTCTTTTAATGCAAAGTCCGCTAAAAGCCGCGAGGGCAATTACCGTCGGTATTTTGAAAACTGTTGTATCTTGAAAACTAGAGGAGATATAAGAAAGTTGTTCACTAACTCTACATGATATTTTAAGAGACAATCTCTGACTGGGTCGAGCATAGGTCTACAGGCCATTTTACACATGCGCCAAGTTGATCCGTTTTGACTGATTTTTTGATATGTTAGTACCCAAGGAATTCTAAGAATTTTATACCTACTAGATTAGGCTCCGCCCCCTTTGACCTACCGAAACGATCGATTGAAGTTGAAAAATGAAAAATTTTCTTTCGAAAGATAGAATCAAAATCTCTTCAGAAATGAATTGCCAGCCTTATTTTGTGCATTTTATAAGATAACTACTTTTTTCTAACTCTCCTGCATCATATAGAAAAAATCACTTTTTTGAAAAATTTGTCAATTTTTTCATGTTTTTCGGATTTTTCGGCTGGTCGAAGTACTGTGGTCCGAAGCAAATTTATGATGATAAGATACATATGTGTGTTGGATATCAAAAAACATAAACACCTCCTCCAGATTTTAGTGGCTAGCCGAGTTATGATCCAAAAAGTGACGAAATTTGATGCATTATAACGTACCCCCCTCCATGGTAAAAAATGGCTGGGTGACGAAAATCGAAAATGTTTCTGATTTGAGTTATTTAGAGTTAAAATAGTGCTCACACAATTTTTCAGACAATTCTGACCATGTTTCAGTGAGATACAGACACCTCTTCAAATTTTTCAAGCCAAAAAGTTTCAGCTTTTGTAACTTTCCAGATTATGACTCAAAATCTTAGAAACTTTGAGAAAATGATGGAATATACTTAAAGACCGCAACATTTTTTTCAAACTCAATTTTCCATTAAAATTTTAATCCTGGCCTGTCCTTCAGGTGAATGGAAGTACATTCCCAAATTTTTTTCCGAAAATATTCACTCTCTCCGAAGTTACATGACCTTTTAGTCAGCCATGGTTTCTACTGAATTTCTCTTGGGGAATTCTTTTGTTTTCCTGACCACGCAAAAAATATTTTCTATTTTCACGTCCAATCCTTAAAATTTTTGCAAAGTTTGGGAAAGTCCGAACCAGAAACCCTTTGAATAAAACCACGGCGTGTTATCCACTGAACTAAATGAGCACTAATGTGGCGCGGATAATAGGAAAATATATTTTTGACGTGATTTTTTAAAAATCAAGAGAATTATTTGAAGGATTTTCAGCCTATTTCGAGATAAAACATCAAATATCTGAAGTTCTACAATACGGATTTTTTAATTTTCAAGTGGGTCTAGATCGAAATTTTGCGTAAAATTTGATTCCGTCGAGAAACGATGCGAGTCTGACTTGCATTAACCTGAACTGTCGGAAAAACTATTTTTCCTTCTGAGCCTATTGTCTTCCGGCACCGGGAAAACCGCATTTTATGAACTATTGAGTTTTCAAATTTTGGCCACAGGAACCTGAAGAGATGACCAAAAAGAATATGTCAGAAAATAGATAAGTTATCACAGAAAGTTTCTTGGTGTGATGCCTCGAAGTTCAGCTGGCTCCCAAAAAAATTCGACAACACGAAAATTGAATTTTCTTTCAAAACCTATTAGAGTATGTCCAGAACTACTAGAAACACTAAAAAAACGATGCGAGTCTGACCTAGAACAAACTAAACGTGACATTTTTCTGTTCGAAGCAAAATGTTTTTTCACTTTTCTGAGAAAACCAATTATTTGGGTGAAACGTGAGTGGGTTCATTGAATTCTACGTACTTGATTACATGGGGGTAAACAGTTTTCATTCTGTTTTAGCGTTCTGAGCTCTCAGGGCAGACCGTCAAACATTTCAATACCCTCCTCATGACGCCCCAAGAGAAGAAAATGAAAAACTCCGCCCACGTTCATTGCGGTCCCTAAATATACTTCAAAAACACAAATAAATTTCTAAAAGGTAATTACAAAAATGAATGTTGGCATTTCATGCGCCAGAATACCTCCTTATCGTTGAACGACAAAGCAACCGGATATGAAATGGCAGGAAAGTTGAACAAAACGACAGAAACTGACATCAACTTATTTATTTGTGTTTTTGAAGTATATTCCATCATTTTCTCAAAGTTTCTAAGATTTTGAGTCATAATCTGGAAAGTTACAAAAGCTGAATTTTTTTGGCTGGAAAAATTTGAAGAGGTGTCTGTATCTCACTGAAACATGGCCAGAATTGTCTGAAAAATTGTGTGAGCACTATTTTAACTCTAAATAACTCAAATCAGAAACATTTTCGATTTTCGTCACCCAGCCATTTTTTACCATGGAGGGGGGTACGTTATAATGCATCAAATTTCGTCACTTTTTGGATCATAACTCGGCTAGCCACTAAAATCTGGAGGAGGTGTTTATATTTTTTGATATCCAACACACATATGTATCTTATCATCATAAATTTGCTTCGGACCACAGTACTTCGACCAGCCGAAAAATCCGAAAAACATGAAAAAATTGACAAATTTTTCAAAAAAGTGATTTTTTCTATATGATGCAGGAGAGTTAGAAAAAGTAGTTATCTTATAAATTGCACAAAATAAGGCTGGCAATTCATTTCTGAAGAGATTTTGATTCTATCTTTCGAAAGAAAAATTTTCATTTTTCAACTTCAATCGATCGTTTCGGTAGGTCAAAGGGGGCGGAGCCAAATTTGGTATGGTATAAAATTCTTAGAATTCCTAGGGTACTAACATATAGAAAAATCAGTCAAAACGGATCAACTTGGCGCATGTGTAAAATGGCCTGTAGACCTATGCTCGACCCAGTCAGAGATTGTCTCTTAAACATTTTGATAAATTTTCCGAATTATAGATTTTGAGATATAGGGGTGCAAACTTAATGCGTTGAGATATCAGATGACAAGAAACAGCTCAGCATTTGGAAAATAAGAAGGGCTGTAGAAAAAAGGTTAACTGATAAAATGTTTTTAATATAATTGAAAACAATTTACTAGTAGAACACTTTCTGTTATCTGACCCCTACGCTGAGATATCGCTATTTGGAATTTAGTGGCGAAAAGTGTTGAGAGGAGAGATGAGACGCAGAATAATGCTTATATTTCGAATGTTAAAAGAACGTTGTCAACTAACAAAATAATCTACTTAACGTTTTTTCTTATTTGCAATTATTTGATGGTCAATGTAGATCACGAGATATACCTGTTCGAAGTTGAAAATAAAGAACATGAGAGGGTCTGAGAGACAAAGAAATTGTGATGTATCTTGAAAACTAGAAATTATTTTTTAAAGTGTTTAATTAAGAAAGTATTTGTAATAACATTTCACACATTTTATCAATTAATCCCTCCTTAAAGTCTTCCACCCGCTCCGAATTATACATAGCTGCTTCAAGTTGAGAAATAGGATGCAGTCAAGAGGAGTCTGTTTTAGCCGTTGTATCGCAAAAACTAGTGATCATCAAGAAGTTTTTGTTACTAGCGAATTGAAGTGTGCAAAATTTCCCACATTTTACTAGTTGACAAATTTTTGATAGCTCTTTATAATTCTGAGATACAGATGATTGAAGTGAGGACTACAGTATTTCGCGTTTCTCAGTTGAAAATCCCCAACTTTGAGAGTGTGTTACGGTATTACTGATTGTTCCACAAAACGACTTTTAAGGGATTATACAGATCAAAAATAGAGCTTCATTTTTGTAGTTGACAGCTTTTTGTACGAACACTCCCTAGAGAGTTATGGTTATTTTTAGGAGACAGCAACAATCACTCTAGTTTTGCCCTGAAGTTTGTCGATTTGAGAGAGAGATGACTTTGTCGATACGTAACTCTCTAGGGAGTGCTCGTACAAAACAGTTGTCAACTACGAAAATGAAGTTTTACCCTGATCTGTATGACTCATTAGAAAACTACTCTACTGGGTGTGACAATCATAAATACCATGACGCACTCTCAAAGTAGGACAATTTCAACTAAAAACGCCAAGGTCCGTACTGTAGTCCGAGAAAGCGAAAGCTCTATAATATTTCACGCAAACTTTGATTACATGCTCCATTTTTCAGCCAACTCAAACCTGACACCTCTCCACTTGCCATCCTCCAAGATTTCTGTCGAATCCTAACAATGTCCGATGAAAACGAGAACAATACGGACACCACCCAGGCGCTCGAAGACATCCTTTCATACACGGACTCGCCGGCGTTCCGACATATTTTCAGCTTTTTTCTGGGCAGACCCAGAATTCGAGCGAAGAGTACCCTGAACTCAGATATTTTGAGTGAAGAAGTGACGATGCGGAAAGGAAAGTTGATTCACACGTGGCAAAATGCGAGAGCAGTGTTCTATAATTCTAATATCAGGTTGCAAACGAGTGAGTTTTGTAAAATAAAAAACGCTGAACATTTTTTTAGTTGAAAGTTTTTATTTATATCTAATGACTGCGGAGTTATAGGGGCTGGAAGTTAGACAAGGCGAGAGAGTGAGAGTGTGCAGACTCTCACTGTCTAACTTTCTAATAAATTGGTTTTTTGACCAATCCTCATTCCAGAAAACAACCAAGACGAAGCTCTACAAGTTAGAAATATGAAAGTGGATATTTACGAATCGAAGAAAGGAAGAGCCCTCCGACTCCGAGATGAAGACTCCTGCTATCTCATCATCTTTCAACGTCCCAATATTCTGGAGGCGTGGCTTACGAGAGCTCAACAAGTGGAAAAGAGCAATCATGTGGATGCGAGTGATGAGCAACTCACGTTGATACCCGAACAGATTTTGAATAATGAAGCGAGGATTCAGATTTTGAATTTGAGAAGGAATTCACTGATTTCAAGGCCACCGACGGAAAAGGTGAGTGGTTTGGAACATTTGAACCTCGCTTTTCTTTGAAAATTTCTTGAATTTGAAACTTTCCAATAGTTTCGGTAGAGCGCTGTTGTAAACACCGTACTGTCTTTGACAACTTGTAACTTTCATGGAACTCTCCCACCATAAAAATGGCCAAATTAAAATACGATGTGATATTTTTGCTGTGTCCAAAATAAAATTCGTCGGACAGTCAGGTGGCACCGAAATACACAGTCAAAGTGGGTAATTTTTCACTGAAAAACCCAAATTTTATAACTTTTTGAGCGGTACTGTAACTGCCTTCGAGTTAGATCGGTTCGGTCTTCCTAATAACGGTAATACGGTAGTACGGTAGTAGCTATCCGTAATCCAAGTTTATAACAAGGTTAAGACTAGAGAATTTTATTCAGTGCTCTATTAGCTGAATTTATATGTAGATGAAGGTCATTACTCAGCGTCCAGGAACATGTTGTCGTTTTTGAGTTCCTATGATAGACAATAATTCTCTCACTAAACCTCATTCCTCCCCATTTCCAGTCAATGGCTCCGCTCGGCTACATCGACGATCTCTACCGTGTCCATTCCCTTCAAGTCATCGACCTCTCTGCCAATCAAATCCTCTCATTCCCAATCCAACTAACCCTTCTTTCCCATCTCCGTCAACTGAATCTATCATCCAATTACATATCCTCTGTACCAAACGAATGCTCAAATATGCGACGTCTACAGTATCTGAATCTATCAAATAATCAATTGGATAGTCTACCAGATTCTATTAGTGAACTACAGAATCTGGTGAACTTGGATGTCTGTTTCAATCAGTTTTCGCAGGTTTGTGTCAGGGATTTTTTCCAACATACTCATTTAATAACCTTTCAGATTCCTCCCTGCCTATTCCACTTATCCCTCGACATGTGGCGACTAGCTGGTAACAATATTGAGAAGATCGATAGGGTTGGAGAACTAAAAATCCAGAAAATTGATCTACGACGGAATGTTCTTTCCACGTCATTCCGATTGGATATCGAGAATATCACTCACTTGGACTTGAGGGATAACTCAATGGTTTCAACGGTTCACTTGACTAATTTGAGGTTTTTGAAAGTAAGTTGTCCACTTGTGTGTCTGTAGTTCCACATGTCCATTTTCAGGTTATACATTGTGAACGTCTCCAACTAACAAGCCTTCATTTAAGTGGGGAGAGTTTGACTCATGTGTATGCTGATCATAATTGTAAGTTTTTTTCTATCAATTGATCAAACACTAAATTGTCGATGGAGCGCACTTACCAAACTTCTACCAACGTTATGCAGAAAGTAGGTTCTATTGATAACTGCGAAATTATCATTGGAGCGCACTTTCCTTTGTTTGTACAGCAAATGCGCTCTATTGAGGAAAGCTAGATTATCTATAGAGCGCACTTACCAAACCTCAAGCATTGAAATTACGCTCTGTTGATAACACTGAGATTATCAATGAAGCGCACTGACATATGTACATACCTTATAACTTTTTTCCAGTACTCGACTCCCTCGTTGTCATGCCCCTCCCGCAAAACCTCCAAACTCTATCACTGTCCTACAATCACTTCCAAAACCTGCCTGATTGGATTTCAGAGTGTCCTAATTTGACATTTCTCAGAGCGAATAATAATGGATTGGTCGCATTGCCGGAGAGGTTGGTTTTTGTTTAGAGACGCACAGAAGCCAGAGTGTCTGCTTCTCTGCACTCTCTCTCACCTCACCTGTGCGAGCTCTCATCTTCTAGTTGGTGTATCTCATTGGGATTAGAAGTTATCAAAAAGTTGTCAACTGGTGAAATGTTGCAAATTGTATACAGAACATTTTGTCAGTTGATATTTTTTTTGTAGCTATTCAACTTTTTGAGATAGGAACGTTTAAAGGTACCTTGTCAGAACAATCAAAAATTATTCCAGAATCTTCTTCTCCCCATCCCTCCGCTCCATCTTTGCGTTCGTCAACGAGATCGCGCATCTCCCGGATTTCGGAGAAGAGAACTGTCTGGAGACATTGATTCTGTACAAAAATAAGATTTCATCTCTTCCCAAACACTTTTTCAGTGTTTTACCAAGGTAAACGATTCAACATTTTTATGAAAACAAACATTTATCGGGGTTTCAGGTTACGCCAACTGAACATTTCCTCCAACTTAATCGAATTGCTGCCATATTTCGACGGGTCATCGTTTTGCAGAGTGCAGGTAAGACTTTTCGGGATCGCCTCCTGAAAATAAGAATCGAAATCTTGCAGATCCTCCGTGCCGCCAACAACTACCTAACCGAGAACAGTGTCCCAGTTATCGTCAACATGAAGCATCTGAAAGTCATCGATTTGAGTCATAACCGTCTAAACTCATTTGACGATAGCGCCTTGAGCTCATTGGAATTACTAGAGGACCTTAACCTAAGCTCCAATCGACTGACTCGTCTAGCTGATTGCCTTTCTCTTCTCCCATGCCTTCAGATTCTCCGAGCACATTCCAATCAGTTGGTTCATGTACCCGAGTTACAGGCTGCTGCACAACTTCATGTAAGTCGTATTAACCTTTGATCCCAAAAACATAAATTTCCAGACAATCGACCTGTCCTCCAACAACATCTCCCTTGGAACATTGCAATTCAAGGCTCCACCAAATCTACGTCACTTTGATGTCACCTGCAATTCCGGAGACTTTGATACCGAGAACTTTCCGGAAAATGCAAATATGCACTCGAAGATGAACACGATTAATATCTCGGAAGGACCTCAGAACTTGTTTGGTTTTCAAATAGGAGTGTCCGGATCGAGGGGCATGAAGAATAAGTGAGTTGGAATGACTGGCCTAAAGGATTTCTTATTGAAATTCGCTGAGCATCGGCTCATGGAAGATACGGCTAAGCAGACTTGCCACGGACCGGGCCGCCCCGATCCGGCCCGTTTTGAATCAAAATTTGAATAAAAAATTTGAAAGTTAGAATTCAGTCAAAAGGTTAATATGTATGATAATCTGAGCACTTTTGATATACATTTTCGAAAAATTTCAAATAATTTTGTTAAAAACGAGTACCCATTTTTGAATCCGGGCCGACCTGACCAGGCGAAATTTCAGTCCTTCCCACCACGGGCCAGTCCAATTTTCGACAAGTCTGCGGATAAGATTTTGGGGTGAAATTAGTTTCTCTGCAGACCTGCTGCGTCGCTGTAAAACTTGAACAAAGTGTGCTACCGTAACCCTAATGTCTAGTAGAGCGGTCTTAACAACAGAATTTCAGCCTACCCACAAAAAGCTGAATGGAAACGGAAATGGATTTATTTTTTCACTCAACGGAATGCTAATTTTTCAACCTTTCAGCTCTAACAACCTAAAACTTTCAGACAATGCATTCGTCAAGTCCGCGTGGAAAACACTTTTGGATTCATCGACGGTGGATCAAACTCCTACATGTCCTCCTCGATTTGCAGATTTTTGACATCTTATCTCAAAGAGAATGTAAGATTCTTAAAATTTAAAGTACAATTATCCTATTCCTAATTTTTAGGTCACATCAGACATCCGATCGATTCTTCTCAGATGTCATTGTGAACTGGGAGAGGAAGGAGAACGGTTAGGAGCTAGTGTGATGATTATCCGGCTCCATGAACGACGCCTTGAAATAGCATCTACTGGAACTATGAGTGCAGCAGTTGCTAGGAATCAGAAGCTGAAGACAATGTAAGAATACAGTTTCAAGAATTTCAATTTATATTTCTAATACATTCAGAATCAACGGACGATATGAGATAGATGACGATGAGTACTCCAGAATCCGTGACGCTCATGGATTCCTTGACGAAGAGAATCGAATAAATGGAGTCATTGGAACATCCAAACAAATCGGTCACTTCTCCACTTTTCCTGTCGTTTTACCGACTCATTCCTATAAAAACATACGATTATCGGAGGACATTGAGGGATTGATTGTGGCGAATAGCATGGTTTGGAGTATGTTGACAATGGAGGACTTGAATTCGGCATTTCATAATAATCGGAGTCCGATTGTGGTGGCTAAAAAGATACAGGTAAGAAGGGGGTGTCGATTGTTGTTTGATTAATTGAAGCTCCGCCTACTTAGAGGGTCTCAGCCTAGGTGTACTTTGGCTGTTTTCAGTTTAAATTGTCTAACTTTAAGAGTGTGTCATGGTGATTCTGATTGTCACACCCAGTAGGTTCTTGAAGAATCACCCAGATTTAAAAGAGAGCTCCAATTTTGTAATTGACATCTTTTTTGTACGGACAATCCTTAGAGAGTTATGGTCATTTTACGACGAAAGCTCGAAAATCGCACTGAAATTGGTCAATTTGAGGGAGCAATTACTTTGCCGATACGTAACGTTCTAGGACAAAAAAGTTGTCAACTACAAAAATGGAGTTCTACTCTTGATCTGTTCGATTCCAAAAAAAAAATTATTCTGTGGGACAGTTAGTTTTACCATGACACACTCTCAAAGTTTTTCAACTGAAAAAGCAAATTATGAGAGCTTTGGCCGGTATTGTAGGTTCTATACAACACCGCGTTGGTGAAGACAGAGCTTAATCCCGATTTGAGAACTGGCGCAATTTTGTATGAACCATTTTAGTCAACATTATACTCTTGAAATACATTGAAACGGGATAATTTCACGCTTAAAAGTTTTAGCTTGCTGCAAAATTGTCGGAAATTGTTTTTTGAAAAAGTCTAGTTTTTGACTAAAGAATTCAAATTTTTATCAAAAGGCGAAAATGTATGGTAATGTAAGCACTTTCACTCAACATTCTTGAAAAATTTCGAAAAGTTTTGTTGAAAAATGAGTAGTGATTCTTGATTTCAGACCGATGTTTCACAAGTCTGTAACCTATGAAATGAACAGATGAAAACACAATTTTGAAAATTGCACAGATCGCTTTTTTATTTGCTAAAAATTAAACAAAACCAATTTAGGACCAACTGCAATCCTATGACTATGGTGGAAACTCCAACATCTTGGTGCTTCGAAGAATCAAACCTCAGATGACTTTCAATGGATTCTCTACAGTATCTTCTTCGAATCAAATGTCACCTGAGATAAGAGATCCTGCAAGACCAAAGATTGATGAACAGTGAGTTTTCTGTACTTCAGCAAACGCGCTCTACTGAAACAAAAACAATCCTTCCAGACTAGTCCTCGCTGTCCCTGCCCTTATCCTCCCTGAATACCATCCATCTCCACCTGGTCCTCCACCTCCTCCACCTCCTCCAGTTCCTGCAATCCGTCATCGTACTCCATCCCCTCCACCACCACCACTACCACTATCAACTCCTCCACCAGTTTCAGAACTTGAAGAAATTAATATTCATCAAAGTGCCACCTCATCTGGATACACTCTTTCGATTGATCGATTTTATAGCAGCAGTAGTACTGTATCCTCGAGAAGACAATTTAATGAAACTAGGGATCTGTTGAGTAAATCATTGAAGTTGAGCCCTCCGAATACGGTCACTTTTAATATTTGAATTGTGTTCTATAGGAAATGTTTTGATTATTGATACGGGTTGTGTTATCTAGGAGCGATTAATAAACAATTTTTTACAATACAAAAAAGTCCAAGGTATAAATGCAAAACAGGGTGATTTGAGAGGCTTCCTGGAAAATGGTTGGGTAAAAATTGATTTTGTAATTTCACTATTGTCGAAATAAAAAAAGTGATACCCGGTGTTTGCGGACTTAGTGCTAATTTTAATAATTTTGCACTAAGTCCGCAAACACGGGGTATCACTTTTTTTATTTCGACAATAGATTCTTGAAAAATGTTTAGAAAGAGGGAGTTGTCAGGATGAGTTTGCAGAAATCATGTTTGTTGTTCTGAAAATTTCTCGAATAAACTTTATTTCCTGAATGTATTAAGTAGATTCCAAGTTTATCACAACCAGTGATATTCTAAAAACTAATAATCGGTTCATTCTAAAAAAAAGACAGAGAGGAGAAACAGCAAAATCTCAGTTTATTGAGAAGTGGCGCAAATAAAAGTTGTAAGACGTAAAAACCCATTTTGTGGGAAAATTGGGGAAGAACGAAATGGATGAGAAAGGTAAAATTAACAACAACTTTTGGGTCTCGTGATAATAAAGATACAATGGAAAAAAAGAGACTGGTTACAAAATTTTCATGGTTGTGTTGACAGTTTCAAAGTAGTTGAAGAAGGAGAGAGGCGAGTCGACGAGCATTGTGTTGAAGAAGTACCAGGCAGGGAGCATGAACATGAGAGCGATTAAAATCATGAAGCGGTGGTAGCAGGCTTGGTACTGAACATTAATTTGTAATTTTTTGGACGGATTCTGATAAAACTAACCTTAAAATTTCTCCGTTTATTGAGCTGAACCATGTACTCCTCCCACTCATCGAGCTCTTCCAAGGTGTAACTGAAGCGGTGTTTTCTGACGGATTCCGGGTCTTTTGGGTCGATGTCTTTTTGCCTAAAAACGGTAAATGATTTTTAGTTTTCTAAATTTTAGAAGAACTTACAAAAGAGCACGTCCTCTCTTCTGATCGCTATAAACCGCCCATATGTACAAAACTAGAAGGATGAAAGATGCAAAGAAGATGAATGTCTCGACGTAAAGAGTGAATCTCTTCCAGAAGGACCCACGCTCTGACACCATTTCAATCATCATTTTGATCCAGATATCCAAGAAGAGAACCAGGAAGCAACTGTTCACCCACACATATCTGTCCATGTCGACGATGTAGTCGTGGACAATCACATCCAATTTCCGGTTTCTATCCTTGATCTCCGCTGCGATGTCGGCAGCGGTTTTCAGCTTCTCCAACTCTTCCGGTGCCTCCTCCGGATCTTTTGGCTCCATGTTGATCTTGATTTGAACCATCTTCGAGCTGCAAGATTTTGATTATTGATATCGTATAGTGAGAAAAAAGCATTAAAAAACGAGCCGGGGATAGCATATATCTTATTTTCTCGTTAAGCTGTTCGAAAGTATAAAGGGGCGGAGCTTTTTCACTTCAGCTCCTTGCGTTTTTTCTAATTCTTCTCAGGGGGCGGAGTCAACGAAGTCAGAAGCAAAGCGGTCGCGATGCGTGTTGCTCTTTCAGCCCGGCGGAGCACTTCCACATGGAGCTCTGCCGATTGAGACAGTCGCATAGCGGTTGCGTCGCGTGTTAACAAGCTTATCATTTATCACGGATTAGTGAAGTCCTCGGGGCTTATCCTCATGAGATGTTGCAATAAAGCTTTTCTTTGTAAATCAACACTGAGGGACGAAAGAAAAACGGTTTAATTTTGTCACTACATTCATGACTCGTCATATTCACTGAGTAGCGACTTAGAAATCTTTTACAAACTTTGACTTTATTTCCCACTAAAAAGTTCAGACTATAGACGAAAATCATGTAACACAAATCCACTACATTACGAAGAAGACGTGTGAAAAAATCGAAAGGGATTTGTGGAATTTTGTGAGAAAAAAACATAAGGAGAAGCAGGGAGAATGGAGTGCGGAAGTTGAAAATAATCACATGAATGAGAGGAGGAGATTTCAGAGATAACAGAGTGAGGGGACGGCGGATAAGGGGTGGGAGAGATGGAAGAGGGGCTCTTGATGAGAGGGGCTTCGTGGAAAAAATGGACATTCGGTGATATGAATTCCAACTTGATCAATACCCGCGAGCCATCGAAATTAGCATTCCAACGAGACAGATGGCGAGGAAACCGCAGATGCGATTCTGAAAAGTGTATTTTTAGAAAAGTTAACGGTTCAATGGATAAGAAGTCAAATTCTACGTCACTACGTCAAAAGAAGAGTATGATAAAGAGATTTGGAAACTCTACTCTCGTTTAATGAGGGGCAAAGTTTGACGAGAGTTTGAAAGGGATGGTTGGAAAAACGGAGGTTGTGGGGATTCGTAACCTAGCTTCCATTTTGAACGGATATCAACGTGTTTAGAGGAGGGACTATCAGGACTATCAGAGTTACCATGTAAAACCAAAATAAGAATAAAACCTTAGAAGTCTGGGTCAGTAGCTGCTGAAAACCTGCATTCATGCTTTTTAAAGCTGCTTGTTAGTTCTATAATATAGTCTAGTTTTGCGACAAGTGTATACGTTTTGTCAGTGATTTGTTATTTCATAGTTATATTCATATATTGCACATGCCATCCGCCATATACTCTCAAAATCCAAATCCCCTCTTCCAAATTGAAGGTTTCCGCGTATCAGATGTTCTGAATCCAAAAGATTTACTGGTTACTGTACTGTAATGATTTCAAAATCCAAAAGCTTTCAGCCAAAAGCATTATGTCTTTGGTACATCTCCAAACTTATTCACAGTCGCAGAATCTCTAGGAATTTAGAAATCCAAACAAACAATTATGTTTTCAGTCCATCTTTTTCAATGTTTTTCTCTCCTTCACACATCACCTGATATTTCAACCGATAACCTTCCCACATAGACGACATTCTAGAGCAATTTACTGACATTTGCCGGTTTTCCGATTCCCGCAAACTTCTAATCACAGCGCGTCTAACTGAGCTGAGCATAAACAATTTGAGAAGAAAATGTTAGAAGTCTACGACCTGGCACCGTGACAAGGGAGTAAGACCAACTCACAAAAAGTGTATAATCTCCTTTCAACTCATCGATTCGGAAATTCATTTGAGCAATGGTTCGGTGATCATATTCGGGGATGTCATCTTCACTGATGTAGACTTCGTCAGCCTCAAGGGCGCATCTGAAAACAAAAAAAAACAATAGAAAAACAGAGGCGTGCTGAAAAACAAGAACTCACTTGAACTCATACTTGTTTTTCAAGTGGAATCCACCGATAACAATGAGCAGAGAGCAGGTGATCACTGTGGCATACGGCCAGAGTTGATGGAGTACAGAGTCTTTTGATGCATACGTTGTGATGAGGAAGGGACTTGCTGCAGCGATGATGGAACATGCGAACCAGACGAGGAACACTGCCTGGAATAATTGGTGGTTTAGGTTTGCGATTGGAAGACTCGAACTGGTGTCAATAGGGAATAAATTTGGTTTTCACGTTTGAGGCCAGGACTACCTATGCATAGACGGCTCTATTGACAACAATCCATTGTTTTTATTTGAAGTAATTATATTTATCTGAAAGCCCTTAAAATGCTCTACATATGGTATAAAAACCAGTTCACTACCTTAAACTTGTAATAAGTTATGCGTCTTCAAAGTTTGATAGCAGAGGAGAGAGAGAGAGGGAGAGAGGCAGAGAAACGAGAGTCTCTATCTTCTCTGCGCCTCTCTTCCATCATAGTTTGAAGAAAACTGTAGATCCATGTACCGTAACTTACACTAATATGAAACCAACACTCGCCCAACTTGACATTCACTAAAAGAGCTCTCATCACTTCCATCTCTTTTCTATGTTGCAGAATTCTCGTTTGCTCGGCCATCTGCCATCGTGTTTCTTCAAAGTATCTGTCTTCTTCTCCAAAATCATCGCCTTCTTCCTCCTCTTCCTCTTCTTCCTCATCATCATTTTCCTCTTCACCATCTTCCCGTATTTCAACAACTTTTGATTTATTCCTTGCTCCTGCATACGTGTAAAGCTGGTTGATCTGACGTTTCACCCGTTCCAGAGCAACTGCATCTCCGACGAGCTCTCCATCCAGATACCTCTCGAAGTCACTTTTCATGAATGACATGCTGAAAAGAGGGATTAAAAAAGGGGATAAGTACATGAGATTTCTGTAATCCCATATGCTATTATTAGCCGAACATAGCTAATCTCAGAAAAAAGACTACAAAGGAAATAGGATAAAAAACAGATAATGCTATACAAACTCTGGGGGATTAGAGCATGGCAAAATATGTTTATGCATACTCGGAGACTGAAAAACAAATTATATTTATCACGGGATTTCAAAAGTACTAATACTTGAAAAAGGGCGATCAGTGTGTAGGTTGGAATTATAGGGGTTGGCGGTTTCTGCTCGAGAGGACAGAAGTAATGAGGGGGTTATGTCTTCTCAAGAATGTTGATATGAAATATTTCGCTGAAGAAGTTTTCCAAGAGCAAAAAACCGAGAGAATTACACAGATGGACAAAGTTTTCAATACGAACACGGGAAATGTCTAAATGGGTACGTAATAATTGTTAGGAAAAAACTCTCGAAATGGGGCGTCCCCACATTTTTTCCGGTCATTTTGGAAAACAGTCAATTTTTGTCGCAGAGTAGGGAAACTTTCACAGACCCTGAAAGCAAAGCTGGGGTCGCGATTTCCATAGTTTCAAAAATATAGGTTTATTTTTAACCGTTTTATGACTGTCCGGGACGCGCGAGATGTCCCAACTCGTCCCATTTCGAGAACTGTTAGGAAATGGAAAACTAATTACGAGTATGACAGAAGACTCAAAATGGTAAAGCTCAACTTGCGGAAATAACACTTCCTTGGCTTTATGAGTTAGAGATTTAGAAATGAGCTGTATATACATTTTTTAGCTCGTTTCGTCACCACAAAAAGTTTTTGAATTCCCTCGGGTTCTGAGGTCATTTCGAGTTTAGATTGTCTCACAGCGTCACTAGTTACCAACAATAGGTAGATCAAATATACTGATTCATTTTTGTAAATGATACCGCCTTATCTGGGGAATTCATAGTGTCTTTACTTAACAGACATTTCATCTTAAAGAAAGTGATTGTATTAGCCTGTTTGGTACGTTCTGATGACTGGCATATTCCAGACAACTTTTGAAACATTCTTAACACTTTTCTTCATTAACCAAGTTGTTACAGTTTGGAACGTCCTGGTTTCAAAATTTCAAGGTTGTGAAACGAATGGGTTCCGAGATGGCATTGTTTTGAAATGTCTAGGTTTTGAATTGGCCTGATTTTAAAACGACCATGATTACGTAGTGTGTATTTTTCTCCTCTCAACTTGTCAACTAAAAAGTTCATCGTATTCCCACGTGACCTTTTCCTAACTTCCAACGTCAAATTTAACAGAGCGTGAGATTTCCAGCACTAACGTGACACGTTCCAGATAAACCAGAACCGTGGCATGAATTATACTCGACGAGTGGAATCAGTTCTCATTTCAATCAACTTTCGAATAGGATGTTCGCCTTCCCTAATATACTTTAAACGGTGAGTTCCAAAAGAAAAAAGAAAATTAGTTCGTCTCAAAATACATAGAGCAGTAAATTGAGACAGATATTAAAGGATCTCATATCTGTTCTGACAAAGACTTATTCTGCCAGTTTCAGGTGAAGTTGGCTGATGATGGAGAACAACGGAGCGACGATGGAATGGAGTGAGGACGTCTGTGACCGATAGCAAGTTCCCCTCCACCTAGATTACTAGTTTTCCTTTAGGTCTTAGACAGTACTGTAGTCCCGCTCATTCCTCTGATTCTGGAGCTATTTCTTAGCTTGAATCATGGTACCTAGTACGTAGATCACGCCTATGGCGTGCTCCTTAATCATATATTTTTAGTTAGTACTGTACTGCTGCTCTTTTGTATATTCTAGCTCTTTTCAATGACCATATTAAAACTATTACATTCCCACGTACCTTCCTCAGTACTGCGTCTACTCACGAAGCCTCAAGAAGACCAAACCAGAAGTGAAGACAAGATGTTACGACCCAATTATTGAACTTTTTTTTGTCCTCCTTTCTCATAACCATTTTCTTGTTTTTGCGGCGTGTACACTTCTCTAAATACCCAATGCCCAATAAATTTGTTTTTATCCTCCCGAATGACATGATTACAGTACTTCAAGAGTACCTAATCATGTCATTCTGCTTGTTCACATTGCAAATTTTTCGCTTTTTACACACGGAATTGAGAACGGAAAAAATAGCTGTCATATAATTGAGGAAGCTTTGAAGAACCTGATTTTCACAAAATTGCTCGAAAACTAGATAAATAGAATGTCTAAACATTTTTAGGATTTCAGAAACGTGAGTCTTTATTATCAGTGAGTATTGGAAACTGATATTCCATGCTAGTTTCTACTTGAAAATAATAAAATCCCTAACTTCCTAACTTCACGGGTCTGAGGTGAGATCTGAAATTAGACGCGTTCCACTAGACTTGGAGGGAAATTCAAATCAATATTTTTTGATTCGCTGTTTCGTTGTGGCATTTTGATACGCAGCTTAATCGACCACTTTGTGAGCCGGTTTATGTCTGTTTTCCCGCACTTTTGGTCTGTTTTTTCGACTGTCGCCGTGAAACTTCTACTTGATGGTCTTTGTTGGCACGGTGCCAACCGTTGTACGATGGAGAGCGGTTTCGAGACCTCGTGTTGAGGAGGTTTATAGGTTTGGTGAACCCAAACCTACTCAAGAAGTGAGAGAGACAGTAACTTAGAAAGCAAGACAAAGTGGAATAAATTAAAACGGTTTATTAAAGTTATTCTCAAGAAGATAGATACCTTTGCCTGGCGATGATGAGCGCATGGTTCCGGAGGAGGAAGCACTGGACGAGCGGGAAGGCATGATGAAGTTGTAGATTCTTGAGTGGCGAAGGAGGCGCGATAACTCTAAGATACCGAGTAGATGTTTCTCGAAAGCTTCCGTTGACTTTGCCACGTAGTAGAGGTCGTCCCGGTGAGAAGAGGTAGTGCATGTCACTCGGTTAGTGGGTAAGGTAACTTATCAATCTTTGAGGGTAACGATAGGTTCACCGATGTAATCTTTTTTAATTAGGCGTTAAGGTGTCTTCGAGTAAGATTGACTCAGTTGGGGAAATAGATGGAAGATTATTTCCACGACACCTCGCGCCCAGCACTGCTATGCTAGTTCAGATGTGTTCACGTTGAAAAAGTCAACTTTCGTTTCATATTTTCAAAAAAAAAATTCAGATCATTTTAAATGAAAGCCCAATTCCAAATACAAAACACTGTTGTCACATTATATGAATAATTCAAAGCGAAACAAGCCGACAATGGCAGCCCACCTGCCAGAACATGATAATTAGTCTTCCCCTTCTGTCTCCCTCCCCGCATGCATGTCTCTGTTAATTACAAGGTCGCACATCGGCTGTCACGAAGACCTCCCTCTCCTTCTGTCTGCAAAATGTTGCACTTTTACAACCTTTTATCAGTCTTTCGGATCGGAAAAGATGAAATGATAAGGCTGCCAAGTTTCTACTTTACACATGAATTTTGATACCGCTAAATTTTTCGTTTTTTCAACGTCCTCGCTGACCTAGTAATTTAACAATTACATTGTCGCAACATTTAGGTTTTAATGGGTCAGCAAGTCTCTTTCTCTATTATGATGCCTTCCGTTTGACCTCGATACCAAGTTGGTATGTACTTCCTCGCCGGATAACCTATCTAGATGAGATCGAAATCAAACATTGTCTGAGTGAGTGAAGACATACAAGGTGTGTGATGCGGGAATGATTGACGGGTTCTTTTTTGCATATTGCTATTTTTATATGCCTTTGAGATCTGGGTGGTTGTTTCTACTTGGTTGAAAGCTTCGTTGTTATTTTATAATTGAGATTTCACTAGATTTCTCCGTGGTGTGAAACTTTTTTGTGTTTTTCGTTTGCATTATTTACTCTCATTGACCGGCATACCGATCTGGGTGCCGGTTTTAGTTTTCAAACTGATGAATATATTCATGTCGTTGGCAAGGAAGCTATTGTTCACGCCAATTGTCTCCTTTTCAACAAAAGAAGTGTGAATATTCACGTTTCAACTCGGTTACCCAATTCTTCTGGAGTTTGGAACAGACGGGAAGTTGAATAAAGATAGCGTGGGTGCGTTACACAAAAATATAATGTTTTTTTATTGTGAACTTATGTGTGGCTATTGTGTGTGCCCTCATCAAGGCTATTTTGCTGATCAAAGAAACTCGTTCAAAAATCAACAAAATTGAAGTTATGCCTCAATCTCCGTTTCTTCGTCAATGAGAACTGGAAAATAGACACAGATGGGGGTCATGAATTATGGTGTAATATTTTGGATACCTTGAGATATTTTCAAACTTATTCAGAATCTTCTATTTCCGTTTTCCAACTTTTTTAGCTCATTCTGAAAAACGCGATTTGCAAACAGAACATGAATTATTTCAAAAAAGAGGTTCCAAAAATGGATTTCCTAGTTTCTCATTACAATCCAATGAATACGGTATTTACTTTGATAAACCGACAGTACCACCAAACTGTCGCGTGCCTAACTGCCAACTTGAGTTTGAGCACTAAAATTTATCCCAATTTTGGAGCCGAATTTCTCAAAACTGGAAGGGCCACTGCAAAAACTGAATATAGATTCGGAATCATGAGAAATCTAGCTTTCCGGCGATATATGTCATGTTGTGTATCTCCATACTTTGTGTGAGTCATACCCTAGTGAGTTAAAATGCGAATTTTCACACGTCTTTTGTTTAAAAGCATACAATTGGCGTGAACAAATGTTTCCAAGCCAACGATATAAATATATGTATCAGTTGGCACCATCTTTCACCATATGCTTCACAACGACTTCTCATAACTCTGGATCCCTCTCTCCGCTTATCCCCCACCCATACAATAAATCACTGTCCCCACTTCCTGCTGTGCCATTCCCTTGAATCTACCAGAGGTCCCTTCTTCTTCTTTTCCCCGAATATGTTTCTATCTCTCCCTTCTCTCTCAGTGTTTCTCTCAACTCATCCATCATTTTGCAACCGCCTGGCACCGGCGGAGGTCTTTT
Organism: Caenorhabditis latens; assembly: GCA_002259235.3. Taxonomy (NCBI): domain Eukaryota; kingdom Metazoa; phylum Nematoda; class Chromadorea; order Rhabditida; family Rhabditidae; genus Caenorhabditis; species Caenorhabditis latens. The sequence goes on from CM056094.1 coordinate 3,935,093, forward strand.
GGCAGAGAGGGAGATGACGTCAGGTGGCGGAGAAGAATGAACACATGTTGGTTTTTCTTTCAGGGTTTCTTTTTCTCTGTGTGTTCAACGGTATATCTGTTACTGTTCGAGGGTTTCCAATGTGCTTTTCTAGATAAAAAGTATAAGATGATATTTCTAATCTCTCCCACTTTCGAAGTTTGTTGAAAAGTTCGGAAGATTTTTCAAAAAGTTGCGAGCTCCCGTTTTTCTCAAAGAAGAAATACATTTTTGAGTCTAATTTTAAGTTCATTATTATGAACATCATACTATGAAGTATTCACTCACCCTCAATTATTTTCTCTGTTCCATTGTCACAACTGCGCTCTACCGAAACCGAGACAATTTACATTTCTCACTATCACAAAGATTTTGGTGGAGCGCAGTTGCAATGTTTGTGCCTTTACCTGCGTTTTCTAATAGGGATTCAACGAAAAATACCTCACTCTCCGACTTTTCCTATTTTTTGAGCATTGTTTTCTCTATTTCAGTTTCTTTTCGATGTCTTCCTACTAGGCCTTTCTTCTTCTTTTTTGTTGAGAAATCTAATTTTTAACATAATTTTGAGTTGAAAAATAGAAATTTTCATCTTTTCGAAAAACCTGTACTGATTTGAATCTATGAAATATTCCAAATCCCTCACTCCATCAAAATTCAGAATAACAGACCGACCTCTAAAAAGACGGAGACAAAGAAAAGGATTATGTTGGGTTTCGAACAAAAATTGGAAATAATAAGATTTTCGAAAACGGAGAGAAGGTGCCTCGAAATTTCTTCTTTGTTTGAAAACTTTTTTGTGACATCTATTATTTATAAACGGTGCCCTGTCTTCAGGGTTGAGGAAAATTCTTGTTCTTGCTTTCACCGTTTTCACCGGAGTAGTACAAATTTCGAAAATGTTTCTCCGAGCCAATAAACTAACACTAATCGTGGTTTTTTGGAGATTCAGAAGGCTCTTGAAGTCCCAATTTCGTAGTTGACAACCTGATCACTTGATCAGTTTCCTATTCCTCCAGTTTCCTCCATCAGCTCTATCTTTATTTAAACATTCTTGTTTATCAGACATATATTTAATTGACTTCCTTTTTCTCCCTCCCATATCGCCCCCGCCCCATCCGGTCGGAGCTCAGCATAAAACGGGTAACTGAATCAGCCACTACTGTTTTTACAGTCTGACCATCCCACGCTTCTGAAGGCTGTCTACCAATTTCCATCTTCATGATTTCTGTTTCTTTTTCATAATCTTTCATTTCTTTTAATTTGAATGATTTGATCACTCCAGTTTAACGTATTCTTGTTGTGTGGTCCGACAGAAAAGGGTGCTACCCCCTAATGAGAACTGCTTGACTAATAACCGCCCTAAGCAAAATTACCGAATTGAGCTCTATTGACTGTAACAGAACGGTTTCTCATCTCTTAGTCACTTCGGATTTCTGGCGGTTCTTATCAGGGCGGCTCTTATTCGGACAAAGTTCTGATTTGGGAAGTTCTCATCCGGTAGAGCATTTGGAACGAGATTATGAAAACTGGTTTCACATGATCGGTTTACTCTTCGAATTCTCCTCTTCCGATTTTTTCCAACATTCGCCTATAATACGGTTGCTTGACTGAAAAGTTCAACTAGTTTCACACTTTTTTGTTCTCCCGTTCTACATGTCAAAGATCTTGTGAATAAGAAAGATCCTAAGCAAAACCGAGCTTTTTTTCATTTTATAGGTTGCGCCAAAAATAAAACTCCCAGTTATCAGTTTCCCTAAAATTTAAAAACTAGATATCAAGTTTTGGCTGTTACTGAACGTACCCACTTCCTATCTTCGTATCCCACTGACTCCTTTTTCTTCTCATTCTCCGTACATGCTCGTTTTTTAAACTATTCCTAATATCATCCATTTTTCAGAGAACTGAGGTAATTCAGCGTCTTCGGACGCCCCAATTCAACAAAACCACCCAACATCCAACTAATTTTTGTAAGTTTTTATCTCTTAAACAAAACAATATTTGGGCTCATAGCTGTCTTTAATCCAACTTCTTGAAAGGCGCATATCTCTTAAGTGGGCGGAGCTACCAAAAAATTGTGAACTACGAAAATGTGTAACATTTCATGTAAATAGATCAGTTTTGTGATTGACAACTTTTTTGTAAGTCCAGGTCCTAGGAGGTTGTAGGCGTTTGAAACTGAAAACGTTCACTTTTTTTGGTATCTTCTGGAAAAATTGTGACGACTTGCTTCATATCTCTAAAATACTGTCTAGCTGAAAATCTCACTACGGTATACAATTTTAACTATCAGGATTCCATTTCTGTCATTAGATTGGCTGAACACCGCTAAATAACTTGAAAAAAGCATATGTAGATCCATAAATGTTTGATTCATCAATTCCCAAACTTTCAGAACAACCATCACGATCATCATGTTCCTCTCTCTCCATCATATAAATCCGGAGCACATGGAAAAGATCAAGACACATTTTTGTGTGTAAGTTAAAACATGCAACTCTCTTAGTTCCATGTCTCAATTCCCCATTCCCATTGCAGAACCAAATACGAGCACATGAAGAATTTCTTTCGGTGTAGCTTCCCTGTAGCAAAAAATGAGTGTTGCTCGTATGTCGGTAACCTGTCAGACGTTGATAATCATTTCGCCATGCATACGTGAGTTTTCAGTCATTGTTTCAAATTTTTTACACATATTTTTCTCAGTGGAGTCTATCGCTTCTATTGTTGGAACTGCAACAAACTCTTCCATGAGGAATCAGCGTCTTATAACCATTCTGAAGAAGGCTGTCCTGGGAGTGTAAGTTATATTTATATAAAGTGATTCTGGCCATTGAAACCTTTATTGTTTCTTCAGAAATCGGAATTTCTCACCCATGAGGAAAAGCTCGTTCTCTTTCATCGTAGAGCTAAGAACTTGTTCATCAAGCAGATTGATAGAGAGGATTACAAGATGTTTCACGAGGGAAACTTACGATTAATGAAAAGTGCTGTTGACAAAGATGTTCCCACATACGAAGTTTCCTATCCACTCAATTCTGCAAAAAGGACCGCGTTACCAGACTGTCCCACAAGACGTCCCGACCATCGATCAAGTCGTCAAGTTTTTGACGCCGTCGCTACACCTAGATATGAAGATCAACAGAGTTCAGATTTGCGGCCACATCCAAGCGGACCTGTAAGATCGGAAGAGAGACAAGATCCTCGCACGCAACCAACTGAACCAAGTAGAATACCAAGAACAACGGAATCCAGCGCGGAGGTGACTGCTCACCAACAGAACTCCGATCCACGTTCAAAGCCAGCTACGCCAGTTCGAACTCCAAGACCAGAAGCCGCTCCTATCTCTGATTCACGACAAACTCAGACCTCAGATCCTCGTCGGCAATCCATGTCTACTCCACAGCAATGCCGACCAGCAGTGGAAAGACGGGAACTCGAGCTCTCTGCTGACCAAAGACTCCAAATGTCGACGCGTCAACGGGATTCTGCTCCAACTGTTCCAGCACCAAGACCGGATTCCGAGAGACCCGCTCCACGTCCATCCGCCGGACCGGATAGAACGCCAAGATCGGAACTCGGACATGGACAAGAATCCGTTGACAATCATCTATCCGGGTTGTCAACTCCTCAAAACGAGGCTCCTCCCCGTACCTGTCCACCAAGACGAGAACGGGACTTGGAACGCGAATACTCTGCTGACCAAAGACTCCAAATGTCAGCCCGTCAACAAGATTCTGCTCCTACTGTTCCAGCACCAAGACCAAATTCCGGGAGGCCAGTTCCACAGCATCAACAAATTTGTGCTCCACATCAATCCATCGAACCGGTCAGAATAACGAGACCAGAACTCGGACATAGACAAGAATCCGGCTATAATCAACAATCCAGGATCTCTACTCCTCAAAACGACGGCCTTCCTGGTATCTCTCCACCAGCACCGAGAAGAGAATGGAGTTCTGAGTTGGAGCGTGGAGCTCACCAAAGATTCCAAGAATCTACCCGTCAACAGGATAATGCGACTACTCCAGAGCAGGAAGTCTCTCCTCGTGTCTGCCCGCCAGCACCCAGAAGAGGGTGGGACTCTGAATTAGAGTACGGAGCTCACCAAACATTCCAAGACTCTATTCCTCGACAGGAACTTGCTCCTCCACGACGTGATCAGTTCGAATTACATGGTCATAATCCTCAAGACTCTTGGCACAATAATGGGCGGCCAGGGTTTCCAACACCTGCTCACAGCCCGTCGGGTAATGGCCTATTGGCATGGAACGGACCACCAGTAAATGGAGCTCCTCACCAACACAACGGATTCCAGAATAGGAGACCTGGCCATCCTCTTCATCCAGTTTTTGGTGTTTTTGGGTTCCAAGGCAACGGAGATTCAAGACAATCAAATGAATACCAAAGTGGCCCGCCCCCGTTTGTCCATCAACAGCCAGCTAGCAATCAGTGGAACAACAACTATCCTCCAAATGACTTCCGCCGGGACTACTGGGACCATCAAGGACCACCACGTCATTCTAGATCTCGCCATCCGTCCCCAGAACGTGGCGGAAACTGGAATAGGTCCCAATCCAGGAGTCGTCCACAATCAAGAGGTCCAACCACACCTCAACATCGGTCGAAGTCTCGTCAATCTCGTCATCCATCTCCAGTAGCTGTTGTTCAACAAGAAAACTGTACTCAAACTGCTCCAGTGCCCGAAGAACGCAACCAAACTACTCTGAGTAACCTAAGCGATGTTCGACGCATAATGAATAAATGGTTGTCTCGAAAAAGCAGTGACGCAGATGAGGCGGTTCATACGAACCCAGATCAGGGAAACGGAATTCAACATCATCAACCACCCGCACATCAACTTTTGGGAAGTCCGATTTTTCTTCCGGCCACCAAGCTCAAAGATCTCTCTGAGAAAGAAAAAGCTGACCGTGAATTGAAAGCAAGGTTAGCTGAAATGCGTGTGGAACGTTATTCCCCACCTTCTCAGGTCTATGACATTCCACTACCTCTAGTGCCAGATCATGAGCATTTGGGAGCAAGACAGATGGAATCGATCACTGACTCTCCAGCCACCTCTGTTCCAGCTCAGGACGACAAACCAGCTGCCCCGAACCCTGATACCGATCGCATCCATCAAGGTATCCAAGCTCTGAAATTCACTCTGACTGGCCAATGTTCCAATCGTCCACCTACTTCCAAAGCATCACCAACTCCTCCTCCACGGCCTGCCTCAGTCCTACTTGCCCTCAAAGATAAGAATGTCAAGAACGAAAATCAAATTCTTCGAGAAAGGCCACTCCAGGAAACTGAAAGACATTCTAGAAAGCGAATCGCAAATCATGATGATGACTTGAATGCTCAAACTCTGTTTGCTCCTCGTCAAGATTGCCCCAAACCAAGAATGAATGCAAGATATGAAAGCGAAGACCAAGCTCCAATCCAAAAACGATCGAGACCAACTTATTCGGATACTGAATACTCTCCATCTTCTCCAACCTACTCTGAAACCTCTTCATCATCAACGGAGAATTCTCAGAGACCACCAGCTCGTCCCAGTAGATCTCCTCAACACCATCAACCAGCGTAATCGAAATTTGTCGTAGTCTCCTTCTATAAAAAATCTTATTTTCAGATCGGTTTCGTTGAAGATTCAAACTCCTACTCAGTTCAAGACGACGCCGACAAAAATTCGTTACTCCCGAAGCTCTACGGATTCTGAAGGCAGTGCTAGCTCCATTGGGGTTTCTGGTGAGTTTTTCTTTTAAAGTTTCTAGTTTAAGATAGTATACATAGGTTATGTGGTTTTAGTTTTCAGCAGACAAAATAGCAGAAAATCCACAAAGGCCCCGGGCCGGTTAAAACTGCTGTCGGCCCGACCCGTGCATTCCTGCAAAGTTTGTTTTGATTTTGTAGGATGACAGGTCTAAGTACCTATCCTTTGAGCTATTTACCAATCCGATTTGATATTTTGAAGAAAGTATTGGACCGGTTTGCAACAAATACTTTCCACCATGTTGGCATACTTCTACTTGTTTCTAGCAACCAGTTCAAACACCTATTTGCAGGTGCCCTAATTTAGACTAGCTCTGCTGTAGTGGTTTCAACTTTATATTGCTGTAACTCCATTTTTTCCAAACTCATATGTTTTCCAGTCCCCATCAACCACCCAACAACACCAATCAAGAGCCGTGGCACTTCCCTGGCCGTCAACTCGCATGGCTCAAATAGAAATGCTAGTTTGCTGACGTCCCCCGAGCAGTATCGAACACGAAAAGTGGCTCATCCGAAGAAGTAATTTCCTCGGTTGTTCCCATCACACTGCTTTTTGTTCTCGTGACTTCTATTATATCATGACTCTGAAACTCTCTTGTCTCGATTCCCCTCGCGATTCTGACATTGTCTTAATGCGCGTTTTCCCCTCTGACGCTAGTCGTCACAGTACCTGTGGGTTATAAGTTTGTTATACATTCTCAGCCTATTAACTCTTATGGAAGTTCTCTTCTGTATTCCTCAACCTCATTCGCGTATCTGTTTTGATTTTATTCTTGCTAGGGAATGGTTTAAGCTAGATTTGAGTGGGCATAGAGGTTATTAGGTGTTCTGTTTTATAAGAATTTTCAAATTCAACAAAATAATTAGTATACAATAGCATCTGCCGCCCACCACTCAAACTCACCACCTCCCAATTTGGAACAAACAACTTTCAAATAGGTTTCTAGAGTTTAGGAACCTCATTTAGTTTTTTTGTTTCGTAAAAAGCAAATAGTGTGAATTTTGCTTTATTTTTTTGTGGAAATATTTATCTCTTCTGTCTATCGTATTTTTTGTCTTCATCTTCATTATTCTGTCTATCTTACAAGTTACACCTACCTTTGTCTATTCACTTACCATTTATCTACTGTATTCATAGTTGTCAAGGCCCGGGCCGGCCCGGCAAGGCCCGAAGGCCCGGGCCAGGCCGGGCCGGGCCGGGCCGGTAGAAAATTTTCAAGGCCCGGCCCGGCCCGAAGGCCCGGCTTCAAAAATGACCCATTTTTTAAACACATTTTTTTCCGAAATTTTTTCAATTTTTCATCGAAAATGGGTCAATTTTAGACTATTTTTCTGAATTTCTTCTAATTCTGAACGATGCTCAAAAATTTGACTTTTTCGCGAAAAAATTCAAAAAATTTCAAAAAATTTGAAAAAATTTGAATTTTTGACTTTCGCGCCAATTTGCCCGGGCCTTCGGGCCGGGCCCTGATTTCGCCGACAAGGCCCGGCCCGGCCCGGCCCGGCCCGGGCCTTGACAACTATGACTGTATTGGATTTTTTACCCATGTCAAAACATCGACACGGTTTTTTCCCAGTTCAGATTCAATATTATATATACTTCGGCTATGAATAAAAACTTTAAAAATGTGTTGTGTTCTGTGTTGATCAGATAGCAAATTTGGTTTGTGTTAGAGAATATGCTTTTAGCACCGTGCCGAAAAGGATTTGGCTCCCGCAGTTCAAATTTCCATACAATTTTCACGATGAGGCCAGGGATACCAATGCAGCCACGCTCTATTGACGAATGGTACTTTTTTGCTTCACGGTGAATATTCTAACTTATGGGCATACTATACCGGCTATATAAATTTTAATGTTCACCGGGACGCAAAAAATGTAGATACCATTCTTGTCAATAGAGCACGGATGCATTGGTAGCCCTGACTTCACAGATTGACCAGTGCGCACGCGACGCGACTGCAGTGCCTCCCAGAACCCGCGGTGAACAAATATGTATGCATCAAAAGCATTCCCGACGACTCTGTAGAAATTTGTGTTCTTGGTTTAGAAAAAATCAGAACCTGCTTCAAAAAGCCGATGATACCTTTATAAAAATGAATCGGTTTATTTATATTACCCGGCGAATAAATGAATCACAAGTCAATAAAAAGTCTCGCAGGCAGTAATGAAAATTAACTCAACATTTTTCAAAAATTATTCCTATCTGTCGCGATCTACGATGAATGACTACCGTACCAACCGGTTGCCATCACCGCCGCTGCCACTGACTTGAGATAAGGAGACGCATGATGACGACACTTGTTTATAATTTTTTGTAAATTTTCCGTCACTTCCATCTGGTGACGGCTTCCGACTATTTGTCGGTACTGGTGGATAGTAGAGTTCCTTGCTGGCAGCAATCTGAAACACAAAACATTCAAGTATAAACTATTAAATATTTCTCAAACTAACATAGTTGTGACGTGCATAATTCTCCAAGAACTTTTTGATATGTTGCAGACAGTAATGAACATGTGTATGTTTCATTGTTTCCCGATTGGCTCGAGCGCTTCTGAGTTCTCCAACCAAATGGTACGCCTCCATAATTCTAGCGTTGTCAGTGTGAATATCGATTTCTGGATCAATGACACCCAGGTGATCCAGAGCATCGCGATACTAAAAATAAGTTGTTTTTCGTACGATTACGGTCAAAAAAGCAACTTACTATATCATCCAAGTGAATAGCACAACATTGGAACTTCGGTAGTTTAGCAATCTCTTTAGCGTCATCCATTGAATACAATTCATTTTTTACACAAATGAAGATCATAATGTAGGCATCGTTGGTGCGCACTAACCGTATTTCACTCGTCTGCTTCCTCTCCAAGCACACTATGCACGGCGTGGATGCGTATCCTGGTATATGTTCAAGATTCATGAATTTGCTTGCCGTTTTCGATGTTTCAGATTTCATCAAGTTCTCCTGCCCATTAGAAGATGATGTTCCGGGTTGTGGCTTATCTGGATTTCCAGAAAGCGTCAAAAACTCTGGTTTGGTTTCCTGCAGAATGTCCGTCGAACTTTTGCCAACAGAGAAGGAATGTTCCACGTGGTTTTCAGAAGCCGGCGACTCAGAATGTTCCTCTTCAAACTTATCCTGCTGTTCCTTGTGTTTTAGGTAGAAATTCGAGTTGAATGTCTGTAATAATTGAGTTTTCGAAGCAGACTAGCAACATGCCGGGCCGATTTGAGATTTTTCACCGGCCGGGGCTGGACCGGCGTTCAGTACAAAAACTAGGATTTTTGACTATTTTTGAGAAAAAAATTTCAAAAAATCTCGAACACGGGACGCGACCGCGACGCCTCATTCCAATCCCTCAAAATGCAAACGTGAATACTATTAGCACCGCACGCTTTTTACAACCGCGCTCTATCGAAATCGTATAAAATTGTGTGCGAAATTGAGAGACTCAGAGAAAAATAGACATTTTTCAAGGGCATTTAGATCGCAGTCGTAAGAACATTTTCGTGTTTTAAAAATGGAAATCAGGTTTTTTAAACGAATTGGGTCGCTTTGATGTGACTATTTGAAGTCATATGTAATAATATACTGTTTTATTTTTATTTTCGAAAAACAAAAAAACTTACAATTAATTCTTCACAGGTGGGCAATGCAACTCCAGGCTTCAGAAAGTTAACGAACGAATGAAATTTTGCATTTTCGACGACCGGAAATGGGATTCCATTATCTTTTAGAAACTCCAGAAGCCGAATTTTTATCATAAATGATTCAGAATTCTGAAACAAGAATTGACTTTTCCAAAAAAGCAATATATGTACTTACCTCAACATTCTCCACATTTTCCATTTTTGAATTCGAAAAATACGAAATAAAAATGACGACGAGAGAGCGCACAAACTGAGGAGAGTGCGAGAAGAAGAGAGGAATAGAGTATAGGGAGAATGAGACCTTTTACACAGCCGATATAACACATACACTCGCTGTCTCCCAGTCAGAGAAACTCTCCTCTCGCTGCACACTCCCTAGCGCCGCACAGCGTGTGTGTCTGCGTCTCTCACTTCTCTGTAGTCTCTCGCTCACATCGGCGAGAGACGCAGAGTTTTTTCAGTTTTTGACTAATTCTCGCATTTTTTAATATAAATTTACAAAAATACTATGAAAAAATGCGAGAATATGTCAAAAACCGAAAATCTGTGTCGGTGCGACAAAAAAACTCTGCGTCTCTCGCCGATACTCTCTAGTTTGCGGTGGGGCGCAGCTGTAAGAAAACTGGACTGCTAATAGATATCTTGATAATCAAGATTGAAAAAATAGTTTTTTTGAGCTCTTCAAAGGATCGGCTCATCTGACCAATCAAGATTTTGAAAACAATTCTTGTCGAGCGTTCATAATAATTGATTGAACATCGACTCAAAGAAATACCTTACGTGGCGATGGCGATACACAGCTTATTTTTGAAAGTGTCAGGCTAGAATAGGTTTTAACCAACTTTTCAGGTTTGATTTTTTTCAGCCAGGAACTGTAATAGACATCCGTGATGCTATTATATATTCAGTGGTGTTCTGAAAATGATAGGTTACTTCTAAAAAATTTGAAAAACACTCAGAAGAATTTGCATGTTCTTCATTAGAACCCCACAAGTCAAAACTGGTATGAGTAAGAGCTAAAGCCATATCAGAATTCACTAGTCAGGACTAAACCCATTTTCAAAACTGAAAAGGTAAAAAACTCTTTTGAATCCAGTAGTACTTGATCTCATGGTTCTGATTTGTTCCCGTTTGAATCCGGGCGGTCCTGATTAGGAGCTTCTGCCAAGAATTCGTGAGAACTTCGAGCTCTAAAACTTTTAACTTTTCCTCCTTTCTTTCTCAACATGACCCAAAATTTTGAATAGTCTCATTCTTTATCTAAGATGCTAGACACATTTAACATAAGTGCTCAGAATAAAATGACGTCAAGCTTCTGTCCTCTAGAGACTCTTCTTGTTGCCTATGGTGACAACCACATCAAGTCTCATCTACTCCAAAACACGTCCCGTTTGTAGTTTGAATGAATTGAATGGGGAAAACATGGCAAACAATTCGAAAAATGAACTTTATTGTGGAACAAAATCCATAGAAAACGAAAATTTTGTGGAAATCACTTGATCAATGCTTCAAGGAACGTCACCAGGCCTCCTCTGAGTCGTCTTGAGACCTCCTGGAGTCTCCACTCGAATGCACTTGTGTCGACATAGAAGATCGGAACTCTCGGGAACTCTTCTTTCTGGATCTTCATCAGTTTTCCTTGCAGATCCTCATAGTGAGCCTTGACTTTGTGAAGTTTCTCGATGTTCGATGTTCTAAGTTCTCTCTTGGTCACCTTCATGTATCCGTTCGGGAACGGAGAACGGGCACGAAGAAAGGCACAACGACGATCGAGATCCTTGTAGAGATTCTTGATGGAGATAAGGAGAATTCCACGCTCCTGAAATTTGGAAGTAGGGAATTTTAGGGCTCTACAGGTTAGGGAGGCTCATATGGAATATTTCGGTATCGAAGTGGAACCCTGTCAGTAAATGAGCTCTTGACAGAATCTGGAAGAATTCAAAAGATTTGAGAATTCCAGAACAGCTATTGAAATCCAGCTTACCATGATGTAAAACTGAGAAAGTTGCGTAAGAAATAAGGCTACGCAGAATCGGAAAAATTTCATTAGAGCAAAAGTGCAATAATGCTTCTGGGTTTGATGGAACAAAAAAAAGGAGATCTACTGAGAAATGCGACCCTACAGTAATCTTTCTACGTCCCAATCAGAAATTTTGAACTAAACTAGATGATTCTCTAACACGCGACGCGACCGCAGCGCAATGCATCAAATCCGAGGGAAAAATTGTAGGTGGGCACGATTAACCTGAAGTGCTTTGCACCCTCAATGTTGTTTTTAAAAAGGATTGATTCCGTGATGAACCCTAGATCTTATTCTACATACCTTGCGACTCTCCTCCACAATCTCCTTCGATTCCTCTTTGACAAGAACTTTCTCCGCCATGGTTTGCTCCTTCGGATCCTCTTTCGACTCCTCCTTGATGAGAGCTTGCTCGGCCATTGTTAGACGTTCAGTGTTTACCACTTACTGAAAAAAGTATCGTTAAATAAACGATTCGTGAATTGAAAAGAGCGCATGCTCTCATAGTGAGAAGTACAGAGCAAGTGCTCGTGCCAGTGTGAAAGTCAGAAAAAGACACGAGACCGACCACGCCCAGATCGATGAAAAAACTCACAAAAAACACTCAAAACGTTGAGAATCTTCTTGACGCGACAGTAGCCAATGGAGACGGCGCCAAACACACATCTGGATGAATTCTTATAAGAAGAGACAAGAGAAGAGAAGGAGGGAAGACGAGGAGTGAGTGAGTATCCATGGATTCTCAGAATTTCTGGAAGACAGAAAAATATATTTTCAAGGATTAGGAGACTACATCTTGTGTGGCTCATACTGAGTTTATAGAAATGTGAAAAGAGAAGGGTTTGGTTGAAAAACGACTTTTAGACGAGAGTTAGCTGACGTCATCAGGATTCTGATTTTTATTTTTATTTCGAGTTTCGGGAGAGTCACAGACAGTTCAGTATATTAATGAAGTCAAAATACAAAATTGAAGATCTGCATGCTTATCAAGGACCAAGCCGGCACGGCAAGGCTCGGGCCACTGTGTTGGAAAATATTTGAAGCCAATTACAGACCGGCGAATAAATGTCTTTCTCGAATTAAGATGTTTCAGTGGAAAATAATGCGATTTTCCACCGGTTCACTTTAATTGATTGTAACTTGCTAGAGAGTGCTCGTACAAAATGACCAACTACAAAAATGAAGTTCTACTGGTGATCTGTGTAGTCCACACAACTTTTTTTGTGAGGCAATTAGGGATACCGAGACATCCTCTCAAAGTTGGCAATTTTCAACTGAAAACAGCTAACATTTATAAACTATTGGCTGGCACTGTACTTTAGCGCATTCGAAGGTTTTTTATGTTTTTTTGTTTTCAAATCATCAAACAACAGAGTTCAGATAACACTGTTTAGTTGAGAAGCAGATCAGAGAAACATATATATATTTTATCGATTCGCCTCCATTCTCCGTGAATGTTCCCACACATTATACATGCATATCAACTGTGGCCTCTTTCTGTTTCGTTTCTCTCCAAATTATCAGAAAACAGTTCTCCTCCAATCTTCCTCGATTTCAGAGAGTAATCTTCGGAAGTAACTCCCTTTCCTAACTTTTATGAGTTTTTACCATTTCGAGCCAACACCCTTGCACATTGCATCACCCTTATGTCCAGCGGTACATTCTCGTTTCCTTGAATAACATCTGCCAAGTGAGAGACAGAGAAAACTGAAAAACCGTGCCGCAGTCCTGGTCAATCTCGCGTTATCCTAAATTTCCTCCTTCTCATATTCTGTCTCTTTTCACACTTTCAATTCTTAACAGTTTCATTACAGTGTCATGGAGTACTTGATGATCTTCCTCGAAATGTTTTCCGTCGTCCAGACTGCTTTCCTCGCGACGTGGACTACCACCTTCATCTATTCGGCAAGTGACATGTGTACACTTGCCGTAATCTCCATTTCTGTGTTCTACTACATCGCGGTGCTCATGCGAGTTCGCCATGTGATAGTATTCGATGTAAGCATTATTTCGAAGAATTTTTCTAATATGCTCATTTTTGAGTCCCTGCTCTGCATCACCCACATCTTCATTCTCATCAGCATCAGATTCGAAATGGAGGTCGTTCAACACTTCCAGCAAGATTGGCACATCTTCATCGCCTGTGCGGTTGGTATGCCATTTTTGCAGTTACAGAAAAACAAATAAATTAATTTTATTTTTTAGGACACTTGTTCCACAACTTCATGCTCTTCGGTCAGTTCCTTGTGAAGAACAAGTACCAGGAGTGTACCAAGCCATTCGAGGCTCTCCAACAAGCCGACTTCAAAGACAAGAACAAGGAAAAAATCGAGGAGAAGGTTGCTCCAATCGATTATGTTTGAAATGAATTGTTTTCACAATGAATTTTAATTGAATTATGTAAATTGAATTAGTAGAATTTCTGTAATTCTTTCGTTTCGTTTGGACTTGTAACTTATCCTTTTTGTATCCCATGTTGATTTTTTTCTGAACATCTCAAGGTTTCACTCGAATGTTTGCTGGAATCATCTTGCGCTTTTGATGAACTTTTAACCATCTGCTCTCTTTATTACAGCTCTAGGGTCTTCGTGCGTGTTGAATGAAAAGTAGAGATAGCGGTATTGTTGTTGATTCAATTCATTTGTTCCTATAAATTCCCAACCCCTATCACATGCATGTCGACGTGGCCTATACCGCTGATCATGGTCTCTTGTTGATTTTATTTTCCCTCAATATGGTTTCAGATTCTTCAGTATACTAAATTCAACTGTTTCAGTGAATAATCTGGCGTAGTAGCCTGGCGTATTAGATGTAGTTTAATAACTACGGTAATCTTGAAAAACTATTTTTGTACTTTTTTAGCTAATGTTTGCTTGACAACGGATTTCGGCTCTAATCTCAGAGAGGACTATCCAAAACAAAACCACCGCGAATCAGAACTCTGTCCGAATAAGAACTGTCCAATTCAGAACTGGCCAAAATATGTAAAACTGTTATTTAGACCTCAATTTTTCAGGTAATTCTGATTCGTACTAGTTCTAATCAGGACGGTTCTCAATCGGTCAGATCTGATTTGGGCAGTTCTTATCAAGGGAATAGCCTGCACCAGATTTAATTTCCTACCATCTGTCTGCTTTCTGATACCTTCTCCCTCCTCCAGAAAATATGTTTTCCTCTTTTTAGAAAAATCGAAAAGAAAACCATCTCTTCTTTCACTCCTCGAATCATTTTTCTTTTCGCTCTCCTCTCTATTCGCATTCTTCATTCGTTGATGGTCTCGCCGCGATTCGAGTTCCCACGCATAACACATGCATGTCGACGTGGCGTTCGATGTGTGTTGACTGATTGTTCTCTTTTTCCCTTTCAATACTGCCAACAATATAGTTTAGCTGATCGTGATTTTGAGTCGCCCATTTCTTGTGTTGGCTGTAATGGGCGGAGCTTCTGAAAGCCCTGCATCCTTCTCTAGCATCTGTCCTCTCATTGTTTTTCTGTTCTTGGAGGTCTCGCCACGAATCATGATTGCGAAATCAAAATCAATTTCATTGTTTTCTCTTCAACTCTTTCCGTATTTTCCATCCCAATCTCTCACTCTTTTCAGCACCATGATGTTTCTCGAAATCGTCTACATCGTGTTCACCTTCTTCTTGGCCGCATTATCAGCCCTCTTCCTGTCAATTTCCAATCATCCGTACACACTCGCCTCCTCTTCGATCTTGATCCTCTATTACTTCTTGATGCTCATGGGGTCAATGGATAACAGTAGTCCCGTTCAAGTAATACATGTGAGTATTTTTTTTAATAGAAGGACACCTAGGCCAGAATGATAAGTGTTTTTCTATTTTTCCCTTTTCAGTTTCTGTTCGGAATGTTGTCCCTCTACATCCTCTTCGATGTGCTTATCTACAAAAAAACTCTGTATCAGGTCGATGAAGTCGTCTTCTACATGTCCCTTGCAGGTATGTCATTCTTAAAGTTCCATAAAAGTTTCAAAATCTTTATTCATTTCAGGATTCTTCTTTCATAGCCTCCTCTCTTACTTTCTGGAAGTCACGAAGAAGAGATATGCGGAAATTTTGGCTGAAAGTGAGGATGGTGTGATTGCTGTGAGCAAAGTGGAGAATCTCGAGAATGGAGATGTTCAGATTGAATTTATTTAAATTTCCTTTGTCGAATATCTTGTCATCGGAATAAATGTTAATGGTAAACGATTATAAAGAGAGTATATAGTTGGCCTGGTTTGGTCTTTTTAAATACAAATTCTTGTTCTTGGGAAGCTCCTCCAAGAGGTGAGATAAGAGCCGATTGGTAAGAATAGGGACCGCAATGAACGTGGGCGGAGATATTCATTTTCTTCTCTTGGGGAGTCATTGAAATATTTGACGGACTGTCCTGAATGCGCAGAATGCTAAAAAAGAATGACAACTTTTTACCCCTATGTAATCGAGTACGTAAAATTCAATGAACCCACTCACGTTTCACCCAAACAATTCGTTTTCTCAGAAAACCGTAAGAAAATTAACGGCGCTAACTCTGGAAAGAAAAATTGAATCAAAATGTTTTTATGATTTTGTGATTAACAAAATATAGTGAACAATTTATTTTGCATCATTCTGTACAACTTGACCATGAGTTCTTTTCTTCAGATTCGAGATCGCTTCAATCAAATCATCCCATAGAAATTTCAAAAGTTGTCCCCATCCGATGCAATCCCAATAAGCAACACATATATTTTCTTCGAATTCAAACAACTGAGTATGCATTACATCCGAATGAACTTCCCGAACTTTCTTTCTGTATTCTCTGAGCTCTTCCATAGTTTTGGAGTTCAATTCCATCTCGACATTTGGCAAATCATACAGTGGATAATGAACACGAATGCCGTATTTTTGCATATATGTCTTCCGTTCGTTGGTATCCTCGCAAAGTCGCATTATACCCCCGATGGTAAACTTTCTTTTTCGCTCCAATTTTCTCTCGTTCATCTAGAAAAAAAAGAAGTGGTCAAATTTTCAAAAAGTAAAGAATATAAGCAAAATGAAAACCGAAAAAATCAATAATAAGGAGGCGAGGAGGTGCGTACAAAGGAGTGACAGATGGTCAGTATCTTATGGAGGATAGAGAAGGACGTGGTCCCTTTTTATAAGCAAGGCCAAACAATTGTGCTCTACAAAAACAGCTGTCTCTGGGATATATTGGAAAGAAAAGATCCTAGCATTGAAAATGATGCTGTCACTAATTCTGAAAAGAATGGTTGAAAGTAAGTGACTGAAAACTGGAAGATGAGAAACTATGTAATAACTGGGTAGCCGTATCTCTCCCTCTGTAACTCTGTTATTGTGTCTTTTTCGGTCGTTGTCTTGATTTTATCGAATTGCATCTAAATTTTTGATATGAATGATTTATTGAAAATGGAAAATCGGAAATAAGGACTGATTTATTATTTTGTGTCATTTGGGACAACTTGATCATGAGTTCTATTCTTCAGATTCGAGATTGCTTCGATCATATCATCCCATAGCAACTTCAATCTCTGCCCGATTCCAATGCAATCACAATAGCCAACACATCCATCTCTATCGCATTCCATCAATTGAATACGCGCTACAATACGATGAACGACTCGAACTTTCTTTCTGTATTCTTTGAGCTCTTCCGAAGTTTTGGAGTTTAGTTCCATTTCGACATTGGGCAAATCATACAATGGATAATAAACAGAAACGCCGTATTTTTGCATGAAAATCTTCCGTCTGTTGGTATCCTCGCACATTCGCAATATGCAGCCAATGACATATTTTCTTTTTCGCTCCAATTTTCTTTCGTTCATCTGGAAATTGAAAGTTTAACGTTTTCAATGACTGATAGAAAATAACAGTTCAAAAGAAAATGAGTAAAAAGAAAAGGGCATGCATAAGAATCAATAATAAGAGAGCAGATAGGTCCGTTAGAGACAGCTGGTCAGTATCTGATGAAAGGAAGGAGAGGGTTCGAAACGAATTGGGAATGAAGACTACCTCAGAGCGTACAAGTGTGACATAATGCTCACATTTGGATTCTATCGAGACCGAATTGAAAAAGTTTATATCCATGTTGTTTTTTTTATATTCTTGAAGGCAGTTGTTTCCATTACGGTAGAGCGTAATTGAATAACCGTGCAAAGGAAAAGAGACCACCTCCCTCTCTATCCTCCATAAGATACTGACCAACTGTCACTCCTTAGCACGCATCTCTTCGCCCGGTTATTATTGATTTTGTAGATTTGCTCTCTTGATTTTATCCGTTCCTATTTCAAGCTCTTCTCCAACTTTTTTCAGATGAACGAGAGAAAATTGGAGCGAAAAAAGAAGTTTATCATCGGGGGTATAATGCGGCTTTGCAAGGATACCAACAAACGGAAAACATTTATGCAAAAATACGGCATTCGTGTGAATTATCCATTTTATGATTTGCCTAATGTCGAGATGGAATTAAACTCCAAAACTATAGAAGAGCTCAGAGAATACGAAACACGTGTTTGGAACGTGCATTCGTCTATGATGCATACTCAATTGATGGCATTTGAAGATGATATGTGTGTTGGTTATTGTGATTGCATTGGAATGGGGCAACGTTTGAAATTTCTATGGGATGATATGATTGAAGCGATCTCGAATCTGAAGAATAGATCCCATAATCAAGTTGTCCCAAATGATACAAAATAATAAATCAGTCTTTTCTTCCGATTTGCTTTATTCACACAAATCAATCTTTTTTAAATTCAGATACAACTCGATAAAATCATGAGAGCTATCGAAAAATACTCAATGACAGGTATCTTAGCTATACCTACCCTATTAGTTTCTTTGTTTTCAGTTTTAGTCACTTTCTTCAGACCAGTTTCTTCAGATTAAGTAACAGCAGCATTTTCAATTCTAGGATCTATTCTCTTTTCCCTAAAACAGCTGTTTCTGTAGAGCACAATTGTTTGCCCTTGCTTATAAACGGGGACCATCTCCCTCTCTATCCTCCATAAGATACTGACCATCTGCTCCTCCGTTGCACGCACCTCTTCGCCCGGTTATTATTGATTTTGTAGATTTGCTCTCTTGTTTGTATCCCTTCCTATTTCAAGCTCTTCTCCAACTTTTTTCAGATGAACGAGAGGAAATTAGAGCGGAAAAGGAAATTTGTCATTGGCTGCATATTGCGACTTTGCGAGGATACCAACGAACGGAAGACATATATGCAAAAATACGGAATTCGTGTTCATTATCCACTGTATGATTTGCCAAATGTCGAGATGGAATTGAACTCGAAAACTATGGAAGAGCTCAGAGAATACAGAAAGAAAGTTCGGGAAGTTCATTCGGATGTTATGCATACTCAATTAATGGCATTCGAAGATGATATAGCTGTTGCTTATTGGGATTGCATCGGATGGGGACAACGTTTGAAATTTCTATGGGATGATATGATCGAAGCACTCTCGAATCTGAAGAATAGAACTCATAATCAAGTTGTCCCAAATGATACAAAATAATAAATCAGTATTTATTTCCAATTTCTCTTATCCACACAAATCAATCATTCAAAAATTCAGATGCGATTCAATAAAATCATGAGAGCGACCGAAAAGTACACAAGGCTAGTTTTCTCAGCTATGGCTGCCTTTTTAGTTTCTTCGTTTCCAGTTTCAGCCTCTTTTTTCGATCCAGATCCCTCTACACTAGGATTTTTTTCCTCCATAACATATCTTGGAGGAGCAATGCACAGCCCTTTTTCAGTATGTCCACGGGGACACTTTGATCCAGGCGGGCCGCTTTGGAAATCAGACAATGCGATTGTACCGCTGAAAAAATAAACAATTTTGAGAAAAAACTTTTTGTCTAAAAGTGGCAAAATATAAGCTTGAGAACTTACCGATAGCCGTACAAAATGATTTCTTTGGCTTCAAACAAATATTTTGTCCCAGTGGTCAGGGGAGAAAATGTACAAGATGTTGTTAGGTTACATGAGATAACAGCGGTATGGAGAGGGTAATAAAATTCTTGAAAAAGTTCTGAAGACGTATTCGCACTGCTTTTCACAAAGTCTTGCCAAATTGCATTACTTTCCTCTTCCTTGTAAAAATCATGAACGCGATAATTAGAACCGTGCTTCCAGTCGTCACACGATTTGATTTGTCTTGCTTCTTTTTCAAGGTTCGGGTCGTATTTCTAAATATGGAGAAACTTATCTTGGTTAATAAGCGTGTTATTGAGACACCTACCAGTTCATGCATATTTGCAATCTGATGCTTCTTCGCAGTTTCTTCTCGATTGTAATTCAGATTGTCCAGTTGTCATGAATATTTCCTCTCTTCGACGTTGAACTCTGCTTCGGTTAAGCATTTATTAATGAACTCGGCTTGGAATTGAAAAGCTGAAAAGTGTTTTATTGCTACAAGGTAAACTTCAACTAGATCGAATGTACAGGATGCTGTTTTCACTGACTGAGTTGTTCAACACTTTCTCGCAAAGTGTCTCTACAACCCTCTCCCCGTAATTCCAACCCGTAACATCACTTGCACAACTTACCACTGAGTAAGACCACAATAATCGCAAGAAATCCCTTCATTTTGATTTGATCTGCAGATCAATTCTTGATCGAAAGCCAATATTTGGAAGTTCGTACACTATGCGTTGGCAGTAGTAATCGAATCTGAAGTGGTTGTAACTTCTCATCTCACAAAGGTCAGTAGGAATGTCGAACAAGGTTCACGTAACTTTTTGAATTGTAATTCTAAGATTTTCACTGGTTGGAAACGGTTCTACTCCTAATGAGAACTGGTCTAAAACTCTGTGGCATTCATCTTTCACGTGGGTTGTCGATAGGTCACTAGAGTCATTATTACTGAATACCACATTCAAGTTTCACATAGGTCATTAGTGGATTCCGTCACCTAATCCGTTTAATTAGACCGCATCTTACTACTTTACAAACAAACTTCGTATCGCCTCGATGTCGATGCTCAGCAAATTTAGCAATGCAACTGGGCGGGTAGCCTCTCAGAGATGTCCCGCGATCCTTCGAGACCTATGACAATATGGGAAAGTTTCAATTTCCGTTTAAATTTCAAAACCATCGTTCTACCGTAACCCTGTTATAATGTTGCTCCTCCGGTATCCCAAAAGGTATCATGTCTGTTCTAATTTTCCATTTTTCCATTCGAATGTTGATGATTCATAACATTGTAGAAAAATATTGACTAGTTTGTCGCTTTGGCTCTTCCCCCACTTCCCGAATTTTCCATTTCATTATACTTTATAGAGTCGTATGCCCCTTCTTTCATTTCATCTCTTTCCATAGTTTCCTTCTCTGATGCATGCAATTTCGGTTCAGATCTCAAAACCATTTGAAGATTTTTTCTTGTTCAATAGTTAGCCGATTCCATAAAAGTCCTCTCCTTCCCCCACACAAAAAAGTTGTTTCGATGACCATTACCGTAACCCATTTTCTATTCTCCCTCTCATTCTCTTATTTGCATATCAATGACCATAGGCTCGGTACCTCTCTCCATCCACGATTTTTCCCATGCATAACGATTACACCGCTATACCAACGACCCGTTCGTGCCCTTTTGTTCCATTCCTTTCTCGCACGTCTTTCTATTCTTATCAATAATTTTCGTTTCTCATTTTTATTGTTTCGCAGTCAACTTTTTCAGCTCTTTTTTCTCGCTGAAATGGTCGTAAAAGCGATCATAAATATACGCTTATCAGTTGACAACTCTCGAATTGTATTGTTTCCTAGCATCAAGATAATATGGGGAGCTGGAATCGAAATGTTCTAGTTCAGATGGAAACTATCATTGAATTGTGGTTCCTTTATTGTTGATACTCATTGTTTGTAGTTCTACCGTAGCCAACTCTTCTACTGTAACGATACCTACATCCTCTAGATGTTTTTGTAATTAAAGAGATCTTGCTTCTTGCAGTCAGGAAACGTTGTTTAGTGCGTAACTGTTATTAAAATGCGTACTGGAGCCTCATTTCCCAACGATCCAAAAGATTTTCACTTTTTTCTTAAAATTCTGAGTTGACAAAAAGCTCAATTTTTGGAATATCGGTGCCCCCCTTCGATTGTAATCCTAAAGTAGTACTGTATCTCTTCTCCTTTCGAGACCCCAAAAAATATTGTTTCCCGGCTCTCCAATCCCTAGTTAACACTGACCGGCACCTGTGTCAGCTCGTTTTGCATCTATACCATAAGATTTGATGACTCATAAAATCAGACTTGCAAAATTCAGGGTCGGCCCGGCTTTTCATCATTTCCTTCTCTGATGCATGCAATTTCGGTTCAGATCTCAAAACCATTAAAAGATTTTTTCTTGTTCAATAGTTAGCCGATTCCATAAAAGTCCTCTCCTTCCCCACACAAAAAAGTTGTTTCGATGACCATTACCGTAACCCGTCTTCTATTTTTTACCGTGTTTTCTTATTTGCATATCAATGACCATCGGCTTGGTACCTCTCTCCATCTACGATTTTTCCCATGCATAACGATTACACCAACGACCCGTTCGTGCCCTTTTGTTCCATTCCTTTCTCGCACGTCTTTCTATTCTTATCAATAATTTTCTATTCTCCTTTTTATTGTTTCGCAGTCAACTTTTTCAGCTTTTTTTTCTCGTTGAAATGGTCGTAAAAGCGATCATAAATATACGCTTATCAATTGACAACTCTCGAATTGTATTGTTTCCTAGCATCAAGATAATATGGGGAGCTGGAATCGAAATGTTCTAGTTCAGATGGAAACTATCATTGAATTGTGGTTCCTTTATTGTTAATACTGATTGTTTGTAGTTCTACCATAGCCAACTCTTCTACTGTAACAACATCCTCTAGATGACGGTATTTTGTAATTAAAGAGATATTGCTTCTTGTTGAAAACTGTTATTAAAATGCGTACTGAAGCCTCATTTCCCAACGATCCAAGAGATTTTCACTTTTTTCTCAGTTCTGAGTTGATCCATAAAAAAAGCTCAATTTTTGGGTTCAATTGTAATCCTAAAGTAGTACTGTATCTCTTCTCCTTTATTGTTTCCCGGCTCTCCAATCCCTAGTTAACACAGGCCGGCACCTGTGTCAGCTCGGTTTGTATCTATATCATAAGATTTGATGACTCATGAAATCAGACTTGCAAAATTCCGGGTCGGCCCGCCGGCCGGGTTTTGAATTGATTTCACTACAATTTTTTTTGCAAAAAATAATTTTCTAAAAAGTTTTCTTATTTTCTCCCAATTTTTGAATTTTTTGAGTACTGAACTTCCGGCCCGTTACAAGTCTGCAAAAACTGATCGAGAAGCAACGTCTCGTTTATCGATACGTCTCCTCCTCCTTTTTCTGAACCTTCAATAACATTGTGCAGCACTCCCTTCTCCCTTCTCTCTTCTCCGTCTCTTTCCGTTTTTTCGACCGCCGTGTCACCATTACTTTTCCTATTCCATTTTTATCTATTCACCGTTTCTTCTCTCTTTCCACGGTTTCCACTTTTTGCCTCCTCTTCCTATAGTTTAATACCTTTACAGTATGATAGACCTG
Organism: Caenorhabditis latens; assembly: GCA_002259235.3. NCBI lineage: Eukaryota > Metazoa > Nematoda > Chromadorea > Rhabditida > Rhabditidae > Caenorhabditis > Caenorhabditis latens. The sequence continues at coordinate 3,958,112 of CM056094.1, forward strand.
GACGAATTCACCGAACTCAAACAAGGTCTCGTCGTTCTCACGCTCTTGAACATGTGGTTCTCATTTGACATGTTCGTCACTGCCAAGAACGTTTATTTGAATGAGTTGGGTAGATGTCTGCTTGTCTACTTCATATCCATATTGATCTATCTTCTAAATGTTCGTCTCACTAAAAAACGGATCGTGTACCTTCAAGTGAGTCTAGTTTCCCGTGAAGATAATTCTTAAATTATTTAATTGCAGGCATTCTTGGTATTCTTGTTTGCTGGCTTCCTATCCGTTTTCCTGATCACCGATGTCACGCTAACAATGACACAAGTTGATCGACTCTTGCTTGTGTTCCAATTCTTGCGTAAGTCTAGTCATAAAGTAGCCTCTAAAAACTTTTCTATATTTACAGTATTCGCCTTCCACTCCCTTATGTTATGGGTTGACTACAAAATCAAAGGACCCGTGACTCCTAAAGGGATTGATGTGATGAAGTGCTCAAATATATTGAAAAGGGAGCATAGGATGGCAGCTTATTCGAGAGTTTATTTTGATTGAAGTAATTTTGAAGGTCTTTAATTTTATTTGTCTTTTTCTGTAAGAATAAATTGTAAGAACAAATTGGGATTTTGCTGTTTGACGGCTTTTCTAAAACAGGTTACCGTTACTTAATAACTGCTGCTCTACTTTCTTCAAGACTTCGAAAGTTCTCTTCTTGATTCCTTTTTTCGGTTCTTATACGAATATCAATCACGGTTAATGTGGAACTCCGTTTTCCGCCTTCTTCTACCATTTCAAAAACCGCATTCCCCTCTACTCTGATCACAATTACTTATTTGTTCGTTCATCAATGACCTTTTTCGAAAGTCCAACCCGCCATACATGTCCCCGTCGCCTGTCCCCTCTTTCTCACCGTCTCTCCTCCACTATCCAATAACTTTCTATTTCATTGCCACTTATTTTTTTGCGTACTTTGATTCGTTTTGTGTTCGTTTCATTCGTACTATTCGTTGTCTCCCCCTCTCCCCTTCTGACTCTACCTTTCCCATAATTCCTGAAACTGTCAGTGTCACAATGGACGCCACTGAAACTAGACGAGTCATCACCCTCCTCACAAAATTCTGTTTGTCTTTCTGTTCAGCAACAATATTTCGCACTACTCACTATTTCCCAAAGATTTGCGGCTCTATTATATCTATTTATTATCTAATCTTTCTCTTCGTATGCAGCAGTCACGAAACCCCATCATGGATACGAATTTTGGAGGTGAGAAGACTAAAAATTGTGGGTTTTTTCCGAACCAAACTTTTTCAGACTGAACTATTAGTTGCATATTTTGCTGTAATCGTCAAAGTTTATTGGACGGGAACAGAAGCTCTTCAAATGGTGGGGTCCGATCTCAACTGGCTTCTTATCACGTTTATAGGTATGGATTTTTATGATGAAATTGTTAAAAGGGGTCACTTTTTTGATACAAATCGATTCAGAAAGCCAGAAATAAGAGAAAATTCTCTTGGAGTCATTTCCGAAAATCAATCTGAATCGAGTTATGAGTCCTCAAAGTGGCAAAAAGCGCTCCTTGTCGTGCACTTGCTCATAGTCAGTACATTTCAATAGATGTTCTTCTCGTCTGCACGGGAATGTTCATTTTTCTCACATTTTTCTTTTCCCTGGCTCTCTGAATTGATTTATATCGAAAAGGTGTCTATTTTAGAATAGTGGGGTTCCCCTTTAGAAAGCTTCTACAGTAGTTTGATGGGGTTTCTCAAAATTCATGCAATATCTTCAACCTGTTTTCAGCGCTAGTTGCCCATCGTATCTTCCTGTGGTTCCACCACAAAGCTGAGCAATTGGAGCAGGACAGACTGAATCCCGAGGCTGCTACGGAATAGTGAGGAAATAAATTATGTCTTTCTGATACCTAATTCTCAACTTCATCAGTTCTCCCATTTTCTGCCCTACTACTTTTCTCCATGCTGTCTTGCTTTCCTTTCTTTTCTCCCTTTTACCCGGTCTGCAGCCTCGTCATGGGCTTAATCCGCTTGCTTGTATAATTTGTTATGATTTTTAGTCCCAGGCAATAAATAAATTAAATTAAAAAAGTGAATTTCTTCTGAACAAATATGATGCTACAAGACACTTTCTGTAACAATCTATAACACATCGTATCTTATGACGATGCCGCAAAACCTCCTAGCAATGCCTGTTCGCAGCGGTACATCTCGGTTCCCAAAGGAAATATCAAAAAACTGCAAACTGACAAAATATAGCCTAATATTCATAGAATATTTCTTCAGTTGGAAAATGTTTCATATCTTTAAAGACAGCCGAGAGAGAATGCTCCAACCGCGCCTCTATTACAGGTTTCACGATATTCTATGTATCAGGTGGTATATATTTTTTAGAGCTTTCTTATTCCAGAACTGTCTCTCATCAGAACTTTTTTACATGTGGAAATGAATCAAGGCAACCCAATTTGTTTCAACTAATTTTTGCTTCATAACAGTTTCGGTAAGGGTTAGTTCAGAAAAGACGTAGTTTTGGAAAGGTTTTTCATCATCTTATCATAACAGATCCTTCCTAGACGTATCCCTTTCCAGAACTGTTCTAAATCAAAAATATGCTCTTCGATTGAATCTCTTTTTGTGTACCAAGAATTTTCCCACCCATTACAAAATCATGACGACGAGTCGATTGTGCCCGTCGCTTTCCCTTTATTCTATCTTTTATGTACGACCCTTTCTATATCATTTTTATCGATTCCCCGCTCCCTTTACCCTTTTTTGACAATCCTTAGTATTGACACAACATATGTTTTATCTTTCCCCAAATAGCTTTTTCTAGCCGCAACTTCTGTTTCCAATCGAGTTACATGTCGTCCCCCGTTGCAATAATTATTTTCTCTTTCCCATTTTAAAACTCCCACTTTTCAGCATACCAACCTATCATCATGGAAAGAGAGACCAGAAACCTACTCCTTCTCTTCAGCAATACGTTCTGGCTCATTTCACTGGCAACCATCACTTACGCTGAACACGTGTACATCCAACAGATTGGTATCATTCTGTTTGTCTACTACTTCGTCGTTTTTTGGTATGTATTCTGTATCAGAAGAATCTCAATTTGGGCTTTTGTTTTTGAGGTAAGCCAAATGTCTCTTGGTATTGTTTTGAAATTGAAATCTTTTCAGATTTTCCTGGTTCATACGTTCGGAGCGTATATAGTGAACTGGGCGGTCCGGAAGATTGAGCTGTCCACATGGGACAAAACCTTCTTTGTGGTCTCTTTCCTGAGTGGGTGTTTTCAGTCGTTTTTTTCTAGATTTTTCTTTTAGGACTTCGTTTCTCTATCGTTTCGAATGTTTGTTATAGCCTCCACGTTTTCAGCACTCGTGCTCCACTGTAACTACCTGTGGCTTCTTTGCGAGATAATACGAGACCTAGATCGGGAGGAGGAGAGAGGTCAAATGGATGAAGTCATCAGAGCAAGGAGAAGAGTAAATCAGTGGTGGAATGAACGTTCCGAGTGATGGTGCATTAGATTTTAATTATAAAAGTTGTAGAGTAAATGTTATTATTTTACATCGGTTTTGAATTTGAAATTAGATTTTAGTTTGAATAGTATATTAAATAAACAATTTTCTCCCGAAACTGTTTCTCAAATCTTTACCACATGAACCGTAACCCTTATGACGGCTACTTGACTCCAATAAACTCTTCCGATCAGAATAATAATTATTTATGCAATAAAAAACCTGCACATAAGTCTTTCTGACCCCAAAAAGGTGCAGGCTCTTTTCTTTTTCAAATTTCGACATTCTGACATTCGACAACTTCTCGAGCGTCACCGGATGCTTTGGATTCTGAGATTGGTCGGATTCTGGACAAGACCGCTAGCACACCAACTTTGGCATAGTACCCAATCAGATCGAAGTCGGTATTCAAAACCTTATCGTTATTGACCAAGATTCATTTCCGAGATCAACTTGGACCCGACCAATTTCCGTGCTAATCACGAATCGACACCACTTTTCGATCGAATGTTGTCACATGAAGGCTGAGACATTTCGTCATATTCTTGCGACTTGTAAGTTGGCCCCCGCCTTCTCTCGACAGAAATGACCTGCTCTGGGTCTCTCTCTCTCTCCCTCTCTCCCCATGACCAACCATGAGGGACAGTCCGTCCTCACTCGCAACACAAATGTGACGAAAAGCAAGCCTTCCTTACGATTTCCGTTTTTTGGTCATAATTAGCGAACGGGGATACAGTTTGACAAACTTTTGTGAACTTTTTTTTGAAAGCTCGGTGGCATTCTGTTCCAGAACTTTCTCTTCTTAGAACTCTCCCATTCCAGAACTGTTTTTCCGTTATAAGTAGACATAGAAAACAGCGGTTCTGGAATTAAAATTCTGGAAAGGCTTACCACCATGATTTCATTTGAGCACTGGAAACAGTTCATTCCGGCCCCCGTAAAATATTATTTTTCTCAATCTTCGAAGTACCGATTTATCGTAGCTCTTCTATCATGTCTCGCTTCCTTTTTTTTCTCTTTCCCCAAATTTCAATGACTCATAACCGTCGTTTAAACTTTTCTCTATCCCTCCGTCTGTACCCAAAATCTTCCCACCCATTACAAATACATGCAGACGAGTCGATCGTGCCTCCTCGTTACCTTCCTCTCCATCTTTTCTTCTTTTTGCTCTACAACCAACGATTCCGTCCATTTTTCGCTAACCCTTTCCCGTACCATCGCATACCAGTATTTTCCAGGGTATCAATATGGACGAAGAGTATCGAAACACTCTTCTCTCCTACTCCCAAATGTTCTTGATGTTCTCCCTGGCTTCTATCTTTCATGTTCAAAACTTCTACATCCAACTATCCGGATGTTTGATGGTCGTTTATTACTTGGTCATCTACTGGTACATCTTCTGTTCCCAAAGAATCTCACATCGGGTCTTCAACATCCACGTAAGTCGATTATTTATTAGAGGGGTTCGGTGGAGCACAGTTGTAAAACCCGTGTTGCTCTAATATTTTGTTTTCAGGCTATTATCTTCACTCTGCTCAGTGGGGTTGTTGGTCACTGGACAGTCAGGAAAACTGATATCTCACCGACTGACTACGTTTTCTTTGTGGGCATTTTCTTGAGTGAGTTTTTCAATTTTACAATTTTCGGATCAAGGGACTTTTGAATTAAAGTTGTCGTTATGTATCTTTCCCGTTTTCAGCCTTCGCTTTCCACTGCAACTGCATGGCGACTCATTTCGAGAATGGACGAGCCCAGGACGAGAGAGACCGATTGAATGCTGCTGCTCCAGTCAGAGGAAGAGCAAGAGGAAGAGGACGCATGTGAAGATGGAAGTAATCTTTCAAGATTTCGATTATGAAGAGTAAATATTTATGCATGTTTTCCCTACCCTCCGTTTATTGTTTCCACATTACCGCGACTCCCTCGATTTCTACATTTCTCGGTCCTCCGCTATTTTCTCACTGTCTCGTGAGGGACCGTTTCAATTGTTTTGTATCTCTATGTTTTCCTTTTTGTTGCAATAAATAAATGTTATAATTATTACAAGTTGATAAACTAGTTATTTTGTTTGATTTCTGACTGGGCTCATCAGTTCAATCCTCATACAGTAAAACCTCTCAGCAGTACGAATTCCTGAGAAACGTATTCCGCAGTTCCAGATATACGGAGTCCCGATGAACGATTAATGAAGCTACCGTAATCTCTACAGTACTCCTCTCCTTAAGAAACACGTCAACTTCTAATCTTCCCAATTCACGTGAAACCTCCAGTCTGCTCTCTTCAGATCTCTACCGTAACCCTCATAACCGTTAACATTTCGAAACACATTCCCATCTTCCCTCTTTTCTTTTTACAACCTCATTCTAATGGACACCTAAATGTCAATATCCCCGGAGTAAACAACTATCATTTCGTCATTTTCGATTTGAATTTCTATGATTCATAGAGTGATGAAGAGGGATGTTGACTGATCAGAATATCTGTTTATCATTCATTATAAATGGAATTTACATTTACAATTAGACGTGGTGATTGTGTTAAATTACCATTATTTTTTATCGATAGAAATGTCCATTCAAATTTTAGGCTCCGCCCACAGAACAGGGATCAAGCCATATTTTCCGTGCAAGATATTGAATATCATTAAATTGTGCTTTGTTTTGAATACAGATGTCTATACTTATAATCAAAATTGAAATGTATTTCTCTAATTTAGGGCATAAAATATTTAAGGATTTGTATATTTCTAAAACAATTTTTATATATGAAAAAGTAATTGTTCCCTCAAACCGATCAATTTCAGTGCCAAATAGCGCGATTTTTGAGCTGTCCCCTTGAAATGACCATAACTCCCTAAGGAGAGTCCGTTCAAAAAAGTTGTCAACTACAAAAATGAAGCTCTACCTTTGTTCTGTATGGTTTATACATAATTTACTTTGTGGGACAATCAATGATACCCTGACACCCTCTTGAAGTTGGTCATTTTCATCAGAAAAAAAGTCAAATTGTATATCTCTTACTGTAGATCTTTTCCCTTTATCTTTATCTTCCTTTATCTTTAGACAATTCATATTATGGCTAGAAAACGGAGAATATGAGGATTCAGAGTCTTTTTTTTAATTCTTTCCAATATCAAAGCCAAGTTACAAAACATTTTGTGAGGAAGTCTCCTAGCTGCGCTCCCCGATCTGTTGAAATTGTCCCACAGTGTATCATGGTAGTTCTGATTGTCCCATCAAGTAGATTTTTTAATGAATTAAACAGAACAAAGGTAGAGCTTTATTTTTGTAGTTGACAACTTTTTTGTACGGACACTCACTAGCCAGTTACATATCCACAAAGGAATTTCTCCCTCAAATCGACCGATTTCAGTGCAAGATAGAGTGATTTTTGAGCTGTCCCCTTGAAATGATCATAACTCCCTTAGGAGAGTCCGTTCAAAATAGTTGTCAACTACAAAAATGAAGCTCTACCTTTGTTCTGTATGGTTTATACATAATTTTCTTTTTAAGACAATCAGGGATACCGTAACACCCTCTCAAAGTTGGTCATTTTCAACAGAAAAAAACCAAATTGTATATCTTACTGCACGGTACTGTAGGTTATTATTGAGTCTTCGCTTTCCACTGAAAACGAGACCAACATGGCTAGAAAGCAGAGAATATGAGGATTCTGAATCTTTTCTCAAATTTGATCTATCTTTAAAACTCGCCGAGTTACAAAGCTTTTCGTGAGGACGTCTCCTCTCGGACTGTAACTCTGCTCATTTTTCTTCTGAAAGCAATCTGTAACCTAATTTAGAATCCTCACGTCTTCAGCTCCCTTCCTCTCTCATCTCTCCCTATTCCAGATTCCCCAACATCATCATGAGAACTCTTCCAGTCCTTCTCTTCATACTCTCTCTTTTCATGACATTCCTCTCTCTGTTCGCTGTCCCATCGGCAGTCAACTACTTCTCAAAAGTCATGTATTACACCTTGTACGTCTACTTCACAATTCTCACTCTCTTCGCCAGAGAGCTGAATGAATTCCTTTGGTTTATCAAGATTCTAGAGGTAATCCTTTTTTTTCTTTAGAATATATCACCTGGTTTCTTCAGAGCATGCTTGTCTTCCAGTATTCCATTGGATTCCTCCAAGGAGCCGCTGTGAACTACCTGAATCCAGAAGACTACACACATGAATACATGTTTTATACTGTATATTTCGGTGAGGATTTTTCAGGAGAAATAGGGTAACCCGTTCTTGTTATTTTCAGGGTTGATCCTTCACTTCGTTCTTCTGATAATCTGTGATTGGGAGAATACAGATGGTCCTGAAATTGTGGAGAAGTTGATCGGAAGATTCCGGGCGGCACGTAGCGAGCAGGAGGATGGACAGGTTCTCAATAACACATCTTAATCGATTAAGCGCATTCAAATCTCAACGTGTACTACTGTTTTACGGTCATTGATTCCTTTCTTTCTTCCCTGTATCTAAATGCTGAAAATGTCTGAATGAAACATAGCGAAATCACTACATGAAACGTTACTTAAAACTGACAATTCATTGAATCAGACGCCCGGTTTCTTCGCCCGATAAGGTCTGTACTATTTTGAACCGCAAAGAAAACGCGGGGGATAATTGGACAAAAAATAAAAATCTAGAAAAACAGGAGGGGAACACATAAAAATACGGAAAAGAGGGAAACAATTTGTCGACTAGGTGTTGATGTGTCCCTTGATAATCTTCTCATAGCACAGACGAGCCATTTGAATTGAAATATCTTGTCCTGTCACGTAAGTCTTGATGGGTACTTTGACAGCGACGAGTTGACGCAGTTTGTACATTGCTTCGAGAGTTCCACGTGTCGACACGAGGTATTTGACTGAAAATATGATACAGATAAAATAGGTTTTTCTGTTAAAACTCACTATTAGATTTCTGTGGCCCATCAGACGCGCGGACTGACTTCTCCATGTTTCGCATGCAGACCTCCTCAACTCCCGTATGCTCAATCAGTTTACGATGAACAAGATTACGGTCGGCGTCAACTGAAAAGGGAACAATGAAATCAAAATAATGCCTTCTTGAACATCTAATGCACACCCGGTAACTCAATGACGAACGGCTCGTTCTCCCGAATAATCGATCGAATCGTCACTGTCGGGTCGGTGGAGATGGGAAGCTCCTCGAATCGCAAATTGAACAACACATTATAGTAGGTTTTGAGTGCTGCCTCGTGGAAGATTTGCCATTCGCCACGCATGAAGATTGACGAGAAATTGAGCGGACGGAACGAGAGATTCGGCATTTTACGGAACTTTCGAGAAGCGAGGAATTCCAGAAATTTAACTGTCTGTAATAAAAAATATATGATTGAATGTCTTCCTAATTTGTTTTTTACCATCGTCGATTTCTCCTTTTCCGTAAGAACTGTACTCGTCGCGTTCTCACCTTCTCTCAATTTCCATTGTTTCTCATCAATTTTCGTGAAAAACGCGGCAGCATTTCCGTCAACCGACGAGTATTGTCTCGTAGCAAAAAGAATGAAGAGAAGTGAGAAATGATAGCTTCGAAGCGGTTGATTATCGAAAAGCTTCGATACCCGAGCCCATTCATCCAATAGAAATAGAACTTCGTCCAATCCTTGAATCGCTTCCACATACATCCGAATTATTTTCACCGCTCTTCTCACTTGTTTCCCATCTTTTGATTCTGTTGAAAATTGACGATAATCCTCAAACAATCGGGAGTTATCACTCAGATACTGTTTTCTATGAGCATCCATCATTGTATACAGCGGATTTGCACCGCCCATGATAATCTCATCTGACGCCAAACAGCTCTGCTGTTTCACCGCTGCCAACACATCGTACGCCAACCATGCAAATGACAATTTCTTGTTCTCTCTAGTGACACGAGCTTCCTCATAGCATGCTTTATACCAGGCCACCGCCTTCCTCATCATTTTATTAGTTGGAGTACGGCACTGTCGCTGGAGAATGTTCGTTTCGCTTCCATTGCGTGTACATTCGGTATTCGCTTGCCATCCGCCATCGAATTCGTCGAAAAAGTGTTCTCGAAACTTTTTGAACAAATTGGAAACTTTGGTCTCGATCAATTGATTTGTGTTGTAAAATGACATATCGTCTTGATCTTTGTCCGAAATTCGATTACGCATGTCCACGATACATCCGGAGAAGATTTCGCCTTCCGTCTGCAAATATCTATAGTTTTTATTCTAACGTCTTCTAATCCCTTACTTTGATTCCATAATTCTCCATCACTGATCTCAACTGTGCATTATATCTCGCCAAGTCTTCTCTGGCACTCTGCATATACTCCTCGTATCCATCGATCGTCATCGTCGGATCTATTGAAATCTCAATTTGTTCGTCACGCTCTTCGGAGATTTTCACCACATCGTCAATGGATTTGAATTCACGGAACAGTTTTCCACATAACCGAGGACTAACATACATTGGACTATGATCGTTTCCCATGTGATAATCTGGAACTCGTTCCGGTCGTTCCGGTGGAATCATCTCGCCCGTCTCCTCGTCTTTTCTCCATTTTTTCTCCAATTCCTCTGGCGGTAATCCGGATTTTGTGAAGTCGACAGCTTGACAATTCTTCTTGGCTAAATCCATGCATACACGTGAGTTCAAACCGTATTGATCGGAATTGTGGAGATGGCTGTTGGAAATCGTACCGACTGAATCCAATTTCAGATACGTCACATAGAATGCGCGCATCAGCTCGTCAATCTGGTCTTCCCTGAACGACGATTTCGGTTTTTCTGATGTGAAATCAAATGGGTCCTCATTCTTATCCAGCAACAACTGTTGATCCCAGATGATTGAATACTCATCTCCATCCAAATCCGAACCAGCCATTTCATCTGGATGTGGGCGTGGTCCATGTTGTGGGAACACTACAACATCATTCATATGATGAAGTTCCGGAATATCGACGGCTTCATAGATTCGAACATCTCCAGCAACGATACACGGATTCTTGGTGAGGAGTACGGTTCCGGTGAGCACTTGACGAGCAGCAGTTTTCGGTGGAATCTTCAGCGCCAGGTTTTTGGTTAACTGAACGAAAATTTGACCGTATTGAAGACGTCCAGTTTCGTCGACGACACCGAGCATTGAACGACCGAGATCCGCAGGAATCGGGATTTGCTCTTTTCGAAGCTGTCGTGCTAAAATATTAAAGTTATTTGGATTTTCGATGCATGCACTTACTGATCAAGAATTTGATGGAAGCCTTGATAAGAGATCTGAAGAATGGTTCACTTGACAGTGTGAATCCCCAGGTTGTACGGAGATAGTCAATGTCGACGCGGCGTGGAAGTTCCTGGAAAAATGAAGCTAAAATTTCAATTGTTTGATTCAACGGCAGGTCATTTTTCAGAAATACTGAAAAAAGTAAAATCATGCCCATTTTCCAATACCTTAAGCCGGTTTCTACAGAAAGTCTCATCAACCATTTGCTGAGCGAACAGAAGCATTTGTCGATCCAACAGCTCTTCAATTCGATTTGTAACCCGCCGATGACATTCCAGTGATTGCATTTCCGAGACTTGATCCAAAATGTTGATGAACGGTTTATTCAGTGAGACTGGAACCGGCGCCGAGTATTTCACAATTTCCACTTGATCACGTGGATGTCGTTTCGAGATGAACTTGATTTGACTCGGACGGAATACACAACTCAACCCCCATGATGTTTCTTCTGACACTTCTGGAACATTATTTTCAACACACCACAGACGAATATTGTCGAGAAGAGGCTCCACAGCGATGACTCCTTTCATTCCACGGAAACGGAACTAAAAAACAACGAATAGAAAATCGAAAATTCATCAACAAGATACCTGAAAACAGCTCGGAACTCCTTTGCCCAAATCCATCACTTCTGAAACCATTTTTGCGAAAAGCTGACTCATGAGACCGACTCCATCAGAGAAAGTGTATTCGTCTCGTTTCACATTTTTTCCTCCCGTCAAATCGAACGTTGTTATATATGTACATCGTTCGAGATTCACTCCGGAAAGCTGTAAAAAGCAGTTCTTCAAAAAGAAAATATGAGGTTTTTGAGGGCTTTAGCGAGAATGTGACACTCTTGACTGAAAATCACATCCTGATTGTTTTTTAGCACCCGTACCCGACTCTGCGTGAAACACTGTCCCAGTCTAGCCATCATTTTCGGAATATTATCAATAGTTTCGAATCTTCCCAAATTCTTTCGCGCCGATTGAATTTTCGGATTGAAATCGATGGGCGGTTTCAGCTTGTACATCTCCTCGTATTCTCTACATTGTGCCGATGAGTATTTCTCCATGAAATACGCTCCACTATCTCTCATCTGCGAATTCGAACTTCCGAGATATCCGAAATTCTTTCCAGCTACTGTAATTCCCAGCCGCAGATATTTATCCACTGTTGTCTCGAGAATTGTCGACGTCTTATTGGTTCTCATCTTCTGATTGTCATCATCTCGGAACATGATGCGAAGAACTCGGCAACCATCACGGTCATACCGTCTCAACACACGATTTCCCATCAATGTCTCCGGTGCCACGTAGATAACACGAGTCGGGGTGAAAATTATCTTCCGGACTCTCTGATATCCCTCGCGAACTTCTTCAGAAGTCAATCCATTGATAAGGCTGTTCTTCAGGCGTGTTTGGCAAATTCGATCGAAACATTTAATCAACGATCCGATTCGTTTTCGTCCATCAATCATATGAACCAAATCTTCGAGTGCAGCTTCACACAATTTATCATCCATGGTGTAATAATGGAGAATCACTGCAAGGAATCTAGTCCAGATGGTTTCCACCAGAAGAATCTGATCTTTGACGACAGCGCCGCGGGAAATCAGGCATTCTAGTAGGTAGGTGATGGCGAATTTTCGTTCACGATTCGTATCAATCTCACGGGATCCGCAGATTTCGTGTTTCGGTGGGAAGGCCTGAAAACGATAATTTTCATGAAAGCAAATCTTGTTTTTATTGAAAAATTTAAGTAATATCACTGAAAACTGGGGCACCACGAAAATCGGGGAGAGGCTTTCAATTGGGGAACGAAAATCGGGGAAAACAACTACGGTTTGGAAACTGCGCCGCAAATTTGCGTTCGTCTGTGCACACTTTTCCCGATTTTCGTGGTGCGCCGAAAAACTGATCCATTTTCACTAACAGTTGCTACGAATTCCCTATAAATTGGAGCCGAGAAGTGCGTTGCCGGTAGGTGTTGACTATTTTGAAATGTCCATCTGTTATACGGATTGTCTTTCCAAATGAGACAATCAATCGCTGGTATAACGGCGAATTCAATGGAGACACCTGTTCGAATGCGAAGACGTGACAATAGACGGTAGATCTCAGCGAGCTGAAAAGTGGAAATGGTGAATAGGGACACATCTCTTTTCCATTCACTCACACTGACAGACGTATCAAACTCGATCGTAAACACTGGACTATCAGTGATAGCTTTAGATGTTGGATACTGTTTCGGTTCTCTTCCATGATTAATAATCAAATGGCGTTTATAATGAGGGATCATGTGTTTACTATCAGCCTCTTGACTGTCTGTTCGAAATGCTCTTCTGATCAGAACTGGACAATTGAGTTCGAAATGAATACGAACTCGATCGTCTCCATGGTTATCAGAAACCACAGGATCGACAATCACACGACGTATGGAGGTGCGACGAACCTGCAAAATGGATTTTTGAGATTATATATCTGAAGCTTTCATTGAAGCATGAAATAGAAACATGAGATGCTGTAAAAATACACAAAATGTGTGCTAACTCTCCAGCACATATGTTACGCGAGAACGTGATTTCGAAGCATTAGTTTCGATAGTTTCGAGAGTCTGATTCCGGAAATCGCAGCATTTTTAGTTTCGGAATGCGGAAAAATCCAGTTAATAAATGAATACACACCGTAATCTGATAATACATAGTGACAGTCTGCCTTTTCTTGCAAGCCTTTTCGGTAACTTCAAAATTTTCTTCTTTATGTCTGAAGTGAACAGTCATGAAATCCACTTTATCAAATTCGAACTCGACTCGTATCTGATTCAATCCGACACGATCCGCCGTCGTGAGCGTTCGATTCTTCAAACGAAGATCATTTCTTCTTTGAGTGTCACTCCAAAACGAGACTTCCCAATGATTGATGAATGCTCCACCTTGAATATTTCCGAAGTAGAATGCAGAGAGTGGAATATCAACGAGATGGCACGTCAGCTCGGTAGACCAGAAGTCGGAGCTGTGTAGAACAAGATTTCCAAGTTGATATGGAAACAAACTGTCCTGAAAAGTGAATTGCAGGCATTTTGAGATAAAAATACAAATTTGAACATGTGAAGCGCCCATTCTGTTTAAAACTGACCTGCTTCAAATCCCTCAAGTATTCCTGAATCACCGATAACAAATGGTGCGAGAACCCACCGGATACCACCTGAAAATGGCAAATTTTAAAATAAATTATGCATTTTTTTGCTCTACCTCATAATTCGCCTCGTAAAACGGTTCACAATCCTGCTCCTCGACAGCCTGCATTTCTCCTTTTGTTTGGAGTGTCATGTCCGAATTTTCCAGGGCCTGAAATTGATGAAAATTAATAATTTTCCCGAATAAAGAGCTTTTCATCAGCTAAAAATTGGAAAAACCACTCACATTTTCCAGTCTCGTTGTATGCGCTCGTATAATCGATGTCATCTGTGTCTTGGGAACCGAGCATGGAATTTCGAGTTTAATCCATCCTCGACAACCTTCTTCCCCCATTTTTGGGTCGTTTCAAGACGGTTTTGAATGGATAACTTATTATTATGCGATAATATTATTGTAGATTTTCTGAAAACAGATTAGTTGTAGTAATATTTATATTTTCGCATTTTAAAAAGGATTTTTAGCGATATTGAATGTCTACTCTGTGTCTTTTTCAAATAAAACTCCGGAAAAGATTAAAATCCCAGAAATTTCGCGAAAAACACATCTTAAAGGGGGACTGCGCTATTCGAAATGAAAATGTATTTTTACATGAATCGACGCAGAATTTAGGCTGGACAAAAAAATTCTCTTGAAGGTAGGTCAGGAAATTTGATTCAAGATAGTTATGAGCTGTCAAAGTTGTCAAATCGCCCCTTTATGGTACACTTTTTCGTTGAATTTTTCATTGAATTTTCCCATGGTGCACGTGAAAGTATAATAAATTCCTAATAAAAACGTCATTCTTTTCTATAAATTTAGTTTTATTGGCGAAACTGAAAAATCTAAATATGTTTACTCAATATTTGACCTGGATGGAACCTTCTGAAAAACTCTTACCAGTTTGATTTACAGTGAGACTTCAGAGAGTATGCAGTAGAGAGCATAAAATCTCGATTCTCTCAATTTTTTTCTGGTAAGCGTTTTTATGAAGGTTAAATCTAGGTCAAATATTGAGTAAACATATTTAGATTTTTCAGTTCCTCCAATAAAACTATATTTATAAAAAAGAATGACGTTTTTATTAGGAATTTATTATACTTTCACGTGCACCATGGGAAAATTCAATGAAAAATTCAACTGAAAAGTGTACCATAAAGGGGCGATTTGACAACTTTGACAGCTCATAACTATCTTGAATCAAATTTCCTGACCTACCTTCAAGAGAATTTTTTTGTCCAGCCTAAATTCTGCGTCGATTCATGTAAAAATACATTTTCATTTCGAATAGCGCAGTCCCCCTTTAAACTGAGAAATTGAGAAAATTGGGAAACTTTTTGACAAATTGTGAGTTGGCAAGTACAGTAACCTTGCTCGTTCGTGGTAAGACCCACTCCTTATTTTCCGTCATGTACCTTTAAACGTTTTTCTAGGCTCGCTTGAAATTTGAAGTCGTTTGACAATTTTGTGGCTGACTCGGATGAAACAAGAAATTGTTTAATTTTTGTGAAAAGAAAAAAAATCGAAAAAAGAATCGATGACAACTTATTTAAAACGGATAGGAAAACATTTCTTTGTCTTGACCCTTTTCCTCTTCCCCTCTTTGATTGTTCTTTTTTACTACGTTTTTTTGTTCGCATCTCCTTTGTATAAATGTCCTGAAGCTATTTAACATCGAGATTGGAGCTTTAAAAAATCCGGTTGCCATTAGTCAGTCCGTTGTATGCATACATGTATGTACAGTAGTCTAAACATATTAATCTTTGATTGCTCAATTCATTTATTCTGGATGCAAAGCAATTGAATATCATGCCATCAAATTTTGAATAATTCCTCAACGGTATAACAAAATCCTTCATAGCAGGCATTTGAATCGTCACCGCAGACGTCATCGGAGACGCAAGGGACGCCACGAGCGATGACTGGAGAGGTGATGGCCAGAAGGCAGAAGATGAAGAGAGTCAGAATATTCATTCGGAATGAGAAGAGCAGAAGAGAGCAGTCCCCGAACAATAGTCCGAGGTACTTTTAGTTGGACAAGTGGTTTTCAAAAGTTGGACAGGTGGTTTGGAGGTTTTTCGAAAAAAATAGCAAAATTCGTGAAAAAGGAAAAATTTTTGAACACCTGACCACCCCCATTCTTCAAAAACTTTGACTTGAACACATGGTTAGTCCGGAGCTCCGGACTAGTTTCGGGGACTGAGAAGAGAGACTTCTGATGGTTTTCTGGGGAATCGAGGACGATATTTATAGCAAACAATTCCCATGTTTCTATGCAAATTTTATGAGCTCTGACTCACTGACGTTATGGCTCTCTCCGCCTTCAAAATTTGCATAGAAACATGGGAATGGTTCCCTATAAATATCGTCCTCGATTCCCCAGAAAACCATCAGAAGTCTCTCTTCTGCTCTTCTATTCCGAATGAATATTCTGACTCTCTTCATCTTCTGCCTTCTGGCCATCACCTCTCCAGTCATCGCTCGTGGACGTCGTTGCCGTTCGAGCACTCAATGCGACTACGAATCCGTCTGCTACGAGGGATACTGCTACACCATCGACGAGATGTTCGACAAGTTCGATGCTAAGAAATAATTCATTTCTTGTCATTTCATGTGACTCTTGTCCACGAATAAATCATTTGAACATTCCAGAATTTCATCGAATTACTTATGCAAATCAAAATTCTTCTCTTTTATTGTCATTTTGCTGTATGGTGAAGAAAATGCATCCATAATTGAAGGATTGAAAAATACAATTCAAGGGATCAAAATCTAACATTTTCTAAAGACCTAGAGTTTGTCATTGAATAGTATTCCTCTGAAAAAAACGATTTTCCTTTTTAAAATCATTAAAATCCGAAAAAATGCTCACTTTTCGACAAAGAATGTTTCAAAAATGCTGTCGACATCACATCACCTACCGTACTCTAATTTAAAGGCGCAGCATTACACAATTTTTTACGTTCCCGAAACGATTGAAACCGTAACTTTTGCGCGGGAAATAGGAGGTTGTTTTCAAAATGTATTGTCATTTTTTGTTATCTGACCAGCTTTTCTGTATTAAAAATGTGTTTTTAGGACTTCAGAGGACCCGCGTTGCCGCGAAAAACCGAATTTCTTCTCTCGAGTCTTCTGATTGTCATCACTTTCCATTAATCCTTCTCATTTTCAACCGTTCGCTCCTCATTGCTTAGTTTTTTTGGCAATTTGAGAAGTTTTCTTCTTTTCTGAATACATTCAGCCGCCGGTTTCCAATTCCCGTCACTTTTTGAGTTTACTCGCCACGTTTCGCGCAACTGAAACACTTTCCGCTACCCGTTTACGTTATCCAACTAGAAATTAGCCTTCTTGAACTGTTTTTTCGTCTTTCTACTATTAAATTCCTACGGAAAGTAGTCTCCGCTACCCATTTGTTGCTAAATAACTAGCCCATGTTGATTTCAGCTCTCCGTATCAAGCCATTTCAATAGTTGCTTCCTCTTTCCCATTTTTATGAAACTAGAATTCGGTGATCATTGTTGCGTATTCCTTTTCAATATTGTATACTTTTCTCGCTTCGCTTTCGTGACCTTTACTCAATTTTTATTATTTTCAGGGTCCCAAACACTGACAATGCTCGAAAAAGCAGTGCCACAGTGCTCGGCGGGCAATTTGAATGAATTGATGGCCCAGACCGCCAGCTTGTTGGCTGTCAATGAGCAGCTACGCAAAGAAATCGCGGAGTAAGATATCAATTTTTCTTAAACAAACTTCTCATCAACTTATTTCAGTAACGAGCAAATCCATGCGATGCAACTTCGTGCTCTGAGCACCCAACCGCCGAGCAACCACATCTCGCCATACGTGGATCCAAGACGTCGTGGAGAGCGGCGCATGCAGAAGCCGGAGTCGTACAAGACTGTCATCTGTCAGGCTTGGCTTGAATCGAAAACGTGCACGTTCGCGGAGAACTGCCGTTTTGCGCACGGCGAGGAAGAGCTCCGTCCATCTTTGTAAGTTTCAGAAACGGAGTAAAACTCAATTCTACTGCTTATTTTTCAGTATCGAGCCGCGCCAAAACAACAAGTACAAGACGAAGCTGTGCGATAAGTACACCACCACTGGATTGTGCCCTTACGGCAAGCGGTGCCTCTTCATCCATCCGGATCATGGGCCGAACGCGTACATCCGCGCTGACAAGCTGTACGAGGTAATTATTGTCTTCTAAGTTATGAAAATTCATCCCAATTCTTGCAGGTTTCGCAGCGTCATGCTCTCGCGGATCTTCGTGATCAAATGGAGCATCATATCATGACTGGAGGTCGAAGCACACTTCCAGATCTCTCCAAGGCCACACAGCCGTTGGATATGCTCGCGAGACCATCGACACCGGATGAGCCGGCTGCGAAGATGCCCTTGGGTCCGACGCCAGTGAGCACCCGCGGACCGAAGTACGAGTTGCCACCGAAGAATGTCCCGGAGGAAGGTAAGGAGTGATAAATTATTGGTTATCATTCTAATCTTCATATTCCAGAAGCGGGAAGTCTCCCACCTTCAAGCTGGCCGCTCGACCCATCTTCATTCTTCTCACTGGACAACCTGAACATGGCGAGTCGTCCAGTCAGTCCATTCGAGTCGATGCTCATCGAAGCTGCAGCCACAGCCGGAGTCTTGCCATTCACGATGATTGGAAAACAGTCAACACCAGGAGGAGTATCGGGATACTCGTCTGCTGGATCAACTCCATATCAGGATTCCGACACGTCGCCTGAGTCTCTTCTTGCGAAATCTGTCATTAACCCGTTGTTGATGCCTCAACGTGAAGAGTTGTACTCTCCAATGCCCGGATTCGACAAACTTGCGGAGGAGATGGCGAAACAATTCGAATTGTGGTGAACCACCAACACTTTTTACCCGTTGCCCTCTTTCATTTACCCAATTTACGGTTTTGTCAAATTGCCAAACACTCCCACCATTCTTGTTACCCATACTAACTAATAATAATGTGTGCAGTTTGTGAATATAATAAGTCTCATCCCCCGTTCTAATCATTTTCTGTTGTCATGATGTAAAACTAGGCTCCGGGGTTTTCGGTGATCTTGTCACATTGATACTTCACTTCCCCTCGTTTTTCAAGTGCCATTTTCTTTTTTTTTTGCCCCCAACTAATCTCGATGCTTGTGATGTATTTGTAATATTTCGGATATCATTGCATGTATTCTCATTTGCCTCCCCGCCCGTATACTACTTTGCACCCCTTACTAACCCAATTTTACCACCAGTCTTCCCGCATGAATAAACTTTATCAAATGTCATCTGAAACGTGTTCTTCTTTTTCATTTGGTTTCCTCGTTACCATAATTTACTTTAAATCCAGACGCGTTCCTAACATCAAATGCGAACGGTTCTGATGAATCAAGTCTGGCGTTTGGGAAATCTACCGAATTCAAGAAGTGTTTCTTCCAGTTCAGTTATCCTTTTTCATAATTTTGATGCCTTCTTGCCTCTTCCCAATAGTTTATTTTATCGTTTCATCAAAACTTACCTATAGATTGGGATTCTTTCTATGAAATTATCGACTTTCAGATAAAATGAGTGACGGACCAGCTGCGAAGCGTTCGAGAATTGGTGATGAACCAGCTGCGGAGCGTGCGAAAAATGCGGACGAATTTCCAAATCTCCGTTCGGAAGTTGTTAGCGCTGTAAAGGAGAAGTTGATCGAGCTAGACGCCGTTCAACACACGTTGGACGTGATGAGCGAGAAGGCGGCTGAAGAGGTTTTGAGGGTCGAGAAGAGTTTCAATAAGAAGCGACAGCCGATTTATGAGAAGCGAAAGGCATTGACGACGAAGATCGATCACTTCTGGCAGACGGCTTTTCTCAATCATCACTTGCTCTCGACCGCGATTCCAGAAGAGCAAGAAGATCTGCTGGGTGCTCTGAGAGATCTCGAGGTGCAAGAGTTTGAAGATCTCCGCAGTGGATTCCGAATCATCATGACATTCGACCAAAACGAGTATTTTGAGAATACCGTCATCACCAAGTCGTATCATTTGAATTCGGAGACGCCAAGCACACAAATCACTGAAATCAAATGGAGGGAGAATAAGAAGCCACCGCCGGTAAGAATTGTACTTTGAAGATTACTTTTTCGAAAAGATAACATTGTTCCTCAATGTAAATCTTCCAGAAGCCGGAAGACGAGTCAGCCATCACGTTCCTCGAATGGCTCAGCTACGCTGCACCACCAGACACCGACGAGATTGCCGAGGTTATCAAGGATGACTTGTTCGTCAATCCACTCCAATATTACGTGATGCCCGATATGCAAGAGGTGGATGTCGACGAAGTCGAGAGTTTTTTGAATGAGGATAGGGGCGTGGATGAGGTAATAAGCTTTTGTTTCAAATTAATAGAATTAGCATTGTCTCTTCAGAATGGCCAACCGATTCCTGGCTTCCCGAGACCAGTCGATCTGTCTACTATCATGGCCGGTGATTCGGAAGAATTGGGAGAGGAAGCTGTCGAAGAGATGGATGATGAGGAGAAAGCAGAGGATGAAGAAGGTGAAGATGGTGAGGACGAGGAAGAAGGCGAGATTGAAGGAGAAAGTGTTGATGACGAGGATGATGATGGAGAGGAAGGAGCTCTCGAAGAGGATGAAGATGAAGAGGAGGCAGAGGGAGAAGGAGAAGGTGAAGCTGAAGGTGAAGGAGAAGCGGAAGCGGAACCTGAAGTTGAAGCTGAAGTTGAAGATCAACTAGAAGGCGAAGGGGAAGATCAAGGAGAAGGAGAAGGTCTAGGAGAAGGTGAAGCTGAAGGTGAAGAAGAAGAAGAAGGAGGCGATGAGGAGAATGACGCGGAGAAGGCTGCAGAATTGCTCGGACCGATCGATGAACAATAATCCAGTGTAACTGTTACCTGAAGCATAATTTATCTTGATTTTCATGTACTTATTCTTCCCATTTCCTCATTGATGCATAATGAGAGTCACTACTCGAATTCCCAGAATCATCATTATTATTAACCTGTTTTTGTGTATGTGTGACTATTCATTATTATTTATCATTCTTAAATATATATTTTTCACACAAATTAAGAGACAATGTCTGAGTGATTCGACCATAGGCCCATAGACCTGGAAGTACAGTACTCACTGAGTTCACGTGTCAATTGACAAATGTTAGTCTCGAGAACATTGTCAAATGTTTGTCTGTTGCCGAAAAAGTGAAAGCTATCTGGGGCGCTGATTTTAATTCTGTCTATCAGTTGATATGTGTACAGTAATCCAAACACAGATTCTTTTGGAATGTTCAAATGATTTATTCGTGGACACAACAGTTGTCAGATGAAAAGAAATGAATTATTTTTTTGCATCGAACTTGTCGAACATCTCGTCGATGGTGTAGCAGTATCCCTCGTAGCAGACGGATTCGTAGTCGCATTGAGTGCTCGAATGGCAACGATGTCCACGAGCGATGACTGGAGATGTGATGGCCAGAAGGCAGAAAATGAAGAGAGTCAGAATATTCATTCGGAATAGAAGAGCAGAAGAGAAGACTTCTGATGGATTTCTGGGGAATCGAGGACGATATTTATAGCTTCCGAATCCCATGTTTCTATGCAAATTTGAAGGAAAAACTTCCTTTTTCAAAGAAAAAAGTTGGAATAGATGATCATGGGAAATGATTCATGATCACCAAACTCCAGCTTTTCCCCCAACATTTGCATAGAAACATGGGAATCGGCGGCTATAAATATCGTTTTCAATTCGCCAGAAAATCATCAGAAGTCTCTCTTCTGCTCTTCTATTCCGAATGAATATTCTGACTCTCTTCATCTTCTGCCTTCTGGCCATCACCTCTCCAGTCATCGCTCGTGGACATCGTTGCCGTTCGAGCACTCAATGCGACTACGAATCCGTCTGCTACGAGGGATACTGCTACACAATCGACGAGATGTTCGACAAGTTCGATGCTAAGAAATAATTCATTTCTTGTCTTGTCTCATCTGACTCTTGTGTCCACGAATAAATCATCTGAACATTCTAAAAGAAACTGTGTTTGGGTTACAGTATACAGTTAAAAATTTTTCAACGCGGAGATTAATATTCCATGAAAGTATTGTGTAGAACAAGCTCATGGAAACATGTTTCTGTGGTGTTATCAGTAATGTCTGAATTATGTTTTGAAAATCACAACAACTGGAAAAAAGACTAATATTCATTTCTCATAATCTTACTATTCCAATGCCTTCACAATGTACGGTTCACCTAATTTATACGCTGGTCCTCGATACTCCTTCGCTGTGGGATCCCAGTCAGGCGGATCATTTTTGTTGCATTTCATACCCTGAAATGTCAAAAACTAGAATTTCAAAAAAGAAAAAAAGAACTCACAATAGAAGAAGATCGAATACATTTATAGACAAAGTCGTAATCCGGAATGCTTGTATAAACCAACTGATCAAGATAGACAAGAATTTTGTTCATCTCCGTATAACATCCACTGCGCAAAACCTAAAAGTGGATGATTGCAACTGCGCTCTACCGAAACTTTTCAATAGAGCAGAGAAGGAACTCACAAATTTCAACTGTTCCCCAGTACGCAATTTCAACTTGACTTCACGCACTGCGTCCCGATCTTTCAGCTTTTTCCATGGCAATTCCTCAGCAATCATTTCCAAAATCATATACCACCAAGACTCCAGATCGTCCTTCCGGGATTGGTCTTTCTGAAATAAAATTTTTTTTTAACTAGTCCCCATCCCTCTCCACCCAACTCACTCCTTCATGAGCAGCCATCGATGCGTATCTCGTAGTTCCACGGAATGCACACTCCTTCCTGGGAGTTCTCAAATCTTTTCCCTTCAATGCGATTCTACGACAAAGTCCAAAATCGAGGACGTAAACCGTGTGATAGTCGTCTTCTCCTTCTCTTCCAGCTGCGAAATTTGGAGGTTTGATGTCACGATGCAGGTAGCCAACCTAAAATGAAGTGGTCTGGGAGTGGTTTAGATTTTTCGAGAAAATGGAAAGGATGTTGATCAGAGTTGTGCGGAAGTGATTTTTTCGAAAACGGAAGTCGGAAGTCGGAAGTGAAAAAAATGACCGAAAGAAGAAATCTGGAAGTCGGAAGTCGGAAGACGGAAGTATTTTAAATTCCACGAGAAAAATCATAAAATTCGCGAAATCAGTGGAAATTTAGTCTTATGAATTTTCACAGTAATGGAATGACGGAAGTGTGGAGTAAAATTCGTTATCCGGAAGGTGGAAGTCGGAAGTAAATGTTCAAAATGGAAGCCGGAAGTCGAAATTCCGCACAACTCTGATTTTGATGTAAGGATGATTCTGAATTTGCCCTGATTCGCAGACTTGGAATCACCAGCCTACGGTATCGGAGTCGCTGCCAGAGATTATGCAAAAGTTCGGCCACCCACTGTTTTGATAAGTTTTTTCCAAAAAACTGAGTGAGATTAACCGGAAAACTTGCCAATGTTAATCCTACCATACGTGTCGGGACCTGGGTAATTGGCGCCAAAATTCAAAATTCAAGTTTTTTTCGAATTTTTTTCGCGAAAAAGTCAAATTTTCGACTATCACTCAGAATTGTAAGAAATCCTGAAAAGTCATCATTACATTGAAAAAATGTCAAAAAATTCGTTCATTTTTGAAGCCGGGCGGGCCTTACCATGTATGAATGGCGCTAATCCTACCGTAACCCTGTTGACCACGTTAATTAGTAAAGCGCACCAGATCACAATTTCAGCATACCCTGTGCCATCTGCATCCCACGTGGCCGAGTTTTCACTGGTCCTACTCTCGGCCGTGTTATCAAAACTTGGTTTTCTGGCAACAATCAAAAAGATCAGATCTTAAGGATTCTAACTCTATCTTCAAAATCTTTCTAGCTTCAAAATGAACCTCACCCTATGCAAATCCCTCAACGCTGCCAACGTCTGCTCTGCGATCTTCATCGTCGTCGACAACGTGTACTTTCTTCCTTCCTGAGTCACTCGAATATCCCATAAATTCTTCCCGACACACTTCATGACAACAAACAGGAATCGATTCTCAACAGCGCCATGATCAACCAATTGGACGAAATGCGGAGATCTCAGAAGGTTTAGAGCGAGGAGGACATTGGCTTCGTATGGGAGCATCGCTCGTTTCATATGGACAGATTCACATTTCAGAGCAAAAGGACGTTGGTCAGACTTGCGGATTACAGAGAACACTGCACCGAATGATCCCTTGCCAAGTTCGGTGACGATCTGAAATTTTCTAAATATTTGTAAGAAAAATTTTCTAGGATTCCATGAAAGCCATACCTCATAGGTGTCCTTCGCTGTATGAATCTCGGTCTCTCCTCCATTTTCGAAACGTGGCATATCCTGCTCCTGAGCCTTCTTGTTCTGAGCTCTCGCCTCTTCCGCCTTCTTTTCAGCCTTCTCTTTCTCCTCATCTTTCTTCTTCACTCCTGCAGTTTTTTCACATTTCTCTTCGCCGCTTCTTTTGGGAGTCCTCGGAACAGATGGCTCTATCTTGCTGTTCTGATTCATTCTAGAAAATTGGTCCTATCAACTGGAATCTAGGGAAATTGATCTACCTTTTCACATGAAGCTAATGAATGAAATGAAAACTGATGATGAAGACGATGCACGTAACAGGCAGTTCCGATTTGAAATGCTTGATAGAAAATTGGAAAAAAAAACAATAAACAAATTTGAAAAAACGAAGAGATAGAAGTTCAACACGCGTATTTTCTTGAAATTATCAAAATACCATTCTCGGCGCTAACAGAGGAAGTCCTCGGAGTGTCCTCCTTCAAACGGCTTAAAAATTTGACCCCTGATACTTTCGAGTTCACAGATTTCGATTCTGAAATACATACAGTAACCAGAAAACAGATAATTTTGGAATGTTCAAATGATTTATTCGCGGACACAACAGTTGTCAGACGACAAGAAATGAATTACTTCTTAGAACTTGTCGAACATCTCGAACATCTCGTCGATGGTGTAGCAGTATCCCTCGTAGCAGACGGATTCGTAGTCGCATTGTTTGGTCGAATGGCAACGAAGTCCACGAGCAATGACTGGAGAGGTGATGGCCAGAAGGCAGAAGATGAAGAGAGTCAGAATATTCATTCGGAATGAGAAGAGCAGAAGAGAGACTTCTGATGGATTTCTGGGGAATCGAGGACGATATTTATAGGAAACCATTTCCATGTTACTATGCAAATTTGAAGGAAAAACTTATTTTTTCTGAAAGAAAAATGTTGGAATACATGATCATGGGAAATGATTCCTGATCATCAAATTGAAGTTTTTTCTTCAAATTTGCATAGAAACATGGGAATCAGAGGCTATAAATATCGCCTTCCATTCCCCAGAAATCCATCAGAAGTCTCTCTTCTGTTCTTCTATTCCGAATGAATATTCTGACTCTCTTCATCTTCTGCCTTCTGGCCATCACCTCTCCAGTCATCGCTCGTGGACGTCGTTGCCGTTCGAGCACTCAATGCGACTACGAATCCGTCTGCTACGAGGGATACTGCTACACCATCGACGAGATGTTCGACAAGTTTGATGCAAAGAAATAATTCATTTCTTGTCTCTGACTACTGTTGTTCACGAATAAATCATTTGAACATTTCAATCTGGGTTACTTCATATCATTCAGAAGATACATCGGAATAACTGCCGACATTATTAGGACGTCAATTTTTCAAAACTGTTTCACTCTTCCGATAAATAAGAAAATGCGGAATAAGTTATGGACTTGTGATGTGTCACATTCTTCAAAGACTGCATAGAAATAGGAATGATTGAATCGTATGCTTATGGATGCAGTCATTGTTCTAAGATTTTCTAGAAGAAGTTTTGCCGTACAGTTTATTTATCATGTATCGAAACAGTTCAAAGTCATAAAACATAGAAAATGAGAATTAGATAGAGAAAAGCATGGAAAGATATACAGTACCGTCCAAAAGGTTGTAAACGTTTACCATTTTCAGTTGAAATTGGTCAACTTTGAGGGGGTGTTACGGTATCAAGAATTGTCCCACATAATCAATTTTTTATGGATCCGACAGATCAAAAGTAGATCTTCATTTTTGTAGTTGACAACTTTTTTGTACGGACACTCCCTAGATAGTTATGGTCATTTTAAGGGGACAGCTCAAAAATTGCACTATTTTCCACTGAAATTGACGGATTTGTGGGAGAAATTACTTTGTCGGTGTGTAACTTGCTAGGGAGTGCCCTTACAAAAAAGTTGTCAACTACAAAAATGGAGTTCTAGACTTGGTCTGTTTGATCCCATAAATGGGACAATTAGTATTACCGTAACATACTCTCAAAGTTTGCCAATTTCAACTGAAAACGACCAAAGTTTACAACCTTTTGGACGATACTGTATAATTGGAATGTACAGAACCAAAAAATTAACACAGCTTGAAAAATAGTTCAGTTGTGGAACACACGTAAAAAGGTGAGATGCTTTAGTACAAAACATAAAAACGACCATAAAGAAAAGTTTCACAGTCCTTCATCGCAATCACTGCAGTTGTCCCTTCTTTCCGTCTGATCTGAACCATATCAATATCGTCAATTCCGTGGTTTTGACGGATTTCTTTCATTGACTCTTCACTGATTTCCATGCATTCGATTCCTTTTAAATACACGTTTCCTCTGACTGAATCAGTTGTATCGATGAATAGATTCATGTATTGCAGTCTTGGATTAGATCCACGAACCCAATGCTTGAGAAATCGATTGAACTGTTTTTGAGATATTGAACGCGATAATTCGACTCTCTCACTGTTAACCAATAACATATCATCAAGTGAGACATTATCACGAAATACGAGATTATTGTAGTTTTGAATGAAGAATTTCTGAACTTCACAAGCTTCTTCATATGGATTCCTTTCTAGAGTTAATTCGTTGGGATTTTTGAAATGTTCCAAAATTTCCCTAATCCGAAATTCAGTATTGTGTTCAAATACAACAAGGTGATTGACACTTTTAATGGCATTTTTTAACGATTCCATTTCAAATCGCTCATTTCCGTGCCAGAAAATCACATTTGGTGGTTTATTACAACAGAACACTGATTGAATGTGATCTAACCAGTTGTTGAAACTGAATGGAGTCGATGATCGAACTATTTTGTTTTCATTAACAGAATGAGCAGAAACAGGTTGATTTGAGTTCAAATGAATCAATGCATCAGTCGAATCGTTATAAAAAGCGAGACTCATAATAAAGTCACCATAGTACACAGATACGTCAACATCACGAAAAATGGTGATACGAACAGCGTGTGCTGTTGTTCCCAATGACGCCGCAACATTCTTAGTTTTCGTTGAGATTAGGGAGAATTCGAACCTGAAAAAGATATTCTGAAAAATGGTTAGTTCATTGAATTCTGAAGTATAATACAATCGAAAGTTCGAGGAAATTTCTGATTTCGCCCCGTCCCGAACGGTGTTAAGTATGCTCCTAAAATTTGTGGTAAACTCACAATGGATCTATACTCAAATTCTTAATCACTTTGATGATGACATTCTCGGGTAGTCGAAATAGCGGAAAAGTAGGTTCCATTAGAGCTCCAGTTATTGATTCTTGTGGTTTGCGCAGAGGTTTAGGGAGAATAGTCGACGGTGTAGGCTGGGAGGTACCGTATGGAAAATGTCGTTTTGTTTGGTTTATCAAGAGGGTTCTGTAGACCTCTGCAAACATAGTGTGGAGAGAATGTGGACATAGCAGATAGATGCAGTACCGCTCAAAAGTATATTAAGTTTCGGTTTTTTTTCAGTTGTAAAGGTCCAGCGTTGAGAGTGTGTCATAAAAAACTAACTGTTCCACAAAATAACGTTTTATTGGATCAAACAGAACAAAAGTAGAGCTCTATTTTTGTAGTTGACAACTTTATTGTACGGACGCTCCCTAAAGAGTTATGGTCATTTTAAGACGACAGCTCAAAAATCGCACTATTTTGCACTGAAATGGGTCGAATTTAGGGAGAAATCACTTTGACGATATGTGCAAAGGAACGCTCTTACAAAAATGTTGTCAAGACGGTAAGAAAACGAAAAATAGAGTTTTCAAACGTTTCCCACGCTTTTTTCGAGACAATTTTAAGAAATGAAGTCATTTGCAGAATTAAAAAGTTCTATAAGTATTTTTCCCGTGAACTCCTATTTCCCTTTTTCGAAAACGAAAATCACTGAAAGACTTGAAAACCACGTGTTTTCACCTAGTGACCTAGTCAAGACCTATTCTAACTAAAAAAAATAGACGGGCATTGCGAGGGGGAAAATTTCTGATCTTTTGGTCCAAGTTCGAAGAAAATCGGTTCAGTAGGAAAGGCGGTAGGACCGGCGACATACACACATACACACAGAATCTGGTCCAGAGCAACCAACGATCTCACTCAAAGACTGTCTCGGAGAACTGCTGATCGAGCAAGAAAAAGCAAAAATAATGCTGCATTTCTCGGAATCGTCGCTACAGATGACATTATTGTGGCAGAATGGATAACGAATGTACTTTCTGTGGGGCACTCTATTTCAAATGTGAGTCTTGAGACATGATTTCAGTGTCCTCGATTTCATCGATTACTCCGCTTGGTGATGGACCGGAAATGTCTGTTGAGTTTGGGAGAAGTTGAGACATCAACTGGGTATCCTCGATAGGGAAAGAAAAAGAATGTAAATAAAAATGGAATACTGTAATATCCATAAGTGTAACAACTTCGGCTGTTTTCTAGTGAAAATATTCAACTTTAGGAGGGTGTGCCGATAAAGAAAAAAAAGAAAGAAAAAACAGGTTATGAACATTTCCCACCCATTTTTCTAGACGATTTTAAGAAATGAAATCATTTGAAGAATGGAAAAGTTCTATACCTATTTTCCCGTGAACTCCTATTTCTATATTTCGAAAATGAAAGGCAATGAAAGGCTTGAAATCCACTTTTTTCATTTAGTGACCTAGTTTAGAAGTATTCTAACTGAAAAAATAGACGGGCATCATCCGGGGAAAATTTCCAAACTATCTGTGTAAGTTTCATTAAAAACGGTTCAGTACAGAAGACGCCAGAGTCGGCGACAGACGGACAGACAGACTGGTCTGCTGAATATTATTAGTAAAGAGTAAAGATAAAAATATTAATGCCTATCTGCACGTGAAACAAATAGAAAAACAAAGTTATCAAAAATGGCAATCAAAAGGTCGACGTGTACAATGGTCTATTTCGAATAAAAGAGAAAAACCATTTCAATCGGAATCAATAAGAACATTCAGTTGTTTCCTAGCTTACAACGTTCGTCGAACTTTCCAACATGGTGAGTTTTCCTCCGAAATGTTTCAAATTTCTACCTATTTTTGTAGGAGGAATACCTGCACGTTATTGTGAAATGGTTTCCAATGGCAACGTTTATCCTATTGGCGGCTTCATGTACCAGTAAACCAAAAAAATTACACAAAAATCCTACCGGTGGAAGAAAACTCACAATGGCCACAATGTCGACAACGTCCACGTCTTTCAACACATTTTCAGAGGAAGACGATACGAAACTAGAAGAAGAGAAAAACGAAGAGAATGAGGTGAAAGAGAAGAAAGAGCCAGAAATAAAGGAAGAAGAGAAGAGAGAATTTTCATGTGGAAAAGACGAAAAGGAAGAAGAGAAAGGTGACAAAGGAGGGAAAGCAGAGAATAAAGAAATTGAGTTCAATCTTGAAACGTCTCCTGCACTCTCAATTTGTATTGATAATAAGCCTGAGGTCAAGAATGATGTGTTCATATTCAATGCAAGAAAATCACTCGATGAGTCGGCGGGCTTTTCATGGACAATCAAAAAGAGATTGGCGTTTGATGACGGCTCGTGGAAACAGTTGAATCGGAGAATAGCTGCTCTGAAAGCTGAGGTAACACGAGGGGATTTCAATTGGCGTAGAGGGATATTAGATCGCCCCAATTCTTACAACTGCGCTCCACCGGAAACCTCTTGAAAAATGTCTCTTTTTCTCTGCGTCTCTCAATTTTGCACACAATTTTCTTTGGTTCCAGTAGAGCGCGGTTGTAAGAAGCACAACGTGCTAATACGTGGATATGACGTGAAACTTGAAGTTCTCCCGAGACTTTCTTTTCGAACATTACCACTTTCTGATTTCATAAAAAATGACAATTTTCACGTTGGGACTCGTATCTTTCCAGATTTTAGTTTTGGTGAATTGGTTCAGTTTGCTTTTTAGTTAATTTTTGTAACTGTATGGATGTGAGATCTGATTCTGAATCCTTGCAAACTGTTTTATCTTCCTCTAATTTCCAGGGACTTGACACTCGTGTCAACACTCCACAAGCAATTTATAACAAGAACAAGTAAGAATCGTTTTCTGCTTAAGAGACAATGTCTCGCTCAAGCCACCAGGCCATGTTACACAAAAACGAAAGTGATCCGTTTTGGCTGATTTTTTGATATGTTAGTACCCTAGTAATTCTAAGAATTTTATACCATACCAGATTAGGCTCCGCCCCCTTTGACCTACCGAAACAATCGATTGAAGTTGAAAAATGAAAATTTTTCTTTCGAAAGATAGGATTAAAATCTCTTCAGAAATGAATTGCCGGTCTCATTTTGTGCATTTTACAAGATACACACTTTTTCTAGCTCGCCTGCATGATAGAGAAAAAATCACTTATTTGAAAAAATTGTCAATTTTTTCATGTTTTTTGAGTTTTTCGGGTGGTCGAAGTACTGTGGTCCGAAGCAAATTTATGATGATAAGATACATATTTGTGTTGGCTATTTTTAAATACAAAGACTTTCCCCAGATTCCACTGTCTAGGTGAGTTATGATCAAAAAAGTGACGAAATTTGATGCATTTCAACGTACCCCCCTCCATGGTAAAAAACGGCTGGGTGACGAAAATCAAAAATATTTCTGATTTGAGTTATTTAAAACTTAAATAGTACTCACACAACTTTTCAGACAATTCTGGCCATGTTCCAGTGAGTTACAGACACCTCCTCCATTTTTTCGACTCAAAAAGTTTGAGCTCTCGTAACTTTCCAGATTATTGCTCAAAATCTAAGAAACTTCTGGAAACCATTGGAATATACTTCAAAAACACAAATAAGTATATAACTGTCAAATTTTGTCGTTTTGTTCAACTTTCGTTTCATTTCATATCTGATAGCTTCATGGGTCTACGATACTGAGATGTTCTGGCGCATGAAAAACCAGAATTCTTATTTATAATCAACTTTTAATTGTTTATTTGTGTTTTTGAAATATATTCCAATGTTTTCCAGAAGTTTTTTAGATTTTGAGCAATAATCTGGAAAGTTACGAGAGCTCAAACTTTTTGAGTCGAAAAAATGGAGGAGGTGTCTGTAACTCACTGGAACATGGCCAGAATTGTCTGAAAAGTTGTGTGAGTACTATTTAAGTTTTAAATAACTCAAATCAGGAATATTTTTGATTTTCGTCACCCAGCCGTTTTTTACCATGGAGGGGGGTACGTTGAAATGCATCAAATTTCGTCACTTTTTTGATCATAACTCACCTAGACAGTAGAATCTGGGGAAAGTCTTTGTATTTAAAAATAGCCAACACAAATATGTATCTTATCATCATAAATTTGCTTCGGACCACAGTACTTCGACCACCCGAAAAACTCAAAAAACATGAAAAAATTGACAATTTTTTCAAATAAGTGATTTTTTCTCTATCATGCAGGCGAGCTAGAAAAAAGTGTGTATCTTGTAAAATGCACAAAATGAGACCGGCAATTCATTTCTGAAGAGATTTTGGTCCTATCTTTCGAAAGAAAAATTTTCATTTTTCAACTTCAATCGATTGTTTCGGTAGGTCAAAGGGGGCGGAGCCTAATCTGGTATGGTATAAAATTCTTAGAATTACTAGGGTACTAACATATCAAAAAATCAGCCAAAACGGATCAACTTGGCGCATGTGTAAAATGGCCTGTAGGCCTATGCTCGAGCCAGTCAGAGATTGTCTCTTAATTCCTTTTATATGTTCATCTTATTTTCAGCTCGGTTAATGGCACTCATATGGATGCGTATTTTGAAAAACAGGCCGCGTTAAAACCGAAGAAGAAGACAGTTGAGTGAACTGGAAAAGGGAGAAGAAGTGTTGAATAAAGCGTCTATTGATTGAAAATAAAGTGAATTTGAATTTGAAATTGAAAAAAACTTTCAGAAAAAATAGACTTGAAATCATCGATTTCGAGCTCTGCATTCATCTGTGATACGTCGGATAAATACTTCCGATGTAGACCTAGAAATTATAGAAATTAAAAAAAATAATTTAAAATCGAATTGATTTCCCTATACCTTATTCTGCTGCATAATCTCGAAACTAGTGATTTGAAGAGGGCATCCATCCAACTCGACGTCACAAGTCTCTCTTCCTCTTCTCGACAAAAAAAAACAAATTGTGTAGAGGGCCATGTCGAATTCGGGAGACGTTCCGATTAGGATGGATCCTGCACGTTTCAGAAGACACACACAATCAGAAGTGGGTTTTGGGTGATGGAGAAGGATGAGTAAATTGATTGGTATTCTGGGAAACTGCCCAGTTGAGATACTATCGATTGTGGGCAATCCCCCCATCGCCACATTCCTCCTCCTCTGTTTCTCTTGTTCTGTCAAAATGTCTGTCAAAAACTCTTTAACTGAAATTCTCTATGCAAAAGTATTCACTAACGAACATCTTCTCGAAAACATTCTCAGTTATCTCTCTGATGACTTCAAGAAAAATTTGGATGTTAGGTTAGTGAATAAATTAATCAATTACACATTTCTACGGCTACTAAAAATAAATCATCGAAAAATGAAGATTGAGTACGCCTTCAACGTAGAAAATATAATGACACGATCGACGGATTATATTTATATCAATTATCGGAAAATGAACATTCAGGATGTGCTGCCATATTTCATGTAAGGGTTGGTGTACTATTCCAGTTGTATTGATTCTTCTTCAGCTTCCTGACTACTACTGTTGGTGTCAAAGTTAAAAAAAATTACAACGAGAAAACTGTGGATGTTGGAAGACAAATTTAAGCGTAGTCTTCATGACCTCATTCATTCTCAACTGATTGGAAATAACGGTGAGTTGGTATCTAAAAACTGAGAGATGTTTAACATTTAACATCTACCTTCCAGGTACACACATTCAAACAGTGATTGGACTGGAGGAAGCATGTGATGGATGTGAGAAGTGTTCGAATATTGCCAAGAAGTGTCTAGAATATGGTCCATTGAGATTCAGTACACTACAAACTATGACTTATTCAAAGAACTACAAAAAACTGTATGTGACTGATAAACTGTTCGAAGTCATTGCTGAGTACTGTATCTCTAAGTCAAAGAACAAGGAAGAATGTTTCGAAGAGCTGGATAAAACTATTCTCTCGACCATCTCCTGTGATAAACTTGCTATATGGATCAGTGAGACCAGACTACTCCCGAATGAAGGGCCAGATCCGACGCGTGACCACATGCATATGCCTCGTGAAGTTATCGATATCATTCTGAGAAAATGGAATGTGAAATCACTCAAACTCAGTATGTTGCACACCACGGATGAAAAATTGTATAGTGTTGAATGGCACCGGTATGACTATTTCACTCGAGTCAGATTGAATGATCCTTATTTGAAGACTAAGCAATCAGGTATTACTGTTTGATCAGACTTGTTTGAAATTATAGTTTCCAGATTTGAAATTCATCCATGTCGAAGTGAGTTTGGCCTATTCGCATAATTGTGTGAGAGATCTAGGAAACCGTCAATTAATAAACAACCAACCCAAAGGATACGACAATTTTATTCCAAATATCAGAAGGCTGTTCCCGACAGATCAAATATCGATGAATCTGTCACATTGGTTTGCAGTACCCGAAATCAATATTGCGAAAAGGATGTCAACTATATTAGAAGTGGTCACCATGGAAAAGCCGCAGAATTTGAGTTTAGACATCATGTTTTTCGTGAATATTGGAATTGTCAAAAAGCTCAATGAGGAGACGGATAGGGTAGAATTGTTGTCAATCGCTTCGGGATATGTTCTACAAAACAAGAGACTACACTGTTTCAAGAAATCTTCACCGTTCAATGGAGATCATGGTCCCGAAGTATTCCTTGACAATAAATGGATTGGTAGGAGATTTCAGGTAGAGAATGCTGAGAATAAATTCAATTTCAATTTGGATGTTTATATCAAAGAGAAGGAGTTGGAAGAGGGATTCGATAAGGCACTTCTGCAGATATATCCGAATTCTTTTGTTGAAACATTTTTCATAAAAACCGTTTGATTTTTAATAAAACTTTATGGCAAAACACTTTGTAGTATCGGTGTTTCTTCTGATCTCACTTACAGAAATAAATACAGACCTCTTACCTCTGACCTACTTCGTCTTTTGTTTTGGTTTTTGGTTACCGTGTAGGGACCGCAATGAACGTGGGCGGAGACATTCATTTTCTTCTCTTGAGCTGTTATGGGGAGCTGAAATGTTTGACGGACTGTCCTGGGAGCCCGGTACGCTAAAACAGAATGAAAACTTTTTACCCCTATGTAATCGAGTACGTAGAATTCAATGAACCCAATGATCACTCCTTCACCAACCAATCTGTGTAATGGATTCCATCTACAATAATTTTTTGGCTTCCATAAAGTTTATGACCGACGGAGCTCTCTTCTTCTTCTTCTTTTTTTGTTCGTTTTTATTTTTTTCGATTCCCAATTTTTTGTGAATGTCGTGTGTGCGCTTCCCCTTCTTGAGCGAACGTCGTCATGCCATTTCCATGGATTTCCCATTCGTGTTTTTCCATTCGACATTTCCATGTTTCTTTCACTTTTCCCTTTATTCATTTTCAATTTTTTCCAAAAAATTCAACAATTTGTGTCATGCCCAGACGATTCGAGACAAAGATAATGTTCCATGTCACCACGGATCAGTCGAAGGATGTCATCCGTCATAAGGTTGCTTATCTTATGACTCTCTTCGGTATCGCCGTGTTCACCACTGCCTGCTTCTTCAAGTTTGCCGTCGATGTCATCTTCTTCATGGCGACCATCGATTTGAGATATGCTCATTATTATATCTATGGTTAGTTGTTATGCTTGCAGGAGTGGGCGGAGTCAAACTAATATTCCAGGCGGGATCATCTACTTGATCTTCTCGATCGTTTTGATCTTCCACGTGTCTCGCTGCGTCGTCGAGCACACCATCGAATCGTTTGACAAGATTCAACAAGTCAAGGATGAGGAGAAGAAGTTGAACGAGAAGGCCATGATGGAGACTGTCTAATCATCTTTTGATCTCTCATTGGAATAAATGATTCTCCTGTTTGAATTTTTACAAAGTGTAAATGCGCTCCACTGCTGATTTTGGTTATCCTCAAAGATTCAAATGCTATATATGCAAATGCGCTCAAGTGTACAGATTTCAACAGTAGAGCGCAACTACGTCGCCCCCGATTGAACCTCTGTCGAAGTTATCAATCCAAAGTACTGTGGAAAATTCTCATAGCAGAACGGCTCCCGAATTTTCAAAATGTTTCCTTCTGACACTATGTTGTAACCGCGCTCTAGCGAGATTTTCTGGAGCGCTGTTTGCAGAAGGAGACTATTGATCTTCTGTGGTCAGTTGAGGACCATCTGTCGCATGTGTCATAGGGACCTCCTGTTCTTCTATACTCATCCTTGTTTCTTATTGCGATCGATTAAGTTCATTACTCGGAGGTTTTCGAAATGCAATCAATTGAGGACGATCCAATTGTCGATGAGGCAGTAAGTGTTTACTACAGAGATCAAAATTTCAAAATCAAAATTTATTTGAACATTTTTCAGGAACTCCAATTAAAACGTGATAAATGCCTGGGAGACTACATAACGCTTCTGGAGAAGTTTGATGAATTCATAAAATCTGACAAATCATTCGTGGAGAAGTGGAGAGGACATTTGGGAGCATACGGTACGCATGAATTGAATGAATTCGAGAAAGAAGTGATTCAATATGAAAAGATTATACGGAGAACTGATGGAAACCCGTCGGTTTTGATAGAGTTACGCAAACAACTTGTTGCAACTCTCGCTGAAGAGGCGGTGGAGAAGATAAAGGTATTTGATAGGGTGATAGGTTAAAGTGATTTTAAAAACAAGTTTTGCAGGACCTCCAACTGAAACGTGACGAATGTCTCAAACAATTTATAAGTTTTTTGGAAAGACTAACTGGATCGAAAGCCGAAGAATCAGCAGTGGAACAGTGTAGACTCAAATTAGCTGATTACGATAGCCACCAGTTGGATATTTACAAAAAAATACATATTCAATGGGAGCCGATTCTGGAGCATGAGGAAAAATGGCGTAGAGATGAGCCAGAACGGCTCAGACAGCTTCAAGAGTATTATGCGAAAGCTCATGAAGAAGCCGAAGAAAAAAGGAGAAACACTCTTCGCTATAAAACTACAGCATTCTTCAAACAAATCTTCAAAAAATAGTATCTGTCGGTGTGTTCAAAATTCCGAATAAATTTTTCAATGAACCTTGGTGTAATTTCCTTTCACTCGTTTCAAATCACCAACACTATCGAGTTTAACTTCAATATATTAACTCAGTACAATTATTACAACTGCGCTCCACCGAAACCCCTTTGAGAAATCTCTCTTTTTCTGCATCTCTCAATTTCGCACGGAACTTTCTATCGTTGCGGTAGAGCGCGGTTGTATACTATTGATCTTCTGTGGTCAGTTGAGGACCATCTGTCTGATGTGTCATAGTGACCTCCTGTTCTTCTATACTCATCTTTGTTTCTTATTGCGATCGATTAAGTTCATTACTCGGAGGTTTTCAAAATGCAATCAATTGAGGACGATCCAATTGTCGATGAGGCAGTAAGTGTTTACTACAGAAATCAAAATTTCAAAAAAAATTTATTTGAACATTTTTCAGGAACTCCAATTAAAACGCGATAACTGTCTGAAAAAGTACTTTACACTTCTGGAGAAGTTTGATGATTCCATAAAATCTGACAAGAACTCATTTGTGGAGATGTGGAGAGGTTTGGGAGCATACGGTATGCATGAATTGGATGAATTCGAGAAAGAAATGACTCAATATGAAAAGATTATACGGAGAACTGATGGAAATCCCATGATTTTGACAGAGTTACACAGGCAACTCGTTGAAACTCTCGTTGAAGAGGCGGTGGAGAAGATAAAGGTATTTGATAGGTTGATAGGTTAAAGTGATTTTGAAAAAAAATTTGCAGGAACTCCAAGTGAAACGTGACGAATGTCTCAAACAATTTATAAGTCTCATGGAAAGACTAAAAGGATCGAAAGTTGAAGAATCAGTAGTGGAAAAGTGTAGACTCAAATTAGCCGGTTACGATAGCCACCAGTTGGATATTTACAAAAAAATACATATTCAATGGGAACCTATTGTGGAAGATATGGAAAAATGGCGTAGAGAGGCACCAGAACAGCTCAGACAACTTCAAGAGTTTCAGGCAAAAGCTCAGGAAGAAGCCGAAGAGAAAAGAAGAAACACTCTTCGCTATAAAACTACAGCATTCTTCAAACAAATCTTCAAAAAATAGTATCTGTCGGTGTGTTCAGAATTCCGAATTAATTGTTTAATGAACTTTTTGTAATTTCCTTTGTGAACATTCGATAAACATTTCAAATTATGTGTGTACTGCGAGTGACATATTGCTTTATATTTCTCTCAAAAACTAGAAGATTTCAGCTGCAAAACTCCTAACACGGCCTCCTGCGAGGAAAAAAATTGTGGCAAAATTACTGTAGGTTTCGCGCGAGCGCGCTTGCAACATTCGCTGAAAAAATTCTTGCTGAAAACTTCTACGACGTCGGCGACATGGAAAACACAAAATTTTTGGAATTTTTTTAAATGAACTGGAATAATACGATTTTTCGCAACATTTTGAACATACTCTTGTTTTTCTTCGATATAACTGAAGGGAGATCACAATTTCACCGAATAACTGTCAAAAACGAAATGTTATGATTTCATTTCTGAGAATTAGCTATTGTTTTGAAGAGTTGAAAACATATTACACTAAATCATAACGTTTAAGACCGGTTTTGATTAGAAACAAACTTATATACAGAAGATTAGAGTACAGTATGCCTTAATTTTCGAACGAATTCAGAAGTTTCCGGCTTCAGAAAAAGTTTTGAGAAAAAGTGAAACCATAGAATTGTAGACCAGTCCAGAAGCATTATTTTAAGCTATAGAACGTCAAAATAAGTGTAAAACTGAGAGCGCCCAAAAATTTTTCAGTTTCCTACAGTAAAATCGGGGTTTTCGAGGGTTTTCAGGGATTAGCTTCGGTTAGGAAAAAAAAATTCGAAAATCGGCTTCCATAGAATTGTGGAGAAAGTCTTTGCAGATCTTTTCCAAAAAAAAATATTTTGTTAGCACCAAAACTGACAGCGCCCAAAAATTTTCTAGCTTCGAAGACGGCAGAAATGTACAGAGAAATAGTCGTTCCTCCCTTCAACAACTTGCCCTGAACTCAAAAATGAACCGGTAAACATGAACTTTGGTGAGTAAAATGTTCAAACATAGCATATCATTTTCTTAGTTGGTCACTTTTTTGTAGGACCCCTCCCTGGGTTACTGTAGCTCGTAGAGACTCAGTCATGCTCAATGTAGTACAACAGTCCAGGGAAGACCCGCATCAAAAAACGACCAACTACAAAATTAAAGTACAAGAGTTGATCTGTTCATACACAAAGTTTCAAAACTTTCGCTCTGTTCCGGAGCCTGTACCATCGATTGAAACTTTATCTTAGTCTTCCTCTCGACACCTCGCTTTTGCCTCCTCGCTGAGATACGTGTTCGATTAAGAGAATACATTTTTTAAGTTTAAGGGGATGGTCCACCGTATTTCCTAATATTCCTCGGTGGTTTCGAACAAAATATTTATACTTTGATGATCGAAAATGAGCTCTATTGGATCAACGTAAAAATTTCATGTTTCCGTCTAAAAATTTGAGAAAATATCTGTGAAAAACTATTAAAAATGTCTTCGTTCAACCATTTTTCAACTTTTTTCGCCACAAAATTCTGAAAGACAGTGAAAAACGGGCTCGG
Organism: Caenorhabditis latens; assembly: GCA_002259235.3. Taxonomy (NCBI): domain Eukaryota; kingdom Metazoa; phylum Nematoda; class Chromadorea; order Rhabditida; family Rhabditidae; genus Caenorhabditis; species Caenorhabditis latens. Next base: position 3,997,197 of record CM056094.1, read on the forward strand.
AAAATCGAATTCCATTTTACTGTAGTTGAGGCGAGAGAGTGTGCGCAGCGAGAGAGGGAAAAGAAACGCGCGATTTCTCTGACTTTTTTCACCCGCAGGAGGCCGTGCCTAAAATTTAGCTAAAATCAAATTCCCTCCAAAAAAAACTGATTTTAAACTTCCGCCTTTACGATACTCCGTTCTCCCGCTAGCGCGTGTTGTTTACCGTAAATCGACATCCACGTATTTCCACGCTTTCCGACTTTTCACATGAATTCACAGAGATTCCCCGAAGAAAACCGACATTTCTCGCTGAAAATCAAGAAAATAAAATTCCAGAGATGACAATACATCATCACGGTTCCGCAGAACGAAAGTCAGTCGATGATTATTCGGATATTCCACGCGGCGAGGCTTGCAAACAGCTTGTCGAACAACTCAACAGAAATTTGTACTCGCTAAATGCAAATATGCAGACAACTTTCAAGCAGATGGTTCATGTAGAGACAAGGTGTGGATTTATTTTCAAATAACTGAAAAGAGTACGAAAATCCTATTATTTTTTGTGCTTTTTGCAGAATTGGCCACGAAATCTCACTGTTATCCTCATGCCTTCAAGAAAATATGTCAAAATGTACCATGCCATACGCTCCTCATGAAGAACAACTTGTTCAGTTGGATTCAGCGAAACGAAATTTAAAACAACTAACGCGACTTCTAGATGCCCGACAAATATTTGATTCCGAGGATGCTCATTCAGAGAAATTGAAGGATAGAGCTATAGATGACTCACTCCTTCCAACACTGGTAGCAATCGGAGAGAATTTGAAAATTATAAAAGAACTCGGCGCAAAACCGAAATTCGACTCTGAATCTTATCACAAAACTAAAGATCGATATTTGGCTTGGAAGGGAACGGAGTTTGCGGTGAAATTCGACACTCCTGGAGGTCTGGACGATATATTTGAAGCATTTACAACACTGAATTCGGTGAATGATTTCTACCGTCTCTACCAACATCACTTCGATCAATCTCTCAACACACTTCTCAATAAGCATTCCGGAGTCGAGGAGAAGAAATCGCTGAAGGAAATTGGAAGTGCCTTTGTCACAAAATCAGCAGAACATTTCAGAACCCATATTGGGTAACTTTCCTCTCAAAAATCACCGATTTATCGAAATTTTTTTTAGATCTCTCTGCAAATATTGTGAAGAGACTGAAGCATTCACTCGACTTCTGGACGCGTGGAAGAATTTCGTGAAGAATGGAGCGTTAGAGAAACTTTTCGAGAATACGATGGAGAATTATAGCAATTTTGATTTGTTGTCGGATTTGAAAGCGGTAAGGGACAGGGCTGTGCGAAAAAAACTTTTGAAAACAGTTTTGACCGAAAAACCGAAAAATTCGAAAAAAAAATTCAAGAAAACTGTCTGAAAAAAGTTTTCAGAGGCAAATTTCTTGAATTTGTATGAAAAAATGTAAATATTTCAAGAACAAATCACCAGAAATCTGTTTTTGAGAATAATATAAGAAAAAATTCAAACCTTTTGTTCCTTAACTTTTGTTACTTAATTTTGGAAAAATTCAGGAGGAATTTCCAACATTTTTCTAACCTTTTTTTTTCGAAAACTATCCGGAAATCCAGAACTCCGCATAAAGTCTAGTAACGAAAACCCAGAAAATCTATTTTTTCTATTTCCTAGATCGTCAACAAAGCTTACGAAGAATTCGAAGCGAACGGTGGCACCAATGTCGATGAAGACGAAGAATCGATTGAGAATATCGAGAGAATAATTGTAGATGGTCTCATGGAAAGCGCGAAGAAACCGTTGGCAGATAAATTGAGGTCTATGGTAGAACCACCACCTCTCAACTTTGTAAGTCCAAAAAAATGTTTTTCACTAGTGATTTTTTTCAGAGATCGGTAGCAGAAGTGATGTCAAGTCTCGAAAACTTTGCTTATCTCCTCCGAGAAGTCTCTCATCAACTTCTCGAAATTTATTCCGACGATGATGGTCGAGAATTCATTATCTCTATTCTCAAACCGATTTTCACTGATTACACTATGAGATTGGGACGAATGGAAGATAATTCTGCACAGAAAGTGAAGTTAGAAGAGTATTTGGAGAGAATTCAGTTATCTGGGCAATTGTCGATGATTGTTGATGAGTACAAAGAGCAAACGGAGATAAAGACAGGGCAGGAGCTGAAAAATGCAAAGAAATGGATGAATGAGAGAGTGAAAGACGCGATTCGGGCTAGTCATCGATTTGTTACGGATAAAATGCCAAATCATGGAGTGAGTTGGGAGGGTTTGAGTGAATGTGAGATGGAACAGATTAGAAATGGTATTTTCCATCGTTTTTCAATTGATTTCATTTTATGAAAACGTTTATCCAAAATTTCAAAATCGGAACATTTTTTACACCATTCTAACTGAAAAACTGTTTTTTTTTTCAGTTTCAAGACGGTTTTGCTGAAAAAAACCCTTTAAAACTTCATTTTGAGATTTTGGTTATTTTTCATGTTTTTCAAATTTTTGAACAGAAATTATGATTTAAATCGTATCTGATTTTCAAAAAAAGCAAACAAAAACTAAAAAACATGGATTTGCTCATTGTAAATTTCAGAATAATGTTCTTATGTTTCCTAACAGAAAACAGCATTTTTCCTCAAATTAACAGGAAAACAGTTTTAGTAGACCCAATTCTTATTTATAGCCCTAATTTTTTCAGAGCGAAGTATACAAGGAGAGTGTCGATATGCCGAAGTCTGCGCTCCCAACTCCACAAGATTTCGTCGTCACTGCCACTCAGGTAAACAATATACCAGATTTTTCAGATAATTCCAATCCGTTTTTTTCATTCAGAATCTGCTTCATCTCCTCCGATTCTGGGAAGAAGCACTGGGACATGAAAACACGAAAATTGCATTGGCAACTCATGTTTCAGATATGAATAAAGGTAAATTCTAGACTGATTTCAGTTCAACCCAGACAAATTGTTTTCAGAATCCTCCGAAACCCCAGACGACGACGCGATCTTCGCCGCAGTCCTCGACAAAATCGCCAGCCACGTCGTCAAAAAACTGCTTCAATCGATCAACGACGTCTGGCAAACCGATGGGAAAACGGCGACACTCTCGAAGGGACTCGTCAAAGAATTCCTGTGTGACGCTGAATATCTTCGTGATGCTTTGGTCGATCTTCGTGCTGGAACTCATAGTAATCTGGATACGACTATTGAGAAACTGAGGGAGCAGTTGAAGACAATGGGATGATGATAATTATGGAAGATTCTAATTATTTATGTGATTATTTTATAGACTAACCGGGTTGTAATTTATTGATTGGTTCATTTGTTTAGATGAAATTTATTGCACTTTTTCTATTTTTCGACGTGATCGTCTAACTTTTACGCTTTTACGTCCTCGTAGCCGATTCCCATCCCTACTGTAGTTATTTTAGAAATTTTAAATCATCCTCACCCCCGAAAATGTCAAAAATTGAAGATGGTGGATCGAAAAAGTCACTAGTTAAAGTAAAAAGCAAAGTTGAAACTGCAGTGGAAGCAAAGTCGAGACCGGCAGCCCGATCGGTCAAAAAAGAGCGGGTTGTGGCAGTGAGTAGATCAAAAAATGGCTGAAAATGTTTTTTCAATTTCCCCCGGCTCAGGTGTCTCCGATGAACAATAACCGACGCCTGAGAAACAAGTCGAACATTTTGAATGAACGGGATGAGCGTCCCGGTGGGATTATTAAAGAGTTAGTTGGGGAATAATGGAAATAAAAAATTCTTGAATTCAGCAAATCCCAAGTCCACTCGATGGCAAAAACTCAGCCGACATCCGAGCGTCCGGCTCAGGACGAGACGGCGCCACGGCCACCTGTAGCGTTATCCAAAAAGAATTCTGAAATCCAGGCGGCCCTCGAGATCCAGAATCGTCTAGCGAAAAAGTTGACTCGAAATTCTGAAAGACGTCGGAAACTCGCGCATACTATGGAAACGACCGCCCAGAATCGGACACAGGAGAGAATTGATTTCGTGGATTTCGCCAATCGACACTACACTGATATGCAAGGAGGGGTAAGGGTGTGGCCGCGTGGCGCAGGTGGTAGAGCGCGCGGAGGGTCTTTGGTTCGGGTTTTGGTGCTGGCGAATTTTTTTCTTTTGTATTCTTGTTTTTTTAGGTCCACAAAATGAAATACACAAAAGAAGAATACGAGAACGTCATCTACGAAGCTCAAACTATTTTCGCCTCGGAAAAAGCGCTCGTTGACATCGACCCTCCGTGCATTGTGGTCGGAGATCTCCACGGTCAATACAATGACTTGATCAACATGTTTATTCTACTGGGACGTCCTCCAGAGACCGTTTACGTTTTCACCGGTGACTACGTGGATCGTGGAATGATGAGTTTGGAGTGCATCATGCTCCTATTCACCTATAAAATCTGCTATCCCGAGAATATTGTGTTGCTACGTGGCAATCATGAAATCGCGAGGGTCAATAAGAAATATGGATTCTATGAAGAGTGTCTTCAGTCGATACCGAAATATGGGGAGGAGATCTGGGCGATGTTTCAGCGATGCTTCAATAATTTGCCGATTTCCGCGTTGATTGCCACGAAGATTTTGTGTATGCATGGTGGCTTGTCACCTTCCTTGATCACCCTGGATGTGAGTTGCCCTAATGGCTTACTGGTTAGCGTGCTTCGCTCGGATTCGGGAGGTTTTGGTTCGATTCCCCTACTCTTCAAAACATTTTTGTTTTCTTATTTTTACCTGTTCAGGACCTCCGCAACCATCCAAAACCGATTCGCAACCCATTCCGTGGAATTGTGAACGATATGCTTTGGGCCGACCCGGATCCATCAGTCTTCGAATGGAAAACAAGTGCACGTGGCTCTGGATTCATTTTCGGCACCAATGTGATCGATGACGTGTGCACTCGTCTCGGCGTCGAGCTCATCATCCGAGCTCACCAGATGTGTTTCGACGGATATTGGGTCGTCAGCGGGAAGAAGTTGATCACTATTTTCTCGGCTCCCATGTACTGTAACCTCTACAAAAATGCGGGTTGCGTTCTGAAAATCGATGAGACCCTCTGCGTTCAGATGGTCGCTTTCGTTCCAGAATCGGCGAAAGTCGAACAAGTGATTGAGGAGAAGAATCGAGTATGGGACGCTTGTTTTGACAATATCGATTAGAGATGGGAATAAATTAATCTTTTTTGGAAAGAAGAGTCACAACTAGAATAGAAAAATATCACAAAGAAAGTACATAGCACCACTTGAAATACATGATATAAGTAGAGAGAAAAGTGAACATTTTTGGGTGGAGAGAGGGGAAAATGGCTGAAAATGGGATGATGATGATGATGAATGGTTCAAAATACAGACAAGATTATTTTTTACAAAATATAAAAAAGGGAAATTCTAGCGTATTTTATACATTAGATGGTCGCCTCGGTTCTGTAATATTTTGATTCAATCCATCATCAATTGAGTCGTTCAGTGGATTGGAAAATGATTGGAACCTGAAACAGAAATTTGAAATTCTCCAAAAAAATTTCAGATTTTCAGACAGAGTTATGTTGGTTAAAGTGAACAAAACGTGACGTTTCAGCCATTCATATCTCATATCTCAATTAAATACCTTGTTCCGTCTCTTAAACTGCTCAACCAGTCGCGAGCATTGTCGATTGCGTTGAGAGCGCGGAGAGCTCTACTCGAGTCGTTGCCAGCCGCTGAAATCAAAGAAAAAAACTCAAAAAAGATTTAGAGAAAAAAATATTGAAAATTATGTGCAATTTAGATTAGTCAGATTACGCTTGATTACGGGACTGTTATTGATTGGGGGTGAGACTCCGCCCACTTTTGTGGAAAACTTGCAAAAGTGGGCGGAGTTTCGAGTATTTAGATTTTTAACTCCGCCCACATTTAGGTCACGCCCACTCTCTTCAGATCGAAATAGGCTATTCCAAAAAGGGGCGGAGCTTCGCATCTAACCGTTTTTCCAAGGTTTTGACCACGCCCACTTCTAGAACTTTTGACGCACGATACTAGAAAACCGTGCGGCAAAACTGCAAAAGTGGGCGGGGCTTCCTATTCACTAGATTTTAAACGTTTGTCAAACCACCATCACCACACTCAAATACAGTAACCAAATTGACGTGCAAAAAGGAAAATGTGTGTGTGCAAAAAAGCCTGAACATAGAAAACAGATCATTTCACAGCAACAGGCACGCACCGACCCAAATTGAGCAAATTTGATGGAGCGTAGGCGTCTCGTGTCGTCGGTGAGCCGAGTTCCGACGGTGGTGGAATCATTTCGACAAAGTCGCGGAGGCATCCACGTTTCTCGATTGAGCGGAGACCGTCCGAGTAGCGATCCTGGAAAGTTTTCAGCAATTTTCAGGTTTTATGGTTTTTAATACAATTTTCAACCTGCTACAGTGTCAGAAATTGCTCAAAATCAGCAGAAACGGAACAGAGACTCTCTAATTTCCTTCGAAAAAAGTCAACTTTTGTAGGAATCAGGGCACAAATTCTGCGTTGAAAGTTAATGGATTCCATCCATTTTATTTTGAGAAAAAAACTGAAATTTAAGCTTTTCTGAAAATCTATGCATACTTTATTACAATTGCTCGTTATTATCCATTTTCAGAAAAAAACTTCTTTTTTTCCAACTCGTTTACAGTGAAACCGAGCGTTTCAGTACTCTGACCATCAAAAATCTGCTTAGCCTATTGCCTAAAAATAGAAAAAAACATATCAAGTGCTCTTCTGGAACAAGTGTCCCTGTGATGATACACTAGTGTCTTTCTATTTTTGGAGAGTGTCTGTCTGTCTGTTTGTTTGTTCATCCGGATGTCCAACATCTTGAATTACTTATCTGTTTGTCTGTCCATAGATCCGGATGTCCGATTTTCCAAATATCAGAATGCTCAGGAATCTCTTTTTCTTCCCCAGATTTTAAAAATTCGGGAAAAACTCGAAAAAAAGCTACAAATCCGGGAAAAAGGGAAACAACTGGAGTAGACAAGAAGCCAGGGAAGACCAATATCCGGAGAAGACTAGAAGTTCATAAAATTAAAATGTGGAGAAGATTTTCGAAAAAAAATTCAAAAATCCGAAAAACCTTTTTCTTCCCCGAATTTTGAAAATCCGAAGAAGAAAAAGAAGAACCAAAAAGAGATCTTTCAGTTAATTCCTACTTTTACAGCTGAACTGAACCAGAGTTTCTGATTCAGAATAATTATTTTCTTCCCCAGATTTTGAAAATTCGGAAAAGATCCGAGATTCGAGTTAGGCTCAAAATCCGAGAAAGACGAAAAATCTGGGGTAGACAGGATGCCAGGGAAGACCAAAGTGCGGAGAAGTCTAGAACTTCAATAAAAAGTAAAATCTGGAGAAGATTTTAGAAAACATTTTTTTAATCCGAACAATCTTTTTCTTTCCCGAATTTTGAAAATCCGAAGAAGAAAAAGAAGAACCAAAAATTTTTTTTGGTCAAAATTCAAAAAATGTGCAATTTCGATAATGAATCAAAACCCCTAATTCATGTCTCTATGTATGTATTCTTGACCGAATGTCCATGATTCTGTCTATCTGTCTGTTCATTGTTCCGGATGTCCTTCTAGTAAAAATCTCCTAAAAAAAGTGCTCTCTTGATCTCAAAATTTCCGAAAATTCTCTCATCACCAGACATCTTAATTAACAAGTACACTTCCGTGTGTTTTGAGTTCTAATCACAAGATTCATTAGCTCCAGACATCACGCGGTTTCGTCAATTTGGGAATTATGAAAGATCAGCGACAAAAGGCTGCCGGATATCACTTCTGCTCAAACGAAGTTGGTATTTGAGGAGAAAAATGAAAACTGAGTTATTGTCTATAATTACAGCCTCAAATATCTGATAAATATCACTGCGTTTTTTGAGTTTTCTTTGTCAATACTTCTCTTCAAAAAACGTCATTTTCTCGTTTCAAAAAATGACTCAAAACACTTTGAGCCTAGCTGCTGCTGGAATAATTAAACATGTCGAGTCTCGTTTGGCTCTTGTTTTTCATTTGGCCCTTTTTCTATCTGGAGCATCTTGCTCTATTTCTCTCGACGTCTTCTATATTTCTCCTCCTGAATTCTTACCTTGACAACTTCATAAGCGTCCATAATGATAGCAATGAAAAGTGAGAGTACTACATAGATGAATAGTGACACGAAAAGGTAGATATACACCGTACCGAATACCTGAAATTTCGAAATTAGTAAACGCGCTCCACCGTCAATTCAATTTCTACCTTGATAACCGTATTCGAGTCATTGATAGTATAAAACGTGGCAAACATATCGTCACCGTTGAGAAGGGAGAATAGTGCTTCCGATGACTCTGCAAGTGTTCGGAACTTCATACTGTACGGACCGATGATGACCCATCCGGCGATGAGGAATCCGGCGTAGAGAACGATGGCACATGTCATGAATCTCATGATGTTCGGGGCGGAGCGTTTGAGGGTTAGGATGAGGATCTGGAATAGTGGGATAGAGGATTGAGGAGAAATAAACAAATGAGTGGGGAGAATGTTCTTTTGAATTTTTGATTCTGTGAGTCAGCGATTGGTTTCTTCGAGCTAGGATCCTGGGAATTGTGCTCCTTTACGGAATTTACATTTGTTTTCATTTGTAGAGAAGTAAACTGCATAATTCTTGTTTATTTCTTTCTTATTTCTCTACTAATAGATAATTTCCAGTTTTGTCCCATTTCGTACCACTTTTGGAGTAAAAGGCCTAGATTGCGCACTGCGCCGAGCCATAACTCGGTCATTACCAGAATTTCACCCAGGCCGGAGCCCAGAGTCAAAAATGAGCCAAATTTTTTCCCAAATTAAAAAAAATAGTCAAGAATCTTGTGTGCGATTGAGTTTTTATAGATATCTAAAAACACTCGAAAATTCGACATTTTTGAAGAAAATCAAAAAAATCTGAAAATTTTCAAATCGGCCCGGACCGGTCCGTTGCAAGTCTGGATTCAGCTGATTCTGGTTTCAAAAATGAAACCCTTGTAATCAAAACCACAGATTTCTCCCGTTAGATGGTTCGCTCCGATTTTCAGTGAAGAGAACCTTCCAAATCAATATCCTTCGCCTATGTCACAGCTTCATCTCCTGAAGCTATATGTTGCTCGTTTACTACAACTGTCTAGGAAAGAACTGTTCGAATAAGATCGATTTGAGCATGGTTTTGACTCTAATGATGAGACAGGCATAAACTAGCAATTTGCATTTAGCCATCCTGAAATCCCACTTCTGGATTTCAGATCTGCTCATTCCGATGTCCATGTGACCGCCCGTAATACATCATAAGCATTATAAAACCCACTATATTTCCACGTTGCAGACTGAAACTATAAAAATCGAACAACCAGATGTTCAACTGGATTTCAGGATATCCGAGACAAGACAGCTGTTCAGGTTTTTGTTTTTTTCGAATGTCCCGGTTCTGTTTGTCCGGTAATCTTCGGTTCTATCAGAACTGGAATTCGAAATTCGGAATAACGGGACCCAGAATATCACGAAAAACTGATACAATATGTTTATTCGGATGTCCTCTCTGATACTACAGATAACGCTCTAGCTTTTCAAAAAACTCTCCTTTCCACCACCTCCCATCCTCCCTTCCCATTTTCCACCCCATCAAAAACGAGGCTTAAATTGATTTATGTTTTTTCTTCTAACACTTTTTCCCTCGTTTCCATTTCTTCAAATTCCCAAAAGACTGCTCCCATTCGTCCTTTATATAGAATAGTCTAGAACATGAAATGAGTTTTGACGCCGCCTTTCTCACTTCACAATTACTTTAATTACACATTTCTCAAAAAGTGCTCTTCGTTTTATTCTCTCTTATAACCCATTCTTCTTGATGTTTGAATCTTCTCTAAACTCATTTTTCGTTCAGAAAACTTAGAGTGGTTATACTCCTCCATTTCATCGTCAATAAATGAGCTCTCTCCTCACCCACAACAACAACTCATCCCCGTCGCCAGAAGGAGTTATCAAGAATGTTATGTACGCATTTGATTATAGGTGAGAACTAGGAAAGAAGCAAACTAGAAAAACATTTTTAGGCAATGTCTACTTCTAGTCTATCTATGTTACACTATTCCGTCATTCATCGCATATCACAAATGTCGGCAGTTCTTGTCAAAGGAAAGCATGTCGAGCAGCTATTTCAATGTGATATTCACCAACGATTTTTGTATTGTAAGTTTCCGTTGATCTCGTTTGGATGAAATGTGTCGATTTACGGCGTAAATCAGATTCCAGATTTGGCAATAAAGAATGCGACACTTGCTTTTTAGATGAAAACTGTCCACTTCATGACAGTGACACGTGCTCCCTGATAGTCTCACAATACCGATTGTTTATGGAGTGGATAGATCACAAATAGAGCTTCATTTTTGAAGTTGACAACTTTTTTGTACGGGCACTTCCTAACAAGTTACTAGCTGTCTATGTAAACAGCTCAAAAATCTCTCCTTTTAGCACTGAAAAAAGGCAACAATTTCGAGAAATGTCTTTGACGATTGATAACTTCTTGGGATGTCCACGTACAAAGAAATTGTCAGCTATAAAAATGATGCACTACTTTTGATCTATACACTCCATATACAGTCAACATTGTGAGATTAACAGGGAGGTCGTGCCACAGTCACAAAGTTGACCATTTTCAACTAAAAATTGAAAGTGCCGCATTCTTTATGATCAGTACTGTAGGCTGACATCGAGCAGATTCTATCTATGAGCGTTTACGAAATGCGATTCGTATTCAAAAAACTATGTCTAGTGTCGATTTACACCATAAATCTCACAACTCTCACAAATTCCAGAACGTCGCTCTCTTCATCATCGACTTCCTCTTCACACGTCTTCCCATCTCCGGTCTCCTCGTCGATCTCCCATCCTATGTTCCCGAAGGAATAGTTCTAACCATCATCTACTTTCTTTCCTACTACCTAATCTATGCAAACTTCTACTCAATCACATTGATTTGTATAAATCGAATGTCTTCAGTGGTCTTCCCCTATTCTTGTAACTCGGTTAGTCTTTTTTTCTTTTTCCTGAAAAGACGTAGATTCAACCGATTCCTTCCAGTTCTGGCAACGATTCGTGACCCCTGCGATCGCTTTGATCTACATCCTCCCGCTGCTAACCACCTGGCAAATGTTCACCTACAATCCGTATTTTCTGGCATTGTACGAGAATCGGTCCAACTATCAAATGGTATATAGAACCAATGTGTTAATAACTTTCTTGGTGAGAACCTATTACTGAAATTTGATGGAAAAGAGAGAATTTCAGCCAAGAAACAGTGCAAGTCTATGCTTTGCCTCAATTCTGCTATCAGTGGTTTGTGTAATCGCGAATGTTATCACGATTATCAAGTATAAAATGACAGTGCAATCAGTAATGGCAACCAGTGGAGCTCAGAAAGCGGTGTGTTACAGATTAGGTCTATAAAGAAAATGTCTGAAATTCCAGTTCCATCGAAAACGTACACGTCGAGTTGAGATAGCAATGTTCTCAGTTGCCCTGGTAGTTTGTCTCTCATTGGTTCTTCAAGCTATATTGCAGGTAAGCTCCGCCCATTTTGGCAAATCTGCCGCATATCTTATTCATGAGTTAGGCTCCGCCCACTTTTGCAAGTTTGCCGCAAATCTCATTCACGAGATGGTGCGACCATGCTTATGTGCAAAAATGCCTTGAATGATAGGCTCCGCCTACTTTTGCAAGCCTGCCGCACATCTTATTCATGAGATAGGCTCCGCCTACTTTTGCAAGCCTTCTGCACATCTTATTCAAGAGTTAGGCTCCGCCCACTTTTGAAAATTTACCGCAAACTTTTCTCTATTACTTTATTTCCCAATTTTCCTGATTTCCAGGCCCTAATCATGATCTACACCGGTTCCTCCACCTCCATCCGTGCCACGTGTCAAGATCTCCGTGCGTTTGCCCTTGACATAGCCATCTGTTGCCCTCCGTGGATTCTCTACTACACTACAGTACACTCTCATAAGACTACGATATCAAATAGCTCTGCCGTTCATTCTGGTGCTACGGTTCCAGCCAAAACTCATGTGATGACTTAGTTAGATACGGATTTTTAATAAAACTTACATTATATTGACTGAAAAATCCAAAATATCGAAGTACGCCGACATAAACGAGAAGTGCGCCCATTCCCAAGAAAATTGAGGTTAAAGTGAACAGGGAGTTGTCGAAATCCTGAATTTGAGGTACTAGACCACGCCCATTTCACCAAAAATTACCTGAAACTCGATGGAAATCTTGGCAATCGTACCCAAAATGATGAGCGCATCGTTGACGACAATCATCACATACCACATATTCAAAAAGTCTAATTGATCCGTATAAGTGATTGGATTCTTGAGAACATTCTCGAAATAGTCGCTGGTTCTGTTCTGAAGAAGCCACGCTTTGATGAGTGCACGGCAACAGAGAATCAGTGAGAGAATGCATAGAATCAAGACGAAAATGTCGGTTCCACCGATGAGAAGAGTGTCGAACGACCAGCCGACGCCTGTAATTTGATCTGGCGCGAGTTGGGGATAATAGTTGAGGTTATGGGAGGGATTTTTGTTGGAAGCGGTTCTTTAGGTATTCTTCATTTCGAATATTAGCACGGCACAGCTCTTACAAATGCGCTCCACCGTAACGACAGAAAACTGCGTGCGAAAATGTGAGACTCAGAGAAAAAGAGACATTTTTCAAAGGAATTTCAGTGGAGCGCAATTGTGAGAATTGTGCTGAACTAATATATATAATATATAGCAACACTTACCCAAAATTTGAAACCACGCCCACGTTTTTTTCAGTTTTGGAGCACACAATTTGCAAAATATTTTCCAACCAGGGCTGTGTGAAAATTTTTTTTCAGTGGTTTTGGAAAAACCGTTCGAAAATATTTTGAAAATTTCTACGGAAATTTTCAAAAATTAAGCAACAAAATAGAGATTTTTCGAATTTTTCTGTAATTAGTTCTAATTTTGTACTCAAAAACACGTTTCCGGAGTCTTTCCTTGAAGTAATTACAGTTATTATGTTAGCTCAGCACAGTTTACAACTGCGCTCCACCGAACTGCCCTTGAAAAATGTTGCTTTTTCTCTGAGTCTCCCAATTTCGCAAACAATTTTCTTCGGTTCCGGTAGAGCGCGGTTGTAAGGAACGTGCCGTGCTAATACAAATTCAAGATTTTTGCCTCCAAAAAACTATTTTTTCAGACAATTTGTTTGATTTTTCGTTCGATTTTTCGGGTTTTCGATCAAAAATTTTGAAAAAATTGATCAGTCCTTTTCGACATTTTCTATCAAAAATGAAAATCTCCTGATCAATTGAACGGATATTGTCGTCCATAGAACACAAAGTAGCAGGAGGTTTGAGATGATAAGCGAGAAACTTGTTTCACCTTCCGTTTCCATCTCGTAATAAAAAAATAGACTGACCCAATTTCATCGTTACCGGTCTCGTATAAAACGACTACCGGGGAGTGCGGTTGCGTCAGATAACTATGCGATTTCTTACTATTATTTTGTTATTTTTATGTGTTTCTTTACTAATTTCTATGCCGATGAACAGTTACAAACAGGTGGGTTATTTTCATTTCGAATTCTAAAAATTATCTTATTCCAGCTGACAAAAAACGGCACAAACGCTGGAAATAAGAAATGTAACTACAAAGAAGATAGCAAGAAGAAACAGGAGGGACCGAAGAAATTCGTGGTCGGTAACTCATGCAATGGAGTTTGTGCGAAAATTCAAAACGATTTACGGTAGAAGAGAAACAAGAGACAAATCTAATCTACAACTACAAGAACCAGGGAAAAAAAAAACTAGAAGATCTCGGTATCCTACTAAAATTTATTTATTTTAACCATATTTTTTAATGAATAAATAATGATTTTTCTACATTATATAATTTTTTGACAGAAATCGTATTGGGCCTTCTTCAGAAACAGGATCTTTTACTATAAACTTGATCTAAATAGCGCTTTTGACGCGTTTTTTGTGTGAAAATAGCAAAAATCAAGACTGGGGCGTCTTTGACGCGTTCTTATGTCCCAAATAACGAAATTTCGGAGTCTGGGGCGCTTCTGACGCGTTTCTGAACTCTATTTTTTCAAATATCAAATTGTTAATGTGTGGGACGTTTTTGACGCGTTTTTCTATCTCAAATAACTGAAAAATTTGCAATCTGGGGCGCCTCCGACGCGTTTTTCACAACAAAATCGCCAAAACCGAGACAGGAGCGCCTCTAACGCGTTTTTCTCGTTAAAATCGCCAAAAATCAAGTCTGGGGCACCTTGGACGCGATTTCCAGTATTAAAGTAGAAAAAGATGTTGAAAGTTAGGCATTTAACGCGTTTTATCAGCAAAACCGACAAAATCGAGGCTGGGGCGTCTTTGGCGCGTTTTCTGTTCCAAATAACAAAATTTTGGAGTCAGGGGCACCTCCGAAACCAAAAACTGAAATTTTCAAGACATTTTTCCCCGAATCCAGCTGAAAATCGTTATATTCCTTTCACAACTCACCCTTAATAATCCGTCCATTACACACATTGACATACGAAACTACAGTAGCCAACGTGACATGAACCTGTCCAGTATGTCTAGAATTATCGAATTTAATCGACACAGCAATCTTGTAACACTCGGGTTTTTGATCTCCGGCAGTTGGCGAGTAATGGATGGTTCGAAGACGGAATTTGAATTGAACCGTCGATATTTTGAGAGCGTCTTCTGGAAGGAATGTGATTCCACGTGTCGCCAGAATGTCACGCACCGAATCGTCGGATTGTCCGATTTGGAACACTTCGGATTCTGTCAGGTTAAGACGTTTCGTATCTGGAAAGTATGAAATTATAAGAGAAATTTTTATAAAATTTCCAGAAAATGTGTACCTTTAACCTCTCGAATATCAAAATTATAAGTGTTATTATTGACAGTGACATTAGATATCCGATCAATCAACACCTCGATAGGTGGAATCGATTCAAAGTCAATTTTTGATCCCAAATTGTCGGATGGATGACTGTTGACGTCATAGGAGAACGAGGCGAATGAGTCGTTTCGAATTGTGTAGTACTGAAAACGGCGGGTAAATTTGGAAAGGAAAAATGACATATTTAACAAAAAGTAGCTGATTTTGAAAACTAATTTTCAGGCAAATTTTGCATATTTTTCAAGGCCCGTGCCAGGAAAATGTGAACATTTGAAAATTTTTGAATTTTTTTTGCGAAAAAGTCAAATTTTAGGGGTCCTGCTCTTCATTCTTCTTTACCGAGTTAATAATAAGATTTTTGGACATCCGGACACTCGGACACATGCGCGGACATAAAATATAAAATATCTCTGAAACATGGATTTTGAACTAGAAAATATTCTGAAAATCATCAAAATTGTTCACATTTTCGATGAAAAATTAAAAAAAATTGGTCTGATTTCTATGAAAAACGGTGAAAATCAGGCTTTCACTTAGTTTTTTCAATTTCTGAGTGGTTTTTTATGATTTTTGAATCAAACTGTGGCAAAACGGTCTTAAAAGTTTATGAAACGGGGGTTATAAAATAAATAAAAAGTATGCCTCGATGTTTTACTGTTTTTTACAACATTTTTAGTCAAGAATTTGGAAAAATCCGACGGAATTTCATTTTCGATGTAAAAATCTCCCTTACCGAATTGATCAAAAAGCTCAAATGCTCTGACAATCCCTGATCATCATAAACCGAATATCGTCCTTCAGCTGGTGGATATTGCAGAGCATCCCTATCATCATTCCACTCTTTCAAAAATCGATGCCTCATCACAGTCGTCGTATCCTCCAGAAAATCGACATGAGACATTCGCATCTCGGCGAAAAGAATCAATTGCATTGTAACAAAGATGATTTTGAGCACTTGGAGCAGCAATTTATAGGGAAGTTGCCTTCGAACCTTCCATTTTTCCATCGGATTCATGAAGAAGAATTGGAGGTGTCGGCGAAGACGTTCACCTGTCTCACGCTCATGTTCCGGTAAGTCTTCCAATAATTCTTGGAAATTCACTGTCGGGCGGCGCGAAGCATTCGATGACGCGTTCGACGCGTTCTCGTTGAAATCTGACCGATCTGTGGTGCTCCGCCGAGACATCTAGAATAAAATAAGTCAATTTTTGAGATTGAATAAGAAGGTTTAGAGAAAATGAGTGACTTTGAACTAAAATGAGGAAAAATTAAAGAACTGCTCTGTGCAAATTTTTTGCAGAAGAATGATAGAATATCTGAACAAACTGAAAATGAAAAAAATGAATCTTGATATCTGAAACCTGACTCCAATGTTTATGAAATAAATAAATAAACAATGGAACCTGAATCCCGTAAATCGTACCTGTGAGGAACACCGCGCGGTGTCAATGCACACTTTGCGCCGAACCTTACGACAATTCTTTTCGAGAATTATTTTCAGAATTTAGTGAAACAAAAATCAAGCAAATACTCACAATTTTGCTATCTTATCAGTCGAAAAATTAATCAGTTAACACGAGAAAGCATGCAAAAACCAAAATTTCGCGAAAAAAAACGGAACCTCACCGATTCTAACGGAATATCCCGCAAACGCATCGATTTAGAAGCTTGACTTCTGAATATTCGACTCATTTTGTTTCAGAATTAAAGTATCAAAATGTCTTTCATATGAAAGGTATGAAAGCATTGAGCAAACAAGGATAGATAAAAGAGCATTAGAGAGGGGGAGAGAAGCTAGAGACACGCCAATTTTGTTTTTTTTTTCGTTATTGCTGCCATTCTTTTTGTGCACAAACCTATTTCCTTCCGAAGGTAAATAAGAGAGTATGATTCACAGGAAAACGCCGATTTTTAAAGGGCGAAAAGCAAAAAGAAAATAAATTCCGGGAAACTATCCTTGTATAGTTTTCATTCTTTCCAATAGTAGTGACGTCATCACAGATTTGAATATTAATTTTACAGGAATTTGCATGAAATGACGCATTAGTGTGTGGGTAGGTAGTACTTGTCTTTCTGTCGGTACATGAGTCTTCCTGAATAGAATTCAAATTTCTTTACTCTGTCAAAATGCAATCTTAACAAAAAAATTGTTTCGAAGAAATAAAAAAGATCTATGACCCAATGATGGAATCACTGAAGTTTTAGATCATTCGAAAAGACAGTTCTGGTAGAAACAGAAGATTTTTTCGGAGAATTTCACAGACTCAATAATGAAGTCACTTCTGTTTATTGTAGTACATCGTAGAAGTATGCCTTCCTTTTTGTCGATTGGATAATTCACAATTGTGTCAGTTTTCTCAGTTTTCCCAGAATCCGTATCCTAGAGAATATTCAATGATTGAACATTTATGTGAGAGGCTCTGGCGATACACGGGTGATTCTTGAGATCTTTGAGCAAAATCGGCTCCGAAGAACCTCCGAATTGCAGTCTGAACTCGAAATCGCATGTAGTCATAATGGAGAAAAATATGGGTGAATAAATGAAAATTTGGTCAGAATGACTGTACTAATGAAATGTTCAAGAGCAATTAAGAGCAGATCGATCACCTTCAGAACCATATGCCCGCCTTCCCACAGGCTTCGATCGGTTTTTAGGTTGAGTACATAGAAGATAGGATCATCCCTCACTCACACATTCCTTCCTCTCATCTCAATTCTGGTGACTTCACACTCATTGATTCTTTCTATGCATCGTTACCATGACTGTCTGCGAGATCAAATATTTCTTTGGTCAGGAGTTTCAAAATTGGAAACCAAACTAAATAGTAGTTTCGAATGAAGTGGAGCTTGAGGAAAAGTCGAATGAAGGACATCCGGATATACACACTGACAGACAGATATTGTTGTTATTTCTGTTCCATCGTTATGTCTGTAGATCTAGATGTCCAAGACTTTAAAAAGAACGTCTGTCTGTGTGTCGAGACGTCCGGATCTCTGGAATTCAACTTTTGGAGTCTGAGGTCTGCGGTTTGGGAGTCCCTTTGTCTGTCTGTGTGTCAGTCCATCCAGATGTCCGTCCCAATTGAAATCAAACCATCAATCTCTGTCTCCCCTCTCTTCTCGTCAATTCTGTTTTGGTTGACTGGTTTTTTCCGATCTCTCTTCTTTCCCTTTTCTCTCCTCCGTCTTTTTCCCACACATTTACCTGTCACAATACGGAAAGTTTTCTCTTTCCACGTGGTCTCTTTTTTCCGTTGTTGATCTTTACTATTCAGATTTCTAAAAGCGCTTTCATTTCCCACTTTCTCTCGTTTTCAGAACCATCATGGAATTCATGAAACTCGCTATCGAGGAGGCGAAAAAAGGAATGGCGAAAGGAGACGGAGGACCGTTTGGAGCTGTTATTGTGAAGGATGGAAAAGTGATTGGTGTTGGGCATAATATGGTTTTGGTGAACAAGGATCCGACGGCTCATGCGGAGGTGACAGCCATCAGGGATGCTTGTAAGAATGTTGGTGAGTACGGAAAATTATAGATGACTGAATATCTATCAAAATTCTACTATTAACGGTTTTGTGTTTTAGCAACCACGCTCTTTTCAGTAGAGCGCGGTTACATATAGCTCACTATCAGCACAGTTCTTACAACTGCGCTCTATCGAAATCCCCTTGAGAAATAACTCTTTTTCTCTGAGTCTCTCAATTTCGCACACAATTGTCTTTCTGTTTCGGTAGAGCGTGGTTGTAAGACACGTGTCGTGTTAATAATCACTAGTACAGATGGAATACAGTAATGCTTCTGATTTAAGTTTTCACTTGAATGAGGCGATGCGGTTGCGTCGCGTGCGACTTGAAAAGCACTCACGAAAACTTGTTTTGTTAGATTCCGAAAGTTCGAAAATTTGCAAGCAATTATCAGTAGAGCACACTATCCCCATCCCGAATTTCCAGACAACTTCGACCTATCCGGTTGTCAACTCTACACCTCTTGCTACCCGTGTCCAATGTGCATGGGCGCCGCATTGTGGTCTCGAGTCGACGCAATTTACTACGGTGCCACGTCAGAAGACGCCGCTAGTATCGGATTCGGAGATCACGAGTTCCATGACTTCTTGAAGGATCCGAAGACGGATGAGAAGAGGAAGTTGGAGCAGTTCAAAGTGGACAATTATATGGAACCATTCCAGATTTGGGCGAAGAAAGATGACAAGACACCTTATTGATTTTTTTTTGCTGATTTTGGTTTTTTTTCTGAATTTTTGAAATAAATAATTTGGTCGTTGTATCTGGAAGCATTGTTCAAGATTGACTTGATGACCTCGAAAACATCAGATTGGGTTTCTAGGCCACCACACCCAACTGGGAAAAAATTCTGGGTTTTTCCCGAATTTTCAAAATCTGGGGGAAGAAAAAGAGATTCTGAATCAGAAAATCTGGTTCAGTTCAGCTATAAAAGTAGGAGTTGGCTCCAAGATCTCTTTTTGATTCTTCTTTTTTCTTTTCCGGACTTCCAAAATTTGGGGAAGAAAAAGGTTTTTCGGATTTTTGAATTTTTTTTTTCGAAAATCTTCTCCGAGATTTTTCTTTTTGTTGCAATTCTAGTTTTCTTCGGATTTTAATCTTCCCTGTCTACTCCAGATTTTTCGTTTTTCTAGGATTTTGAGTCTAACTCGAATCTCGGGTCTTTCCCGAACTTTCAGAATCTGGGGAAGAAAAAGAGATTCTGAATAAGAAAATCTGGTTCAGTTCAGCTATAAAAGTAGGAATTGACTGGAAGATCAAATTTTGATTCGCCTTTTTTCTTCTTCGGATTTTCAAAATTCGGGGAAGAAAAAGGTTTTTCGGATTTTTGAATTTTTAAAAGAAAAATCTGATTTTTAGGTTGTCTCTCAAAATTGTAGGTTTTGGTTTTTCAGAGCCGCAGAACTTGATGGCCTAGAAAACACAAATTTGGAGATTCTGGGCCACGTGAATCTACTGTCAATAAACTAGATGACCTGGACACCAATATCTGATGGCTTAGAAACCTCAATGACATGGTTTTCTAGATCAGCATTATCCAATGACCTAGAAAACCAAGTTTTTGGATTTCTAGGTCATTATTCTAAAAATATTGAATTCAAGCTTCCAGGCGACCTAGAAAGCCAAGTGTTGAATTACTAGGCCACCACATTTTTGTGGCCTAGAAAACCCAATTCTGGTTTTCTAGGCCACCCATCGCCAAATTGACCGGAACCCAGTCATAATGCATAACAAATGATACCTTGGACGTAGGAGATGGAGTAAATATGAATAATTGATTTTGATGGATTCTTTTTTTTCTTTTTTTCTTCTTTGAGAAATAAAAAATTATGAGAAGAGTAGAAGTGATGACATCATCTGAACACGAAAGAGCAGCTGAAAATAGTCAGAATCAGACCGCTTATTTTGAGAAAGTGTTCAGGATTCTTTGTAGGTCAACCCATTCAGATGAATTTGACATCATCTTCTTTTTAGGAATTCATGTTCATTGATGTTTTATTGAGAGGAGTGGTAAAAGACCTCATCGTAAAGAGATAGAAACAGAAAACAAACAAGGAATGATTTGACATACGGAAGTGTGTTATGACAGATCATTGAGATACTTGTCGTGTATAAAAAGAGCCCTAGTTTTTGACCTATCGCTTGTTTTTTTGTTTTTTACGATGGGTATTAGACATCAGGAATTCGGGTAATTGCCCTCTATTTACGAATTTTCTTTAAAGCAGTAGAGCACGTTTGTTGGATCTCTTACTAAATTTGTTAACAGTGAAAAGGAGAGCAGCAGTGTCCTCTCCTTTCGTCATGTGTAATTTTCAAACGCTTATATCTCAATTGTGAGGGAAGATATTGAAAAGCAGCCAACTAATAAAATGAAGTAAATGTTCCGCTCATTACTTTGCTAATCTGAAACTTCTGTGAATCATTTTTGGTTCCTGAGATAAACAGGTTTGAACATGTTTCAGTTTTTTTGGGTGGTATCTCAATCCTTTCAATTCAATATTCAGTATTTCGACGGTGTATGAAGACTGTCCGCAGAGAAAATATGGAAAATTTCATGTTCTTCATTTTTGAAACCATCAGATGTTGGAGGATCTCCTATTCCATTTTTTGCAGTCTATTTTTCATTTTCCTCATAATTGTAATTTTCGGTAAAAATTGTATTTGGAAGTATCGAAAAATGAAGGAATCCGCTAATCACGATTTTTGAAAATCCGGACACCCGGGTCAGGCTGTGCAAAAATTTTTTGGGTAGTTTTCGAAAAAACCGTTCGAAAATATTTTGGAAATTCTTACTGAAGTTTTCAAAAATTAAGTAACAAAACTAGTGGCTTTTTTTCTAATTTTGTACTCAAAATTAGGTTTCTGGGAGTCTGCCTTTGAACTACTTACAGTGTTCATCCAAATTTAACATTTTTGACACCGAAAAACTCTTTTTTTCAGGCAGTTTTCGGTCCCAATTCCAATTTCAATTTCTTCTCTTCGTGCACACCGCACCGGAAAAAAGAAAAAATATCCATTAAAACGGCTCGAGACCTTTTTTCTCTTATTCTTGCTCTCTTCTTCTCCTTTTTTCTTTGTTTTCTTCTTTCTCTCTTCCTTTCTCAAAAAAAAATCCACAAAAAAAGGACGTCTTCTATTTTTCCCCGTTTTCCCCGCCGTTTGCTCCGGAGAAAAAAAGATAGGAAAACTGAGAAGATGTCAGTAGAAAGAAGAAGAAGAAGGGGTGGATTGAGAAAAGAGAAAAGCACACAAGAAGAAGAGGGGGACTCTGTCCCCTCCGTCTCTCTCCCGTCTCCTCCATCGACGACGTCGTCCGTGGCTTCGGGAGCTTGACGGAGTAGAGAGAGAGAGCACACATGCATACACACACTTCCAACAACTTCTCTTTTCTTTTCTCTCCTTTTTTTCTGCTTTATATAGATTTGCCGTCGCCGCCTCGAGGGAAGTTGACGCACCAATGTGTGTACCTTTATCGACTTTTTTGTGGCTACATCTTTCAGTTTCAATTGGAGATTTAAATTTATTGTTGAAGTTTATAGTTTGAGGGGGGATTAAACCCCATTTCGAAAAATGAGATTTCGAAACTGATACTAGTAAAGCTCACATTTCACATAGGGCTTCACTATACTTTTTTAATTTGGATTTGGAGGTAATGTCCGTTTTTAGGCTGTCTTTGTTGTGTTTTGCTCGGAACTTTATCAGAATTGCTCCTCAGTCAAATATGACTAACTTTCAGAGAGTCTTCTGGAGCCAGTTTTTGTCTCATAATTTTAAATGTTGAACCATTGAATAGAAAAACTTTCGATTTTTATTTTTGTAGTTGACTATTTTTTTGTACATGCACATCCTAAGAAGTTACCAGTCGTAAAAGTACATAACCATGCAGTAAGATATTCGGTTGAAATCGTACAACTTTGAGAGAGTGTCATGGTAATTCTGATTGTCCCTTCAAGTAGATTTTTAATGAATTAAGCAGATTAAAAATAAAGCTTCATTTTTGTAGTTGACAACTTTTCTGTACGGGCACATCCTAAGAAGTTACAGTACCGCCCAAAATTATGTCATATTTTCTCTTTTTTAGTTGAAAATGCCCAACTTTGAGGGTGCGTCATCAGGGTAAAACTAACTGTCCCACAGAATAACTTTTTATGGATCTAACAGATCAAGAGTAGAACTCAATTTTTGTAATTGACAACATTTTTGTACGGGCCCTCCTTATCACGTTACGTATTGTTAAAGTGGTCCTATTTCAGTGCAAAATAGAGTGATTTTCGAGCTGCCGTCTTTAAACGACCATAACTCTCTAAAAAGTGTCCGTACAAGAAAGTTGTCAACTACAAAAATGAAGTTCTATTTTTGATCTGATTGATCCATTAAAATCTACTTGATGGGACAATCAGTATTACCATGACACACTCTCAAAGTTGGACATTTTCTACTAAAAAAGTCCATAACCTTTTGAGCGGCACTGTAGCTCAACTCAATTGACAAGCTTGTCAGATTTCATCTTTCTAGGGGACACTCTGCCTGTATACTCTATCAAAATAACGTGTACTGAACATCTTAACTATAGCTATTTGAAGTACCTTTTGACGTAGTTTTCACGCTTTGATGCATCACTTGTTTCAGAAATTTCTTTGTCTATTTTTTTGTCTGATCATCATATAATATCTGAAAATTTTTGATGATATGAAAATTTAGTTTCTTTCTGACTAAACTGACAGTTGTTTTTTCCAGTCTATCTATCTTTTTGTTTGTCTGTCCAGATGTCCGCAATCTTTAAAATTAAACCTCATCCCTAAACCAATACTTGCAAAACCTTCAATTTTAACTGTCACCGTAATATAGTTTTTTCAGATTCCCCATTTTCTCAAATTATCCTTTCTCATCATCCCACAGATTAAACCCAGTTCTAACCGACTCATCCTCTTCTTCGTTTTTTCTTTCTTTTTTCACTCCGACTCCCCAGAGAATTTCAGATACTCCCCTCTCATAACGGAAATTCCCCCGATTTTCTCTCTATTTTGTTTGTTTGTTGTTCCTTGTTTTGTGATGAGTGTCTGTCTGTGTGTTCGTGTGTCCGGATGTCCATGAGGGGGACACCGAATGGGTTGAATGACAGTTTTCGTCAATCTGTGGATCTGTGTTTCCGAGAGTCTAGATGTCCGGTGATTCTTGATTTGTGAACAGTTTTGTTTTATTTTTGTGTCTGTCTGTCTGTCCAAGTGTCCGGATGTCCGATTTTTCAAATTTCCAAATGCTCATAGACAACGAATCTCTTTTTAAAAATATCTTTTCTTCCCCACATTTTGAAAATTCAGGAAAGACCCGAATTTCGAGTTAGGCTCAAAAACCAAGAAAGACGAAAAATCTGGGGTAGACAAGATGCCAGGGAAGAGCTATGTCCGGAAAAGACTAGAGTTTCAATAAAGATTAAAATCTGGAAAAGATCCTCGAAAAAATAAAAAAAACCGAAAAACCTTTTTCTTCCCCGAGTTTTGAAAATCCGGAGAAGAAAAAAGAAGAATCAAAAAGAGATCTTTTAGTCAATTCCTACTTTTAAAGCAGAACTGAACCAGGTTTTCTGCATCAGAATCTCTTTTTCTTCCCCAGATTTTGAAAATTTGGGAAAGAACCGAAATTCTAGTTAGGCTCAAAAGATGCCCGTATACCTGTGTGTTTATGAGTCCAGATTACCATTTCAAATTATAGAATTTTCTCTCCTTCCCAATCTTTCCAAATTTTCTCGAAATTTTCTCGAAATCACCAATCCCCCAAATCTATATTTAAATTCTCCGTTTCGAAATCGTCTCCTTCTTCTACCGCGTCATAGTTCCCTCCATTCCCTCCTTCCCTCTGCTTTTTCTTGCGACGACGGCTCCTCACACTTCTCCGCGGGGCACGTCTATAATTACATGACTTGTGTGTGTATGTGCTCCGCGAGCAGCGGTTTCTCGCCCTTTTTCTTGAACACATCACTTTTTATTTTTATATTTCTTTTGTTACGAAATCGTGATCCGTCTCTGTAAATCTCTTTCTCCTGGAATCGTTATCAGTGGAGCGCATTCAAAAAAACTAATTTTTGCAGGTATGGAAAACCACGTGGGCGAGAGGACGGTGAACATCTTCGGGAAGGTGTTCCCGCGGGACGCCTTCATGTGTCGCCTATTCTACCTATCGTTTTTCGCCAGTTTCGGAAGTCTTTTCCCTCTTCTAGCAGTCTATTTCAAACAGTTGGGAATGACGGCGGCGCAGGTAAGCAGGGGAGGAGGGTGCAGAGAAACGAGAGTGTCTCGTTGTCTGCGACTCTCATCTCTCATATTTTATATCGAGCGACAAAACTTTGAACAGCTATAACTCGCGATGGGAGAGAGCTATCAAAAAATTTACAAAAAATGAAATGTAGATAATTTCAAGGGCTACATTTCACTGGTTGAAAACTATCACCTATCTCTTTTCGCTTCTGAGATATTTGTATTTCAAATTATTCTACTTCAGGCCGGCTTCCTAATCGGTTCGAGACCCATCGTCGAATTCCTTTCGGGACCATTCTGGAGTCAGTTTGCCAGCCGATTCAGGTGAGGTGTTTGATCTCATTTATAGCGTGTGTGTCGTCAGATGTAACATAATAGGAGCGGTCCCCTCCCACCAAACTCGTCATTTTTATGACGCCTCTGCACTTTTTGGTGTCGGGGTGCGAGGAGGGGGCAAAGGAAAAGCGCAACATTCGGACAAACCTCTGAACAGACAGACAAAAAATGGGACATCTGGACATCCAGACAGACACAAAGGCACACAGATCAACAGTTTTTGCGATATTTCGGTAGTTAGGGAATCTGTTTTTCAGACTAGGATTTTTGGACATCCGGACATTTGGACACATGGACAAACAGACAAACGTACAAAATTAAGGATATTTGACACACAGACCAAACTCTCCCAAGATTCTCATTTTTGGACCTAAAACTATAATTTTTTGAAAATCAGATTTTGAGACTAACTCGAATTTCGGAACTTTTCCGAATTTTTAAAATCTGGGGAAGAAAAAGAGATTCTAAGTTAGAAGATCTGGTTCAATTCTGCTTTAAAAGTAGAAATTGACCCAAAGATCTCTTTTTGATTCTTCTTTTTCTTCTTCGGATTTTCAAAATTCGGGGAAGAAAAAGGCTTTTTGGATTTTTTCGAAAATATTCTCCAGATTTTACTTTATATAAAAATTCTAGTCTTGTACGGATTTTGGTCTTCCCTGGCTTTTTGTCTGCTCCAGATTTTCAGTCTTCCTCGGATTTTGAGCCTAACTCGAATTTCGAGTCTTTCCAAAATTTTCAAAATCTGGGGAAGAAAAAGAGATTCGTTGTCTCAGAGCATTCGGGTATTTAAAAAATTGGACACCCGGACACCCCTGACACACAGACAGCCATTTTTGTCTAAATTTCCCAATTTTTCAGAAAACAAAAGCTGCTCCTATTATTCTCCCTCGGTTCACTAGTACTCTTCACTCTCGGAATCGGACTGGTCCAACCAGTCACCCCGTACTGTATAGTTTATGTGCCAGAAGGCAATAAAACATGTCAAACAATGTTGGCTCCAGCCGGAAAAATCATCCGAGGCGGAGCACTCGGAATGCTCAAAGAGACACTTGTCGGAGGGTCGACGAAGCCGGCAAGACATCGAAGACAGACTCAGAATCGTAAGTTATACTGTAGCTTGAAGAGAGGAGAGAGCGCAGAGAAGTCAGAGTGTCTCGTTGTCTGCTTCTCTCATCCTTTCTCCTCTAACTTTGGACGCTTGTATCTCAATCCGCTTAGAAGCTTTCAAAAAGTTGTCAACTGATGAAATGTAGGAAATTTCATGATCTACGTTTTATCAGTTGACAATTTTTTGTCAGCGCGATTAGTTTTTCAGATAAACACATTTTAATTTCCAGCAATCGCCGATAAAATCATTGATCTCAGCACATTCGATAGTGAAGAGGATACTGTAGCGGGAATCGCACCGGAGTATATTACAAGGGATAGAGTGAGTTTTTGATTGATATAAAACTAAAAAATGAAAAAAGCGAAAGGGTTTTGGACATCCGGACATGAGGACAGACAGAATTTCATAAACACAAAATTTCAAGATTCCAAAAATACTGAATTTCTGGAAGTCCAATTTTCTGGATTTTGAATCTCAAGGTTGAAGAACATCTTCAAATTCAGAAATTCTAATTTTTCCAAAAACTGATATTCCGGAATTCAGAACATCTTGGTTTTCAAATTTCTAGTAG
This sequence comes from Caenorhabditis latens, assembly GCA_002259235.3. NCBI lineage: Eukaryota > Metazoa > Nematoda > Chromadorea > Rhabditida > Rhabditidae > Caenorhabditis > Caenorhabditis latens. The sequence continues at coordinate 4,023,982 of CM056094.1, forward strand.
ATTTTTTTAGAATTCGAGTTAGTAGAGCACAAAAATCTCGCAAATTTGGAATTTTTGAGCCTGGGAATTCTTGAGTCTTGAGATTCTGAATTCTTCATACAGTTTTAATGTCTAAAATATTAATTTCATCTAAATTATATACACGAAGGTTTTGAAATGTTTAGAATTCAAAATACCCCATATTTGAGAATTCAGAGATTCAAAGAATACAAGTATCTAGATGTCTGAAACACACAAAATTACAAAATTTTATAATTTTCCAACTTTAAATTTCAAAAAATCTAAGAATCTGAAAATCGCAGTTTCAAATTTTTGTATTCGAGAAACCAGGCGGCCCGAATTTGAATTTTTGAACAACAAAACACTTACAAAAAATCGTCCTTCATAATTCTTTTTCGGAAAAATCGGAAACATTTCGAAAAAACAGCTTTTTTTCAGTAATGAACGGAAAAATTCTGATTTCGGGCCAGCGGCATGTCTGTTAGAATCGATCAGGGATTCATGAATCTCATTTCTTAAATCTACTTTGACTCTGAATCTCCAGACTTCTGACTCTCTTAATTTCTAAATCACTCTGAAATACTCTGAATCTCCAAGTACTCAAATTTCTAGAATTTGGAATCTCTGATCCTTTGAGATACTGATCTTTTCATATTCTAAACCTTTATTTTTTCTTTTCCAGGTCTGTAACTACAACGAAGAGAACTACGGAATCCTCGTCTCACCTCCCCACTCCACCCGTGTCTACCGCCAACCTGCCGTCGAACAATCCTTCATGCTCCTTCTCATTCTCATCTGTCTCTGTGAATTCTTTTCCTCGCCCGCTCTCCCTCTAGCCGACGCGGCAACTCTTCACGCGGTCCGTGATAACCCGGCAGAGTTCGGAAAGATTCGATTGATGGCATCAGTTGGATGGGGTCTGGCTATGTTCATAATGGGTATCGCTCTCGATTACTCTGACACTTTCCGAAATCATCCATGTCCGGCTGAGAATACAACTGAGAAGAATTACACGTTATGCTTTGTAATGTGTGTGATATTCATGTTGGCTGCGATGGGATTGGCCAGTAAGTTCAAATTCGACGATGATGTTCCGGCACCCGGAGAAGTACACGGACTGGTTATGGATACGAGAGAAGCCGAGGTTTCTCATGTCGTTGCGGAGAAAGCGAGAGCAAGAGTTACTCAGGTATGTGGCTGAAATTGGAGTACTGTAACTATAGGAATCTAGCCGAAATTAGTATGATTAGAAAGCTGAAATCGTGAGGATTCTGAATCCGTCTTCAAAAGTGGCATAGTGTCAAAAATAACCGAGTTATACAGCATTTTGTAGGGAAAGGTAAAAGTAAAAGAGTCCCTAATAGAAATCATAAAGTAACGATTGAGGCAAATATTTCATGCTTATGGTGGCAAAGAAACCAGGTGCCTAATTTCGATTTTTTTAATTGTTTCTCGGTTTATTTTGACGGTATCTCGAATTTGATAACAGATTCAGAACCCTCACACATTTTTGTTGCAAAAGTTCGAAATCGGAGACATCTCTCCTAACTATCTTGAGCTTGGTTCCTAAACTTTTTGTTATTTTTTCTGAACTTTCAAGAAACTTATACATGATTGAAAAGTTGAAGTGACGAAATGCCTAAATCTGCTTTCGAAATTTGTCTAGCACTCAAATGACCCGAGATAGCCAAGTTTGAAATTTTACAAAGTGTTAATTGTAGTGCCTCAAAGCTTTCCAATCTGTATCGGTGCGTTGTGATCAAAAACAGAATCTGGAAACATATTCGGATTTTTCTTAAGTTTCAGCTTTCCGTACATATCACTTTTGTACATATGGCAACGATTTTGCTCATTCTGGAGTAATCGGGGTCAAAGGTTAAAGGTTTTTCATCCTAATATTTTGTTCAAAACATTAATCAAAGCTAGATCTTCATTTTTGTAGTTGACAACTTTTCAATAGCATCCCAACCTAACAAGATACAGTACCATGCAGTAAGAAATACAATTTGGCCGTTTTCAGTTGAAATTGACCAACTTTGAGAGTGTTTCATGGCAATTTTAGTCGTTGCATCAAATAATTTTTAATGGATCATGTAGTTTAACACTAGAGCTTCATTTTTGTAGTTGAAAACTTTTTTATACGAGCACTCTCTAGAGAGTTATGGTTATTTTAAGACCACATCATAATTTTGCACTGAAATTAGTCGATTTGAGGGAGAAATTACTTTGTCGATATGTAACTCTCTAGGGAGTGTCCGTACAAAAAGGTTCTCAACTACAAAAATGTATCTCGAGATCCACTTATTACAACTAGAAACACGTAAACCATGTTCAGTATTCCCTGACCCTGTCATACCGTCTCCAACCCAAAAACTCTCCCAAATTTTCAGTCCGAAGGTGGTGGTGGAAGTGAGAACAGCCTTCTCCTTGCGATGAAGGCTCTCGCCAGTATGCACATCCTTCTATTCTTCGTCTCAGTGATCGTGATGGGCGGTGGCGCCGGACTCGTCTTCAGTTTCCTCTACTGGCATCTTCAAGATATCGGCGGCTCGCCGGTGCTCTTCGGTATCCTTTCAGTCGTCAATCACGCTTCGGAGATTATTACTTATTTCTATGTCTTCAAACTTATTAATAAGGTGAGTATTTTTCAAGATAAGAAAAAAGTTTTGCCGCGGAGAGGACTCGAACCCTCGGTGGCAAAAGCGTTACCTACTGCGCCACACGATCACATTTTAACAATGCGCCTAAGGTTGTCATGAACCTTCTTTCAGTACGGCCATGTCCGCGTCATGTACTTGTGCCTCGCTGTCAATTTCTTCCGTTTCATGGCTCTCTCGATTCTTGACAACCCGTGGATGGTGCTTCCTCTACAGGTTTTGCAAGGTACCACCCTGAATGCTTAGTTCCAGATTCCCAATCTTTCCCATTTCCAGGTGCCTGCTTGGCCACCGTCTGGTCTTGTGCCTCTTCTTACATCTCGCTCGTCGCGCCACCTCATGCCAAACAACACGCTCAATACGCTCTTCAAGTCGGCTACCACGGAATCGGAAAAGGAATCGGCTCAATCGTTGGTGGCTCCGTGATCTCGGTCATCGGGTCACGTACCACATTCGTCATCTATGCATTGATCTGTTTGGTGACTTGTGCTGGAACTTTCGGACTGAATAAGCTGTTCAAGTACGAAGGAATCAAGTATGGAGCTGGAAATTTCGAGGAAGAAGATATGGATATTATGGGTATGTATTCAGCTAAGAAATCCCTATCAAACTTATCAAATTTAGCACCACAAGGAGTGCCAATGGCTCGAGATGGAAAAATAACAGATGCTTTCAACGCGACGACTGTCGTGAATGCCAATTATGGAGCCATCGCACAAGAGGATCCAACACAAGACGCTTACGATAGATACGTGTCGACGACACGTTAGACTCAATTGCTTAGGCTGTAATATGGAGATTAAAGCTAAAAGAAACAAAGAAGCAATAAAAAAACCAAAAAGACAATACAAAAAAAGAACTCGCCTTAGATCTCACCTAGTTTTAAAAGTTAAAACATACGAAAAAAGCAATAATATTAATTTATAACAATTTCTAACTTATTTCTTTCTGTCACTTATTTTTTTCTGGAATAAAAATCGTTTCCTCTAATTATTTTCTTTTGTTTATTCAAAAATCAGGTGATAATCATATCTGGGGGATAACAAAACAACGAAGATGGATGATTAAAAGAGATAAAATCAACAATTTTAACAAAACAAAACGAGACGCAAAAATACCAGAATAAAAGCGATTAAACTGCAGCTGCCTTCACCAACTTGGCCTTCTTCTTCAGTTTCAGCGCGTCGTTGCGATTGCGCTTGAATGAGGTCTTCATACTGTGATACACTCGTTGATGCTTCTTTGAGATCATCAACTCGCGCATCTTCAACTCTTGTCCCTTCTCGACTGTCTCGTGGAACTTCTCCTTGCTCTTCTTGTGCATTTGACCAACGGCAATGTGGATTCCCTTTGGCTTCTCTGGTTTCACTTCCTTTCTGCGCATTGGCAACTCGTCCATTGTCTTTGGAATAGCTGATTCGAGCTCGGACACGTCTGAAAATAAATTAATTAGAATTATCTCCAAGAATAATTTAGATTTCACTCACCCTTGCCCATGCTTCTCAATTCTTCCAGTCGTTCGAATGGAATGTAGTCTCCAGCCTTTTCAGATGTGAACGGCGAGAAGTGAGGTGGAAGAGCAACTCCTGGCATATACCTCTCTGTTGGCAACTTTCTACGAGCATTCAAACAATCGAACACCCATTGTGGCTGAATATAAAGTCGATTGACCTCCAACTTGTCCATCGGTCTGTCCACAATGTGATGAGTGATGTTTTTGCTATCTGATTTCAGCTCTGTTGGTCCTCCTTCCCATCCAACAACTCCACCTCCATTTCTAATGATGAAAGTCAAAGCTTCTTTTGGACATTCACGATTCAGATAAAAAACTGATCCTTTGAACATGGTCTTGATACTTTTAGCTTCTCGGACTTTTTGTGCAAGAGCATCGGAATCTTCTCCAAGAAGATCTAATGGCTCATCCTCTTCAGTCTGTTCAACATCCTTTCTCTTTGCCAATGGCTTCGCCAAACTGTAAACCTTCTCCTTGTAATCTTCCGATTCCATCTCATCATTCTCAACAACTTGTCCAATCTGTGGTGGATAGAAAAGTCCGATATCTTGATAGAGTTTGAAGTTGACGAATCCCAACATGGCGATGTAGAACTCAACGAAAGTGACAAGAACGGTGAAGTCAACATCGGTGACGTGTGGAAGACCACGCTCATGTGGTACAACCCATGTGATTTTCTCTCCATGAACCTCAGCTTGATAGTAGATTCCCTTGATCGAGATGAATGTGTTGCGCAGAGATTGCGATTCAATCACGTAGTGCATGAACTCAGCGGTGAGCTTGCGGCAACTATCGATCATTCCTTCTTTGAGAACACGAGTATGTGGGAGCATGGCGAAAGTGAAACACAGCGAAAGAGCGTCATCCATATCACGGAGAGCTGATCCGAAGGTTGGGAAGCGCTCTTTGACAATTGTGTCGAGATTGTAAACTGGCTTGTTTTCATATAACTTCTTAATCTTGTCATCTTCTTTCTTTGCTTTGAGATGGTTCAGTTTACGCAAGAACACCTGGAAAAGCATATTACAATGTCAGAAAAAAAAAACATTAATTGAATATTTCATACCTTGTAGTCTCTGAACTTGTTGATAATCGGTTCATGAGCCAGGAAATTGATGTCTTTGCGGTAGTAGAACACCTTATTAGCGGTGGAACCCTTGTTTGCCTGCTTCTTGTGTGCCGGTTCATGAGGATAGATTCCCTGAAAATAATATCGACTGAAATGAAATTCCCAATTAATTCACCGACTTTAATAATACACAATCGACGGAAGTCCTTGAGTGTGAGTTGGAGCTTCTTTAAAGCTTGCTTTCGTGACATATAAGCCACTGCAGCTCCGGCTGTGTATTTTTGTTTGAATTTATCCTTCATTCTGCTGGAAAATGATAATTTTTTGAGAAACATGGTTATTATGAGAAACAACACGAAGAAGATAATATGGGAAAGCTTAAATTAGATGATTCGAACACTGTATAGAATTATAAACCAAAATTTACACATCACAAACCCATTTTTCGAAAAATTAAAATCGTTTGTTTAAAGCGAAAATTATCGATTTTAAATAACGGAATACAATGAAAAAAGTTAATTTCTTATAGAAACTTCAATTTTTTAAAATTTCTAAGCAATTTCGTGAAGAACATATCAAAATCAACAGAAATTGGTGTGAAAAAGCGACTTTGGCGAAAAATTGGCGACGAAAACCACTGCGGCGCGGAAAAGTGGGCGGAGACTTTAGCGAGGCAGAAATGACGTGCCGCACGGTTTACATTTAGGTGAGTATCGACGCGTTATAACATGCGTGATACGGAGTGAAATCTTCACTTGGAAAAATCTTTTTCAGAGCTTCCTTCTTCGTTCATTCTGCGTTTCATGAGTGATTTTTTCCGCGTTTTTCTCATTATTTTTTGTTTTTATTTTATTTTTGTCAACTTTATTAGGAAAATTGTCGATTTTTGTCTCTCTAGTATCAATTTTGTGCTAAAAATCAGGCAGCGTATCTATTTTCTTAATGGAAGAGCCAACATTGTTAAATTTTTTCTGACATTCCGATGAATATTCCTGATTTTATTTTGCATTTTTAGCACGTCGAATGACTCTTCAAGTTACGAGTTGTTCTTTTATTTTTCTTAACGTCTCCGCTCTCGCAACAACTTATATTTTTCAATTCACGATTTTCAGGTAATCCCGACAGATCATGAAGCTGATCGAGTCCAACGACACCGTTGTGTTCCCAGAGGGAGTCACCTTCACCGTCAAGAACCGCATCGTCCACGTCACCGGACCACGCGGAACCATCCGCAAGGACTTCCGTCACTTGCACATGGAGATGGAGCGTGTTGGAAAGAACACCCTTCGTGTTCGCAAGTGGTTCGGAGTCCGCAAAGAGCTTGCCGCTATCCGCACCGTCTGCTCCCACGTCAAGAACATGATCAAGGGAGTCACCCTTGGATTCCGCTACAAGATGCGCTCCGTATATGCCCATTTCCCCATCAACGTTACCCTTCAAGACGGAAACAGAACTGTTGAGGTGAGTTGTCTCTACAAATGGAATCATGAAAATAATTCAATTGTTTTCAGATCCGTAACTTCTTGGGAGAGAAGATCGTTCGTCGTGTCCCACTTCCAGAGGGAGTCACCGCCACCATCTCCACCGCCCAGAAGGACGAAATCATTGTTGAGGGAAATGATCTTCAATTCGTCTCTCAAGCCGGTAAGAATATTATTCATCGAGTTTCAATTATTTATCGTTGTATTTTTAGCTGCCCGTCTCCAGCAATCCACCGCTGTTAAGGAGAAGGATATCCGTAAGTTCCTCGACGGAATCTACGTTTCGGAGAAGACCACCATCGTCCAATCTGACTAAATACAAGTCGTCATTATTGTTAATGAATTTGTTATGAAAATTTATGTTATTGTTACTCGAGGAAGAAAGGAATTGCACATTAGGCGGTTTTCGCATTTTTCAGAAACATTTTCAAATCAACGTTTGGATTGAAAAGTCGATTTGTTTCCTACATTTTAGTTCTCAGAAGCTGTAGTGTTTTTTTATTCCAAGGAAATCGAAAGTATAAAAAAGTATCTAGCGGTCTAACGCACTCTTCCTCTTGGACCCTCGTCGTCTGCCTGTCTCTTCACGCGTTCCTCTGTGGCTGGTTTCTCCAACTGCTGCCCTCTGTTGCTTCGTACATAGGGAGGAACACTGCCTTAGCAGCGGTGGCGGGGACATAGCTCAGCTGGTATGCTTCACGTCTCCTGGACGGAAGGATATTGGATTCAATAGTATGTTATGCAGTATACTGTATAACCCGTCGAAAGTTTTGGAATTTTTTTTTGCCTTTTTTGATTCGATTAGAGAGTTTCGGTACTATTCGTTGAGCTAGAATATCAGCTGAAAATTTTTCAAATTTTCCAACAACTAACTCGTCTTAATCTTTGAACGATGTCGAGAGCTGAAACCCATCATCTCTACCATTACAAATAAGAGAAGAATGTCAAAATTGTATTTTTGAATTATAATTGCAGAATTGTACTTTTATTTAACATTTGTCGCCACTGGGATTAGACCGAGTTCGACAGCTATACAAGAGTTAGAAGTTTGTGCAGGTAAACCCCGGGCTCGCGATGGTCAAGATGAGAAAGAAGAGAGTGCAGACAAAATGAATGACGGTACACACTTATCGTTGGTCTGGTTAGACATGATGATTGAAATTGGGGTAAAAAGACGGAAATCTGAACGGAACGCTAGGCAAAAATAAAAAATCTGAAATGGAGTTATCTGAAAATCTGAAAACACAGAAAATGAGAAATCTGGAAATCTAAAAAAGACCTGTAATTCTGAACCAAATCCGAAATTTGGTACAAATGAACATACTTGCATGTTGAAAAGAGCCTGAGGTAATAGAAGTCTGAAAATCTGAAATTTTTGGGCCTGAAAATTAAGAATTCCCTTGAAATTCAGGGAACTCATATGAAATAAACACACAAGTTGAAAAATCACGGATACGTAATTAGGTATTAAACAATCTGCTTCATATTTGGAGCTCGTGGAATCAGAAAATGTGCAGAGAAGTTGGATATTCGGATACAACGGAAACCTGTCTGGTGAGAGTGGTAAGCCGATAATCCTGGAGCCTGAAAATCTTTTTACAAGCTTTTCTTTCAATTTCAAATGTTACCATTAGGCTGCAACTCTGAAAATTCAGAACGTTAAAACCTACAAAACTACAACATTTTCATGCTTCAGAGTTTCGATGCCGACGCTAGAATTTCAGCTGAAACGATTTTTTTCCAATGATTTTAAATTTTCCTTTTTTCATTTTAGGTTCAGGTCCAGATCTGAAAGTTTCATCCCTATTGCGGAATTCAATCGCTATAGCCTCTGAAAGCAAACCACGCCCCCTTTCAGTTGTCTCGGCAACCGCAAAGATGGGCATTTGTTAGTACATAACGTTATAGGGGGCGTGGTTTATTTTCAGAAGGGGGAGGTTCAGTCCGTAGGTACCAAATGCCGATAACATACGTTTTAGAATATGGAGATTCAGACTTACAGGTCTACGGATCTCCATGGGAGGTTGGCTAAATATTTTCAAAGTTGTGATTTTTTTAACCTCCGTAGAAGCTGTCAAGATTCAGATTCAAAAAAAAATCATCAATGATTTGAAACTTTCAGTTTTCACATTTAGGATCTTCTGATCCTATTCTGAAGGGTAGCCTGAATTTTAGCGATCTGTGAAAAAGTTCCTACAAAAATGTTCGATGTCCAAATCCAGATTTAGGCCCGACTTATAGACCTAAACCTTAACTTGTGACACGTCTGGGAGAAGCTAGACCTGGAGAATCAAAAAATTGAAAAAGTTTCCGGATCCTATGATACTTTTCAATTATCTACATATCCGGATTATCCAACCTTGTGCCTTTGAGCTTTACACCACCTAGATCCTTCCTGAAGTCTATATTCGGATTACCCACACCTCATGATAGCGGCTAGAGACCTCCAATCGTGGCTATTAGTATAGTCCATCTCTCTCAGTCTCCTTTCCCATTTCCTTCCTCCCGGCCACCGCCGTCATCACCACCATCTCCTCTGTTTCTGTCTCTATACACACCTCCAAAAATCACAAGCTATCTTCAAAACCAACCATTTTCCTCCTCTTCTTCTCTTCTTCAACACCGCTCCGCCGCGGCAACACAGTGAGAGACACAACCCGACCCAAATGTGAGAGTGTCTGTGGTTGCCCTCCATCTCTCTTCTCGCCATCTTCTTCATTCCAACCGAATATTGTTCTGTGTTCCCCCTCGCCGGCTCTCCTCGAATTCCATACTCTCTCCATCTCCCCGATAGCACCGGTGCGTCGAAGCGGGCCTTCAGACGACGGACGAAAGAGAGTGAGAGAGTCAAGAAGACGACGAGACATAGACGACAAAAGAATAGTGTGTGTCCTCTCTCTGTGTCAAAACGACTGGAAGCTGGTGTCTCTGGATCCTCTAAACCATACGCGTGTTCGGTCCTTTTCCCCCTCCAGCCAACTCTCTGCTTCTCTCCATTGTGTCCTTTTTCCGTTGTCCTCGCCGCGGCTTCTGCGTCTCCCTCCCGAAGTCTTCGTCGCCTCGATGAGGCACCCCCGATCATCGTAGAGAGCCCCGCCCCCTTTTTTCGTCAAACATCATCTGCTCCTCTCTCGTTCTCACTTTTGGTATAGAGACACACATTCTCATTTTCACTTTTCAGATTTGAGTGTGTCCGCTCTCTCTCTCTGCTATATCTACAGGATGGATTCGGTTCAAGTGGAGGTGAGTCCTACCGTATACCTCAGGGTGTCTGGGATGGGATGGGGTAGAGGATCGGAAGGGGTAGTAAGTAGTAGGATCCAGGTTTTTAAGAAAGCTACCGTATACCAATGATAGGAGTGAGGTCTTGCAGTTTTTCTTTATCATGGGTATATGTAAGCTAGATCCTGCTAGGCCTTACCAGGCTGAGCCACCGTGAGCTCAGGGTCTCTCCTATCTAGGACATGACCAGCATACCAACAGACGTTTCTCGAGTTGTGTTTAGAAGAGTTTGTCGACCTGTGCCGAGTGCGACAACGCAACACTCGCGACGGTGTTTCTGTTGCCACCCAGCTAGCACTAGCCGTCTGGTCGCTAGCGGCGCTCGTGTTCTAATAGAGAGTAGATGTATCTAAGGTCACAAAAACTGACGTAGAGATGAAATCATGAGGTGTGTCGAATTGGGTTCTAGAATTTGTTTGATATCGAGAGGATTGGAGATTTGCCGAGGCGTGGGATAGTGTTGGGGGTGTGAGACTGGAAATCATGAGACTTCGATAATTTTAGAACTGGTCAAGTTTTTGAAAACATGTCCGAAGAATTTAGCCTTCATAAGTTAATGCATCACAGACATGTTGCAGCAAATGACCTACATTTTTCGGACTTACAGTAGATAAGAACTCTGAACAAACTCATATTACTAAAGAGCTAACGTCATGAGGATTCTGAACTTTGCTCCAAAAATCATCTAATTTTGGAATGAACCGAGATACAAGGCTTGCTGTGACAGGACTTTGTGAGGGTACATTTGAGAGCAAAGAGTTACGTAACTCACATCTTCTTCCTACTAATGGAATAGTTCTGTCTGCGTGTCCGATGCTTCTCCCTGAATAATGTTTTCTCTCTGAACCGTTTCAAGAGATGTCTTTGGGTATACTCATAAACTTCTGAGCTCTTCAATTTTTTGGATCCCGGGTACCAGATTAATGTAGGGTTACTGTTTAATGTAGGATTACTGTAGCTACCGCAACTCAAAAGATGGAAAAGGGGTTCAAACAGACTACAAAAACTAACTTGGAGAGTACCCATGACAACATGTTTCCCACCGCTCAACTTTTTTGAGCCTCGTGCTCAACACGTAAAATTCTTGCACAAATGGAAAGCAGAGGCAATGAGGATTCAGAATATGTTTTTAGAACTTTTCTAATATCAAAATGAGCCGATACAATGGTTTATGTATCGGGGTACTGTAACCGTATATATCAGCTCATTGTGTTGGTGTGCAAACCTCTAAACATTTTATCAGAATCCTCACAACGTTATCTTTCCATTCATATACATATTCATACAAAATCTTTGAATCCTAGAAACATGGGAGGAGCCAAAAGTACCTGGGCTACTGTACCCCAATCCGTTAGTTACAGACAGAAAAACCTAAAACGACACCTCTCACTCTGGTCCGAAACCTGTTAGCTCATTGGAAACGGTCTCATGAGGACCAAGTGAGTTACTCTCTATAGGTGTCGTACTGTATTTATTGTGAAGTTTTCCTTTCTAATCTGTTTCACTTCTCAACACAACGCGCTCTATCGCACACTTCTTTTCTGAACACCGTACCCCTACTATCCAGTCTATTGCATGTTCTTTTTCGAATCTGTTTCACCCAATAAATTCAGGAAATCTCCTCCACTTCTGATCAGGAAGTAGAAGAGCACGTCGATCCGGAACTCATGGATCCCGACAGTGAGCCAGGACACTTGATTTGTATTCCACCGGAGAGACATCCAGATCCAAATATTCAAGAGATTGTCCAGAAGGATTACTTGAGGTAGATTAGTTGAGCAAGCGCGCTCTATTGAAACATCAAAAAAGATATTTTCAGAAAACTGGCTATCAAAATTCACGAAGAGGCTCGTATCAACAGCATGGCTTATCAGGGAAGCCAGGAGCACAAAACCATCTCCGTCCATGTCTGTGATATTTACGCACAGTTCCGCGCTGATCCAAACATGGAAGAGACTACTATGAGGTGACTATTGCAAACGCGCTCTATCGTAATCCACCAATATTTTTAGATGCAATATTCTCAAGAATCCAATCGTCTTACCTGGAATGGATTATATTTTCGCAGCCAGTCTTCTCTTCGAATACATTCTTTCGGAGTGCGACTACAATCTGGTGTTTTTCACACCGAGATCAGTGAGTTCAACTTCTGCATCTAGTCTATTATACATAACTCTCCCCATTCCAGAACATGATATCCGTTGGCTTTCCAACTCGTCGTATCTCCACGGATGTCTTCGGCTACGATTCGACCAATGCGGACACTCAACAGATGCTTCAACGATGGATGAGCTACGTCACTAATGTCAGACATATCCATATCGGAAATATTGAAACTCTAGAGCAGGAAAATAGATGTGTCGCCATATATGAGCAATATGTAAGAACAGAAAGTTGATTGAAAATAAGAAATCTTTTTGTAGTTTGGAGGTAGAATCGAAGGAGTTCAAGGGGATAATGTCTCCAGAGCTTTGTGCGAAACGTTTCGCGAGATGCATCAAAGCTTTGCATATCATTCGGACTCGATTTCGATGAAACTTGTGATCACTTGGATTCTGGTAAGAGATTTTTTTGCTAAGCTCAAAAATGAGACGTTCGTTTAGTTTGGTTGAGAAGAACTGTAGTGAAAAGAAAACAGTAACGTTGCCTTTTTAACTAATTCCTCAGAGTCATGATTATCATCATTCGAAAGTTCTCAGCTTGCTGATTCTTTGTTAAAAATTTCAAAGGCATGTATATAACCTCTTTCTACAAAATCACATAAGTTCTGTTCTAGTACCGTTCAAAATGTCTTCATTAGCTTAATCGGGTCCTTGTCTGTTACATATTTCTGATAATACTTACAGAACTCTTATTAGACCTGGAGTACGGGACTTCAGGGGCGCATGATATATGTATAAGCAGGGTGCTCCACCGATACTTCAAAACCGATTAAAATCGGTGAAAATATTCGTCGGTTTTCAGAAAAATAAATCGGTTTGAAACCGAACAATAATCGGTGAAAATCGATTTTCTTCGATTTCGTTTTGAATAAAAACCGATTAAAAAACCGATTATTCTTCGATTTTTACCGATTTTTACCGATTTTCATCGGTTTTCTCGGAAAGTTCAAGTCCTATGGCGGTTTGTCACGTTTTTCATATTTTGTACTGTTCTTAATTTAGAATTTACGTTAAAATTGATAAATTCTCATCTTTACTCAAATGTTCTGTAATAATAGAATGAAACGTGTGAAGTTATTGGAACGTGACAAACCGCCATAGGACTTGAACTTTCCGGGACAACCGATGAAAATCGGTTTTTTAATCGATTTTTAAACCGATGAAAACCGAAGGAAATCGGTTTTTATTCAAAACGAAATCGAAGAAAATCGATTTTCACCGATTTTTGTTCGGTTTCAAACCGGTTTTTGTTTTTGAAAAACCGGTTGAATTTAATCGGTTGAAGAAACGATTTTCACCGGTGAAAAAAAACCGGTTTTTATTCGATTTTACCGCCGGTGGAGCACCCTGTGTATAAGTGAACTACCAAATGTTTGTATCTCTTTCATTTCACATTTGCTGTCCTGTCTAGACTTGGCTCAACACTATTGGAGCCACAAACTCATTGTCTCATACAATTTCAAGATCAGAAAGTATTTTCTCGAATGATATAGAGATATTGCGCTCCACTGATAAACACTTATTGTTAGGGATCTAGGGATTGGCATCGTGCTAATATTGATATTTTCGGGTTATTAAACATTCGCCGGGGACTAGCCGCACACTTAAAGTTTGACCCGGGGACGAGGTGTGGGTCTCGTTTCCATTTTCGACGGCTCTCTACCATACTGTACCCATAAAAAGTTTTAAGAGTACAGTAGTCTCAACGAGACCCACATTTCGTCCCCGGTCCAAACTTTGAGCGAGCGGTCAGCCCCCAGCGAATGGGTAATACACTAAAAACATCGAAAATCTTAGTTTTTCACTATTCTGTAAAACATGAATGCGAAATTAAAACATCTGCCTATGTTAATCCTGCAAAAAACGTTTCTAATCCCCGAAATAAAGCTTATACTACCTCACCCAACCACACATTTTTCTTTTTCAGGGATGGGTCAACAACAAAGACACCTACAAACACCTTACGGAAGTCCGCTTCAGCAGCCGATCCACAGAATTCAACTACTCGGATTTCTTCAAATGGATGTCAGTAGACGAATCTTCTTTGGCTGAAAGAAACAGAGTGCAGTTTCAAACTCCAGATAATCGACAATGTTGTGTATACGTCCATGATACTGGCGAAATTCAATTTTTCACCGGCGGCGACTATGAATTGATGAGATATAACAAACATCCATTCGGTCCAGATGGTTAGTCTTAAGCTATGGATTTCTGAAAACAAATTTTTTATTATTCCAGGCCTGACCGACATCAACGTTCTGTACAAAAGATATGTAATGATGGACCACTATGAATCGGAGTGTACCAACTTTCACGACTAGTGAACCATCGGAAAATCTTAAAAAGAACACAAAATCTCCAGCTGCAAAGCTGCTCATTCGCATCGTTTAATCTGATCTCTACCTCTATCCCAACTTTTTTCTCAACTTTTGTTCTTTTCTCTTTTATAATTTTACCTTTTTTGGGATAGTGAGTCTCGTTATATATGTGTACATAGTTTCCTTCCAGCTTGCACGGCTTAGTTCGATAGAGCGGGGTTACAAAATCTGTGCAATGACACACCACCTCTTGTCGTGGATTGCCATTCAACCATTCCAAAGCTCTCCTTGTATTTCACTTTCCATAAAATTCCAATAGAGCGCATTTGCTCTGCCATCTCTTCTTTATCAAAATCTACATCTCCCCTTCTTCCTCCAACTGTGACGAAATGAATTCTCTCCATGCCTTTTTTTTTTCAAAAATCTTAATTCCCATCCCTGTTCAGCTCTCAATCACATCACCCCACCCCAGTTCCACAATTTGACACAACCCGTTTTTCTTCTTATTATTTTTTTAATCAATAAATATATATATTTGAGAAATCATCAGTTTATTTCAAATCATAAAATCAATGTCTGTGAATACAGTCTCTGGTCTCGCCGACCCATTTTCCAGCCAATTGAATTGTACCGAGATCGAACACTTTGGATGGTTTGTCGCCGTTGGTGATGTACTTGTCAGGGATTCCGACGGTCAGACGACGTTGGCATGGCTAGAAATGGAATTTTTGTATAGGTCACAGTGAGAATAACCTACCGTCCATCCATCTTCACAGTCATGGTAGATATTTACACGTGGATCGATGGAGCTGACTTCAGAATCCCCACCGGTCAAGTAGAACTCTCCGTTTCCGTCGGTGGATTTGTCGTCGAGTTTTGTGTCGACCACTGAAATAAATATAGTTTGTCAAGCGCAAATTGCTTACATGTTGCAACTGTGTGTTCAAGGAAATCGTTAGGGAATGGAGATTTTTTAATCTGGAACAGGGGATCTTGACAGCACGCCAGGCTAGCTTAGATCGTATTTGCAATAGGCAGATAAGAAAAGTTGAAAGACTCGTGATAAAATTTTAAAACTGTGAACCCACTCTGCGAGCCGATTTATGAGATCTCAAATTTTTCATATGGTTGCTGATGACCTTCAAGGTCTTCCCACATACCGTCTGTCAGGTAGAACAACTGTATGTGTCTATACCAAAACAGTTCGAATCAAAACTGGTACGAATTAGAACCTCCTGATCTAGAACATCTGCATTCAATAAAAATGAATTGGTAGGTTTTGAGCAGTTTTAAAACGGACAGTTCAAATTTAGGTGGTTTGGATTCGTACCGGTTGTAATTGGGACAGTTTTGATTCGCTTACTGGGGAAGGCCTCCAGGTGTCCGTGGAGTTATGGAACGTAACACACACACCATTAGAAAGCTGGGAAACGCTGATTCCAAATATATATTTAGTTTTTGCCCTCGAGGAATGGTATTTGAGAAAAAAAGAGCGCGGTGCCGATATTTTTCATAAGTCGATAAAGCAATTCCTTGCCAGTGGTCCAACCTTCGTTTTTCTCAAAAACCAGACCTCGATGGTAAAAACTGAACATATATTTGAAATTAGCGTTTTCTCAGGTTTCTAATGATATATGTCACGTTCCATAACTCTACGGTCACCTGGAGGTCTTCCCTAGAAAGTAATTATGTAAATAAGGTATGTCCCCAACGTGTTCAAAGCAAACGATCATACTTTAAACAGTTAAGGCGAAACGCTGGAACTTTACTGTAAAACCTAAAGGTGAACACAGTTGGCACGGTGCCAACCTACTTAGCAGACACCTAGGCTATAGACCTGTTATGTACACAACCATCTCAAAACCCTCAACCCCCAACAAAAAAACAACAAAACTCACAAATGTCTTTATCATACATCTTAACCCTCACATCCTTCGCTGGCGCATCATTACAAATCAGTCTTCCTTTCACCGCGACAGACTGAGTGAAGCCAATCGCATAGGTACATGAAACAGTGGCTAAGAGGACGAGGAGGGATTTCATCTGGAAATAAATTAGTTGAAGATGGAAAGGATAAAGAAGGGAAGGAGTAAAGTATGGATTACCGCAAGCAAGTGAGTTGAATAGAGGATCCTCAAAGTAAGAATCCAATAGGGACATGTAGAGAGAGAAAGTTCTAGAAGACTGACTGACCAAAGAAAAGAAAAATGAAAGGTAAATTGTTACGGCCATGTTGAAGGTTAGATGGCAGAAAAAGAAAACAAAGGAAATCAGAAGAAGACGTTGAATGATCACTTGATATCACATCGTCTCCTTCTTCTTTTTTTTACTTCTTCCCGCCGATTCTTATCAATTCGACAATTCGGTAAACAAGGTATTTTCCTTATTTTCCAAGTCTCGACGGAAATTGTATATTAGTAACTTTATATAAGCGGGAGTGATGATGAGTCATTATGAGAAAGTGAGAAACCCCTGTTCTCATTGAAAAAAAAATACAAATAGAAATCGAGGAAATGATATCATAGTTTTTATAGAGGCCACCGGATGGTAGTCATTGTGTTTTGAGTGATGTGATTGATGGTATTGTTAATTCAGAGGAGGAGTGGAACTGACTGCAATTGTGGAATAGTGGGTGAGTCATGGTTTGGTAGGGTTTGATTTATATAGTAGATTGGGTTTTGTACTTTTAGAGGTTTCATGACCTAGGTTTTTAATTTTTGGAGTTTTAGGCTAGTCGTCGTTTTTGAAGTTCTAAAACCTTTGACATTTACTGTTCCTGTCTGTTGTTCCGTTATTGAAAAAAACATTTTCTTGGCCTACATTTTCACAGTGTTGGTTTTTTCGGCCAGTACTGTGACCAGTAGTCTCAGTGAGGCTTATATGAGGTTTTGAGCTGTAGCGCTCTTTTACATACCGTCAAAACTGTATTATAACGGTATGCCAATATAATTTTCAACTGCCTTTTAGTGATTTTGAAGTCTTTGAGACTATTAAAAGTTCACTAAAAACTTTTCAAGACATTCTGTTTACTATTCTAAAGGTAGGAGGTGTCGTTATATTAAAGGTGCCGTTGTAATACAGGTGCCGTTAAAATACAGTTTTTACGGTAACTCCGTATTGAGGATAATACGGAAACTATCATTGTGAGTCGATACTCAGCAAAATTTAATGATATATTCTTCTCGCCAAATTTCAGATAGACCTCGGCCACATCTAAAGTACCGTAGGTCTCATGTCAGCCTACGCTGAAAACTTAGAATTCTGCTGCGTCGCGTACTGTAGTCGACTCGGCACTTACAGAACTAGAAATCCTATAGTCGGATATTCAGAACCTGGTCATGTTTCAAACCAATTTTTATGCTTCCCCTCTTCCGACCAATATGACAGATCAAAATTTCCCTCTCCCCCACTGAACGATTTCATAAATGACCTTCTCCTCCAAAAAAGGAAGCAAAAGTGGAAATAGGCGGAGTCTTGAGAATGATAAAGTGTAGAGGTCTCTTAACACAAGTCAAGGTTGTTCTTTTTGTGTTGAGAAGACAAAGAAGACGAGAGAGGGGACAAACAAAAAACACTATCTTCTTCTCTCTTCTACTTTTTTTTTTACGATGGATGGTCAATTATTTTGATCAATTTCTTATTTTCTTTGTGTCTTGTAATACACTTTTGTCGATTGTTTTTAAAAATTTTTTCAAGAGTTCATTTACAATTACAGCTCCAAAATGCTGCGTGCCTTGATTCTCCTCACAATTCCTACAGTAATCCTCGCCCTTGGAAGAACTCAATCCGTGGGAGTCAGAGGACAATTGATCTGTGAGGATAAGCCAGCTTCCGGTGTGAAGGTCAAGATTTATGATGAGGATAAGTGTAAGTTTTCTTTTCCAAGAGTTTTGGTACATGTGGGATTTCGGCAGAGCACGTTTCTTTCTAAATTTAGACTGTTCAAGCGGGGACCCTCATAAGCATTTTGAACAGGGAAGTCTGATTTCTCACGAGAGAAGTTTTTAGAGACACGGCTTTAAAACGGTCTTTAAATTTCGATATAGCTACTTTCGACCCCGGGGACTCCATTTCTGCAGTCAAAACCGGCTCAACGTCTCTGCGAGCCAAGTTATGAGTTTTTTTTTCACATGGAGTTCTAAATCGGCGGTATATACGCCACCACGCAGTTCCATATGTGTTCCCCATCAATTCACATGTGCTCGTACATTTCAAAAATAAGAAAGTCTTCGTGTATACTATTTGCCGATTTGGAACTCCATGTGATAAAGTTTGACCAAAGTTTCAGAGTTCAGAACTCCAGAGACATTCAGCAGGTTTTTACTGCAGAAATGGACTCCCCGTTGTCGAAAGTTCCTATAACCAAATTTATAGATCATTTGTTGTCCGTATTAGTTGAACAAAAATAGTGGTTGCTAGGACGACACAGCTCCTCTTGAACTCATGCATCTGGTTGTTTTTTGTACAGGTGCTCTTGAAATTACTGTAAGATAAATATATCTTGCGGTATACATAGATGATCTATATTCTGATTGTCGGCCTTGACGATTCAAATGCATGAATAAGGACTAGCTTTGTTAAGTTTCTATGTTGTAATATTAAGGAATCTCCAACAATTCCAAATTTAATAAACTAGCTCAGAATTTTCATAACTCGTTGTAAAAACCATGCCCTATCTGAACTCCTTGTTTCCAGTGTCCCCAGATGAGCTGATGGCTTCTGGCAAGACCGATTCATCCGGAAAGTTCGACTTGAAGGGAAGTGCCGATGAGTTCACTTCAATCGAGCCAAAAATCAACATCTATCACGACTGTGATGACGGAATTAAACCATGTCAAAGAAAGATCACTGTCTACATTCCAAGTCAATACATCGCCAGTGGATCCGAGCCGAAGAAGATTTTCGATTTCGGAACACTTCAATTGGCTGGAAAATTCTCCGGAGAGACCAGAGATTGTTTGAATTAACAGATTGTTGTATTTTGTTCGGAGGCTGTTGAAATGTATTCTATAAAACTAAACGAGTTTGATTTTGATGATAGAATTTTATTATAAACAACAACAACAAAATCAACATGACATGCAATTCTTTAAAAAACGTGGAAAAGGAACAAAATTAAAAAAATCTTTGAGATATTAAGAAATTACAATTGGGTAAAGTGAATTCAAGGTATACAACTATCAAAAACTAATTCCAAACCACGAAAAAGATTGCTTCAGTTAAGCAACCAATGGAAGCTCTCTTTCCATCAATTCCTCTGATCACATCACGGCAGAAATCATCTTCAGAAAAGTCCATTTCGTCGGGGTATCTGTCGATGATTCTGGAAAAAAAAAAAACTTTTTTGGTTCTAGATTTTCGTGATTATGACGTCTAATTTAATGGGACTCTTGAGAATGCTAAGGTTTACCGCTTTCCTTGCAGAGTCTACATTTGCAAAAATTTGATTATAACAAAGTGTAGATATCGTCGAGTTCTATGCCGGTCACCTTACCCATTTGCCCCGGCGACGATGTGTGGGTCTCGTTGCGGAACTTCGATTTACGGCGGCTCTCTACCGTACTTTACCGCACACAAAATTTTTTATACTACGGTAGTCGCCGCGAGACCCACACCTCGTACCCGGGCCAAACTTTGAGCGAGCGGTCAGCCACCGGCGAATGAGTAATACTACACGCCATCTTGCGTTTTTTTTAGCACTTCAGCCAGGCCCGTGACATTTCAACGATTAGCCTTTCGGGCCATGGTAGACATAGAACTCGCCGATTTCTACATTTCAATATATTCAAGCGAGTTAAGTGCCGGCCCCGATGTACAAGTATGCACTAATCCCCACACTCACTTGCTCTCAATATAAAACATTGGTGGTCGAATATCTGGATTGTACCTCTCTGTTGGGAAAGAATCCATAACAAGTTGGGGATTTATTTCGGAACGATTTTTCAAATAGATACTGAGTGTCTCCAAATTTTGATATGCCTCATTTGCAATCCATTTTCTGATTATGTCCACAACATCATTCTCGTGAATAGGTGCATCTATCAAAACCAGATGACTACCAGTGAATCTCCGCAAAATCTCTAATCCGTACAATCCGCAATCCGAGAAACAAATTCGTTCGATTTGAAAAATTTGCGATGTCTCCAATACGTTTCCATCGATTAACGGGTCAACGGCCAAACTGTTCAAACCCGGATAAGTTCCCAGCAATTTTTCTAGAACATCTGATTCTAGTTGTTTCCCAGTCACCAAAATATCTTTTATATTCTCGAAAACTGGCAAGTTTTCATTCAATTTGGAAACATGCAATTTTAGGGAATGTGGTTCTGTTGACCGGAATATGACTTGCATTTGTTCTTGTAATGCTTTTAATATTCTTCTGCCCTCTCCCAGGTGGTTTATCAAACAGTACGCTCTGCCTGATCTTCGTCGTTCTTCTGATTTGATTCTAAAACATGTCTTGATACAAAATTATATAGGTTGTGTAGATCAAATCTTTACCATTGATTTTGTAATTATTCAGCTGCCCCTTTTCAGTGCTAAAATATAAGTTTTTTTAAAAAATATTGGCCGACTAAAACTTGTTAGCAAGTGCAAGTACAAAAAAGTTGTCAATGAAGCTATACTTTCCAGCTACACACCCCATAAATGTTTGATATTGTGAGTCAATCATGGAGGCCGTGACACACTCATAAGGTTGATCATTTTCAATTAAAAGCTGCAAGTCTTGCATTCTTTATTGCCAGCACTGTATGTCAAAAATCTATCAAAGGTTTGTCAACTACAAAAGTCTATATTTTTGTCTAATCTACAAATTGATGCATATTAAAAATACACCCACGAAAAGAGACTCCGGAAGAGTGTTAGATGCGCATGGAATCAGTTTGAATAGTAGCTAAAAAATCTCTTACCGTAGTTTTTACAATTTTTTTTAAACTGAAAAATGCTGTTTTCAGTTCACGAATTATCATGTCTTCAACTACAAGAACCCATCCGAGGAAATTCCATCCGCATTTAACACCGACCGGGAGATTGATTGAAGCCCTTTCTTATCTGCTTTTTTAGGCAACTATCTTGAATTGTTCATTTCTCAATATATCTCGATCAGAAAGTTATTGTTAACGGCAAAAATTTGTCATTCAACTGAATCTGTCAAACACATATAAACTTAAGCAAATTCAAACAATGCAATTCTTCACCGTCCTGTTTGAGACCCACACCTCTACTATTTTCAAACAAGTATAAATCCAAATACTGCAGAGTTTTCAGAGAACTACTAATTGTTAAAAAAAGAAGAACTAGATTTGATCTACACGAAAATAAATTGAAGTAAAAATGAAATAACTCACGTTGCCGTCATTTCCTGATTGTTCCCCATTTTGACAACGATAGGCTCTACTAGTCCAATTCCCAAACAATCTTGCAATTTGACTAAGGTCCTAACTCTTCTCTCGTCGACTTGAATTCCAACACGACTCCCTTTTTCACTCAAAATGAACCACAGCTTTGGAATCTGGACTTTTGCACGGATAGCACAGTTTTTGGCGCGTTTTGAGCAAAGCGACATCATGAAAATGTCCACATACTCCATAGATTTCAGAACTTTTTCTTGGACTAAGAAAGGAAGGCTCAGAATTTTGAGAGGCATTCTGAAAATTAAAAAATAAATTATAACGGGCACCTTTTTAATATTTGTGTTGAGAATTGGATGAAACTCTGCATTCAATACCGCATACTGTATACTGCATACGGGCCGAGATTTTGCAAGTATGCGAATTTTCGACTGAGTATCGAATTTTCGACTGTATTTCAGAACACATTCAATATAGTAATGTATCATGAACTTTGATGTTTATTTTGATGTTTAATTTTTATTATAAACCACAACAACAAAAACATAACACACAATAATTTGATGAATAAAAAACAAGGTTACATGAACCACATTACTACTGGTTTTAGTAACTCAAGAAGCAACATGCCTTGTTGATTGTCTGCGTTGCGTGTCCGCGTAGCGTGTTTTCTTCCATCCCCTCTTCAAATACTCAAATCGATTTTACTGTACCTCCATCTTATTTTCCTTGAACTCCCGAATGAATTACCTTTATAACAAGATTAAGAATTGGCTGAAACTTTGCATACTTATAGTTGACTATGTTCTATCGAATGGCAGTTTCAAAAACTGCGCGATACGGTTCATCGTTCTGACAATAAAAGACGAAATATTGAAGATCACTGGGTGTTCTTTGTCCCTTCCTTCAGTTAAATTTTGGTCCGGCCCGAATTCAAAAGACGGCAACTATTTTTCGTCTAACAGTTTTGAAATTATATTCAAAGAGTTTATCAAAATCCAAAGTTCATGATACATTACTAGCTATTGAATGTACAGTCGAAAATTGTAATTTTTCTCATACTTGCAAAATCTCGGCCCGTATACAGTACAGTATGCGGTATTGAATGCAGAGTTTCATCCAAATTCTCAACACAGACACTAGAAAGAGTCAAATAACTTATTTTTCAATTTTCAGAATGCCTCTCAAAATTCTGAGCCTTCCTTTCTTAGTCCAAGAAAAAGTTCTGAAATCTATGGAGTATGTGGACATTTTCATGATGTCGCTTTGCTCAAAACGCGCCAAAAACTGTGTCATCCGCGTAGAAGTCCAGATTCCAAAGCTGTGGTTCATTATGAGTGCAAAACGGAGTCGTGTTGGGATTCAAGTTGACGAGAGAAGAGTTTGGTCACTAGTTGAATTGGAAGATTGTTCGAGAAGTGGACTAGAATCGCATATTGTTCTCAAAATAGGGAATAATAACGAGATTACGGCAACGTGAGTTATTTTAACTTTTTACATTAATAGGGTTATTCAGGTCGTGTAAACATGCATTTTAATACACATTTTACCTTTTTCACAAACTGCGAAAAATGTTTCCCCATTTTTCTAAATTTCTCCCCTTTTGTACCAAGAGATTCCACCAGATTTGGTATGCATACCTATTCCGTTCCAATATAAACATTATACATTTTGTATAAAAGGTCACGTGAAAAATTGGAAATCCTCCGTTTCGTAATGTCACCTTTTATTTATGATCATTTCGCTTTCGTGGATCGTATTTAATGCTCATCGAGGGGATGAACTGACAAAAATGACAGGTTTCGATGGATAATCACCTAGAGTCTGTATTTAGATTTTGATAAATTTCACTTTTTCTTATTCAACAACATAAAAAAGTTCGCTAAAAGATGTTTAAAAGTGTTTCCTTTCTAAATAAAAGAGGAAATTGATCAGAATCTAAATACTGACACTAGGTGATGATTCCTCGAAAATTGATCTACCCAACCTATATAATTTTGTATCAAGACATGTTTTAGAATCAAATCAGAAAAGCGACAACTATCAGGCAGAGCGTACTGTTTGATAAACCACTTGGGAGACGGCAGAAGAATAATAAAAGCATTACAAGAACAATTGCAAGTCATATTCCGGTCAAAAGAACCACATTCCCTAAAATTGCATGTTTCCAAATTGAATGAAAACTTGCCAGTTTTTGAGAATATAAAAGATATTTTGGTGACTGGGAAAAAACTAGAATCAGATGTTCTAGAAAGATTGCTGGGAACTTATCCGGGTTTGAACAGTTTGGCCGTTGACCCGTTAGTCAATGGAAACATATTGGAGACATCGCATATACTTCGAATTGAACGAATGAGTTTCTTGGATTGTGGACCGTATGGATTAGAGATTTTGCGGAGATTCACTGGTCGTAATCTTGAATTGATAGATGCACCTATTCGCGAGAATGATATTGTGGATATAATCAGAAAATGGATTGCAAATGAGGCATATCAAAACTTGGAGACACTTATAATCCATACTAAAGATCGTGTCAAAATAAATCCCCAACTTATTGTGAATTCTTTCCCAACAGAGAGGTACAATCCAGCTGTTCGACCACCAACTTTTCATTATGACAGCAAGTGAGTGTGGGGATTCGTATGCACCTCTTCTTGGGCGACTGGTTCTGGGGCGGTCTCGGCTGGTTGACCTGGCTCAGCAGCAAAAAATTGTTCTGGAGCAGCCGCAGCAGGAGCTGGAGCAGCGTCGTCTCCGTAGGAATTTTAAGCTTGACGTTTTGCTGGAAAGGGTAGAGTTTTGTAAAGCTTTTAATATATCTAGCTTTAACTTTAGTTAGATAATATAATAAACTAAGCAAAACACATTAGGTTTTTCCGATTGACCTAACTAACTTTCTTGTACACTTGTACATCGGGGCCGGCACATAACTAGCTTTAACATATCTCACCTTTTATAATCAGATTTTGCAACTGGAGGCTCTGCAAGGAAGTTCACCATTTTGTGGTAATCCAGCGACAAACGTTAGCATTCTCAAAAATCTCAATAAATTAGACGCAAAAATCACGAAACCCTAGACCCAAAAATATGTTTTTCAGAATCATCGACAGATACCCTGACGCAATGAACTTTGCTAGTGGTGATTTCTGCCGTGATGTGATCAGAGGAATTGATGGAAAAAGAGCTTCAATTAATTGTTTAACTGAATCAGTATTTTTCGTGGTTTGGAATTAATTTTAGTTGTAAACTTTGAATTCACTCTATCCAACTGTAATTTCCAAATATCTCAAAGATTTAAATAATTTTGTCCCTATCAAATTGTGTAGATTTTTTTCTGTTCATTTATCCCTCTTTCCCCCTTTTTCACTCCTTTTAAAGAATTGCATGTGACATATTTTCTGCTCTACAGATTTTTCGGCTTGTAAATTAATGAATTTATATTTCATTCTTTTAGATATCAACCTAAAAATCAAAAAATATACTCAAAAAACATATAAAAAGTGATAAAACAATTAAAAACACAAAAAAATAGTCCACAAAATATATCTGTCCACGAGAAAAATCGTTGCCAAATCAGTTCATTTCTGTCTTTAGAATCAACGTCATCCAGATATTTTCGTACTTTTTCGATACATAGTCTGAGTTCTTGCTTGATTTCTAATGGCTTAGAAAGTAGATCATCGTACTCCATCTGAAAATGAATAAGAGTTTGAAATTTGAGAATAATTCTAATAAAAGGACACCTCAGCCAGTGGAGCACGACACTCTTTGCAAAAAATTCTACAAATCCAATAAGGTGGTCTTGCTTCCAGATATAACATTCGTTCATGTGCAAAGATGATTAGAACTGATACCAAAACAGCGATGATAGAAATTGAAAACTCGATCAGCACGTACTTTCCTGAAATAATCTAAATTCAAAATAATCCAAGATTCAGATTTTTTTTGAATTTACCTAACAACGGTATGCCCTCACTACTTTTCGGCATTTCCCCTGTAACCATATCCAGTATCACAGCCATTGTCAGCATCGTGGTGAGACCCAACGATACCTAAATCACTGAATTTCATACAGTAAGACACAAATGGAGATTACATGTTCCTCTCGATCTCCATGCACACCATGAGGTGTAAACAACCCAATATTTGATACAGTAACTATCAAAAATGTAGGTATAATTATCACTAAAATGTAGTGAAGCGGCTTTCGTCGGATTTCCTGAAAAATTACAATAGAGCGCGATTGCATGTACACTGCCTACCAAGTAGAAAACAATCTCTTCGTAAACATTAACACCGCCAACAGTGTCATTGTACCTTGTGATTAATTCGGTGAAATTGAATGCCATTATATCCCACTCGGAATGATTCTGAAAGATGGAACAGTGCGATAGAGCGAGGTTGCAAACTCACATTTTTCTCATCAACCGTAGCACCCAGCACATTGAAACTTAGTAGGTTGTATGGGTAGGACCATGATCCGAATTGAAGAGCACACAACTGGGAGTCAAATGGGAATGATAGAACAGACATCGGGCAGGTCAAGTCGACTAGCTGAAGAAAATCAACATTACAAATAAAAATCCCTAAAAATTCAGACTTGCTTTGTTAAAATCAGTCTCAACTTTTCCATCGTATCTCACTCTCGCATTATGATTCTCCAGAGTTTCCATTTCCTCGACTCTGAACTTCAAGTAAAATAGAATTCCTCAACTAGATGACTCACGTATTAAAAATGTAGCCATCTGGGATCCAAATTAATGACTTTGGAATAATTATCTTTTCAATTCCGCCCCATTCATCTGGATTCCAAGTCAAGTAGTCATCTTTCCAGCCTTGAGGAAACCAGAGGAGCAGTTTGATCTGCTCGTTTTTTTCGTTCTAAACCTTTTAAATTAGGTCGGGGAAATTTATCACCTAGATGACCTAGGCGGAGAAAGTTAGTCTCTCAAAATTTTTTTTGTATTCTCATTCGTATCATACGTGTTCGTGACTTGTCGGAGAATCAGAGGGACTAACTTTCTCCACCTCGGCCATTCTCCTAACCAAATTCCACGTCAAAACTTGTAGTATCTTTTTATCGTGTCTGCGGGGTCTAGGGGTGAGTACTGAAATTAAACGCGCTCCACTAGACTGGATGGCATATTCCAATTTTTTTCCCACTTGCTGTTTCGTTGTGGGATTTTGATACGCAGCTTAATCGGCCAGTTTTTGAGCAAATTTATTCCAGTTTTTGGTCAGTTTTTGTACTGTCGCGCGTCTTTTTGACATAAATTCTACTAAAATATCATATTATGATTAAAATTTTTTAATAAAAAGTTTATTTTGAATTCCGCGCTAAAATTTGTGCAGCTTTCTAGCGCGGTTGATTTTAGTACTCTCTCCCAGTCCCCGTGAATCAAATCTTCTCTAATTAAGTTTGATCTTGTGTTTCAACAAAACAATGTCATGACCCTTAATACACTCTTGAATTCGAATTTTGATAAAACAAATTGTTTTCAAGATTCAAAACCCACCACTTCGACCAAATTATATATCTGCGGCTGTACTGTAACAGTGAGAACATTCGAGTGATTTCTGACAGGTCTTGTGAATTTATAGTAGTCATCCAACAGAAACTTGGCGAGAGATCTCTCATTTATTTCTATTGTGTCATTGTCTGAAAGTCCTTCTGCAAAAAAAAACAGATACCGTTATATATAACAGAGAAAAAACTAACTTACCAATAGTAGAAATTATTAAATAAATGAAAGTGAGGAGTTTTGTACTGAACATTTTGCAGCGGCGAAGAACAAAAAAATTGTTTCTTATTGAAATGATAGAAAAAAGGGAAAGTGCTCATTTGGAATTAATGACTTTTCGTTTTTCTTCTCACCCAGAATAGGCTCATTCTTCTTCTCACTGAATTGGTTTTCGGGGCCAGAAAACGGAAAATAGAGATAGAAAAGAAGGGAATTGGGTTTAAACGCAAATTACTTTTTGTTCGTTTTCTAAAGTTCATTTAAAGAAACATAGAAAGAACCTGCCAGGCGAGTATTTGAATGGGTTTTACATTTTGGTTACTCGTTTCCTCGCTTTTTTTCAACAAACTTTGGAATTATTTTTCAATTTATAACGCAAATAAGGACAATTTGTTGAAAAAATGAGGAAACGTGGAATTGAACAGATATCTTGTCCGAGAAGACTACACGGCCGCGCAGAAAAACTCTTTCACCTAGGCGCCTTTTGAGTCAGGAAAACGGGAATTGTAGTGTTTTGAGCGATTTTTACCATTTTAAAAGAGGTAAGATGACGGAAATGTGTACTCGGGGGTTATTTTGTATGCTGAATCGAATGGCAGTGTCAGATTTTCCAAAACATCCATTTCAGTGTAAAATATGGTGGTTTTTGAGTTGTTGTCTTTGAATGACCATAACTCTTTAGGGATTGTCCATACAAAAAAGTTGTCAACTACAAAAATGAAGCTCTACTGTTGATTTGTATAATTCATTAAAAACCCTACTTGATGCGACGATAATAATTACCATGGCACACGCTCGGAGTTGGACAATTTCAACTGAAAACGACCAAAATTCATATACTTTTGCACGGCATTGTATAAGTCTATAAGAATTGTCTGAAATATCATAATCTGAAAAAAAATGCCTTCAGTCCTCCTTTAACTGTAAAAAGCAACAAAAAAAAAGAGTTTCAGCTTCCTCTCATCCCCATTTCTTCCCCCAGATTCATAACTTCAACCTGTCGACACATTGGTCCCCGGCGCCCTCTTCCATCATTTTTCCTCTCAATCGATCAGCGTCTAACATGACTCCCCTCAATCCACCCCTCGTATTTCCACCCATCAACACGATGTTGACAATCACAGTAATCATAATATAGCCTCCCAAGTGGAAGCGAAGAGAAGAAGGCGAAGAGCGAGACTCATCCGTTATCATCAGTTGTGCCAACAACACAGAAATCTCAAAAGAGAAGAGAAGAAGAAGAAGCAAAGTTCCCTTTTCTCAATCCATCATTGTCGATCAAAAACTGAGGAAAGGAGAAGAGGAAGAGTCTTGGAGCAAGCAGATTCTTCTTCTTCTTATCGCCTCCAAGAGCTGCTGGGAAACATGATGATAATGATGTTGCAATTAGCACCGAAGGAGGTATGATGGATTACCATTGGGATGGAAAGATGTGTTGGGAAAAGAGTTGAACAAGAGACAGAGTGATGGATTGTGGGAATTGAGAATTAGAGGTCTGTTCGGAAGTCGGTTTGTCTGGTTGTCTGTGAGCTCCGTTTTTGGACAGAATAGGCTGGAGTCAAAATAACCGAATTATGAGACTTTCCAAGTTCAAAGCGTTAAATATCGATTCTTTCTAATTGCAGAATTTTAAAAATAATTAATTCAGAACTCTTGTGACTTTAGCTTCTTTTTCATATAAATTTCACCAAAAGTTGACAATAGTGACGCAAATATATGGGCCGCCAAAGTTTCCATTGCTCTTTTACAGAGTGGACCAGGCTTCGGAGGCATTCGACTAAAACACGTCGTATTTCGGTTTGTACTTATCGTAGCCAACTTTTGAAAACGGATTCAGAATCCTTGTGACTTTACCCTTTCAGTAATATAAGTTTAGACAAATTATGGTGGATCAGTTTTCTTTCGTTCAGAGTTTTGTAAGACGCTCTTGTTCATTTTGGAAGTACTCAACTAAAATCCGTTCTATCTTTCTTCATTTAAATCGTAGCTGAAATTCAAAAATAGTTTTGGAACCCTCTTAAAAATGAATTTCCAATCGTTTTTACTTTCGAAAATTTTAGCTGAATCGACTGGGAATTCGGTGTGGTCAAACTTGGCCTTGGACGATTGACCTACATGTCCTGAACCTCTGTGTCTGGGCTCATTTGAATCATAGTGAAAGTTGGAAAATAGTTTTGGAATCCTCTTCAACATTTTCGTATTTTTAAAATTATCTGTTCTTCTGAAATATTTCAATTTTGAATTCCCAGTCCTCTGTTTGGGAAATGCAGCCATTTGTCTGGATCATTGATGTCCACGAATGCAGTTTCTTTTATATTCATAAAAAGTTTGAGTATATAAATATAGATCGCCAGAAACAAGATGTATTTGAGGCCAAGTTTGTCTGTCAGAGTGTCGGTAGGTACGGATTTCCGATTCCATCTAGTTTGTTCTGTTGAAAAAGTTCTCACCTCAACTTTCTCACTTTTCCAAAATTACCTCCCCCCCCCGAACCCTTTTACATATGTACCCTACCCCCTTCTAAAACTTCAAACCAACTGACCACCCAACTCGTCGGCAAACTTTTTTGAACTTGTCCGCCATAGCTCTCTCCACAAACTTCTCCTCGGTCAACTCATATCACTTCTCAAGTTGCGTAAACCAACAACCAGTAACAGTATACTTTTCCCTTTGTGCTCTTGCGCAATGGACTTTGTCGGATGATCACTAGAGGGGGGAGGAAGAGGCTATGATGTTGTGTAAATATACAGAGGTTGTGGACGGGGTCGGACAAGTGTAATCTACTGGAGGGGGTACGGTAGGTAGCGGATATTCGAATCGGATATTTGAATTCAAACGTTCATACATTGTGGTTATCCCGAGAAAACTTTGGGAATGCCCGGAAATATTTTTTAGCTCAATTGGATATTACTAGTACATTTTTGTAGTTTACCACTTTTTTGAGAAATGCTCCCCTCCGGATATATGGCTTGAGATAGGACCGGTGCTCTAAGCTGAGCACTAAGGACGGAGGGTCCGGGCAGAGTTGCATGAAAGTGAAAATTTCGTATCCGGAAGTCGGAAATAAAATATCCTTATCCGGAAGTCGGAAGTCGGAATTCCATGCAACTCTGGCCCGGGCTCCCATTGCTCATAACTTTTAAAAAGGCATCCACACAAACATGTCGTCAACTAGAAAAATGTAGCTGCAGATTTGATTTAAACAACGCAACAATATTTGAAAAAAGAAGCCATCGATTCAGAAAGTCGTCTCCCCCCCCATAAACAAACTCCCCTGATTTATTACTATTATAATTTTTCTCCTCACGACTAGTTGTAAGAATACTGACCCTGGAGTGCGCGAGAAGTGTGTTTCGCCTTGTCCATCATTCCGAACTGTCTCTCCAGTAAGTAGATCAAAGAGTGCCGCCCAAGGGGACACCGACGGCTCCTCCTCAGAGGAGGGAATATCTTCATCTGTTGCGAAGAAGTGTGCGGGAATATTATGAGGAAGGGAGGAGGCGAATAGAGACAATATTATTAAATGGGTTATTAGAGGGAGAGCGGGAGAGTATCAAGGCAAGGATTGGAGGAAGTCATCTGTCTGCAGTTCTTTCTTGTTTGCCGACTGCTTGAATTTTTAATGAATTTAGTTTCCAGTAAACAAAAAAATAACCGGGAGATGAAGACTTAAGGAGTCTGAATCAGTGTTAGAAATCCCTGAGTGCTGGAACGAATTCTGAAAATCGTTGTATAGCATAAACTTTTTCAGAATCCTGACGTCTTCAGTCCGTCAGATATTTAAACTTTATTGAACCATTTTCAAAAAAGTTTTTTCTCAGAAAATCATACAAAATGTTCTATTTCAATAAGACATTTCCGGGAAAATTCCTAAATTTTTGGAAAGGTCGAAGCTTTTTTCCGAATTTTTCTTCAATACATGAAAAGCTAAAAACACGTCAAAGGCACGCCAGACAGCATCAATAGATGAAAACGGACGAATCCATACTTGTCAATACCGGGGCCGCGTCGGGCGGGGCTTTGTACATTGGCGCCAAAATTCCAAATTCAAATGTTTCCTTTTTTCATGAAAAAGTCAAAATTTCGACCTCATTCAGAATTAGAAGAAATTCTGGAAAATCATTGGAAATTTTATTTTTTGAAGCCTTGCCGGGTCCTCAAAAATTTTCCAAGCCCCGGCCAAATCACTCTTTCCAATCTAATCTGGCGCTCCTTTTCCGCGTTTCTAGCCTCTCTGTGTCTGTCTGGGTGTCTGTGTGTCCGAATGTCCAGTTTTCCAAAATCGAAAGCCCTGTCTGTTTGTCTGTCTGTCTATCCAGATGTCCAAGTTTGAAAAACTAGTTTCTACTGGATGTGACGCATGTTTGTGTGTCCAGAAGTCCGGTTGTACGCCCAAATTTCTGAATTTCATTATCTGAAATTGTCAACGACTACAGTAACCCAATAATCTCAAAAACAAAACTCACATTTCTCAAACTCCACG
The DNA here is from genome assembly GCA_002259235.3 of Caenorhabditis latens. Classification (NCBI taxonomy): domain Eukaryota; kingdom Metazoa; phylum Nematoda; class Chromadorea; order Rhabditida; family Rhabditidae; genus Caenorhabditis; species Caenorhabditis latens. The sequence continues at coordinate 4,056,040 of CM056094.1, forward strand.
TGATCTACAGTAACCAAATCAAGTCGGGCGACTCTACCCCACGACCGGAAACACATGGTCTTGTCTACCGTAATCCTTGATTATATGAATGATATCAAGTCCTCCCAGAGAGATATGAAACCAAAACCAAAACATTGTGTTCCCCATTTTTCATGTTCATTGATTGCCGTCATCAACCTCCGCCCGTCGTCGTCGCCCAAAAAAACCGGTCTAAGTCTCCGAAGACAGGGGCGAGGTCTCCCCGCGACCAGCTACAGTAACCCTCTTATATACACATTGATGCCAATTCAAGTTGACAGTTTTTGCATGTTTCTGCTAGGGCCGCCTAGTATATTTACAGTAAGCCCCCGTTTTACACGTCATCGATAAAAAATTTGATGAATTTTATTTGAGAAAACGGAAATATTAGAACAAATTTGGTGAAGGGGAAGAAATATACAAAAGAGAAGAAAAAGACAATATCAGTTCCAGAGAGGAACACAATTGACACCCGCTTTGGAATCGAGCTCTAGTGATAGATTTTTGTAGAGAGAGAGAGACGCAGACAGAGAGAGGTATTTGAGAGAAATGAACGAAAAATTAAGTGAAATTTCAGAGGTGAGAGATGGAGAGAGATGGAGAAAGAGATTACTTGAAATTCTTGACATCTTCTCCACTGCACGATCCTGGAGAGTTGGAATCCCATGAGTTGCGAGCGAGGAACGCCTTCTCCTTTTCTCGCTTCTTCTCCTTCATTCGACGATTTTGGAACCAGATTTTGACCTGGAAATGGGGAAATTCATAAGATGGAGATGGATGTTATAGAAGACGTTAAGGGGGCGGAGTCTAACTTCGAAAGGTCAGGTAACGCGCTCAATTGAGAAACGGAGGACATGGCACTGTGCCAGCCAGAAAGTGTTTAGAAAAACTTGAGTTGGTGGAAAGGGTGGAGCTTTGCCAACTGCGCTCGACCGAAATTGGGAGAAATAGCATGAGAAATGAGGAGACACAGAGAAAAAAGATTCAAGAAGAGTCTTTCTAATCGTTCCAAGAGAGAAAGGCGGTACTTTTTTAAAATTCAGAGAGACAGTTTTTGGATAACGTTTTGACGAATGTTTAGATTTGAAAATTTTTCAGTTTTCAAATAAAAATCGTATTTTGAATCCTAAAATTTCCGAGGTTTGAAAATATGGGCGGTGGAAAGTCCAATTTTCAGCTAGACTGTTTTAAAGGGCAACTATCAATTCCTGATGCTAAAAAATTGAAAAAAAAAGTGAAAAAACAAGCAAAAACAAGCTTTCTGGACTACACTCCCAAAAATAGAGAGGTCAAAACTGATTACTTTTAAAAGATTCTAGATCCACCACGTTCAATTCTTAACTCTTATCAGTAGAGCGCACTTTCCACATCTCCCCTTCATACCCATACCCCCACCCACCCCAACCCAAAAACCCCATTTCCTTACCTGTGCTTCCTGCAACTTGAGATTCGACGCGATCTCTGTTCTTCTGGTTCGATTCACGTACTTGGCCGTGTGAAACTCTTTCTCCAGTTCTGTGAGTTGATGTGTTGTGAAGTTGGTGCGATTCGTGCCGTTCTCGTCGACAACCTTCTTTTTGGGAACTGCAAAATGGAACGGGTTGAAAATCGGAGGGGAATTTTTGTTATAAATCATTAGTTTGTGATGAGTTTTTGGCACTGTCTAATACAAATTAAGCTCTTCATTTTTGTAGTTGATCATAGTTTGGTAGCGTGGGAGCCTGACAAGATATGAGCCGTAAAAGCGGGAGACCACCTGGCATATGAGTTTTGACCGGCGCTCCTTTTTTAACCTGTATCTTTTCAGGGAGGACCTGTATAAAAAAGTTGTAAACTTCAAAAATGAAGCTCTAGGTTTGTTCTATGCATTTATAGCAAATTTTAGTTATTGGAGCTATTTTTGACAACAAGGAGATATGTCAAAGTCTCTCACGACTGAAATGACCAAACTGCTTATAAGCGTCATACCTCTCCTGGGAATAATCTTACAAAAAAGTGATCAACTACAAAAATGAAGATCTAGGTTTGCTCTTTACATTCATATTAAAAATTAAATCATTTGAACTATTTTTGACAGCTAATTGATAACTAGAAGTCGTTTGCCAATTTCCTATACCGAATTGCCGAAACTGCTTGTAAGCCCTAAGGGAAGGATCGTACAAAAAATGACCAACTACATATTAATTGAAAATTAAAATGCTCAGCTGTACTTTTTGTTCCCGTAACACCTCTTCATACCAGTTTGCTCAAAACCACTTTTTCAAAATGTTTCCCACATACTTCACCCGAAATATTGAATATCAAAATATGAGCCATTTATATCTCTGTCTTCTCCTCACCCACCCAAAAAGATTGATGAGACATGCAAATTTTGGACAAACTGGGACAGTTGTGTGAACCACCTCATGTTCCTTTTCATTCTCAATTTCGAAAAAAGGGAACATATGTTTCGGACATAATTAGACAAGCGCCTCTCAATAATATTTCCTCCATTTCTCTTCTCCCGACTTCTTCAAATTGTGTTTCCGAAAGAGAGATCCGACGAGCGGGTGGTAGTTGGAAAGACACACCGGAGTGACATGCGCCTCCTTTTCTTTTTCATTTTTTGAAAAAAAAAAGAGAGAAGAGTCAAGTATAACATGAGGCAAGAGTCACAATGATCGATCGATTAGTTTTGGCAGGCCGCCAGGTTTGGGGAACATTTAAAGTCTGGAACTGGGGGCTCGGAAGGGTACCGAATTCCAAAATGCTATATTTTTCTGAGTAAGGTTTTCTGAGCAAGGAGCTGCGGTCCCAGTCTAGAAGGCTTGCGGTCGGGGCGGCCGAGGCGGCCTTAGGACGGTCGAACGGACTAATCGGCCCGTGGCTTTTAATGGCCCATACTAGATACGAATTACTGAGACTACGGTCTAAATCTTATACTTTCGGGTTTTTCTTTCAGAATTGAGAACTTAAATTGAGGGCATACACAATTTTCTCAAAAACTTGCTGTATAATAAGTCCCTACAGACTAGCTAACAATTCTACCAGAATAAATAGTTTTTGACCGAAATCTAGACCATTCGATAGCTGAATTCATGAGGATTCCAAATCTATAATTGAAATTTTTCCAGCATCAAAACGAAAAGAGATTCACTGTTTTTAGTGTGGGAAACTTGCGAAACCCCAAAATTTCAAACTCTCGTAACTCGGTTCATTTTAGTAACAGACAAAGTTTGAAAACAGATTTGAAATCTTCGCAACCGCAGCTTTCGAACCATATTAAAATTTTCAGCAAAATCTTACCCGCTGGTCTCTGAACCCTCTTTGTGTGCATCCATTTGTATGTGTTGTGTTGTGAAGCGGTGACACCGACTGGAAGATCGGCAGACGCCGCCGACGAATTCGACGATCGATTCGGTGAGACGCGGGACGCCGGCGGTGACATCGTTCCAGTTCCACCGAGGACATAGTTCGACGGATGAGCTGCCCAAATGTCAGATGGATGATGGTTGATTGGAGAGTATGACGGTGCGGCGGATGCATAATACGGCGGTGTCGACCAGTCGGAATAGTAGTTCGGAGGTGCTCCATAGCACTCGGCTGAGCTCATTCTGGAAAAATGGGGATTGTGGAAATGGTTCAGAAAATGAGGAAAAAAAGAATGAAGGAGAAAAAATGCGGGAAAATGCATCACAGCGCTATTCAAAGTCTTGAGAATGTGTGAGGTAGGTCAATTTTGGTAAGCTGAAAGATGCATTATTATCGGTTCACGAAATCGTGCCGGGTGATGTTAAAGGCGTGTCTGACTTAATGTAGATTTCGCGAAATGGTCTCGTAGTTGAACCTTTAATAGTCTCCGGGAAGTGTTCCTGAACCGATAATACTGAAATTTGCGGAAAAATGGAAACATCAGTATCCGGAATAGAGACAAGGATGAGCAAAGGCGAAAATTAACTATAAAAAGTTGTCCACATTGAAAACTTCCGGTTTCCAACTTCCGGCACACAAAATTCATAGAACTTTCAAGTATTAGGACTTGTCAAACTTACAGACCAGGGTAGACAAACCGTACTTACGAAAGACGATTTCAAACTGTGAAGCTAGAAATTATCTAATTGTAAGACCTGACAAATAGTTTTTGAAGATCTTGAAATGTTCTGCAAGAAATTTGAATCATTTGGTATAAGTATCTTATGTATAGCATTTTCAACCAGATAGTTAGATCGTGCTTGAAATTTTTCAAAACTTGTGATGTCACGATTTCGAAATTTGACGTTCCGCTTTCAGACATTTCCAGCTCTCTCAAAACTAATTGACTCCCTCTTCCTGCCAGCGCCAAACCAATAAATCATGCGCAACACGTGGCAAAATGATAAATTACATCATCAGCGTCCCCGACTCATTATTCATTTTGGTCAGAAGAGAACCGAACACAAAAAGTGACAGGTGTCCCCCGTTTTTCGGAACAAGGAAATTAATCATTTTCACCTAATCATCATCATCAAAGAGAGAGATAAATCTATAAGGGATATGTTGAAAATCAACGGTAGACTGGGAAGAGAGAGTAGGAGACATAAAAAGTAATAAATCATTTGGGATGCAACGATAAACGGCGGGGAGGAGGCGGGAGGGTCCGAAGAGAGTCGACGAAGGAGGAAACTATCGCCCATCCCGATGTGGGCGGAGTCTCGAGACGGCTAGTCGGCCAATGGGAAGAAGAAGACAGATGATGAGACTGAAGGGAGTGGAGTGAGGAGGCGGGGCTTCGTATCGTAGGTGAGAGTTGGATTGAGAAGAGAAGTTATTTGAGACTAGAATATTGCACAGCTGGCTTGTTAGGTTTATTGGTTTTTATGGGAGGTGGGAGGTCTTAAAAAGGTCTTAAAATAGGTGAAGGTGGGGACCGGATATCCGGTTTCCGGTTTACAAGTAGGTTTTTATATAGGGCTTGTTTTTCAAGTTTCATTAATAGATGGAAGATTTTAAATGTTCAAAAAGCTCTGATTCTTTTTTCTGTTGAAACTACAGTAACCCGGACCACTTCCCATTTTCATGGGGTTATTCACGTCCGGAATAAACCTTTTTCCCCTCGATTCATTTACCGGGAAAACAGTTTTTTTCGTTTTTTCGCCGTTTCTTCCGACAAATAAATCGAGGGGAAAAACGTTTTTTTCCGGACGTGAATAGCCTCATAACGGATGAGTCTAAACTTTTTGAATTCAGGTTTCGCATTAGGTTTAAATGAGTATATTTTGAGCTGGGACAATCTCTACAACGGAAGTTTCCGGTTCCTATTAAACCTACCGTAATCTTTTTAATCTCGTGTCAAGACCCATGAGACCCAAATTTTCGAATTCAACTTATACTGACGGTTTCAACAAGTATAAAACTTGCTTGATGACATGTTTCATTTCAAATAGAAATTTCGAGTTCTTCTCAAAATAACTACCGTATCTCAACCAAAATTTGTACCAAATTCTGGAAATTTAGTTTTTTGAGTTCACTTAATTATCACGGTTTCATTGAGTAAAAACATGTCGAAGTTTGAAAAAGTATAAAATTTGGAGCTGGAATTTCCGGTTCTCACAAAAACTACCGTATCACAGCCCGAAATTTCCATTCGAGACCCATAAAACATAAATTTTCGAATTCAGTTTATTATTGCGGTTCTAATAAGTGCAAACATCACCGATTAGATGCTATTTGGGCGTGTTTACAACTTTCTCTTTTGGAAACTTTATGGGGCTTTTCACGTCGAAAAAGAAAACTTTTTCCCTCGATTTGTCTGCCGGCAAAACGGTGATGGTCCCACTACCTAGTGTCTAAAAACCATCGTAACTTTGTTTATTTTGACTCTAGAGAAATAAAAATCGGACCAGCATATTCTACTCATTGAGACAATTCTAAGAATATAAAGTTTGCTGGATTTCCTTCAGAAAAAGAGTTTGAAGTGAGGCACGGAACATTATCCGAATCTTTAAACCTTTAATTAATAGCCCTGGTTCTACCCAATTTTCGAAAATATCCAAACCAAAAAGTTCAAAATTTCCTTCTTCCTCTAGCCTACTTCATCATCTTTTCACCCATCTGTCAAATTTCCTCTCCTTCCTCTCGCCTCTCCATATCGTTTCCGCTTCTAAGCTACCGCCTTGACACCAATTATCATTATTATATTGTTTATGGGGGATACAACAGGTGTTAGTTCTCATTTCTCTCTTGATCTACATATGAATTAATTGGGTAATTAAGTTTTCAAGAATGAAGGGCAAATGGAAGTGAAATGAAAGGCAAAACAAGCATTGAGAGGGAGTACCCAACTTTTTTTCGAAAGAATAAGCTCTTAGCATCTTCAAGTTTTCGCTATCATCAGCTGACTATTGGCAATAGAAAGAAGGGACACGGATTTGATTTACGATGATGATGATGGGGGGTGCTAGAGGTTAGTCAATCAGATGGTCGGAATGGAGAAGGTGTAATAGTTTGAACACACTGAATGGATAACAGGAGGTTATTGGAAGAGGGAAACAGAGAGTGGATAAACTTGATTTGAACTGTTGTGAGGGGACATTTTCAGGAGACTTGTCACGGACCGAGCTGGGTTTCCGATTCAAATTCAATTAAAATGATAATTTAAGCATTTTTACTCCAAAATTTCGAATAATTTCAAAAGATTTTGTCCAAAAATGAGTACCCACGTTTGAATCCGGGCCGGGCCGAGCCGGTCCGATCCGATTCTTGGTAAGTCTGAATAAACTTGATTAGAACTGTTGTGAGGGAAAATGTTCAGGAAATTGACGATTTTGGAGAACTCGGAGGCTGCGAAATGTAGTTTTTATGGTGGGAATTTGGAAAAAAAAGGCGAAGATTTTCAGGAAGCAGGCCAAATCGGATTTTTCGATGAAGACTAGAAAATAGAGATTTTCTGGAGGAGCTAGGAATACTGTAACAAACCTTATGAATAATATGACAACTGAAATTCAACTGATCAATAATACTTGCAATATCCAAATTTGTGATTTGAGCATTTTGAAATTCATACATTCTCTGGGTTCGTCTACAAAATTGAATCAAAATTTGTGCTTCAAATGAAAAGTTCAAAAAACCGCCAGTTTTTCAAATTTATCACCACGGAAACGTGCATTCGATGACGTCGCTAATGAATTTTTGAAATTTTACACAAATCTTCAAGGTAATGCATCTGAAAAAGATTGAGCAACTATCTCAACGATTACTGTAGCTCAGTGACTACTGTAATCAGTAATAAGATTACGGTATTTACCAACGATTTTCATGGTTTCATGGTTACTGTGAAAGATTACTGTAGCGGACCCGATCACTGTATGATTACTATATGACCTATGGGACAAACAGATTATGATTATTTTGGCTACTATATTTTTCTGGTTACTGTAGTTGAAGTAAGCGTAGCCCTACCAGTTTTAACATCTAGATCTTCCTAGCGATAACAGTTTTATACACTACAGACCTTTTCATTCCTAGGAAACTATGAAAAACGACTCGAAATGAGAGGACACTCGACTCTTCTGAAAGTGTGTCAAAGCACTTACGTCTGTTCCCACCCACCTGTCTTCCCCTCCCTCTACCAGCTTCTGACACCATACAGGCGCCAAATCTGGGCGCACACCGGAAACCTCCCCTTCCGTTCCAATCCAACCGAATCATCATTAAACGGCTCAATTTATATATTCGACTAGGGGGCACCGACAGTCTGGCGCCAGTTTTAGTTTGTTCGAAAACTGGGAGAAGACGTCGAAAAATTGGAAGAGGAGAGGAGTCAAAATGTTTGGGGAGGGATGGAGAAGGAGTGGCAATGATCGATGTGTTTTTCTTCTTCTCGGTCGGAATATACAACACACGGAGGGAGAAAGAGAAAGCACATCTTCTGCCATTTTAGATACTTTATTCACTAGAGAGGCAAAGTGGGAGCTTCTCTTTTCACAGTCAATGATGATGATGATGAAGAAGAAAAGGGAACGATGATGATGTGGGCAAGAAGAACTGAATGTAATCCTGAGTGGATGAATGAGACGGAACTGGGAAAAGGAAAACTAGAAGAGATGGTTTACATGGGAACGGAAAAGATGGAAGCGGGGGATGAGAAATTGAGAAGATGTGCGGATTTTAAATAAGGTTTCGAAATTTAGAATCAGAGCTACAGGGTTTTTTGCCTTGTGGGGTAATTTGGTAATATTGACTTGCAGAATCTTCTAGAATTTTCGAGCAAAAATGGAAAATATAGGACGAATTGAATATGGCTAGAAATCTGAAGTCGTGGGGATCCTGAATCTGTTTTTAGACATTAGCCAAAGCCAATTTGAGAAGAATGACACGACTTTTAAGGGTGAGCAATGATATTAAAACTGGCATATCTTGCTCGAAAATTGAGGTTCAAGAATAAAGTGTATTATGGTCAGAAAGATGAAGTCAGGGGGTTCTGAATCTCAAAAATTATTATTACTCCATCCATTCCAGCTCTAGAAAAATGTTGAAAATGGATTCAGAATCCTCACTACTTCAGTCTTTTAACCATTAATGTTTTTATCACGAAACACGTTTTGAGTGTACATACAAAAACGAGGTTCAAAATTACGATTGACCCCGTATACAGGAAATAATCGTAAACTTATGGTATACCGTAAAAAATTACTGTATCCAAAATACCGTATATCATACAAATCGAACAATACAGTATCCTATGACTAAAAATCGGGCTTTACGAGGGTAAAAAGCTCACAAGAGTAGTCGACAACGACCTGGGATCTAATTGGGAGAATCACAAAAAAGCTTAATGACAAATCCTACATGAAAAAGAAAATCTCACAATCAGAATTTTGAACCTTGGCTATAAGCGTTTACCACGCAACCAAAAACTATGCAAAAGACCAAAACGTTAGCCCAAAAAATTCAAAATAAACCACGTCAAATAAGAAACCCCTTTTAGATAGTAACAACAAATGAGACCGTCTGCTCATTTTCCTTTGATCCCGCCGACCCAATCTTCACATTTTTCGACCTACTAGTACCTAATAACAACAAAATGGACCTATCTAATCCTGTAACGTTCTTTCATCTGGACATTTTTCAGTTTGTACTCTTTGTATTCTGCCTTTCATTTTCAACAGAAAATATCTTATCTCCAGACAATTTCCGCCGACAAACGACTCGGAAACCACAGCACAAGTCTACTGGATGAATCCGAATGAGTGAATATGTGTGAACACAGCAATCGTTTCTTTTGAACGTGCCGCCTGTCTTCATGATCTCCCCTGTCTCCACCTCATCATTCATTGACAGTAGTCGGCGAGATAGACCGAAAAAAAGAAAACAAAAATATAATAAGGGGCAAAACAAATTGGATGACAGGTTGAGGAGGGGGGATCAGGAACGGATTTATTTTATGGGTGTCGTGGAAAGGTGTGAAGAAAAGTGGACGGGTATGCGCCTTTTTGGTCCTATGGGGGGAGTCTTGTCTTTACATTTTTATATGATTTTTCAGAATTTTTCTAATTCTAAATGATAGTCGAAAATTTGACATTTTCACGTAAAAAATCGAAAAAATTTGAATTTTAAATTTTGGCGCCAATTATCAGGGCTTTGATAAGTAAGTTTTTTGGATTTTTAGCTAGTTTTTGTGAAAATCAGTCTGCCGCGTCGCTTTTTCCGAAGTTTTTAGTCTGAGTAACTGCTTTTACGAGTGTACTTCCGTCATAGAAGTTCTTCAGTTGAAACTAACTGGCGTGCCTCGGACGCTTTTTAGAAGGTTGCGTAAAGTCACAGTTTTTGAAATCTTGCTTTTGACTTTTGCGTTTTGAACGTAATAATCAGGTGTTGTTTATCAGCATAACCTGTGTACGGCAACAGATTACTGTAGTGTAGTTGTCGTATGGATTACTGTAGGTATGTATGTTTCTGGGTCGCTGCGGGATACTGTATCATTATATTCGGTTTTTCTAGTGAGCATTTTCAAAAAGAGCTTCACGGCAAGATTTACCAATAAAAATCATTGTCGCTTCAATTCTGAGACAGAAAAAAGGTAATTCGAGGAAATTGATATTGGTTACTGTAGGTCTTATGGGTTACTATATCAGTATGGGTTACATAGAACCTACGGGTTACTGTAGCAACCGGATAAAATAACAGATCTTTTCTGAAAGTTGGCTGCACGGATTGAGGTAACTGCCACTGATTACTGTGGGTTACTGTATCACTATGGAATACTGTTTCACTGGGATCCCAAAATCTTCAATTTTTCTATCAAATCAGAAAACTTCAGAGTTACTGTAGCTACTATGGTATTTCTCACTTTTTTCGAAAGACCTGGATAACATTTCCCTCCAAAAATCCCTCCTAATTAGCTTAACTAATTGCCTACCATAAACATTGCTCCCCCTTATCTCAAAGACACGTCATCAATAATTGTTTTCATATAAATAACTGCCACCGTGCCCCATATCTATACTATATCTTCGATAGTGTCACCTACCACCTAGTACTATAAAAGTCACACGAAACCTGCCACCCCTCATCGGTCATCGTTTGTCTGACAAGGTGTTGGTTGTGTGTATGGGTACTGTAGATATTATAGATAACGAAAGATTTGTTGCAACAACTTTTCTTAGTAGATTTTATCGGATAATAGGTTTTTCACGGTTGGCAACATTAAAAACCGTTTTGAAAAAAAGGAAGAAAAGTGAAAGTGAGAGAGGGTACTGTAGTGAAACCAAAATGATCGATGATTTTGGGGAAATTAGTAGAGGGACGTCAGACGGACTTGGCCTACAGACTATAAGGATTCTGAATCTCTTGGGAAATTTTGCACTGAAAAAAATGGAAAAGTTCGTAAAGAAGAATTTTCATCACAGTTTCAGATTCCACAATTCTTCAACTTTATGAAGGTTTTGTTTTTCTCAGGTGTGGTCTCTGTGAAGGCGAGAGCCGAAAGCAGTTTTTCGGTCTACGACCTCTACAAACCGAACATTCGCCCCGAACTGATGGATATTCTTGACAGATTAGATTCATCCGGCACGCCCATCCTTCAGAAGCAGTCACATTTAACATTGGAATACTTTTAGTTTTGTTTGTTTTTGACAGAACAGAACCTTAAGCCTAAAGATAGAACATTTCCAACTTTAGATGTAGACATTCAAGAAAAGTTTGTCATAAGGGAACCTCGGTATAGACTATTGTGACCCTTAGGATTCCATTCCTGCTGTCAGAATCAAAAATCCCGCTGGGGACCGGGCTTTTTCGGCAAATAGTGCCGCTTCCAAGTAATTTAGTCCTAAAATGGGTACAAATTGGCATGAAACAGGCAGTCGAGCTTTTTCGGTGCCAAATAATGGTCTTGAGCGAGATTCTCGCAAAGTTTTTTTTTGAAAATGGGATCCTGATGGGGCAAATTAGTCGGTAGTTAGGTTTGTAGCAAAAATTAATGTCGAGACCCGATTTTCTAAGCTGGTACTTTTACTTCTGAGATTGAAACTTGAGAAAAATTGCTTACAAATGCTTAAAATTTGTTAGTGCGGCATTCCGAACCTTTAAAAGCAGACGAAATTCCGATTTTGAACTTGTACACTAGAATTTTTAGTCGGAAGGTTTGGTTTTTCAGTACCGAACTTCCTGTCCGAGCCGGGAGAATTTGATTTCCGGCCCATTGCAAATCTGCTTAAAATGGTCATTATCCACTCTCAAGAATGTTCGCTACCGAAGTTTTTTGATCCCCTAACTCCAAAAGTCAAAACTGAAAAATTCGGTTTTGGGATACGGTGGATTCTTAAATTTCTAAAAATTCGAAATTTTGTACCTTCCTGCTTTCTGGATTCATACTTGACTTCACACCGTCAGGAACTAACTAGCAGACTACCGCTACCCAAAACCCAGAATAAACAACTAGATCAATGGAATCAAGAAGATTAGAAATAAATCCGTTTGCCTCCTCGATTCTCTCTTTCTTCCTCTCTAATAGATTCTCCTTCTCTATCAAAAATCGGAACAGTTGGTAAGTTGCCACAACCAAAATGATGGATCACATCGGCTCCCTCTCTTCTCCTCTTTTTCCTTCCCCTCCCAATGTCTTTTGTATTGTGTAAGCCCCCTTGCATCTCAACCACAGAGAGCATGCGGACACAGATCTATCATAATATTATGTCATCTGTGTACCGGCTTGTTAAGCGGGAGGAAGATACTCTCTCTTGGCATCTGGAGATGGAGAGCTTTGATCTGTGCCGCCACTCCAGGATTTTCAGTGAGAGAAGTTTAATGTAAATGGGGATCTCATTCATTATAAATCTGACAAGGTTCGGTTTTTAGGGAGAATGAATTAAACAGAGGTAGAAAAAGCGTTGTTTGGTTGGGGACTTGAAACTTTCTGAAACTTCTTTAATAGATCGGTGTCATGGTAGAGCTCACTAAAGAGAAAAGTGGTACCTTTTACAATTTTTTCAAGTTTATCAATCATTTCAAGTTAATCAAGTTTTTGCTACAAAACCTATCAGAAACGCGTCAAAGGCGCCCGTCGAAACGCGTCAAAGGTGCGTCAGACTGTAAAATGTGTGTATTTGGTCAAATAAACTGATTTCAAAAAACTAACTTTTCAAATCAAGAAACGCGTTAAAGGTGCACCAGAGTAATTTTCAAAAAAGATTGTAAGTTTGCACCACATTTTCCTAATCTGTTCACTCAGAAATGCATTTTTCTTCATGTTTGATAATTTTTTGTATAGTGACTATCTAGAAAGATACGATAGCTCGAACTACAGCCTTCAATTCAAGAACGTGTTAAGTAACAACCGCATTAAAAAGTCATCAACTACAAAAATGAAGATTTAGATTTGAGCTAGTAATTCATATAATATTTTTTTAATACTGTCATTCTTGATTCTCTAGATACTCTCTCAAAGTATATTTTTAGGATTTCCAAAATGATAAACGCTTCTCGTATACTCTTAAAGAAAGACCCGTCTAAGATAGTGGTTACCCACGAAAATGAAGTTCTAGACATGTTCAATACATTAATATAAATATTAAGCATTTGCTTTATCCTTGTTGACGTGAGACAGTCCTATTCTTGACAAATATTTTGAAACAGAATCTTGGAGAACGCTGTGCCGTTCCTGTCTTCATATTGTCTTTAATATTTATTAACCTCAGGAATTATAACTAATTTTCCGTTTAATTTGTTTATTCAACCCATTTTGTACAATTCCGTAATTAAAAAAGAAAAAGATAACGCAGGTAGGTAACAGTGGCATCACTTTCAATTAGCTTGATTACATTTTCCACCCGTTTCGCTATCAGCAGAATGATGTGAGTTGTGTGTTTTAGACGGAATCGATACAGTTGCTGACCATGTGTAGTTGAAAAAGTTTTGATTTTTGTCACTTGTAAGCTTATACTGCCCAACACGTACTGACCCTTCACAAAATATAGCGCGGGCGCACCAGACCATCTCTCAAACCTTCACTTCCCCCATGACTTTAATTCGTTTCCATCCCACATCTCTTGCACGATTTCGCGCCGATGGCGCGCCAGACTCTCAAATTTTGATGAACCCAAATCTTGACCTCTTCCTAACCTTATACCTTCTTTGATCCCTCCATCCCGATTAACCGATTCTCCCTCTACCCAATCGAGTCGTTCCCCCCTCTCCTGGTGCACTAATAAATTTATAACTGCTATTGTCGTATTAGCATATTAAGGTTGTCTAGTACCCACTCGACACACCGATATATAGAATATGGAAAAAGGCGAATCGTAAACATTTTATTAGCCGATATTATGGATTATTGTTCTATATAGATGTCGGTGGAATTTCGAAATTGGAGGACTTGGATTTCTGCTTTGAAATTGAAAGGTGGAGTTGGGAGGTTTAGAATTTGAACAAGTTAGGGTAAGCTGATTCAGAGTATACTTACAAATTGGGTTCTGGGTAGAAAACTCTTAAAGTTTGGAAAAAAGACCGGTTTCGAGGTTATCCCATGATTTCTCGAATCTTGTCCACCATGTTTGTAGTTTACAACTCGATAGCAAAGTAGTTAGGTTCCACTTCCCAACTTTTGGCCTCATCTGAATGACAACAAATTTTCATAATAAGAGAATATAAGTATAGGACTGTAATTATATAAATTCCTGAGCGCATTTTCTGGAGGTTTTTTGATTATCTGGAACGATTACCTTGGTTTTCCAAGCGATACCTGTTCCAGCATCTTCTATTGATATTGAGTATTCCAGTTACGTAGTCCCAGTCTGGCGCTGTAGGTATCATACACGCAAAATTAGAACGGTGATGTAATATACATACCGTAATACTCTCAATGGCGCCAATAGCTCAATTTTTGGTTGACAATGCTTTCCTCAAACCTGACTGAGTTACATTAAATTTCATGAAGACGAGTCTCACCGTGAATGTCACAGAAATCCTTCGGAGCTGAGACATTACTTCTAACTTGAACCTATGTACCTTGAAAATGTTTTACGTTACTTGCCAACCGGGCCAAAACGGGCCGACACGCGTAACTCGCTTGAAATGCAATATTATGAGCTGAAAAATATACAAAAATGTAGATTTCAGCGAGTTCTATGGGATGTGACCTACTACGGGTTGGATGGGTATTTGCTGATATGCCGCGGGCCGAGCTAGAAATGTGTTTTTAATACACTTTTTGCCTCCTCGCGGCTTAATAATGACTAGTCTTTGGGCCCGTTGTAGATTTTTCATATAGAACTCGCCGAGATCTACATTTTGGAATATTTTTCAGCTCGCAATACTCCGTTTTACTCAAGTTACGCGTGTCGGCCTGGCTTTCAAGTATGATCTTTAAAATCACCGTTCTCACATCTGCGCCTCACTGATATCCTCTCGAGAGTGAATAAATTGAAACTGCTATTCAAAACCTTACTGTTATCCTGTTAAGCTTACCTTTTCTCACCGCTGGAACGAACCAACAGATCTGAAAAACCATCCACACTGCAAACTTTCTCACTCCTACCAGCCCTATCTACACCATTGATCTCTAATGAAAACATACTTATCTCCTTTCGCCAATCTTACAGTACCCCTCTCTCATTAGTTATAATAAGTTCATTCTGATCGACGACACGTGATCCATCATAACAAACACCTAATCATACATATATATGTACATTCTCTATCGCACCGTCACTCTGTAATTATTTAATGCCACCTCTACTACTACTCACCGCGCTCTGATTTTTATCGGGTATAATGTTTGTGTAGGTGGTAGGTGGTCGCCTAGAAGAGGAGACGTGAGAGACGCAGAACTTGAATTTTATGGCTCTTTTTCCCTCGTTTCTCTTCTATTTTCTGGCCATCCGTCGGAGGACGTTTTCCACGTGTAACGATCATTCCTCTCTGCCTCTTCTTTGTGTTGCAAAATGTTTTGGAGGTTGTTTTCTTTTGTGGCGCTTTGGAAATTTCGGTTCTAGGCTAGGCAGGAAGTGTTTGCAATATTACCTGAAATATATTCTTTATTCTGAGATTCTCCGGAAGCTCCTCCCATTTTTTGGTGATCCCAAATCTAAACATTGTCAACTTCTTTTTTTTTGGTCTCGTCGAGTTTCGGGTATACCATTGATCAAAATTTTCAGTTCTCTAGCTTCCTCTAGACGTCAATATTCATGTACATCAGAATGACCGTCAAAATTAGGCAAGGATGTCTAGACACTCGTCCGTCAAGACTTCCACACAGAATCATTCTCGACATGAATTAGTTAGAAACATTGTTAGTCTACTTTTACCGTACGTTGTAACTACGTTTTAGAACTGTATAACTAAAAGCTACGGCAAAAATCCTGATTAGCTTTTTCTGAATCAATATGTTTTCTTTTGTAATTGGATAAAACCGTCATGGACCTTTTCAACATTTCTGGCCTTCTATTTTCTAGTAAAATGAAAGTTTTTTCAAACAAAACAAACTTTTGAAATGCGAAAAGCATGAGTATTTTAAACCTACTGCAAAACTTTCAGTTAGTTATAAAAAAGCTGAGATACAGTCCTTCAGCCTACTTTTGAAAAAGACGGTAAAAATCTCAAGTTCCGGATTTGAAACAGATTTAACTCGGTTCATATTTGATCTATTCAAAACCTGAAAGTATATTCGAAATCCTCTAATCATAAGCATTCCAGTCGTACACATTCCATTTGAAAACTTAAATTTTTGGAGTTCTAGAGGCGACCTTGCCAAACAGTCACCATCTTCCGAACATTTTTCACAGACTAGATTTGATATTTCTTCGTTGTCAATTTAACAAGGGTTATTCATAACAAGTAGAGTTGAATTTTTCCTATACATTTGACCATGGATACTTTCGACCCTGAGGATTTCAAAACTGCAAGAAAAATCAGCCAAATGGGGATATTAGGGTTCAAACTTTTACTTGACGACACGTTAAAAGAAAAAATCAGCAATATGCTTTCTTGCAGTTTTGGAATCTTCAGTGTCGAAAGTATCTGTGGACAAATTTATAGAAAAAGTTCCACTTCACTCGTCATAAATTATCCTTGTATGCCGTAATCCGACTTTTCCATCGAACATTTTTGTGTCAAGTACCCATCTCTTTCCCATTTTTTTCCAAATGGGCGTGTCCTTCGGCCATCAGGTCAACCCTTCGTCCCGAGGCACCTGTTGTCCTCCTTTTCACTCCATTCCTCCTCCTTCTCCATCGACGCCATTTGTGTGTCCCCTCCGTGTGTCTATGTGTGCCCACAATCCGACAACACCAATCACAACTCTCTCTCTCCATCTCTCTATTCTTATCTTTGACGGCTGTTCTTATTACTACTTCTCCAGGTCCCCCTCTTCCCAACTGCTACTATTACTCTTAATCCGGCACCCCTTAGATCCCTATGGCAACAAAAGTACATCCCAGCTTTCTTATTTCTTTTTTAAATCCTGATATTCCTACTACTATTCTTTTATCGAGCACCCCGATGTTGTTCTGACTGTTTCCATAGCTTATAATGTCTCGAAATGCATATAAGCTCGTGAACAACAGGCAGGACAACTGGTCTTTTTGGTGTGCATTTTGAGAAAGTGGTGAGTTTTTTGTTGTCAATTTTTTTTGTAAGAAGCTGTGATATATTAAGTAAGAACAGACGTTTGGTTCCACACTCGAGGAGCAGTGAGGATTCAGAAAACTTGAGATTCAGAAAATTTCGAATAGAGAAAAACAACCATAAATTGCAGATTGAATTCAATTGTTTTTTTTTCGAAGTGCCTTCATCAGTCTTCATAACAACGGACTTTGAACGGACTCACAGAATTTGACCACTGTTTTGATCTCGATTTTTGACCATCAAGAGTTTATATCCTCTAAGCTGCTCCCATATGCTCGATGACGGTTTGGCTGAAAAACTTGCTCACAGACGGACCTCAGAATTTACTGCAATTTGAAGAAAAGGTGTTGAACATTTGAAGTTGCTGAAACTCTTACCTGGATTTAAAATCCTGATGCTTTTTTTCAACTTTCGATTCACCTAGATGTTTATGGTTATGAATTTTGATCTCATCAATGCTTCAAAGTGTTTGAACTCGGGTTGACATGAACACCTATGTGAAGCTCCAACATGGAAAATTTAAAATAGAAAATCTTGCTGCGCGTTTTCTTTTTAAAATTTTTTTATAAAGAATCGGATTCACGTTGGACGGCAAGTTTGCTTATTTTTAGATTCAACTCAGTTCCATAACAGGTTGTCTGAATAGATGGGATATTTGAGAATTTCGACGTCCTCGAGTTATCCTGCTGCTACCCCAATGTATGTAACCATATTTCTCACCACCGTTCTCAAGGTCCAAGTAAAATGAATTTCAGCTCGTTAACAAGTCAACTCTTCCCAATTTCTTCTCAATTCCAAACCTTTTTCCTCACAATATCTCTATCCCATCTCGTTTCAATGTTGCCAAACAAACGACCTCCTCCTTGCGTCTTTTTTCACCTCAGATCTTGTGCAGTGTCTTCTTCTCCTCCTTCAAAACCTCTCTTCTGTTTCATTGTCGCCGCGCGCACGTCTGGTGAGAGTTGAGATTTATGGGTGCCATTAACTCTTTACCCCTTCTCTTCTTTTCTTCTTCTTCTTCTTAGATTATCCTTCTGTGTGTGTGTGTGTGTTTGTGTGGCAAAAAGAAGAAGAGAAGAAGGAGGAGCGGCGTGCAAAATGATACAATTGAGCACTGGAAGAAACAGAAAAAATTGGAAAACGGAATAAGACGGTTGGGGGGAATACCAACATACGAAAATAGGGCTGCAGGTAAAATTGGTACTTTCATTCGTGGTCCGGGAATTAATTGGAACGCTGACCCTATTTCCACAGAGACATTTACAAAACTCAGGCAACAGTCCTCAGCGATTTCCCCGATAAAAAATGTGGTCCTAGAATTACAGATCACTATCAGCAAACTAAAAACGGAGATCACAGGATTCTGAATTATGATTTTCAACTCATTTTTATGTGAAATCAGCTGTAATTACCGTTCTTATCAAATTTCGGTATAAAAGTTTCAGATTTTGGAGTTTTAAAAATGCCGAACATATTTTTTGAAAATCCGGGGAAGGAAATGAGACTCTGAATCAGAAGATGTGCATTCTAAATCAGCTGGATCATATGAAACAGAATACGGTGGAATATCTCTTTTTCCTTCTTCTTTTTTCTTCCTCGAATTTTGAAACCCTGGGAAGGAAGAACAATGAAGAAGAGATTCTGGAGTCAAATTCATTTTATCTGTCAGAAAAACATCATTGTTCACAATTTTTACCAATTCTGAATCCGGAAAAACTCGAAATTCGAAAAACCTTTTTCTTCCCCGAATTTTGAAAATCTGAGAAAGAGAAAAGAAAAACGAAAAGAAGTTTCTAAGTGGATTTCGTGTTATACTGGAAATAGCAGGTTCTGCAGGCTGTGCTCAGCAATTCGGTATATACTATATTGAATGTGAAAGTTGAAGATCAAAATTTCTTTTCTAAATTCCTGAACACAAAAAATCCGGGAATTACAACTTCAGATTTTTAAATACAGATCAACAGATCAGAGACATCAACATAAAGCTGGATTGTTTTGATCAACGTCTCTATTCAATCATGTGTCTGCACAAGTTCTCAAATTACAAATTTCAATTATACTTGTGCTTGTACACAGACACAATTAACCTTGAAGTGTATTGTCACAAGTATAATTGCAAAATACAGATGATGTTCAAGATTAGAGGAAGGCTATAAATACAAGTTCTCTCGGAGTGTTCACATTGAAATTTGACTATTTGTAACACCTACTGACACATCACAAATGACGTCTAATCTTGACCAACTCGAAATTATGCTAACTCTTCTGAACGAGCAGTTTATAAGGAATACAATCGAGATCTTTCAGGTATGTTCTTTTTTCTGAAAATAAGACAAGGGAGTTAAGAATGGAAAAATTGAGAGCTTGAAGCAATAATGATGTTTAATTGATCTGATTGGAAACAATAATCAAAAGTATTCATTCATTTTTTTTGGCAAGTGTTTCTGATTATCAGACGTATTTGTTTTCATTGTAAGGAATGTTTTGAACACAATAAATTATCTGTGTTTTTTTTTCTAAAATAACGTCCGCCTATTTTTTAGTAAGTTAAGTTTGTATTGGCGAATTTCCTCCTGCTCTATTGAAAAAGCACCGTTCTAGTGCAAGGTACAAGGTATGTGGATAAAACGTGAGATTTTAAAAGTTCTTAACGGATGACTATTAATAGTTATCGAAGCATTGGATTCTAAAGATTGTTGATATTCCACTTGATTGAAAAATGTTATCCAGACTTGCAAAATTCCGGGTTGGCCTGGATTTTACACAGAGAGAGGACACGGAGTATTTTTTCGGCCTGGCCCGTTGCTAGTCTGATTTTATTTTTTGGTTTTGTCATATTTGTAAATTTACGACACGGCCGGCCCGCCCGTGAATATTCTCTTAATGGCCCGGCCCGCTGCACGTATCAGTTTTGTGCTATTGATGCAAGTGATTTAAGACCTTATAAGAAGAGATAAGCCGGACAGAATAATCTTGTTGGGAGGTTGCTCTACACATTTTTTATAGTGATTTGACTCGCAAAATCTCGGATCACCCGGAGTACGAAATGTATACAATTTTTTCACAAAATTTTTGGAAACTTTACGAAATATTCATGAAAAATAGTCAAAAATCCTATGTACGTTTGAGCTGTTATCGATAAATAAAAACATAGTTAAAAATGTGACATTTTTGGAAAAAAAACCAAATTTTTGTTCTGAGACCCGGCCGGGGGAAAATCTCAAATCGGCCCCGCCCGGACCGTTGCAAGACTGAAAATTATTATTCTCAGCTAGCTCATCACTGTGAATCCTTCTCCTCTTACCGCAATCTTTATCCACTTGACATCGCCCTCCTTCTTATGAGAGAAACAATAGAATAAGAACATCGTGTACATCTTTACTATTGATATGCAAATTAAGGACAACAGTGAAAGAAAGGAGAGCATGTTTCACACTTTTATTCAGTGTCTTAACACTAGTTTCATTGAACTTTTGAGTTTTCTTCTCTACTTTATTAGTCTCATTTTATAGAGGTGAGTGTTTTCTGAAAGCAAATCAGAAAAAATGAAATGTACTCACTCAATTAGCTTCGTCTGTTTCTTCGATTGCCCTTATTTCAGTTGTGGATGTGTTCTGGACATAAGCGAAAAAATAGGATTTTTTTCATTTCATTGGACTTTAGCAGTACTTTGTTTTCTAAGTTTTGTTTTGAACTTTGCAAGGTACAGAACTATTACGGATGTAAGTGAAATTGTTTTTACAGAAAACGCTTGCTACTCAAATTGTTCCACTTTTTGAAGTTACTGAATCAATTAGGTTTAGTATACTGAGTCAATCGAATTTTTGAGTCTAAATGTCGGTTTCCAAGTCAATATACTGATTGTTTTAGAATAAAACCCCCTGAAAGCATGCAAACTCCAAAATTGAAAAAAACTTATAACATACTACCCTTTTTGAAATTAAATTCTATAAGTCTAGTCTCAGAGTTTGAAATGCTCAATAATTCTCTATATGGGGTTCTAAGATTTGACATTCTACTCCTCATTTTTTCAACCAAATTTTCATTTAAAAAGGGATACGAGTACTCCAAAAATCTACATTTAGAGTCGTAATCGGTACAGAGCCAGGACTTGTTTTTAGACAGATTTTTCCTAGGTCTCGCCCCAAACTTTTTCCGGTTTTTGAAAATTGATTGGTACCAAAAACACAAGCGTTCTGGAATACCAATATCCCTTTTTGAAAATATCGAAGTTCATGTTGAACGTAGTTTTTTATAAATCTAACAGAAGTCCGATTACAGAAAAATAATTCATCAGAAGGTCCAAACATAAACTCATCGGTAATTGCGCCAGAGGTGCAGGAGTCCCAGCTAGTTTTGATTAAGCGAGGACTGATTCCTATATTCCTAAGATTACAAAAAAGTACCGTCTCGAAAATATTTCCATCCCCCATATTCTCCTCAATTGATTTTTACAATGACTTCTTCTCTTCACAAAACGATTTCAAATTTCTTCACTCATCCCTCTCCAATAGTCACTTTACCCCCTGCCGTGCATTGTCTCTCCCATTTTGTCCTTATTTTAAAAGTGCGGGGTACTGTAGCAGTCCTTTACGTGAAAATGATCCTCTCTAACGAATCTCAATTTTTGTTGTCTTCACATTTCTTCCTTGTATCATCATTATCATCTGTGTTAAGATATCACAAATTCCTGTCATAATCCTTCGCACCGATTCCCTTTTGATGTTCACCGCCTATTGCAATTAGTCATGTCAAAAGTTATCACGCGAAGGAAGGTGTAAGAATTGTGATGATAATCATCTAATTGGGAATGGGAAGGGGGTGGAGAGATAGTATTTACGTTTCACTAAAGAAAATGTTCACTAGAAAGATTATACTATCAAAAATATTCTAGTTATACTGTAATACGGTGTTTTAGATTTGGAATGTTGCATTCTCAATAAAAATCTTTGAGAGCGCTTGACTTTTACAATAAAAAGTATGATTTTTGTGTTCCGGCAATCTGGAAAAACGCGTCCAAATTTTTCGACATTCCCAATATAACAGTATTTCTATGATGACATTCCAAATAAGTGT
The DNA here is from genome assembly GCA_002259235.3 of Caenorhabditis latens. Classification (NCBI taxonomy): domain Eukaryota; kingdom Metazoa; phylum Nematoda; class Chromadorea; order Rhabditida; family Rhabditidae; genus Caenorhabditis; species Caenorhabditis latens. Next base: position 4,078,210 of record CM056094.1, read on the forward strand.
AAAAATTCACTAGTTGCGTATTGGATTAAACGTTTTTCTTTTGGGTTATATCGGTAACGAGCTGAAAGCTATGCTCTGTTAAAATTTCCTTGTTCCTCTGGTTTTTTTCAAACATGTTTGTTACTTTATTTGTTCCTCCACAATTGTCTACTTGAAAATATTCATGAATAATCATTTCAGAAAGTTCTGCACTTTGCTCGCTTTAATAGTTTTTCTCTATTAAAAGAACATTGTTTCTCTTCGTCAAAGGTTTACCGTTGCAGTCAACAATAGAAATTACCAAAAAAGTATCAAGAATGCGTGCTCATTTTTTAAAAATAATTACTTTAAAAATACAACCGTTGTATTCTAATGGTTAAAGTTTGAAAAGCTAATAGGAATAGATTATTTTTCCAACATACTTAAAGAAAACTTGTTTGATTGTATTGGAAAAATGTATTGGAATCTCCAAAGTATAAATTTGAAGCTTCTAAAAAGTTCTCAATATTTGTGTAGTTATTATAACTTGCCCATTGGATCCTACACTTGATGATAAACTATGAAATTCATACTTGCAAACCGGACCAAAACGGGCAATGCGTGTAGCTCGCTTAAACCGCAATGTTATGGATTGAGAAATGTACTAAAACGTAGATCACGGCTAGTTCTATCTCTATGACCTAGTTCTATCTGTATCAGAATCGGTAAAACAGACATAGAGCTCACCGACTCGGCTACTTTCCGCTACAGTTGCGCAGCTTTCACAGCTTTTGCAACAGTTACGCGACAAGATTGCTATAGTTCCACCGCAATTACGACAAATCAGCGCATCTGCAACAGTTATGCAGCGTTCCCGGTATTGCGACTGGTGGCTTCCTTATTTTTGGGGTGCGCACCAGTTGTGCAACAATCTCACAACAGTTGCGCAGCAACTGTATATTCGCCCCAATGCAAATTGGACTTTGGCTTAATTTTTCATTTTTTCCAATGTTTATTTCTCGTCTATTTCACAAGTTTTATAACTTTTTCGATTCATTTCTATCTTTTTTTTAAAAATATAATTTTTCAGAAGAAGGATATGTGTCTGGATGGCAAGAACGAGTCACAGAAAGGCAAATCGGAATCAAAACGAAAGGTTGGCAGTTTTGAAGGAAACCCTTTATCTTTACTTTCGTTCTTAATTTTCAGACTACCAGAAAAAGTGCAACGATGTAGCTGATCAGCATATTCGATAAAAAATGTGGACTTTTTGAGGCTACAGACAATAGGAACTTGGAAACTTCACCGATTGTAGTCCACCATGGAATTTCAATTCTAAGTTTTCTGTTTTTTCTTATACTATTTGAAAAAATTTTAAAGTTTTTTTTTTACTTTCTTAAAATAAATATTATTAGTTCTTTCTGTTATTCTGTTCACATATTAACTATAATGATTAGAAACGAGAAGCAATGAATCCATGCAGCACGCCGACAGCACTAATGCAGCAACTATGCAGCTTTCATGCAACACTTGTGCGCCTCTGACGCAGCAGGAGTAAACTCTACGAATAACTGCTGCGTTAGTGCTGCGCAACTGTAGCGAAAAGTAGCCGAGGAGATCTAAGTTTTTGTATATTTTTCAGCTGATGAAATTGCGTTTTAAGCGAGCTACGCGCCGGCCCGGTTTCAAATATGAAAAAATCCAAGCTGTCTTTCTGCATCACAAAAATCCTGAATACGTAGTTTTGAATTCCGTCATACACTTAATTCGGCTGTCGATTTCCACTTCACAACTTTCTTAGCTTTTCCCCGAAAGTTCGAGTTTCTATCCATCCCTCCCCATGTTATCCATGTTCTCCATCCCATATTCCTCGTATTCTCTACGCCAGTCAAAACTCACATAATTCTTCTATTCTTCCTTCCTTCACTCGACACATGCTCACATCCCATTCTTTTTCTTGAAATTCTCCCAGTTGCCGACTCTTTATTTGCATCTGTCTTCTGAAGAGATTACGGTAGCCGTCGGGCTGTTCACGCCCCATATGTTTCCTGCTGTGTTTGGCACGAGCGCCCAATAATAGATGTGTATGTCTGAAGAAGGAGAAGAATTTGGAGAAGAAATAGAATTGGGAGAATCGATATTTTCAAATTTAGGGTTTTTGAGAACTTTTTGAGAAATTTCGGCTTTTTATCTAGCAATAGTACATTTTGTTCTAAGCCAAAGTAATATTCAATTCCCAGTTCTTATAAGCTACTTTGTTAATTGAATACATCAACGTCCCCGATTTAGGCTACGTTTACCTGTACAGATTTGAATCTAGTCATATTTGCAAAATAGCCGGATCTGGGCCTTCGGCGGGCCTTGAGATAACTCCCTTCAAAATGGCAATTAGGAGTAGGTCAACCTGTAAAATTGTAGATCTCGGTAAGCTCTACACAAGTCTACTTACATTCTCACTATGAGTTTAGTTAGAACCGCTGTAAAATCTATTTAGTGGCCGGACTTGACTTAAGGCCCATTAAATAGATTTTACAGGGGTTGTCATTAAGCCCAAGATACGGCCCGGTTGCGGTATAATAACTATACATGATTTACTCAAAATACCTTAATCAGTTCTGATCATGACAAAAACTGAATGAATCTGAAAGTGTTACACTACAATACAAATTACTATATTCTATTTATTCTATTCTTGTCACGGGCCGGGACGAGTTTTTTTCAAAACTTCCAGCCCGTTTCGGCCGATCTTTTGGAGGGATTTTTAAAAATTTCTTTTCAAATTTGAGTAAATTTATTATCGCCGGATCCGTCTCGTTGAGAATTTCAATCAAAATTTCGAAAAATATGCTAAACTTTCATGAAAGTAGGAAAAACCTTGTAAATTTGGTAAACAACTTTTTCAAATGACAGGAGTGACGGGCCTGGCTCGGCCCGTGATTTGACAAATATGATTTGAAACTTCAAAACTGAGCGTTATTCTTTGAGGTAAATTATGCGGCCAATGATCCATGAGCAGGTCTGGTATATATTTCACAAGACAATATAACATTTCGGTTCCATGATTTATCTAAAAATTTTAAAAAACTTATCTAACACTGTTCTACTTTTTCTTTATTGTCTCCTACCTATCAAATGACTCAATTAGCTTTTCCCTCCTCCTATCTCAATAATAAATCAACAAAGTTCACATGTGTTGACCCTCCGTGTACTCCTCACTCTCAATTACCATCAACATTTCCCCACATTTTTCTTCCAACTGACCAACTTCCGTCAGCTCTAAATTCATTTGAATTCGCAACATTTTCACTTTCCGGTTCTTTTTCTTTGCTTCACTCCTCTTGTCCTTTCGTCAATTTTGAAATTTAGATTCCAAAGGGGGCGGAGTCTGGGGAAAGGGTTACGGTAGGGAAGGGGAGAAGGAACGAGTCGGAAGAGCTCAATGTTCGAAATATGTTTGTTTTTCTTATGCTGTTTTTGAGATAACTACTTTGCTAACATAGTTTCAGGATTGTTTATTTTGTTTGAAAAACTATAGTAACCTTCTAATTCAAAAGATTTTTGCGCAATTTCTAACCTGTGAGACAATGAGACTGATTTGAATAACGGACTGGTAGCAGTGGATTTTCAGACTCTACCTATAAACATTAAGCAAATCTTGTTGACTATTTATCTTGATTATCTTACACCTTGTTGCAATCCTCACCGAAATACACTAATCCGTTTTTGTAATGCGACTCTATCTTCTTGATCAGAATTCCGAAAAGCATAGAATTGCTGTGTATTATTTGGGGTTATCTACTGAACTCACCAATACAATTTGAAGAAAATATTCCATCAAATACACAACTTTCTGAAATACTGTTCCGCCGAATTTTTCTGAATTTTCAACTTTGTTGGAGTAAGGTTACTGGCACTGTTTAAAATCTACATCTCAACATAAAAAATCCTTTATCATTTCGTAAACGTTTATTCACATTTCTGTTCATTCAAATCTTTCAATTAATTTTTATTAATCAGCTAGATAAAGAATTATCTGGTCATCATGAGTTACAACCTATTTTTCAAGAAGCATTTCAATATTAGACGGGTTTCTTTAGTTATTAATAAATAGATAGTCTCTCTCCAATAAGAATTTATAGAAAATAAACATTCCAAGATTGCCTAGATTTATTGGATAATGGAAAGTGGTACATAATGAAGAACTACAAGTTTCAATTTTGCTCTGTTTTTATTTTCGGTAGTTGAGACATTAATTAAATATGAGATCATTCTTGGTTTACTTTGTTGAAATTATTACTTTCAGGACATGAATCCTTTTCATCCAAATTTCAATTCAAAACCCATCCCGCTCTCCCCTGATCTTTTACTGTGAGTATTGTACAATTTTTGATAAAACAACGAGTTGGACCATGACTATTGGACCATGCCTCAGCAAGATGATAGTAACGGAAACTTAGTAATTTGTTGGGTTCAGTACAAGAAAATCTACTCTTGAAGGCGGGTTGACCGGAAACGGTTGACAACTATTTGAAACAGTTTCTTCCTGTAAACGTTTCGGTAGTTAAAGTTGAAACGACACAAGTTATCACCACGTCAAAATAAGAAGTTTTCTGAAAATGTGGTCCACTCGGAAACTAGAAGCAACACCTCCAACTTTAAAACAATTTCAAATCTAGCCCTGTCTAATTTTAAAGAAGTCTAAAAGATGTAACCGTTCTGACGATTTCTGTATTATCCGCTCTATCCAAATATAACAGTATACCTCAATCGGCTTCCCAACGTAAAGCAAACACTTCTAGTATGTAGTTGACTGGGTGCTTTTCTCGGAGCTAGGTTGTTTCTGAATATTCGTTTTGCAAATGGGCAATGATGAGTATAAACATGACAGTAAAAATCTGAAATACACCTTAAAACTGAACTGCGAACCTCAAAATTTCTAGTCCCCTCATACCCTACAATTCTTTATTTTTCAACGTCATCTACCCCGTTTCCTTCAATTTCCTCCTCATACCCATTCTTTTTCTTTCCTCTCCCAATGTATTCATTACTTTTTTCGACTCAATCCCGTCTCCATTTGATTAATGAACTCCCTTTGCCTACTGTAACTCTTTTTTCTCATCTTGGACTACATTTCCGCCTGTCTCTCGATATGAATCGAAGAAAAGAAATTGAAGAACATCAATTTGTTTTTTGGGATCCCTACCCAATTTCTTCTGGTTTCGTGTACATAAATGAGTAATCGGATGTCATTCATTCCACACACTTTTTGCAGTTTCCTGACACTCATAAATCACAGTAAAAGAGAGAAAATAGATGAAGAGAGGGAGGAAGTATGTTTATCTCTTTTCGAGTTGCATCACAGGAATTCTGACTAATCACTGAATGATTTATTTATTATTAGGTTGTGTTACGTAATGGTTATTGTCTTATCTTTGGATGAGGTGTGAGGTGAGAGGGGATCCTGAGAGATTCTGGAGGGTGATATGGAGTTCCGTGTGGATAGCATCTTGACAGTTTCGGGTGTGACGGAGAGAGCAATAAAACTGTCAGACACATGAGGGGAGATCATAATGGTTAGGATCCGATATACTGTGCAGTGCTGTGAATTCATAGTTTGCTTTAATTTAAATGTTTGTTACGATGCGGGGAATTCCAGAAGTCCTCACTAAATCCCACATAAAGTTCAAGGTCCTATATTAACTAGGGATGTCTTAGGACCTGAGTATGAGTTAAGTCGTGGTCTCTAATCTGAGCTCCAGCAGTCAAACTGTTTTACTTCTGCAACAGAACTGGATTTGTCTTCCCGTAACGAAGTTCATAATGAACAGTCTTCGCAACTGAAGCATAACCACTTAACGGACTAGGGAATGGTCAAATCAGATACCGCGGCATGACTCAGATCACAAGAAAACTCTAGTTAATTTAGGAGCAAAACTTTCTTGCGAAATTTAGTGACACATCGAAGCCAACTGTTTTGTTGCTTGAATTCAGGCTTAAAAGCTGTCAAAACGTTAATCAGAACTGAAATCGAACATTCTCGATGGGCTGACCTAAAGTTCAGCCTTGTTTTTAGTTTGAATGTAGGATGTCGTTACGAGTAGTAACTAGAACCATTGAGGATGTGCTTTTGACAAACAGGATGAAATTCTGAACATAGTCTTGCAGACATAAAGGGGAAATTCATACGGTTAACTTGGAACCTGGCAGGATGTGTCACAAAACTAATTTCAGGGGATTTTGCAATCTGAAGTTTCCCATTTAATAACATTTCTTCTCTGAACGGTATTTGAGATAGAATTCCTTTAAAATTTTCCAGATTCATTTCAAGTTTCAACCTCAAACCTGGTTTCAGTGAACAAAATTTCAAAAGGTCTAGAAATATTTTAGTTTGCCCCAGCAGGATTAGGCTGATTATTATTGTACGAATGGAAGTCTACTTCAGGGTCCATATATATTCCATAGTAGAATTTATCTATAGAAGAATTTATAGCGAATTAATTTCATTACCTCACAAAGTTCTCCTGTGAGTCACCATGCATACCTGAATCCTGAAACCCCAATTACCGTATTCCCTTTGTACATACATGTCCCATTGCATCCGAATCTTTGTTATCTTGTAACCATCGCTGTTTTAGTCCCACTCCATCCTTCCAAGCATTCCTCAATTCCACTTCACAAAATCAGACAAGTTCCTAAAATTGAGTCCAAATTCTCAATCTCTGACAACTTCTCCAATGGGAAAAAGAGTCGTCCGTTATGGCGGCGAAACTTAAAAGCCGAAATTCATTCTCTCTTCGTCCCGTCCGCCCCAAAACTCTCGAAGAAGAGAAGCTTACGGTACCTGTCGTTCTCACCCCATGCCCATCTCTTCTCTCGTTGTCAGTGATGAATTGAGAAAAGGCGAGAGCAGTGAAGAAGTCTTCTCGCTCCACGGGACCACCTCTTTCATCTTTTGCCGCCAGAGCATGCTCCACCCTTCTTACACGTATATCAGTGGAAGGGGGACCTCTCTGCGTTTCCTCGTTTTCTATAGTGAGTGCCGCCCGGATTAGAAGACATGAAGTGGCAGAAAAGATGGGAGGAGGAGAAGGAGAAGACAATAGAGGATTCCGATGGCACAACGAATTCGGCAACATTTCATTTTTATTAGGTCATTGACAATTTTAATGTGGGGGAAGAGTTGTGATTTAGGGGAGTTTTCTGGTAGATAATGCAGATTGGTAGGCCCTGAAAATATGAGATTCTGGAAAATTGTTCGTTGAGCATCAGGTACGATTACGTACTGCAGAGTTCACCGTAAACCCTGTAATAGAGGCGCACCAAGAGTTTAGAGCATCATAACTCGGCTGTCCTTAAAGATACGAAAATTATTACAACTGAAGAAATATTTTGTGAGAATTAAGCTATATTTTGTCAGTTAGCAGTTTTTTTGATATTTCCTTTGGGAACTGATTGTGAGATATACCGCTGCAAACAGGCACCTCTATTATAGGTTTTGAGATATGCAAAGTTATTTTACAGGTAATCCTGGTTTTCTAAAACTTAATAATCTCGCTCATTTGCTGGTTTGTTGGTCAGATGTCCTGAGAATGAGTTCCTTGACAGAGAGCATAAAAACTGAGATTTCTAAGGTACGATTTCTAGAATTTGTTTCTGAAATCATTGCTCTGAAACTTTGGCTTACCAGACAAATTTCAGTTTTTAAGTCAGGATTGTCATAACTGGAGGTTACAGGTGGTGAGTTTGAGCTTTGATTTTTTGGTCACTTTATTGAGGCTGTGCGTTTTACGATTTGGATTTTAGTCCTCAACTTCTGAGTTTAAAAAAGTTTTGGAATATGGTCTTCAACTGTAATTTTGAGACCGGAACTTCTGAAACCCTTTTTTTGACAAAGTTTTGAGATTATCGTTTTCCAAGACATTTCAGTCAATTTCCGTTTTTTATACAGCTTGCTCCAATGCTCGACCTAGTTCCATTTTTCGAATGAAGGTTTTTAAAATTCCAAATTTTGTGACTTGGTTCTCAGGGAATTTTGAGCGATTCGCCCGCCGTTTGGGCGATTCGCCCACCAATTGGGCGGTCGTGCCCAACCCGGTTGGGCACTACCGCCCAAATCAAGGGCGAATCGCCCAACGTGTGTTGTTTTTAGCGTTCGCTTTCCTTGCCGATACTCATATATATATTACATTAAAAAACAGAAGTCAGTTATTGTTTTCATCAATGTTTATTTATCCGTTTAAAAAGAAAAAATTATCAAGTCTCTGGCACTTCTTGTTGTTGTTGGCTGTGGGAGGAGTTGGTAATTGAGAGAAAACCATCGATTCACAATTCGGTGCGAGAGTAGAAGACGTGTTTGGTTTCAATATCATCCACATTCATCGGATAGAAATCTGTAATATGAACTATGAAAAGATGAAGAGTTAGAACCATATGACAGATGCTCCTATTTGAAACTTTTATTCAAATCAACCGGCGGAGCACTTGCAGAAAGAGACGATTTAGCAAATCGGACTTCGAAAAAACTATTTTCCCGAAAATTAGCTATCGTTTTTACACAATCTAACGGCACTAACCTCAATAATCAAAATCCATCCTCGGGACAATAGTTGAGCAAATTACGCAGGAGACGGAAATGACCCACTATCCTTTCCGACGAACAATTTTCCCAAGTCTTAACCATGTTTTTTTAAAGATTAATTTGAGTAAATTTTCACTCACAAACCTCTCTTCTTCTTTCGAATGGTGTCCTTTTTCATATTCATAACAGAATAGTGTGTTTGAAACAGATAATTATTAGGTTGGTGCATAAGTTCCTTTCATTTTTGAAGGTGTGACTTTGGTCTTCGGTCTCTCAGCAGTAAGATTGTTTTTCAACATAAATTTTTTTGCATTTATATAACCTCTTTAGTGGCTAACACATAATGTTTCAAGTTGGTGCAAAGACAGTCCACTCGTGAAAACGATGGCTTTTTCGGTCGCCAACCAAATGCCTATTCTTGAAAGTTTTTTGATTTTAGTCGCATTGGTATCAAAATGCAAGGATCTTTAAGAGAAATTGAATGCAATTTATAGAACAAGACTTCATCTTGTTATCGCATTTTAGTTTGTGGTCGGAATGTTAAAAACAAAAAAGTTACAATCAGACGATTGAGAACAACGCGAAATCATGGTTCAGCTGGGTTCAAACAGATTACAGAAATATTTGAAAGAACATTTGTACCAAACTATTTGTAAAAATTAGAAGGAAAGATGAGTAAATTATGACATAAAAATGTTTATGACAAAGCCATCAAATTAAATGATAAAACTTAGGTGATGTGTTTGCAATGGTTTTTGCGCTTTTGAAAAATTTTGTGTACTAGACCTGAGTGAAGTCAAGGTCTCTGCTCAACGCTCACAAACAAGTCTGAATTATTTTGTAACAAGTAATTAACAATAGATACACTGTTCTGTAATTGTGCAAAAAATCTAGTGGATTGCTTTAGAGGTACGAGCAGAAGGCTTCATCAAACTCAAAAATCATGTAAATTTGATGAAGTTGACTTCGCGCTTCTTGCGAAAAAAAGACAGATGGCGTAAACATCTGAAACAAAGTAAATTTAGAAACATCAATGTCTACTTTACTCAATAATAAACGTTTCCACCAATTACCTTCACTAACGTTAAAGAAAAATCGAAAATACTCGCACATCCCTAAATTGCTGATCTTCACCTTTCTTCAGAGGCGGGCACTGAACTATCGTTGCTCAGTTAAAATGTCTTTAGTTGTTTTTTACACATAACTTTTCTTGCTTGTTTCAATTTTGCAAAACTCACCCTTTCTTGTCAACATTTTCTAAGAAAAAATGGAGACGAAGAATGGTACCAAAAAAGGGTAACTCAAGTGTTTTGACGTGTTAACGGTTGAGATTAAACAGATGGCAGACGTCAAGTCACAGGTATATTCACAATGAGTTATAGGTACTAACCAACTATTATTCTCATTATGGGAATTAACAGTCCTCTAGAAATTTCTGTCCAAAAGTTACCCAAAAAAAGAAAGAAACTTATGCACCAGCCTGATAATACAGAATAATAATGAAAATAAATGAAAAATAGAAATGATTTTTCCAGTACGATAGAGCGCGTGTTCATAAACTGGGCGAATCGCCCTACAAATGGGCACTTCGCCCTGGCCCACCACTCTTCCTTTCTCAAATCTCCGACCTAACCGTCGCCCAACCCTCGCCCAGTGGGCGCTTCGCCCAAAACGCTGGCTATTCGCCCTAAATGCAGGCAAATTGCCCATACTGTAGGCAATTCGCCTTCCTGATGCCCACGTGATGCCCAACCGTTGCCGAAAATTCCCTGAGTTTTGACTTCCCACGACAACATTTCTGCATACTCAACACCTCTCTTTTATTTTTTTTTTTGAAATCATATAGCTTCTATGGGACCAATACATATTTTCAAAGTGAGCAATGGGATTCTAGAGATTCCATTCAAAGACTTGGTTTTCTAGACGTGCTTTGACTGAAAGCTATCTGAAGTTTACGATGAATCTAGAAAAACTCAAAAAATGAAAAAGTGAGGTCATTAAATTAGGGCGGTACATTTTATAAAATATGCGCTCTATCAAAAAAAAGTCGTAATGAAGTCTCCAGTCGATTTTATTAATGCACAGTTTTGAGGTTCTGGTCCAGAAGTTTCGACCATCTCAATTTGAAAAATCGTCTGGGAAATACTTCCTTCTCTTTGAATTTTCTGCAAAAAACGTGTCAGCTGTGTCAATAGATATGTCAAATAACTACATATCTGATAAGTTACCTGACACTATTCATAGAACGCGCCACAGTCACCCCAGCGCCATACTCATTACCTAGACCCCACCAATTATCAACTCAATTCTGTTTCCCTCCAGAGGTAAACAAAAAGAGCTCCACCCTCCTAATCCATGACCACCCATGTGAACACACAACAATCAGTCACATAGATTGGAGAGAGAGGGGCTCTCCGATTTATCACCATCATCTCTCCGCTTTCCTTCTTTTTTTTCTTGCGATGTTCATCTGTCTAGCTCAAAAAATTTCATTTTTGAGAAAAATTTTCTGGCACACTACCGTAACCCTAACTTGGCTAAGCCTTAGCCGATATAAAAAGTGATACTAAGTGGTATCTAATAACATAATTTCTTTTTTATATACCAGTCTCTCTGCGTCTCTCCAACTTCCTCTTCCCAATGAAGCCCCGCCCCTTAGCCAATAGAAATAGTGGGCGGGGGGTACGATGCTAGAGGGGCGCGACGGGAGGGGGGAGACGTCACATTTTTAACAAATGTTCACTCTCCTCCGACGCGCCTCTCGTCCTCATTTATTATATCACCACGTTTTCTCTCTCCCCTCGTTTCAAATCAATTCTTATCAATCACTTTCACTCCAGATGACCACATCATCATCGACAACGTCACCTTCTGTGGCAGAAGCCAATGCTCCAGAATCGTCGGCGTCGTCCACGTCGTCGTCTAGCTCCTCATCATCCACATCGTCCACGTCTTCAATTGGGCCTTCTGGAGTACCTTCTGAATTATCGAATGTCGGCATCTCGTATGATCAAGCGTCGGCTGCTGCACTATCTGCACATTTTGGAAGTTATTACGATCCGGCGAGTTCTTCACAAATTGCTTCGTATTTCGCATCGAGTCAAGGTTTAGGAGGACCACAGTATCCAATTTTGGGAGATCAGGTTGGTAGATCAAACTTTTTTGATAAAAACCAAGTTTTAGAAGTGAGAAAAAGAGAAATTGAAAACTCAACCCAAAACCCAAAACCAAATTCCCTAAAATTCCTATCCCGGGCGGCCCTAAATTAGTCAATCAGACAAAAACTTATGTCAATTAAGCCCTAATTACTCAATTTATAGTTCGTGAAATTCAGTTTTTGAATAATAAGCAAAACAGAAGAGCTCAACCGCCTCAAATTTTGAAATTTTTGAAAAAAAAATTAGCCAAAAAAACCTTTTTTAGTTTCGAAAGCCCCAAATTCAAAGATTTCCAAAAAATCTTTAAAATTCTAAATTTTCGAAAAACGCTGGTTTCACCCAAGCTGAGATATTTAGAGCTATCGAATCGCTAAAACTCAATTTTGAAAAAAAAAAGTAGGCTAAAAACGGGCGGCCCGAATAAACTTATGTAGATCACACATCGATATTCAAAATCTTGATCTCAATTTTAATAAGGTCTCTCAGCTCCAGACCTTACCTGACCGTACTCCAAATTTTGACCACTCTCGCCCGCGACCATATTCTCTGCTCCTCCCAGACCCATCAATTCTTGCGGTAATTAATGGGAACTCCTTTCAAAAAGTTAAACTTCTCTAAGCTCCGCCCCTTTCCTTATTTCGCGCGTCGTCTGCCCCCCCCCCAAAAACGGTTTCTCTTTTTTCGATACAAATCAAATTCATTTGATCAATCGATTTTCACACCTTTGCTGAAAGAGAGAGAGAGAGAGAGACCTCATTTTTCATCTTCTCTTTTTGTTTTCGGCGGCCCGGCCGCCCAGCGCCCCGTGGCGACTACGATGGGATGATGAGAAGTGAAACTAAAATTAATGAGAACGAGTTGCGAAATGATTGGGCGATTCTGATCAGAGAGGTTTTCGCTTCGATTGAGATTAATGACGTGTCATGGAGAGGAGAAGTTGAGTGGCGGGGGACTGAGAAGGGGGCGGGGCTTAAATGTACTTTTGAGAAGTTTTGTCTAGGGGGAACCTTGTGAAGACTAATAAGGAATTGAACTGTTTGGTACGTTAGGGGCAATGAAGAAGGACAACTAGTTGGATTTTCCATAGAAATAACTCTAGCATTCATGTAGCAAGTTGAAATTTAAAACACAAAATGATTTGAACAAGAGTTTGCGTTTTAGAAAATTTCAGCCTTTTTCCAAATATGTTGTCAGTTTTTGTTTCGAAAAAAGTCATTCACGGTTTTTTGAACAATCAGTGCAAGCCTAACTTTAGGGCTGTCTTGTGCCACGAGCTCGATAAAAATTTTGTTACTGAAGTACCTCACATGAGAAACGAAACTTCCCATGCCTTATAAACCTTATAAGTTTCTAGAATTAGAATTTGATTCACGATTTATATTGTTATTAGAAATCATACGGATGACTTTTCTTGAGCCTTACTACTAAAGGTACCTAACTTCAGCTGTAGCTAGCAAAGGCCTGACCGCGGAGTTATAGGACGTGACAAAAATTTTTGAAAAGCTGAGAAAACGCTGATTTCAAATATATATTCAGTTTTTTTTTTCCTTGAGGTTTGGTATTCGAGAAAAACTTGGTCAAAGTTGAGGCTTTTCACACGTCGGTTAGGTAAGCCAAACTTTGACCAAGTTTTTCTCGAATACAAGACCTCGATGACAAAAACTGAATATATATTTGGAATAAGCGCTTTCTCCGCTTTCCCATAATATAGGTCACGTCTCATCTCTCTACGGTAACTCGGAGGCCTTCTTTAGTTAGTTTTGCTGAAGGAATTTGACTTAGAACAATCTATTTTTCTAGAATTGGCCACTAGAAAGTGTCTTATAAAAATCTGGTCCTGTTCAAAGTTGCTACCTCTGAATATACTATTTTTAGCCCAAACTAGTTACTATTTTTGGAAAGCATGTATAAAACTTTTAAAAAAGTAGTTGTTGCAATGGTGGAAATGCGGTGGAAAAGAAGCGCGAATGGAAGGAAGAGTGGGGAAGACGAGAGAGAAAAGGAAGAGTTTCAAGATTAATTGTCCCGGCTGTTTGTCTCTCTTCTCTCTGTTAGTGTTTGGATGAGAGTCAGGACGAAGAGAGAGAGAGAAGATTTTGACCATTGCTATTATTATTATTTGTACATCAGGAGGTCGATGAGTTTAAAATTTCCAAGGTTCTAGTAAAGTAGAAACTAGTTTTCAATTGGTTATAAACTAGAGGTAGATAGAGAACACCCTAGAATTGATACTGATCAATTTCAAAATCAATCGATTTTCTGAATCTCTGTTGTCTCTAGTATCTAAGTTTTTGCGGTCCTATAACTCAACTATTTTCAAGCGCATGATATCCAGGGTTCGCCATGTTGAGTTTTTGACCATTACCTCTTAAGTAGTCTTCGTTTCTGACTGCTCGAACAAGTTTTTTTCCCTAGTTTTGTCTTTTTCAAAATTTACTGAATTTTGCATATATCACTAAAAAGCTGAAGTCATGTTTTCGAAATTTTGTTTTCGAAATTTTTCTAACGCTAAGACTAGCTGAGATTCATCGAGTTATATATCAGAAGAGAAGAATTCTAACATACTCCGGACTCCAATTTTCAAATCGTTGTACATATCTCGCTCCATTGTATACCTTTTCAAAATTTGAAAATTGATTCCTATTCCTCACGTCTTCAGCTTTTCAGGCATACCACTTTTCCTAACCAAAAACATTTCCAGGCCCTCTGCTACAACCCATCCGTCACCGGTGGCCATCACGACTGGAAGCACGTTGACGGTGACGATGACGATGATAAGGATGATGATAAGAAGGGACTTGATGTGGATGGTGATGACGATGATATGGATAAGAGCTCGGGCGGTGCAGTCTACCCGTGGATGACACGTGTACACTCGACGACAGGTTAGTATCTTGACCCTAATTGATTGTGTTGCTCCCTTCCCATAAAAGGAAGGAAGCTACAGTAACCCTGACTGGCTCTGGGCCCCAATCATTTTGACATGAAGCATACGTTGCGCGGCGCCCGTCTCCGAGTTGACGTGGAAAGCAGAGAGCCCTAAGAAAGGGAAAAAGAGAGAGATGGCATGTCGCGAGCCCATTTATCTTTCGTGTCAAGACCCCCTCCCCTTTTTCTTTTTGTGGTTGTTTGTTTTCTGGTATATATAGTGTCTATATTGAATGGAGTGTTAGTTGGAGAGCAACAGACTAAAGGGAATGATAGAAAAATGAAAAATCTGGGGAGAAAAAGTGTGTTAGGTTAGGTGTCTACCACCACACCCTTCTGGTGAGGAGGTGCTACCGTAATCTCTAGATACGGTCTCCGCCGACGGGGCGGCTGTCTCTTTTATGTTTCTCGCGCATGCGCCTGAAGACATTGTGTTATCCGGCAACAAGATCATCACACCCTTTTTAGTCAAGTTTGTTTGTATACATGGGTGGGGGAGATGGCAAGGTTGTTGCTGGAAAAACGCATCCGAGGAGCCTCAACTGAACAAGTAGGAGACCTTAGCTAGATCCGCGTCAGAGGCGCGCCAGCCCCATTTCCATCAGTCAATCATAAATCAATGGGTAATATATCCATACGTTACGCAACACATTTGTGATGGCTGGTCCGGGAAATAGTGATGATTTTAGGGTAGGGTGATCTAGATTTGGAGGGTATTCGGATATTTGGGTCTGCTTAGAAATCTTGTGAGACCCGGTTAGGCGGCTATCAGTAGAAATCGGGGTAAGTGCTGGTTAAGATTTGGGTCTGCTCTGAAAACCTGTCAGAGCTTGAGTCGATTACATAGAGCGTCGAAATCAAGATCTGATTAAGACTTTGTGAAAAACCGAGTCCCTTGAATCAGAGCATTTTTGAATAGTGTGGGAAATTGGTCTGCTTGAGATCTGGGTCTGCTTAAAAAGACTGTTAAAACTGGAGATGCTAAGCAGGTACTTGAAAACTTGGCCCTGTCGAAACTCAATCTTTTTCAAGCTGTGTCTAAACTGGACCTTTTTATAAAAGCTTAGATTTTAGAAGGCCCCAGAAAAAGCCTTAATATAAGATCTTTAGACTTCAGATGCTCTTTTTTCCATTCCCACCAACCTTGTGTCTCCTCATTACACTAATCCCTCCCCCCTCTCATCACAATAGACCGCCCCAACTTGTCAAAGTATTTAGACTCCACACGATATCTCTTATTGACAGTTGGATGTGCACCTTGCGGCACTTTGTGTTATATCTCTTCCTCTTTGCGGCTTCTTTTCGGCTCCCGACACTTTCGTGATCGATGATGATTATTTTTGTTAAGAAGACCGAGTTGGTGATGATTAACAAGTTGTCTCGGGGTGGTTATTCCTGAAATTATTTGGGGTGGAGAGGGCACTAACTGTCAGCAATAAATCTGTGGGGAGGAGTTACGCAACACATTTGTGAGGGCCATTTGTAAGGGGTGGTCCGGGAAATAGTGATGGTTTTAGGGTAGGGGTGATCTAGATTTGGATGAGATTCGGGTCTGATTAAGAGGGGTGTTGGGTCTGCTTTGAAATCTTGTGAGACCTGAGGCAGCCTCCAAAATCAAGACCCGGGTCCGAGCGTGTGAAAAATTTGTTAGATTACACTAAACGCAGCGCGATATTGTTCAAAGACTGTCAGTAGAAATCTGGTCTGCTTGAACGATGCTCTAGATCTGGGACCTGCTTAGGGAACCTGTTGAAACTGAAGCTGTATATCAGGGACTGCTTAAGGATACTGTAGCTGGTCTTGCCAGGCAATAGTTTTTTAATGAATTACATGGCCCAGTGCTTACTTGATGACCAGAGCCATGTCACTTTTTTTTAAATCTACGGTCTGATGCTTTTTTCCTTATTTTGGACGTCCGGACTCACAGATATACAGACAGACCTTAGTGAGCTTGTAGCTAGATACTTGGACGTTAGACATCCTGACAAAAAGACAGACAGACAGACCGCCAAACCCGCTTGGAAAGTTGTTTCATTCTCTCTGCGTCTCTCTATTTCTCACACAATTTTTTCTAGTTTCGGTAGAGCGTGATTGCGGAAATTGAGTCGGGCTACTATAAGATTCTCAGAAACTTTGGACATCCGGACTCCCAAACCTATCGACAGACATCCCACTTTCCTTTTTGACATCTCGAATCCACCACCACCACAATAGACATTTCAAATCAAAGAATCGAGAGAAAAGACAGAATAATTACAAACCACTCCTATTCAATTCCATTTCGGTGGGATTGTTTCCCGATATTAAAGTCTCACGCGTGTCTCAAAATGAGGGACAAGCTGTCCGTGCGCCCCCTTCGCCCAGGTGTCTTCAGCAACATTCCCTTTTTCCCATGTCGACCATATGGCGCTGCGCCCCAACCAGAAGAGACGGGCGGTCCTCGTGTGTTTAGCACAACATCCATTATGTTTTAGAAGGGGAGAAAAGGGGGAGAACGTTTTGAAGAAAAAGGGACAATGAATTTAATAGCACACACACACATCATTAATGTTGTAACAGATTTTTTTGAGGGATCAGTGCTGGTCTAGGCTGGGGATATCCGGACAAACAAACAGAGGTACAGACGAAAAATCAGCGATTCAAAATTGCTCTAGTTTCATTTTCCTGAGATTTTTAAAATTTTGGAAATTTCGGACCTGAAAAACGGGCATTGATTTTTTGACAATTGAAGCAGACATCCGGACATCCGGGTACACAGACAGACACACAGACAGATTCTCCAGAAATCTAGCTAAAATCTATAAAATTGAGTTTAATTTGCCGGTTTCTGAAAAACTTGAAAATTGAGGTTTTTCAAAATTTTTTCAAAAAAGTGATTTTTTCTCATTTCTCGGTTTTTTTTGAAAATTTTGAAATTTCTATGGACATCCGGATGCCAGGACACACAGACAGATCTGATTTTTTCAAATCAAAATTTCAAACTCTAGCACTTTAAATTCTAGAGCTTTGAACTTTTCTTAAAAACATTTTTTTGAAAATTCGAATATCTGGCCTTGTAAACTCTCTAAATTGTTGAAAAAATTTTTGCAGACACACGGACAGACACCTTCGGATTTTCCCAAAAATAACCATTTCGATAACTCAAACCCTAGACATTCAAATACTTCAACATCAGAAAAATTGTCATTTTGGACATCCGGACACCCGGACACACCGACAGACACCATCCCAAGAGCACTGAGCATACGGTGCCCCCCCTCTCAAAAACTGCTCTCGCCCGACCCATAAATTGCTCAACTCTCTTGGCAAAAAGTCAGCTGCTATGGTGACAATCGTTTACAACTGATATATATTTTGTCTCCTCCTTGTGGCCCCATTGTATATTATGATGGTCATCTCTCTCTTTTCGACGAGAAAAGACTTTCGACCCTAAAGTGTGACAAGTGTGAAAACGATGACCCTCGGGGAAGGGGAGAGAGGACAGGCGGCCCATCTCGCGCATGTCTATCCTCAAAATTTCTGATTTATGATGGTAACATTCTGGAGAGGAAAATAGGGGACGGGGAGAGAAGAGGGGGAAGAACGGATGGAAGAGATAATGGGGATTTGATCTACTTTTGGAATTTGGAAATGTGCTCCATTGAGCTCTAAGCATTCGCGCTCTACTGCACAATTGTACTATCTGCTGTAAGCGCGCTCCATTGAAATTCCTTGAAAAAATTAAACTTTCAGTAGAGCGCGTTTCTTTACGAAGTGAAAACATGAATCAAATCGAACAATTTTTTAATTTTCCAGGCGGGTCCCGTGGCGAAAAACGACAACGAACCGCGTATACGAGGAATCAAGTATTAGAGCTGGAAAAAGAATTTCACACGCACAAATACCTGACGAGGAAGCGACGGATCGAGGTGGCACATTCCCTGATGCTCACTGAACGACAGGTGGGTCTTAATTTTGAGATTTGGCTGAGTAGCGACTCGGGCGATACTCGGGAAATCGAACCAACTAAGTCACCTATATTCTAAAACTAAATGTGAAAGTTTCAGGTAAAAATATGGTTCCAAAACCGGCGGATGAAGCACAAAAAGGAGAATAAAGTGAGATTTTGTCAAATTTCCGATATCATCTCATTGAGAGCTTTCAAATAAGTATAATCAGGACTAGGTTAAAAATTGTTTGGGTCTCGCAGCGAAACTACGGTATGCGTCTTCAAACTTGGGTACTGTAGTTGTCGTTGCGGGACCCGATCTGCCGCGAATCTAGGCATGAGTATACTCATTTGAAAGCTCTTGATCTGCATAATTTGATCTTTTTTGATTTTTCGAGTTTAGACGAAACAAAAGGAAGTTACATCCTTTTTTTGAAAACTATGTGGTTACTGTATTTTTCGTGGCAAGACCCTGTCTTCAGTGGACCTAGCCGTGATTATACTCATTTGAAAGCTCTTGACTTGCTGAGTATGATGATCATAAAATTTTGAGAATATAGTGTAACTGAGCGAAGTTATGGTAGTTTTTATCGTAATGTACAAACTTAAAATATCTTAAAACATGATTTTTTTTTCAGGACAAACCAATGACTCCTCCAATGATGCCATTCGGTGCGAACCTTCCCTTCGGCCCCTTCCGATTCCCACTTTTCAATCAATTCTAGATGTTTTTTGTCAGATTTTTTCTCTTTTGTTCAATTTTCATACCCTATCACTATCACACATTTCTCTGTCCCTCATCTCCAAAAGAATCGCTTTACTTTTCGAATCCTCTCACTTCCCTCTCCCCGCCCACTCTTATTTCTCCACTAGCTTTATCATATTCCCGTATAAAAAAAAACAAAAATGTCAGGGTTTTTTGTTGTTTCTCTTCAATCAATCGAGCTGAAATTCTATATCTGAAATCTCTTTTTTCTTTTTCAAACAGAGTACTTTTTGTTGCGTCACAAGGTATTCCTCTCGTTTTCTCATTTCGAAAATCATCCCTCCCCCGAAAATGTGATCTTCCATTTCTGAAATTCCTTTCTCTCTCACTCTAATTCTTGCTTTTTTCCCATTTTTCTTGCTTCTTTCTGTCATTTTTTTTTGTATTTTTCTGCTTGTAATTTTTGATAAACGTATAGTAATTTTATTCGATATTGAGTATGTTTCGTGATTTGTACGTTGAGGATCAGGCTACCTATGCGAACACGCTCTAACGAGAACCTACGTGGAAATGAAATATTTTCACGTATCCTAGAACTATCTATAGGAAAATAGATCTAATGTTCACCGCCACGTAATGCAGACCATGTCTTGTTCAGAGCGCGTTTGCATAGCATGAACCTCATCGTGAGATTGTCATTTTTGAAAACTGCCAATGCAGAGTATAAGGTATTTTGCTGGCTCATAATTTGAAAAAATCAAGGTTAAGGTTGTAATGAGTCACGGTGAAAGGTTGTTTATTAGCTCCACCGAAGATAAAAATTGGATGGGGGAATCGAGAGGCCCCGCAAAAAAAGTCATTGGTTCAAAAGGTCTTTGGTCCAAAACCGTGATGGGATGATGAATATAAACCATAAAGCAAATCTCGACAAAGCTATGAGTCAGTTATTCTGAGGTTTTCCAGAATGAGTCAAGATTACAGTTGGACTGAAAACGAATTGAAGTCAAACTGTCAAAATAAGAATAGTGAAATCAAAATTCTTCCAGCCCGCCTCTCCTGCTTTTGAGGCTAATTCTAAAAAAAGTTCAAATCAAATTTTCCAATTACAAAAACACCGGCAATCACTTTCGAAATCGTTTACGACAGGTACCGTAGTCGAAAGGCTCCGCTTTCAAGATTCTGATGGTATTCAATTTTAGAAAGATTCGACAAATTGTAGAAGTAAGAGACAATATTTGCGGACGCTACATTTGAAGACAAGAAGTCGGAACGTTCAAATTTGAAAACATCGAAAAAAACTCATACAGAATGTGTGTCACATAGTACCAGAACATGGTGAACTAGAGTGTAAAAAAATAGAATAAGGTCAAGGTTGAATTTTTTGATAAAGTATTTTAATTTGGTCAAGATTTTGTGGGGGATCGGCACTATGCGGGGTACTTACCAGAGTTGCTTGGAAGTGAAAATTTCTTGTCCGAAAGTCGGAATTCCATGCAACTCTGACCCTTATCAAAAAGTAATCATCTGTCTATGAAGATTCAGATCATTCACACTTGAAACTGGGCCAAAACGGGTCGACACGGGCTCAATCAAAACGCAATCCTATGAGGTGAAAAATATACCAAAATGTAGAACTCGGCGAGTTCTATGTCCGCGATCTACGGCGGACCGGGTTAGAATGACTTTTTGTCATTCTTCGAGTTTTTCGGCACTTTTCCCCGGCCCGAGGCACATTTAGGATCAGCCATCCGGCCCGTAGTAGCTCCCGGACATAGATCTCGTCGAGATCTACATTTTCGTATATTTTTCAGCTCATAATATTGAGTTTAAAGGGACTTACGGCTCGTTTCGGCCCGGTCGACAAGTACGAGATCCATAAAATATACCGAAGACATGAGAAAGGTTCAGAGAAGTTTTGTAGGCTAAAAAGTAAGAATCAGAACATCAAATGCTACTCTGGAATACACAGATGTCGATTAGTTGAATGGAAATGCTTAGAAACTAAATTATAGAGAGAGATTGAAAGGATTGAAAATATTGAAAATAATACAATGTCTCGGTTTTGATTTGTGGAGAATTCAGTGTGAAGTGAGCACCAAGAAAACGGTAAATGACAGACTTTCGTACCAATAGTCCCCGCTTCTCACTTCGTATAATCCTAATCCTATCACCTCCTCGATCAATGTTTACACCATAAACCCGTGTGGTCCATCTGACCTCTTTCTGTCATTCTCTCCGCAAAAAAGCAATTAGTCTTTTCGTGTCGGCTTCTCTTTCTCTCTGACCCATATCAACTGTAAAACAATTAATAAAGAAACGAGGAACAGAGATACTAATGAGAGCCACCCACTCAGTATCTTTAATCTTGCCGATATAAAATGCTCAAGGGATACGGTAGGTGTTTGAAATGAGAGAAGAGAAAGCGAGGAGATAGAAATGACATGAGGGAGAGGAGCGACCAATGAGAGATGAAATGTGGGCGGGGTTTAAGGGAGAGAAGAGATGATAGTTGTATTCATATAGTTAGAGTATTTGGAACGGTTTTAGATATATTTAATGTTGTTCTCGTGAAATAGGAAAATCTAGGTTTCGAACTGAGATTCTGAATACTTGTAGAACCTTGAGACCAGAAACTGACCAGTTTTCAAAAAGAATATTAGAATTTGAATCAGCCAGTTATAAGAATATAGTTTTCATTATTAATTACTGGATGATTTCCCACCTAACCTCTAGTAGACCTAATTAATCTCACATAGCCTCTCTGCTATTCTGTGGAACCTACTTTAGAACATATCTAACTTTAGAAGTGTTTCATAGAAGTCTGAAATTGGTGTATAAGTTCAAATCGTTCGTGCTTCTTGTTAAGGTTCTTAAAATCTATATTTTTGTAGTTGACAATTTTTTCTACGGGTTCTCTCTAAATAGTTATAGCGGATCGAAATTAGGTAACCAGGACAGGATTTCAGTTGATAATAGGGACCAAAGATTGATATTTTTGTGTTAAACAAATCTTTCCAAATGTTTTTGTGGTTGACACCTTTTGGTATGGGTTTTCTATAGAAAGAGATGGTAAATGGAAATGTAGGTCACAAGTTTAAATTTAAGTAAATAGGTTTTATTTTACCAACTGGAGCAAACTTCAGAGTCTATGTACAGAATGGATTATCAAGTTTAATGAGTACTTCAAAATCTGACAAATATCTTCGAGGTTTTTTATCCGATCAATTGTTGCCTGACGTCTAGGAGTGCCAGTCCATTAAAGTAAATGCGGTAGCTAGTTTTATAATATAAGTATTCAAATTACTAACAGTTTCAAGTAGTTTCTTTTAAAATCCGTATCCTTATTTCGAAAATTATGTAGTTGTCGTGGTGAGACCCTCTCTTTAGTGATCCTAGTCGTGGTTATACTCATTTGAAAGCTCTTGACTTGCAGAGTATGATGGTCATAGAATTTTTAGAATAGAGTGAAACTGAGCGAAGTTATGGTAGTTTTTTTTTTTCTCATAATCGGTCGAGTTAGAAAAATATTAACTAACGAAAGTTACAATGTCACAGTTTTCAGGCAAACTGTAATGTTGTAATGTTTCTATTATACAGCTATCCTATCCCAAAACCCACCAATCCTAAACTTTCCTTCCCAAATATCAAATGTTGCTCTTCTCTTCTCCTCCCTATAGATCACTGTCCCTATAGATGTTGTTTCACCCTTTCTTACTCTTTTTGACACCTTGCAGATTTATGAGTCGTCTCTCCCCTGCTCACTCTCGACTTTTTGTGTTTATTTTACACACTTTTCTGATGCTGTGTGTACCCTCATAATTCACGTTGGCTTTCTGCCTATTTTGTTTTTTTGGGTCGGGAGTGACTTCTCAGGAGACGGGAGAAACAAAAGTTGAATTTGGAAAGGGGAGAAAACTGACTAGATTCATTTTGAAATATAAATATAGGGACCTAAATTTTCAGACACTGCCTCTCATAAATTTCAGAGTTTCAGTATACTGGCGAGCCAAAATGAACCTACTAGACCAAAACCCTTGTATCTCGGTTCATTTTGACTGTAGGGAAATTTCAAGAACAGATTCAGAATCCTCATGAGTTCAGCTTTCCAATCATGTAAAGCATTTTTCGATAACTCAATTTTTGAACCCTAATGAATTTTATGAAGCCATTGTCAATTGGGGTGATCTCAATAGTTATAACAAGCAGTGTGAATTCAAAAATCTAAGATTCCAATTTCAAATTTTTTGGGAGTAAGTCAAAATGAATATCTATCTAACAATTGGGTTTGACAGTCAGTCCTGTTCAGTCCTGTTCAGTGGCAGGCACTTCTTCACGATTGTATACCTGCTACCTCGCATTTTCAGAAACGTATTTGATAATACGGGAAATTTGACTTATGATGAGCCACAATGAGCCACAATGCTATTAACGAGTTTTTAGGTTTTTCAGGTTTTTGAGATCTTTATCTGGATTTATCTGGATTTACAGCTTGCCTTAACTATGTACTCTTAACTTTTCTGAAGCGCTGGATCTTCAATTTCAGACTATTCCTCCGAGATGCAGTCTCAAAGACAGAAGTCCCTGATAATCAGAGGCCTAGAAACTCTAAACTATCCTATTCAGTAAAAAGCTCTAGAAAATTCTCTATCCATCTGTATAGATTTTGCTACAATTGGTTAAGTTGATAACGAGTTATAAGCCAAATTTTGAAATTCAAACCGGAAAAGAATCAATAGTCCGGTGACAAGCAACAATGTAAACTGATAACCGTTCTCCATATGTTTCATACTCTTCCTTCTAGAAATTTCTTTTCTCTCTCTCCCTCTCTCACCTACCGTAATCCCCTCCACCCCCCACCCCCTGGTGGTAGTTGAGTGTCAGTTGTGTTGTCTTCTCTATGTCGAAAATTGATCGGTGTCTTCTTCTTCGTCTTCGCCTCTGTCTTTGTAGGCTGATGCTGCTGGCGTTGGTTGCAACCAAATGTTTGGTATTTCTGTGTTTGTGTCGCAGGCATCGCATGATGACGAAGAGATGTCTCCAAAGAATTCCAGGGTGCTGGGGGGAGGCGAAGAATTCGGGCGAAATATGAGGGATCGGGAGGAATTTTGAAAATGAAATCTGGGGAGAATCTGGAAATGGATAAGAAGATGTACAGGGAAGAAGACGGGGTACACAGATTGGCCGTGAGGGAAGATTCAGGACATCCGGACATCTGGATACACCGGAAGACAAGAAGGAGGAATTCAAATGAGGGCTACTGAACACAAAAATAAGGACATCTGGAAATCTGGACACACAGACAGACAGACTCTCTCTATTCGAACAAAATTTAACCCAACCTGGACATCCGGGCAATCGGAAGAACAGACAGACATACAGTAGCGAGCATAAGTGAGCACCCCTTTATACTTTCATGTGTAACTCAGCTGAATCTTGTCCGTTTTGCATAAACTTTTTTTGAAAGATAGCTGAAATATCCAGTAATAAGAACATAAGTTGTTTGAAAAAGTTTTAGTTCTGATTTTTTTCGATAATTGATTTTTCCTGATTGTGATTTGAAAACTCAAAAAAAAACTTTATATTTTTCTCTTGAAGTTATTGAGTTTTTGATGTCAAAATGATGGAAAATGCTCAAATAAACAAAAAATTATGTTGAATTGATTTCTGAAACCTGGAGCATCGTGCCAGAGCTCCAGACGTCAAATGTAGTGTCCTCGGGAAAATCATCATAACTCACCAAAAATTGCTTCAAATCAGTCAAAACATGTACCAAAAGATGTGTCTTGAGTTTTTCTACAAGTCAACATTAAAAAGTAATAATTTTAGAAAAAATAATTTTTCAAATTTTTTTCACTCAAAAATTATTTTGTTCTCATTTTTTCTCATTTTTCGATATTTTTTGGGTATAAAATGAACACAATTTCCAAAAACTTTATACAAACTGTCTTTTCGCACATAATAAAACTTATGGATGTATTTCTTGTTCGTTTTATACCCAAAAAATATCGAAAATTGAGAAAAAATGAGAACAAAATAATTTTTGAGTGAAAAAAATTTGAAAAATTATTTTTTCTAAAATTATTACTTTTTAATGTTGACTTGTAGAAAAACTCAAGACACATCTTTTGGTACATGTTTTGACTGATTTGAAGCAATTTTTGGTGAGTTATGATGATTTTCCCGAGGACACTACATTTGACGTCTGGAGCTCTGGCACGATGCTCCAGGTTTCAGAAATCAATTCAACATAATTTTTTGCATATTTGAGCATTTTCCATCATTTTGGCATCAAAAACTCAATAACTTCAAGAGAAAAATAAAAAGTTTTTTTTCGAATTTTTAAATCACAATCAGGAAAAATCAATTATCGAAAAAAATCAGAACTAAAACTTTTTCAAAAAACTTATGTTCTTATTACTGGATATTTCAGCTATCTTTCAAAAAAAAGTTTATGCAAAACGGACACGATTCAGCTGAGTTACACATGAAAGTATAAAGGGGTGCTCACTTATGCTCGCTACTGTATAAATGTGAAATCCAAAGAGACACTGAAGGATTTAGAACATATTTGGGACATTGGAAGATTTGGACATCCGGAAATCGGGAAACTCAGACAGACATGGTTTTCTGAAATCCGCTTAAAATTTGGTTAGATTACCCGTCCAAACAGACAGATTTGGGACATCCGGACATTCGGATATATGGAACCACAGACAGACATGGCTTTGAAAACTCGGGGTTCTTCACAAAAGATAGTCGAAAAATACTAGTTGCTGGACATCGGGACACACAGAAAAATTTGTTGAAAAAACTTACTAAAACGTAGTTGTACAGACGGTCGTTTTTAGGACATCCGGGCATCCGGAGATTAGGACAGATAACCAGGAAAAGTGAGATTGCTCGAAGGGAAATCTAGACGAACATGAGTACAGACAGACAGACATCCGGATCGAAAGGTCTACAGATCGGACAAATTTGGACATCCGGATATGGGGACACACAGTTGGACAGGAATTTGAACACTCGAGTTACTCATTCAACATCAAAAACTTGAAATTGTTCGAACATCTGGACACAAATCAGCACAGATTGTCAGGCACTTGGACATCCGGACACGCCGGACACACATACAGACTATAAATCGGATAACGAACTGAACGAAAACTGAGTTTAACGAAGACTTCGCCGAAAATTGGAGCCTAAATGTTTTGTCTGGTGCGTCTATGACGCGTATTCAGTTTTCGACGCATGGGAATTCAGACAGACAGATGCCTGAAAATCAGGCGCACCTTTGACGCATTTTCAGTTTTCGGACATCCGGACATCCTTACCCACAGACAGACACCTCCTCATGAGGTCTTCTGATAAAATCTCGCTCAGTATCAATGCCCTCGCAAGGTGTCACCAACGCGAGAAAAAGAGATTTACGACTCCCCCTATCATAAACATTTATCGAATCGACAAATCACAGGAATCATTATATAATAAGACAAATTGGGGAGGGGTAAGGGGGAGATGAGATTAGTGAGTATATTACAGGAAAATATGAGATGGGGGAATACAATAAATGGGTGCATTAAAGTTTCAGTTAATTTTGAATCTGGAATCCTCCGTCGACGACGTGGAATACTTCAGAATCCGTCCACGGCTGAATGAGGTCATCTGAGTTGCAGCGTTCGAGCCAGGCGGGTTTCAAGACAGTACACGTGTTGGAGGCGATCGCTTGGGCGGTTTTGGGGTGGGTTGGTTTTGGAGCAGTGGCTATGCATAGTTGGGTAGAGGGCGCTGAAATTACAACAATCACTACAAACTACAATTTCCACATTCCCGTAGAATTGCAATTAAAATCATAGGTTGTAAATAAATCACCGCTCGGATTAAGCTTTTAAGATTATCCTCCTCGGTGTGACACCACTTCAATTGATGACTTACACCCAAATGACCAGCTGGTCAGAGTGAGAGGGGAAGAGGACAGATCAACACTTGTACTATTTATCATTGTCTTCTTCTTGGAAGAAATAAGCTAGAGGAGGAGGAGATATGGAGTTTGGAAATTTTTGGCATTCGGGGGATCAGAATTTCCTAAGATGAATTATGAGCCTTTTTTTTGTTCAGATTTTCAAAGTTAAGGAGAAATGTTCAGTAAAAACCACACTCATCAAAAATCGGGCCAGTCGGCCCGGATTCAGAAATGAGTACTCGTTTTTCAACAAAATTTTCTGAATTTTCGAAAATTTAGAGTAAAAGTGTTTAAATTTTCATACATATTCACTTTTGGTTGAATTTTTAATTTTTAGTCGAAGAATAATTTTTTCAAAGAAAAACATCAAAATTTCAATTCTTAATTTCGGCCCGATGACAAGTCTGGTAAAAATCCGTAAAGAGTGAAACTTCGAAAGTTTTTTGAATTCGAAATAGTCCGGAGTTTTCAATCTTATTCAGCACTTTCATTGTCGAAATTGCTGAAAATTCGAGAAAATTTTGAAATTCCTGAAAATTTTGCATATTTTTATAAGATTTGGAGATTTTTATCAAATTAGTACCAGTGTGGAACGGTTTTTTTCCGCCAGACACGATTCTTTTCCATTTATGGGAAAAAATGCCAAAATTGGTCAAAATACAGAAAAATAGTAAGCAAAACGCGTCAGAAGCACGTCACTGTCTGTCTGTCTGTGCATCTATCTGTCCATCCAGATGTCCTCTCCAAAACTCACTTATCCCCTTCACTACCACCGCATCGAAATGCTTCAGAATCTCTTCACACTTTCGTCGAATCGTCTCAGAAGTCCCTTGAAGGACAGCGACTTCGACACCAGACAAGCTGGATTCCAGTTTGGCGCGTTTCAGTCGGACAGGCGCGGCTAAAAATTTTCAGATTTTTTGATTTTCATATAGATAACATCTTCTAGTTTCCCACTTTGATGTATAGCTTTCCGAGTGATTTTCTCCACTTTCAGGGGGTCCGGTTTCTTCTCTTCGGCCTCTTCATCATCACTATCTCCCGCATTATCCCCCAGTTTGCAGTCTTGAACTTTCTGAAATTCAAACTTTCTCGAAATGCAATCGCGCTCCACCTCACCGTCGCATAATCCGAGAACTCTTCCCACGTGTTACATTGATCTACCGGCTTGTCAACTCTCCATTCTCTCATCACCGGATCCACTAATTTCCCATTTCTCACTCCATTCGATGTGATTTTTATGACTTGCCAGCGTTCGAAATCTATATATCCACCGTCTCCCTTGCTAATTCTATTCGGACGTTTCCCATAGAATGTGAGCTCTTCCGGAGCTTCTTCCAGAAGTTGTCCGCATTCAAATCCAATCGCTTCATGGGTTTCCCGTGTTAATCCATAAGAACACCCCAAACAAAGTCTAAATTTCCCCGATTTCTCATCGAACGCCGCGAATCTATAAAGCGTTTTTCCATTTCTTCCAGCTCTCGGATGAATCGCAACCAGTGCCAAATCCAGATCACAGTCCTTCGATGCAGAAGGTTTCAGCTTGAACCACCCGTTCGCCGCACTCCGTTGACCCTTCACATAGACACTATCCGCCCGCTTCACCACTATTCCCTCCTCGTTATTTTGCATGGCGACTTCGAAGAATTTCTGGATTTCTTCTCTGGAACTTTTCGAACATTTAAATTAAATTTCGAAAATTGCTGGATTACTTCCTACTAGCCTCCTCATATTTTGCCACAAAAATCGTATCCTCTCGCTCTTTTTTCAGCGGCGCAATTTTGAGCATTTCGAGTCTCTGATGAAGTGGAGCACCGAAGAATGGTTTGCCATTCAGATAGAGTAAATCGAATAGGACAACGGCTGGAATAATCGATAATTGATCAATTAATTATTAATTATTCCTACTCAATTGTTGATTATCATCTGGTTTGACGTGTCTGAAGGAGAGCACTTGTGCGTCGGATGTGGTGGATGCGTCGTTGTGGCGGCCTGAATTTTAAAAAATTAATATTTTTTATTATTGATAAAAACGTACAAAGCCGTTTAGTTTTCTTATCCCACAACATTAATTCACAATTAAAAATCGCCGATTCGCATTCTTTATTGAAAAATGAGTGAATACGACTCGAGAGTTTTCCGATTGCCAATGAGGAGTCACCGTATTCCTGCAAGATTTTTGTGTGTCCCGATGTCCGGATACTGGTTTTAAGACGACAAAAACCTGTTTTTTCGAGAAATTTCAGTGAAAAATTATGATTTTTGTTCCACTTTTTGAGTTTTTCGAAGCATTTTTCAATAAAATTAGAGTTGAAAAAGAACTTATTTAAAAATTTTATATCGGATCGTCCATTTTCAGTAAAACTTGGAAAGAAAATCGACAAAAGAAAATCGAAAACAGAGTAATGATTAATTTTTCTGATAATTTCTCAAAAAAAGTTTATTTTTATTTTTATTTTAAATCTGTTAACCGAAAAAAGCGTCAATAGAGCGCCAGGCACGATTGTTGTTATTTTCTGGAAAAAAAGTCAAAAATTCAGAAAAAAAAAACTCTTTCAATTCAGAATTATATTCCCGAAATTTACAAAAATCCCAGATCTTGACTAATTTTTCTTTACTCAAAAAAAAAGTTTTTTTCGAAAAATATTTGTACTTTTTTGGTAAAAACTGGTTGAAAATCGGTTGAACGAAAAAACGCGTCAATGGAGCGCCAGAACGCCAGACTCATTTACTGTCTGTATGTCCGTCTGTTCATCCCGATGTCTTCATTTTACTAACTTTTGAAAAGTCGTTATTATTCCTTGTAAACCATCGATACTCGTTGCCCTTCTTATGCAACAACACATTCTCCCCATCGAATTTCACTTGAAGGAAGAACTTGGGACCGCCGAATTTTTCTATCTGAAAAAACGCGTCAATGGAGCGCCAGACTTCTAACTATTACTCACACTCGCATACCAATCACCCCTCTTCTGTTTCTGAAGCAACATTGGAGTCCATATTTTGAATAAATGCTCATCTCCCTCTTCATCGATTTCCCCGCTTCCAGATTCCTCTTTTTCTACCAATTTCCCCTTTAAAACCGCTTTCAAATCATGAGTCTGATCCCAAATAGCACAAGCTGATGGGGAAACCCAATCGAGAATTTTGTTGCTTGGAGCGCCGAGAGCCGATTCAACGTTTCGGAGAATTATGTTGAAAATCCATTCCAGCTCGTCTTCCGAACACTTTTTCACTAGTTTCGACATTCTATCGCGCTCTAAAAATTAATTTTTAGAGCACTGGTTGATTTAACTACTATTCCCTACTTTTCTGATCATCCATCGGTCCTTCCGCCAAAAAATCCAGAAACTCGTTGAGCTCCGACACTTTTACAACTGCACTCTCATCATTTTCAGTTCGATACTCTTCTGAAATTTTCTCCGCCAGCTGGCGTGCCGCTTTTGTCGAATCTTTCGAGATTTCTGCCACGTAGTCTGCTCTGACGTCATGGAATGTCTTCGCTAGAAAACTCGCTAGTTTTGTTGGTCCCATGTCGAATTTTCGGAATCTTTCGTAATCGGACACAAAGAAACGGAGAATCGCTGTCATATCAGTCGGAGATTCACCTAGAAAATTGAGAATTCTATTGAAAAATATCCATAATTTTCGTAAATTATTACATGCTTGCTTCCACGCGTCGAAACTCTTCTGAAAATTCGCCTGTTTTGATTTCAGATTCGAAGTCCTTCCTATTTTGTTGAAGACGCCGACGATGTCGTCGAAGAGCACGTCGGCCGCCATTTTCGGCTCTTCAAAAAACATGATTTTTATTTATCGAATTATGACTTCTAAGCGGAATGAACGAGAGTATTTAACAATATGAAATATGCACAATGGGGGAAATTTTCGGAAAAATCAATAAAATTGTTCTGTTAAATCAGTTTTTCGTCGGTGGCTCTTCTCCTCCTTTCTTCTGCTCCACATGGCCACGACAATGTCCGGTTTCACAATCGGAATCCGAATCGGAGCTCGAGTCTTGCCAATTTTTTGGTTTCTTGTAAATGCAGCAGCACTTGCTCTTCTTTTTGCCCATTCCCTCGTTGTCGACCGTCTCGGTGGCCCATACAACATGACGACGTTCTGATGTTGATGGTTGTGGAGCGCTGAGATGAAGTACCAGATTCTCTTCTTGGGGTGGCGGCACGGTGACAGTAGTGGTGGTGGTGCTCGAAGCGGTTTGTTGTTGCGTGTGGCTCATTTTTCTGGGGAAATACACATAGAATCGGGAGAAAAAAGAATTAACCAATGGGACAATCGGAAAAAATAATCAAAAAGACGGGGATACAAGCTGAAAACATGAAAAACACATGACTGAATCGGGAATTGTCTAGAGAAAACAAAAATATCACAAGAAAGACTTTCCCGAGAGGAGTACACGGCCGTGGGTCTCGCACGGAATGGAAGAACAAACCAAATAATTCCGCGACCCTCTCTCCCCGTGTACTCCTCTCGGACGAAGTTGCGAAGAAGTAAATATTATTTTATATCGAAAATTTATGCTTTTCAACTACTCTCGATAGGCAAAAATCAAAAAAATGGCGCGGAATCTGCCCGCCGCTCTAGATTATTTGGGGTCAGAAGCCGAAGACTTCAATAAATCACAAAAT
The DNA here is from genome assembly GCA_002259235.3 of Caenorhabditis latens. Lineage (NCBI taxonomy): Eukaryota > Metazoa > Nematoda > Chromadorea > Rhabditida > Rhabditidae > Caenorhabditis > Caenorhabditis latens. The sequence continues at coordinate 4,110,075 of CM056094.1, forward strand.
TTATATCTAAAGCCGATGGCAGTCATCAAAATCACAGTGGTTCTACCAAGAGTTAGTTTTAATTAGAAAATCAGATTTTATCAGTTTTTCTCGCAATTTCAGATGACAATACCAGGTCAATCGATCTCAAATTGGGACCTAATGGAGAGATTGAAGCGAGCGATCGATCCGATTCAAATGGATTCCTGTAAAGTCAGAGAGAGTAACATAGACAGTGTGATATTCGAGGCGGAGCTTCTGTCGCTCGGAATTATGCAAAAAACAATGAAAATTCTCGATGGATTCTCAATGAAAGTCTCCGGATTCGCCGAGCCGTTGAAAGTGAAGACGAAAGAGGCGAAACTCGATTTTCCGAGTCGTCACGATTGGGATGTGTGGTTTATGAAAAATAAAATTAATGAGATGAAACCGGGAGAGCGTCCTGACACGGTCTATCTGGCAAAGATACCAGTGAAATGGTTTTGCGTGAGTTTTTTCAGAAAAAAAAGTTGAAATTAAACTAAATATATTCAGGACGGCTACAACGATCTTCCATCAGAACGACGTCTCCGTGTAGCTATGGAAGCGTTCGGCGCGGTTCGTGATGTAGATATCCCTATTTGTGACCCACTTCGTGCTCAAATGAATCCCAAAATCTCCGGAATTCAGCAAAAAGGATTTGGATTGGGACAGGTAACCCCATTTTCTAAATATCTTCTTTCAAAATTTTCATTGCAGGACGTGTTTTTCGAGGCATATGTACAGTATATGGAGTATAAAGGATTCGCCACGGCGATGGATTCACTTAGAAATAGAAAATGGGCAAAACGAATCGATGGGCGGTTCTTTCAGGCGTTGATAAAGGTATATTTTGGTAGGATTAGTTTAGAATTTTTTGTTTTTTTCCCCAAAAAACGATAAGAAAACGTATTAAAACTCAAAATTGCATATTCTCAATACCGCTGAAACGTCCATCGTGCCACTCTGCAGGTATTTTTCACCCAAATTCTCAAATTCCTGATCCTAATTCTGATTTTCCAGGTGGATTTCGATCGGTCACGTCATCTCAGCGAAGCGCAAATCGCGAAACGAGCCGAGGAGCGGCGACAGATTGAGACGGAACGGTTGCGGCAGGAGGAGGAAGAGTTGAATATCAAGTAACTGAATTTTTTAATAGAAAAAATAAAAACTATGATTTTTAGACGACAAGAAGAGCTGAAGGAAAAAGAAGAGATGGATGAAAAGAGCCGAAGAAGAGAAGATAGAGAAAGGAAACGGAGAGAAAGGGTAAGGACATCTGGATGTGTTGAGGGACGAACAGAATACTGAAAATCGCAGAAAAAGTTATTTTGTCTATGATTCAACTGTCCGTTGACTCAATTTCCCAAGTTCTATCGAAAAAAACGCGTCCCAGTCACGCCAGACACGTCTAAAATTGTCAAAACTGACAGAATTCGATTGAAAATTGTTAAAATGCGTCAAAGACACGCCAGACGGCTCGAAATTCGCAAAATCGGTCTCAGTGTTTTTGGTTTGAGAGACGCGTCTAAGGTACGCCAGACAGGTCGAAAACTGTCAAAAATGAGCAAATAAAAAACTCAAAATCATATTTCTAAGTCTAAAATCGATAAAATCACTCAATTTTTATCAGAAAACGCGTCCCAGACACGCCAGACACGTCTAAAATCGTCGAAACTGACAGAATTCGATTGAATATTGTTAAAATGCGTTAAAGACACGCCAGATGGCTCGAAATTGGAAAAATTGGTCTCAGTGTTTTTGGATTGAGAAACGCGTCTAAGGTACGCCAGACAGGTCGAAAACTGTCAAAAATGATATGAAAGTTGCAAAAATCACTGAATTTCTATCGGAAAAACGCGTCTCACTAGGGAAGGGCCTCGACTCGGTCTGGAGTTATGGGACGTGACCTATATCATTGGAAAGCTGAGAACACGCTGATTTCAAATATATATTCAGTTTTTGCCCTCGAGGCCTAGTATTCGAGAAAAACGGGGTCAAAGTTTGGACCCCTAACAAGTCATTACCTTACCGACGTGTTAAGAATGTCGGCAGCGTGGTGTAGGCGGTAGCAGAGTGGTCAATGCACAACCACTTTTTGGTTCAATTCCGTCCGGCAACCAATTTTTTTTGTTGATTTTTAAAACTTTTTTTCATCTCTTTGAACAGAGCTTTGAAAAAAACCACTTCCCGATCCAAAAAAAACTTAAAAAACCAAAAAAATTGGTTGCCGGACGGAATTGAACCAAAAAGTGGTTGTGCATTGACCACTCTGCTACCGCCTACACCACGCTGCCGACGTTTTTAACACGTCGGTAAGGTAATGACTTGTTAGGGGTCCAAACTTTGACCCCGTTTTTCTCGAATACCAGGCCTCGAGGGCAAAAACTGAATATATATTTGAAATCAGCGTGTTCTCAGCTTTCCAATGATATAGGTCACATCCCATAACTCCAGACCGAGTCGAGGCCCTTCCCTAGTCAGGCACGCCCAAAATCGACAAAACTGACAGAATTCGATTGAAAATTGTTAAAATGCGTCAAAGATACGCCAGAAGGCTCGAAATTTGCAAAAATGAGAAAATAAAAAACTCAAAATCAGTTTCTATCTCTAAAATTGCTAAAATTGTTTAATTTTTATCGGAAAAACGCGTTTCGGGAAATAATTTATGAACTTTTTTTTCAGAGAGAACAGGAGCGAATGGCTGAAGAAGAGAAGAAGCGTCTGGAGAAAGAGCGACTGGAAGCAGAGGAACGAGCTATGGCTAACCGTCGCCTCGAAGGTGTTCGTCTTCTAAAATTCCTATTGGAAAAAATTGAAGCTAGAGAGGAAAGACGGAAGAAGAAGGAGGAGGATAAGCTGAAAGAAGAGTTGAGTAAGATCAAAGAGCTTGCTGAGCAACCGGCTGAACAGGAAGACGCATTGAGACAAGCACTTTTGCAACAGAGAGAAATTCGGATGAGAGAACGGTTGAAGGATAAGATGAAGGCGTCCGGGAAGGAGAAGAAGGATGGGAAAAAGAAGGAGAAGAAGGAGAAAAAGAGCAAGAAGGAGAGGAGAAAGAGGAGCAATCGACATGATAGTGAGTGGATTAGATGAGGAAAATGATAGATTTTCAGAGGAAATAGGAATAAATCGGTGAAAATCGCGGAGAAACGCCCTCATAAAAACCCCAATTATATGTGAAAAAAGCAAATTTCGCACTGAAATTCAAATTTTTCACATTATTCCTGCAAACAGACAGAATTAAAAACATTTGGGACATGCGGACATTCGGACATAAGGAAACACAGACAGACATAGCTCTGAAAACTCGGGGTTCTCCCCATAACATAGTAGGAAAAGAAAGTTTTTTTTCATTCGGACATCCTGACATTAGTACAGATAGCCAGGAAAAGTATCGAGAACATGTGGACGTCGGGAGATTGCTCTGGACGAACAGGAGTACAGACAGACAGACATCCGGATTTACCAGTGTACAGATCGGACAAAATTTGGACATCCGGATATGAGGACACACAGTTAGACAGGAATTTGAACACTCGAGTTACCCATATCATCAAAAACCTGAAATTATCCGGACATCTAGACACGAACCTAGCGCGCCTGACGCGTATTCAGTTTATGACACATGGAAATCCAGACAGACAGATATCTGAGCGTCTGAAAACGGATTGAAGCCAATACTGAAATTCACCACATTTTATCCAAATTTTCCAAAATTTCTTCTATTCCAGCACCCTCCTCATCGTCCACCTCATCATCTGACGATACTTCCGATGATTCTGACTCTTCCACATCTTCATCTTCTGATTCTGACTCTCGTCGTCGTCGATACCGTCGGAAGCGACGAAGCGATGAGGGCAGCGACTCCAGAAGTCATCGACATCGTTCCCATTATCATCAGGAGAAAACGAGACGTCGTGGATCCTAACTTTGTGTGTATTTTTATTTTTTTGACTGGTACCTCTTTCACATTTTTTATCCCAAAGTGTTATATTTATTGTCCGTATCAATTAATTATTTATTTGAAAATCTCGCGAGAAAGAATCTCAATGAATCAATATATATATTGTCTGTTTCTATTGTCTTCTATCCCTTCTCTTCTCTCCTTTTTTGAACCGGTAAACACCACTAACTTCTTATCTTTTTTACTAATCTTTTCTTTTTTTTAATCCATTTTTTCGTTAATTTTCCTAATTTTAGTCCTATTTTTCAGAGATTCCACCCAATGGATCTCCGAACACGACTGGAAAATGCCACGGAACGGGCGGTGCTGTTCCAGATTATTAAGGATGTTGTTAATGTATCCATTCCACTGAAAATAATTTTTTTAACTTGAATTTTTTATTTCAGGATCCCACAAAATACAAAAATGTGGTTGAGGCATTCTGTGTGTCAATCGATTGTTTCAGCAAGTTTTTGACTGATAAAGAGGTAAAGATTGGGGATGATTAGCTCCGCCCATTTTTGGGCCACGCCTCTTTATCTGATTTAGCTAATGAAAGTGGATTTTTTCAAAGTTTTTCTGATTTTTAAAGTCGAAACCTAGAAAAAAGACACGATATCGAGACAGCCTGACAGAAATCTTTTAAAGTAATTTTTTCTTTCACTTTTTCAAGTGTTTTCTTTAAACATTCTGTGAAAATCACAAAAATCTCGGAAACATTCATGGAGACTGAAAAAAAGAGTAATTTCAGACATCCGTACCGGAGCGAGTGTAAGTTATTACAGACAGACAGACGGACATCCGGACACACAGAAAGACTTCTACAGGAATTTTAGCCTGAGAAAATTCACATTTTTGAAGACAAGAAACGCGTCAAAGGTGCACCAGACACCCTGCGGCGGACATCTGAATAGACAGACATTCGGAAAGAAAAATCGGAAAATTTATTGAGTTTCAACTTTTGAGTCGATAACTTGACTTTTTTCAAAATTTTTTTTCGAAAAATTCAAATTTTGATTCAAAACGGGCCGGACCGGGCCGGACCGGGCCGAATACTATCCCGATTTCAGACCAGCCCGGCCCGTGACAAGTCTGTTATTTCTATATTTTTCCAGTTCTTCACTGCACTCATCCCAGTTCTCGACACCCAATGCCCGATGAGATCAATCATTGGATTTTCGAGAAGCATGTCATTCGTAAGCTCAACGACTCATCAAACATCGTTTCGAGATGTGATGACAGTACTCCAATGGCTGAAATATGTTGTCCAAAAGTCATTGGTGTCACTGATTGTTGACAGTTTGAAGGCCAATGATTTGGATGGTAACAAACAATAATTATTGAAAAATTTTAAGTTTTATAATCCAGATGAAACTGTCCAAATGTATCGAGAATTCACGAATGCCTGCATGTATATCCCGGATAAAATCTCGAATTGTAGTGTGAAAGCGTTGACAGACGAGCATTTGAAGTATATTGAGTCGATTAAGTGGGACTTTAAGGTGATTTTTTGGGAGTTTTTGCTATAAATTGCTACTTTTTCCAGACAAATCTCGTCGAAGGAATCAAACAAGCGTCTCAAACTGCGCATGACAAAATGTCCGCCAAATCGATCGGTGGTCCCAACCTGAAAATTGTCGCCGAGTTGGTATCAGCTGGCAGAAACGTGGATATGGATGGAAAACGATCAATGATAGAAGTCATTATGAATTGGGTTGAATCATTGGAACCATTCGATGAACAATGGAGACAAATCATGCATCGATTGTTCCAAGAGCCAACTCAATTGGGGTATCAGGTTCAGGAGTCACTGATTACTACTGTATTCACGACGGCGAGAAGCGACAAGGCGTTGCAGGTATTCAGAATATCAGAGAATTAGGCCTGAAATTCTCAAACTTGTCAAGGATCGGGTTCTTGGCGCCAAGATTCAAATTTTTCGAGTTTTTTGAAAATTTTCGATTTGTTTCGCGAAAAAGTCAAATTTTCGACTGTCCTTCAGAATTAGAAAAAATCTGAAAATTCATCAGAAATTATCACATTTTCGATAAAAATTCTAAAAATTTCAAAAATTTTGAAATTTGGACTTTGGCGCCGAGTACCCGGGCCTTGACAAGTATTTATGTGAAATTCCTAGTTTTTGAATTCCAGCGTTGCATCGAAACCAGCCATTTGACTGGAACATTGAAGCGTGTTGTGATGGTGAAGCTGCCGTTCCAACGGATTCTCAAAATCAGAAGTATCAGAATTCTGGTGAATTTCATTCATAAGACCAGTGAGACCTTGGCTATTGAGTTGTTGGAGGTAAGCTCTATTGAAAATAAGTATGTTTATCAGTGGAGCGCGTTTACTATTGCTCATCAGGACAAGTTTGAATTTCCAGACTGCTCTGAAGCTGTGGAGTGACTCGAGCTTCGCCGCGAAGGCTCCAGAAGGACAGGAACGTCATCTCGTTCGGATGATTCTTCACTTGATTTATTTATTGACAAAGTGAGGAATCGGGAGCAAACATATATCTAAAATTCTCTTAAATTTCGTTCAAAACCGTCAAATTAGGCCAATTATTCGTTCGAAGTCGTCAAAAACTGTGTTCGTGGCGAGACCCAGAACACAATTTTGGTCTTTGTGCCTTTAATGTGGATTTACGGCGGGCTACTGTAATTTTTCCAATTTCGATCGAATTTCTCTGACTTTTTCCGGTTTTCAAGCCAAATTTCTGAAATTAATTAAAATTTCCGCGTTCAAACCAACAAAATTACAAATTTTAATTTCAGAAATGAGGAAACTTCTCGAAAAGTCGCGTGGAGAGACCTCTTACTCCTCTCAATGAACGGTGTCTACGGTCGAATGGAGATGCTTCCACTTCACATTCAAAGTGCTCTATTTCTCAACGAGACTCTCACAAAACTCGCCTTTGAGAATCTTCCCGAAGACATCGAAGAGACACCGCCGGTGCCGAAAACTGAAAATTTCAGTGAAAATAAGATGGGCGCCGCGTGGGTTGAAGAGATGAAAAATATTCGAGAGAACGGATTGGATGAGAGAAAAGGGAAGCCGAGTTATAAGAAGATGGTGGAGAATACAGGAAAGTCATCTGGAGATGAGGAATATGTGGAGAGGGTTGGAGAGCAGGAAGGAAAGTTTCGATTGTTCGATGAGGGTGGACGACCACCGGGAATGAATCTTCTAGCTGGTTTTTCTCTTCGGGAGCCATCAGCGCCTGATGGATCTGAAGAGGAAGCTTCAGATGACGAGGAAGACATCACCAATGCTCAACGTCTTCAGCAAGTTATAATTTTGAATGAGCCACGAGCAGCTCCAGCTCCGAATCCGAACGCTGGTGTGGACTCGGACGATGATGAGGATTTCCCGACGTATTCCGTGCCGGAGACTGAGAAAAAATTCCAGAAAATGGAGGTAGGAGAGGAGCCGAAACACCGCGTTGAGCCGCCTGCTTACATTGCGGACGCTTTCGAAATGTTGCTGGAAAAAGAGAAATATGAAGTTTTCGAAGCGGCTTTCTTTAGTTTGAAAAGTTTGATCGATCGGAGAGCTGTTGGATTCACACAAATTGCGGAGAAGCTGTTTGTGAGAGTGATATTTCTTCAGGTAGGATTTGGCGAAAATATTGATTTTAAAAAAACATTTAAAATTATTTTCAATCCGTTGAGTCCCGTTTTGCATTGAATTTATTTTGCGCACCGTCTAATTAGACCGATTTTAATTTCAATTCTGTTCAAACTTGATGAAAACGGTATTCGTGGTGAGACCCATGTCATATATTGGTCTTTGCGCCTTCAGTGTGGATTTACGGCTGGTTACTGTAACTTATGTCACATTTTTCAATTTTGATAGAATTTTCCCGACTTTCTTCGGTTTTCAAGCCAAAATTTCGCGCTCAAACCAACGAAACTACAAATTTTCATTTCAGAAATGTGGAAACTTCTCGACTTTTTTCGGTTTTCAAGCCAAAATTCTGAAAATTTCAATTTCTCTCCAATATATAAAAAATTCTCCATTCCAGAATGTGTTCGGCACCAAAAAGTTTGACGAAACTTGCGATGCGATCGCCGTTTCCTGCATCGTTCAACGCCCCGAAATCGTACCAGCTCTCGTTCGTCTCATCATCTCACCGGGACAAGGTATCCGATTCCAACAACGTCTCCTCCACTATATCCACATGGCCGCCGACGAAATGGGCGTGTTGGATCGTAGATGTGAAGAGTTCATAATGGCTCAAGAGAACACGATGTCGATGCATTTCACGTCATCCGGCGGTCCCCGAACTGCAGGAGGCAGTGAATATGCGAATCGAGCAGAAGGTCAGCCGATGATACCTGAATGGCAGCGAGTCATTGCGGCACGAGTATCTGCGAAGACTAGAAGAATTGGAACAACGAGACAACGTCCCGAAGCTGGAGTCGTCAATCGACTGGCCAAAGTGGCAAAGTATATGTTCTATCCGTTGCTGATTTTGCCACGTGGAGAGCATGCGAACTTGTTGGTAGGTTTTTCATAATCGATGATTCAACTGGCGCACCTTCGACGCATTTCGGATTAGGAAAACTGAGTTTTTAAGTTAGAAAAACTAATCAAAATACAGTTGTCTGGCGCACCATGGGCGCGTTTTGAACTATTTTCAGTGATTATGACCTCTGAATTCGGTTTTTTCTTAATTTTTTTCAAAAAAAACATGAAATTGCCGTCTGGCGTGCCTATAACGCGTATTCAGATAAAAGAAATATAAAAGGTCTGGCGTGCCTTTGACGCGTTTAAGTTCTGTTTTCTGCTTTTTCAGAGGTTGTCTGGAGCACGTTGGGCGCTTTTTGAAGTATTTTCAGTGGTTTTTTCCTAAATCAAGTTGCTGTAAATTTCATTTTGGCGCACCTCTAAAATCGGTTTTTTTAACGTTTCTCCCCACAGAAATAAGACAAAAAAAAGAAATTGCCGGCTGGCGTGCCTTTAACGCGTATTCAGATACCAGAAGTTGAAAAGGTCTGGCGTGCCTTTGACGCGCTTTAATTTCAGTTTTCTGATTTTTTAGAGGAAAAAATCTTAAAATCCATGTTTTTTCAGTCCACGAATTCTGATCTACTCGCCTACATCGTACTCGTCGCCTCGATGGTTTACGTGAGAAGTGGTGTGAACACGTCGATTCACACAATGTCACGGTAAGCATAGATTTGTTTGAATCTACCTAATTACTGCATATTTCAGAGAACTCATCACCTACGTGGCACCGTATCGATACTCGGAAAACGGGAAATTACGAGTCGCCTGTCTCGCGGCGCATCTCAATGTGATGGCACTTCTTCCTGGACATGTAAGGGAGCGCTCTATTGAGAACTTTTTGAAATTATCAATATATTCTTTAATTTCAGATCCTCGGCGACATATTCGATATGGAAGTGCGTCGTGAGTGGATGACGTGGTGTGAGGGCATCATGAGTGCCCAAATTGGTCCATGTGTCGAATGGGATATGGCTCATCAGCTGCTCGAACACCTTCTCGGTCACTTCCAAGAGTATCATCCCAGTGCACTCCTCACGCATTCCCAAAATTTCTCACTTTAAATTTATTCGCATTCTGTGATTTCCCCCGTTTCCTGTGTGTTTTCATTCCGTTTTCCTTGTGATTTTTGCCATATTTTCTCATCAATTTATTTATCGGCATAATAGCGAAAAACCCGTACTACACAATAATAACTTTCTTTTAATAGTCGACAAATTCTCAATTAGAAGACGTCCCAGATTCTGACGATTTCGCACGTCCTACATACAAATCGATTAGGTTGAGCTGAAAATTTGGAAATGTGCTCTATTGAACTTTTTTTCAACTCCCAACTCACCTTACTCGCATTCAAAACTCTCAAATGTGGCTCCATTCTCTGTGCTCCTACTCTTTGAACCAAAGCGACGAGCCCAAAAACTGCGCATTTTCTGACAGAAGATGACGTGGATTCATAGGCAGTGACAAAACACGGGGTCACGTCATCAACAATCATATGCAACTCATCAATATCAATATCCTGGAACATTCTGGTCAACATTTTCAGAATCAGAACGCCTCGCTGATCGTCGTCGTCTTGACTCAACACTCTTTTCGAGATCTGAACGATACGTGGCAGTGGAAGATGGGTGGCGAGGATTCGGAGACAGTCTTCCGCGGCGACACTCATCGTGTTGTCTTCTGAAGTGCACGCGCATTGGAGCACTTTTGAAATGGCGATTTCAGTGGAGTCGTGGAGTTTTGTCGCTTGCGCGGTGCACATTTTTTGGAGAATTCGAAGAGCGAGCTTCTTTCGAATGGATTGGGAGAAGGTGGAGAGGATCTGGAAATTTTACTTTTTTTTACTGAGTACAGTCCCCTTTTCACCGACTGGCGCTTCCCTAACTTTAGTGCAGAAGTAGCTCCAACGGTAGCATTTTGGCCTGTCACCCAAAGGGTTCCGGGTTCGACTCCACCCCTCATCATTAACTTTTTTCTTTTTTGCTTCCCCTCCCTCACACCAGGGTTGGGAAATCCCGGGCCCGGCCCGGTCGGCCCGGATTCAAAAATCGTGCATAATTTTTTCACATATTTTTTTCGAAATTTTCATTAAAAAAAGATCAAAATGCTCTAAAATTCTCATACACTTCAGTTTTTATCGATATTCCAAAACATAGTCGAAAATTCGACTTTTCTGCAAAAAAATTCAAAAAATTTCAAATTTCTACAGTAGCCGGGCCGACCGGGCCTACCGGGCCGGGCTGACGGGCTGACCGGGCCGGGCCGGGCCGGGCCGAGGAAAATTTTTCGGTCGGCCCGGCCCGGCCCGGCCCGGAATTTCCCAACCCTGCCTCACACCTACCTGATAAATAGAGTCCAGCAACTCATCGAAAAACTGATTCCAAAGTGTAAACGAGCCCTCACACATCATTCCATGCAGATTGGCCATCGACTCATTCAGTCTCTCCGGTCGATTGAAATCTCTCATCGCATCCAGTTGATTCCGAATGTAGGCGGCTTGTTCCACGTGGTTTTTGGCCAAATGAACAGTGGATTTTTTGTATTCGGATGAGGGGGTTTCCGTGGATTTTCTGGCGGATTCATAGGTGGAGAAGGTGGCTTTGACAGTGAGTGGTTTCTCGATTGGTGGCTCCTCTTTGTCGAGTGGACACGGTTTGTAGTTGTTGTTACTGTAACAGGAAGAAGGTAAAACATGAAAAGCACAAAGATAGAGAGAATGAGACGCAGAGAAGCAGACAGTCTAGCCTCTCTGCGTCTCTCCTCTCTAGTTCCAACTTTGAACGCTTATATCTCGATGGGTGTTGCTCGGATCGAAAGGTGATTCACTGATAAAATATAGCGAATTTCAAGTTCTTCAATTGTCTTGTTATAAGTTTTTGAGTACAATTAGTAGTTTTTGAGTAGAGACGCAGAGAAGCAGACACTCTCACCACTCTGCGTCTCTCGTCTCCTCTTCTTGACTTTGAACGCTTATATCTCCTTGGATAACACTCGAATCAAAAAGTTGACAACTGGTGGAATGTAGAGAATTTTAAGATCTACATTTCACTAGTTGTCAATTTTTGTCTAGTATCTGTGGTTTTTGAGATAAGCCCGTTAGCCCCCAAACCAACCTAAACTGAACGGCCTCTCTCTCCTTCTCCTTCTCCATCTGAATCTGTCTCTGAGTACTTTGTTGTTGTCCATTCAGCTGTAGAATCCGATAAGCCCAATCTCTGCATTCCGGAGGAAGGTCTCCGAAAATCATAGTGAAATCTGCAGCATTCAACGCGAATAGTGCACAGACAAGGCGTTCGCACGCCTAGAAATTTTCAATGAATGGTTGTTCAAGGGTACTGTAGTAACTCACCGGCATCAAAATCGCTCCAATTCTCGGGTCAAACATCCACGCAAACATTTTCCTAACCGCTGCCCGTGTATAAGGGGTATCCAGCTGTGTCTGCCTCTCCAAACATCTCGGATCCTCTGGCCAAATCTCCTCAAACAACAGACAAATGTACTCCAACAGAGCCAATCGGGATTTCGGAGCCAACAAGTGCACAGGGTCACACATAAAATCACAGACCGCTTTGAGTTGGGTGGAAGGGTCGAAAGTGGTCATGAACATTTTTTGGGTGGAGGACAGTGCTGACTTCACATTTGGCAACGAGTCAGTACCCATCTTGGCGAACAACTTGCCTAGAGCGAGTTTCAACCAGCCATCTAGTTTTTTGTAGTGACACTTTACAAATAGAGAGATTGTCTCCAGAATCGAGATGATAAGAGTGGTATTCCCTTCTGCCAGAAGACGTGAAAGAGTGTCTCCAATATTCTTGCACTCCAGTTGGTCCAGGTTACGGTCTAGCACAATTTGAGAGAGGCTAATCACTGCGTCTCGTTTCTCATTTATAGATGAGCTGGTGCACGCCTTCAGAATATGCTCGACACTTTGGTTGGAGCTTTGATTGACTCCGCCTCCGTTATTATTGTTGTACGCTCTCAACGGAGCATTCGACGGGGGCGGGGACACCTCTTTGGGTGGGGTCTTTCGAATCTCGCCGAGCAGGAATTCATCGTCCTCGTTGTTCTTGCTCAACTCGTCTTTCGCCAAATCCATTGCATTCTGGAGGTGACTTGCTTGTTCTTGAGTCAGGGAGGCCACGAATGAGGAGCTTCCGAGGTTCGAGGCGACTCGTTGGATGGGGGTCTGGTGGGTGGAAGTGGAGGGAGAGGAGGAGGACGACTTGTTGTTGTTATTGTTGTAGTGGTGGTGATGGGAGGTGGCTGAAATAGTTTTTGAAAGTTGTAAGAAATGCGTGGGGGGTCTGTATGTGTGTCTGTTTATGCGGATGTAAGGATCAAAGTTGAAACGCGCGTCCTGTCGCTTAGAAGGATTACAGGTCGTCATATTCAGCATCAGCTAGTCCAAACTTGTCTGCCTGTGCTTATGTTTTTCCGGATGTCCGGAACAGTGTAGCACCGTTTTTACAATTCACAGAAATCACCTTGAGAAATGGATCATTTCATTTTGGCAAAATTTTTGCAGATCAAAATAATGAGGTTTCGAACATTGATATTCGAAATCCCCCTTTTGAAGAATTGTACTTTGGTCTCACCACGAAAACTACAGTAGTCCAAAAATGAAAAGTGGTTTCATGCTTATAAAAAATGTCTAAATCTGTACCCTTTTCGAAAACTTGAAATTTCCAAGCCATGTCAAAAACTCAGACGCTTCATTTGTCTGTCTGTCGAGGTATCTGTTTGACCGGATGTCCCAAACTCCCTGAACATACCTCCAAACCCGTCACTTGGTGTCTTTGCTCTGCTCGGTGTGGTCGTCGATTGATGACCGTTTTGACCGTAACCACTTGATCTTACGGTAGCTGAAAGTACATTGTTTTAGATTAGTCGAATTTCAGAAACTTTAAAATATTAGACAAAACAGGCTACAATAAGTAAAACTCACAAAACGAAGTGGAAGTCGATGATTTCGGGAGCCTACTGTTAATCGGCATCGCAGTTGGTCTCGACGTTGTCTGTGGTTTCACGGCGATCGAAAGAACTTGTGATTTGTCGACTGCCGATGCGCTTCGCTGTGACAGGAACTCTGTAATCATCATTAGTTTTGTTGGTACATATCCTGTATAATTATCTCTCTTACTCTGACTAATATTCTGTTGATTCTGTTGCTGCTGCTGCTGCTTCTGATTATTATTGTCTCTGTCACTGTTCAAACTGGATGACGAGGAGGAGACGCCGTCGCGAAGCATTTTTTGTTTTGCCGGGTCTAGTTCCTGGAAACATAGGGAAAATTGGAGAGTGGATGCGTTGGACATCCGGATATTTAGAGTAATGAAGTTTCAAAAACCTAGTGGATCTGGACACAAAAGTAGCTACCGTATCACAGTAGATATGAAAGAATGATCGTCGTTCCAAAAACTACCGTAACCTTATCAGTTTAACTCAAAAATTTTTTAAATTAGTGTATCCAGAATCAACAGTTCCAGGTGCTAGAAATGAATGTAAAGATGAAAATTTTCCAAAAAAATTGCGACCAATTTCATCGGTTTCACGAAATCTACCGTACCTCAATCAGATTCCATCTCATTTGAATTTTTAGAATCAGGGTTAAGAGAACATGACATATTTAGATAGATTTCCAAGACTTGGGTCTTGTCACGAAAGTACGGTAGCTACAGTAAAAACAAAGTTACTAAAAATAGAGTACTTTGTCTGATTCGGTGCGACCCTATTGAACAAAAAGAATTTCAAATTCAGCCTGTTCGGGCGGTTCGGACAAGTATTAGCATGACACGTTTATTACAACCGCGCTCTACCGAAACCGAAGAAAATAGTGTCCGAAATTGAGAGACTCAGAGAAAAAGAGACATTTTTAATGGCATTTCGGTGGAGCGCAGTTGTAAGAACTGTTCCGAGCTAATATAAACAAGAAAATGCGGTAGTTACAAAAGTATAACGTCGCAAAAACGAAACTTAAATTTTCAGATTCAGCTCTTTTAGACAGTTTGAATGAATACAAAAGTTTTAATTTTTGAATAATTTTGTCTTACCACAAAAGTACGGTAGGTAGCTAGTAGAAAGTCAAATTAACTAAAAATGATTGTCAAATAAATTTTTTTTTTTGAAAAATTACGATCGTCACGTTTTCAAAATGTAATTTTTTAAACAAAAATGAGACCACGTACCCTAAATATCTGATCTGCGGCAGCTCCATGCAACTGTTCCAACTTTGCAAACGCCTTTCTTCCAGCCACTCTCGTCTCCCCATCCGCATCACAAATCGCGTTTTGAACGAGTTGAGACAACTGTTTCATGATGGGTTGTTTGGATTTCAGATCCCAGGAGGTGATGAGAGTCTCCAGGAGATTTGCAAGATGACGTCGTTGTTCTTTGGATTTTGAGTTTGTGATTTCAGAGAGGGTCGTGAAGATTTGACGGGATTGAATATTCTGAAAAATGGAACATCGCGGGTTGTTCATAGGTATCACATGTGATAATCTTGCAAACTACCACGTAACTCGCTTAAAACGCAAAGTCATGAGCTGAAAAATATACCAAAATGTAAATCTCGGCGAGTTCTATCTCTGTGACCTACTATGGGCCGGATGATAATGTTCCGCGGGCCGAGAGAAGGTTCCAAAAACTCGAAAATCGCGAAAAGCAATTCTAGCCCAACCTGCTGCACATTACCAAACCATAATTGTACGGAAAGATATTTTTCGAATTTTGGATTCCGGAATTCGGAACTGGAATGACAAAAAACTAGGAATTCGGAGGTTCGGAGTCCGATCAAGTCATTTTTTCGAGTGTTTTTGATGATAATTTATGACTAAATCTACTTTTATGGATCAAAATCTACTATAATCGCTTATTAAACTCAAAAACAATTAAAAGTTTTAATTTCTGGATTCCGGAAATCGGAAACTCAAAAACCGGAATCCGGAATCCGGAACCGGAATAAAATGTTCGAAATCCGGACTCCGGGACCGGATTCTTCAACTGTTACCGATCCACCATCCGGCTCATAGTAGGTCACAGAGATAGAACTCACCGAGATCAGCATTTCGATATATTTTTCAGCTCATAATATTGCGTTTTAAGGGAGTTACGAGCCGGCCCGTGTCGGCTCTTTCGAAAGTATTCAAAAAACTAACCTGCACAATAAAAACCGTGAGCGTCGCCGCACTCGACGCCATCACTTTCGTACTGACAGCAACTTGAGCCAAGGCAGCCGGCAGCACACATTCAGCAACATTTCTCACTTCCATTCCGAATGTTTCAAACAGAAAACTACACGTGATCGCCGCTTCCCGAACGATTTGAGATCTGAGGTCTCGAACCGAAAACTCCAATGAATCGGATAACTCGTTGATGAGTGAAATTAGAAGACGTCGGTCGATTGATTCATCAGAATTTATGACGACGGAGCGAATTAATTTCAGCTGGTTGGCACGTTTACTCCAGTCTTCGTTGGCGTTTCGCAACACGGAATTGGCGATTTCCAGTTTTTCACGGACGTCAGTGTTCGAGTAGATTGACTGGAAATTACTGAATTTTAGGACTAAAAAAAAGGGCGGAGCTTATTTTCAAGTCCTTCAGAATTAGATTTTTAGGCTACTCTCCATACTAGTCAAGGCCTGGGCCGGGCCTTGTCATAAAAATTGAGGTCCCAAAATTCAAATTTTTTGAATTTCACTTTTTGAAGCTGGGCCTTGACAAGTATGAATTTTCAGACATATCTTCAGGAGTTTTTAGATGTAACAAAAAGGGGCGGAGCTTATTTTTTTTGAATATTCAAGACTTAGATTACAGACTTAGACTTCAAGAGTTTTTAAAAAAATCTACTTGAAATTCTACATTGCAAAAAACTCACAATCTTGGGCACGGCCACAAATGACTTCCTAAAATCATCTAGTGTGATTGCACATTGCGCCGCCGGTGCACAACTGGAACTCCTATATCTTGACAGTGACATTCCAGCAGGTGCTCTCAACGAACTTCTCGCCAGGTCTCTTGATCTACCGCCAGAACCTCCAGATGAGGGTGACGGAAGAGATAGTGGAGAGGGAGTTGACATCAAGGGGGCAGGTGAAAGTGATGGAGCAGTCCTCGGTGGAGTGGATAGTCGAGCAGAGGAAGTGAATGAGGTTGTTGAGGCAGAAGGGTGAATGATTTTGGCGGGAGAACGGAGCGAACGACGGAGTAAAGAGTTCCGAGAGGGTAATTGTGTTTGAGTCGTTTCCATGGGGATCGCATGTTTCGGAGGGAGGTCTCCACGAGTCGCCACTGTTGATTCGTAGCGTTGGAGGAGGGTTGTCATTCTGGAATAGTCACTTTTTTATTGGGGAACAGTTGTGAATTCAAAAATTTCGGAATTTACAGATAATCTAACTAGGGAAGGTCATATGGCCGCTCTGGAGATATGGGTCTTGACCTATATCGTTGGAAAGCTGAAAAAACGCTGATTCCAAATGCATATTCAATGTTTGCCTTCCAGGCATGGTATTCGAGCAAAACGAGGTCAAAGTTTGGACCCCCTAACAAGTCATTACCTTCCTGACGTAGTCAGACATTTCCCGTCGATCAAGCCTAATTTTAAGTGGAAAGCTTGAAACTAGAGAAGCTGTGAAACCTTGAAGATACAGAAAATTTGAAAACGATCAGTTTTTTTTTCAAATAGTATTGAAATTTTAAAATATGATTTGAGAACATTTCAGTTGTTTGAATGAAGGTAGTGATGACTGGCTCCAGCCCGTTCAATTAAGATTTGGATTTATTTTTCTTGAATTTCGGGCTATACCACTTCAATCTCTCATAACTTTCTAAAGGAAGTTTATGCATAAAAGCTGTCAACTACAAAAATGATTAACAGAAAATATACTACAATTCTGTAGTTGATCACTTTTTGAAAACTTGAGAAGCTTCAGAGATACAGAAGGTCAAAAATCAAGAAAGTTATCGGAAAGTTGGTACAAATAAATGAATAAATGAAATTCATAATACCATCTATAATTTTGTAGCCGTCAACCCGGAAGAACTATAAAAAAGTCGTTGACTTCAAAAATAATTTCCGATATATTTCTACCAAGCTTGTCAAATTTTGGCTCGGCTCGGATTCAAGAAAAGGTACCTACTTTTTGACCTATTTTTTTGAATAAATATACATTTTACAACAACAAATCCAATTTCTTGATCCATTTTTGAGGTATTGTCAAAAGTTCGACAATAAATTCAAAAAAAATGTCAAAGTTTCATTCAAAATCCGGTTCAAAAAATTTTTGGGTTTCAAACTCCGGGCCAGGCCGGGAAAAATTCTGATTGCGGAACAGCCCGGCCGGTGAGAAGTTTTATTTTTACCATTTTAGTAGTTGACAACGTTTTCGATAGTTCATTAAAGATAGTGATTTAAAAAATAAAACCAGGGTACTCTACCTAATTTCCATTCCTAGGTACCCGAATAAATCTGATAACCAAAGAGAGAGAACAACACTTGAAACTATGTATTATGTCGAATGAACACTAAAATATGTAGAGCGTGAATGATTCTTCTCTCGGGGAGATTCTTCTATCTCTCCCTTTCCTATATTCATAATCTTCTTTCTCTACTTCTCTCCTTATCACACACTATTTCTTTCTCTCGATGACTTTTCGCGGATTCTGTTAAATGAATGCGCGAGAATTGTTTTATTCACTTTGCATAAGAACTCGTATAGTTGATGAGGAGAAAAGAGAGAAAAGATATGGGGATTACCGAAATTTTCGAAATGTATGGAATTTCTGAATGATGTCAGGTTGATAAGAGGGATCAGTTTTTCATAGGGAGAATTCTAGGCCGCGGGTTTTACCACAGAAAGCGAACAAAATCTCAAAAACCATTTTTGGGAAAAACCCTATTTCTTGGGACCATCAAAATAGTGAAAAATGTGATGACCAATAATTGTTCACTCTTCGAGTTTCTAGGCTACCAGTTTTTTTCCTGTGAAGGAGGTGACAGTTGATGAGAGATAACTCGATAATTGGTAAATGTGACGGCCTAGTTTTTTGGTTTTTTAGGTTTTCTAGGTCACCAAAAAAATGAAAAATTGGATGGCCTAGTTTTTTTTGTAGCTTCATTTAGTGGCCTACTATTTCCAGATTTCAAAATACCTTGTGGACTAGAAAACTAAATTCTGTCCGGACAAAACCCAAGTTTCTAGGTTAAGACGGCAAGGAGTTACAAGAGTAACGAAAGAGTGAGAGGGCGCAGACGACGAGAGTGTCTCGTCGTCTGCGCCCTCTCACTCTCTCACCACCCCGCGTAACTCAGCGTAAAGTGGTCCGATTTCAATGATTTTTTGTTTTTTGGAAAGCTGAGAACACGGGGAGCACAGTCATGTGAAAATAATTAAAAATAATTGTTGAACATTTGTTCCTCAAATTGTAAATTTTGAATTAGTCGGCTCCAAAAAAACTCACTTCTGCTCATTAATCAACCTTGTGCTCGCAATCTTTGCTATGACTGGCTTCCCACCGTACACCATCAAATCCACGAGACACGCCGTCGAGGCATCACGAACTTCAGAATTTGGGTCATTGGTTAGACGACAGAGTTGGGGAATCAGGGTGATGGCCTGTTGAATGACGAGGGCGAAGCTGGAAATGGGGAATTCAGAATCTGGTTTCAGAATTGAATCACGATAAAAATTAACCTCAGAATCCTGAATTCTGACTCACCTACTACTCAAAAACTCTCTCAAAATATTCAATGAGCCAACTTTGACCAGCCATTGCTTGTGCTCAAACCCAGTTCCTGGAACGCAGAGTCTGTCGAGAAGCATCTGAATATTTTAGTCTGTGAATGGGATGGTCTGATAATAAGATACCACCGGTGACGAGTTTTCCAGATAAGCAAGTTGTAGACACAAGTTGATTGCCATCTCACGGACTTGGACTTTTGCGTCGCCCATTCTGGAAATTAATTGAGATACAAATTTGACGAGGATATTGAGAAAAGTTTTGAGTTTTTGAGAAAATGCAAGACCTCGAAATTCGAAATTTTCAAAACTTTGGAATTTTTAACCTCCACAATTTCAAAAAACCGGTTCTCTGGATTTCTGTATTCCAGATTTTCAATGATCGAAATTCAAGAAATCCTAGTTTTTCAAACGTTCCAAATGTCCGTCTCACAGAAATGATTTTCGGAGATCAAACATTCTGTATTTTTGATTTTCAGAAATACATCAAATCTAGGATTTCAGGACTTCATATCATCAGAATATCCAAAATTCAAAATTATCAAAATTGTGGTTTTTCGAGGGTCTGAAAAGTGTATTCTCACAGTTAAGTAAGTTTTGAAATTCAGAAAATTCAGAAATTTAGAAACTCATAACTCAACATTTTTAGAACATTAAAAATTTCTGACTACCAGAGTAAAGAATCACAAAACTTCAAAAAATAGTAAATCTGAAACTCCATGATTCTTAAATTGTTCATTTTCAGAGACCTAGATCACACTTTTTCAGTTTTCAGACATTCAGGTTCACATAAAGTTCAAATTACGCAGTTTCAGATATTCAGAATTTTCAGGAATTACAATATTTTAGAACTTTTGAAAAGATTTTCAGAATTTTGCATATTCTAGAATCTTGAATTTCAAAACATTAGGATTCTGAAATCAGACATTCTAATTTTTCACAAACTCCAATGGAATTTGAGATTTTCAAAATTTCGAACATTCCAATTCTAAAATACCAAAACCACTCACCTCTCAATCAAAACCGACAACCTATCAAAATAATAACTGGCAAGGACTTCTGGGGACGTTCGGAGTGCGGCGTCCAATATTTCCAGACCGATTGTGGACACCTGGAATGGATAAATACGTTTTTAGTCGCTGTTGGTGTAGAAAATGGACACTGGCGTGCCTGTGGCGCTATTTATTGGATTTCATTGGGCTAAAATTCATTTAAATATGTAAATGAGTAAAACTACTTTGGTCACTGCAAAAAAATGTTGTCAGTGTAACTTTTTAAAGTGACCAAGAGCACGATGTAGAGAAATTTCTAACAGCAAGGGCGCTCTACTGAACTTCTGAGCAAGTGGACTGCAATAGAGCGAACTTGCAAATAAAAACTTTAATGATCAAATTGTTCTCCCGAAATAAATCAAAAACTGCTTATCACTCGGAATTCCAGAAATGTGGTGTTTCCCCACTGAAATGCTACTGATAACACAGTGACATACCTTAAAATTACTCCCAGTCAACCATCCGGACATGACGTCAAGAAAGTCATTGACCAACTTCGGGTGTGGCGACACTTTTCGCTGTGAGACCTCGTTCTGCAAAAACAAGATTTGGTGTGCAAACGCGCTCTATTGCCAACTGACCAATATCACATTTCCGAGCTTGAGCCGTTCCAGCGGATCCGCCGTGCTCTTTTGCAACAACACGTACAACCAGTTGGTGTCCATTCAGAAAACGGGCATTGTGTAAACCTGGAAGAGTTGAGTGGTAGATCAAAAGATGAGGGAGATTGAGAGACACAGAGAAACCATAATAAGGGACTACTTTCCGGCGAAAGACTTTTCTGGGCCACCGAAAATGTCAGTCAGCGGTGTCTAGCCATTCTTATCATATTCCCATATGAGTCATTCTTCCATAAAAAGGGGTGTCACAAATATATTCATAGAACACAATACGCATAAATGTGTTTTTTTTTGAAAATAGAATTGGGTCGTTTTTCGAAAATATGTAAATTCGTATTGTAACAATTTTTATACTAAACAAACCAATAACTTTTTGATGGCTACTGTAGGTTTATGAGCCTTTGAACACAAGAGAGAGCGCAGAGAAGCGAGAGTTTCTCACTTCTCTGCGTCTCTCTCCCCTTCTCTCTCTCCTTCTCTCCCGGATGCTGTGAGAGAGAAAACCGTTATATCTCGGAAACTAGAAAAGTTATCAAAAAGTTGTCAACTGCAAAAATGTAGAAAATTTTACGAAAAGTAACTTTGTAGTTGACAACTTTTTGACAGAAGTTTTCCCTAGAAAGTTATAAAGCGTGGAAACAGTAGAACTTTAAAGAGTAGTAACTTGCCAGGGGGAGCTTGTACAATAAAGTTGTAAACTTTGAAAATGTTTATAATGAAACTTTGAACAACTTTGTAGTTGACACATTTGTGATAGTTGTTCAGCTATTAGAGATATGGCAGACGGAGAGAAGTCACGCATCATAGCTTCTTTGCACTCTCTCCTGTCATAAGCTATCTTTAAAGGCAAATATCTCAAAAACAAAAACAGCTATCAAAAAGTTGTCAACTACAAAAATGATCACTACAAAATTTCAAACAAATTTACAGTTAATATAATTTTGAAATCTCTGCTCGGTCTAGAGATAAGCTCTATTTAAAATCCTATATCTCAAAAACTAGAAGAGCTATCAAAAAGTTGTCAACTATAAAAATAAAGATCAAGACTTTATTCATATAAAAATAGTAAAAACTAAGAAGTAGGACTATGAGCAGCGCCATGGTGGGAGCGTGAAGTGAGGGAATTTTCGGGAGCCAAATTGGGAGAATGACAAAGGAAAAAGGGAAATTGTCAAGTCATGACGTCATATAAATGAAGCATGACCTTAAAATGGAGATGATGAAAATAAATAATCGTCTTAAGGAAAACTTCCAGAAACATCAATAAATGTGTACATCATAAGGGGACAGGTGTGTTGGAAGAGAGAGTGCAAAAAATGGTCGTATGCAGTGGCGCCTAATCCATTCAGTCAACTAGAGGCAGCAGAGACGAACAGCTATTCGTTTTCTTATTCTTTTCCGACGGTTAGGCGTCACCCCTCCGGAGAGAAAGAGGCGCCTATCTCCCTCTCTCTCTCTGTTTCTCTCTCTCGTTTTCTGATTTCACAGGTTTCACTCATTTTCCACAAAGTCGCATGGCAAACATAGCGGTGTGGGCACCCTTTGACGGTCGGAAGAGAAGGGAAGGAGAAGCAGAAAAGTGTCAGAGAGAGATAGGTAAACTAAGAAGGAGAAGAATTTTGCATAATTTCTTCGAGTGAAAGTGAGTTGAAATGGTTTAAATAGCGGGAGGTGGAAGGACAAGGGCAAAAGAGGAAGGAATAGTGGCGTGAGTTGACAGGGAAAAAAGGAAAGTCAAAAATACAGTCTGTCTGTGTTTCCAGATGTCCTGATGTCTATTCAACTACTTGACGTATTGCTTAACATCATACGTCTGAAGACCTGGCTTCAAAAAATAACAAATTTTTTCAAAATTTTTTTCGGCATTTTTAAATTTTTGATGATTTTTTAGAATTTCTTCTAGTTAGATTTCAATCATAGTCGAAAATTTGACTTTTTCGTAAAAAAAATCGAAAAAATGGAACTTTGAATTTGGCGCCAATTAACCGGCCGGATGTCCACATCTCTTGAAAAATCGAGAATATCTATGTGTCCAAATGCCACATAGATAACTCGTCGAAGGCACGCCAGACAGCTCAAACTAGTTGTTCGCATCTGTGTGTCCGGAGGTCCGGATTTCCGTGTTTCTATTTTTGTGCTATTTAATGAAAATGACAGTTTATTCAAATGTCCGGATGTCTGTCTGTTTGTCTGAATGTCCAGATGTCCAATTGTGTATCCTGATGTCCAAATGTCTGCTGGTCAATCTGAGCTTGCCTACATCCGAACGGTCTTATTCAAACATTTTCTCACTTCATCAAAAAACGCGTCCAAAGCGCGCCAGAATTTAAAATCTGGAGCATTTCCAAACGTAAAAACTAGAAAAATTTACTCATTTTCACAGAAACACGTTCCGAATGACTGAAAAACGCGCCAAAGGTGCACCAGACCAACTTCTCTTGTCTTTGCTACAGTACCCTGATACCCCCAGACCACCCTGAATCTCAATTTCCTTATGATATTTTCTCACAAAATTCACGACGCCACCCATAGTGAAAGTGAGTATAAAACGGATGAGTCATCTCCATCTCTCGATTAGAATGGATTCAATTGTAGCAAGAGAGAGAGAGAAAAAATGAAGAAAAGAGGGGGAGAAGAAGTAATGTTTGTGTTGTCAATCGGTGTTTTGTGTCTCTTCTCTTTTTTTGTGTATGAGTTGTTTGGGTAAGTGTGTACGAACGGACGGACGAGTGATAGGGAGTGATAGTAGGGGAGGTAGTAGCGGAGAGGAGAGAGAGCAACAAAAATGAAGATAAGGAAGAGTCTTGTTGCAATGGATACTTCTGGAGATCAAAAAGTTAGGGAGGGTACAGTAATCCATTGGCTACAGTAACCAGGGGATACCGTACCACAGCTCACAGGAAGTTATGAAAAAAGCGTTCTGGTTCTATGACTCTCGATGTGGCCTAGAAAACCAAACAGTGCAAAACCTAGGCCATCTATGAATAATTGAAAACACAGTATGTGAAAAATAGAAATTTCACAGTTTCAATCGTTTCAGATCACTTACAAAAGTGACAATCGAACAATCCCCCCAGAGAAGAAGAATTTCAGTGTTACACTAGGCTCCGCCCACTTACACCTTTTCTGTTTCGAAAAATGGGCGGTCTCTTCTGATTTTCAACAATATAGGTATGAATGGAAAGCGAAATCAAATGTCAAAAATGCATGAATTTTTTCGAAACTACCATTTTCAGAATGGGAATTGGAATCGCATTCTCGATCAATTTTAGCACTTTCTTTACTGGTCGACAAGTTAAAATATATTGCTCGATAGCTGAAATTGTGAAGATTTAGAATATGTGTTCAAATTTCAGCTAGAACCAGAATGAATCAAATTACAAGTGATTTGGTTTGAAAAACTGTGTCGAGTTTTAGTCCCCATGGTTCCAGAGAGCATATCTCAAAAACTGAAAGAGCTATCAAAAAGCTGTCAACTACAAAAATGATCCTTATAAAATTACCTACATTTTCATAGTTGACCATGTTTTGATAAGTTCAACAGTTTCGCAGATACAACAGTACAAACACACCAGATGGTTGCATTCCCGTCCTCAACGACAACGATATTTGAAGAAGTTTATCTCAATAACCAGAAAAGATATACAAAAGTTGTCAATTACAAAAAAGATCATCCTGAAATCATCCACCTTTTTATGGTTGGCCATGTTTTGATAGCACGTCAAGCTTCAAAGTTATAAAAACGTGAACATCATAGCCGGTTTGCTCGGTCCTCTTCAATATAGGTCGTGGGTTTGAAGACGCATATATCAAAAACTGAAAGAGCTAGCAAAAAATTGTCAACTACAAAAATGATCCTCATAAAATTTGCTATATTTTTGTAGTTGGTATTTTTTAAATAACTGCAGAAGGTTTTGAGATACAACAGTACAAACACGACAGTCGGGTTTCTGCGCGCTCGTGATTAACAAGACCGATATTTAAGGATGCATATCTCAAAAACTACAAAAGTTGTCTGAAAATTGCTAACTACAAAACTGTTTTCCATGATGTTTTCTACATTTTTGTAGTTAATTACTTTTCGATAGCTTATCTGAAGGCAGAGATATGGCAAAGCAAACACCCTAGTATGTAGGTCAATCTTAAAAGGTGTCTATCCTAAAAACTACGGAAGCTTTAAAAGGTCAGCAACCGCTAAACTGACTAGTTTCATGCAAAAAATTTTAAATTTGAACAACAATCTCAAAAGATTCTCGAAATTTAGTTAAAAGTCAAAACGCTCGAAAAATTCGAAAAGTTCTGGAATCAACGCTCTCTTCCATTTCTCTATTTGGAGATGGAAAAACCAATAAAAATCGTCGTTTCCTTTTTTCTCACCGCCTTTCCTATATTTTATCACTTTTTCTCTTTTTCCAAAAATAAGCAAAATTGTGTCATGATCTTCCTAAGAAACAATAAGCGTTTCTCGAAGAACACTAACACATTCAATCTTCAATTTTACCCGATTTTTGATGGAAAAGAAGCGAGCGATTAAATAAATTTGAAGGGTCATTAAAGAGGGGGGTTTGAATTGAATGACGATTGAAAATGGAGGGAGGAAGGCATGGAATTGTAATTTCTTTTTGTACACGGGGAGGTCAGACACGGTGGTGTCTTCTGAATTTATGTGGAGGAGACGGAATGGCAAACATTACGTATGATGGGATTGCTTTGGAACCGAAAAGGAAAAGTGGGATGGAAAGTGCGCTCTGATGATAAAAAGGAAGAGGGTGGGGAGACGCAGAGAAGCGAGAGTGTCTAACTTCTCTCGGTCTCTGGGCCTCTATTTGCACGGCACGCTTCTTACAACCGCGCTCTAACGGAATCGAAGAAAACTGTGTGCGAAAATGAGAGACTCAGAGAAAAAGAGACATTTTCCCAGGGAATTTCGATGGAGCGCAGTTGTAAGAACTGTGCCGAGCTAATAGATTCTTTTGCACACGCCACTCAATCAACCTACTAATGAGGTAGAAAGTGTGCTCTAATGATAAAAAGGAAATAACGAGGAAAGTGGAGAGACGCAGAGAAGCGAGAGTGTATAGCTCTCTGGGTCTCTTATCTCTAATTTTCTTATTAGAGCGATATTGCTTGTCTTAGATATTCAGGTTTTTGGAGAAACTGGTGGCCTAGAAAAACAAATATCAGAAAAAAACTAGTCCATCACAACAGTTTAACCATCAACTCGAAATGTTTGCGATGGCCTAGAAATCCACATTTCATAAAATTAGGTCATTTTCAGAAACTTCGATCATTTTTGAGCTGTTATTCTAGGTCATGTCAAGATGGTGGCCCAGAAAACCAACTGGACTAGAAAACCCGTATCATAAAGAGTTAGGCCATCAGAAAACTGGGCCGCGATTCAAGATAACCTAGAAATCTAAGATTTGGGAAGTTAGGCCACCGAGAATCAGGTCCATTCTCAATACTTGGAAAGCTAGGCCATGCAGAAACTGATGAAGATGGATGATGGCCTAGAAATCCACATTTGTGAAGTTAGGCCATCTTTCTTAGGCTACGGTAGCTATGACCTAGAAACCCAAACACTTAAAAACCTCGGTCACCAAAAAAACCATAAAAATGCAAAGCCTAATGGAATAGAAAAGAGGGAAATGAACTCAACCCCAATTCACAAAAAACATATGTCATAACGAGATAAAACGTTTTTTGTCGGTCCCCTCCGACACGAAAGACATGTGTTTCGAAAAAATGGAAAATGAGTGAGAAACCTCAGGAAATTTGGTGGACAGAAAGTTCTGTGCTAGACAAGAGAGAGAGAGTGAGAGAGGGAAAAGAAACGAAGAGAATGCACATATAAGTCTATTATCAGGAGGTGGTATGGCGCCGATTCGGGAGGGAAATAGCAAAAGAAAATATTTTTTCAAAAAAAAAATTGATGGAGAAAACATGTGGAGGAGGGTGAACTTAAAGAAGTGAGGAAGGATTTAATGGTTCAGTGAGCGTTGTTCCCGGGAAAAGAGGAAAATCCGGAAATTGTGTCATGACTTTCGGTCCGTGACGAATAAAAAAAATAACCAAAAAGGACTAAAAAAGAAAAGAAAAAATGTTGACCACCACTAAAACCCGAACCAGCATCACTCAGATTTTTCAACAAAACCGCAACCGACTGCGCCATGCGTGCAAAAGTTAAATGAGGTGGTGGCCGTATAAGAATAGGGTGAAAAGCGGAGCCTCGGTATTTTCAAGCTAAAAACAGTTGATCCAACTCAAAAAAATCGGGAGAAAAACGGAAAAACGCTCGGAACTCGTCAAGAAACATTCACCATTCGTTAACGGGTAGTGAAGAATTACACTGAGAGGGCACCCACTCTCCCTTTCGACCTCTCTATCTCATATTTTCATTTGACAATTTTCTTCTTGAGCCGAAGGAGAAACGTCAAAAAATCTTCTGCAGAAAAGAGGATATCCTGTCATCATTACTGCCGACAACGGGGCTCCGGGCTCCAGGCTCCGATGGCTCATCAACAATCTTTGAAACGTTTTTTGAAGGGGGCTCAATTTATGAATGATCTATTTTTCTGAATTTCAAAGATAAAGAGACAACGAAAAGGACATAAATTAGTAACACATCGGAAAACTGGAATCACAGTGAGCAGGAAGTTAGCGGTGTCGTCGATCACGATCTCTGTCTCTATCTCTGTCACGTCTGTCCCGATCTCTCGAACGATCTCTATCTCTGGATCGGTCCCTTGAGCGATCCCGGTCTCTCGAACGATCCCGACGACCTCTGTCACGATCACGATCTCGGTCACGGTCACGGCGGTCACGGTCACGAGAGGAGGAGTGACTTCTGAAAAAAAGGAATAGTAATCTGGACAAGCAGAATCAAAACCTACCTCTTCCTCTTTTTCTCCTTCTTCTCACTTCTCCTTTCATCACTCTTTTTCCTCGAATTCCCTTCTCCACTCTTCAGAATCTTCTCCACATTCTCCATCTCCGTCCTTCTGAATTCATCGACTTTTCGTCGCGTATCCGGATCTCGATTCTTCTCCAAATCCTCCTGTAGTGCCAGTGCCCGTACTTCCACATCTCTCTTCAGTTTCCGCCGTTTCTCTTCATTCGGATCAGAGACAAGAAGACTCGTAGCTGAAGTCTCTTTGATTTCTCCCGGCGAGAGACTGTCACGTTGTGCGGATTCTGAATGCACGTCATCTGTAATCATGACGCCATCGATATCTTCGTCGTCCTCATCGTTCGATTTGCGACCATCGCGTTCCCATTTCGAAGAGAATATCGGGGAGTTGTCACGTGGGCGGCTCTGAAAATTAGGAGTTTCGGTCTGAAAAATACTAAAAATTTACCTCAACTGGCTTAAATTTGCCTGGCATTTCCTTAGCTGAAGTCGATGGACCCGCCACCTCTTCCAACGGAACGCCATCTATATCATCCTCGTCATCATAAAGTGACACCTTCTTCTGATCCCTTTCATCCAGCGGCATTCCATCCAAATCCTCTTCCTCCTCATCGTCTTCTTCCGGCTCTTTTTCTTCAGATTTCCCTTTTCCGTATTCAACAAGTCCCAAAAATATGTTCTGATTCATTATCAATTTCTCCGTCGGATACAAAGCGACATCGTCGAAATGACGGAAAACATTCATAACTCTCTGCTTGAATTGATCCATTTTTATTCTCGACGGAATCGATTGATATGTTTTGCCAAGAGCGACGAAAATCTTCTCGAAGATGGCTTCGAAGTGAGATCTGTAGAGACTGGCGTCACGGATGGCCTTCTGAACACAATTGGAGAGAATGTCGTTGATCAAGTATAATCTGGAAGAGAAATATTGAATAAAAGACGTTTTTGAAGAAAAAATTGAGTAATTTGTCACAAACCTTGCAATTTTCCGATGAAGAGGAGTCTCATCTAGTTGAAGACTTTCCAGTAGACATTCCGAGATTTCCTTTGCATACTTTGCATTTTCTATACACCAAACCATCGCCGCACCGATCGAAGCTTTTTCTGGAGTCAGTTCTCTTATCAGAATCTCCAACTTGTCTCTTCGTTTATCCGACATTCGATTCTTCCTCTTTTTCTCCAATTTCTCTTTTCTCTTCCTCTCTTTTTCTTCATCCCTCTTCCTTCTTCTCTCCTCCCGTTCCTCATCCGAATCATAGTGTTTCTTTGGCTTCTCACCACCACGACGCTGTCCGCCATCTCTCACTTTCATCCATTTATCTGGATAGGTTTTCAGACAATTCATATGGTATAACTCTTTCGGCATAGCCTCTCGCAATTCATTTATCGGGTACGGTGGGATCCACCACGGTCCGTTGATGAACATTCTGAATGGGATACGACGCCATTCTTGAAGGGTGTCGCCTTGCAAAAGTGAATAAATCCTCCATCGATAATAGACGTGGAGTGCACAAGTGTTATCCCAAAGGAATTGAAACATTGGATTTTGGAATTCGGATGCGCAGACCATTGCTTCGAATTGTGGTCCCTCGGTCACCACGTACACCGCCATTCGATCCATTACTCTCACCAGCTTCCGATCCGGTGGAATCACCACTCTCACCACTGAATTTTTCATCAATTCACTGAAATCATCGTATCCATACTGTCCTTTGATAGGCAAGGCGTGCATCGGCGGGTAAGTTTCATATTTCGCCAGGAATTTCTTGGCTAACGAAGGATCCGGTTGAGCATTGAATGGCAATCCGCTAAGATTATCGGGGTGTTGTAGATCGATGAGCACTGGGGGTGTATAGTAAGGAGTCGTTGGGATTTGTACGGGTCTGGCGAATGCAAATCGAATCGGCTCGTTTCTGATGATAATCACTCTTACTTCAGCCATAAATCTATCGACATCAGCTCTCGACATAAACGCGACAAATGCACAGATATGTGGGCGTCGACGCTCTTCCTCACTTCTCGGATACAGAATTTTCAGCGCTGCTAGCGGACCGAATGAGCCAAATGTGAAGAGCAAATCGTCTTCCGTTACGGAATGTGGAATATTCGAAACGTAAACGTTTGTGGTGTACGGGTCATCGTCGAATTCACTGGATCCTTGGAATCCACGCTCCACAGTTGGCGCCAACCTCTCCACGACGGCCTGGTCCATACCGACTCGCTCGAGATGCTGCCGGAGATCTTTCCGCTTCTCACGGTCTTCTTGTACTCTGAAATTCAACAAATGGGTGAAAATTTTCAAAGTTTTGAACTGAATACCTTTGGAGTTCATTCTTGAAAATCTCCATCTGACTAACTTTCGGTTTGTCTTGCTTGGCTTTCAAGCTACCCGGTTTCGGTGGTCTTTGAAACGGTTTTGTGTTTGGAAGCACCACTTTTGGCACTTCGGATATCTTTTTGCTTCGCGCGGCGTCCTCCAGCATTCTTCTGGCCTGAAATTCAACAATATTGAGTTGAAACCTTCTCGGAATGCAGGAATTACCTTCGCTGCAGCCAACTTCTTCGCCTCGTCGAGATCTTTTGAGCCAACACTTTGAGAAATGTTCATTTTGAATTTGGGTGCGTACAAACTTCCTTCGCCGCCAGAACTTGCTGAACTTATTTAAATTTGTGTGATTGATTCATGAACAGAATCAATAATTACTGCTTTTATTCCCTTCCACAACATTTCCTCTCAGAAAAGATTTTGGTTGAGCCGCTGATGAGGATTGTCCGAATTCTGCCTGGAACTCCAGCAACGCGTCGTTCAGCTTCGCTTCCTCGTCGTCTGCTGTCTGAAAATCACTCATTATTACTATTTTTGAACGCGAATTGACAGCATTCAATTCTAGCTTACCTTTTTCCGCTTTTTCGCCCATTCCATACTCATTTTGTCGTGTAAAAAATGCTGAATAAAAATATTTCTTGCAAATTTTTCGTTCTCCAAGAGTGCGCCAACACGGATCCAGAATTACGCAAACAAATTTGCTGGCGCGTTTCTCGTTTTCGCCGCGAAATTCGAAAAATAATTTTTATGGATAGGGGTTTTGGGCAAAAAATATAAAAATTTGGAGGAATTGCAGAAAGTTTTCTGAAAAAGAAATATGAAACTATTTGATTTTTGCAATTCCCAGTCCGTCTCCCATTTCTACATCTTTAGTTGAGGTGAGTTGAATCACTGAAACATTTTCTAAAATTCTCTTCATTTCTAAGGGTTACATATTGATATTGAAGTATTCTGACCGAACACAAACACCAAACGTATCAGTGAAGTTCTCACAATTTTTAATTCAAAGCCAGATGTTTTCATAATTAAATATTTTAGACACAACCTTCACTTTTTGTGATCTATAGGACCGTCTGACATCTGAATACTTATTTCTGCCTGATTATTTTGTTCTAGACATTCAGTTTCTATCTAGTTTTGTGAATTTGTTTATTTTAAAAATAATTTTGAAACGAGGCGTTCCAGAAGAAGTTGAATAAGCCATTTTCAAATATAAAAACTATTTAAAAAATTCTTTTGAATGCATTTATAGTATTTAATCCTTCTGTTCATTACTTTTTCGAACGTTTTTTTCTTTAAAAAATCTGAAACTCTAGAAAAACTATTATTCGAACTCCCGCCCATAAGCTTGGTCCGTTGACTGAGTATTCAACGTTTACGTGTTATGGGTACGCAGCGAAATGCCTCCTTCGCACCCGTCGTCCCGCAGCCGTTTGGGCCTACACTCGTCGCTGTGTCGATCGTGTCGCTTCTCTTTTCGATTTCTCTCGCCGCTCTCCTCGTTTCTTCGTACAATTTCGCCTTCGCCTTCAACCTCTTTTTCGTCGTTCGCCACGTGTTTCGCTGTGTGTTTCATGCGTGAAGGTTGAAGAGTTTTAGGCGTCGAGAGCAGTGACTAGTGATTAGAAAATTTTGCGCATTGAAATCCCCGCGGTTTTTGAGTAGTTTTGTTGATTTGCTGCAAATTTTTAGGAACTCGCACCGCTTTTGCACCCAAAATTGAGGTTTTGATCCATTTTGACTGCGTTTCGCATAGTTCTGGAGATTTTTATTATTTTTCTTAATGCAAATCTTGAAAAATTCGGTCGTTCGTCAGTTTTTCATTGATCTAGAACGAAATTAGTTAATGCTCGCATAACTTTTCATTTTCAGGCGCTTATAGCCTTATTTTCTCGCCTCGTTGCCTGGAAAATCGAGACTTTCGGCTTCTTTCTCATTCTTTCTATAAAATCATCTGCCAGCGCTCTAAACTTTGCCACTACTCTCTTTTTCTTCGTGAATGATGAGATTTTATCGATTTCCCATAACACGCTTCCAATGGAGTGGCCAAGGCGACTCCATTTGCCAATACGACCCAGGCGCCTTGTCTGTGCGTCTCTATGCACAGCCACTCGCTGCTTTTTCTAACCGTCATTGATCGTGCGCATTTTACTGGGCGAGAGGCGAGACACAGGTCGTCTCAATACATCTTGATGTGGGTTCGGCATGGAGACGGGCTCACGGTAGTTGTTTCGTCGATTCAAAGACGTCATCTTACGTTGCACTCTCATTTTATACATAGCGACCCCTCTTTCGTTATATTATTTCTTCATTTTCCAGATCTCTTCAGGAAATCAAACCTTTTACGACACCGTACAATGAGTGGAGCGGAGCAACAACAACTAGTTCCAGCCAACGGCGACGAAAACTGGAAATCATCTCTCAACTTGCCAGCAAAAGATAGACGCTTCAAAACTGCTGTAAGTTGATCAGTGTTTGTTTCAAATCAAGATTTTCGTCTTTTCAGGATGTCACCGATACCAAAGGAGTTGAGTTCGAGGATTTCTGCCTCGGACGCGACCTTCTTATGGGCATCTTCGAGAAAGGATGGGAGAAGCCAAGTCCAATTCAAGAGGCTTCCATTGGAGTTGCGCTGACTGGGCAAGACATCCTCGCTAGAGCCAAGAACGGAACCGGAAAGACCGGAGCTTACTGCATCCCAGTCATCGAGAAGATCCAACCAGCTCTCAAGGCAATCCAGGCTATGGTCATCGTCCCAACTCGTGAATTGGCTCTGCAGACTTCCCAAATCTGCGTCGAACTTTCCAAGCACATTCAGCTTAAGGTCATGGTCACCACTGGAGGAACCGATCTTCGCGACGATATCATGCGTTTGAACGGAACCGTTCACTTGGTCATCGCCACTCCAGGAAGAATCCTCGATTTGATGGAGAAGGGCGTTGCCAAGATGGACAACTGCAAAACACTCGTTCTTGACGAGGCTGACAAGCTTCTCAGTCAGGACTTCCAGGTAATTAAAAGTGATTAAAAGACATAAAATTATAATTATTTTCCAGGGAATCCTCGACCGCCTCATCAACTTCTTGCCAAAAGAGCGCCAAATCATGCTGTACTCCGCCACCTTCCCACAAACTGTCACATCCTTCATGCAGAAGCACATGCACAAGCCATATGAGATCAATCTCATGGAGGAGCTGACTCTTCTCGGAGTTACCCAGTACTACGCCTTCGTCCAGGAAAAGCAAAAGGTTCATTGCTTGAACACTTTGTTCCGCAAGCTCCAGATCAACCAATCGATCATCTTCTGCAACTCCACTCAACGTGTCGAGCTTCTTGCCAAGAAAATCACAGAGATCGGATACTCCTGCTACTACATTCACTCCAAGATGGCCCAAAACCACAGAAACCGAGTATTCCACGACTTCCGTCAAGGAAACTGCAGAAACTTGGTCTGCTCCGACCTGCTCACTCGCGGTAAGTATAAGTTCTTGACAAGTGCGCGATGAGGAAGAACAACACATACACACACTCCGATTACCCGTGAGGAGATAATTAAGAACGGATATCTGAGCGCCCTTTTCTCTACAAATTTTGTCTATAAGATTGATAATTTTTCGTACTATTGATGAGTTATCTTCTTTTCAGGTATCGACATTCAAGCTGTCAACGTCGTTATCAACTTTGACTTCCCAAGAAACGCCGAGACTTACCTTCACAGAATCGGTCGCTCAGGACGTTTCGGTCACCTCGGAGTTGCTATCAACCTCATCACCTACGAGGATCGTCACACTCTCCGCCGTATCGAGCAAGAGCTCCGCACTCGCATCGAGCCTATCCCAAAGACTGTCGATCCAAAGTTGTACGTCGCCGACCAGCAACTCGTCGATGCTTCCGAGGAAACTACCGCATAAGCATAGCCCCCCACATATACTCAAAACCTCCAAAACACACTGGTCCACCACATTTTTCTTCATTCCTAGTGATCTCTTCCAGATTGTGTACGTTCTCTTCCCCCCCATTCTCTCCAAATCCCTAATTGCACATTTTGTGTTAAATTTAATATTGTTCAAGCATAAGCATCTTTTTCCTGTTTTTTTCTCCCCACACCCATCCCATTCAAACTCTTTTCTCTATTTTGTATCCTTCCATTTCCCGGATTTCCCCTCAACCCGTTATAGTTTCATGCGGTGTAAAACTCTAATTTTTCTTTAATAGTTTGTCCTTTTCCCCCCAAATCTCTTCCCCTTTTGTAGTCCTGGACTACAACCGAGTCGTTGTGTTTACATAGTCATTTAAGTTAGTTCCCACTTTATCCAATCATCGTGTTGATTCTATCATAGTTTCGATAATTTGGTAAAGTGGGGATTCATTGTTCATTCACATCGGGTCCCTTTTGACGTGTTCATTATTGGGTAGATGTTTCGGTTACTCTTCGGGGTAGTCGAAATACTCCAACTTGATCAATCTTGTAATTCTTCCCATCTCATTTCCTCATTTCTCTTCATGCCCCTCATACCATTGCATCCCAAACTTTAAAAAATTCCACCAAGCGGTTTTCCCTTGCCCATCTGTAGGGTTTTATTCCGCTCTTGTGCACTTGAGTTCAACTTGTCCATCCTCCCTAATCTCATAGATATTTATTGCAACTCCTCATGTCAAATGGCTCTATAAGACGTTTTATGTCTTGGAAAGCTCCCGGCTGGCCATGTGTCTCGCTTACAGCTCTTCCACCCAATCCCAAAATTCCATTTGTCCCTCCATCCTCTTCTCCCCAAACCTCATCACTCTTGTTTATTGTATAATTTTGTAGAAGTTGATACCCAAAGCCCGCACAAATTTCGATTCATAGTTAACGTGTAAGCTTCCCTCGGGATGCAAGCCGTTAACTATCAAATAAAAACATCGAATCGAAAACGTCTTCTGTTCATTTACTCGAAACCAATTTTCAGACAAACCATCAAACCGGGAATGCGAAAAGAAAGGGAAGAAGTGAAAGCCTTGAGAAAAACCGAATACCCACACGAGATACATTAAAGCACATTAGCGCATTACCGACACCAAGCGAGAGAGATGATGCGAAATGAAAGTAGCAAAACGCCGACGATTTACTTTCGTTTCTCGTATTTGGCAGCGAGCGGAAGGTGTGTGTTGACTGTCAACCGGCGGATGGGCGAGGTCGGTATTCAATTTACTGTCTTCCACCCCTGAATGCGTCATCCAGAAGAGAGAGGTGATTGGCCATCCGTATCGGCACCCAAAGCCCGCGGAATATTAGTTGATATTGCGGAGACGAGGTCAGAGGAGAGACTTCACTCGAACCTACATTAACTTATTAGTGTATTCCGATGAATCTATTATTCGGATTGCGAACGCCTTCTGAATTTCCACCCGATTTTGTAGTTTTCCTTTTTCTTTTCTTTTGATGCCAAAGCCAAACAGTAGTATGCAAATGTTAACAAGCCGTATCCGACCGCGTCGATGATGGTGACGACGGGCGGCTCGAACCGGTCTGAATTGGATTTGTGAATTCGAGTGTTGGGAGAGGAGAGAGATATAGACAAAACGATGATTTTTGGCTTCAGAATCTCAACGTCTTCTGGGTTCATTTCGGGAATTTTGAGAATTTTTCGCTTTTCGAAACTTTGGATTCTGAATCCGAAAGACTGCTTAAGTTTGACTGATTTTTGACTTTGGAATTCAGATATCGGAATCAGAACTCAAAGATTTTGAAAAACTTTTCGGAGTCTTTAGCTTCAGATTCTGACGTCTTCTGGATTCATTTCCCGGATTTTCGAGTTTTTTTGTTGAAAATTCTGAATCTCCACGTTCTCTGAAGTGAAGAATCCAGATTTTTTGATGAATTCCGATGTTTTTGGTTTCAGAATCTCTATTTTTCAAGAAAACAGTGTTTTTTTTTCTGATTTTAATGTCTTCTGAATCCTTCTTTCCTCTTCCTTTCCCTTTTTTTCCCGAATTTTGAATATTTTTGGAAAGTTCCGAAAATCCCGAATTCGAGATTCTTATCAATTTCAAGATCCAGTAGCCTGAATGAATTCAGAAACCCCTTTTTCTTACCCAAATTTTCGAAAATTCAGAATCACAACGTCTTCTGAATCATATGAATTCGCCAAATTTGGAAATCTACTTCTCTTTTTCTTTTTTCAGGATTTTTCCTCCAATTTTCCCTTTTTCTTACCCGAATTTCTGAAAAAAAATTCTGAAAAGTCTCTAAAATTTGAATCTGAAACTTCTAGATCCTTCTATAAATGTGAACAACAAATCTCTTTTTTTTTGAACCCCAGAATCATCGGAGTTCCTTCTTCCTTTTTCTTACCCGAATTTTCAACATTTTTTCCTCTCAATTTCAATTCACTTGTAAATAAGTGTTCTTCCTCCCTCTCCTGTCCTTTTAAGACGTTTTTTATGTTGAAAAAGTGTCCATTTGATGGTCAAAAAGAAACACAATTTGTAATTGTCACTCCCCATTTCCTTCCCTTTTACTTTTACTAATGGGATGCCATTCAACAATTTTCTTGAAAGTTTTGAAACATTTTTCACACCGTCTGAATGAATCATGCCACCGCGCTCCATAGACAAGGAATGGGATTTTGCATCTGCGCTCTACCGAAATTCTCATACTCTTGTTCGATAGAGCGCAATTTCAGAAACCTTGTTTTCTCTATGCGTCTCTTCATATTCCCAAAAGTTTTTTTCTCGTTTTCAGTGGAGCGCAATTGCAGAAACCATGCTTTCCTAATACGAATTTTCAAATCTATCTTTTTCTCTGCGTCTCTTTCTCTCTCGCTTCCTGATTGGTTACATTATTATTCTCATTATTGTTGCTTCTAACAAAAAATTGAAATAAAACAAGAAATAAAAATCGCCTATATTATTTATAAAACAGTGTTGATGACCACTTAAGTGTCCAACGAAAAAAAAGTGAAGAAAGAAACGGTTTGAATTGAAATGAGAAGAAGGGGAAGAGGGGGGAGAAGAAGTGGTTTGATACACCTCTCGAAGAGGAGAATCTCAGAATTTTGTTGGTGGAATTTTTGAGATTTTAATTTTTGATATTTGAATCTGGCTGAGTTTTCTGGAAAGTAGGAATTTAGGAGAGGAGGAATTCGGGAGATAAGGATTTCAGAGTTTTTGCATTTTGAAATTTGAGGAATCTAGGAAAAACTATTAGCACGACACGTTTCTTACAACCGCGCTCTACCGAAACCGAAGAAAATAGTACGCGAAATTGAGAGACGCAGAGAAAAGGAGATATTTTACTAGACGATTTCGGTGGAGCGCGGTTGTAAGATTTGAAATTTTTAAATTTCAAAATCTGCAAAATCTTGAATCCCAGAAAATGAAATTGTCAAAATTCTCGAATTAGGAAAAGTGGAAATCTAGAATTCAGGAAATCTGGGCACAAGGTTTTTGAATTTCAAAAAAAAAATTGGAAAATTGGAAACTTCCTGATTTTCTAAATTTTTCAATTCAAAATCCTGAATCCCTGAGAACTATAAATTTTGGAAATCTGGAAATTCTGAAATTTGGAAAACTTGAATTCCAGAAGTTCTCTAGAATCTAGAAAATCAAATTTTCAAAAATTTGAAAGAATAACAATTCTGCACTTCCGGAGAAAACAGGAATACTGAAAATATCAAAGTTCTGAAATTTTGAGGTCTTGGAATTCTAAAACTTCCAAATATTCTTTTCGCTACAGTAACCCGGGCTTACTACAAAAATAGGGATCTAGGTTTAAACTGTCAGTACACCAATTTGGTGTTTTGGGTCTTTTTTTTTACATGGTTACTAACATAGGCATATAATGTTCGGAGCAACTTTAAATTTCCAGCGGTGACCTAAAAAGCCAACTTGAAATACCTAAGCCATGGAAACAGTTCCAACCTTCATTTAAAAGAGCGTGAACAGCGATTCTAAACGAAGAAAAAGTGAGACGATGAACATTTTCAAAATGCCATTAGGTCCATAGAGGGGGGTCACCTGTAGTAGACTGACGTAAGAAAAAACTGGATTTTTTGTTGCTTCTTCGTCCGATATTCTCTGTCTCTTTAACCACAAACAATATACTAACCAACTCCTTTTCCTGCTGGAAGGAAACAGAGAAGAGTACCCAACAATTATGGTTTTTTTACTCGCTTGTTCTTCTGTTTTTTCGTTCCGTTTGAAGTTGAGATTCTTGTTTTGTTGTTTTTTTTTTGCTTTCAAAACTTTTGGAACTAGAAAACGGGAACCTAGGCTATATAATTTCGATTGTAAAAACAATTATCACCGCCGAAGTAAGCAAAGAATAGAAGCTCATAACAATTTTTGGAGGGTCCCAACAAAAAAGTTGTCAACTACAAAAATAGAGATCTAGATTTGTTAAATGTAAAACAATGTAAAACAACTTCTTAACTTCCAACTTTGACCTCGCTTTTCTCGAATACCAAGCCTCAAGGGACGGAACTGAATATATATTTGAAATCAGCGTGATTTCAGTTTTCCAATACTATAGGTCCCATCCCATAACCCCACGGTCACTCGGTGACCTTCTCTAGTAAACTCCCCATGTAACTCTGCTCCAAGAGCACCTCTAGGCTTTAAATTTTCAGGATGTGTCACTAACCCTTCCACAAAAAACAAGTCAAAAAGTCATTACAACTTTTGTAACAATGCCACCCCACAGGTTCAATTAAATTTGATTCGTCTCCTATTTCCGTTACCTAAAAACTCCTGAAATTGCCCTTTCCGAAACTTTTTCATAATTTCCCATAATAATATTTCATCTCACATTACACTGTTCTTCCCAACCCCCTCCCTGACAAAACCCAATTAGCAAACACCTAAAACCAATTCCTCCTCGTATTCCAATAACTTAGAATTAGCTTGTATTTCTGTTGAGAAGAGATGCTTCTCCCTTTCCATTCTGTTCATTTTCCTTCTTTTTCGGTGTTAATCATTCGGAATGATTACGCAATACAGTTGCGAAAGGTCGCCCTCCGAATGATATCCTAAACGATATTCCGGCTTTTGGATGGCAGCCCCAAAGTCAAAAAAAGAGACAAAAAAGCGTGTTTCCCTTTTTTGTGTGTATCTTTTGTAGAAGGGCATACCACCCGTCAACTGCTGTTGATAAATGCCACACAAAGACCTGTTAACTGAATGATTAATTTGTTAGGGCTGGGGGGAGGAGAAGGAGAAGGAAGCCGCCTTCTACGGAGAGGAGGGACGAATAGGTGAAACAATGTGTTCATATTCCCTTTCTCTTATCACTTGAGGAGAGCGGGGATTAGAACTTTCTCTCTGGAGAAGAGATTTTGATTTTGAGGCAAATTATTTTTGATTTGCAAAACAGAATTGTCTTTGAATTCATGTATCTCTTGTTGCTAATAACTTGAAATCTATACCATTTGTTAGAGAATTTAAAATCTAGTAAGAAACTATATTCAAATGAAAAGACGTATTTTCTACTCCATAGGGAGGGTCATAGAGTCAGCCTGAAGATATGGTAACGTGACCTATATCATTTGAAAGCTGAGAAAACGCTGATTCCAAATATATGTTTAGTTTTACCCTCTGCTACTCAAGATAAACGAGGTGAAAGTTTGGACCATTGACAAGCGAAATGCTTTTTCGGACGTGTGAAAAATATCGGCAGCATGGTGTAGGCCAAACTTTGACCTCGTTTTTCTAGAATACCAGGTCTGGAGAGCAAAAATTGAATACATATTTGGAATCAGCGTTTTCTCAGCTTCCCAATAATATACGTAGATT
Organism: Caenorhabditis latens; assembly: GCA_002259235.3. Lineage (NCBI taxonomy): Eukaryota > Metazoa > Nematoda > Chromadorea > Rhabditida > Rhabditidae > Caenorhabditis > Caenorhabditis latens. Next base: position 4,149,945 of record CM056094.1, read on the forward strand.
ATGTCCCATAGCTACAGACAGAGTCCATGATCTACCGTTGTTAGTAAACGAACAGTTCTTTTTTAAAGCATCCTTAAATTGAGGCGGTTTTCAAATTTTAGTACCTCATGAAGTGTTGGTGCTATAAATTCAATACTTTCATTATTCTGAAGCTCCTACATGTTTCAAGTCAAAATTCCGGAAAATATTTATTTTGAGCAGTTATCAAACTTAATAAACCTACAGTTCTTTCTCAGCCGAGACAAATGACAACATTTTTCATGTGCTTGTCTTGTCTGTCACGAACTTTCAGTGTTTCCAATTCGAATTTCACACCAATCGGAAGAAATCCAAAAGTCCAAATTCTAGTTCAAAAAGTTTATTTGCTTAATAAAAAACTCGAGGTCTTCTAGTCATTGCAAATTACCGTTTTATAAGTCCCATCCAATATGTTGGTCGTTCCGTTGAAAGAGCATTCATATTAAAATTTGGATCATTTAGTTAAATGTTCTTGAAGTTAGATCATTGTAACCTTTTAAAAACTTTTTGCAGTTTTCCAGACTCCGCACAATATACCAAAATTTCAAACGACCGTATATCACGATCTGTAAACGCCAGTGTATCAAAATTAGTACCATTCAAGTACCAAAGATAGTAAGAAAGTACTTACAATAGACTTTTAAACTTAAAAACCCAGCAAATTTCTATTCACGGTTTGAGAACATGAACCTATGTCTACCAGTTTGACCACCTCTTCCACGATATAAATCAGTGTCCATACCTATCCTCCCCTCTTCAATCATTAAAATCCCATTTTTCACACTCCATCTCCATACCCAATTCATCTAAATTTCCGGTGAACCACCCCCACCGCAACTAAATCTACCCCTATCAGTTTTTCGGATCTTTCCTCCCAGGTTAACTCCTCCCTATTTCTTTTTAATGTACCTGACCTACTCCACTATACTAATGCTAGGGATGTGTTGAAATCTTTCCATCTAGATTTGAACCTCTCAGGTGGACTAGGAAACCCAAGATCTGGAAACCTAGGCCGTGAGGAGTCGCCCATCTATCATCACAACCGAACCCCCAGATCCTTTGCGTTTCTTTGTACCGCCCATCTTCTAAGCTAGCTCAACTCGTTTCGGTCCCTAGAACACCGACGATCACCTATCCCCCCCTCCCCACACACCTTGCCAAACTTGTGTAAACTTCATCTCAACGGTAATCAATCAAAGTTGCGTCAACTCACCAGCGCGCCACGCCCTCTCCTCACCTTTTTCCCATCGGACAGTCAAAACGGACGGGCGTACACGCAATTAAACGTACGCCTACACACACACCTTCTGGTGTCCTCCTCCTCATAACACTACTGGCATATTCTGAATTCTGCCACGCGCCTAGCTTGTAGGAAGGAAGGAAACTTGAAAGTCGGAGGGGACACCCATTCATTCCGTTTAGCCAATCAACCGGGCCGATTATGTTGTTGCTTTCAATTTCTCTTTTCTTCTCTTTTCAAAGAAGACGACGGCAACACATCTTCCCCTCTTTCGAATTTCCTTGTATTATCTCTTTTGCCTATGTTTAACCGGTGTTCGTGTCAGTGTTACGCAATCCCTCTGGTGTCTAGTGATAAGGACTTGATATAGGAGGGGGGACACTTTCTACAATGTTGTTAATGATGATGATGAGGATGAGGGGGATAGTGAAAGGTGCAGATGATTAGGGGTTAGGAAATTGTTCGCAATCAGGGATAATTAGTAGAAAGCTGGAAGCTAGGCTATCTGACTTACTGGCGTAGTTGCACGGGCTATCAAAGTTTAGTACAGTACCTAGGGAGCCTAACTACTGGGTTAGTTAGCTCAAGATTACTGCAGAGTTACCATAAGTTGTCCACTACTGGCTCACCAAAAGAGCTTTCACAGTTACCGTAAAACTTGAAGTAGAGGCACCTGTTCGCAGCAGTATATCTCGGTTCCCTAAAGAAATATCAAAAAGCTGCTAACTGACAAAACATAGCTTAATACTCATAGAACATGTTTTCAGTTGAAAAAATTTTCATATCTTTAAAAACAGCGGAGATAGGATGCTTCAAACTCTAACGAGCGGGTGCGATCAGTGGTTTTACGGTAGGCCCCTTGTTATGGGTACTGTAGTCAAAATCTGTTTACTGTAGGTGCCGTGCTTGTCTTTTGACTACTGTAGACGGAACCCTACGCCAGTTTTTTCATTCTAATTAACAGATTAGACTCTGCCAATTCCTGCTAATGCGGGCGGGTCAAGACACGGTAATAAGTCATGTTAGATCGGTGACTAAAGTAGCAACCACTGATCGTACCGCCCGTTTTTGACTGTCTAGTGAAATTTGGCTTTTTGCCTAAACTAGCATTCCCCAAATCTTGACCCCTGCACCATTATGAACTATTCTCTCTGAAAACTAATATTATCGCAAATTTACTTTCCCGAAAAGCTAATTTTGTGAAGATTCTGAATCTATTGTCAAAATTTGAATTCCTTAAGTTTTTGTCTGGTTCACCCTGGTTTCCTCACAATTTCAACATTTCTCGGCATAATTTATGTTGCATGTCTCAGAAGCAGAGGACGTGAGGATTCTGAATCTGTTTTTAGAATTCGTTACGATCCGAGGCTCACTGGTTTTAGTAGGGTTCAACTGAAAAATATGGATCCCTGTGACAAAATCTCTATCAAAATTTAAAAATTTCCGAAAGAAATATATCAAATTATTCATTCTCGATTTGTCTCAATTCCATCACACATTGTTTTCTCTTCTCCTAAGCATTTTCTTGCATTTCAAAACCAGCCTATCACAATCAAAGAGAGACTTCAGAAGGGAGAAACGACACTCCTATCGGTCAGGTTCGTCCTCACTCTCTCTCATATCGCCTTCTCTGCGTCTCTTCATCTCTCACACTATTTCCATCCGCCTTGATTTCTGCCATCATTTAGTTTCCCTTCTCCCTCTCATCGGGGGCCCAGAAACATAGCCACACCTTCCAGATATATGTTTGTTTCACGTCTTCTTCTTTTTCTCTTTTTTCGTCCCCTCCCCCTTTCGATGATGCCAACGATCACTGTGATTCGAAACCAGTCAATTTTTCTTAACTTTTCCTTTATCATCTCTCTTTTTTTCAAATTTGTCAACAATATTCATTTTTGAATCTTTCAGGGTCACGATCTAAATGAGGTGGGTGCTATTAGTGCTCCTGCCGTTGATCGCCTCGGCGGCAACCACATATCAACATCGGCAAACTTATTGTGAGTTTTTTGTGGGATTCTATGGGCGGGGCGGACCTTTGGAGCTCATGATCCGGAGCTGGTGACTCGTATGTCAAGATGCCGGGGGCTCTTATGTACCTTGGCTCCAAAAGCATTATGCTTCTTGCACCCAAGTTCCTGTTTATGAGAGTCTTGAGTTACTGTAGTTAGCTGAGATGGTTTATTTTTTTGATTCACGTTATGAACACCGAAGTCACACTCTACTTTTTGCAAGACTCTGATGGGCTTGGACTATACACTCTTAGGCTCTAGACCTCTAGAATTTTCGATTTTTGAAATTTCACCTGAGGCAATCGGTCCTTAACTTCAAACCCTAAGATCCTCGAACATAGACATAGACCCTGAATTTTTGGCTCAACGCTTTACCACCCAGGCCTAACACTTCACCATCTATGGCACTGAACCTCTGATCTTAAAGGACTTAGATCTAGATCCCAGGGCTCAAGTTTCGAGCTCTGAGCATCCTGCTCTAGTTCCTTGGATCCTATGCACTGGTATCTTCCTGGATCTTGAGACCTTTGACCTCATCACCTCAACTTTGAGCCCCCGTTTGTTAATCAGAGAATCCTGATCATGATCATCAAGACCATACTCACATTTCTAGAACCTCGGTCCCTTAATCTTAGGATCTGGACTTTTTTTGAGATTGACAGCTTTTATTTTAGATCCCTAGGACCTCACACATAAGTTATAGGTCTTCAATAGTCCACAGGTAGTACTGCCTAGACCCCTGAATTCTGCTTTACCTACGCGATCGCCCAACCGTTTTTGTCTTTCTATTTGTAAACATCCAACCGATTTTTTTCTAATCAGTCGCCTCTCTTTTCTGTTTTCGAGAAGTGTAAAGTAACCATCTCTCGATCTGTTCCATTCGCCATAATCAGTTCTCTCCCCTCTTCCCCCTCTTCTGATTTAAATGTGTCACAGTTTGGCATTTTCAAATTTCTTCCCCCTTCCCAACCCTGATTGGTTAAGGAATCGCTTCTATTTTGTGTAATATTCCATTTGCCCTTCTCCTCCTTCTCCCAACCAATTCCTATATCTTTCTCTTCTCCGTTAGCTTTCTCTCTCTCCTCTTTTTTGCCATTTTCATTATCATTACCAGTCTTCTTCTCCCATGCAAAAATAGAACGTCTTCTGGAGAGATTTAGAGAAAAAATTGGTGGGCAAGAAGGGCGTGGCAGTTGGTATTTAGATGGGGGAAGGAAGAGGGGGCACACCCCAAGATGTGACCTTGTGTGAACACGTAAGACTAACCATTATGTGGGAATGTGGGATGAGATGAGAAGAAATGAGTAGTCAGGGGTCTGAAAATATGTGTGCGGCAAAATTGCAAAAATGGGCGGAGCTAAAGAAATAAAAATTGATTTTTTTCAGCTAGCCTACAATGCCGAGTCAACGACCCATTATCATGTAATCAGGCGAAGAGCGAGGTAAGAATCTTGAGCAATTGCGCTCCATCAAAAAAAAACTCTCCCCCATCATTCTGAAACCAGTACGGTGGAGAACTAGACCATGGCTAATGGCGCGCGTCACGGTTTTTTGTGGAACATGTCAATCAAATATTTTGAGTACACTGAACGGTAGTATAGATATACAACGAGTATGTGACAAGTTGTACTTTGTGGTAGTCTTGAGGGATAGGGACCTTGTGAAAAAAGTTTTGAAGCTTGGTTTGACGCACTCAAACACAAACTTTTTGAATGAAAGTGATATGTCTGAAAAGCGGAAATTCTAAGGATTCTGAATATGTTTTCAAAATTTAGGTGGTGTCAAAGCTGGCGGAGATACAAAGGTTTTAGTAGTGACTGCTAAACTTGAGAAGCGGCTCACATAAAGCATTATATCTCGGCGAGTTTTGGACCCAGAAAAATTTTGAAAACAGATTCAGAATCCTTAAGACTCCACCTTTTCAGACGTATATGTTTTGTTTGGAAAATTTTGAGCTAGATAGATTTTCGTTACAAAGACCCTTGTATCTCTGGCCATTTTGATCCAAACTAAAATTTGAAAACAGATTCTCCTCACGTCTTTAGCTGTCCCAAAACTTCCATTTCATTCCAGGTCTGCGTCTTCGTCAACGGCCAATACCGTTGCGAGTGCCCCGTCGGTGTCTCCCGTCTCCCCGACGGTCGATGCATGGTAGTCAACGAATGTGCCCGACCATCCCTCAACGCGTGTCACAAAGATGCTCAATGCATTGACCTGGCTGAAGGATACACGTGTCGTTGTAACTCCGGATTCGCCGACACGTCACCAGACAAGGTCAACAAACCAGGACGTCAATGTCAGAAGACGATGAACGAGTGTGGAGCCAAGTCGACTTACGGAGTGGATTGTGATGAGAACGCCGCCTGTGTGGACACTCCTGAAGGATTCCAATGTGTGTGCCAACCTGGATTCGTGGATGTCTCCACTTCGATCTCCAAGCTCCCTGGAAGAAAATGTGTTGAATCAGTCAACGAGTGCACCAACGGAGAAGCCGACTGCTCCAACAACGCTGACTGCTTCGATCGTGCCGATGGATACGAATGCAAGTGTCGTCCAGGATTCGTCGACGCCTCCCCAAATGTTGACAAGTATCCAGGACGTGTGTGCAACAAACCAAAAGCTCCAGAATACTACGGCCAACAGTCTCGTCAGCCACAATGTTCCGAGGGATCAGGTTGCGGACCCAACGAGGAATGCAGATTCAACACTGCAGGAGAGCGTGTTTGCCAGTGTAGACGTGGAAGTGTCCAGCAATCGAATGGAGTCTGCAAAGTGTTCAGCCAATGTGAGCAGGCAAACGAGTGTGACAGAAACGCGTTCTGCTCGAACACCTACGATGGACCAAAGTGTCAGTGCAAGGATGGATTCCTCGATGTCTCACCGGATCCGATCCGTCTTCCAGGAAGAAAGTGTCAACAAGTAAAGAATGAATGTGCCGATGGATCACATGACTGCTCGCATCAAGCCGATTGCCAAGACACACCAACCGGATACATCTGTACATGCAAGTCGAATTGCATTGATGTATCCTCCAGATACAACTTGCCACCGGGAAGAAAGTGCAGTACCGGTAAGTACTACTTTGTTTTAAAAGTTGTCCTGATTTTCTCTGATCTATTTAGAAATGCATCGTGATCCGGGTAAGTTGCATGATAATAAATTATGCTGACTAGGTGCATGATCTAAGTAGCTTTCTGGCTGGTTGGGTTCTATTTTTTCAGAGTGTTTTGAAGTTTGTGAAGGTTTGCGTCATTACAAAGAGAGCTGAAGATGTGGGGATTCTGAATCTGTTTTCAAATTTTAAGTAGCGTTGAAGTGGGTGGAGATACAAAGACTTTTATAGAGGCTGCTTAAACAGTTTGTATCTCGGCGAGTTTTGTACCTAGAAAAGTTTTGAAAAAAGATTCAGAATCCTCAAGACTTCAGCTTTTCAGACATATAAGTTTTGTTTGAAAAATTTTGAGCCTGATAGATTTTTCCCAGTGTTAAGCGCAGGGTCTCATGGGGACTTAAACTCTCAGCGTTAGACACCCGATAGGTCAAAAAACTTGAACAATAGTTGCCAAAAACGTGTCCAAAGCGAACCAGACTCGAAAATTCCAAATTTTTTGCTCAAGAACAACAAAAATTAGTCATTTACATACAGAAAATGACAAGAACACGACAGCTTCTCAAACTCTGGGTTTTCAGCTTAAAATTTGACGATTTTTGAACAAAATGCGTTTTTTTCTCAGCTATTAAAGATTTCATGGATCCGACACGTTTTAAAACCGGGTCATTTCAAAACTGGGACAATTCGGAACTAGAAGTTTCGGAACGGGATGAATTATATTTTTTCCTGGTTACCCAATTTTGAATTGTCTCGGTTTTCCCTTCTCCTTGCTTCACATTTCCCTGACCCTCTCACCCCAAATCCCCCAATCTTCCCTGATCCCCGACCCTCCACCTTGACCTTTACAAACATCAAAACACCATCCCAATTCCCCTCCCTATCGCTCAATTTCATACCCCATTTCCAGCCGCCAACCAATGCTCCGACAAATCTCTCAACTCCTGCGACGAGAACGCCGACTGCGTGCAACTCCCCGACGGATACACATGCAAATGCTTCGCCGGATACGTGGACGTCTCCTCCAACGCGAACCTTCCACCCGGAAGAGTCTGCACCCTCTCCACCGCTTGTCCAGCTCAGCCAACAGATTTGGTCTTCTTGATTGATGGATCCGGATCGATTGGATCATACGTCTTCCAAACTGAAGTGTTGAGATTCTTGTCGGAATTCACCGAGCTCTTCGATATTGCCCCACAAAAGACACGTGTTTCCGTAGTGCAGTATTCGGATCAGATCAGACATGAGTTCGGATTGGACAACTATTCCGACAGAAAGTCTCTGCAAAATGCCATCAGAAATATCGAGTATTTGACTGGATTGACTAGAACCGGAGCCGCCATTGAGCATGTCGCTAATGAGGCATTCAGTGAGAGACGTGGAGCAAGACCGGTCGGACAGGTTTCCAGAGTTGCGATTGTTATCACTGATGGAAGATCTCAGGTAGGGAATGAAAGAGTCATGCTGCGTAGCGACCCAAGTTGATACAGAGATTGCGCTCTTATACATTATTCTTACGGAGACTATAGAGCGCGTTACCTACTTCCAACTATATTTTTTTCCAGGACAACGTCACCCGCCCATCCGACAACGCCCGCAAACAAGACATCCAACTCTTCGCTGTCGGTGTCACCAACCACGTCCTCGACGCAGAGCTCGAAGAAATCTCCGGTGCCAAAGACCGCACATTCCACGTCTCCGGATTCGAAGACTTGAATACCCGCCTCCGTTCAGCCATCCAACGTGTCGCCTGCCCACATCAAAACAACGAGGACACTTACAACAAGGGACCATGTGACCCAAGCAATCATAACGGTTGTGACAGGTCTTTGAATCAAGTCTGCCAACAAAAGGATGGAAAATTCGTGTGCGTCTGTCCAGCTGGATTCGATATCCACCCAGTCACCAAAGTATGTGGAGGAGATATCTGTAATCCGGAGATCGCCACGTCGTGCCCAGATCCAGAGATTTGTGAGAAGACACCATTCGGAAACTGGAGATGTACTTGTCCAGCGGACTTGGGATGGAGAGATAAATTCACCGGAATTTGCAGTAAGTTTGAAAAATCTTCACATTTCCACCGTCATATCTCAAAATCTGAAAACTTTTGTGAAAATTGTTCAACTAACAAAATATAGACCTGGAAATTTCCTACATTTTATTAGTTAGTTACAATTTGATACAATTGATGATAGCAGAGATACTCGTGTCCAAAGATCAGAAATGGAGGAAAGACGCCGAGAAGAGATAGAGTCTGCTTCTCTGCGTTTCTCCGTCTAAGTCGCTGCACCAATCAGAAAGTTGTCAACTAACAAAATGTAGAGCTTAAAACGTTCTTCAATTTATTAATTGACAACTTTTTGCTGCAATCCTTAATAACGGAGAAAGCATCGGACAAAGATTGGTGTATGAGAAAAGAGGCGCATTGAAATCACAATGTCTGCTTCTCTGCGTCTCTCCGTCTTACCCATTGCTCCAATTAAAACATGTTTAACTGACAAAATAAAGAACTGAAAATGTGCTGCATTTTATCATTTTGTCTCAATTGAATACAGCAAACAATAACCGAGATACAGGCTCTTGAAGATTAGAGACTCTGTCAAACTTTCAAATGCAATTTTTCAAAATAAGTACAAGTTTTGTCTCAAAATTGTTTTAAAACTACACCACAAGAGCTCATCTTTCATTACCATACCTCTACTTTCCAGAAATCGGCGAGAAACTCCCTGAAACCTCTCACAGTGCCGACGAGTGCTCACCAAACGACGTGCACAGCTGCCCAGCCAACGCGAAGTGCGAGAAGGGAGCCGGCGGAGAGTTCATCTGCAAATGTGATGCTGGATTCCAACGTAACAGTCGTACCAACAAATGCGAGGCTCCAGGAACCTGTGACCCAAGAATGCCTGATTCTTGTGACGCCAGAAAGAAGGAGAAGTGTCTTCCAGATGGACGTGGAGCGTTCGCGTGCATGTGTGATAGACATCATAAGAGACATCCAGTCACTGATATTTGTTGTAAGTTTGGCTCCGTTGGAGCAAAGAATGGGGTGACGTTGACGCAAATCTTTTTTTTCAGTAATCGACGAATGCGCCGCCGGTGTCGCCGACTGTGACCCTAACGCCAAGTGTACTGACACCGATGAATCCTTCATTTGCACATGTAACGAAGGATTCCTCGACAAGTCACCAGAACAGAACAAGAAGCCAGGAAGAGTTTGCTCTAAGCGTAAGACACGCCCCTTTTCCAGCCAAACAAGAATTTCGAGATATTTCCAGAACGCAACGAATGTCTCGATGGAACTCACAACTGCTCCATGAACGCTGAATGTATCGATTTGCCGGATGGATTCTTGTGCAGATGTAAGGAGGATTTCGTCGACATCTCACCAAATCCAAACGCGTTCGGAGGAATCGATTGTAGAGCACTGGTGAATGAGTGCTTGATTCCAGGTGGACATAACTGTCATGAACATGCCATTTGTATTGGTGAGTTGGGAGGACTGGAGAAGGTTCGAGAAATATGGAAATCATGTTTTCAGACACTCGTGACTCGTACAAATGTCAATGTAAAGAAGGATACGTCGATCATGATGAGCTCAGAAATCCAGGAAGAACCTGCAAGAAATGTAAGTGGAGTCAAAGGGAGGTATAGAGTGCCATAATTCTATAAGTACCATAAGTAGCCAATCTATGTGAGCTTTTTTACCTACTGGGGTACTTCATAGGATACCGGTACGATAGTCTATCATAACTTGTGGTACCATAACCAATCGTTTGTGACCATATAGCGTCCATAAACATATTTAGGGTATAAGGTACCGTGATTCCATATATACCATAGTTTGAGGCAGATTACCTATGTGACCTATGTTACCTATGGTACCTATGTACTTCATGTGTTGCGGGTACCATAGTATACCATAATCTGAATCGCTGTACCATAACATGTGTTACCATAACCAATCGCTTGTGGTCATAGAGTACGATGAATCCGTATCATTTTGTATAATTTTGGTGTAGTACCATACTTTCCCATAATGATACCATAATGATAAAATAGTCCAAAACAAAGTACCATACTTTACTATGATTGGGTACCATAATCTTCTATAGAAATCACATAGCCAGCAATTGGTTTTCATAGATTACCATTGGGTACCACTGAGTACCACAGTCTACTGTACCATAGCTTACTGAGAATGCTGTATTTGTGATTGAACATTTGTAAGCTACCATAATCTATCATATCACCCACATTACTTCCAGTGAACCAAATCTGCGAGTCCGGCAAACACGAATGCGACAAGAACGCCCGTTGCGTCGAGAAGGGAGCCAACGATTACGAATGCGTCTGCAACGCAGGATTCATTGACAAATCACCACTCGCCCACAGACCAGGCCGTAAATGTGTGGAGCCAATCTGCTCGGACGACTCGAAACACGACTGTCACTCGGCTGCAATCTGCGAGGAGAATGACTCAGTCCCAGAGAAGTACACATGCAAATGTCGTGACGGCTACTTGGATGTCGGAGCGAATGGAGGAAAGAGTGGAAGAGAATGCAAGGAACTCGTCAACGAGTGCCTCTCAGCCTCCCTCAATTCCTGTGACGCCGCTGCCACGTGCATTGATTTGGATGATGGGTACACTTGCAAGTGTCCATTGGGATCCAAGGACGAGTCACCCGACCCGAAGTTGCCAGGAAGATCTTGCAAGGGGCTGGTCAATGAGTGCAACATTCCACATTTGAATAATTGCTCTCACTTTGCTACTTGCATTGATCTGGAAGAGGGATACGAGTGCAAGTGTAAGGCAGAGTACTACGATCAGAAGCCAGAGCAACCGGGAACTCAGTGCAAATTCAGTAAGTTTCTTATCAAATTCTTCTTAACCTAATTTTCCCATTTCCAGTCATCAATGAATGCCTCGCTGAGAATCTCAATGACTGCTCTCCAAACGCCATGTGCATTGACAAAATCGACGGATACGAGTGCAAGTGCAAGGCACCATTCGAAGACCAAATGCCAGCGACACCCGGAAGAATTTGTCGATTCGATGAGTGTGCGAATCCAAAAGACAACGATTGTGACAAGAATGCATTGTGTATTGATACTGATGACTCGTATACCTGTCAATGTAAGGAAGGATTCTTCGATGAGATCTCCGACCCGAAGAGGCCTGGAAGAGTTTGTATTGGTGAGTTGGAGAGGGTCAAGGGTGATAAAGGGATCATAAATACTAACCGAAAAAGGAACATTCCTTGAGATAGAAAATTCAAAAATCTACAAATTTCCGCAATGTTTTGTTTTGAAAACAACGAACGTATGCCAATTTTTTCTAATAATGCATATTGCATTTTTCTGTAGTTGAGACCATTTTTGTTGCGCAAAATCAGATCTAGCTTTTTCTTGTTGACAATTGTTTGATAGCTTCGTCCAATTTTGAGATATGCGCTTTTAAAGTCAAGCTTCTCTGAGTCTCTCTCTACGCCAGGAACCAATCTTTAAAGGCGCCTATCTCAAAAGTGGGTGGAGCTACCAGAAAAAATTTTACTTGTAGAATGTAGAGCAGGTTTTGATGTACATAATAATAACAGAAAATTTGAAATCAGACAAAATCTGGTATAGTTACAGTGCCTCAAAACTTACCTTTGTTTCAAGATTCAAAAAATATTAGATTTCAAAAAAATATTTTGCAAATTGACTGGATGGATTACCATCCAGAAGACACCCACCAGGGAGGCCCTGTACAAAAAATTGTCAACAAAGAAAATACAGATTTGATCTACATACCATACAAAGTTCAACAGTATAGTACGAATAGTTGGACCTTGAGACACTCTCGAAATTTGACTTTTTATTCAAAAAAACTGCGAAAACGTTAAAAATTTTTGGCATAATTTTTGACGAAACTGACAATTCAAACTATACCCTACCTCCCCAAAAGCATTGCTACCTAACTTATGAGGGCTCTCCCATCCTTATCCCTCATAGCTTCATCTCCTAACCCCCAAAACCTGTGTGCCACACTAGCACCCCTCCACCATTCCTCCCCCGAACACCCTATACCCCGCCCCTTAATATTAAAGAAGTAGGTCTTGTCATCGAAACTCCAAACCAACAAGAAGACCCAACCACTCCGGATCCAAACACAATCAAGTGCGGAAACGGATTCTGCCATCTCAACCTTGGAGAAGTGTGCGTTGGAGGTGCCACGTGTGCTTGTCGTCCAGGAGAATCCAGAGATAATGAGAAGGAGAAGTGCGTGCCAACGACATCGATTCCATTGGTTGTTAGAGTTATGGAATATGATGGAGAGCCAATTCAGTATAGAACGGATTACTCGAAACCAGATACCCCAGCTCATGTGGAGATTGTGGATGCTGTTAAGAAGGTGAGTGTTAGGAGTGTATAAATTAAGATTTAGAGTAGCTAGAAAAAAGTTGTCAATTAAAAAAATGAAGCTAATGATATTTGCTATAATTTTGTAATTAGCAACTTTTTGGAAGGACCGCTAGGTTACGAGATAAACAAAGGCGCAGAAAAGTAACACATCAAGACTCATTTCTCAAAGACTAAGAAAACTATCAAAAACTTGTCAACTACAAAAATAAAGCCCATAAAATTTTAAATATTTCTATAGTTGACAGCTTTTCTGTAGCAGTGCTAGTTCAATAGTTAAAACAAAGAGAAGTCAGGCACACCATAAGGGAGCCATAAGGGGTTCTTTAAGTCCTGATATCTCAAAATGCAAAAAAAGCTAGCAAAAATGTTTTAATTACAAACATAAAGCTTAGAAAATTAACTATATTTTTGTAGTTGACAACTTTTTTGTAGCTGTTTTGAGTGCATAAATATAATCGAGAGAAGTCTTGTTTCAAAGGCGCTTCCCCCAAAATGTGACAATATCTTATTGAAAAAAAAACAAAGTTTAATGTTCCAGAGCGTCGGCAAAATCATCGGCAAGACCGAGTTCGCGCCTCGCTTCGTCACCACCGACGTCAACTACATCACCAATCCAAAGGTCCAAAACAGTGACTGGGATAAGGGACTCCTCGGAAACGTTACTATCCATCTGGCTGGAAAGGAAGAAGTCGACAAGTGCAGAGTCTACGAGCAATTCTCAGAGATTGTCAGAGAGATGGGAGGGCGTGTGGACAGAATCAAGTTGTCAGATGACGCAGATCTTGATCCATGCAGAAAAGAAGACGTGAAGAAGGGAATCCCATGTGGAAACACGTTCTGCTCCATTGAACTCGGCGAGGAATGCATTGCTGGAAGAATCTGTGGATGTCCAAAGGGACAGAAGAGAAAGGACGCAAGCAGTCCGTGTCGTGCAGTGGAATCATGGAATCTTCCTCTCTACGTTGTACGTGACGGCCATGAGAAGATCACCTACTCCCCATCACTCTCGAATCCATTGAATGACGAGCATAAGAGTTTGGTATCAAGATTCGAGTCAGGAATCGGACAGAGTTATGATAAAACCCCACTGAAGAGCGCCTTTGTGACAGCTGAAGTGAATGAGATCGAGAATCCAGAAAGTAGAAAGAAGTCTTGGGACACTGGAATTCTGTACAACTTCACATCGCATTTCGTGAAAGGAAGTGTTGCCGAGCCGGCTAGTGTATTCAATGACTTGATTGATTACATTCAGAAGAGGAATAACTTTGAGGTGAGTGGGGGGAACATCCAAAATGTACAGTCCGTTTTTTTGACACGCGTTGCGACCGCTTCGCATCAGTGGCAAAAAATTATAAAGGCCTTTAGGACAGTCGAAATTGAAACATCCGTAAGCTCATGATTACTTTGAAAGCGGTACTGTCATTCGTTGAAGCCTAGTTAAAATCGCGTTTTCGTCAGGTGTCGATTTACGAGAGAGCTCCGTAAATCGTCATATCGTATGAACTTAGATACCAATAACTCTACTGAGCTTCCGGTCTCCAATAGGCTTAAGTCTGAAGAGCTGGCTTTTTGCAATTTTGAGGAATAAGAGTTTAGCCGATAGAGCCAAAACTCAAAAAATTTGAAATGCTCACTTACATTTTGCTCCAAGTTTGGCAATGAACCCCCAATGATACCAGACCATCTTGAATCGTAGCTAGTTCATACCAACCATCTCAACCCTACTTCCCATACCAAACCCTTTCTTCCTCCAGGTCGGAACATCCAAACTCTTCATCTCGCCCGATCAACTCAACCCATTCTCCGCTTGCTATCACTCTGACTGTCATCCAGATGCCATTTGCAAGGAAGTCGGAAAGGGATACGAGTGCTCTTGTCCAGACGGATTCCGTGACTTGAACCCATCCCGTCCGGGAAGAAACTGTTTGTCGTACCGTGGAGTAAACGAGTGCGAGAAGCCAGAACTCAACGAGTGCTCACCACACGCTCGTTGCATTGATCTCGATTATTTGTATAAGTGAGTTGATCTACCTTTCGTCGTGAGACCCAGTTTTTCAATTTACAGATGCGAATGCATCCGTCCGTACGTTAACTCAGCTGTCGGAGACGCTCTTCCAGGATCCGTGTGCTCCATTGACTACTGTCAAGATGTCAACTACTGCCCACTCAACTCCACTTGTGTCAATGTTGATGAGCAGGTATTTTTTTCATATCGGTTATTGAATTGGGCAATCGCGCTCCACTGGAAACAAGTTCAGTGGAGCGCTATGGTGGCGGATAATTTGCACATACACTCTTCGATAGTTTTTTTGCAAACTCACACTTCTACAGTAATATAGATATTTCCTTACTAACCCCTTGGAAAAGTTTTGAGAACTCTCGACTCTACACCCTTTAATAAAAGACTTATGATGGACAGGCTCGATGCGACTGCAAACCAGGATTCGTGGATCTCCGTAAGTCTGGACACTTGTCGGAGGCCGGATTGGGTGATGCTATCTGTTTGAAACAATTCGACATCGATGAGTGTGCGTTGGGACTTCATAACTGTTCGGCTGCCGCCACTTGTATTGATAAGAAGATTGGATACGATTGCAAGTGTCAAGATGGGTAAGAAGGCGTTGGGAATTTTAGAATTTCAGAGAACCCTGCCTAGGTTCGGAATCGTTCTACCCTATTTATCGCTGTCAGACCAAATTTTAATATTTCTCAAAAATTCAAAAATAGCGCCCGTGGTACAAAAATAGACAGACAAACACGTGCCCTCTAAATTTGGAAACCGAAACCTTACTGAAAAGTCAAACTCTTAATATTATCATTAGAGCGCACTTGCCAATGCTTTTGACTATTGATAGGTAGCAAGAGCCCAAACATGACCTATCATGCGTCTTTAAACTTGCGAGGTTGCGGCGAGACCCAAAGTTTATTTGAACCTAGTCATGGTCGTACTTTTCTGAAAGCCCTTGTTGTGATGAACTAGGAAGTACAACTTTTGGACCAAGTTACATAATGCACACGGGTTTTAAGACAACGAAAAACTGTGATAGAGTCCCACACGATAGCAAGAGTTTGGAGCATCACAACTCGGCTGTCTTCAAAGATTTGAAAATTGTTCCGACTGAAATATTTTATGAACATTAAGCTATTTTTTGTCAGTTTTCAACTTTTTGATATTTCTTTTGGGAGCCGAGATATACCACTGCAAACGGGCATAGATACGGTATACGAAAAACTCACTGCCAGTCCAAAATTTCATGAAAAATAGCCTACCAACGCACCTATATCTCCTCACCTGATCTCCCATCTTCCAGATACGAAGACGGAAACCCATCCCTCCCCGGACGAATCTGCGCTGCCTCCCTGTGTGGTCTGTGCAACGGACATGGAGACTGTATCCATGACGCACTATCCACCAACATCACCTGCGCGTGTCTCGACGGATACACCGGAGAGTTCTGTGAAACTGCTCCATCCAGTCTTCCACTCATTCTCATGCTCCTTTTGGCTCTTCTCTTCCTTATTCTCACTCTTTGCTGCTGCCTCTACTTCTGTTTGAGCTGGAGATGCTTCGGCGCTCGGGGTAGAAGTGAGGGATCGGCTAGTGGTCAGGAAATTCTTGGATCGGATTATTACACGATACCACGTGCTAAACTAGCAAGACCACTTTATGGAGAGGATATGGGAGATGATCATGCAGGAGCGCTTGCCGCTTACTTGGATGATGGCGCGTCGATCTCATCGGATGGAAGCATTGAGGAGATTGAGAGAAGAGTCACGACTGATGTGACGACGAGAGAAGTTAGAACGACGACAGTCAGAGATGAGAGTGGAAATGTTATTAGTCAGAGTCAGGTTGGTCTCCTTATCAATTTTCTTTTTTCAATTGCTCATTTCCAGACGGTCTCTCATGGCAACCCCCATGAAACAGACACGGAGCAATATGGAATGATCTCTTCCGATCACTACAAAACATCCGCTTCCGAGGCAATGGATGCAGCAATGTCTGCATCTGCATCAGGAGGAGCATACCATACCTCCGGTGGAGCCGCTGCGATGAGCTCTGCCAGCAGATCCGCCTATAACCAGGGATACGCCTCGGATTCCGAGGATTCGGATGCCGGACATGCAGTTTATGATAGGACAACGAGAACTAATCAGGTGAGTCGTTGGAAGACATCTGGATGGACAGATGCTGGTTCGCTACAGTACCCCTGAACCGTAATCTACAGTATCTGATGTCCCATAGTCAGGCCTTACGGTAGCTGAGGGTATTTTGGCGCCAAAGTTCAAAGTTCAAATTTCAAATTTTTTTGAACTTTTTTGAAATTTTTTCGCGAAAAGTCAAATTTTCGACTAAAATTTGGAAAAAAAGATTGTCATTTTTTGAAACCGGGCCTTGACAAGTATGGTACAAAGGACTGTCAGTGGACAGCTACAGTACCTACGTACAGTACCCTAGTGGACACTTACACTACCTTAGTTGGCACCTACAGTACCCAAGAACTACAGTAAGCGGTTCCAATAGAGCCGTTTTTGAAAACCCGGTATCTGCAGTATCTGACTGTAACTCTGATATCAGATATCAGGTCTTTCGGGTATACGGTACCTACAGTATCCATACAGACATCCGGACAAACACCACCCTTCTCAATTCATTCCAATTTTCAGTCGCACGACTTCGAGCCTGGAGCCGATCCACGTACCGGAACCGAGCGATCGAAACGGGAATTCGTGACGACCACCAAAGCCGAAGAAGTCAATTATTTCTAATTTCCCCTCTCTAATTATCACTTTTTTTAAACCTTAAAACCTAGTTTTTTCTTAATTGAAATAATTGCTCAACATTTCTCCCTGCTCCTCCTTTTCTCACTATGTACATACCCATAGAACCCCCATTCTGAATACGAAGTATCATAAGAAGCCGCTAGCAACCCTTTTCTTTTTCTAAAAATTCAAATTTCCCGCCAATCCTCATCCTATCCAGATTTGCAATCAATCCCCGTGCTCACCTTTTTTGTTTCACTTTCTTGCGTCAAGTTTTTCAGATTTTCAGACTCCCTGCCATTCTTTTCTTCATAATTCTTTCTCTTGTTCTCCTTTTTTTCTCTGCCAGTACCTTTTTTATATCAATATTTATCAATAAATTGTTATTGAGTTTTTTCTTCAAGAAGGCAGATTAGTGTCACCAACTTCATCAAGACTTTGAAGAAGGTAGGCAAGTGCGCTCTATGGTCTTGTAGATCAAAAATAAAAATTCATTTTTGTAGTTGATGGTTTTTTGATATCTCTTCACGATTTCGGAATATGTGCCTTTAAAGAAGGGTAGCTCTGAGCTCTCGTCTGGTAGGCCAGAGTGTCTCCATCTTCAAACCGTTATATCTCAGAAGTGGGAAGAGCTATCAAAAAGTGGACAACTACAAAAATGTAGGACATTTTATGTAAATTATTTTTCTAGTTGATAGTTTCTTAGTAGTCCTAATAGTTTCGGAGATATACGATTTCCAGCTCTTTTAAATTCCTAAATCAGGAAATGAAATAACTGCAAATACCTGAATTTTTCATCCTATCAAGCATTTAAACAAACGTAGGTAGTCTCTTCTTAAACGTTCTCCAGAGTTCAAAAACGCCATAAATTCAAAACTCAATCATTTCATGTAGATAAGATTGTTTAATCTATTAACTATAACAATAAATAAACGACATTTATCAACTGAATTCATAGTACAATGACGTTTTGACCTAAAAAACCAAACGGAAGAGAGGGGAAAAGTTTAATGTGCGCCCTAACATTTCCTAACCTTGTTTTCAAAGAAGCATATTTCGAAACCTGGTGGAGTTGTGATAAAGCAATCAAATACATAAATAATTTACAGAACATTTAAGAAATGTTTGCAGTTGACAACTTTTTGAAATCCCAGCAGTCATACAGTCTATGTTCCTGGTTTGCCGAATTCAGCTAGAAAAATAGCGATGACGTGTCATCAGCTAGACTAAATTTGAAGGTATACATTGTCTGTTTCCTTGTCATCTAACCTAGCTCAAAACGACCGGTTGCTTTGTTTTAAGGAAATGTGGAGAGAGTAGAGATACTTACTGGACAAGTTACAAGACGGAGACCGACGCCATCCACGTTGAGTTGAAAATCTAAAATTGATTTTTCGAATTGTTTACGATCGATAAAGTCTAGGAGTTCGATTCGGGCAGGCCACGTCATTTTTAATTGTTAATTAACTTATTAATTAACAATATTTAGAAGTGATTCTCGATGTTCTGAAGGGTCGCATTGACGACGTCGGCGGCCTGGAATATAAGTGTTGTTGGCTGGTTTTTTTTAGCTTTACAGGTTGTAATGGTGTTTCAAATTTTATATTGTTGGGTAGATCAAGCTTAGATCTTCATTTTCGTAGTTTACAACTTTTTGATAGTTCCGCCCACTTTTGAGATATGCGTCTTTGAAGATAGTAGCTTGTGGGGAGTGTGCGCACAATACCTCAAGATCTTGCAAGGTGCATATCTTAAAAGTGGGCGGAGCTATCAAAAAACTGTCAACTACAAAAATGGAGACCATGTCTTGATCTACATGATAATAACAACGGAAAATAATGACCAGATTGTCCCATTCCCTGCTATCCTCCGTTTGCTGACATAAATGATTTCTGGTGTACAAGACATGGTTCAATCTCTCCCTTCCATCAAGATGCTCAACACAATGTCTGACAATGTTATCGAAAATCTCCACACTACAACAATAGACAATTAGAATGGAAACTCCCAGAAATAAATTATTCGAAAAATCGGACTTTGCTCCATGCCCCACTATTCCCTGCTTCTCCTCATCATTTCCTGGTACTCCTGTCCTCTCACCCAATTCTTATCTATAAATAAATGTTTATCGATTCAATTTTTTGATCCAATGAACTCGAGTTGTTCTCTTTTCTTCCCCAGCCGCCATCACCACCTGCCTCTCCTTCTTATCTCACTGAAAAAGAAATGATAAGAATGAGAAAAGTCACACCTTTGTCCGGGAGGAAAAATGATGTACAAGAAAAAAGAAAACGATGATAAAACGGCGAGAGAAACGAAATTGTTTTTTGACTCATTCTTACATTTTCTCCTCTCTCTCTTCGATATGACCTATTCGTGCTCGTTTCCAGATCATTTTAAGACGTCATGAATGTCAGTAAAGTAGTTGATTCATAATATTATCACTTTGTGTTTGAAGTAATTTTAAAGGTTTTTTACTACTTTACGGACAGGATGAGATTTTGTCGGTCAAGAACGCTTCAAGAAAAGTTACGTTTTTTAACCAAAACGTTTTGAATTAAAACATTTTTTCATTTAAAAAACCGATTTTTTGATGTGTAACAACCTTTTGATTGAAATCTGAAGTGTAGTGAAAATTAGAAATTTTCGGAAAAATTCCCAAAAATTTCATTCAAAAAATTTTGAATTACAAATCCTGGGTCGGGCCGAGAAAATGTAGGATATTTCATGTAGATTTATTATATGTAGTTTTAAATTGCTCTTCAAATTTTCATTTTTCAGTACATAATTCTTCAAACCATATGACTGAGCACTAGAAGAAAAGATAGAGTGTCTGACATCTTTGTGATCTTGTATATCTCCAATTTGTAGAGATATTAAGAAGTTGTCAACTACAAAGTCAGAAAGAATTTTAAGTAGATTATTTTTGAAGTTGACAACTTTTGGATAACGCGACCCGTTTTTGAGATATGCGCGGTCCAATATTGATAACCAAAAGAGAGGAGGAGTAGATACCTTCACTATCTAAGTTTTAGAGATATTGTCTCTTCTAAACTATCCAAGCTATAAAAAACCACTAGCCACAAAAATATAAAAATGTCATTTAGACTATTTGTATAGTTGACTACTTTTTTGTATCTGCCCTTCCTAGCAAGTTAGAACCTCTTCAAGCTGACTATGAGGTTCTTGAATTTCAAGATAGAAATTTTCTTTGAGCAATAACTCTCTAGGGAGTGAACCTAAAACAAACTTGTCAACTACAAAAACGGAGCTCTAGGTTTCATAAAATCTTGCAAATCTAAACATTTTAAGTACTGAACTAGTTTTGATTCCGATACGCCTACTCAAATTTCTTCAATTCTCATTGTTTCTAGTCTTTCAGTTTCCCTATAGTTCATTTTTATCTTTCTGTCTATCTATTAGCACTGCACGAGTCGTACAACTGCGCTCTACCGAAACCGAAGAAAATTGTTTGCGAAATTGAGAGACTCAGAGAAAAAGAGACATTTTTAAGGCCGTTTCGGTGGAGCGCAGTTGTAAGAACTGTGCCGAGCTAATATCTGTCTGTCTGTCTGTTGGTCCGGATGTCCAGATTTCGCAAATTTCCTTTCGAATCTTCATTTTTTGGAATCCAGTTCTCTTCATCTGTGAAACGACTTGTAAGGTTGCCCTCGTCCTCTAACTCCTTTCAAATCTCTGTCCATCTGTCTGTCTGTCATTCCGGATGTCCGCATCACCCATAAATCACGAGAGAATTTAGTAACTCAAAAATCACTCGAACTTCTCACGCCGATGTTTGTAGTTTTCTTGACACTAATCGTCTTTAAAAATTAGCGAAAAATTAACGAAATTTGCACGAATTTTTGTCATTTTCTCGATAAGAAAATCTTTTTTTTCTTCCTTTCTTCCTCCTATAATTGAATTCCAGATTTCTCTTTCTCGTCTGTACAAAAATGCCTCTCGACTCGAGCCAACTCTTCTGCGCCTTGCTCATCTCTATCATGTTCTCACTTTTAATCAAGTCTATTGTATTCCCGGAGAAACGAAAACGATTGGAAAAGACGGCGGCGGAGAGCCGCAAGAATGTGACAAATGTGCGGAGGGGTTCTGTGGTGAAACGGTATGTTTCGGAAAATGAGGAAAAATAATGAAAAAAAGGTTTTGTCTTGGGGTGACGTCGAACCCGGATCCTCCGACCTCTTGAGCAAAAACGGAACCAGTTGCGCCACGCGTGACACACCAATTCATATAGCCCAGGGCAATCATAAGACCGAAAATTCCAGGAAATCCTCCGACACTTTGAAAAGTCTGCTCGAATTACATGATGTTATGGAGCTCCGCAATTTATCGATAGTCGATTTACAAACTTTTAATGGTCAATTCTCAAAGTTAACCGATCGATATTGGCGAGAGATTTTTAGACGGCAGTGAGTCCACTTTAAAGAAAGTTTCACCTATCTAAAATTCTGATGATCTAGAAATGACGCCCATCATCCAGACCATATCAATGTGTCACGTCTTCATACTCCCAATATCATCACAGTTCTTGATGAGCACTTACCGCAGGGAGCAATCCAGGAGTTGACGATAACTGGTATGAAACTTCAGAAGATTCTCAATTCAGAAGCATCGAATTTCAGGTCTCGTCCCGAAACCGTTCTCCTCTCGTCGTTGCGAAGTGATGCGTTATTTGAGGGAGAGGCTGTCGAGTTCTCCGAATGTGGAGTTAACATTTCAAGGGGATCAATTAAGAATCACTAATCCGGCGTTAAATGGTGATGGTTATTCATCTAAAGAAACCAATGAATAAACGAATAATTACAAAGATTCAATCGGGAAGCTTGGGGAGAGATACTGAACAGTTGGGGGGAAACGGGAAACTAAACAATAGACGTCTACTAAATTATAGGAAAACAAGAAAAATGAATGGAATTGATTTACTTTGGTCCAAGCATGTTCTCTGGCTTAACCCATTGAGCGAACTGCTCCTCGGTCAGAATTCCGAGTTTGACGGCCTCCTGGACGAGAGTCGTACCGTTCTTGTGGGCGGTCTTGGCGATCTTCGCGGCGTTGTCGTATCCGATGTGTGGGTTGAGAGCGGTGACGAGCATAAGGGATTCTCTCATGATCTGGAAGATGAGAAATTTATTTTTTAGAGTGAATTTTGCGGTTTTCAGATAAACTTTCAGCGGATTTTCAAGGATTTTCAGCCAATTTTTCAGTGAAAAACGCGTCTCAGGTGCGCCAGACACTCAAAATGTTGTAAAAATCGTCAGAAAACCTGATTTTCAACCAATTCTATACTTAAAAACACTGAAAAATCCAACTTTTTGAAAAAAAATAGTTGAGAATCGGCAATTTTCGCTTCAGAAACTCAATGTTTACTGATTTTGGGGTAAAAATGCAGGAAATTACGATTTTTCGCGTCAAAAACTTGCTTTTCAGCCATTTCTAGGCTTAAATAAGCTAAAAATGTGACTTCCAGTATTTAAAACACACGCAATACGGGAAATTGCTCGAAAACTCGGTTTTCTGTGAGAAAAAGGTGCCCCAGGCACTCAAAATGTTGTAAAAATCGCTTATTTAGGCTGAAAAATGGTCAAAAACTGTAATTTTCGCATCGATAACTTGATTTTCAGCCATTTCCAGACTCAAAATTGCATTAACTTCCAACGAAAACCTGTAGAAACTGCGCGTTTAGTGTGAATTATGCGGCGTAATTGAAAAAAAAGAGCGAACCTTGGCAATATTATCCTTGTTGGCAACGATTCCGTCAACACAATGATCGGTGAAGCTGACGGCGCTGTCAGCCAAGAGACGAGTGGATTGAAGGACGTTACGGACGATGAGTGGCTTGAAGACGTTGAGTTCAAAGTGTCCGTTCGATCCTCCGACGCTCACAGCGACCTGGAACATGCGATATGATTATTTGAAACTAGAAAATGATTTACCTGGTTTCCCATAACCTGGGCGGCGACCATGGTGATGGCCTCGCATTGGGTTGGATTCACTTTTCCTGGCATAATGGAGCTTCCTGGCTCGTTCTCTGGGAGGGAGAGCTCTCCGAGTCCACATCTTGGTCCGGATCCCAAGAATCTGATGTCGTTTCCGATCTTCATGAAGGAGACGGCAACGGTGTTGAGGGCTCCGTGCACCTCGACAAGAGCATCGTGAGCAGCGAGAGCCTCGAACTTGTTTGGAGCAGTGACGAATGGAAGTCCAGTGAGATCGGAGACGGTGGCGGCGACCTTCTCGGCGAATCCCTTGCGAGTGTTGAGTCCAGTTCCGACGGCGGTTCCTCCAGCGGCGAGTTGGTAGAGACGTGGAAGAGTGGACTCGACACGGGCGATCGAGTTGTCGAGTTGTTGCACGTAGGCAGAGAACTCTTGTCCGAGAGTCAATGGAACGGCGTCTTGGGTGTGGGTACGTCCGATCTTGATGATATCTTTGAACTCCTCAGCCTTGTTGTTGAGAGCAGCACGAAGTTTCTTGAGTGCTGGAAGGAGACGAGAGTTGACTTCACGTCCGACGGCGATATGCATGGCAGTTGGGAATGTATCGTTGGAGGATTGAGACATGTTAACATGATCATTTGGATGAACTGGCTTCTTCGATCCGAGTTCTCCTCCCAAAATCTCGATGGCACGGTTGGAGATAACCTCGTTGACGTTCATGTTCGATTGAGTTCCTGATCCGGTTTGCCAGGTGACAAGTGGGAAATGATCGTCGAGCTTTCCGTCGACAACTTCATCAGCGGCCTGGGCGATAGCGTCGGCGAGCTTCTTGTCGAGTCCGAACTCGGTGTTGACGAGAGCGGCGGCCTTCTTGAGGATACCGAAAGCGTGAATCACTGGGATTGGCATACGCTCTTCGGGTCCTCCGATCTTGAAGTTCATTTGGGAACGGGCGGTTTGCGCTCCATAGTACTTGTCGGCGGGTACTTCGAGCTCTCCGAAGGTGTCGCGTTCCTTGCGAATCTGGAATTAGAAATTGTTGTTTTTCAGCTGAAAATCTGTTTCCAGCATGTTTTCAAGTCAAAATTGCATAGTTCTAGCTCGAAATTTGAGCCATTTCCAGCAAAAAAAAGAGTTCTTCGAGGGGTTTGGAACGTATTTTTACCGAATTTTCAGTGATTTTTTAATAGAGTAAAGTGTTTAAAAACTCGCGAATGAGTACAGTTGAGTACTGTAATTCTGAAAAAATCAGCTAGAAATAGAAATATTTCAATAGAAAAACGCATTCGATGAGAAAAATTCCAGTTTTTTCAAGAAGTTCACATAGAAATTTCTATAGAAATGGCATGTTTGAAAGCGTAGAATTCGAAATTTTGAAAAAAATGGAAAAATTGCATCACTCTATTCCGGAAAAGGTGATTGTTAGACTGAAAACAATCTCTTCCTTAAACGAGACATGCTCATGAAAAACAAGCAAGTCCTCCATACTACCTCGAAAAAACCACTTTTTTTGAAGGTTTTTCCAAATTTTCAGCCATAATTTCAGCTCTTCCACTTATTTTCAGTAATTTCCACCATTCCAGTTCATCAAAACACCTGAAATCCTCATCGATTCTCTTACCTTAGCCATCGAAACAGTGGTGCGCGAGAAGTGACGGGCAGCGGCAACAGACGCTCCGCGGGCAATGACGGCGCCTCCACGAGCGAGCATTCTCTCTGTAATGGTGGAGAGATAAGAGGGCGCAGAGAAACAGAGAGGGGGGGCGAGAGACTTTGGGAAGTGGTGGAGGGTGGCGAGAGACACGGATTCTCACGTTTCCAACTTCAAGGTCAGGTCACCGCAAAAATATCTGTTATGATCTTTGATTGTTTACGAACGAAACAAACAAATATTCAACGATAGAAAAAAGTGGAAATCGGACAATTTTCCAGTTCAAAAACTTTGAAATTCCCACTAATTGGTCGGCAAAATAAATGAAAAAAATAGCATTGAGGGCATTGAAACCAGATGAAAAATCAAAATTTGTGAGAAAAATAATTAAAATAAATACTGAAACTATTTCTTTTTCGAATAAAATAATTATGACATCTGGAGAATGCATGGGTGGAATGAAACAGGTGGAAAGTGAAAAATATGAGGAATTATTGCTAAAATTTAGTAGAAAGGTTAGTAAATACATCAATTAATGTACATGGGTGAATGAATATCTAATCGGGAAAAAAACTAAAGAAAAAAATACTGAAATTACAACTTTTAGGGGTTAGAAAACTACATAGTAGCCGACATATAATTGATCAATTTCTGCAAAATGCTCATCACAACATTCAAATGTTTGATGACTTCGTCGAGATGAGGGAGCTGAGATTCAGCCATGAAGACGGAGAGACCTTGTGGGTGCACGGTTTTTGGGACCATTTGATACGAGGCGCAGACCTGGAAAATTCAATTTTAAGTGATTTGGAGCAGAAAAATGATGATTTAGTGCCAAAATTGCTAAAAACCCAGAAATTTCTCGTATATTTTAATGTTTTCTGCTCATTTTTGCGCAGAAAATGGTCTTGAATTCGGAACAGAAACATTTTCTCAGAAAACAAGAGGAGAGTTTGTGAATAGACTCTTCATCAGAAATATGGCTGAAAATTAGTGATTTTTGTAGGAAAAGTCGTCGAAAATCGAAATTGTTAGTTTTTCAGTCAAAATACATGGATATTTGACGAAAAATAACTTGAAAATTGGTGAAAATAACGAAAATGTGAGTTTAAAGTGATTTAGAGCAGAAAAATAATCATTTTTGAAGAAAATGACTTTTGGACATGATAATTTCAGAAAATTGCGGCATTTTTCAGCGAAAATTGCTGAAAACCCAGAAATTTCTATCATATTTAAATGCTTTCAGCTAATTTTCTGAAAATTGCGCTTTGTGTGCGAAAAAATCGAATAATCTCGCTTTTCAGCCAAAATGTATGAATGTTTGACGAAAAAAACTTGAAAAATAACGAAAATAGAATTTTGTCGATCCGAAAATGTGAAAAACGTAATCGAAAACTGGAGATTTCTCCAAGTGTTCTTTCTTTTCAGCTAACTGGCGCACCTTGGACGCGTTTCCAACATCTTGAAATCCTGAAAACCGACTATTACACCTACCAAACGACAACAAGAGATGTAGAAGGATATCAGCTGATCCTGTGGGAGTGGTGGCACAAATTTCCGTGTGGGAGGGAAATAGCACAACTCCAGGAGGCTTCTGAAATATAATTTTATTTAAAACGACCTGAAAATCGATTTTATTTCGCATTTTCGAGAATATTTCCCGTTTCCCACACCTCTTTCTCGGCAACATAATGGTATTTCTCGCCGTCGCGATCTCGTTCATTGTCATCTTCAACTCTTCCAAAATACGTTTTCCAGTCGATAAAGTGAACGAATCGCCGTGTTCGCCTCCTTTCAAATATTGTAATTCCTCTTGTAGATCACACAACATTATGGTAACACGAGAAATATGATTTCCGAGGTCTTGAAGCTGTTGTAGCTTCCATTGAACATCCGGTTGAGCGACGGCACGATAGAAACCGCCACCGGCTTTCGGGTACTTTACAGTCACTTCTGCTTGAATGACGTTGTCGTCGAGAAGAGTGACACAGGCCTGAAAATTTGGAATTGGTAAGATAAATTGTTTTTTAAACTAATTTTTATAGTTTCGCTGAAAATTTTGCGGCACAGTGTGCACTTTGCTTGAAGAAATCGGTTTTCTAGGCAGAACATAGCAAATTTTACGTTTTTTGGGAAAATTGTATTAATTTTCAACTAATTTTTCGATTTCTCTCTTAAAACTTGCTTAATTTTTCTTATAACTCCGATTTTAACAACTTATATCAGATTTTTGCGCTTCTGAAACGTTTTTCCTTGCATTTTCAATGATTTCGCTGAAAATTTTGCGGGAAAGTAAGCCCTGTGCTTGAAATGAAGAAATCAAAAAGAAAGCGGTTTGTCTAGATGAATTGCGCTATTTCACCAGCCGTTTTTAAGAATTTCACCAAAAAATTCGATTTCCTAAGCAACAAATAGCAGAATTTACGTTTTTGGGGAGAATTTCAGCAATTTTCAACTGATTTTCCGATTTTCGCTTTCAAAACTTGCTTGCTTTTGTTATTTTGGTGCAACTTTTTCTCAAGTTGCGATTTTAGCAAGTTTTAACAGATTTTTGTGCTTCTGAAACGTTTTTGCTTGTATTTATCTCATTTGCTGCAATGTTTCAAGTATTTTTTCTTTAAAAAAGAATAATTTCTGAAGAATTCTTAGATTGTTTTCACTTTTATCACACATTCGCAACGTTTCACAAACCTTTAAATTATCGGAACTACCCGTTCTCGACATCAACTGATACTTCTCCGTAGTTCCATGAGTCGGTTCAATTTTCAGCCGCTCATCGCTCTTCGCCGACAAATTCAGAATTGTGCAGCACGTTTTCAGATGATTCAACGCACCGCGCAACGTCTTTTCAATCTCGTGTCGTTGAATCCACAAGTTTTCACTGGCTTTATTGATTTTTGTCACTTCGCGAGCGTCTAGAAATTTTTATTCAGCATTTTTACTTTTAAAATTTAAAAATTAATACCTAGCCGATTCGGCGACTGCGGTTTTTGTGGGTAGTTTGTTGTGATTGTTAGACTGTGTCCCTCCATTATATTAATATTCAGAATAATCAATAAATAGTGTAAATTTGCAGAGAAAACTGGAAAAAGTGAGTGAGAAACGGGCCGTCGGGCGGCTGAGTGCAGTGGAGCGCGGTTGCATTAAAACAAAAGAATACGTGAATTTTGCAACTTTTTGAGAGCCTCGCGAGGGGTTTTTGATGTTTTTCGAAGAAAGGACGAAGAAAAATGGAAAAATGAATGGATAGACATTTTGAGTGTTTGGGGATTAGAATTTTCAACGTTTGAAAGACACAAAAAAGAGAAAGACTCCTTTCTGCACGGAATAATTGGATTGTGGATTCTGATTCGATTTGAAACTACGATTGACTGAATAAAAATCAAGTTTTGTTGCAAATTAGCAGAATTAGGGGAGCACGAAGCAAATTTCAGGGTTCCTTCCAAACTTTTCAGAGGTTTTTAGGCAGTTTTCAGCGAGTTTTAGTTAAAATTCGAATTTTTTCAGTTTAAATGTTTCAAGACCCAGTTCACCTAACAGAACTCATCCAATTCTTTTCAAACTTGTAATTTTTAAAAGCTCTAATTTTCAGCTACTTTTTGTCAATTGGCAACTTTCTTCTAGAAGTTTTCCTTGGAAAGATATTAAGGTTTCAATTTATGAGAGAACAAACATGGTATAAAATCACAAGACTTCTCAAGCGTCTAGCTCTCTTGGGAACAAATCTGCGAAAAAGTAGTCAACTATAAAAATAATTATCATAAAATGTACAACATTTCTGTAATTGACAATTTTTCTATAACTCTGATAGTTTTTGAGATACTAGCCGCATCCTCTTGAGATATCGAGAATGTGTTAACTGCATAAATATAGTTTGCAAAGCTCTCCATATTTTTGTAATTGTCAAAACTTTGATAGAGTTTATGGTTTTAGACATACGACCGCACTCGAGCGAGAGAGCTTGAATTTAGACACTCGTCGTGGAATCTAGGCAACGCAAAACCTTATTTGAAATCTGTCCACCTGGTTCCTGATCCCTTCCAATAACACTATGTTCGAGATGTCCAGTCCTTTTGAGTCTTCATTCCTGTCTGATACACTCCGCTAACTAGAGATGGGCTCCAGTCGACTGTAGAGACATGGGACATTGCCTATTATTGGAAAGCTGAGAAAACGCTGATTCCAAATACAGTAGCGATCATAGGTGAGTACACCTGCATACTTTCCTTTGTAACTCAGCGGAATCGTGACCGTTTTGCATAAACTTTTGTTTGAAAGATAGCTGAAATATCCAGTAACAAGAAAATAAGTTTTTTGAAATAGTTCCAATTCTGATTTTTTTTGATAATCGATTTTTCCTGATTGTGATTTGAAAATTCGAAAAAAAACTTTTTATTTTTCTCTTGGAGCTTTTGAGTTTTTGATGTCAAAATGTTGGAAAACACTCAAATGAACAAAAAACTATGTTGAATCGGCATTCTACTTTCTGAGCATCGTGCCACAGCTCCAGAAGTCAAAAGTGGTGATCTCGGGAAAATCATCATAACTCATCAAAAAATGCTCCAAATTAGTCAAAAAATGTACCAAACGATGTGTCTTGAGTTTTTCTACAAAATAACATTAAAAAGTTACAGTTTTAGAAAAAATAATTTTTCAAATTTTTTTCACTCAAAATTTTTTGATTCCCATTTTTTCCCTAATTTTCGATATTTTCTGGCTGTAAAACAAAGAAAGAATGCAGAAATGTGTTTGAATATGTGAGAAAAAACACTTTGTATCCAATTTGTGAGAGGTATGCTCGTTTTACTCACCTATGATCGCTACTGTATATATTCACTTTTTGTCCTCGATGCCTGGTGTTCGAGAAAACGAGATCAAAGTTTGGACCGCCGAAAAGTCTTTACCGTACAGACGAGTGAAAAATATCATCAGCGTGGTGTGGGTGGTAGTGAGGCGTGCGTGATCTCGTTTTTCTCGAATATCTGGCCTCGAGGGAAAAAACTGAATAGATATTTGGAATCAGTGGTTTCTCAGCTTTCCAATGATATAGGTCACGTCACATAACTCCAGACCGACTCCAGGACCTTTCCTAGTAAAACCGATTTTTTCAAAGTTCTCCACGGTCACTTGGGGCCTTCCCTAGTAAGGTAACGTAGACGTCTGGTGTCATTGCTCTAGCTCTAGATAAATCTGTCTGGTTTGGTATAGTGTGACTCCAGCGTTCGAAAATGGAGCCTTCCCACCAATTTGCTCACCGGTCCCCTTTTCCCCCTCCCCCCTTCTTCTCAAGTTTCCACATTGACACAAGTTCCGTGAGACTACTGGGTGCGATGGAAAATTCAATTGATGGTAATAAATCATTTTCGTTATACAAGGGACAATCACATCTGGTTGGGTGTTGTGAGAGGGAAGAAATGATTAGTGTGCTCGCGGGGAGCCCTCGTCGCGAGAAAAACAATTCAATGTGTTTGAGGATTGATTGCGAAAGGGAAATCTTATTAATAGTCTGCTATCTGAAATGGGTAGAATTGGGATGAACAGGCCAGTTTGGAGTTTGGTCTACTCATGTTTTTGCAGGAAAAAAACCGTGCAAAAACTAAACTGTAGAGGTCATAAGTTTTATGGTTAACCGATCGGGGGTGTGACAAATAAAATTGCGCAAAAACTTTGATGTATAAAAGAGTCGAGATGAGTGAAGAGAAGACACGATTCTACAAATCGGATCAAGGTAAGTCATTTTAAGGTTTTTAGGGTTTATAGAACTGAGGGAATAGTTTTTGAATTGATGGCCTAGAAACTAAAATCACGAGGATTCAGCAGCTTTTAAGAATTTCAGAGCGTGGGCTACTGTATTACAGGTTTGCTTGCTAGACGACCCCCCCAGTTCTATTACGTACCTTAGCTACCGTATGGTACCTACAGTACCCCCTCCCGATACCGTACTTCTTCTCTATCTCTAAACTTGCAGAACCATGAACGTCTACTCTGTCTTCCTGTTCGCCATTCTCGCCATCTCTGCCGTCTCGGGACATCGTTGCCGTGGAGGTTCATATGGAGGAGGACGTGGAGGTGGAATCATTATCGGAGCCAATAAGGAGTAATCATCCTCGAAGATCATCGTTGATTTGCCTGTCGTCGGTGTTGACTGAGTTTAATGAATTTGTGAACATTCTATAGAATTTTGGAAGTTTTTAACAATGGGACAGCAGTCACTAGTTCAAAGACGCATGGAACAATATAATAGTAACTTGAAGAATCTGATTTTGCAGTTTGAATAATGTAGTATATGTTACCGTGCCAAACTACAGTACTCTTTTCATCCAGAGGATACTGTAGTTTGTTGCGGGTACTGAACAGCGGGGAGCACAATTTCAGTCTTTTCAGCATAGGTAAACTTTAACGGAGCCTCATGATCTCATTTGTCGTCCCACTTTTTCATATTTATGTATATTTTTCTGATTGAGGAAACCGAAAGCTACATTCTTATGCAGCTAGAAAATCTTTATTGCTTTTTTGGAGTCTGAGATATTTGCTTCACGTTGCAGACTATTCTGAAACTGTATTGCAACAAAGCATAGAAGGATTCATTTCTCAACACCAATCCCATTCGCCGCCAAATTTGCAAAATACGGAAAAATCAATGGAAAAACTGATTGAAATGCGCCAGAACCGCCTCCACCGAGTCCCAGATGACTCATCTCCATTCCCTGCACTTCACACTCTCGGAACCCTTTCGCAAATGGATTCGACTCGATTTTCAGACTGGTTATCTGGAATTTCGGGTTTTAGGAATGCATTCACTTTTGGGGCAACAACTAACTCTATGATTCTGATAAGCGGTTAC
The DNA here is from genome assembly GCA_002259235.3 of Caenorhabditis latens. NCBI lineage: Eukaryota > Metazoa > Nematoda > Chromadorea > Rhabditida > Rhabditidae > Caenorhabditis > Caenorhabditis latens. The sequence goes on from CM056094.1 coordinate 4,181,936, forward strand.
TGCAATGAATTCAGTTTCTTTAAAAGAGAAAGTGTGTCTCTTTTGAGAACCGTCTTGTTCGATGATGTGGACTCGTGGGCGGTATTTGTGCATAGAGTTGACAATGATCTGGGAGAAAACAAGAATAAGGAGATGCATGGTACCGTAGATCATAGCAGGGACGGAAGTCGGGGACTAACTTTTTAGAAATAGGATTTCTAGGTTACAGTAAAACCTGTTAGCAATGCCTGTTCGCAGCTGTATATCTCGGTTCCCAAGGGAAATATCAGAAATTTGTTAACTGACAAAATATAGCTCAATATTCACAGAATATTTCTTCAGTTGAAACAATGTTTATATCTTTAAATAAAGCCGAGATAGGATGCTCCAAACTCTTGGTGCGGCTCTATTACAGGAGTTACGGTACCTTCTATGTTTTCTGGGACACAAGTTGTTCTACAGTGCCTACAGTATTCTACTTACATGCCCATTATTATCCAACTGATTGTTCGTCAACTTCATTTTATCAAAACTGACAGGTGCTCTCATCCAGTGTGCTCCGCGAGCCGGCGAATCGGAGTGCACGAACATTCGACTCGGTAGCTCGCTTTCTCCTGAAAAACCCTTTTTTTCAAAGCCAGTTATTCACAAATTATGTAATACCTGGTCCCGTTGAAATCCATTTACTTTGATGAAATGAATACCGGAATCTCTTCAATTCAACACACTCCAAATCCACCATCACCACATAATTTTTGACGGGATCCAACCCGGCTATTATGACTGATAGGGTGGGAAACATTCTTCTGAAATTTAAGGAAGTAATGGACACTGTGTTTAACCTTCGTATTATTTACGGACCTCCCACTTTTCGTCACAATCATTTCCGTTCCAAGACTGTGAAAACGACGCCAGAGGTTGCTGGATTGGAGGAAGACTCGGATGAGATGAAGTCTTTCTTCGGAGTGAATCTTTTGTTTCACTGTAGATTTGCGGGCAAGGATGGAGTCGATGGAAAAGCTGCGATTCATTCTGGAACAAGTGGGAAGTGGTGAAAGGGATTTATGTATTAAGGGAGAGAGGGAAACGAGAACAAGATAAAGGAGTTGTAGATTCTGGACTAAAAAATCTAAAAATTGGTCCCTTCCATCAGAGTTATGGAAAATGAAATTCTCTATCTTATGAGCCAGAAATCGTTAATTTTGGTCAGAAATTGACTTTTTGATAAAGAAAAACTGATTTTCAGAAAGATGAGTATCTTTCGGCACTAATTGTAAGCATTTTCAAACAGAAATTGCACAACATGTACTTGACGATGCTCTGAAACTGTTACAATTTTCAGAAAATAAAATATGGCTGAAAATCTCATTTTTCTGAAATCGGTTTTTCTGTATCAAAAAAGTCAATTTCTTACCAAAAATTCACATTTTCTGATAAAAACGTGAGAAAAATCGGCTTCACGTTTCTTGCAGTTCTTTTTCGTAGTGTAGAAGACCGTGCGATGGTCAAAAATTTGATAAAGCTTAAAATATTGGGAACGTTTTTTAACCTACTTATGTACTAACTGTCTAGGAAAGTATTGTACCAAAATACTTTAAACTACAAAAGAAAAGTTTTTGGTCTGAAAAATTCAAATAGTTTGAATTTCTTGGAATTGAAGTCTAGGAAATGTATAGAATGTTCGTGTAATTAGCAAACTTTGTGAGACCGGAACTGGAAAAAGGAAGGAGGGTGTGAAACTATTTGAAAACAAAGAACTCCTGTCTCTATTAGTATTTGGCTTACTATTAATCTAATAGCTGAAAAACGGAACCCTAAGGCTCAAAATAGTTGGTAGAAAACCTCACAGAGTACTTGCCAAATGACACGATTAGTTCTTCTGTACCAAAAAAGTAAGTAACCTTTAATCATTATGGTCTCCAGGCTAATCTACACGCGCTTTCAATGTTTTGATTAACTTAGAAATCCAACAATCTTTTCGAACCCCCAAAACCAATAACAACGCCTAGACATCGCGAAATCTTAATAGTCACTCAACAAAAATGCAAAACAAACGAGCCGATTGGTGAATGCCTGTGTGTGCTGAATGGTGAAAGCTCTCGTGTCACCGACAACCGACTTGTCGATTTCCATATGGTCCCGCCCGTGTCTTTCTCTTATCCTTCACTCAAAAACTTGAAAAATCATCCATCCCCCGTTACATCTGGCACCGGGGGCAGTTTGTCGTCGTTGTCGATCCACACTTCTCTCTCACCTACCGTATACTTTCTCCTCATCACAATTTGTCATTCCATTTCATTCTCGTCATTCACAAAACACGTGGTCGACGTGTGGGGACAGACGGAGAAGAAGCGGTGCAATTTGATAGTGTTTTACGATCATTTTATTCGATTCGATTGGGGGAGATGATTCTCGAGATTCCCGAGAATTCGTAGCCGATGGATTTATTGAGGGTGAAATCGGAGACCAATGAGTTGAGAGGTAGGGTAATTCTGTTCATTTATGTTTTACCATTCTTTTGAGAAAGTGTAACGACAAATGAGATCGTGAGGCTCTTAGCTATGCTGAAAAGACTAAATTTACGCTGTTATCTGGTAGTATTGTCCCGGTGTACAGTCAAACTGCAAAACTTCATAAACAAGTTACGCTTATATTGTTCCATGTGCCTTTAGACCCATTTTGTTCCAAAGTTCTATAAAATGTTCACAAATTCATTAAACTCAGTCAACACCAACGACAGGCAAATCAATGATGATCTTCGAGGATAATTACTCCTTATTGGCTCCGATGATGATTCCACCACCACGTCCACCTCCATATGATCCACCACGGCAACGGTGTCCCGAGACGGCAGAGATGGCGAGAATGGCGAACAAGAAGACAGAGTAGACGTTCATGGCTCTGCAAGTTTAGAGATAGAAAGGTTGAAGGGGAAGGGAGGGAGTACGGTATCAGATGGGGTACTGTAGGTACATATATCATGCACTGGAGCTGGTACAGACAATCTATTTCACTAAAACGGTGAAGGTTTCCAAACCCTCAGGCTCTCGGGAGGGGTGCTCTAGGAAAACTACTGTAGCTAGAGTACGGTAGAGGCATGTCCGAATAAGAAAAAGGTCATTTAAGACAAACTTGAAACGTCGTGATCTAACACACCAGCGGGAACCATCAAAATCCAAATTTCTAGGTCATATGTTGGAAAACTAGTTCCGTGAAACTTGGAGAACAGGGAATGCTACTGTATTGTAGATTTCTAGGCCAGCGGTTTCAGAAATAGTGGATCAAATCTTATTGAGCTTTTGGCAACCACATGAATGCGGTTGGTACAGTAGCTAGATGAACGGTAAGAGGGGTTACGGTAATCCTTGAGCTAGAATAATTGGAAAAAGCCGTTGAAGCTTGATGAAAAACTTTTGACATGTCCCACTCTCCAACATCTTCGGGTATTTATACAAAATTCAACCCCTAAAGCAAAATATAAAAACGCGGGGGTGATCTTTTGTTGCAAAATGCAGAAAAAGTTGACGACAAAGATCAAAAGTTTTATTGATCCCTCTGTAGACATTTCTATAAAACCAGCATCCATCTTGGAGAAAAGTCACGATTTCGTCATTTGAATCTGAATCAAGGTAAGTTTTTTTGGGGAATGCGCTCTAGTAGCACTAGCGGTAGAGCGCATTTCCAACTCCTCACTTTACACTTATATTTCCAGAACCATGAACTTCTACACCGTCGTTTTCTTCGCCATCTTCGCCATCGCCGCCGTCTCCGGACACCGTTGCCCAAGCAGAGGATACAGTGGTGGTGGACGTGGAGGACGTGGAGGAGCCATCGTCATCGGAGCCACCAAAGAATAATTCGTTTCTTTGTTGCCTTTTTCATGAATCTGTCAGCATATCAACTACTTGTTTGTTTCAGATTACTATGGGTGTAGAGCCGAGAGAAGTAGGAGCTCATCTCTCAAGCTCATTAAATTTTGAACTGCAGCTAAACGAGCTCCGTTTGGACACCGAGATGGTGGTGCCACCCTATTAGAAAAAAACGGAATGTCAAGTTAGTGAACACCAGCCTAACTAGTGTATACATATGTACATAAGTTAGCCACACTTCTAATTTCAGTGAAATAAAAATTCATCTCGAGAAAATCTTACAGTACTCTTATAAATGTTGGTACGCTCAAAACTGCATCCTAATGAACCCATCAGAATTTTAAATCCAATCTCATTTGATCTTTTGATTTCAAAGTCTCTTCAACTTAGCATAAATTGACGAATAGCTACAAAACCGTAGTTTGGAGTTTGATCTTTTCGTTTTTGCAAAGTTTAGAAACCTGCAAATCAAAAGTTTTATTGATTCGGGGTTTGATTTTTTGCAACCGACGAAAAACTTCATTCCGGAAACCTATAAAAGGACACCCTGAAAAATAGGATGCTTCTCGACTCCACAAGTTGAATCAGTTGTAAGGTGGGCGTTTTCTTCAAATTCACGTTATTTCTATTCTTAATTTTTTAGAGCTATGAACATCTACACCATCTTCTCATTTGCTGTCATTGCCATCTCAACTGTTTCTGGAAATTATGGATTTAGACCAGCTCCTAATGGAGGATTTATCATTATCGGACATCCAAAAACTACTAAAAACTAATTGTTGCTCTTTGTACTAATGAGGATAAATTTATGAAAATTCTGTCGAGAATTGTTTTTGTTAACTTTGAACAATTCTGATCATACACCACAATACCTTTTTCAGTGTTACTAAAATTGAGGATTGTAACCAGTAACCCACTGTTACACGGGGGCTGGGAGTGAGTACTGAAATCATCCACACACTGCTGAAATCAGCAAAAATTTTATCTCGAAATTCAAATTTTTAAAAAATTTAATTCATTTTTAAATAGAATTAATACCGAAAAGACGCGCGACACCAAAAATGCGGAAAACTGCCATAAATCGCGTTTAATTTCAGTACTCACCAACAGACCCCGTTCTGCTACAATAGTACTAAATTCAAAGTTGCTGTATTTTGCGAAAATTCAAAGTCTATCATGTTTGAGCCGGTCAACTTCATTTATAAATGGTCAATACAGAAATCACACCGGGTAGTTGAAAGTTTGAGCTTTTCCTTTCTTAGCAGAACCGCAGAAAACTGCAAAAAAGTTTTATTGATTCGGAGTTTGATTTTTTGTAACCAGCAAAAAACTCCCTTCGGGAAACCTATAAAACCTTGAAGAAAGAAGGCTTCACAATTCAACAAGTTGGATCAGTTGTTAAGTGAGCGTTTTAAAAGTTCATGTTAGTTCTAAACTTATTTTCAGAAGCATGAACATCTACACCATCTTCTCATTCGCTGTCATTGCCATCTCAAATGTTTCTGGAAATTATGGATACGGACCAGGTGTTGACTCAAGTGTTATCATTATCGGACATCCAAAAACTAAAAACTAATTGCTTTGCTTTCTTTTAATGAAGATGAATTTGTGAGAATTCTATCGAAAATGGGTTTTCTCTCCCAATCAGAAGATAAGAGCTTTGTCGTCGTTTTTCAAAGATATTTCCTTACAAAGGATACTCAAGGTTAAATTAGATATCAAAAGCTTGGAGTTGTCCGGAATAGGTACCAACGCAAAAAGAGCATAAGTCTTTCTGAATTTTCACCCTAGTCGTGCTCAAACATAGAACCTGAACCTGAAAATTCGGGCGGGAAATGACAAACACATTTTGAAATTTTTAAAATGAATATGTTGGTTATCATTTAGATCTTGTATAACATTCAAACAAAGCTAACCACACACCACACTGTCGTTTTTTCTGAGTTAGAGTGATTACGGTTGCAGGATTTTGCGAAAATTCAAAGACTATCATGATTGAGCAGGTCGACTACAATTTGAGCAGGTCTACTACAAGAATATGTGATCAATACAGAAATAACACACGGTAGATTAAAGTTCGCGTCATCGTTTTTGTTGCAAAACCACTGAAAGCTGCAGAAAAAGTTTTATAGATTCGGCGTTTGATTATTTTGTTTATCAAGAAAAACTGACATAAAATTTGCTATATAAGAAAGACAGTGTACATCGCAATCCAAAAAATTGTGTCAATGGGAGGTTGTTTTTCTTTTTGGTAAAAACGTTGGGCAACTGACGATAACTAATAAACTCAATCGTGCAAGTTTAAAATATCTTTAACATCCTAATACAGTAAATTTCCAGAATCATGAACATCTACACCATCTTCTCATTCGCCGTCCTCGCTATCTCTGCTGTTTCCGCCAACTATCCTGGAACGAAAGGCAGCGGTATTATCATTGGAGCGTTCTCTAAAAGAACACACTGAAAATACAACAATAAATCTTTGAACATTCAATCAGTTTAACTTGACAGAGAGTACAGTAATATTTGTTTCAAATCGGCAATTGCTGTTTTAAGTGCAAAATAGCCAACTTTGGAAGGTTTTTCTGCAGTTCTAAGCAGGCAGTTCAGATCCGGACAATTCTAATTAGGCTTAGAATTAGTGACCAGAGTTGTTGAGATTTCCGATTTTCAACTTTCCATAAAAAATGTATTCCGACTACAGGCATGGATTAGCTCGGATTAAAAACAGTTTCACACTTCTGAGGAAAAGTCAGAACTTGGGAAATATGATTGTTCAAAACATGCTTCGATGAATGTTCTGCAGCCAACTTTATTCAGAGAATTTTATTTACAACTTAGCAACTGAGTGATGGATGAGAATACGAATGTGAATGCAGTACTTGGAAAATGAAAGAGAAAGATCACAAGAAAATACGATTAAAGAATCAAAAAAATGGTCCTACGTATTCATTTCCGATAGTTGGTTCGATTGGTGTGAAAGTGACGAGTCGTTGGTATCTCTCTTCAATGTGTGGTGGCTCATCTCCATCGTCCTCGACACCATTGGCACAGAACAATGAGAAGTGGAACACGAGTCCTGAAACCGGAAAAGATAGTTTTGGATATCAGTTTTAAAATCTTACCAGCGAAGCTTCCGAAGAGAACCCACTCCTCGAATGATCCGACTTTCATTGCTTCTTTATCAATAAAAATGGCTCCCGCCATGCAGAGTGTAAGGGTGAAAAGGGCAAACTGGAAAATATTTACTTGGTAAATAAAAATAAAAGTTTCAAAACTACAGTACCTCAAGGAACACAAGCCAAATCAAGGCTCCTCTGCCACGTCTCGCAAAATATGCAAAAGTTGAGTAGAAGATGGAGAGTGTCACGTTTACCGAGACATTGTAGAAGTGTTCCGAGAGAAAACAGAGACAGATGGAAGCGGCGGACAAGATGAAGGATGTGACGATGAGGGCTTTCTTGAGTGGAGTTTGTGAGGGCATAGTGGTTTCTGGAATAATGATGTTTGGTGAGAGAGATTTCGGTGGATTTCAGTGAAAAAATATACGATTGTTCTGTGAAAACCACAAAAGCAAAGAATTGATGATGGAATCCCTTCAATCTAGAGAACTCTATTAATACATATGGGTTACGGTATTCCCCATTCGCCGGTGGTTGACAGTTCGCTTAAAGTTCCAGGGGAAGAGATGTGGGTCTTGTTGCGAAATTTTGATTTACGGCGGCTCTCTACCGAACCTTACCCATAAAAGCTTTAAAAGTACTGTCGTCGCAACGAGACCCACTCCTCGTTCCTGGGCCGAACTATGAGCGAGCGATCTGCCCCCAGCGAATGGGTTATAGAACAAAGAACTTTGCCAACATTTCAAACTTTCCAGTTAATGCGAGAGGAGTTTTCTCAGCGAACCAGCAGGGGAACGCGACGCGACCGCAACGCCTCATTCAAGGTCCCGCATGGAACATATATTTGAACCGAAAGCATGTCTATAAACCATGTGATGACGGTTTCGTTAATCGATCAAAAAACAATGTTTGGTCAGATGAGGAAATTTTGGTAATACTATAATGAAAGGTTGCCCAAGAAGCAAAAGACTGTCCATAAAGAAGGAATGAAATGAAACAAGAAAAAAGAAACCGCGCAACAGAGACAACAACCATACAAGCAACACGTTGACATGTATATATTGTTGGTGGGAACACATGCACAGAACGGAGAGATTCGATACGAAAACACCTCGTGATCAATCTATGTTTCTCTGTTTTGTGTTGACAAGCGAAATGGTTTCGAAATAAATGTAAAAAATGGAATCGGAGAGAACGGTGCAATAAAATGAGTCAGGAAGTGGTGTATCAGAAGGGAAAAGATATGTCGTATTTACTGAGAATGAAATTCTGGATTTTTTGTGAAGAGAGACGCTAATGGGTCATTTCAAGGAGTTAGCAGTGGGCTTACAAAGGAATCCCAAGACCATGCAAGTGCTTTTTTGGATGAAACTTTCAGGATAAGTTAGAATTATCTCAAAAGACATTCTTGAAATTTTTGAAATCCGCTCGACACTTTCAGCCGAGTATGAACTTTTAAAGTTTTGCTCTGATCTGACACAGGAAATCTCATTTTCTCGCATTAAAACTTCTAGATATAAAACATCTAACCCGTCAGAGCACACACGGTGGATTTTGATGTAAAGTTCGAGTTTGGAGCTCATGGTCAGACTACAACTGAACTAGTTTACTCAAATTGATTTAGACTTCATTTGTATCATAAATTTATTGAAATCAACTTTAAAGCAAGAGACATTTGAAATAAGATAACAAAGAAGAAGTATTCGAAACATTGATTCGATAAGAGACACACATAATTCAGTCCCAAACAATAAATTCAAGCGCAGCACGTCCTCTTCTATTCTTAATTCGAATCGTTGCTTCAGTGTGATCATGTCGGCTGAAGTTGAATCCCGATGCAATCTTCACAGTTGCAAATGCTCCGCCCGTAAGAACTTTGCACTCTCTTACAACTCCTTCCGGAAATTCTTCATGACTGATTCCTTTGAAAATGGTGTCCTTATTGAAGCCAACATCTCCATCTCTTTTCAATATGATGTGCTTCATTCTTCGATTTGAACCTTTAATCCAGTGCTTCATGAATTTATTCAATTCCTTATTAGAAATTATGGCATCGTGGATTTCAATGAATGCTGAATTGATCAACAGCAAGTCATCAGCTATCAACGTGTGATTCCGAACAATCGGCTCCTTCAAATGGATGACGTCATAGTTTTGAATGAGCGTCTTGTGAAGTGATAATGTATTTTCAAAACACAAAACGTTGATTTCCAACCTTTTGGCAGGAATTTGATGATTCATCATATCACGTGCAAACGCATAGTTTTCAGTTTTGACTTCATACTGTAATATATTGTATCCTCTGACTGACTCACGTACCACTTCAAAATCAAGCTGTTCGCATCCATTCCAAACATAGAATGCGCGGATTTGTGACATGTGATATACTTCGAGGCAATGATCGATAAGAGTTCTGACGTCGATTACTGACAAGTCCCACTCAAAATCTTGACGTGTGAAATTTATCGCCCTCATAACTCCGTAATAATGAAATGGTGCTTCGCCGTCTTCTTCATCCTCATCGTCCGCATTTTCTAATTCCTCCTCAAGCTCCTGTTCATCCTCTTCTTCCTCATCGTCTGCCTCGTCACTCTCACTCATAACCTCATTATTTTCCATTTCCTCTCTCTCATCTTCAGCATTATCCGGAGAAGCAACTCCTCTATCTTCTTCTTCTAGCTCATTCACATCTTCTTCATCTCTATCACTGTCCGTGTCCTCCAGTAAATCATCGTCTTGATTTTCTTCCTCCCTTTCATCTTCCTCATTCTCACTTCCATCGGATTCGTCGTCGTCGAAATCCGAATCGGGGTCATGTTGATGGTCTCTTTCTTCATGCAAATTATCGGTGTACTCCACGAAATCGTTAGACTTGTAGCTCTCATAGTGAAAATGGACATTGTGCGGGACACCAGCATTTCTCAAATTACCACTTCTCATGTTTTCTGGTGAAATTTTGAGTTCTAAACTACTGTCGGCCTGAAAATAAAACGAAATCTCGATAAAACTCTGAACGACCAAAGAAACGGAGTCAGCTTTTAGGTTGAGATTCACAACTGCTTGTTTACTTCTTGTTGAGCAAAAGGAGACCCCTAATCTGAAATACGAAAGACATAAAAATACTTTTTCAGAAGAGTGTTCTTACCTATCGATTGCAGTCATACATTGTAAGGTCAAAGAGAGCTAAAAACTTACCGATCGATTGCAGTCATGCATTGTAAGGTCTTCAATAAAGCCTTCTCGGGTAGACGAAGGAGAGGGAAAGAGGACACGACGTTAGCCATTGTGGCAGAGTACAATGAATGAATAACAGTGAACGAGGCGAATCTTATCCTCTGGTTCCACAGGGTAATCGTTTTTCCCAGCAGCAAAAGACAGGTGTGCAGTAATATGGATGAATAGAAGAGTGTGTTGACGTTTGGTTTCCCAGGCTCCATAAGATCTGTGAGTTTCAATTTATAGATAAGTATAATGAGACAGATGACGCTGATTCGATGGCAATGTGTACATAAATGAACAATTAATACAGATGGCAGATCTCTCTGTC